>CM046851.1:6685968-8088468 GCA_025618425.1 Heliocidaris tuberculata
TAATCATCATCACCACTACATATGACATGTATTTGAGGGAGTGGGCCGTCGTGGAAATAGGAAACATAGATTTTAATGTGCATCGAAAGTAAGACATCCGGGGCTAATTTCGGAACAAATTAGAATAAAATACCTGTGAATGAAACAGATTACATCATCTTTATATTAATAAACGAAACGGATACTAAGATGATGTTGTAAGAACGGTATTAAACTTTATTCCGGCCAACGCCCTGTGAACTCTCATTGAAACATGTAGGCGTATGCACTAAGAAGTTTTTAGACCCTTAATATGGAATATCAGCCCACTAAATAGTATTTTCATAAAAGGAAATGATTATGAGTTCATAATCGTGACATGTCTTTAAGAATAGCCCTTTCACCAGACCACCCCCGTATGCGTTAGTCAAAAAAGGAAATGGGGGAAAATGGATGTCAAAATGTAGTCCCACACATGCAATTTCTTGAGCCGTTATCGTTTGTGAATATTTGCAATAGCGTGCTCCTTCTTCTTCAACACGTACAAGGCATGGTATCAACAAAATTATTCGCTTTTTTTATTAAGTATAAAGTATAATGTCTTCCTTTGAAGCATATGCATCATTCAGTCAAATATGCCAGATAGATCAATGGACTTCAATTTTCTCAGACTGCCAGTTTGCCCCTCGTGTGCTGAACGACTGCTTGTATAGATCAATGTATTTCCTACTTCACTCTGTTTTAAAGATATACTGATTTCGCATGGTATTTTTTGAAGTATAAATAGAACGGGGAAATGAAATTAAGATTAGCCATACAGTGTGTGGTACGTGTTTTACAGTAGCCTTTACAAGGTCTTTATTACTTACATTTTGAAATTCTTACTTCGTATAATAATGCATATAATGGTGGCGGCATCGTAGTCGAAATTTAAGAGAATTTTGTAAACCACGGTTTCCTCCTGTATAAGCTTGGTTGTAAATCGGCAACAGCAATTCTTAAAACTCGCTTCAATTACTCATTCAAATTTTGTAACATGCTCACAGATGAATTAGCATTAGATTTCTACTTAATTACGTTCTATTTAGTGATATTCATATTACGATAATTCTGTTGCGGTAATTGCGAACTTTCAATAGCTCAATTTGAATGTTTATTGAATTGCGTGGTGATGTATGAGAGAGGAAAATAATTCAAAATGAAATGAAATTACTATGAAAATGTAAAAGTACTTGATATTCTCAGTGAAGGATATGCGCTGAAGCTTCGAAAAGTCTTTGCGGTACAATACACAGTATTTCTTTGATATTAGTGCTGTATTGTTTTGTGTGTACTGTTGCCTGTAGTGTATAATTTGTTTCTATAATCGCATCTGTAAGTTTGCAGTACTTCCATAGGTACTTTGTAAGGTACTTTCTCGAAACAATGTGTGTATTACTTTTCAACTAGATTTTGTGATAAACTTTTGATACCTTTGCAAATCTAATGTCTTTGTTTGATTTTTATTCGGCTAATATTCTGATCGAGCTGACATAAGAGATGTTTAAAATAGTTTATAATGTATAGAAAACGTAGATAAAATTAATCCGAGAATATCAGGAAGGATAGAGAGAGATTGTGACAGAGAAGAATGGAGATGAGAGAAGGAGAATTGAAGATTCAAGATTCAAGATTCAAGATAATTTATTATCATGCAAAGATACATAAAATTTACTTTCGGACATTTAAAGTTGCAGGTGCATAAAGGGGGGACGAATAGGGGAGGAGAGAATGTGTGTGTGTGTGTGTGTGTGTGAGAGAGAGAGAGAGGGGGTAGGGGAGAAAGAGAATGAAAGAGAAAGAGAAAGGGGTGGGGAAGAGAGAGAAGAGGGAGAAAGAGAGATATCGACGGCTGATGGTGATGATGATGATGACGATGAGTATGGTGATAGCGATGATCATGATGATAGTGGGGAAGAAGGTGAAAAGGGGGAAAAGGAACAGAAAACTTCAATGGAAATAGGGCATTAAAAAATCAAATCAAATGAAGTGATATGGAGAATGAGAAAATTATAGAGGAGGAAGAAGATGAATTTAGGTAAGATGAGAATCGGGAGGGGGAGAATATATTTGATAATAATATTCTGGATATATATAGCGCCTAATACATCTACGATGTCTCTCTATATAGCGCTTTATAGATATATTACTCCGGTCATCGGAGTCATGGCTTGCCTGCATACAACGTGTGTACCTTCTCCACTCCCTGGGTAGCATTCCAGCCAGGCGCCTATTTACAGACGCTCACATTGCTGAACAAACGACAATGACTTTAACAGATATAGACCGGAATAAAAAAATAAATTTAAAAGTACACATGGAAAGGAGGGGTATGGTGAACTAAAACAAGACAATGGTGAAATTTGACAGTGATTAAGAAGCCTGTAGGAAGAGATGGATATGGTAGTGTAGTAACAGAAGAGGGAAAGAGTAACATAAATAGTGAGAAACAGTGCTGTAGTCGAGTCCATCCCATCCGAGTCCGAGTCCGAGTTCGAGTCCTTGGAGTCCGAGTCCGAGTCCGAGTCCAAGTCCGAGTCCTGGCATCCGAGTCCCGAGTCCTGGACATCCGAGTCCGAGTCCGAGTCCGAGTCCCGATGGGAATATCTTAAATTGCAATTTTGTTTTACGTCACATTATTTATATTATGATAAATGCCTTACTGTGAACTCTCTATAACATAAATAGTTGTCTGGTTCATTGAAAACTTCCATTTGTCAGAGAATTTAGTTTATTGTAACTTTTCTTAGTAACTTTTAGGCATACGAATTCGGACAACTATAAGGCTTCCTCACAAATGAGTGATTTGTCGCCGTGACATGTCGCTTGTTGCTAAGCTCGGTAAGATTTCCAGCTATTAATAATAAAAATCCTGACGAAAATTGAATTGGAAATGTTGAGATAAATGTCAATGGTTAGATTTTCGGTGATGGTTTGGTGTACTGGTGGAATTTCAGAAGTTTTATTGACCAAAATACTAAGCAAGTGAACATGCACTCCTTTTGTACCAAGGTACATGTCTCGTTGACAAAATTGGCTCATTATTATGTGAACAAGCATTATCATGCCAAGTATTTTGCTTGTATCCACAGCTATTATCGAGAGTTGACTGTATTGTTTCTGTGATACCTCAATGAAGAAAAGATACACAAATTAATATTTGTTCATTTCAAAGGCCTGTAATTTCATTTTTAGCTCATCCGGCCCGAATGGGCAGATGAGCTTATGCCATGGCGAGGCGTCCGTCGTCCGTCGTCCGTCCGTCCGTCTGTCCGTCCGTCCGTCCTTCGTCCCGTCCGTCCACAATTTCAAAATGCTTCTTCTTCGCCATTTCTTACCCGATTTTAATTCCGTTTGCTTTATATGATAGCACTAGGTGGGGGATTCGAAACTTCTACACAGAATTTTGAAACTCATTAAATATGCTAATTTATGCGCATTTTTCGAAAATCGCAAAAATCGCTTCTTCTTCTTCATTTATTGACCGATTTTGATTTTTTTTGTTCCATCTGAAAGACTTTCACGAGGTTCATTGAACTTCTACACAGAATTTTGAAATTTTGTCTAGAAAATTATTTATGCTAATTTATGCGAAATTAATTAAAAATCACGAAAACTGCTTCTTCTTCCTCATTTATTGACTGATTTTGATTTTTTTTTTGTTCCATCTGAAAGACTTTCATGAGGTTCATTGAATTTCTTCACAGAATTTTGAATTTTTGTGTAGAAAATTATTTATGCTAATTTATGTGAAATTTATTTTAAAAAATAAAAATATTGCTTCTTCTTCCTCATTTATTGACCGATTTTGATTTTTTTTTGTTCCATCTTAAAGACTTTCATGAGGATCATTGAACTTCTTCACAGAATTTTGAAATTTTGTCTAGAAAATTATTTATGCTAATTTATGCAAAATTATGCTTTATTTCAAGTTTCTCTTTCACCCAGTAAAACTATTACAATTTACCTGGAGTCGTGCAACTTGAGTTGATTGTGAATTTCCAGACTTTCATTCATATCTACCATGGGCGGAAATCTCCCCTCAGAAGTGGGGGGGACACATTTTTGTTTTCCACTTTGCTGTTCTACAGAGTAACAAGCATGCACAAACACACACCCCCACACACTTATATACATATATATATATATATATATATATATATATATATATACACACACACACACACATATATATGGGGTATTGGGAGTAACCGCCCCCCCCCCCCTCTACCTAGATCCATCAGTACTCCAGTACATGAATAAATGTGCGTGCATAAATATAAATGAAAACATTCTAACTCGAAAGGAATGCCAGAAATTGTGAGTCTCTATTACTCATTTGCTCAGTCTCATCGGTCGCACTTTAAATGTTAACAAACATGGTATTTTCATCCCCATTTCTCTCCCACATATTCATTTGTCAATGTTTAAGGCAGCCTCTATACAATCAGTTCTTCTTCCTGGTCAGCATGATTGTGGTAGCGATCACAATCATTTAGTTCATTATTCTGTCCCTTTCTAAATTTGTTTGATTACAGTTGCTTCCTTGAGTGTATTTAATTCATCCTATTAGATACTTGTTTTATTTATTAGTAAACGAATCAGTAATAAATAAGGAATGAGAAATAAATAAAATGATTGATACATAACGTAAGCTCACAAATAAATAAACAATCTATGCAACAAAATTTGAATAAAGTCAGCAAATACATCTTTATTTAAGAAGACCTTCAATACCTTATAGGTGATGCACATAGATTACCTTTCTTGTCTACAGCTAAATGCCGTCATGAATTCCCATACCTTTTCTTCTGAAAATTTTGCGAATATTCTTCATTCATTGCTGCTTAGTAAATAAAGACAATATAATCAAGAAACCAGTGTTCTGTGTATTCTTCAGTACAAAGTTGTTCAACAGTTAAAAAGGTAAAACAGTGTCTACTATAAGACCAAGTCTCTTTATAGTTAACATACAAAATAGAAAAGTACTCTGGATTGCAAGACCAATGATTATAAGTTAAAGGTCCTGGATAAGAGTGTAGGAGGGAAGAATGCAAAAGTGCTCAGTTATGAAGTGAAATAGCAAAGAAATATCTCAGATAGTATCACAGAAGCCCAACTATGGCAAAGCTTTGGAAAAATAGTCAGTGGAAAAAGAATATATTTAATGATAATAGTGTGAGAGCATTACTGTAACGCTTCATTTTCTTTTATTTTCTTTGTTTATATTTTCACTCATATCTCGGATAATATGAATCAGATTGGTATGAAATTTTCAGAGATTCTCCTCCATGATGCATAAATAAGGAAACTGACATACAATCCATCATTTCGCATATAGTTTTGCACTCTTCCCCAGTACCTTCAATTATTGCCAGGCTTAGCTTTGCAGCATGAGATTTGTATACTTAATACACTTGTAACTCTTTCACGTTTCTTGTATTAGTGTACGACTTTATTACAAATTAAATATTATAGTAGAAATTAACAAGTCAGAACCTGATCTTCATGAATAACCTCTCTTCATATACATACATAATATTGTGTGCAGACAAGGCGTCGACTTATCGATTACAAGTTCACAACTTAAGCATTTGCAACATTTGCAGTCTAGTCTTGAACAGTTTTCTGCAATATAAAACATACATGTAGTACATCAGGTACTTAAAAGCTGTAATCACTAATGTACCAAACCATTCTCCCATTTAACAAATGAGATATTGATATAAATATATGTACTTGGACTGCACCGTCAGTGGAAACATGAAAATTTAAGTTCAATGATCACATGTTCACTTTACATACTCTATTCCTGTTGTATTCATTTTTTTTTCGAGCAGTAATATTTTATATGTCAAATACTTTCACATTCAGTCTGTTGACCCTCTTCATTTACATGCTAATTGCATAATGAATATAAAAAAATACCAGAAACTTAGTTATTGTGGTGTGAAATTTTAAAGGCAGACATTGTGAGCACCCGATTTAAAAATAATTCAAGTCAAGATGAGACATGTATATGAATACTTGCATATGTACTCAAAAACTCTTAAACCAACAAAAATTATAAACAAAACCCTATAGATACTGATCGCAAACAGAGGTTTATTTATTATAGTAGGCGATAATGATTAAAACGACCGTCTATGGGGGAACACGTGCATTGTAAATCTGGTTACTCAATAGATTTTCGGCTTTTCAAAGCACTTAATGAAAGTTTTGAAGCACAATTTTTTCAGGGTTTCATTTTTAGACCTTATCAAAGACACCAATAAGCAGGCAGAACCATACAACTCAGATTTTTTCACTGGAAACAATGTTAATCAATGCCTTTAAGCAGTGAAAGTACATGTATTTTACAATCCCATGTTTTCTCCTCTTTGTGTTTTACTATTTCATTTTTTCCTTTAGTACAAAACTAGTCAGGCACTCGAAACATGCTCTATATTTTTTAATGGATGACAGAAATTTCATGTCCAGATGTGACACAGAAATGCAGCATTGCAATGCACTGTCATATATACATGTAGGTGTAAGTACTTGGACTGCACTGAGCACCGTCAGTAGAAACATGAAAACTTAAGTCCAATTATCACATGTTCACTTTATATACTCTATTTTGGTTGTATTCATTTTTTTTTAGCAGTAATATCTTATATGTCAAATAGTATCACATTTAGTCACTTGACTTTCTTCATTTACATGCTAATTGCAAAATGAATACATATACCAGAAACCATGACCAGAAACTTAGTTATTGTGGTATGAAAGTTTAAGCAGTGAAAGTACATGCATTTCACAATCCCATGTTTTCTTCTCTTTGTAGTACTATTTCATTGTTTTTTATCCTTTAGTACAGAACTAGTCAGGCACTGGAACATGCTCTTTATTTCTTCAATGGATGACAGAAATTTCTTGCATGTTCATCAGTTTGTCTAAGGTAGATGTTAGCGTACTGTATAGATAGCTCCTAGACACGTGGCGATCGATGTCACTCATCAATTGGCTGGCATCATAGAGTTAAATACCCATGGCTTGCATAGCGAGTTTGAGTCGTACGCTGCAAGCGCTTTTTAAAATTTTTTTATGCACAAGTTCTTTACAAAAAGAAAATTATATATTTCGAAATTTGAGGATACATGTACATGTAGGTAATTTCGGTTTTGAATGATGTATTTTTGTTCATAATAAAAGACCACAAATTGTGGGGGGGACATTTGATATTGTGTCCCCTACCTTCCAAATAGTGGGGGGGGGGGACGCGTCCCCCCCCCCCCCCGTCCCCCCCCCCCCCGGGATTTCCGCCCATGATATCTACATGTCACTGTCTCTTTCCAACACCACATTTAGCCACATTTGCAATAGGCACTTCATCATCTGTACATGCATTTAACCAATACATATACATTTCGTGTATTCATTACAGTCTCAACTCAGTTCAAAGTACAAATTGCGTGAATTTCTTTGCTGGATGCCGGATGAGCGCCACATCATTGATGTGCTAGTTTAAAAACAAAATTATATCAACATATCAATAAGTAAACAGAACACAAAAATAATAGGTTGAATACCATTAAAGCCAGATTTATATAGAAAAGAAAGTTTCCAACTGAAATGGAAAACAAGAGGGGAAAACAATAATTCACCAAGAACACCAATCATGCCAATAGTTCAATCTGATCAAATAGCCGATTAAAGTATTTTTTTAAAAAGTGAATTGTCAAACCCTAATAAAACCATGAAAACCCTTGTAACATGATTATATCAGCTAGTTCATTAAACTGGCTTAATGGCTTGTAATACAAGTGCACCATTAACATTCCTTTTGGAAAATGACTACATGTACATGACAAAATGACTCAAGTAAAAAACGAAAGTAAATGTTAAGCCCTAATAAAACCGTTTGACACAGACCAAAATTATAAATTGCTAACTTTGACTTTTTGCCACAGGAACATTGGTTGCAAGTAAAAGGATAGTAGATTAAAACTGTAGTTCATAATACTGGCTTGAAATACAAGTGGAAGAGTAATCTGTTTGAGACTGCCCATATTGCAAGATATCCCAGGCTGCAGTCTATGGGGAAACTTGTGTTATATAGATTAATCCATCTCCAAATGGTCAATATCAATTTCAATACTTGTCTGTGTCATACGTGTATAACGAGTGTATACGAACACAAAACAACTAATCTTAACGTCTATTTGGGCACATTCTCGTACGGTTACGGCAATCGATATTAAGTTCATGTTCAAAATATCGCTCAATCGAGCAAGGTGCGCGAAAATAGCGGGGTTTTTTGCGTGCCCTGGGGTAATTTTTTGAGCTAAAATTAAAAGCGGAAAACGGGAAAAATTACCGGTCTCGTTGCCGGTCTCGGCTCGATTTTCGCCCGAGTCATGAGTCACCATTGGTCGAGTCCGAGTCCGAGACCGAGTCCGAGTCCGAGTCCTTGTGGCTCGAGTCCGAGTCCGAGTCCGAGTCCCGAGATATAGGGACTCGAGACCGGTCTCGAGTCCGAGTCCGGACTCGAGTCCTACAGCACTGGTGAGAAAGGAAGAACAAGACGGAGAAATATAATACAAATAGAGAATTAGAGGAATATGGAAAAAATAAAATGGACATAGAGAAGTAGGGAGAGAACACGATTTTTTAAATAATTAAATGAGAGGACAAGAAAGAAATAAAAACGTGAAAGAACTAGAGGAAGAGAAACAGAGATAAGAGAAAATAAGATAGATAAATAGCGTGGATAAGAGAGAGAAGAGTGTCAATAGAATATCGAGATATAAAATGAGAAATAAAGAATAAGTTTATTGATATCAAAATAATTCGGAAAATAATTGTATCCAGAAGTGGATTTGGGGAAACCCATCCCAACAACCTTCTCACAAATACATTACATACAAGTAATTAGTAGCATTGTCATCCCCCGCCCCCTCGTTCATCGTTGATTGAGCTCACAACATCGTAACGTGTAACGATAGGTGTGTTTGAATAGTGCAGAAGCCACTGGACTGTTCGTAGAAGAGTAGGGGAAACCCCGGTGTAATGGTATACATGTACATCCCAGTTACCGGGTGGAGAGACCCCGAGGATTACAGTGATTCAGTTCGCTATTCCCCTCCCAGGTACATGTGACCCCAAATCATTAATAATAACAATAATAATTACGGTGTTCTTTTAAACTTTTGAAAGAAAAACAGTATATAAAACCACTTAAAACATACTGAAAAGGTTCAGGCATAAGATTATCGTTTTAGTATGTTAGAAGAGAAATTTGATCCATTTGTATTTCCTTATTTTCTAAGGGCATTTTACTGTTGGGGAAATATGGTCTAAATAACCCTGAGATATTCTTGAGTAAAGTAAACCTAACCCTGATGTATGCGTGACTGGTTATTTTGATATTCAAAACTCTCTTTGATAGGTTAATTTATCACGTCCCCCCACACGCAAAATAACCTCCAAAGTGTCAATTTTCAACATCATTAAACTCATGCCCTGGTTTCCCACATACCAGAACACGGCCTATGCATCATCTTTCTCTTTTCGTTTTGTTACTCATGCCACAAATAAAACCAAACAATATCATTATATGTAAACTATCAGCACTCCATATAAAGGGATGCAGTGTGACAACTCCCACTCCCACGCACTCACTCATGTTTTTCATTCACTTATTACAATAATGAATCATACATACTTTCTTTACTAAAGGAGAGTTTGGACAGTGAAATATGGCAATATTCCTGTACGACATTTGAAATTATCAATACCAAAATTGGGATGTCAGTAATCATTTTACGAAACAAGACATGGGAATATCAGTTTTTCAATTTGCTTGTATTCAATCAAACACTTCTGGCTCTTCATTCCTAAAAAAAAAAAAAAAAACCCTCTCTCTCTCTCTCTCTTCAGATGTCTTTTCCAGCATCAGCCCAAGAAAAAAAAGAAAAAAAGATTCACAACCATTTTGTTTTATTTACAAATAAGAATTTTATTTCTATCAAATAAATTGTAAATAATTCTTGTATCCCATAAACAATGTTATACATGGTTCATCATGAAAATGTCTGAAAACCTACAAGCAAAGGAGTTCATAAATAAAAGGGAGAAAAGAAAAACAAATAAAACTTGATAAGAAAGATTACATTACATAATATCATCAACAATTTCTTGTGGTCATTTTCATCATAATAAAACATGCAATGACATAGTTATAATGAAACTTTAAATATACATGTAGTTCCTCAAATTTCTTCCACAAGAGAAATGAATAAAAAAAAGGGTAAATGGTAAAGACAATGAGGGTGAATGAAACATAACTACATGTATTTTGAAAATGCCCAGTGTTACTTTTTCTAATCATGGTGAAATATAATAAAATGAAATAAAATTCTTCATGTTCAAAAGACATAAATATATTCATAGATGTTAGATAAATGGTTGGTATCTATACAACACGAAAAAAAGTATCATATTCTCCATATTAAAACGCTTGTTTGAGTACATGTATTAACAAACAGGAACCAATATCATTATGATTACTTTACAGAATGTAAACTTTGCAGCTCATTTACTATACAGATACAAGTTTGAACCAATGCTGATCAAGGTCACAAAATTGGAGGATATACATATAGAATATTCCTGATGCAGTTATATAGTCAAAGTCCAAATAAAAAATATCTTTGTTGAAACATATTCCAGTCTCCCAAATGTCTAAAAATCGTAACTTATCAGTTCTCATGAACTGGACCATAAAGGATTTTAAATATGAAGCGACAAGCACCTCTTGCGCACCATAGGCTATGAATGCTATAGGGATTGGCCAAAAACAGTGGGGGTGCTTGCCCCTTGTCCAGCTGACAGACAAAATGTGTTATTTGATTGATTTGACTGGATATTCACTACTGAATAGAATAGAAATCTTTACTGCGGAATATCAGTATACAGAACACTGTTTTAACCTCACTGTACTGGCATTCTATAGGTCAACAGTTAAGGAGTATGAAGGAAATGAAGAATAACCTAAAGGTGCGAGTACGGAACCAAACTCTGAGTTGGCGAGCACATAAGGGTGCATCAAGCATTCTACTCATGAGTCGCTTTTATGCTTATAGAGAGTGTGATCCAAATTGCAATATCTCTTTATAGAATTAATATTTGAAGCCCATGCTTTGAATACAGAATAATGACATGGAACCTGCAACATACAGAGCAAAATATTTTTGGTGAATGATTTAACATAAATTCATTAAAACAAAGAAATTTCACCAGACCCCATTTTTTTGTATCCAACTATTTTTAAGCCATGATAGGACAAGGATTCAATATAACAAGGTAATTTCCTTGGTCCAAGGGAGTATGTGTCCACTTCATAATAACCCTGAAGAATCTGACATGCCTGAGGTATTTAAAGCTGAGCAAATCAGCTGTGATACAGGTAAAGGTTTGATCCAAATCCTCCACTGATAAATGGCAAAGAACTTCAGGCTAAAAGATCTAAAAAACCAATCAGCAACATGATTTCAAACACTGTAAAGAAGCCTATCTAGTACCTTGTTTAGCCATTAGATATCATAGTTGGAATATATGAGAGGTTACTGTAATGTTCCCACACACTTCAACTAAGCTTTGGTATCTCATGATGAACAGTTTTGGGGAAATGTTTTCAATCATGATGCAACCGTGCCTAGGATCACTTCCTACTGTATCCTCCACCCCACCCTCCCCTTCCACGCCCTCCATATCCTCCCCCTCGACCTCTCCCACCCCCTCCCCTCCGTCCACCCCCTCCACTCCTATTACCCCACCCCCCACCTCCTCCTCCTCTCCTGAATCCTCCACCTCTTCCTCCTCCGTAGTAACCGCCTCCGCTCCCTCTCCTGTCATCAAAGGATCCAGACTGGGCTTGGACAAGCAGCTCTGGGAGCTCTGTTGCGATGGTGAGTTGTGCTTCTGGTGTGTCCTTCCATAGAGACTGTGAATAAAAGCAATTCAAGAAACCACATTTTAGTGAAGAATGAAACAGAGGAAGGAAGCAAGTACTGGTCAGGCCTAACTAAATTTGCCTGAATTTCATAATCGTGGCACTCGTGTCATTTGGCAAGATGTCAATCTACATTTACCACATTTAACCAAGGTATAGTAAATGAGGCACAGAAATGCGGGGTTGCAAAACACTAATGTCATTTTATTTTGCCCCAGCATTTCTTTTAGGTGGTTTACTGCGTCATGCAGAAATGTGGCTTCAACCTCATCAGTCAAATCGCCATTAAGATTCTTACCAGTAGATAGTCCTTCTGGTCATCTGAGACATCAAAGACTGCCGACATCTGATCGGCACAGAGACGGATACCCTTGATGGCACTCCGGGAGTCACGGTCAATGTAACGTCCAAGAGTTCTGAAGACATCACCAACGTCTAGTAGCTGCGATTGTGTCTCCAGGAAGAAGGTGGTCTTGCCCTGTAAAGTAAATGATAAAATTGTTCATGATTTAAATGATGTTTTTCCAAAACCATGATTGTGCATGAAAAGAGGAAGAGTTAGTATCAAATGGACACTCTTGCACTGTAAAATAGAGTATCCTGCCAATCACAAGGTTGTAATTTGCATCTTGGTCCAAAGTTAAGCAATTGGATAAGATACTTTATCTACAGGTACTTTTTTCTCTTGACCTAGGTGAGTATATGGGTATCTGGTAAGCCGAAACTACTAAACCAATGGCTGCCCAGCTATCGGTAGGTAAAAGTAGATAAGCATGATACAAATGCACGACAATTATTATCTCAATTACTAAAGCTACAAACTGGGTTGATGATGAAAGTGTAGCACAATTGCTATGCCTACTTCTACTACAATGGCCTATACAGTGGAAACCCACTATAACGAGGACCTTGGGACCATGACAATTACCTTGTTATATCAGGAATCTCTTTATATCAGGGTGAAAAAACAAAAGAATACAAAGACCTGGGATGAGCAAAATTACCTTGTTATATCAGGAATTTTGTTATATCGGAGCTCTTTATAGCGAGTTTCCATTGTATTCTACTAAAATTTAAAGCCAAGGCTGGGTCTAGGGCTCTGTCTGAAGTCAAATTTAATGATAGATTTTGGACGAAAGTCTAATTTTTCCCTTGGTTAAACATGATTTAGACCAAGTATCGGGTGTAACTGAATGAGAAGAATATTTGCCATTGTGCTGTAACTCTCTTGCTATATGCTCACCTCTTCTGCCGTTAATAGTGATCTCGTCTTCATGGCTTTTGAGCCTGTTATGTGAGCCAGGGCTGCCGCTAGCGCAACCACTGCCCCCTTCTCGGCTATGATTTCCTCAGCAGCATCTTTGAACATAGCAACCATCTCAGCTGGGACAGCATCGAGAAAGCTGCGGTTGAAGAGATATAATGGAAAGAAGTCAAGGATGCATGCATTACATGGGTGTGCTTCTCAACAAACGTAGTAGAGTCCATGCAATTTTTACTGCTCAGAAGTAACATTTATATATATATATATATATATATATATAATTCCTACTTAATGCGATTTTTTTGGCGAAATATTCATCGGAAGAGGGAAGCTGACATTGAGTTGAATTTTTTGATTCGCCTCAACATTTTCGGCACTGTTTTTCCCCATTTCCGTAGGGGTAGGAGGCATTCTATCGATAGAAATGTAGAGGGCGCCAAATTACTTATATTACTACAAAGTTTTGTTTGGTAGTGAGAACTCATTTTCGCATAATATAACGTGGAAAATCTACATATGTATAACTCTTGGGGATCTAACGTCTTGAGGTTGGACTTGGGGCGATGTCTGTTTTTCTTGATTATATCAATAGTTTGGGGATTTACTAAAAATACCTAATCGCACACAAAAGGTAGTTAATATACGATTCTTTTTGCCATAAATGCAAATTGAATCAAATTAATTCTAAACATTTACTAGCATTTTGAATCCATTAATTCTCTGTAACGTCATTTCGCGCTGATATACATATATACAATAAAAAATATAAAATTCGCCCCTTCGTTGAATCTAGGTATAGGTATGTATATGTATATATATATATATATATATATATATATAGCGAGAGAGGTGTGGATGTGTGTACCGTTTGGTTGAACCATGTTAAATTTAGATGTGTGAAGAGAGAATGATGAAACAGAATGAAGCAGGTCACTCGATGTATTTACAAGCTTTCGGCTCCTGGCCTTCTTCAAGTTTATTTGCTAAATCAAACAGAATGAAACATAATAATAATAAGCAACTTACAAAACTAAAGACAACAGAACAGAATTATCATAAAGCTGGCAACATAAATCAACAGGAGTAACTGAAATTGAAAAGATGTTACTCGCCAAAACAAAAAAAAACAAAAAACTGAATTGTTATAAAGCTGTTGATATATGTTGCCAGCTTTATAACAATTCTGTTCTGATGTCTTTAGTTTTGTTTTGGTGAGTAACATCTTTTCAATTTCACATACTCCTGTTGATTTATGTTGCCAGCTTTATAATTCTGTTCTGTTGTCTTTAGTTTTGTTAAGTTGCTTATTATTATTATTTGTTTCATTCTGTTTGATTTAGCAAATAAACTTGAAGAAGGCCAGGAGCCGAAAGCTTGTAAATACACCGAGTGACCTGCTTCATTCTGTACCATCATTCTCTCTCTCTCTCTCTTTCATTCTCTCTCTCTCTCTCTCTCTCTCTCTCTCTCTCTCTCTCTCTCTATAGATATATATTTACCCATTTTGTACAATTATTGAGCATCCAATTCTAAACAGGGTTCAGACATTTAAACCAGATAAATACAATTAGATGTTGGTACAGTCAAACTTGCTTTAGCAACCACCTGTACAGAAAGACCCCCTGTCTATAAAGACCACAAATTTTTGGTTTCCCTCGAAAAGTGTTTCTCAATGAAATATGTATTAAAGGAACCTGTACGTTAAGACCACCTGCTCATAAAGACCACTTTTCTTGTCTCCCTTAAGCAGTCTTTATATACAGGTTTCACTTATAACAAAATCTATTCCATACACAGCAGCCTGAGTTATCTCAGGTATAGTCTTAATCCTGCAAGTTTGATTTCCACAATAATGACTTGGGTTTGCAAACATAATATTCATGTTGCTACAACAAACTTCTGTACAAACATATCTAAATTTGTAAAGTCTTTTTCCTGATTACCTAGTAATGCACAATAGCAATCAGCTGTTACCAATCAGCTGTTACCAATTATCGTATCCATTCACGACTCATCGATGCTGTGCCTTGTAAGCTTTGTGTAAGTTTTCTTGAGGTCATTGTCAAACTAGAGTCATATCAAAATTTAAGATATGATCTTTCACAGGGCCATTATCATATGCAGCTATATGCTTCCAACTCTGCAAATGAGTTGAATCACAGTCGGGAAGCATGGTATGAACTTCATTGCTGACTTACTCTGTAACATCTTTGACTGATGACTTGATGATATCTCCTGGCTGGGGAGCAGACACTCGTTTGAACTTGATGCCCTGAAAGGGTTACGGGGAGAAGGGTATCAATTTATGCCAAGTCACTAGTACATGCACATAGCTCTACCTACTGCAGTATGAGGTGACCCCCAACCAACTCCTTTGCTGTTGTCATAGGCATGCAGCCAAGTTATAGCTACTTTGTGTAATAGTATAAAATTGTGGTGTCACCCTCCAAAGTCATTTATGTGGCATCTTGTAGATTTCTCCAATATTCTTTCCCGATTCTTTGCTGGGGTAATAATATGATTGCAGGGCCCTCAGGGAGAACAGTATACAATACTGATGAGGTTACCCTGGGTAACAAGACATTATTATTTATCATTATTATCTATGAGCCAAAGTGGACTTACTGCTTTGTACTCTACTTTCTGTAGATCTCTCTCTTCTGCTCTCTTATAGAAGCAAACACAGACTCCATTCCGTCCAGCTCTCCCTGTCCTCCCTGATCGATGGATGTAAGAATCCACATCCTGTAAGACAAAAAAATAAGGATTATAACCTGAAAGGCTAAGGATAAAGTGCAGCAACCTACACATTCATCAAAAGCCAAAGTTGATCACCTAACTTCCATGAAACCATTGCTATTACAATCAACAATCATTTTAAACATATAAGACTTCTCCAATACATTGAAATTTTTGTTTATTCTGAAAAACTGAAAGGTGTTTAATATTTTTCTAGGTGAATATTATGATTAATGATACTTCTAGTCAAAGTACTTTCCACTTCAAGTCCTACAACTGCCAGTGAAAGCTTTTTTAAAAATCTGAATTGCAGCACCAACAAAGTAGAGTGTACTTTTCAGAAGTGAGGATATATTTCTTATCAGCACAAAATGATAAAAGTGCACCATAAAAAAACATTGTCCTGGAGAGTCTGCCCACTACCAACCATGCTAACATCATTTCCCACTTAATTTAGCTTGAACTATAATTTTCCAGAAGTGGGCATCTCAAGTGGGCACTACCTTCATGAGGATATCCTGTTCCAGATTCTACGAAATTCTTCAATTTCTTCAATCCCTTCAAAAAGACCACAAGAAAATCAGCTTCTTGACGTATCTTTATGACTACAGTGATCAGTGTAATAACAGGTGGGATAATAATAACAATAATGATAATATGCCGTTCGTGTAAAGCGCATATTACAATGGAGAAGGAAATAGATTTTTCAAGAAATCGTTTTCAATATTCCATATCTGGTACTGATAGTCATAATATAAAGGAAATTCCACTGTGCTATCACAAACATGCACAGGTACTTCAATGTCTAAGTGGCACTTGGATTGGGTAGAAAAACAAAATACAAAGATTTCCTTCACTGATTATGAGGAAATTAAAGCTTACAGTCCAAGAAACAAACAAACCCTCACTCAAGGCTGAATTCTCGGAAGTGCACTTGTGTAGTCGCAAAAACTAACGAACCTAAATAGTGGCTATATCTCATATGACAGACTGGGTCTAATACAACTGTAACTCTTTCATAGAAACCCCCACATGCACATAAGAAAAGCGATTCTAGGACAACTACCCCCTGGACAACTAGACAACCCCCTAGGACAATTACCCCCCAGGACAATTAACCCCCAGGATAACTACCCCCAGGATAACTACCCCCAGGACAACCACCATTTAGGACAACCACCCCCAAGACAACTACTCCTCAGGACAACTACCCCCTCAGGACAACTACCCCCAGGACAATTACCCCCTGGACAATTACAACCTAGGAAAAATTAACCCCCATGCAATGACGATTACTTCCAAGGACGATACATTAACCCCCCCCCCCCACAAAATTTTAGCCCCCCTCCCCATGACGTTGATCCCCAGGACAACAACCCCCAGGTGGATAGTTGTCGGGGGGGGGGGGGGGGTAATTGTCCTGGGGCCCGTTGCACAAAACTTGCGTTTAATCGCAACTTTTAAAAATCAAACGCAAGACCTTAATGCGCACTTCTGATTGGCTGAAATAAAGTTGCGTTTGATTTTCCTGAGTTGCGTTCAAACGCAAGTTTTGTGCAACGGGGCCCTGGGTTGTAATTGCCATGGAGGGTAGTTGTTGTCATGGGGGGGGGGGGGGGGGGGGGGGGGGAGGGAATTGTCCTAAGGGTAATTGTCCAGATGGTAGGTGTCCGGGGGGTAGTTGTCCGGGGTTAGTTGTCTGGGGGGTAATTGTCCGGATATGAAGAAAAGAAACACTAGGAGCATTATAGGAGTTCATTAATAGAACCACATCAAAATATGCATATTATTTTGGTGCTGGTATTATGCTTATTATAGGTGTATCATCCTCAAATCTGGACTTTATGACTACAATAATGCATACCCCTGGTTATCCTGCCCTGTTCGGTTCATGGATCTGCCGTCAAAGGTCATTTGTTTTCCTACAAGATACAGGGTTTGTGAAAGGATGCTTGTAAAAATAATGCTTCTCTTGTTCCCACTTTTTTCAAGTTTGCTACAACAAGTTTTAATGCAATAATATGCATTATTTCAGTAGTAATAATACTACTAGTATTGGCTACTTTTATACACTGTAGCACTCATATCCACCATGTAAGATGCTCTAGGTGCTCCAATATTACCCCGGCTCTAGCTAGGATACAGATATCGGTGCTCACAGCACTCAAGGAATTCCTTCCTACCGGTACCCATTTAACACCAGGGTGGAGAGTGGCAAATGTAGATTAATGTCTTGCCATTGGACACTATTGCCACACCGGGGAATGAACCCACGACCTTCGCAAGTCAAGTGAATAAACCACTCGACTACACATAATAGGGGGGGGTAATTTCCCTGGGGGCAGGCATGAAAAGTGCTGTTAAAAAAAAACACTGAAAAACTTTTGCGAACCAAAGCGAGGGAGCGAAGCGACCGAGCGGGGGAGGGTGTGGGAGGGGGGTATCCCCCCTCCCACGGTAGGGAAATTTTTCAAATTTGGGGTTAAGAATTGTGCAATCTAGTGCATTCTGTGGTGAGATATTTAACCTCATATTCAATGAGAATCTGGATTAAGATGATTCTATACAGCATAAGTCATACCCCAAAACAGGCTCTGAATACACATTTTTATCAATACCACCGAATGTGTTTAATGTGTATTATGTGCAGAGCACTTTCATGAATAAAACTGAGCTGAATAAGCAACAAATAATCCACTTTCCAAAATTCAAACTTACTTTTCTAGACTAGTAATATTTTTTCCACAATGGGTAGGGTAAAAAATTCATCCTCCTTCATTTTTTTAAAATTTACATGCAAAGTTCTGAATTATCTATAGCTCTTTCAGAAAATTCCAAGGGAAAAAAGTAAAAAAAATTCATCTAACCTCTCTTGTAAACAAAGTCTTCTTATATTGATATGGATGTACAATACTGTATGATTACTGGTATGGGAACATTTACAAACAAAACAAGACAAAACAGCAACACACACACACAAACTACATGGAGAAATGACCTCACAAAGTCCTCTTTTTGTTTTGTTTGGTTAGTTTCTTGATGTGAGCTAGTCTTGAGTGCTTTGCTGCCTCTTCTGACTCTTGTGTGAACTTCCTCTTTGATGTTTGCTTCTTTGTTTCTAGATTCAGCAGTGCTGTCTTCTGTTGACGTTTTGCTTTCATTTGATCCTGTACCTCTTTCTGCATGTGCCATGCATGAGTAAAGTTCTTGCAAAGATGGGGATCTGCAGGATCATGTTTGTAGTCCTCCTTGTGAAAATATTCTGTAGATGTCTTCTTCACTGATTTGAGATGGTATCTCACTGTCTGATATGCCTGAAATGAGCCGATGGATAGGTTTGCAGAATGAGGGTCAATAATCTGGTTCATTGCACTGAAAGAGGACTCCACTTGAGGCCCATGAAAGCAACTGAGGAGACTTAGGGCCATTTTGGTGAGAACTGGGAACTTTCCTGACAATTCAGAGTGAGACCACCATTTGTCTGCTCTATTGGTGAATGATGGTAAGTCAGTTTTTGCAACATAACGTCTGCAATCAAGCTCATACTCATCTTTCTGATCATCAGAGAGAACATGCTTGGCAAATGAAGGCAACTTCAAGAGATTATGAAGAGTCTCAGTATGTCCTCTCAGCTGTTCTGTGGGATTTATTGCTGACACACATATGAGAAATTGATTGTCCAGGGGCATCTTCTTCTGAAGTTGCTGTGTGCATTGTATGTAGGCTTGCTGAACTGTGTCCAAAAACTTGGACGTCACTGGATCATCAGCCATGATGTCCTTTGCTTCTTTACCCACAAACATTTTCTTCTTGGGCAGCAAGTTTGGTTTGCTTGTAACATCAAGAGCACCAAGGACTTGTGTTTGTGTAATAACTTCTGGGGCCCGTTGCACAAAACTTGCGTTTAATCGCAACTCCTAAAAATCAAACGCAAGTCAAGTCCTTAATGCGCACTTCTGATTGGCTGAAAATAAAGTTGCGTTTGATTTTCCTGAGTTGCGTTCAAACGCAAGTTTTGTGCAACGGGCCCCTGGTCTGACAAAGCAAACTAGAACATCACTCAAAAGTTCTACTTGGTTGTCATTAAGCTTGTAGATGAGGGGTTCTGTCATCTCAAATGTCTTCACATATCTTTGTAGGAGAGGCAACACAGACATATAGAATGACAGATACAGTCTTGTCTTCTTTCTGAAGATGAACAGCTTCTGGACTATTCTTTCCTTTCTTTCTTTTCCTTCGTTTGTCATGCCTGATTTGGCTGTGCAGCGTTTTCGGATCTGTATTACCTGATGACGTGCCTCTTTACTCAAGTCAAATTGTTGGTAGACTGTTGACACAGTAGGATAGTACAATTTCCTATCTTGCTCTGACAAGAAGCCATAGTAGAACAAAGTTAGAGCAGGAAACATGCGGCTGAGGTCACTTCCTGTATCATACACGCTAAGCCAGCGATGTGCGATGTAGTTCCGTGGTTGGGTGTATTTAATGTTCAAAATCTGACATATTTCTTGAAGAGATTCCCTGAGGTCAGCTGACCACATGAAGTCTGAGTGTATGTCCTTGATGAGGCCCTCCAAATGATAACCAAATGGTGCACATAGTTTCTTGGATGCATTGTGGACATGGTGACATGAATCACCATCAACATCCAAAAGATGAGGTGCTTTATTAGCACGAATGCGTGTTTCAAGTCCTGACTTCGATCCCCGCATTACTGCACAACTGTCCATCAGAATTGACATCAAATTTGTCCAAGGCAAATCAAACTCTTCAAACATGTGAACAATAGCATTGTACAAGGATTCAGCATTGACATGTACTACGCTTATTGATTTCAGATGACGTGTAACTACTTCCTGTTGAGAATTATTGTAGTAGCTTACTAATACTGACAAAACTCTCATCTTGTTGTTGCTTGTGGCTTCATCAATATTCAAGCTGAAATGTGTTTTTTTTAGGTCACTTATGAGTTCATCTTGGAATGTCTTCGCCAACCCATGTTGCATCTTATACGATGCAGCTGTCCTCGAAAGAGAAACCGTTTCAAGTGTTTTCTTATCCTTGGCAAGCTGTTGTGTAAGTTTGACCAGTTTTGGAGCAATAGCAAATGGCAGATTTTCTTCAGCAATAAAACCAAGGATAGTAGCTTCTTGGTTTGTCCTTCTTTCTCTGACTGGTGTGAAGGGACAAGGAACATTAGCTGGCCCAGCTACAGGGTGGCCTATATACATTGGATGAAGTCCATATGGTGTTACGTTGGTGCTCAAGTCTGAAGTTCCAGGTTCATCTATAACAGGATTAAAAAAAAAAAACAAAATAAATCACTGTTCACTTGAGTGTTAAATGCTCAAAAGAGGAGGAATAACATTAACAATGATGTTATCGTGGAATACATGTAGGTGCCCCCTCTTCACTCCATTCACATTAGGGTTTATTGCGTATGCGGTATGGGGACTTCAATCCACTGCTATAAAATCATTGAAAACAAACACAGCAAGTGTGTGTGTACACAATGAATTAAGGGGGATTTAATCCAAGATTACATCAATTTTTTTCTTATTCTACATTTAGTATTTTAGATTACACTCATGAATATAAATGTAAAACACTATGTCAAATATGCAGGTGTTCTCAAGACTGTGGTACACAAAATTCCTATCTAAACTGAATTGACTACTGGTGAATATGAAAAAAAAATGACTGATCGTTTGGGTCTGATAAATATCTGAAGAAAATGGAAATGTCAATTTATGAAAAATTTACAATTAAATTCTATTTATGAAAGCAATCTAAATATTGCTCACCTGTTTTGGGGTGAAAATCTAGCCTGTAGTTAGACTTGACTAACTTTATTTGGTCCTTGTGCTTGCTGCTCTTTTGACAGTGGTCTCGGAGGGCTGGCAGTCCTCGTGTTGAGTATTTGATTTCAGTGTCACACACTATACAATAGCATTTTCCTGGCGATTCCAATTTACGTATCACCTCCGCAAGATAGTATTTTTGGCTAGAATCTGCATGCACTATTTCCGTCTCCAGCCAACCCCATCTCCAGAGATTTTTTATTCCACTTTCTTTGTCTCTAGATTTTGCCTCTCCTGTATCACTATCTCTTTCGATGATGTCTTTGCGCTTTATTTTGAGGCCACAGAATGCCATGATTTCAGTAGTGTTGACGACGCGATGTGTAGTTGTTGTGACTTCGTGCCGTGCGTTCAACACAGCCGCCGTGAGCGATCAAAATATCTCATCGTCGATGATCACACACCTTGCAAAATGCATGCCGTTTACTTTTTTCCAGATGCCGGGATGAAGTCAAACTTTAGTCTTATCCACAATCTTGCTATAAAACTGGGTATTTCCTTTTAATATTACAATCCAACTCGGCAAAAGACAGATCATTCGCTCACTTGAAACATCACGTCGCGACTGCACTGGCAAACACATGCATTGTGTGACTGTGTACATGTAATAACATGCATTTGCTTGTAGTATGAATAGCCTTCCGCCTTCATGCGAGTGCGCAATTACGGGCGGGGGTATTTTGCGTATGCACACAAATCCTCTGCGGTTATTAGGCGATCCCTTCGCATGCACGTACAGAGCATACACGGACACGAGGTGCAGTGCGAGTATGTATGTGTAGTAAGTTAAGGGATCGCCTCCGATTCCATCTTTATTGCATGCCCATGTATTACTGTGTATACACGATGGCATATGCGCGGAAATTGGATTTTTTTTAATGGAAAAGTGAAATACGCGGAAAAAAATCTAGGATCGGAGGAAAAAGCGGAAATCCGCGGATACGCGGAAAATTTTCATGCCTGCTGGGGGGGTAGTTATTCTGGGGGTAGTTGTCATGGGGGGGGGGGGGTAATTGTCCAAAGGGGTACATATAATTGTCCTGACGGTTATTGTCCAAGGGGGTAGTTGTCCAGGGCCCTCCTGCATAAAAAGTTGCGATTAAACGCAACTCAAAAAATTAAACGCAACTTGATTTTAAACCAATCAGGATCGCGTATTTGGGACTTGCGTTAAATTTTTTGAGTTGCGTTTAATCTCAACTTTTTATGCAAGAGGGCCCACATGGTAGTTGTCCAGGGGGAAGTTGTCTGGATATGAAGAAATACAACACTAGGAGCATAATAGGAGTTCATTAAAGGCTACCGCACACCTTACGATCAGTCTGCGATCCGATTTGTGAAATAAATCGCTATGGCATTAAATATTGGCATTTTAACAAATGAAATCTACCCTATTCAGGTTCTGCAAAGAAATATGAATACTAAACATAGGGTTTTGGTGAGCTGTCAGCTTTCTACAGGGAATAAGGGCAAAATCATTTTCAAATCGTAGGCAGTGGTACCATTTTTGTGACGTCACTACGACTCGGAGCCGATTTCGCCATTCCACCGACTAGAAAACTCGGCAAAGGCCGTATTATCAATTTAACTATCTGTATGACTATTCACACCCTCAATCAAAAATAATTTTCTTTTATAAATGATTTATCAAATGATACTAAAATTTTCTTCTGAAATCAGATCGCAGACCGATGTGCGGTGTGCGGTGGCCTTAATGGAACCACATCAAAATATGCATATTATTTTGGTGCTGGTATTATGCTTATAACAAGGTGTATCATCCTCAAATCTTGAGGAACATTGGTTTGTGAAAAGGTTATAGCAATCTAATCTTAAGCCCTGACTTACTCTGGGTGGATTGCATTGGATGACCAGATCAACTTCAGGTATATCTAGTCCCCTTGCTGCTACATCGGTGGTGACCAGACACTGGAACTTACCCTCTCGGAAACCCTACACAAGGAATGCAAAGGAAGACAGTACATCATTTTCAAAGAAGGAAAACGATTTGCAGAATAAGAAACCGAATGGGATTAAAGAGGTAAAAATGACTGAAATTCCTGTGTGTATATTTGAATGATTAAAACAAATGAAAAAATCAGAATCACAGGTTTACATAACATGGCATTTCTAATGAAATCCAATAAAAAAAAAATTAATAGTAGAAAATATTACACCTATAAGTTAACCTCTAGTCTTTCTATGGTTCCTGAGACATAAAGGTACGGAAACAATTTTTTACACACTGAAGGATATATCTTCCTTTGCCAAAACACGAGTATACACATTTGCTGCAAGTATGCTACCCAGACAAGATCTTTCGTTTTTGGCAGCAGACTTAAATTTTTGTTGTTGTTGTTTTTATTTAAATTTTTAAATTTTAATTTTTTTATGCAGATGCATTATATTTGTTTTCTGTCAAAACTTTTGACAACTCATCAACACGTTAGAGCCTATACATATGATAGTCTATTGGTTCAAAATCACTTTCTTTTTCGTTGTAAGGACTTGCAGGTGTAAAATTACTCTTGACTACGATGGAATGGATAAATGGATAGCTGATATCCACTTTGGTAAAGAATATATATGTTTTTCATATACATGTACTTAGTATTGTTGATTTAAGCAGATTTTGCAAACAAACTTCAATCGCCATTTCCGAAAAAGAATTAAGCTTCTCATGGACCATACTTTCATAGTTGCTCAGCTGCATTCAATTCCAATCAAATTTCATCACTGAACAATAATATCCCATAAGTCCTTGTGTTGATTACCATTCAAAGTTTCTTAAGCAATTGACATGTACTTGTAGTATAGTCAAGGATTGTAATTCCGAACAGATTGTATTACCGAACGTGTACTGTTAAGCGCCTAAAATGGGAGTTTCATACGCGTGGGATTACGCGTATGAAAACCACACTATTGAAACAAAGGTTGTGTCTTTTTCCCATAGGTTTCACACGTTCGGAAATACAGTACCTTTTTCAAGGGACCAAAACGCTGCGTCGTTGGGAAGGGGTTCACTCGGAAGGGAATATCGTATTAATTCTACGTTGTCTTTTTAAAATTCCATCAACTTCTTTTTCTGTAGGACTTTGAGCATTCATTATCTAAGTTTGACAGATATTCATTTGATATTTTATTTGCTATCGTTGATTTTCTGAAAAGTGTTCGGACACTGGATCCACTACCATATTTGTACCAGGTTCTATGCATAAACAAGATAAATGCAACTATGTTTCCTATATGCCTCCGCCTAAATTCAGTTGATGGCACAAACTGTCCTTGAAATCTCGTGATAACCAGAATAAAAAGCCTCTAATTACATGTTAATTGACCTCTTTGACATTTGACCTTATACCTTATAACCCAAAGTCTGATCACTTTATCTCCTCCTAGTCATGAATACAGAATAGTTGAGATATGGTGATAACAAAGGTAAAAAAACATTAATTTCACATACACCTGTATAATGACCTCTATGAACTGTCACCTTTGACCTACATATCCCAAAATCTGACCAGATCCTCTTCCTATGGTGATACATACTAGCACCAAGTTTTAAGTTCATATCTCAAATGGTTCTTGAGTTATCGCGAGAACAAGGCTAACACCTGAAATTTCAGAAAATGGCCTCTGTGACCTTGACCTTTGACCTACGTACCCCAAAATCTAATCAGATCATCTTCCTATGGTGATGCATACTAGCACTAAGTTTGAAGTTCATACCTCAAATGGTTCTTGAGTTATCACTAGAACGAAGCTAACACCTGAAATTTCAGAAATTGGCCTCTGACCTTGACCTTTGACCTACGTACCCGAAAAATCTAATCAGATCGCCTTTCTATGGTGATACATACTAGCACCAAGTTTTAAGTTCATACCTTAAATGGTTCTTGAGTTATCGCTAGAACGAGCCTAACACCTGAAATTTCAGAAAAATTGGCCTCTGTGACCTTGACCTTTGAACTACATACCCCAAAATCTAATGAGAACGTCTTCCTATGGTGGTACATACTAGCACCAAGTTTGAAGTTCATACCTCATGTGGTTCTTGAGTTATCGCTAGAACGAGAAAGCGGGATGGACGAACGGACGGACGGACAACCCGAAAACATAATGCCTCCGGCACCACCTTTGGTGGGCAGAGGCATAAAAAGAGACTAAGTTGAAGTGCAATCAACTTCAATTCAGAACTTCTTATTACAAGCAATAGTGCAATAATTTAAATACACTATAGCTTTATGAACACAACAAATGGTACACTACAAATCCTACTGTCGCAGGTTTTTAGTACTTCTTGCCCATCATTAATTCTTCCTTTCCACAAATACTGAAAGAATTTCCACCACTAAAGACTTAACCCCCTCATACCAACTTTCCTTTGGTTGACGGTATATGAAGGAGTCAAGGGGTTAACGCGAGACCGTCTTATGTATGCCACCATTCATATTGACGCTTCCTCTTCCCAGACCCATCTCCTCTACAACAGGTCCAGGATCACTCCAGCCCAAGTCAAGCAGCGGACTCAAATTTAAGTCAAATATCAAATGTATATGAAGTTAAAAATGTATGTGAATTAAATGCTTTGTGCTCATGTGCAATATATTCCTTGTTAGCTTTTCATGTATTTTAACTTGTTTTAAATCAAAAGTGTGCCTTCTTTGATCTACAATGTAATTTGGGGGACCTCTGACCTTTAGAGTGACTTCTCGCTGTGTCTGTGGTATATCTCCATGCATGACCTGTGTCTCTTGCTTCATGGCAGAGCTCATGGCCAGCTCATTGGCATCCTTCTTGGTCTCACAGAACACCATGCAGCGGCCGTCCAGACCACCGTAGACCTTGATAACATCACTGATGACCTCAGGTCGGTCAAAGTAGCTACAATTGATGGCTAGATGCTGGAGGTCAAGGGAAAGTAGAAACCACAATATGTAAAACTACCTATCAATTGTCTCCAGGGACAACAGCATTATCAATAGATTGCCATTTTGCCAGTTGAGAATTAATGGTTGTGATTTGTTCTTTGCGTAATATTGTAGCTCTTTGCACAATTTTGGGGTGATCGGTAGCTCCGCAGCTGAGATTTTGAGGGGACCATCATGACTCCCCCCCCCCCCCCCGGTCTTTTTAGGGTTAATGAATATGGGTTTGAGCTAATCTTGAGCTCAAAATTTCTACCAAAAATCATTTGTAGCATAAGTCATTTGCAGTATCAAATATTCAGTGTAAGTTGGTCAATTCCACAAGAATCTTTTTTTTGTTGTCATTACCAGAAATTATGACTGCCTTCGACATCCTTCTGGCTTTGAGCAGACAATCAAGGTCTCTGAAATGCATTCATAAACAACCGTTCAATAAAAAGTCCACAAATAGAGTCAGGTTTTTAATAAATGTCTTTCCTGTACCTTTGTAGCTGTCATGACACTCTCCCTACCTACAAGACCCACCTTCTTGAGATCCTTGCATATGCACATGTACTTCTTTACAGTCTTATACACCCACTGGATAATCATTTTATTAACCTTCTTGACTCAGTACTATGGCACTGGCAAAATTATCAAAATGTTGGGGTTAACAATCCTCAGATCTTTGCACTGTTGTAGCTGTTCTGCCCTTCTCCCGACCAACTAGTCCTACCTTCTCAAAATCCTTTCAGATCTACTTGAGAACAGTCTGGTAGAGTCAGTAGGGTAACTAATCAAAACAATATATACCGTCGGTGAGGTGATAAAACCTTGTAACTCAATAATGTTAGATTTTCAGGAGAGCAAAAAAACTTTCACACTTAACACAGGAAGTGCATTTATGATCTTCCTTTTACAGATCTCTTTTGGCAGTATTTTTTATCAGAACGTCAAATTAATTCTTATCCACAAAATTATAAAGAAGAAAAAAAATTCACATAAAATGAGTTAAGAGGTTTTATCAGCGCACCGACGATATACATGGTCATTTGCCCTTGGAAAGCCACTTACAGCCAACATTCTGACTATGTCCTACTCCATAATATCTTACCTGTACTGTTGTGGCAGTCCTGACCCGCTCCCTGCCAACCAGATCCACCTTCTTGAGATCCTTGCGCATGTACTTCATGACAGTTTGGTAGACCCAGGGAGGTACGGTGGCTGAGAAGAGGAGCGTCTGAGGGTTGGTGTTGGACTCTTCTGACTCACTAGATTCACCTAGATTGAAGAAAGATTTAATTCAAAGGGTTTATTACTTGTTATAAAATGGTGAAGTAGATCCTAATCTAATGACTGGATAAGTGCGTACACATGACCAGGCATTTTATTTGCCCAACATGTAATTTTGGTAGTGACCAGTCATCAGGAGAGTATAATGACCGGTCATTACACTCTTCATGCAATACCAAGCTTATTATCACGCGTACATCACCGCGCATTTTTACTTCATAGAAATTGCAATGCGCGCACTCTAAGTTGGCGTTGCTTAAGTACATGTACATTTCGCATTCTTACATAACGACAAGGATCCACCTCAACATTTTCTAAAACAAATAATACACATTATAATGTTCGGGTGTAAATAGAATTATCCACCCTTGGCAACTTCGAAACAGTTCAAACACCCTGGGCTACCTTCTGCTGACAATCCTTACTAATGCCCTCACTGATGTGTATTATTTGTATATTAAACCTTAGCTAATTTTTTCTTTTTTCTTCTTACGCTTACCCATCACTTTATGGGGGGAGGGGGATTTTTCAATTTCCTCATTCATTTTCAATCTGCTGATTTTGAAAGAAACTAGGATTTTTATTACACTGCATGCCATTGTAGTTGGTTGACTTCTTTGAGCCAGGAACGAGACTCCTGGTAAGCTCATATTCCAGTATATATTCAACATACTACGCATACTTTACACTGCTCTAAATACAAGTCTTTTTTCAGATTTTATGGGCTTCAGTCAGGTTCTGAAATCAAGATGGACCATTCTCTTAGGTAGCATAGCAAAATGTAATGGTGCATAAAACTGATTTTTTTTTTAAACACTACATCTGGGAAAATAACAATCATCTTTCATCTATCAGGCATCTAGCTAAGAGCCGGGAAATGTAACTAGAAGGAAAGGCAAGTCGAGAATTTCTCTTTGTACCCATGCTCGAGGCCGACAACTCCATGTGTTTTTCTCCATAATTGGATTAATGCCGCTCGAGCACACCGAATTCGTAAACATACCGCTTGTAAATCCGCTTGACAGCTGGCTGGCCAGCTAAAGTAGGAGTGAGGGAGGGAGAATTTGGCCACTTCAAACAAAATCCCCCATGTTAGGACTTTTTATTTCACATTAATTTTTCACTTCTTACATCATGGAAGCCAATATTGTTACTAGATCTACATGCAATTTATCGACAAAAATTAAGAATTGCCATGGCAATATTCATTTTTATTTTCGGAGGCAGTTCGCCTGCTTATCAAAATCCCAGTGGCCCGAGTCTGCATCCCACCCACAGCACCGGGGGAGCACTCCGGCCGAATTTTACCTCAGCAGTATGCTACGAGTATTAGAAACAGACATTTCTAGATGACTTACGGGAATATTGCGTGTTCTCTCACACACTGATTTATTTATGACTGCAAATTGCGATTAAAGATTTAAGAGCTTGTGACACACACAAAATCCTGATCTAAAATAGAAAATTTCTTGAAATAGAGCTCAATTTTTGAAACCATTTTCCTTACAGACCGCCGATTTCATCGCTAAAATGTGACATTTATGGATACTTCTTTCATTGCTACTGCGGTTCCCTTGCGACTTTGCTTTGGTACGTACAATACTGTACATGTGTGATTTTACTATACGACGGACCAGCCGAAATCTCCTACTGGCCGAAAATACCCGCTTCTACTGCACCTGTTACAAACAACCTACCGATTTTTGTGACACATGATAGTATTTAGTAATAGTAATGATTTCTGCGGTGAACAAATAGCGTTAGAACCTACTATTAGGGAAGTCGATGATTTTAAAGCAGTACTGGCATTTGTGGAGTTCCTTCTACTGAAAAATTTGATCCAATGTTGCGGGTAATGTTGTCCAATTTCGTGTTAGACTCTATCATCGTCAATGAGTGAGACTACATTATCAACGGAGACAGCACAGGGACTGTCAGCGCCGACTTTGGACGCGCCAGCCAAACGTCCGGTCCAGCATGTCCAGGGGCAGGTAGAAGAAGAATGGGCAGTTAATTTTGCATCAAATCCCTACAAGGCTCGATCTATTGATCAAAACGGAACCGTAATTTTTGGTATTTCGACTTTACTAGGGTCTAGGTCTAGCCTTCACACTAAATTTCGCCCAAATTTTGGTGATTTCATTGACAGAGTCAGATTTTTTCTGGAGATATTAGTGAGTCAGACTCACAGATTTTTAGCGAAATCAGCCATCTTCAGAAGGATATTAAATAAGAACACACACAAACACGCAAATGGGACACCTACCAATCAAAAGGTTGTGTTTTCCCCTTCAATATGAGGCATAATTGATGCAGAATTTAGCGGAACATATGAAGAAATCATAATTCCATACAGTATTCATAATTGTAACCAAGTAATTAAAAGACCTTGTTACTCCGCCATGCGTAGGCCGAATTCATTGATTCGAGCATTGAACGTCCCGTTGGATTTCCCTGAACAAGATTCTCCCAACTGCGCATGTCTACAAAAACCAAGGAGTAAATGTGCAGCCAGAAAGTGAAGATATCGCCTTTCTCTGTTTACTCAAAAATGAAAATATTATGGGTATGACGTCATTTTTGTCGGCATCAAGCTAGTGACATCAAAAGACAATTTTTTTTATTTATAGCTAGGGGATTAGGAGAGAGGCAGGGAAAGCGATTACAACTGGCCCGGGTTGCATAACATTCATAGCCTGCGGGCGAAATTCAGGACTGATGACAGATTTATCAGTGGTTATCAGTGAGGTGTCCTCGATCAATTTCCCTTACGATAAGCCAGAAAATCTGACTTTTCGAGTTGCCTTTCCTTCTAAGTTACATTTCCCTGCTAAGAGTAAGAAAAATAATGAAAGGACAGATACATTACTTTCATATAAATTCATGGTATTTCGATAACCTTCCTTAAAATGGCTAGAATCCTAGTCACACACCTATCTTGTAGGCTGCACTCAGGATCTCCTCAACTGATTCCGCAAAGCCCATATCCAGCATCCGATCCACCTCATCCAACACGACATGCTTCAGCTTGGACAGGTCCAGGGTGTTCTTGCGAATGTAGTCCAGGATACGTCCAGGTGTTCCCACCACCACGTCGAGACCACGTCGGATGGCCGACTCCTGGGGCCAGTAGGCGGTGCCTCCGTAGATGCAGGTGGTACTGAGGTGTGGACCGATGGCTTCAAAGTACTCTGATATCTGGATGAAAAAGGGCAAGGACAGAATGAGAAGTTTTACAATCCCGATAATGGTGAACTTTGAAGAGCTGCAAAACAGCACAGAATGGCGTTATGCACAAAAAATAAAGTTCAGGGATAATGTATATATACAGAGGATAAATTTTTCAAACTGATACAAATCTCTGTATGTGTTATCGCACTAATGCAATGTGGTCTGATTTAGCAGGATTTTAGTGTACCAATCACCTAAAATAATAATTTGTGTACAGCTAGAAAGTATAAAATCAACTTCAAAAAACTTTATCTGGCATTTAACAGTTAAGGGGTATGAAGGAAATAAGGCATAGCATAACTTAGAGCTTTGGGAACCACCAACATGATAAGAAACTGACCAAATCTCACTGAAAAGCACATGCACTACACAGAGAAATGGGTATATTGGACTGCTCAGACACGAGGCATGAGTGTTCGGCCTAAACACTTGATTTATTTCTTGTCATATTTCGAATATGAAGGTATCTGAAGAGTAATCCTTTTCAGGAGACATTTCTACTATGATGTTCTTCAAAACTGGCATAAAAGGAATGAGAAAGCTCACAAATTATTTTTCACCTTTCCCAGAATTTAAAGCTGGTCAAAATTGTCATACTATTCTTACACCCCAAAAGGTTGCCAATGTAATGAAGTATTTTTTAAACCTTTGTAATTCTTAATTGAATGAAATACAGTGACACCTGTCTATAAAGACCGCTCAAGGGAGACAAGAAAAACAGTCTTTATGAGCAGCAGGTGGTCTTTATGTGCAGGTGTCTTTAATACATGTTTCAATGAAAAACAGTTTTATTAAAGGGAAATAAAAATTGTGGTTTTTATAGACACGTGGTCTTTCTATACAGGTGGTAGCCAAAGCAGGTTTGACGGTACTGTAAAAGTGGAAATTTTTACGCAATTAATTTTTCGCGCTCGGCCGAGTAAGGTGAATTTCACGTATCTTTAATTTCGCCGACGCACTATGCTCATGGGCAACAGAATACATAAACAAAAATATTTGTGCGTTTTTATTTTCACGCAAATTTCTTGTCGCGCGAAATATGCAAAAATTTCCACGTCGCGAAATATTCCACGTTTACAGTACACGAAAAGGGGGATAAGGAGAAACATTGAAAGAGAGGAAAGAGAGAGACAGAGAGAGAGAGAAGGGGGAAAGATTGATGTAGATGAGGTATGAGAGGAAGGGAGTGATATACAGAGATGCCAACCTCCCAGAGCACAAATCAGTAACGATGAAGCTGATAATCAGTAATTTTCTGCACGATGCTAAAATGGCAAGCATGTGCAAGCATGTTAGCAGGACATGTTTATATTGTCTTACATGTACGTTCATCAGTTTGTGTGAACTCTGCTCTATCACTGATCTTATGTTCATCCACTCTCTTTTCCATACATTGCAATTTGTTAACAAAGAAGGCCACAGTGAAAGTGTTCTTTTCATTTTAATGAGAATGTTCTATCAATCCACCTGCGCTTGCTGCGTTTGACAGCCCTGCAATTGCAATACGATTATGGCCGCGAGGCAAAAGCATTTCGCCCCAATATGCTGGCCTCGGCACTACCGCGTGTATGGCTCTATTTGCTTGGCACTTATGTACATTGTATATGTAGTGGTGTGTGCTAGATAAAAGATTCATGACACGCTGCAATAGTTGAATCTAGTACACAAAAGTGCTAAAACAATTTTGTGCCTATTTTAAATCGGCAAAATCCAGGATTTCTGGTCAGGAAACCTTACTGCCCAACTCGGACAATTTCCCATAGAAAATATGGGAAATCTGTAGTAGTTGGCATCTCTGGATATATATGGAGAAGAGGGGGAAAGATCGGAAGGGAGAGAAAAGCAGAGATGTAGGGTAAGAGAAAAGGAGAGGAAGAAACAAGAAGGAACAGGAGCACAGGACTACTAAGATTAAGAAAGATTCTGCATAGTTACCTGCTTGGCGAGTTCTCTTGTAGGAGCAAGGGCCAGAATGACAGGAGGTCGACCGCTCTTCTGAGGAAACTGCTGCCATTTCTCAACAAGAGGAAGGACAAAGGATAAGGTCTTGCCAGTACCAGTTCCTGTGAAGAAAAAGGATAGTAACAGAGATTAAGCATTGATACAGAAATAGGTAGATAAAAGAAGATAGTGAGATAGAAAGATAGAAACAGCGAGAGCATAAAATAAACACAGAAAGATAGAGACATACTGAAAGGGAGCTAGAGATAAACTAATAAAAATGAGTCAGAGATAAAAGGGACAGACAGGCAGAATCACAGAAAGAGAGACAGAGGTCGAGGGAGAGGAAGAAAAAAAAAACAGAAAAGAGACAGCTGAAGTGCAAATATTAATATGACAGCCTTGAATATATATGTAACACAAACAATACAGTCTTTTTTGACAAATACAATACAGCAAAATATACGACTGCTCACAAAGTCATATAACTAGACCCTGGTACATTGATTTTCAATTAATTTGTAAACTGATCCTTATCACAACTTGAAGTATGCATCGCAGAAATGACTTATAGCACTGTAATATAATAAAATGTTGAATAATGAACATAGATTAACTTTTTTTTTCAAACTTACGTGCTTGAGCTATGACATCAAATCCATCTGCAATTGGTTTGAAAGTCTTAGCTTGAATGGGAAACAGGTAGTTGATACCTTTGGCTGCATGAAAGAAGAAGAAAACAAAATCAGCTTGCTATGATTCAGATTCTTCAATTCAAGAACTTGAACTTTTTGAAGGCCGTGCACCAGATTTTTGCAAACAAGCCTTAGCTTGGCTTTATACACAGGGCTATCCTCATAAAGTTGGCTTCCCTTGCAAATACATGGACATCACTTTCTCAAAATAGCTGACTAAAGAAGACAACAAAAAACAAAACAAAACTTGCAGAACTCATTAAGGTTTTGGTCAATTTCTACAACAATAAAAAAGACACATATAGAGGGTTCCCACAAGTAGCCATGCTGGAGGACAGCAAAAAAATCCTGTGCGTCAGACCATGAAAAGCCATTGCTGTCATGGTCTAGTGCACAGGTTTGCTATTGTTTGTCATCCAGCATGGCCGCCTGCGGGAACCCTCTATATTGACAATGATTTTAACACTTCAAAAGATGTAGATTAAAATGTAGATCTGGATGCATATGAAATTGACTACAAGTCTATTGGAAATTCCTTTATCACACATAGAGCAAATGATGAGAATTATTCTCACCTTTCAGCTTTTCAACAGTGTTGGCTCCTACGCCAAAGTTTGAGAAGGCCCCCAGCTGCTCTTGCGTCTCTTCATCAACTGATGACTGCCAGAAACAATCAAAACATCTCATTTTAAGTCAAAGTTTTTATAGGGTCTGCAGTATTGTAGAATTTATTATTTATCTATTTGTATTTAAGCCCGAATTTACCTCAGCCTGAAGACTGTTCTTCCGTAGGTCCGTGCATACATAAAAACATCCAACATCTCTAAAATAGATCAAAAAGCTGTTTCTCAGAACAGTTAAAAAGACCTTAGCTCTCTTGCACTTTTGTTTTTAGTTGTTGCTATTTTTGTTTGGCAACCAGTCAAGATTGGCCAATTTTGCCACAAATATTTCTTGAAATGTTCTAATCATTCTTTTATTCTTAATTGAAAAATACTTTTTTTTTCAAGGTTTGCAGAATGAATGAATGAAATCCTGAAATTTCATTCAAAAACCATTTCATTTCATAGAAGTGTTATCATCTTGTTTATCAATCCAACACTGTGAAAAATATTCTATCACAGGGGTGTTGCTAATTTTTCTTGAAGGAGGTAACTTCTATTTTATAGGAGGTACCATCATTGCGAGGGAGCGAAGCGACCGAGGGGGAGAGGGTGTGGGAGGGGGGTATCCCCCCTCCCACGGTAGGGAGCTTTTGCATTTTTAAACTTGAAATCATGCAATCTGGTGCATACCTATGAACAAAATTTGAATTAATCTTTTCTTCTACCTTTCCATACATGTATGTATATTAAACATATATATTCATGAACAATCACAACTGCAGACAGCAGAAATGAAAAATACATTACTCTAGACTCCTTCTCTGAGCTTTTTTTTTTATATTGTGCCCCCCCCCCCCAAAAAAAAAAAACTCTTGTATCTAATCATAATGTTAAGATTTTTCATGGTTTGACATGAAGAGCTAGGGTCTACTTTTATCCTTGCATGATGATTTTTGTATGAAATGGTCATAGTTTTGAGGACCTACATGTACTGCCATATGCATCTCAATCATGTTACATGTAATTGTATTATGAAATTCACACTTTTCACAGTACACCACTCTGTCTCTCACACCACCCTCCACTGTTCTGTCATTCACTTTCAAATGATTACAACAATAAGACTAGATTATTATTTTCATCAATTTGTATGGTTACTTACTTTTTAATTTTTATTAAAAGGATACCCCTTTTCTTTGGGGGTACATTTATCTTTTTAAATCATGATGTCTAATATTAGATTAGGCCCAAGTCATTTGGGGGGGGGGGGGGATTTTAACCATTTTACAGACAAAAGGCAAATACACAATCCTGATCATTGGTGAAAATAAAGTTTAATTCTTTGAGATGCGTTTAATCATATTTTTTTTATGCAAGAGGGCCCTGGTCTGGCTAGTTTCAAGCAGTCTTCTTGACACAAGGTGAAAAAAATCCAAATTCAAATTTGCCCAGCCCTGCAAAAATTCTGGCATTGTGGAAATTTAAATCCCAAATTATTTAGATCTAGATCTATTTATTTTTTTTAAAAATATAATCACAAATTATTTATTTATTTATTTTAAAAAAAAATATAATCAGTATTTACAATGTTGCAGTGACCACTGATACTGTCAATAATTACTGGTGGCTCGTGTGTGAAAGATGAATTATTTTATTGTTACTGTGATGGCCGGCACTACTGCAGCTGCACACTCCATGTGTGTGCATAACTTTGGGCAGGCTTCTACTTGAATGATAATTTGTACTACCAGTACTTCCGTTCATTTTATGAACACACTGACCACTAAATAATAAAATAAATGTTATTCAGACAGCTATGGTCTTTCTTGTCTTTTATTATCGTCTAAAATTATTTTTCCCTTTCGAATTTCAGCTAACTGCGACAGTCATGTGTACATGTACATTTTAGTACGAAGCCGTGTGCGACTGTCATAGACATAGGCACGGCAGTGCCCCCGGACGAAAGACAAGAGCGAAGAGACCATCTTTATTCGGGGAAATTGACTCGGAAGTTCGGAACAGACACGAGAGAGACCATAAAACTGGTTTATTCATTGATCTTACCCATCCAACATGCACTGCATTGACTTGCTCCGAATATAAAATAAAATTTTAAAAAATTGACCAGTGACAGTGACAGTGTCGCATGTACACACCGTACCACCACTAGCAGCTCAGCTGTAGCTCTCCGGCGGATGCATACGCATGCGATTGCATAACCGGCGCCGCTGCACTGTACTGCCACGGCCGCTCTGGAGTAAATATAGTCCTCGAAAACTGAAGTCAGCCAATACAAAACTCTCGATTGCTGATTTGAAGATTTGCGCATCCCGGAAATAAAACATTTACGCTTCATTGGACGTGTGTGTGTATGTCTATGGGTTTCCGTGATGCGCGCACAAATTTTCAAATCGGCAATAGCGAGTTTGGTCACGGCTAGCATTCAGTTTTTTGAGTGTGCATGAGAGCGATAGCCCCGCCGTACCGTACACACTCATTTTCGTCGGAAATCGCGTTCGTCGACGACTATCAAGATAGATCGATGGGCTGTGCATGTGTGGCAGAAGTTATGAACGAAATCGAGGGAATTTCCGATCATCATAAGCTCTCCATGTTTTTTGGGGAGGGCTAGTATTTGCTCAAGCAAAATGCCTATAAATGGGCTTGCATTAATACATTTTTTTAATCAGTATATAGGAATTACAGCCGGTAAGAAATGAGTGTAAAGGCGGCAAGTTTTACCGGTTACCGGCTTTTAGCGACATCCCTGCTATCAGAAAGAAATTCAAGCGATTACCTGACTTGACGATGGCTGTGCCTTGCCAATACCATTCTGTTGAACTTCGCCATTCTTTTCTTTCTTCACTTTCTTCTTTTTGCTTTCATCTTCTCCTTCTTCATCTGAGCCTTTCTTCCTCTTCTTCTTAGGTTTCTCTCCTGACAATGACAGGGTTTCATCTCTGGAGGGAGTTTCTATTTCTCCGCTTGGAGAAGGTGCTTCTACATCATCAGATTTCTTTTTCTGAAAAAAGGAACAAGGAATAGAAAATGAAGTATAGAATTAAATTAAAAATTACAAGATTTGCTCTAAATATTAAGACATCTAGGTCTATTCTCATCTCTATCACTGTCTCTAATTCACTCTGGAATATCACAAAACCGTCATAAAGTACAACTTACAATTCGCAGACATGGCAGACATCTCATTGAAGAGTGGTTTAACTGTCTTATAACACGCGTCTGACTCTGAGTGGGATGTCAACAAACTGTATCTGAAATGACAGTTTTGTGAGACTTTGCCCTGATCACCAACAAATATGCTTATAGACTCTAAATTAAATTTAAAATGTTACTGCTGCCTTTTGGAGCAATATCCAATACCGGCCTTTTACTGTCCTGTTGAACTTGAGTTCTGGTCATGCAATTATAATGAGAAAGGAACTGTTCCAAAGCAATTGGGAAAGTAAGATTAGTTATACATAAACACATGTGTCTAGTGTGAGATTTGGGGATTACTGAATTGATAAGAAATTCACTAACTTTCCCCTAAAATGTTCTTACACTGCATAGAGATACAAGTATAGTATATGGGACCAGTCACGAGAGACAAATCTGGTGTGAATGTTCGGCCTGAACTTTTCAGCTATTTCTTGTCATATTTCCAATATGAAGGCATTTGAAGAGCAATCCATTCGAGTGGACCTTTTTATTATGATAATCTACCTAACTGACACGGAAAGAATGAGAAAGCTCACAAATTATTGATTCATCTTTCCCAGAACTCAAGATTCCCTTTAAAGAGCAATCCAACTTTGGTAATAAGATGATTTGTATGAAAGCAGAAAAATAAGAAAAACAGGATGGTGAGAGTTTGAAAGAAATTGGACAAGGAATAAGAAAGGTATGATTTCTCGTCATACACAAAAATATCATTAATTCGCCAGTTTGCAGTTTTCTCCTAAGTGCATTTTCCCTCAGGGCTATTTTGTAGATTGCATATTGTTATAGATCTAGGTCCTCATAAAATAAAAATATCCTAGTAGACTCTAATACATTTTGAAAAAAAATGACATTTTACACAAACTGATTAAAATTTTTGGTCTTTTGACTTTGTGTTGGAGCAAGTGACAGTACCGATTTGGCCAATTTGAAATTCCCATTCATGTAACTAGACTTCTCTATCATGTTGTCTATAGTGATTTCAATTTTCCTAAATTCATAACTTTCTTATTGCTTGTCCAATTTTGTTAAAACTTTCACCAATCGATCTCTGAATTGATTCTTTCTCTCTCTTTCAAACAACTTGCCATTAATTAAGGTTGGATTTCCCTTTTCTTTAGAATTGTCCGATTGTACGGTAAGTTTTTATAGATCTAGTGCTAATGGCTTAATGTAATCAGACAGTAAATCAGCTTTGATTGAGTCTTGCCAAATGATTCTTTAAAGGGAAATCCGACCGTAATGGCAAGTTGTTCTGAATTAAAGGAAAATCAAACTGCAGTCTTTCCTCTCACCCGGCGCTTACGAAACAAGTCATCAGCCACATGTTGGCCATTCATAGCAGCCGTTCCTCACCGGTGAATCCATGGTGCACTACCGTAACACGTCACTTACACTCACGTCGTCAACAGAAATTAATACTCAAAAGCGGTTCTTTCAGATTTAATTCTAAAATAATAACGCTTACCTTTTCCTTCTTGGATTTCTTCTTCTTTCGAATTTCTCCATTTAAAGGTACATCATCACCATTCACCATCACACTTTCTGATATTTGTTGCGACATTCTGATTCTTGGACATTTAAATCTGCGCACGTGTGCTGTGCATGTATTGTACGCGTGTTATATGCATATGTGCATTGCCGGCATGCCATGCCGCATCGATCTTCACATGCACAGAATACGACTTCCGCATAATATACACACTACACACGCCAAAGTGCACAAAGCATGTACATTATTTATTACGTATTTCCTCCCCTTCTCACATGAAGGCACTGGTGGTTCAGTGGTAGAATTCTCGCCTGCCACGCGGGTGGCCCGGGTTCGATTCCCGGCCAGTGCAACTTTTTTTTTTTTTTTTTCCTATCTTGCAAGTTTTTCAACATTCACAATGATAGAAATAAAATATTCTTATGCTCATCACATCCCAGCATCACTTTTAAAAGATAAGTCTAGGGGGTTAAAGTAGACTTGTTTATCAAGTTGAAAGATATATGTTCACATAAGCTTTTAAATTAGGTATGATAGGCTATGTCAGCTACATACATAATGGGTACAAAGTCTAATTTTATCCAGTCAAAAATTTAGTTAGAACTAGTAATAGAAGCATAGAGAGGTAATATGCACGAGTTTAATCACTGGTCATGTTGAAAATTACCTTTTCTTTTCCTTTATTTTTGTATTTCCTGAGAAGTATCACTGCAGTGATGTTAAAAATTTCTTTATATCGCAAAGATACAAGATCTCAATTAGTTTTCTTTGTATTTTGTCCCTGGCGCCTCGTGCCCAAATTTGAAATTCCAATCTTTCATACCTTCTCTCTCTCTCAGGTGATCTACCTTCAGTACATAAAAAAATATCTGCCCTCCCCCCACCCACCTTAGAAATTTGAGAAAAAAAAAGTCACCTAAAAAATGTTCTGATCATTTTGTTGTTGTCAAGTTCTGTTGGCATTGTGTCCCCCCCCCCCCCCTCCCCTTTTGATCAAGAAATCCTGGATCTACATCATCTTTAATCAAAGCACTGAAATTACCTGCAGTTGATGCAAATAACTTACTATTACATTTTAAAAGATAAAAGGAACAAAATTTCACCTCAAAAGTGGACAATGTATTAAATCGGGTTCAGATGTTAAGGAATATTTTATTACAAACCAAAAACATTCAGTTTTGAGTATTATATCAAAAACATTTTTCCTCAAAAGCTCAGCAGGATATAATATATAGAAGTGTTAATCAAATACTATACATATTACACATATAATTACATGTATTGTATTTACAAGAAGGCACAAACAACATATCAAACTTTATATCTGTCATACAAGTATATGTGCATTGATCACTTCAGTAGATTTGTCTGTTTTTGTACTTGTTTGAAGAAATGCTGCCAAAAAAAAACTATATTTCCAAAATATAATAAATCTTATATACATAGATAATTTGATATGCAAAGAAGATCATTAATCTTCATTTTGAACAACAGAGACTCTTCCACTAAATGCAAGAAAATGCAATGTCTCACAATTGTGGTAATGAGTATTTAATTGGTTTAAATTTGATCCATGTCTGTGAATATATTAGATGACCTGTGTTCATCAATCAATTTTTAGTAATTTTACCATTTCTTTTCTTGATTTTTTCTTTCTTTCCAAGTAAATGCTGAAAAAATAAAGCCACTTAGTGGATTAATAGGAATTATGGTAAGGATTACTGAAATAAAATAGCCAAAGCTTTATACATTTATCTAACAAATGAAACCACTTTTTGAAAGTTACTTGGGATAAATTACACAATTTTATTATTTCAGCTGGGGGGGGGGGGGGGGCAGACAGATAACAAGGTATGACACTTAGTTATTGGTAAGGTGTACAAAAATCCTGATACATAAGTATACACATAATTAAAAATAACATGAACTGTATTATAGATAATAAAATATTTCACACCATTTTAAGAATCATTGGTCCATATAATTTCATTTTATAAGAATGCATAGAAACAGGTATCATGTAATAACTTTGACACTACATGTACTGAGTGTATAATCAACCTTGACAAAGAGAGAGAGAGAGAGAGAGAGAGAGAGAGAGAGAGAGATCAAAACATAATATCCATACAGGCAGACAATACAGTACAGTAATAGATAAAAAAATGAGGGGGGGGGGGGAGGGAAGGGAAATTAGGATAATCAGATAATAATACAAATATGGAGCTATCAAAATACACTGTTGGGAGAAACAAAAAATAGAAAGGAAGGAAGAGAAAAGAGAGAGAATGGGAGAGAGAAAAATGAGAAGATTGAGGGAAGAGAAGAGAAGAGAGAGAGAGAGAGAGAGAGCAAGCGACAAACAGACAAGATAGACTGACAAAAAAGGAGAGAAAATAGAACCAAACACACACACACCAAGAGAGACAGAATAAATTTGACAGTGTAAAGACAGAAAATGTATCCCATTTTACAATCTCAAATTGATATACATGTATTCCTTTAATCCCTGCCTGTTCTTATGCAATACATTAATTTGTTTTGGATTAAGAAACATAATAATTAGCGATAGTTTCAATTTTGTTCAAGCACAAATGCAAATTGTTAAACATTTGCTCACAAAGTGAACAGATGTAGTTACCCTACAAAAATTGCAATAATTTTGTTTTAGCATGTTCGCAAGAGTATATGATATTTTTCAAAAATCTATTGACTATTTAAAGCAAACAGATAATGACAGATGAAATATTATCAAACAACACACCACATTTACAGTCTACATGCTTTTAAAAAGAAAGCTGACTACTGCTAAGGAGCATACTTTTAAATTATATGAAAAAACTTCCCATTTGAAACATGTTGATTTTGGTTCGCTTTAAGATAATCTAATCTACATCAAATAAATGATTTCAGTAAATTCAGTACAGCAGAGGCGGCAGAACGTCGGGCTCGGACAAACAAACCTGCCAAACAAAAGGTGCCCCCTACTTCCATTGTTCGAGCCCGACGTTTTGCTGCCTCTGCAGTACAGCTTGTCCATTCACTTGCACTGGTTCAAATTTATGTGTGCTTGAAGAGGTCTGCAGTTGTCAGTGTGGTCAGGTATGTGTGTTCTAAGATACTGTATTTACAGCAAGATGTGGTGAAATGACTGTGGGGCTTCGCTCATTGAACATTTTCAAATGACCATCAAAAGGTTAAAAAACAGCATTTATTCACTCAACATTCAGGCAAAATCAGGTCAGAATGGAAAAAACATTTTTCACTTCCCTGTTGTCACTGATATGAGGCAAAATAAGAATGCATTCAGCAAGTTTCATTCCAAAGCATGCTTCATCATCTGAACTTACTTTCACCTTTTAAGCTATATTCACTGATTAGTTACACCTGCACATAGTTCACGGTTTTGCAAAATCAATGCGTTCCATCATAACTTATGTGATGGCTAACTGGCTATGATATACATATATATATATAAAAATACTATTTTTATATAATGTCCAAAAGCATGGCACAATTTTTTTTGTTTTCTTCAAAATAGTTAAGGTATCTCAAGGTACAGAAAGAAACAATATGGGAAATGTATTTATTGATTGGACCAATCATAATCTTACGATAGAACAGTGAAATATATCTTCTTTTTCACATTTCATTGTGAGAAGGAATTAATACCTTTGAAAAATGAAATAAAAATATGATTCAAAATTCATTGTGACAACAGTACATATTTCAGCAACGACAGAAATAATAATTATTATTATTTGTATGAAGGGTTTCCAGGCGACCAGAAAAATTGGCGTATCTCATGGTTTGCGCAAAAGTTCCCGGATGACCGTGCAATTTTAAAACAATATTTCATGGTTTGTGTAAAAGTACCCGGATGACCGTGCAATATATCTCCATATCTCATGGTTTGGGGTGCGCGTGACGCGTAAAAAAGTGAATACGCGATTAAATACGCAAAGGTCAAGACAATGGATGTATGCAGGGCTTTAGCCAGGATTTAAAAATTGGGTGTCCAAATTAAAAAGCAGGGTGTCCAAAAAATTGGGCGAGCGCAGCGAGCCGTTCAGGGGGTCCAGGGGGCAGCGCCCCCGGCGGGGGTAAAAGGGGGCAGCGCCCCCTTTCCGCTGGAAATTTTTCATTATTTCTATCTAAAAAGACACTGTTTCCTTGCTTGTTTACTCCTAGCTTGCTGGAATTATCCCCTCAGTGTTTAAGGTAAAAACATGTTGAAGTTACACATTCTGATTTGTTTTCCCTACATGAATGTAAGTTTTCATTAATGTATGTATTAATGTAAGTATTACTTTACCACCAAGTTAACACTGTACCAATGTTGACCAAATATTTTGTTTTCGCCAGCTCTCCAAAAGTCGCTCAGTGGGGGGGTGGGGGATGTTATGGGGTCCAGTTCCCCTCCATAATTCTCTGACAAGCAAAAAAAAAAAAAAAAAAAAAAAGAAGGTTTCCTGGTCGAAAAGGGGGGGGGGCACAATCGCAAATAGGGGGGGGGGGGGACAATGCATTGTTTTCCCTCAAAAGGGGGGGGGGCCACGGGCTGGGATTGCCCCCCCCCTAAATCCGCCACTGTGTATATGTACGTACGTACATAAATACACTGAATGCGCACAGTTCCGGGCGATTTTTCTTTTCCAATTTGTTTTTCGCGGATACCATTTCACTTGATGAGCATCAATCTCGCGCGCGATAAGTAGAAAAACCCGTCATAAATCCACCGATTTCTTGAGTTTTAGCGCGTTTTCGGTGACTCTGTTCCTCACAACGCGACTTAAGCGCCGCGTGACTTTAAAAAATGGCACTAATTCCGTATTTTTGAGGCAGGCTTTGGCTTTACAGATTGATTTTTTGAGGTGACTATGGACTTAATGTGGTAAGGAACAATTTCTCTGTGTGGTGTATCCGGTCGTAGATCTAGCGATAGTCTCATTACACGGATGATGATAATTTTTAGACCTCTCATTGTAACAGTGATAATGCGTTTCGGAAAGAAAATTTTCACAAAAGGTGTCGCGCAAAGACTAAGTAGCTACAGCCTAGACCCGTACGCACGTACGGTACTTGTTTGCGGGAGCGTTTGCGACTTCGACTTCTGCTGAGAAGCCGAGGATATAAATTATCGTGAATACAAAACATCTTTACAAAAACTGAAAGGGCGTCCATCAAATGATTTTTAAAAGGCGTCTTGCAAATTGATCTTTAACTATTAAAAGGGCGTCCATCAAATGATTTTGATCAAGGCGTCTTGCAAATTTTGCTGGGCGTCTTCCAGAAGAAATGGGCGTCCAAAAGACGCCCAGACGCCCGGCTGGCTAAACCACTGGATGTATGCGCGCAGCTCTTGCAAAATGCTTGGGTAAGGACAAAAATGTTTTTCTACCTGTTTTTTTATGTCGAAGTCAATACAAAAACATAAGGACATGTAATGGTGAAAATTGAGGAACTAGGTATCATACAATTAATAATAATAATATTGAATGGCTTTTCTTTCATGGGACACAAGGATATTTCGTACTCGCTTTGAAAATATTTCACTCGTCGTGCCGACTCGTGAAATATGCTCATAGCTCGTGCGATATATCCTTGTATCCCACTCAAGGCCATTCAATAGTATATAAATATCTATAAGTCATAATGTATTACTTCTGAATTTATTGTGAGCCCAGCCATTCTCCTAGTTTGTTGCTCAATGATCCTGTGGTGTCCGTTAGTTCTAAAGTTGGTTTCAGTTGGGAAGACACTGTTTCGGCATTGTCATGAGCAACATATTCCTGAAAGAAAGGACATAAAAATCATTAAATTAGTGTTATAGCAAGCTACAGAAAACAAGAAATATTTGTGCGCATGAAACTTTCAAAAATTTTGCGGAAGATCCGGGCTCGTGAAAGGTTCTTACCACAAAACTGAGTGTCATCAATAATTCACAAAACTTTCTAGCATTATAATACTATATTACCACTTGTCCCAAGTGCCAACAAATCTGTGATTTTGATCAAATCTTTTGATTATCTCCTACTCTTTGGTGTGTGCAAATTCTTTTTTTTTTTTTTCTCATCACACAAATTAAATATGGCAATAAGAAAACATTTGACTGTAACTACTTTCAAACTTTGCTTTTAGAGGTTGTCACACTGACTGATACCTCTATGTCCTGTGCTCTGTATTTATGCCAAGAGTTGCTCCCATAATGCACCAGTGATCATAATGTCATCACCCTGATCATGTCAAAGTATAGCCGATTCTATTTTTTACCATAAAAATATTAAAAAGTAAAAAAGTGGATAGTTTATTAGCTCTTTATCCCAGGGTATGCCTCCTATCGAAAAAAAAAAAAAATAAATAAAGAAACTTTTGGAATAGAATAATGGCAAATGAAATCTGATCTGAATTACCAACACATTTTATTCACAACATTATTTTTGAAAGTTGTAATCACCTTACATATGGGTATTTCAAATTGGCCTAATAGACAAGCAGGACATCGATCGCAGTCATCGAATTCACCCGAGACGTGAGACCTCGTCACGTCAAACTCCAGATCAGCCTGCTCGCCCCAAACCGCTGATTGTTAAGTTTGCACGTTACAACGTTCGTCGATTGATGTACCGAGCGAAATCGCGACTGAAAGGCACCGGTATCGTGATCCGAGAGGATATTACAGCATCTCGACAGGCCTTGTTCTCCAAAACTTCATCCCACCAGAACACAAAGTATACATGGACCATTGATGGAAGGATTTTTACTCTGACTAGGGATGGTCGAAAAGTCCCGGTGAGAAACGCCAGCGATGTTGAACGGCTGGACTAGTAAGGTATACGATTGTATTATGTTGTAAGGTTCTGGTTTTCGTTTTCGTTTTATGGATAGTATTGTAAATAATGATCTAGATTTTGACACTGATTTTAATTGTATATACATTGATCATGATGAATTCAGCAAGAAATACCATAATAATTCTCGATTTAGTTTAATTCACTACAATGCAAGGAGTCTAAGAAGAAATTTTGACAGTATCAATAATGATTTAACACTACTGAAATATTCATTTTCCGTTATTGGAATTACAGAAACATGGATGACTGATAATAATAGTTTGTTTTCATTAGATGGCTACACTCTATACAGTTCAAACCGGGTATCCGGACGCGGTGGTGGCGTTGCTTTGTTTGTACGAGATCATTTAACTGTTTCCATTCTAGAAAATATTGCATTTCATACTCAGGGAGTAGAGTCATTGTTTATCAGTATACAAAATCAAAATAACAGAAACATAATTATTGGAGTTATTTATCGTAACCCGTCTAGCAATGTAACTGATTTTATTTATGAACTTGATAGTATTATGGAAACAACATGTAAAACGACTAGATATTGTTATATTATGGGAGACCTGAATATCAATTTATTGAAATATGATACACAACTTTATGTACAAAGCTTTCTTGATTCTATTAATTCTTATGGTCTTTTTCCTATAATAGATAAGCCAACTCGTGTGACTAAAAATTGTGCAACACTTATTGATAATGTATTTACGAATGTTGTAAATGAAAATAGTTCCTCTGGTATATTGTTGTCAGATGTTAGCGACCATTTTCCCATATTTCATATAGCAGAATTCAATATACCATTGAATAATATCAGTAGGGCTACTAGAATTTTGTACCGTGATATAACTCCTTCGGCTTTGAACTCTTTTTTAGACGACCTGAAAAACAATAATTGGAAAGATATTCTGGATACTAATGATGCTGATAAAGCATACGATATATTTTTAAACGAGTTTCAGTTTTATTGTGATAAACACATGCCTCTAAAAGAACGGTCTCCAATTATCAGTAATATTAAAAAGCCTTGGATAACACGGGCTCTCTTTAATTCCATTAAGAAAAAAAATATTCTTTATAAACGATGTCATTCTAACCCAACGAGTGTGAACGAAGCAATTTACAAAAAATATCGTAATAAACTAAATTCACTTTTACGTTTTGCTAAAAGGAAATATTTCCACGACAAATTTGATAAACTCAAAGGTAATTTAAAGAAAACACGGCAATTTTTAAACAAAATTCTCGGAAGAAACAATATTTCAAGAGCCAAAGGAATTATTCATGAAGATATTAAGGTAGAAAATCCGTTTGATGTTGCAAATATATTTAATGATTTTTTTGTGAATGTAGGATATGATCTCACACGATCATTACCAAAACCAAGTGCAATATTCTCTGACTTCATGCCTAAAATGTTTGAAAAATCTCTGTTCTTTAATCCTATAACCGAAAGTGAAGTTATTAATGTAGTGAAGAATATTAGATCCGGAAAAAGTCCCGGATATGATAACATATCTCCTGATATTCTTAAGCCTAGTGTTCATTTCATTGTTAAACCATTGACTCACATATGTAATCTATCTATACAAACCGGCGTCTTTCCTGATAAAATGAAAATAGCCAAAGTTGTGCCTATTTACAAGAAGGGTAGTACATTCGATTGTAGTAATTATAGACCAATATCTGTTTTGCCAATGTTTTCTAAAGTTCTCGAAAGACTTATATACAACAGGCTGTACAACTTTTTAATCATTAATAATTTACTTTGTCCAAACCAATACGGTTTTAGGAAGGACTGTTCAACTGAATTTGCACTGATTAATCTTTATGACCAAATTTTAAAATATGTTAATGAAAACAAACATGCAATCGCTATTTTCATGGATTTATCGAAGGCTTTCGATACTTTGTCACATTCAATACTGTTGTCAAAATTACCATATTATGGAATAAGAGGCCTAGCCCTTTCTTGGTTTTCTAGTTATTTAAGTAATAGGAAACAATTTACTGTATACAATGGACAGTCATCAAATTCTAAAATAATTTCTTCAGGTGTTCCTCAGGGCTCGATTCTCGGCCCGCTTTTATTCCTAATATACATCAATGATATAGTAAACTGTTCAGATTTCTTTAAGTATGTCTTATTTGCAGATGATACGTCATTGATAGCCTCTCATGTAAATTTTAATTCATTAGTCCATATGATTAATATGAATTTGGACCATGTTTATAATTGGCTTGTTTGTAATAAACTATCGTTAAACATTTTGAAAACAAAATTTGTAATCTTTAGGAATAAACAAAATAAAAGACCCGACTACTTTGATGTTAAACTGTTACTGAATGGGTCTGAGTTAAAACAATGTCCTACTTTTACATACCTAGGCGTTCAGCTAGATGAATTTTTGACTTGGGACTCTCACATTAATGTAACCAGTAGCAAAATATCAAAAATTATTGGAATAATGAATAATGTGAAAGATATATTACCACTCAAACTACTATTTACCTTGTATAATACTTTTATATTACCTCATATTATGTATTGCAATGTGGTTTGGGCTTCAATTCATGCATCTAAATTATTACGAATATATCGTCTTCAGAAAAGAGCCCTTCGTATATGTGCCAATGCCCATTATTTAGCCCCTTCTTTACCATTATTCCGCCGTTTTTCAACATTGAATGTGTATGATTCCAACAAATTATCGATTGCTTCCTTGATGCACAAGTTCTTTGCCAAACGTTTCCCTCCCTATCTTATTGCAATGTTTTGTTTAAATGAAAATGTCCATGCCCATGCTACTAGACAGTCATCTAAATTCCACCTCTGGAAAGCAGATACAAACACCCTTTCAAAGTCAATTCGGTACTGTGGCCCCATTATCTGGAATTCCTTGCCATCTGATATTCAACACACACAATTCCATACGCTCTTTAAAAGACGAATGAAATCACTTCTCCTGTCCAAATCCCAATAAGCATAGATAATTATTTTCCCACTCGGCATGACAGGGTACTGGAGTGTGACATCGCACCGGCTGAGTTAACTCTTGTCTTTTTTTTTTTTTTTTTTTTTTTTTTTTTTTTTTTTTTTCTTTTGACCTCTCTATTCAACCTGTTTGAGGACAGTGTCCTCGTTGGCGTGTCTGGTGTGGCGTCGCACTCCGGTACTCTTCTTGTCATTTGCACGATTCATTGTATACAATTATTATATTTTTGCTCTGGTGATCCCTTCTTGACAAGCCCTTGAGGCTTTTTCGGGACACCTATTTTTAATTTAAATTTTCTCAATATGTATTACCTATCTATATATGCATGTTTGAATATATTGATGAATTGTTTTTTGTTTTTTTTAATTGTACATAATTTGTATTGAAAGAAATAAATGAGAGCTACATGCTCTCCCCTCAATCAATCAATCAGATAATGTCACTGTGATGTAGTGGTGGACAACTCCCCTTTTTCTTTAATGAGGACCTATAACAAAGGACACATAAAAATCTATTTTTAAAAATGCTAAATCATTAAAAAATCAATTAATAATTCAATAATCTGTATAAAATATTGCTAGATTTTTCTGTTCTTCACATAGTTATAAATTACAAGTTCTTACCACAGACTTGATATCCTTGGGGTATTTTGACACATAAGCTTTGTGGAGATTCTTCAGGTCAGAGACAAACAAGTCAATCTCTTCAAGCGCCTTAGCCTGAATGTCCTCCGATTTCTCCTTCTTCTTCTTTACTTCTGCTATCCTGACATCCAGTCTGCATTTTGCACAAAACAAAAACAAAAACAAAACAAAAATTGCACTCACATTAATATTTATAACTCTGAATACATTGGCACTTCACCAATTGAAAAATAAATGGAGATCGAGGGAAAGGTATTGTTCTAGAGTCCAGTTGACCTAGAGTCAGATTTTTAGTATGTCTAAAGTTTCTGAACCTTACAAATAATACTTATAACAATCATCATAATGTAATCTCTCTTTGTGGCCTACTAATGGAAGAATACAGTTGACTTTGCATAAGTCGAATCTGTTGGGATCACCAAAAATAGTAAAGTTCGACCTATGCGACTTCGGGTCATGCAAGGTTAACTGTAGTTTACAGGTTAACCTCTTTTGACCCTAGTGCTACAATGGTAGTGGTAACATGTGCTTTGCTGGTCAGCATGTGCTTTGCTGGTCAGCCTGTGCTTATAAAATCCTATTCATTTTATTCACTAAATAAAACATTAATGAATATTATTTCTTTGTGTTACTTTACCTTGTGTTTTCTCTCTGTAAGTTGAGGAGCATATTTCGATATTTCCTGATTGATGAATTCGTTCTAGACAGGCTTAAGGTCTGAAGCTTGAAGTCATGCTGCATTGATATCTACAATTGATAAGATATGAACATTATTTTAGTTTTCTTGTCTGTAGGAAAACAGGCCCCCTCTTTCAGGAAAATATTCCTGTACTTTCCCATCACAGAAAACAGCCTGATTAGGAAATACCACCCATTTTGGCGGTGTTTGAAGAAACTACAGTGGAAACTCGATGTAAAGAGCTCCGATATCACAAGATTATTGATATAACAAGGTAATTTTGCTTGTCCCAGGTCTTTATGTTCTTTTGTTTTTATTATCCTGATATAAGGAGATTCTTAACATAACAAGGTAATCTTTGTGGTCCCATGGTCCTCGTTATACGGTGCTTCTCAGAAAAAAGTTAACAGTTAAAAAAAGTCTACCCAAATAAATGTTTCAAAATATTTTTAGGAAATTTTCATACCTGTATATAGCTTAGGGTCTCTTCTATCAAATGACACCAAAATATCGAACAATATTCTACGCTTGAGTGAGCAAAAGCCAATTTTGTGAAAGGGTGCAAAATCTAGACTTGACAAGAATTGATATTGACTCTGGCTGTTATCAGCCAAGCTGAGAGTCATGAAAAGGCTTAGAAATGTCCATATTCTGGTCAATAAAAAAGCGATTTATGAAAGAACAGGCTTTGTTCTCTGCATATCCATACACATCCCATTAACATCTTATGCTTGAGTGGGCAATTAACTACTTTGTTGAGTGTTTCAAAATGTTACTTTTTGTGAGTCTTTTAATCCCACCTGGCTTGCTCACTCAACCATAAATTTTTGATGGGATATGTCTGGACATACAGTGTACAAAGTCATAAATTGTCTTTTAATGATCGGAATATAACATTTTTAAGCCTTTTCATGACTCTCAACTTTGCTGATACCAGCCAAAACATAAACAAACATTTGCCAAGTATGGATTTTTTTCAACCTTTCACATAAGGGATTTTTGCTCACTCAAGCATGAAATACTGTGAGATATTTTGGTGTCATTTGATAGAAGAGACCCTGAGCTTTCCACAGGTATGAAAATTTCCTGAAAATATTTTGAAATATTTAATTACGGACACTTTTTTGAACTGTCAATTTTAAATGGTTTTCAACCTCGTTGATACCAGCCAGAACAAATACCAATTCTTGTCAAGTCTGAATTTTGCACCCTTTTACAAAAGTGGTTTTTGATCACCCAAGCATAATACCTAGTCAGAATCTTTTGGTGTTATTGCAAAGGAGAGACCCTAAGCTATCAACTTGAATGAAAATTTATTGAAAATATTCTGAAATATTTATTTGGGGAGACTTTTTCCAACTGTTAACTTTTTTGGGGGGACGCACTGTAGTGAGTTTCCAATGTATAGGATAAATCCAAGACCAAAACCTCACTATCTGGTATCATCTGCCTGTTTGGGATGATTCATTGAGGGCATTGGCTTTGTGAAAGCAAATTACGAGAATGTAGTTATTGTTCTAAACTACCTGCTTCACAGATCATAACCTTCAATACGAAAAAAAGGAGTAAAAGTAGAGCGCAATTCAGGAAACATCCCACACTCCCCTGTTGGGTCAGGTGGGTGTACACTGAACAATGTGATTATCATGGACCTATTCAACACTGGATCTTAACTATTACCTCAACAAATGTGGTTACTTTTTCCTAATCTGGAATGTATGAAAATGCCTACAGGTGTGATTTACATACAAGTTATAATGATCAATGATCGGACTATTGATTATTACTATTATTTACTGCCAAGTTTGGTGGGTTGTAGAAAAGGCAAATGACTGCTACATGTCCATTACATTTCTCAAGCAGGTAACAAAACCAACTAAGAACATATATGAAAACCACGTCTCCAATACGACAACCACTGTCAGAGATACTATTGATATCTTACCATGTCTGTGAGCTCATGCCTAGCTTGATCCATAAATTTAGTGACTGCCTTCTTGTTACGTGGTGCATCCAGTGCTTCCCTGTTGAAGGAAAAATCAAGATTTAAAACATGAACACTCAACTCAACTTAAATCTGTTATGTCTATTCAGGTATCTGAGTTCAGCTACTTTATCTTTTGTCACCTTGATATATTCAATAATATTTACAATTTCTTTAAAATGTTTACCGGTAACCACATATACAGGTGTATATTCACTTTGATAATAATATTTACAATTTCTTTAAAATGTTTAACGGTAACCACATACACAGGTATGTATTCACTTTGATATTTTAATACAAACCACTTTTTCATCAAAAAAAATATGTTCTACATAACTGGAAATGTGTTGCATACTTGCATAATACTTGATTCCAGTTGTGATAGTTATAAAATTAATAGCTAAACAAAATTTAAAAATTGACTTTAGTAAAATTATTTTATTCAGTATTGCAATTAAATCTATAACAATCAAAATCAGACAAGACAATTTACAGGAAATCTGTATCTGTAACTTAACGAGCTCAGATGTTACTGTTGAAAGTCCTTCATTTTCTTCTGTAAATATGAGAATCTTGCATATAATAATGGTAATAATATTATTGGATATTTAGGGGGGCTACAAACAATATTACTAACAATCATAAAACTTCTCTCTAAAATGCTGAAATGTTTTGAACAATTCCCACTAGTATAATATAAATTAGGAGAATATTGTCAAAACATACCTAAATTCCATAGCAGTGTCTTCCAGGCAGTTAAACAAGATATCCAGATCCGTGGTGTCTCCAACCAAACGAGGGCGGGCTCCAGTTGTGTACAGACGTACTTTAGCTGCCAATCCAAAACACAAGAACAGTGAATATAAACTTACATAGAACCTGTGAAGGGAACTTGATCCTAAAATTTCACATACAATATGATTTTCTCAGGGAGAATGGATTTCATTTAGATTGGTCACAGATTGCAAATGACCTACACTACCTAGCTTGAGCTCGGACTTGGGATCCGTTTTGGAGTCCATTGCTACATCCACCAAGAGCATTTTCTACATTTAAACAGAACCCATAGTACTTAAAGTAAGCCTGGGGCCCGGTAGAAAATTACCCGGAACGGCCCGGACCGGTAAAGATGTCAAAATTTTTACCGGGTCCCGGCACGGCCCGAAACCCGGTAAATTTTATGTTTGTTTATTAGGCTTGGGAGCGAGAGTCGAGTAATCGATTCTACTCGACTCCCGTTCCGAGAACCGAGGAGTCGACTCCATGTTGTACGGAGTCGAGTAGTCGTGCTCGGCGGTTCCGCGGTTCCGAGAGTCGATTCTGATGTGTGATAATACATAAGAGCCTCGGAATCGGCCCCAGAATGAGTGAAAGTTTGAACTTCCAGTCATACCAGCACCGCTACTTGGCTCCGCAAAACGAAGCCAGCATGCAGCAGTGGGAAATATGAATGTATAACCAAGGAGCTTGGTATAACTATGGACCCATTATCAGTGTGTGTTGTGTGTGTAGTGTGTGTATGTCGGACTGCTTGTGTGTGTACAACGCTGTTAGTAGCGCACACCTCGTTGTGATCAGCGAGGATTAACAGGAGAGCTTGGAAGAGAGAGAGCGAAAGAGAGATGGCAAGAGGGTAGGGACAGAAAATATATACAATTATGTTATTGCTGGTTACTGCATATTTAAATCCAGTGTAATGATATAAAAATAATTGAAACAAATCAATGAAATTTACTCCAGAATGAAAACTCAGTGTTTGAAGAATTAACAAAAAATAAAATCACGATAAAGGAAGTAAGTCTAAGAAAAAAAATATTAAATGAAAAGAGAGCTTACATGTCTTTAAAAAAAATTCGCGGCACAAATATATTAATTGTGAAAGTACTTCAGAATTAAGAAATACATGTTGAGTCTTTTCAGAGAAGGAATAATAATGCTAACAATTTTTTTTTAAAGATTACCGTAAGAGGGAAGAATGAAGAAAAATGTTGGTCACATATCAAAAGTAATGGTCAACCAGTCAAAAATCATCTCAGTGAAAAAATATACAATATGGAAAAAACTTAAGTAAAAACCCCTCCAAAATTTGAGGAAACATATTATTAACGCCACAGTGACACCACAAAATAATAATTTGAGCTAAGCTACCCATTATCAATCGGAAGAATGAGTTTCGTTCGTTTGGAACCACAGAAAAAACATGGCGCCTACAGGCCATGTGAAAAATACCAAAAAAAAGGAACATGACGTATAGCGCCACCTCCTGGTTATACCATGCACAGTCATCCAGCAGCCAGCTCGCAAAAACTTGAAAAAGACGAACGGTTTTCATCATTACAGCGCGAATTCCATATGGTTTTCGTCATTACAGTCATGAAATTGAAGCTTGTACTATGATTACCCTGGCCATGTATGTAGAATTTTGATAGTTATTTCATAAAGTGGAGTTTTTATATGAAAATTGGACATTTGTGAAAGCTGCACTATACACAATAGACTCTACAGCTACAGTGCAGTGGAACAGAAACCTAGCGTCGGAATCGGAATCGGTTCTCTCTAAAAGCAGAACCGCCCAAGCCTATTATTTACCACTATCAAGTTTTTATTAAAAAGTCATAATTAATACTCATAACAACTTTACAGCACCAATTATTTACCGGGTTATTTTTACCGGGTTCAGACATTTCACTCAGCAACCCGGACCCGGCCCGAACCTGGCAAAAAAACCCAACCCGCCGGGTTCCGTACGGGTTGACCGGCCCGACACCCAGGCTTAACTTAAAGGTGAGCCATTGTTCGATAATTATGCCTCCGCCCACCAAACGTGGTGCCAGAGTTTTCGGGTTGTCCGTCCCACTTTCTTGTTCTCTCAATAACTCAAGAACCACATTTTTTTTGGGGGGGGGGAGGGTAAGGACTGATCCTTAATCACCAAGTCCCACATATAGGACTTACAGATGAAGAAGCATAATTACCTCTCTTTTCTGCTGGTTCCTCAGGCTCAGAAGACTCTGTAGCAGTTCCTCTCTTCCTCTGACCAGCTGGACCTTTCTCCTTGACCGGTCCAGACCTCTGACCCTGCTTGGTCTTGGGCTGGCGTCTGACCACATGACCACTCTTGGGAGTAGTGGTAATGAAGTTCTGTCATAAGGAAGGTAGAAAATACTCTATAGAAACAGACAGCACAGTAGGATACATTAAAGGGGAAGTCCACCCTGACATCAAGTTGATTTGAATTTTAAAAAAATAAAAGATAGAAATGGATCACTATAGTTTCAGACAAATCAGAAAAAGAAATAGAAAGTTATGAATGCTTCCACCTGTAAAGATCTATACACTTTGTAAACATTCATATCTGACTATAAAACATAAATTTTCTTTTATTTCAATTTGCTAAATCAATGGCACTATCCAGTGAAACTGAAAAAAAACACCCAACAACAGTAACATATGAAAATTTACCATAGATCTGTCTGGTGTCTTTGCAAGTTCCTTTGACCTAATCTTGGATGTGGCATTCTTCTTTTTCGAAACCGGTCTTTCCTTTGGAGTCCTGGCACTACTTCCTCCTGATTTCTGACCTCCAGCACTTGAAGACTTCCTTCTCACCACTGCCTCTGGACTGCTACTGTCCAACCCAGAGGACTTCGAGGACAGTTTTCTTCTGCTACCAGTCCTTGATGATGATGATGATGATGATGATACATTTTTATCCGTAGATAAGACTCCATCTTGTGGAGTGCTGATTGGTCTCTTTCCAGCTTTCTTTTTGAAGGTCAAAATTGGTCCCCGCTTTCTACGTGAGCTTGTAGACCTGCTGCGATTGCTTGAAGTGGAAGCCCTCTGAGACACTGTGACACTTCCAGGTGTGGGCACATCAATTTCCGCAGGGACTTCAGTTGAGTTACTATCATCTTTGCGGGACGTCTGTATAGTCTTTCCTTTAGCACTTTCCTTTTTGGAAGTCAAATTTGAACCTTGCTTTGTCCGAGGACTTGTCGCTTGGCGGTCATCGTCTGAGGCTGATGAAACATGTGACAGCTCTCTTCTCCCATCGTCCCAAGGAATTGTTTCATCAATACTATCACGTACACTGGAAGATTTTTTCTTGTCCTCGGCACTAAATGATGTCCTCCCTTTTGAGCTCTTCTTTTGAAATGTCAAACTAGGACCCCGTCTCTTTCTCGACAATCTTGTGGACCTTTCCGATCCAGGACTTTGAGATTTGCTCACATCACTTGGAGTCTCTGATGGTCTTCCACCTTGCCTCTTGTTCTTTTTGGCTGTTGATGATCTTAATTGCCCCTTTTCACTTGATTCAACACTATCGATGATACTTTCCTGCAGTCGAATGCTAGCAGTACTGCCGACATCAGAACTGCTTACAATGTTAGCGTCCTGTACCAAATTCTCTTTGCCACTCTCACTAACTCCTGGGGAAGATGATGTTGTTTCCTCTCCTTGAAGGACCGGTGACCTGTTCTTACTCCCACTATGCTGTTTCCCTCTTGTTCTTGGTACTGAGAAAGCTGGACCAACACCAGCCTCTCTAGAGAATGTTTGAACACTGCTACCAGGGCTTTTAGAGGCACTCTTTTGTCTTGATGATGAAGAACTTTGAGAGGAAATGGAAGTTGATGGTGACAGGGGATGAGGACTCCTAAATGATTTGTCTCTAGAACCTGCTTGAGAAAAAAGAAACATACAGAAATACACTTCTAATTCACATAAAGGTATCGGTCACACCAACCACACCGACAACAGGCCAATCAAAAGATTATATTTTAACCTCAAATGGACAAGATTTTGTAGAATATCAGTTGTTTGGAATCAGTTTGGTGATGTGAATACTGAATAGGGTATGAATTTGTGTGCTTCATGAAAATGCTATAGAGACCATGTACAAAGATGGATAGCCCCCCCCCCCCCCCCCCCCCCCCCCTTTTTTTCTTCTTGGATCTTATTAGATGAATGGCAGGATACACACAATTCTAAGCCTCCATGATTTTCATACTTGGAGTGTCAAATGAAGGAGTGAAAAAATAATATACAACCTACTATCTGACTTACCTTACATTTTCATTTGTTTTTGTAACTCCCTTCATATCTTAACACACTAGGTTTCAAGGAACTGTCTTTTACAAAAGTTGTCTACATCCATAAGAACAGGCATCATCTTCAAGACGCTTGCCATTACTGCATGTGGACCTTAAGCAAAATTCAAGCTGCATGATAGTGAAACCTCTCTTTTCTCGAAATTTATGAAGGAATTTTGGAGCAGACATGTTTAACAGAACATACAAAGAAAAACCAAAAATATATTTTGAGGACGTGCATATAGAAAAACTGAAAATTGATGACATTTTGTGAAAACTCATTAAAAAGTTACCTCAAATAACATAACATTCCCATGATGGATCAGCAATTTTGATACTCCCAGTTTCGTAAAGATCACAACTTTCAAAAGTATGTAGTAGTGCTAAGCTGCATATGTCTGAAATATCTGATGAGGCAACTACAGACTGGTTCATTCAATAAATCTTCGGATTTCACTTTCACCATCTCTCTACCTTACCTGGGATTCTTCTGGCTACAATGATAGGTCCAGGACTGGATCTAACAAGCTGAGCGATAGGGGACTCTCGAATGGAACTCTCAGAAGACTGGGAAGACGTTGGTTGGTTTCTATTTTTCTTGTGTGATGTCTAAAAGAAAAAGAAGAGGAGAAATACATGAATTAATAATTCATAATTTTAATTTACATGAGAGCATAGCAAAATGATGATTTTGAAAACGAAGGAATTCAGAGATTTTTACAGTGTAGACTTGTCGTTTCTGGCATGCACTTCTCCTAAGGAGCTAGTGGTTTAACTCGGAATGTAACTTTAACTCAGATGATTTATACTCCTTAATATATTCATAAACAAAATTAGATTTGTAGCTGTTAACAGCTAATCAAGTCCCACTTTGAAAGGTGTGACACAACATCTATTGTACAACATATCTTGTGCCCCAAAGGAAATTCCTAAATGTAAATTTCTAACATTAACCCTTGACTTAAAGTGTACCAATCACCAAAAAAATTATTTGTGTACAGCTAGAAAGTATAAAATCAACGTCAAAGAACTTTATCCGGCATTCTATAGGTCCAGAGTTAAGGAGTATAAAGGAAATAAAGGATAGCATGAAAATGCTCTCGCGGAACCAAACTCTGAGTTTGGTTCTGCGCAAGCCCTTATCTTGGCGAGCGCGTACAGGTGCGTCAAGCAGTCTACTCATGAGTCGCTTTTACGCTTATTAAAATTGCAATATCTTTTTATAGAATTAATATTTAACGCCCATATTTTGAATATCTATAACGACATGGATCCTTTAACATACTGAGCAAAACATTTTTTTGTGCTTGATAGTACCCTTTAATGCTACCTGTATGTAACCCTAGACCTAACCCTCAATCTAAAGCCCCATTGGAACATCAGCCTTAGCCCTAAATCTTTGATGAAATAATGCCAAGTGTAAATAAACCCAGTACAATTGTTGGACCAGGTAACTTAAACGTTTAATTATGAGCCTGATCGGTTAAGAGTAGGCATTTTTTCCGTCCGTGACAATGAATATTTTATGGATTATAATTTTAGAAGATGACCATGAAAACCAAATTTTATCAAATTTCAACTCCTTCAGTTATGTCCTTCACAATGAAACATAAAATAGCTCACTTCAATTAAATACATATTTTCTACAGGCCTTAAAACTTTCCAAATGTGATAAATGTCCATCCGTGAATAACTGATCAGGCTCTTATACCTTTTTCTGACTTGCATTGTTGACAGATGAAGGAATGGGTGATATCCTAGGATCCCAGTCTTGCACAAAGGTGAAGGCACGAAGGGTAGTTTGACGTCGTCTGCAAACAAAAAACAAAAAAACAGTACATAGATCTAAATATGTTTAAAGGCATCTTAAAAGGTGTGTCCAAAGTTTGCATGACTGTAGTTTGGAGGTGGTCAATAACTGAAGTCTAACAACCAAGAAGGCTTTAGAAAGTTAAAATTCACATTTCGTAGAGACAGCTGCCATGAAAATTGTAAATTAAAATTGGAACCCAGTCTATAAATTCACCTTGTAAGTTACTGTAGGAGTCATGAGGTTTTTATGCATCTATTTTCCCTCTAATAGACTTTCGGTACATGGCTTGATGTTCACCTTCAAATGTCATATTTTCATAAAACATCAAGCTCGTATTAAAAGCTAGATCTGACCGAGTTTTCACTTGTTGTTGTTGTTTTTGTCTTTCTTATGGGTCTGTTTCGTTTCACACCCAAATGATTCCTAGGTGATTCTCTTATTAATGTCACATGGCTGATGATCAGCAAGGTACATGTCACTTCTTCAGCCACTCACGGAGTCACTGCCGCATTACTGTGTACGAATTTACAATGTACATACACAGATATAGGGTACCGTGCTGCCCTTTCTCTGATAGTAATCTAGATCTAGAACGAAACTGTCTAGATCTAGATCACTCTGCTGTGCAAACCGAATACACATTGACTTACACACTAACAGTTTGAATATGGCTGCAAGATTTTCAAACGGAGAATACCTTGGACCCTGAATTACCTGAAAAAGGAGCTTTAAACAGATTATTCAGTCAAATTGGTAAGTTGAGCTGATTCCTTAAATAGTAGAGCCTAGGCCTAACCAATTCAATAATAATATGCAGATCTAGATATAGATCTATGAGGAAAAATCAAATTATTGTGATTTTTCCAGCTACTCGTCAGAGCGTAGTTGGTTTGCACAGCAGCACTCACACTTATGCGAGGTGATACAACCGTTTCTGTCTCTAAGTGAAGAGCACTTATACATGTACAAGCTTATCTGAAGATAACCTTGTACTCCAGACTAGCTTTTACGTGTGAATAGGCTTCAATAGCTTTTGTGTGTATCAGCAGGCCTTTTTCCAGTCTAGATCATTCATACATGAGAGGAAAATAATTATTTAAAATTTTACTTTTAATTCTGAATCTCCAAATTTGTGGCACAGTAAGTTGAAGAGTCCCTGAATCAGGTAATCCAGCAAATTTAAGAAAATTAAATCTTGCTTAGAGCAATTTTGTTGTCGTTTTTGACTGCTGCAACAGTGAATGTTGGACACAGTCCCACATAGGCAAGGGCCTATGAGTGAGTGAAGAGCTAACGAACGAGAGACAGAATTTTCGGTCTAGAATGATCTAGACTGGAAAAAGGCCTGCTGATACACACAAAAGTTACTGAAGCCTATTCACCCATAAAAGCTAGTCTGGAGTACAAGGTTATCTTCAGATAAGCTTGTACATGTCATGTATAAAAGTGCCTAGATCTATCTCTAGTAGTCTAGACTAGTAGTCTAGACTAGTAGTCTCACTCATAGGCCCTTGCCTATATGGGACTGTGTCCAACATTCACTGTTGCAGCAGTCAAAAACAGAACAAAATTGCTCTAAGCAAGATTTAATTTTCTTAAATTTGCTAGATTACCTGATTCAGGGACTCTTCAACTCTTTACTGTGCCACAAATTTGGGGATTCAGAATTGAAAGTGAAATTTTAAATAATCATTTTCCTCTCATGTATGAATGATCTAGACCACTCACACTTATGCGAGGTTATTGGAGATAACCTCGCACTCAGTACCTTCATACCATGAGCAATTGCCTCCCATAGGCAAGTGTGTGATATCTTGCCCATATGTGTGCAGGAGAGGAGCAAGATCACTTACCAAAAACAGCCTGAAAATTTCACTTGATCAAGATGACAAAGATCCTATCGAAGGATCTGGCATGAAATTAGATATTCTATCATTCTAAAATGTAGAGGGAAGTATTTTCTCAAAATTTTGCCGATTATATTGGTGTTTTTACCTCCTCAACTTAGAGGTCGTGACAGACCAAAATTGACACAGCCCCATATAGAGTCTACTGATATAGATCTAGTGATGGTCCTGAGCACTTATCCAATGAACAAGGTTATAATATAACCTTGTCCTCCCAAACCAATATGGTAATGGTGAAAACACATAAGGGCAGCCCTCTACTGCTGTACTACTGCCAGCCACAGTAAACAAATGCAGATTTCCTCTCTCCACAGAGAGAGGGCAGCAGTACAGAAGGATCAATCAGTCTCAACAGAAAAACAGAATGAACACAAAATTTGATGCTTAAAATTCCACATTCCCTGAATCACTGGTTTAGCTGGTCACCAAACAAGAGGGACTTTCACGGACAACTTGCTGGTAAGTAATATTTTGAGTTTCACTATTTTGATCTGATATTTTGGCTGGATATATTACAGCAGGTTGGAGCTGCATAGTTTCAAGTGGGGCTGAGTGGTTCAGACACACGAGTGGTCCTGAGAGTGGATCTAGACTGGAAAAAGGCCCGCTGATACACACAAAGGTATTGAAGCCTATTCACCCGTAAAAGCTAGTCTGGAGTACAAGGTTATCTTCAGATAAGCTTGTACATGTATAAGTGGGTATAGATCTAGACATCTAGTCTGTTTCTTCTCTGGACAGTCATTATTTGCATTTAATTTGGGGGTCTCATTCTCCTTTATTCTTCTCTTCATCAGTTCATTTACCTATTATTTCTGAAAAAATAATTTAAGTATATTGAGAATAAATTATTCTTTTAGAAGATTGCAAAATCTGAATGAAAAGAGTATCGAAAGATTTTTAGCTCATTTAGCAATTTCATAGAGTTGCGGGTAATCTTACCACCCATTTTCCAATACACGGGACCGAGCGTAGATACCCGAGTAAGTTTTACGAATTTGCCGATGTTATTACGAAGACATATAATTCATAATTTTTTTAACTTGTTTTGTTACTTACGTAGCTCTCTTGTTTGGAGGTGCTCGAGACCTTTCCGGCACGAAAGTCCAAGATTTTTTCTTATTTTGACTTGACATCTTTCTTGAAATGTCGCGCGTCAAATTTTCAAAGTTGTTACATTTCTAAATTGGGACAACAGATGGCGCCAATGCAGTGAGTTCAGAGCTATCCATACAGAGAGTCCTGACACTGGAGGTCGCTTCTGATTGGTCAGTCATTTCATGGAGCTTCAAAAAGTTCCCTCTCATAGAGAATGTACGTGAAAGGGAACTATTGGGAGCTCCATGATCCGCCATGTCATTATGGCAAGCCATCGGGGTCTACCTACGTCTACTAGTACGCGTACCCAGTAGACGTCACGTAAAACCAAACGGTACGTCACGTCTACTCGTTACGTGACGTGTACCCAATTTCGTGTACTCTGTCGTGACCTTACGTCACGTCACGTCTGTTCAATTACGTGTGCTTTATTCAATACGTCACGTCTTCTTTTAAATGGTCTAATTCCAGGCGTTTTTTTTTTTTTTTTTTTTTTTTTTTTTTTTTAATGAGACCGCTTCTATTCTCTACATAGGGGATATGGGATATGACTATGAGAGTTTGGGAAATCAAATCCCGATTATCAGGATTCCCCTCTTTGTTATGAAAATGGATGGCTCTATCATGATCAAGTTCAGGGGTCGCTGAACCGGGGGGGGGGAGGGGGTGATCTGGCTAGGGAGTGCAGGCTTCCCCTCCACACACATACACGCACACACACACACTTATATTAATAATAACATATTATGCTCTTACTCATGCTCAACCTCCTGCCCCCACTTTTTAAATGCTCTGTGGCCCGTGAACTAATAATTGTTATGTCTTTCCACGTATATCAACATCGTTTTCAGGCCTAGCCAACTTGATATTAGGGGTGCCCTATTTCATTTCAAGCCCTTTTTTCAAGACATGTATAGTGCGGTTTGTGGTCTATTATCTTCACTTTTGCATAAACTGAAAATGAGGGAAAGGTAACCGTTTCCTTTGTTTTCATAATAGAAGATCGGAAAGGCAATCACTAAAAAAGAAGAAAATGAGGCAAAGAAAATTACATTTTGTACTTGCATGATAGCCCTCATGCCCTCGAGTTTGGGGGTAAAAAAACTCTCAAGAAAAACAGAAAAGGAAGATTACATGTAATAATAATTTTCCATTACAACGATGTATAGGCTTAATAAGCTTATTAGTGCTCTAAAATGCAAACTTTCATCATTTAAAACCAAAATTTTCTCACACGGTCACCATCCTCCCTCGTGTATAGCCCCTGCACAAAAAAAGAAGAGAGAAAAAAAGCAAGTATTAGCTGTATTAGCAAGAGCAGTAATAAATTTATATCAAGAAAAGCCTTGATCAGGGGCGGCGCGCCCGCGGGGGGGGGGCAGGGGACACAGTGCCCCCAGTTTTTCAAGTACCCCAAAAGTGCCCTTTTTATTTCTGAAAAATGCCCCCTTTCCCTCCGATAAGTGCCCCTTTTTACTACTAGATGTGCCCCTTTTCCTTTCTAATAAGTGCCTTTCCCCTTCTGATAAGCACCCCTTTTTCGCCTTCTGAAAAGTGCCCCTTTTCAAATCTGATAACTGCCACCTTATCTCTCTGATAACTATCCTTTTCTCCTTCTGATAAGTGCCCCTTTTCGAATCTAAATATTGCCCCGTATTCTCTCTAATATATGCCCTTTTCTCCTTGGATAAGTGCATGTTTACTTCTGATAGCTGCCCCTTTTACCTTCTAATATGTGCCCTTTTCCTCTTCTCATAAGCGCCCCTTTTCACCTATTATAAGTGCTCCTTTCCATCTCTGATAAGAGCCCTTTCCTTTTCTTATAAGTGCCCCCTTTTACCTATATTTCCAACTCTTTTTTTTTTTTTTTTTTTTTTGGACAAAAAGAGCGATATCTAGCTACAAAGAATCGGTGCGGCTTTACAGGTACCCATATTACTATATACAACTACAATGCAAGGCAGCGGAGCTGGAGGCAAAAGGGGCACAATTCTCCCCCCCCCCCCCCCCCCCAGCAAATGATTTCTCATTCCGCTCGCTCGAATGTGCCAATAATTTACACCAAGTAAGTGCAGTATTTTCTGAAAATGTCCCCATAACTCGCTCGCTACGCTCGCTAGCTCTTACAGTATATAATGAAATCAAGCAGATCGCATAAAGTATGTATCGGTGTAATCCTAAAGAAAACGACAGAGTTAATATACAAATTAAAAGATCATTCGACATTCCCCCAATTAGATTTGCTGCTGTCATTTTTATTGTACATGTATATCGCTGTAAATAATGTATAACTCAAGGACTCCAGCAATAGAAAAAAGTCAAAAAAATTTTGCTCGCTCGCTTCGCTTTCTCGCACATGAATCGTTAGACCATTACACACAACTGCGTATCAGGAAAGCTGAAGTAGTGACCCACAATAAAAAGGAAGAAGGTGATGCTTGATAATAACTATACTAATTAGATTGTAGGGTTATACCAGTGTCACAAAATGGTCCATTTTTCGCTTTATGTTCACCCCTTGTAGGTGCCTCCTTTCCCCAAATAAGTGCCCTTTTTTGCTGCCCCCCCCCCCCACCCCCACTTTGAAAGACGCTCAGCCGCCCCTGGCCTTGATACTATGACCCCACATATCAAAAAGAGCCACTGGCTGGCATCAAGTCTTGGGTTGTGCCCTACGAGTCGCCCCCGTGCTCCATCCTACCCCGCCCACCTCCGAGTGAGCTGAACCGGTGAATTCAGTTGATAGATACATATACTCAGCAAGACATTTCAAGTCGTAGGTGGAAAGAAAATGACGGAGTGAGACCAAGTTACGGGGAAATGTCTGCCCAACGCCCATGAATATGAATTGCACAAAAAAGTAGCTAGATTAACCAGAAACGTAATAGTGGAGCAGCATATCGTAATAGTCCGAAAATGGGGGGGGGGGGGGGGGGAGGGGCCTTTCGCTCGCGCAGCACACTCCATATAGGCATCCAGTAAACATTCATTATACACGGATTCTAGCATTACCGGTATGTACAACCTGACTTCCTCTAAACTGCACTTTTCTTACTGATCCAGTCAATTCCCCCGTCCTATTTTTATTATTATTTTTTTTGGGGGGGGCGGTGGGGGTGGGCATTCTATGGCGTTTGATAGGCACTTAACTTGTGGTATAGGAATGTCATAAACAGTGCTTATCTAGGGAATTATGGTGCCCGGGACAAACTATAAAACTGCCCCCGCCCCTTCCTGATTAAAAAACAAAACAAAACTGATATTAACCTCAAACACTATGTGGAAATGAATTTGAGGCACTTTACCTTGGATAGTTACAGGAAGTTTTTAAAAACTTTCAAGATCATAACGAAACCTTTTTCTTCGAGTGAGCAAAGGGACCAAGCCAAACTTGAATCTTCATTCATAATAAAAATTTAATTTTGTCATGAAAATATACTAAACATGGAATAAAATTAACAGTCTACCTCGCTGCAGGAATAGGAGGTGAAAATCGCCCCAAAATTGGTCTTTCCTAGTTTTTTCCCTTTTCCTCCCCCTTTTCTCTTTTTTCTTAAATAGAGTGGAACGGCGGGGGGGGGGGGGCGAACATCAATGTGCTCGGCCATTTGCGATGCTTCAAATTCAAGTCAGTGGCAACTCACTCGTGGTAATGAATGTGCCTGATAAGGTCGCTCCCATGTCCTTTACAACATGAACATGCCGGGGGGGGGGGGCGGCATAACCTTTACCAGAAGACACGGGAGCCCGTCCGAAGGTACTTGTTTTTGATGCCGTTATGGGATAGAGGGGTCTGGCTACATGCACAGAGGAACGTTAATTCTTGACCAAACCTGCGCACTCTTTGTCAGAAAATCATGGATGAAAGGGCCACTATGAAATGTCGAAAGGAGTTTTTCTCACCAACCAGCCTAATTTGAAATATATAAAATAAATTACGAAGGGCGCAGGAGCGTCACCAGAGCGGGCAGTGACTTCTCATTTTCCTTAAATCTCTCTTTGCAAATTTAGAAGATTGAAAATACAAAAGCTCCCTACAGTGCGAAGGGACTTCAATATATTATTTTAAGGGGCAAAGGGGAGGGGCAAGTTGCCCCCTTGAAAATTCTAGAAATAATAAGAACTTTCAGTAAAGTGAGGAAATTATATCGTTATAGTGAATAATCATCCAGTTAGTCTTTTAAAAGTTTGAATAAGCTATAGTTATGCAGGGGCCGCGAAGCATTTTTGAAAGTGGGGGGGGGGGGCTGATTTGATTTCACTTGAATAATGACAATCTCGCACCTTTTTTCGGGGAATTTATGAAACGTGTCTACTCAAACAACTGTGGGGGGCTGCAGGCCCCAGCCTCCCCCCCCCCCCCGGTTCCGCGGGCCATGTTATGGAATACACTCCTCCAACACAACTCGCCACTCCTGTGCTCCACTTCATTGCAACGGAAGCCCCCAAGGGCCGCCTCCGGGTTCCCCCCCCCCCCCCCCAGCTCTACACCGTTCTATAACCCCTTCCTCCCACATCCATTCCGGATGTATATTGCATTGTCTTATCCTCTGATTTTCTTTTTAAAGACCCTCTCGTATGATGACACACATCAGGGATTTCAAAACTATAATTTTTCAGGGTTGGAGGAGAACCCCCTTCCACATCCACACCTAGGTGTATATGCAGTTTCCTACTATCAGTTTTCTTTCCAAACTAGTAAAATTCGTGCATCGTTTACCTCTCTTGGGTAATAATAATAAATGACATTGTAAAGTGCAATGAAGTATTCACGGAATACGCTATATAATTGTAACATAATTTTATTATTATTATTGTTATTATTATTATTTTATTATTATTATTATTATTATTATTATTATTATTATTATTATTATTATTTGTATTATTATTTGTATTATTATTGTTATTATTATTATTATTATTATTATTATTATTATTATTATTATTATTATCATTATTATTTCTAATCTCAAAAATTTCGTGGGAGGTGAGAGATAAATCTAAGACAAGGACAACTACCCCCGCCGGAAAGTTACCCCCTAGCACAATTAGCCCTCGGTATCACAACGACAGCCTCCCTCCTCTCCACCCCCCCCCTCCCAAGGGGGCTGGGGGCACAATACCCCCACATTTTCAAGTAGATTCAGCCTATTTTTGTCTGATAAGTGACGGTTTTGTTCATAAGTACCCTCCCCCTTTCCCCTTAAATGCCCCTTATCACTTCCAGTGAGCTGTGCCCACTTCCAGTGAGCTGTGCCCACTTCCTCTTTTAATAATGCCCCATCCTGCCTCTGTGCAATTTTAAAATCCCAGTGCCGTCACTGAACACTGAATTTCAAACTGAAAAGTGAAAATTCAGATACATTTATACAGTTTTCTTTCTTACATTGTTTTAAAAATGTTAAAGGAATGGGGAAAATTGAAATAACAGACCAATAAAAGTTTGAGTAAAATCTGATAAGAAATGAGAATGTTATTAATTTTTTAAAGTTGTAATCAATCAAACACAACTTGGCAACCGACTCCGTGACGTATCTTGTAAGGGCCCATCCCATTTGCCCTGCAGTACTAAAAAAATATATTTTCTGCTTTTATTTAAATCAGCTAAATACCAAGGTGAAATTCCCCTTTCATGTAACTATTTGCGAGCGACTAAAAAAAATTTGGCCTCTATGTTTGATTGAAAGTTGTTTTTTTTGTTGAAGATCTACATGACTGTTCTTTACAATAATGCAAAAGCTATTGATTTGTTTGTTTTAAGTTAATACATTGTATCATAGTTTATCTCAGTGAATAATATACAAGGACTTTCAAATTAGCTCTCAGACTGGTGGGCTCGACGCGTGCCAGGGCCTGTCATAGAAGCCGAGGAAAGGGGGGGGGGGGGCAGAGAATGGGAATTTATAGTTCCTTGGCTTCGCTCCCTTGCAGATTAATATAGATGCAGTGTTTTTCTACTTATGACTTTTGACAAACATGGCGCGGTACAAATGGTCACAATTATTATTATTTACAAATCCCGTCTACTACAAGGCCCACAAATAGAATGGGTAACACCGTCTTTCCATCCACTCGCAAGGAAAAATAATATGACATAAATCATTTTACAGTAAAACAATGAAAAATATTTCCATTTTCTAGTGCTATAATTTTTTCGTTTCTTACTCGGTCTCTTCACCATTTCCTTGCATATTAATGAGGTAGTGTTTCTAAAGACTGTTCTGTAGAAACACGGTTCAAGTCAAGGCCTCGGAAGTAAGGGGCAGGGGCTATACTCAATTTTCCCCCGCCCTTAGCGAAACATGAACCTATATTGCACTTAATAAGTTGCAGTAAACAATGAATAAGCTTTCCATAGTGGTAAAAAGTACAAAGTTTTATGGAGTTCAACAACCCAAAATATCAGTAATCTTACTAGGTAGCTATAAGCTCCCTCTTATTTTCCTGTATGTCTCCGGGCGGTCGCGTGGGGCTGGGGGGGGGGGGGCACTTTCCTCTTTTATTGGTCCCCCCCCCCCCATGACAATAAATTTTTCTGTATCGCGATAAAAAAAAATTTAGTGCTCTAAAATAAAGAGGCAAAATTTCACCATACCAAAACCAAAATGTTCTCACAAGTCATGGTTCCCACGCTCCGTTACATAAAACACTGGTAATGAAACAGCACTGGAAACAGTGCCTTTTTTGATAGAAACCCGGTGGCGTAAAAGGGAGGGGGCAGAAGTTTTAGTGGGCTACAAAATAGTTTTGCCCCCTCCAAAACACACACAAGACCATAATTTTGCAGTATGGCAACATTGAAAAAAAATTAAATGTTTTCAATAGATGAAGTACTTATCATTGCGTACTATAGAAACTCAATCTACATGCCATGACATGCGAGGCCACGATTTTGTGGGACAGAGGCTTGATCTCTTCTATATAGGGGAGAAGGAGAATCGATGCTGATGATAATTTAAACATCAACTGATTGAATATAATATGTACATTACCATGGCGGCGGAGCCGGGGTTCGGCAAGGGGCTCGATGGGCCCTGTGTCGAGTTCCGAAATCAAGAAAAGTGTCCTTGCTGTGACAAAAGAAAATTTTCTGAGGAACAAATGCCCCTCCTGTCAATTGCCAATCCTGTGATAAAATTGTCCTTTAATTTATCTGATTTAGACTGCTTCATGGACAAAATGATCTCTCTTAATTTATAATAGGCATACAATTGTTTGCGTGTGTTCTTGTTCCATCCCAGCAACAGTCACACCCCCCCCCCGCCCCCTCCCTGTATAACGTACGAACATTCAGTCTTTAAAAAAAATAATAGTTTTAATGAATACATTGAATTTATCAACAGTCTTTTCACTAACGCCTTTGCGACTAGAATATGTAACATTGACAGCCGATACATCCCCCCCCCCCCCCCGGCCTTAGTATAGGCCCTATGACGAAATTTAGTGGAATCTAGCTCTGCCTCCACATGGATTACAAATCTTCTATGATTTTTCAAAGTTCAAGTATATAATGCCAAGGAGTGTAACAACCGATGAAGAAGATTTTTTTTCTTTAATTATTAAGAAAACAAACCGTTTGTTTTATCATTTACTCATCATTATTTTACACTACTTTTTCTTCTTCTTCTTCTTCTTCTTCTTCTTCTTCTTCTTCTTCTTCTTCTTCTTTTTTTTTTTTGGGGGGGGGAGGGGGTTCACATTTTTTTCGCCGGGGAGGGGGGAGGAGGACGAGGATGTCTCGTTTCAATTATTATAGCAGATAACTCCTTGGTTATAGCATGGGAATGTATTAATGTAACTAGGATTCCCTGGTTATAGCAAGGATATAGGCAAGCCATCTCCCCATTTATGTATCAGTATCCCTTATGCACTGGATATCAGCTGGTTAATCCTTGGGTTAACAGGCGGCCTTCCAGTGGTCATGTAGTAGAAGTTTGTATACTTTGAATGCACTGTATAGCTTTGACTATATATAGTAAACATGAGCTGTACATGTGGGGAGTTCTCCTAATCTAAATCATCAACTTGTTTCTCTTTCCTCCGCTCATTACATGGTATTTATGAATAAACTTTATACATTAATTTCATTATGACAAATTTTTATGACGATAATAAAAACAATATTAATAATAATGATAATAATAATAGTAATAATAATAATAATGATAATAATGATAATAATGATAATGATGATGATAATTATGATAGTAACAATCATAATAATGAAATAAAAATGAGTAGTAGTAGTAGTAGTAATGACAATAATAAACCAACTCCGCACGGTTTATACTTTACTTTGATTTTTGTTAGTTTGCTAAAAAGAGTCTAGGCCTACTACTACTACTCTAAAAATTTATAGGACGACTTAATAATCAGTCACCAACAGAAATATATTAAACACCCTGAGCCCTTGCCAAGCCCTATACTTCCCTTATTAATCAATATTATTAACGCACATGGGTTGCTTTCCTTAAAAAAAAAAAAAAAAAAAAAAAAAAAAAAAAAAAAAAAAAAATCCTGGAAATAGACTAACTTTTAGCTGACGTCATGTAACGACCAGAGCACACGTAATTGTATAGACGTCACGTAATGACTAGTCAAGGTACACGTTACCTAAATGACAAAGCACACGTTACAGTAGCTGACGCTTCTGAACCCTTTGGCCACCTATGGCCGGAGGGATCAGGAACGTCTGTAAAAGTAAAGTACACGTACCCTTAAACACACGTGACGTGATGACCAAAAACAGTACGCGTACTGAATACTGGCTTCTGATTGGTCAATATAGGTACGTGTATCGAAAATCAAGTACGCGTGGTGAGTAGACGTAAGTAGACCCCGATGGCTTGCCATATGTTTTAAACAAAGACCGCGTACGCGCATGCTTATCATGCGCGTGTCACAACTCTCTCTATCAACGCGCTCTGAGTGAGTTATTCCAGAGAGTTATTCTCCCACAGTTCAGTGAGCTACCCATACATATTCAGAGCTCTGTAAAAACATGGATCTACTAAAAAAAAAATTATTTTTTTTAAATTTTAAAAACGCAATGAATTGACTTTGTGGAAGATCGAAAATCATTACATGTAAAAAATATAAATGAATAAAATAAAATAAAGAAAATAAAAAGAATGATTTTTTTTTTAAATATCGAACACTACTAGTGTAGTATTCAACCACCCCCTCTCTCTCTCTCTTTCTCTCTCTGCCTTGTCCTCTATTCTTCACCTCCCCAACGCCGACCACCTCCCCTAAATTTTTATCTTTAAAATGATCTCTCCTCCATATTGTACAAGGGTAGCAGGGTGGGAATAAAACTTTATGTGCCGACATTTGTTCGAGGGCACTTTGCGAGCCCTTTAGAGTTTGTTGGTATATTCTCTTCAAATCCGCCCCTCCCTACCTACCCCCCCCCAAAAAAAAAAATACCTACGAGTCCGCTCTTCCCCCTATCATGCACGCTTGCGCTTCCAGGCGTCGTACCGTTGTACAAACAGGGATGTGAGAGGGGATGATACCAATCAGGGCCCAAAACACAAACCCAATCTCTCGCCAACCTACCACGCAATGGTGTCATGTGACACGACCATCCGACTGATTAAAGCTCCCCTCATCTCCGAAGATTGAGGTATCCTACATAGCAAGAGAGATGTTAACCTGCTTTAAGACAACTGGATCACCCTGTCTTGGTCAGGGGTGTCGCCAGACCACCTTGAATGGGGGGGGGGGGGGGAGACCCAATTTACCGACGAGGTAGCTGGAAATTCCAAGCTAGCAGGCAAGCGAAGGGAGCAATCAAGCGAGATTAATGACAATTATTAAACATTTAAAAAGTGTTATGCGCTTTTGGAGGAGGGAATGGGTTGTCATTATCTTGAATAATAATATCCTTCAAAAACTGGGTTGAAAAACGCCAAAATCATGTTAATGCTACTGTACACTGGAATACGGGACAAGCCTTCTTTTTTCCTCTTAAATGATGCCCCCCCCCCCCAATTTTTTTTTTACAATAATTTATTACAGTATGATTTACAATATCTAAATCAAATTTTATTAAATCTAAACTAGATTAATGGATCTATCTTTTAAATTGTTAATAAAAAGATTGTGTGATGAATATGACGCCCAAAAAACTGGGCACTGGCCTTCATTTTTTAATGTCATAATTATGCCTTGCATTCAAAAAATAATAATGTAGTGGTGCCCTTGAATTGAAATCATCTATCTTCAATTATTATTTCTACTTTAACTTCATAGTCCTCCTTTATTTTACATCTCTCGAGAACGGCAAGATCACTGTAACTCATTTAGAAGTTGCAAAAATGTCTACATGTTTGTCTTCTTGCCAGACTAGTGTAGGTGGAGTGAGAGATGCAATGGCGTCGTGTTTGGATAGCATGGTATTCCGATGTCATCGCCGTCGATTTAGCAGATTGAAGGCGTCAAGATGGCGAGGAGGCTGGGATTAACCGAGATGGGGCAGGATAAGGATGATGAGTAGCTTGTTCCCGAGGTGATTTGAGAGAGAGAATGGGGATGGGAGGGGGTGCTGTTGCACCTTATGGTATTACGAGATATATCATTAGCGGTGAGGTCTTATATTTTGTTTCAGTCTGTTCAATTCACTCGATAAAAAGACAAGCAGAGCTGAATGGATTAGTATAAGCTTGTCTTTATGGAATATCAAGAATAGTAAGAGATTACATGAAGTATAAGCGGTATGATTTTATCATTTATTTTGTTGTTGTAAGTTTGCTTTCTTCACTAACATGACTAAGGACAGTGATAGAGGAGAATGGATTAGCATAAGATTGTCTTTATTGAATATAAAAGAAATTAAATAGGCGACGCAGTAAATTAAGCTCCGTGACGTCCAAAGGTATTATCAATCAGAGAAAGAAATGAATGAAAGAAAAATTAAAACGTAATGGAGATTTTAACGTTTGTTGCAAAAAAAAGGGCGCGTAATATTATTGTTTATCGACTTTTATCAGGCTGTTTGTCTTTTTCGGTTTTTTCTGCTCTCCAAGCTTTATATTCTATGTATTTTTCTGCTTAATTCCTGTTTCTGTGTTTTATTATTTTTCCATCTTCGTCGTCTTCTCATTCTTTTTCTTCTATTATATTTTTTACGACAAGCTAGGGATACATGCTTTATAGCCCATATTGTAGTTTTGTTTTTGTTCAAAATCCTTGGTTATGACAAAGATTTTCTGTTTTATTTCAAAATACATCTATCAAACGACTCCTTCCCGTACCTTCAGATATCTTCCTTTCAGTTCTCAATCCCTTTCCTTACATGAAAACTCTCCTCCTTTCGCCGCCCTCTCTTTCTCTTTCATTTTCCACCCCCCCCCCCTTCCCCCACTCCCCTGTTTAGGTATAAAACGCACTGTATCATGATTACTGGCGTTTCCGCGGATGGGGCAGTGGAGGCCACGAATATTTTTTAGGCGTGTTTATGGGTAGATTCGAGAGTAAATTAAAATTTAAAGCAATAAATTACATCAGTGGCGTATCCAAAAATTGATAAACAAGGGGCGGAATCCTCTTGGAGGGGGGGGGGCGTAATGTATCAGTATAGCCCTTCGTTGAAAGTCGAAACTGATTCCCCCCCCCCCCCCCATACAAACCTTCAAAGTTTGTGAGGGGCTTACGACCGCTTCACTCTATGCTGGATACGCCATTCGTATACCTATAAAACGCCCTCACTTGTTGTTGTTCTGTTTACCTTGATAAGCCCCACTCTCTATGCAAATGCTAACTACTGGACTGGTGGATTTAGGCACTACCGGTCCGTGTGCCCCACCCCTTTGAAACCCAGTTGGCGAACAAGAACCAAAAATTTACCCTTTATTTGACATTTGTCTGCATTGCCCCCCCCCCCCTTTTTTTTTAAATCCTGGATCCGCCCCGGGGCTACTGGTATGCATGTGTTACATCCTTTTATTATTGAAGTCTTTATACAGGGGCTCTGTTGTAACCACGCGATGAAAGCTACATGTTGATGTATCTCAGCCTGAATCATCCTCTGCAAGATGACTTCATCTGTTACATCTGTATCATCCAGACTTGATACCTTAACCATCTTCAATTTATGGGCAGATCCAGGTTTTTAAAGGCGGGGGGGGGGGGGGGAATAATGTCGAAAATTATGTTACAGAGAAAAAAGGGTTCTCACAAGGTTTTTTCAATTGCCTTTTAGATCGAAAATTCGAAGTAGAGAGGGGCACATTTTGTGTAAGTGTTTTTGTACATAATGTATGGGTATTAAATCGAGCACGGGCAAGTTGCCCCCCTCCCCTCGATTTGCCAAATGGTCAAACTGACTTCTTTCTCCTCACGAGACCGTAGTTTTGCAAGACGGTAATATTCGGTATCGCGGGCCAGGGGCCTCACGAGACGGAAACGGTATATACACCGTCATTTGGGTCTCGTGAACTTTCGCTCTCCAAACTCTAATTATTCAGCTGTTCAATTCTAGATCAGATTTTTTTGTATATGAAAATAATTCTGACAATAGGGCAGTAAGCTTATGGAATACAGTAGAGGGGGAAAAAATAAAGCATCTTTTGAATTAATTATCGTAATCAATGGATGCCCCTTGTAACTATGCCTATATTACAAGATCCTACCTTGTAGGCCTTCACGTCAAAGATATATTCTTTTGCACATTTTCATTGATGCATCGTTAACAACTTCAGGTTTTGAAATCATAATGTCATATTCAGAATTTTAAGATGCCCTTTATTAATGCGTAGGGGGCATTTAAAAGCATTCATCTCTTCACCGCCTCACAATTCACAAAAAAGTTTTGCAGATCATAAAAAAAAAGAGACATCACTTTTCAGATATCGATCGAGCCATTGAAATTATGCATCCGTACTTCCTAGCTATTCAGGGAATTCCATAAATATACGATGGGGGAGAATAAAAATTGGTAATAAACACTTGAGCAGACGACTCTACCATATCCATTATCGGTACTGCGTTCATCACTCGAGAGCGATCAATAGCCTATCGATATCAATCTTATGAATATTCAAAACGCAACTTCATAACCTTCGAGATTTTCATCCAGTATTGTGGGTCATCATGATGGGTGCTGCGATAGGTCTCGATAAAAGGGTATAAAAAGACCCACCGGGGGGGGGGGGGGGGGCATCGCTCTTAATGGATGGCGTTGGGTGAAACTCCCTGACATATATTTTTTGTTGGCAAATTACCCATAATGGCTGCCCCAACTTCGTAAATCTTAGGACCTAATAACAATGATAGTGTTATGGACAAATTGTAAAATTGGCATTATTGGAGGACCCTTTTCTTTTAATCATTTTTTTTTTCGTTATGCATGTATGTTTCAGAATATTTTCTCTACTTCAATTCTGCAAATTTTAAAATCCAGGAAATTTTGTTTTGCTGTTGTTTTTTTCTGTCGAGAGAAAGAAAGATCAAATCTCTCTCTCTCTCTCTCTCTCTCCCTCCTCTGCCTCCTGCCTCCTCTCATAATAACTAAAAAGCACGTACCTTTCTAAACTATCTTAAAGGTTATATTTCAAAATGTAATTCCTATTTTGACACAGAAACCATCGTTACCTACTTTAGATTTACAGAAACGTTTTAGTATATAATTGCTGCCTTTGCCTTCTTCGATGGTCTTGTCGAAATCCTGCGGCCTCTTCTCTGGCCTCACCTCTCTCCAGTTTTGAATTATGATGAAGTGCTGTATAAATGTCATAAACATGCTTTTACAACTGTTTTCCCCTGGATTTTCTGTGTATTTTGAAACTGCACAATTCGGAGAGCACGCACGAATTTCACATTTTACATAATTTTTTTATTTTCTTTGTTTCGCTTTTTTTTTTCTTTTTTTTTTTGTACACACGTTGACAGAATACTTAATTTAGGACCCAGAAATCATAAATTCTATTTTGTGTTTCTTTTCATTATTATGTTCAGCACGCACCGTAAAACACTGGCAGTCAGTTCACATAATGAACTTTGTTTTGACCAACAACAACAATAAAAGAAGATAATATGAGTAATAAATTGGCTGTGTAGGTGACATCCATAAATTAATGATACGGAAAATCTACCTTTTTTCCACTGTAATACCAGGGAAGTGTAACTATGAATTAATGTGAGATAATACGCATGCTTTTCATTATTTTTTATTCTTTGTCAACGTCTCCCCCTCCCCCTCTCTCTCTCGTTCAATCTCTCTTCCTCTCTCTTTCTCCATATTTCTCTTCCCCTTTAACTTTACTTTAGATACCTTGTTATTCTTTATCCTTTGTTTCAAATCATACAAAGTGCCTACTTGTCAAATCGTTTCTCCCATGTCATAACTCACGTCTGCTCTATCCTAAGATTCCTGAGGTCCTGCAGATTATTCCAAATTGGGACCACCCCCTCCCGCGCCGCCCGCCCGCCCCCACCCCCCCCCCCCCCCCCATCCTTAAAGTGTATCTCAACGCCAATCAATTTCCAAAACGGACCGTTTCCTTCCAATTGCATAATACATGAAGCGAGGGGAGACATACGGAGCTGCACTTGCGCCGTAACGAGAGATGAGTAAATAAAAAATACTTTGTCCACTCGAGATCTAGTATTTGTCTTGCTCTTCCCAACGCTGCCGATATGCTTTTTACTTCATCCGTGGCCTGATTTTTCCTCGAGTGGAAAATATGAGGGCTTTCATCGTTAAAGGAACTCTACATGTGAACAATAATTATTGAAGCCATAAGTCATATTCCCTCTGTTCATATCTTGAAGTTATTTGCCAAGCGTTGACCTCCTAGCTCCTGGCGACTGCAAGCATGCACATGATGCAGGCCTGGATATATAATTATATATGATCAATTTTCCACTTCAAAGAAATTCTCATTTCTTAAAGGTAATGTTTAGTTTTGGTAAGCCCTCAGAAACTTTTCGTCAGACTTATTGGATATAGTTGATAGATAGCTAGATACTAGCAATGCAAAGATGCTGTGAAGATTTCACGTCCTAAAGTGGCATATCAAACAAATGAGAGGCAAAAAATAATTTAGGTGCCGGGTCAGGGATATAAACTCCCAACAACTTCAGCTGTGATACACATGCTATCTCTGTGCGAAGCCTCAAGACTGTTGTGTGGGGAGCCATCGGGGTGGAAAGGTCCTAGCGTAGGGCAGTATATTGCCGTGATCTAGCGTTCCTTACATATATTTATGGTAAAATTCACCGGAAATCATTGATGGAATACCAAATGATCTCGTACAAACATCTTTTGATACATGGAAAACAACATGAGACTGTATTTAACACGTTTCTTTCCAATTTCACGTTTGCTTACAAAACTGTACATGAGCTTTAAAGAAATTCTTATACAGTATCTTCAAATTTCCAAGACTTATCAAGCTCACATTATAAAGCGAATAACGAATCTTTATACCTACATTAATCATATCCCAACAACTATATCCCAACAACTATATTTGTACCACATTACAACCACAAACCGATATATAATTATTACTTTCGTAAGTTACATTTCTATATAATCCACATTTTCCACTCTCGACCCAGGGGAAGAACTTTGTGTTGTCATGGAATCTCGGCTAAAGCCAGGGTTGTGATGATATGAGTATGCCCAGTAGAGTTATATAATAGCTGCATGCACTATATAAACCCAGATGTACTACGCAACACAGATGAATTTTTAATTTGGCTGTATTGCTAAATGAAATTTACTTATCATGATTATTTCTTGTTCTAGTTCTTGAATCAACATCAGAACAATCCAGTTTTGTTTCAATTTCAGTATGATGCACTATGGCGGCTCCAGTAATGCTATGATATCAAAATTGGCCTAAAAGGTAGAATTCAGAATTAGCGGATCAGACGAGGAACGCGCAAAAGTAACTGCTTCTTTCTGGTATCAGATATTAGCTTAATCGTATCCATCTCAAGATTTCCCGGTGCACTGTGCTGCTCTGAAAATCCCTTATGCTCAAGGGAAGGTTCAGGCATTAGTATATTCTTCCTCTTGCAAAATATAGAAAAATGAGTTTTGTGAAGATATTAAATTATTATTACTATAGCACAGAGAGAAAGGGGGGGCGAGAGACAGATATGGAAACAAAGCGACAGAGAAAAGGAAGAGATTAAGAGATGGATAGAAAGTGAGCGAGACAGAGAAAGAAAGAGAGAGAAAGAGAAAGAGAGAAAAGGAGAGGAGAGAATGAGAGTGCGGTAGAGTGAAGAAAGAGACTTCGTGAGAGAGAGAGCGAGAGAGAGGTGCAGAGAGAGAGAGAGAGAGGTGAAGAGAGAGAGTGAGGGAGAGAGAGAAGGGGATGAATGTGTTTCACCACAAAGATATTGATCTGTAGAAGAAAAAAAAAAGAGTTAGGGCATAAAAAAAAACTTCACCATAAGTAGATCCGTGCATGCCAAACATGCCAAATGAGGCGCTCTTCATCTTAAAAGCTTTGCAATCCTCAGGCAATCCATTTACAGATTTTCCCGCCACCCTTGAGATTGATGTTTTCCTACCCAAAAATCCGTTTTTTAAATAGGTAAATGCCTGAAGGGTTTTGTCGGGTTGCGTCGGACCAGCATGAAGCTCTATTTCATTTTTGTTATCACCTTTGCAATCACCATCTTTATCGGTATTTTCATCAATAGTTTCATTATATTATTAAATTACTATTATCATAAGCGGATCCACAAAATCGGCTGCCTCCCTTGAAACAAAAAGTTACCTCGATGCAGTATGGTTACGCTCCTCAGGGATCGAGAACTTCTGTAGTTTTTAAAACATTTTGCCGCCCCCCCCCCCATCTTCTGACAATCCTATAATATATCCACCATAGATTAAATCATTCTACAAATTTAAAGGATAAGCCTTTTATTAATGAAAAGCACTGAGATAGATTTAAGTTTAGTCTGTTCTCCTACCAATCTCATTCTGAAAAAGGATAGCCGCCTTCGGAACTTCCGAAGAAGGAATATAAAAAAGAAATCAATATTGACCGAACTGATCTTGTATTAAGTAATCATAGTCTAAAACTAGATATTTTATAAAGTGGAGTGCAGATTCAATTTGTTAAAACCGATGGGTTTCGTTGTGAAATGTTTAAAGTAAAACAAAAATGAATCTCTGTTGTCGTGTTGTTGTATGAGTGAGAAAAGAAAGTTTTAGATTTGAGTAATATTTTCGGAAATACTTAAACATGTTGAACTTATGCCATCGGTCAAGCCACGAATCGCGGGGGAAAAAAACGAGGTTATTTATTGTAACACTTTTGCTATGTTTACATTTATGGGAAGAAGAAAATACAAAATACTTTATAAAAGAAAAGAAGAGAGTTCGGTGCAAGGGGCCGGCCTTGAAAATTCCAAAGCATTTCGATCAATTCATTTGGGCAAATGCACATTGATGGTTCAGCTGAGATCCCTATAGCTTTCTCTGCGTATCTAACCCACTTAGCCTGATTGCAACCAAACTCGCAATAATCAATTTCGATAGTTGCATCCAATATCAGAGAAAATTGACCAAAATGGCATCCCGGACTTATTTCGTAAAGTCAGGTCTTGGTTTTTGTCGGCGGTTTCGCGCGCTCCTCATCCGTCTTCGATATCAGTGGTATCGGGAGAAGTTAAGTGACATGTCGTCTGCGCTGGATTGACGAATGGAATGATCGATGGCGATGGATGTGGGGATGTACGTTGGAGGGGAGATCAAAATAAAATTGAGTGTTGTGAAACGAAACGATGGGCATTTGGCTATCAAAAAGCCATCAAAGTTTTCTCTATTACGAAAGAAGGATGTCCATTCTTTTATGTGGTAAATAGATAGCTGAAGTTCGCACCGGTCAATTTTGTTCAGAAAACAAAGTTTCAGGATAAAATAACTCGATGGGAAATTTCGCTTCGCATCAGTAATGAAAATAGTCCCAAGAAAGATATTACCTTTATTAAGTTTTGAGCCATATACACTGGACATTGCTATATAACAATTAACAATAATACGTATGATTGCATGATTGCTATGCAATCGTACATGTTATTGTTAATTTTCCGGGCAAAATAATCGGATTTCATTGAGTTTGATTTGGGCATCAAAATGTTCAAGAGACCATCTGGAATTTTTTTTTAACAGTAAAAATTCGTGTTGTCGATATTGATTATGACAATTTATGATAATGCCACTTCTTTTGTCTTTATTATGTCAAATTATCAAAGGTGGATAATTGATCTTCTTTGAATACTTTCACCTACAGAATTAGAATGGAAAATATTCATCGAATATAATTTCCGTCAGATGATATGAGAAATTTTCCCCGAATTTCTTCAGTACGTGAACAGCTCAAAGCATAGACTTGTATCATTCCACAGTGTTTTAAAATGGTTGAGCGCCACCTATTGTCAATATTCGAATTGGCTGCTTCTCTCCAAAATTTATAAACAAATATATACGTATACACTGTATATATATATATATATATATATATATATATATATATATATATAAATCAGAATTGGATCTCAAGGCATTTTATTTCTGACAATAATACATCGACATATAAAATGGTAGAACAAAAATTAACGAGAAAATAGACTGTATACGAGGCAGTGTATACCCTAATGGGCAATAAAACAATTCTTTATACGCTTTATATGTACACTGTACTTACGAAACGTTACGTTATTTGATCATTATCATCATAAGAAATTCTTATTTTATCTCAAACAGCACCAAATCATACTTTCACCTCCAGGCTGTACATGTTGATGCTTTTAACAGGGGGAACACACAGTTCTTTCTACAACTTGGAACCCGCATGATGCCTGTAAGAAGCAAGCATTCACAAATGTCTTCGACTCTCGCACCCAAATTATAGTAACCGTCATTCTCATCTCTTCATATATGCTCAGAGTGCAGCACTTGCAGCTCCATTACTACTGAAAATTTACTCAAAATATATATGCCTATGAGATACTCATAAAAAGCTACAGCGAGTTGAAATTCAGTATGTTTGTTCATCAATACTTTTACGCGATATCCGTTTCGGTAAGCCTCAGGGACGTCAATCGGACCGGGAGGGGGGGGGGGGGGGGGGGGGAGGGAGGGGGAGGGGGAGGGATGTCAATCCGATAATTTTGGAATAACGGTGTACAGGTGTATGAAGAGTTTAATTACGATTATTGCGTCAGCCCCCCCCCCCCCCCCCGCCACCATCTTGTAACCCGGTCCTCTTGACTATTCCATCTTCCCTTACCCCATCTTGTCAGTAACACCCTTCCCTTTCTGACCATCCTGCTCCGCCCCATCATCCTCGCCGAACAATTACGTCTGTCATCCGCTAAACAGCGGGAGCTATAGCCCTACCCCTGCTGATGAGTGGGACAACCTCCTTCTCGCCGAGTCCACTCGACGGCCGGGCGGGCGGGCGGGGAGGAGCTCGGGTATGGTAGCGACAGTCGGAACTGAGGTGGGTGGCCCATTTTGGGCTTGGTTGCCTTGTAAGTGTCTGCAAGGATGACGTGCTGACCGAGCCGCAGACGAAAGCCGATATCAAGATTGATTACGGGAGAGGGGGCTTGACGAGCCGGCTCGGGTTCGCAGGATCGCCTGAGTTCATGGGCGAGATATTGTGATCGAGATCGAGATGGAGAGGGGAGAAAGAGAGAGACAGAGAGAGGGATAGATAGAGATACAGAGAGAGAGAGAGAGAGAGAGAGAGAATTAGACAGAGAGAAAGAGAGAGAGGGAGAGAAAGAGTATTGGAGTTGAAAGAGAGAAAGAGAGAGAGAGAGAGAGAGAGGAAGAGTATTTGAGTTGAAAGAGAGAAAAAGAGAGAGAGAGAGAGAGGAAGAGTATTTGAGTTGAGAAAAGTATATAGGGACTCAAAAAGAAAGGGTGACACAGAAAGTGGGGGAGAGAGAGAGATTATGAACTCTAAAAGTGAGAGAAAGAGAGACGGGGGGGGGGCAGAGAGAGTGAGAGAGCATCGGAGTTGTTTCCTCACTGATGCTTCTTGATCTATAAACAAAATCTATTTCATTTCCTTCCGATTTCTTATATACTAGTAGTGACCTCTTTTTGATTCTGTGCTCTGTCAGCGTTGATTTCTTCCACCCAGTTTTGTTTACAAGCATACGCCATCTCCATGCTCTCTCTTATCGTCTTCCATCGACAACATTCATATTCTGTTCAAAAGAGTGTTTTCAATATTTTGTTGAGCTTTGCGAATTCGTTGGCGCCACTATAAGCAGCGCTTTTATATGACATTGGTTGTATACTGCCCGATGATTCTATAATGTAAATTTTTTAAATAATATCGATGTTCTGAACGATATCCATGAATATAATATTTGAATAGAGTGCTTAATGACTTGTGGATTTAGCACAACTGAGTACTTTAATACGATTAAAACTTATTCTGTGCGTATTAGCATTACCAGATGCATAATTAAGATTGTTCATGTGCCTCATTAATTTTGTTTGTCATAGTTTTTGAACAGGCACTTTTTTATATTGTAAAGATGAAACAAAGTATTGAAAGGAAGATTGCAGAAAAGAAAGATAAACTGTCGAGTCATCTTAATAAATGGAGCGTTCAGATGACATAACTCCTCTGTAAGGCAGCTGCTAACCTGCATTGTGTCCCCTCTTAAAAAGAGAATTGAAATCTATTATGGCATATCAATTTAGTGCACCCCACAAGATAATGACACTTCGATTTAAACATATTATGTTGTTCCTTTGTCTTTGTTATTCGTTGGTTCCATAAAAAGGTTTTAAACAAATAGTTTTTGAACAATTTATTTTGTCTTGCAAACATGCTTTTTAAAAAATTATACTAATCAAATTACATGTCATTACATTTCATGTTTTAATTAATGTGATCATACCTGAATAAAATAAAATAAAATTACAGATGCTGCTGCAATGCTGACATGATAGCCCACACAACACCGGGGTAGTCGCGAACTTTTCGGATCATGCCGCAACAAAGGACGGAAGAACGGTCAAAATAAATTTGATCTTGGAATATGACCATACTCTCATTATATAAAAAACACTAATTTGCAGTAAGCTGTTTTGGTCGATAATAATCCTTGATTTACGATAACGTCTCGGAGTGATACCAATGATTGATAAAAAGGAAACGATGTGCTGACACACGGTAACAAACAACTCTTTCTTCTTGCGAGGAGGATAAGAAGGTGAAAGATTTCATATTGTGATAAATAAAATAATTTTCCCAGGGAGAAAAATAATACCTCGGCGGCTTTTCGGATATTACAGATGAGGGGGCAATAAATGATATTTTTACAACTCGCTTGGGCTGCTCATAATAAAGCACGGAGAAATATATATCAGTCAATCTCAAGTGGGGAACTAGATTTGGATTTGGAGACTTTGTGTTTTGATCTTGATTAATTTATACTACTTCATCATACACTTGAGAATATATGATAATATGATAATGATTAGGACTATTATGATAAAGTAAGTAATGAGAATTTCATAAGAATTAGTCCATGGTCTGACTAGACAGTTTGGAATCGACATATTTTCAGGTTTATTTCATGTAGTGAATTTAGTGTCTTCTCTTGAGACTATCCGAGCCAGAAGATCTGAGGAGATGGTGAATATATAAGAAAAAAAAATCTGAAGGAAAGCGAGATGGAAGAAATATATCTTTAGTGGCGCTCGCGGGTATAAATGGTATTTATCGTTACGCTAGAGCTGCAGACAACAGAGGCTATGCCGACATACCCCGGCGGGGTTAGGCGGAGAGCGGGGGTCAAGTCCCGGCAAGCCCCCCGTCGCTCCGACTCAAAGCCGGGCACAGCATCCAATATTCGTAAAGCTCGACAGCAGACGACAAGTCAGGCAAATTGCGATGAAAACGGTTTTCTACAGTTTCTACCGGAATCCAGCTGTTTTCTCATCATGTTGGTGGTATTTTGGGTCGAAGTTTTCGGGTGGGATTCCTATCTACTGTTTCTCGTGTTTTACCCTTCAAATATGACAAGTAAACAGCGTCTGAGGCAGTAGACAGATATAGCCTGTCCACCAGCCGTCACCTCGTTCTATAATTATCACAAATTCATAAGAAAGGAAGTGCATGCAGGCTTAAATGATATTTATTGGCAAATGATGTGCAATCAAATCATATAACGTCTGTACATTTAAACAAACCTGCCCCTATTTAGACCCCCTCCCTTTACCATAATTGCTGCAGCTCTCCGCCCCATACACAATACATAATGACACCTTTTCCAGTACTTTCTCCCACCATGATATCCATCTTTTATGGGAAATAAAGACGACTGTGGAGACTAGAGCCTAGTCTAGGGAAACTTGAGTTGAGTAGAACTAGATTGAAGAAAGATGGAGGATGAATTGCGGGCGGAGGAGCGCATGTGACAAATTAATGGCGGGTGATTTATTAGCAGACGACATCGCGTAAGATTGAAAAGCCTGAAGTGCGCTTGACAGGGACCGCTGCTCGATGCTCCTTATGCAGTAACGCTATATAAAATTCGCCTGTGCACTATTCGAGAACATTTTGGTAGCTCCGATACACTTCTGGCTAAAAATTTCGTTGGGTTGCGCAGCTGTCTGCTCGGCGATGCTTTAGAACGCGGGTGCGCTCGTCATTCGGATGGCGCCGCGCTTATTCGTGGGAATCATCGCGCGAATCTTTAAAAATGTCGAGGAGACGGGGGCTGGAATTTATATCTCCATTTAGCGTTAGGTAGTCGGGAAGAAAGGCTAAATGATGCCCTCATTCTTCCAACGTCTGGGAACCTGCTTCGAAGAGTCAGGGAAAAGTGCAAAGAGCCATGATGTGGGAAGCTAGAGATGGGTGTCCGTCGGGACCCCCCCCCCCAACACACAAACACACACACCCCTACCCACACACACACACACCAACACACAAGGCACTTAAACATGTTAAAGAAGAAAGATGAAGATGATAAAGATATACTGCGTGATAAAGTTAAATATTTAGGGAGACACTGTGAAATAAAATAAAAGGGTAAAAAAATACCCAACATGAGGATCACCATGGCTATCATGTGTCCAAACTTTACGTAATTGCAAATGGGATGTTGTTTTGCCCAATAACGATTATATTTTCACGAAGAATTGAGGGGGGGGGGGGGGAACACCCGAGTTTGGCCATAAACTAAGTTGAGTTCTGGTCATGAGATTGAATTGTGAAAGAAACTGAAAGCAATTGGGAAAGGTTGATTATATAGCAAATAATATTTGGTGTATGCTGTATAAGGTTTTGGAATAATCATAATGATAAGAAATTGACTCAATCCTGCTGAGAGTCACATGCACTGCACAAAGAAATGTGTATAATGGGATGTAGCTACGTAACAGAGCTGATTCATCTCTCATCACACCCTGCAGAATCAGGATTATCACCGACAAAGTTTACCTGTTCTAATTAGGCTAAATTAAATCTAGTATATCAGCGGGGAGGATGCCCATTTTACTCCCTCTGTGTCTATCTACCTCTCCCTCGCTCCCTCCCTCCCTCCCTCCCTCTATCCTCCTCCTAAACTAGGCCTATAATCAACCTCTCACCATTACCTTGCAAGTTACAGAGGGGATGGATCACACCAATCATGGACCAGTTCAACCCTTGGTTGAACCAATTTGGCTTTTAAAAAACCTGGTATCGGGGCTTAGGGGCATATTTACACCACCCCTCCCCTCCCCCCCCCCCCCCCCCCCCCCCCCCCATCATGGAAGGTTGAATCATCTTTCATTACGTCTTGCCAGCAGAGGGGATCACACCGATCAAAATTATTCTTTGCTCTGTAATTACTCAAAAAAACTTGGCATCAGGGCGAAGAGGGTACATGTACACCCCTTTCTCCCCTCCTTCCCCTCCTTCCCCTCCTTCTCCTCCTGTAGACAGATGGAATGAGATCATGGAACTACTTGCACCACACCTTGATCACACCGATCAAGATCGCCTGTACTAATTAAGCTCAGAACCTGCATGTTATGTTAGGGCTTGGGGTAGGGGCATATTTACACCCCTCCACCCCTCCATCTCTCTTTCACCTCTCCGGTTGTGAGGTTGAATCATCTTTCATCACACCTTACAAGAGGGATCACACCGATCAAGATCACCTGTACAAATTAGGCAAGAAACTTGGCATCAGCGCGGATTTTCTGTCCGCATTTCTCTCGACAGCGCGACGAGTGACAGTGCATACGTGAAAAGTGTCCTATATGTGGAAATCTAGTCCCCTTTCTAAATTCAAATCCTAAATAAGTGTACTGTTTTGTACAGCGTTCCGTTTATCTATCTATCCAAGAAGCCTAGTACCTCCTTGATCTATCTATCATGGTATGTTCTCCGGGTTTGGAGGTTGATTGCAACAGGGAAATTAACATTTTCCACACATTTCTGTTCTGTGCCATTCTAGTGCACTTTTGCAGTGTTTTCCATTTCTCTTCCCAGTTCCCAGTTGGTTCTCGGCTTCCCTCTTGGTCTAGTACCTTCTACTTCCCTGCAAATGATTTACATTCTTACGCCCTTTTTCTTTAGATATATCAGGGAAATGTATCTAAGATTTCCCTGGATATATCAACCAACATACCCTCTCCCACATCGAAGCAAATTTCTTCAATTTCCTGAGCTGGTGTAAAGTTTTGTTCCTCTTCCAGTAATTATAGAAATTAGAGGCAAAAGCAAACACTGTGTATTTAATCAAAGGTATGCCCAAAGTTAAGCATCGACACATTTACGAAAAACAAAAACAACAACAACACAACACTAATCTAAAAAGACTACATCAGTATTCTACTCATGCCTACATATTTTATATGCAGTTAGAAAAGAGTAAGCTTGGGTAAATTGGGGATGTATTGGAGAATTTAGCAGGTTGAAGTCTCCCTCGTCTCTGGACAACAAAACAAAAGGGGGAAATATTTGCTTGCTTGGAAATCATGTTATTATTATCAATATCAGCATATTTATCATGATTATGACTCTATCCTAATTGACATGACCTTATTCCTGTTTAATTGTTATATTCCTTTTGTATTTCACAATATTTGCGTATCGTTCCAATCAGCTGTAAAGTTCATTCCCAGTCAGCTCATTGTGCCCCCGCCCCTCCCTCTCCTTTTCAATCTTCTTCAGTATACACCCCGGAAGCGACTCATTTTGGAACTCTTAAAAGGGGAAGAAAAGTAAGTGTTCTGTGATCTGTACTCATAATTGTTGTAAATGAAAAAGTAATCATGGTCATCATCATTACCGTTTGAAGCTGACCGGCTTACTTCCCAAAGTGCTATTCATAAATGTAGTTCTATGCATGCTTTGTCGGTCTACTTATTGGGCGCCAGTCTCTGTAGCCACCCACACTGAATGCTAGTCTTCAAGTAAAAAAACTCACCAGCCAATCTTTTCAGCGGTTTTACACATTAAAAAAAACACACAAAACAAACTGCATACAAACTGCAAGGTATAGGCCTTTATGAATTGCAATATCCCAGGTAAGTCAAGCATATGATATTTAGTCTTATTGTATGTTGCATAGGCATGATAAAGGATCAATTATTGGTTAATGGTATAATATAATGTAATGTATAATGTGTATATAAATTAGTAATCATTTGCATATAATTATACACACTGTATTTAGAGCATTTGTAGGATTTTTTTTCTCACAAAGGGGTCTATAAAATACAAAAATACAAGCTGCGCTTTCCTCTGGTGTTTCTTTGCTATGCCTAATTTTACTGAAATTATGATCGTATAATTGTTTATTAAATGTAATTGCTGTACTTCATATCTTTTTAGTTTTTTCCCATTATTTTATGTAAACATCTCTTATCGTAATTTTGTTTGATATGCTATATCAAATTGAATATATTACACGTTTGTTTGTTAGGTTAAACACCGAAATACATAATGTGGAATATAAAGAAAGAAAAAGAAACCTTGCGAAATGAATATTGCCAGGTGCACGTAGACCTATAGTCATAAAAGTGTGAAGCACTTGTGTTATTTGCACATTATGTTATCTTTTTTAAGTGCGGATAATGTGAAGAAAATGGGATAAGGGAAAATATCCGCAAGCGTCGATAACAATTTCCACTGTATAATTGAAATTTTTATGATGTTTATACATATCAATACACTCAGTCTTTTTCATGTGAAATATAGTATTATACTTTTGGTTTTGATCATTTCCAAGTTACGTTAATCTTTTTAAATTAAAAAATGTAGGGGGGGGATTATGATCAATAAATTGGGTTAGCATGAATACTAGCATAATCTGACGATTATGTACAACTTTGTTTTGATATAATGTGCCTTTGCTTTGTTATATTCTTTTTTGTTTTGTTTTGTTTTGTTTTGTTTTGATAATAATTCTATTATGTCAGGATTCTATTTCAATAAATTTGAATTTGAATTTGAATAAAATACTTTTTAAATTTTCATCGAAGAAGGGTTGCTACCGTAAAATGGGTGTCTGAATGATGAGGCTAGCTAATGTTGATTGACATGCAGTCAGCATGGCGGCAGACGTCAGAGGGGGCGGTCCAAATCCTTTGATGATGAATGCCACTCACATATCTCCCTACACAACTTGATCATCCGTCCGAAAAACACCACCCGGCCGACCATTTGCAGTCACACTTCGAAGATGCACCCGCTAAATCTCAAACATGATCTTGAGTTTTGATAATAATGACTTTAGAAATTCTCAGAATCCAGTGAAATTTATACTACATGTTGATAAGTCCAAGTAATTGGCTGCCAAACGATTTTGAAATGTAAACGTGGTAAATAGGAAACCAATAAGAAATGAGTATGCCTAAATATGAAATGTAAAACTCTCACAGGATCCCAAGAAATCTAAATCTAACATACTCCGTTTTCCTATATCATACTTCAAATCAATTTCAATTCAATGGTGGTAACGAATGTCAATAATCTGTACACTGTATTTCTCGATTGAATGATTTTGACAGGAAATGAATGAATTAGCTGAGTGAGTAGAGAAAAATAAGCTAAGGTAGGTGGAGAAATGGAGCTAATGAGCTCTATCGTTTACATAGTCCCTTTATTAAAACTATGTGTTGTTTGACAAAAAATAAATAAAATCTAGACAATGCCGGCTTCTCTCGAAAATAATTCAGTTACATGGAACTCATCTTCAAATGCAGATCATGGGTTCCTCATAATCATCCATAATGAGCATCAATTATTGCTTCCCACAAATATGTTTGGTCAAGTTTGTCTTTTTTTTAAATTACAAAATCAAATTGGGAAATGTTTACCTTTGGTTAATGAGGGAAGGAATCTAGATGAAGATGTTCTCAAAATGATATTGTCAGGTAAGACATAGTATAGCGTCTGAACAAAATAACGCGAAATGTTTGTGATAAAAACACATTACTCTTTTAAGGCACGTACCAGTTATTTTGGGGATAGCAACTAGCCTATTCAAAGTATGATCTAATCCCAGTGTCATTTGGGGCCTACTATCTTTTCTCGCTCTTTCCATGTTTATTATACATGACCTCTGTCTTCATTTTCCAATACACTGGTAAAAAAAATCTCTTCACTTTAGCTGTATGCTTGGATATGACTATGACCACAGCCATTAAGATATTGGAAAACAGAGCATGTAGAGTAAAATATTCTCCACAGTGGCACAAAAAAAGAAGACCCCTCAGCTAATCAATCGGTTGCCTAGCAACCCACGACTACCACTGCGCTAGAGCTGCTCGTATACAGATGGACGCGTGAAAAAGGGTAAGCCTATAAAGACCTGCGTGCCTCTTTGGCGGGGCGGCGAAATTATGAATAGTGATCTCGAAGGGGTCTGTCGGCCGTGGGGGAAACGAAGGAGGTTGGGAGGGCGGCAAGCACAAAGCCAGCGAGCCCGCCAAACATTTGCACAACTAATTAGCGAGCGTCTTCTTTCCGTCGCTCCGGCGAGGTGAGGGTGTCGTCTGCTCCGCGATGAAGAATGGATGAGGAATATTGGCTGAAAAAAGAGAGAGAAAAGCATCTCCTCTTCCAAAATTATCATACTGATGGGTTCGGTTTCGTTTATCCTCATTCATGCATGATTACAAAATAGCTGTACATACCTTGTAGTTGTTGTCGCTCGCTTGAAATTTCAATGCATTTTTCGGGGAATGTGAGGAGGCGCGGAGGAAATGGATTGGCCTATCATTGTAACATGTTTTAGAAGATACCTGTATTTGGCTCACACGCACGAAAGCACATGCACATCCCTCCCACCCCTCCTCCCCCTCCCTCTCTCTCTCTTTCTCTTTCTCACACACTTTTCTGTAAAGAAACCCATGCACACACGAACATGCCCAAAATCATTTATTTAAATGTACAATAAAAGAGCAATGTAAATAATGCCTTGCTCGAGGGCATAGGTGCCGTACCGGGAATCGAACCCATGATCCTCGCATTTCCAGTCGAGTGTTTTATCAAGGAGTTATCACAGAACTTGGTTTTAATCCACTCGGCAACGACACACACACACACACACACGCACACGCACTCACACACACACCCACACACACACCAACACACACACACACACACACACACACGCACCCATATACAGTACATAAATCGCTACATAGCCATTGACTTTTTAAAATTTTTAGCATTTTTTCAATACAGTACGTTTCTGAATGATGACTTCATGTTTGCATTTTTATATTATTCCAAAATGTTATAAAAAGCCATTGAAGTTATTGTTGTTGATGAATAAATCTAATAAAAGCAAAGCAAAGCAAACTGGCAAATCAATAATCGTGTAAAAGTTCATTTTGTGTCAGAATGTGTCAAAATGAACTTTTACACAGTTGAAAATCCAATCAGGTGAATCTTTTCAGTAAATCAATAATCTTTTGCACATTATCCACTGTAATTCACTCACGCATAAAAATATTGGTTCAGCGGTAACTTGGGCAAAAATTTTATTTTAAAATGGAGGAATTACAAGAAAATAATCTTTAGCACCAAATTTTTGTACGTGCAGTGTAGTATTTCACTTCTTCAAGAACATCAGATTAGATGACAAAAGTATTCGTGACCAAAAATTTCAATATGCCTATATTTTTTGTTATCAGTATTAGACATGATATGAAACTCGGTGTATTTCTATAAGAGATTATCAGAGTAAACATACAATTTGCTTTTATTGCCCCACCCCTTTTTTTGCATATCTTTTCTATTATTACACCGTACGGTTGTATACAATATGCTGCAAAACACTTTGAAATACATACGTGTATAATTTGCTCCTTGATTTTCAAAGGAACAGAATATACTTAGAATTAGAAAATGATAATGAAAAAGAAATTTTATAAATAATCCTGTTCATATTGTTCTTGACATAAAAATCATAGCTTTGTTTCCGGTTCAATCACAACAGAAGGATGATTAGGAGGTAAGTGAATAAGATAACGCTAAGTGATGATGATGATGATGATGATGATGATGATGATGATGATGATGATGTAGGCACACTGGCACATAATTCAAACTACATGCATGTGGTTCTAATGTATTAGATCCCCTGTAATGCTGGTGGGCGGGTAATCATTCCTATATGATAACAATCATCATATAGGCATGAATACGGTTAGAAAATAAAGAAATAGGCTATAAAGAATACTGTTCAAATTGTTCAAATGGTGAGAAATTAACACTTGATCTAGATAGTGACGATGACTATGATATCTACTTGGACGTTTTCATGGACGTATACCATGAGAACTGTGTGAAGAAATCATGAGAGACAGAATCATAAAAACAACTCGATCTCAACTGAACTTGAGAGTCACCGCGTGATGTGGGGCTATGTATACCGACACTCGTATTGATCACAAATAGGAACTTAAAACCCAAGAAGCAAGATGCTTTCTTCCCTTTCTAAAATGACATCTGCCCGCGTCTTTCCATCCATCTCATCCAGCCCCACAACCATGACGGAGGCTGTCATCGGCATGACTTCTAGCCGACGGGCGCCCGAGCCCCGGTACGAGAAGAAGCCGCGGTGCGATCTAAGAGCCGCTGAGTGACGCGCCTGTGAACGGGGTGCCGAACTCAAAAGACCGCCGACGCTTCGGGCGTGTCAGTCATCACTTTGTGCTGGTTCTCTCACTCTCCGTCACGGTAGAAAGAAGGCGAGATGGGGATGGAAGAAAGGAGGATGGGGTCTGAAGTTTTGAGGACGAGGGAGAGGGAGACGTTATCGCTATGGAATGATGGAATATAGGACATGTAGGAACGAAAATGATGAATGGTAAAGGCATCATTTATTATATGCTTGTACCATGTCTGAACTCTGTATATAACTCACTGGTATTATCACGAATATTATTGTAAACTTTTCTCGTGACAATTTGACGTTCTATTTTTCAGCGTGATACTGGTAGTTCGGTGTACAATAATTATTGAAATGTGTAATGTTTTGGTGATAATGTGTCTTTTTCTTTAATCATCATCATCAATTTGCCACCAGAAAGTGATTGTTTAGGCCTACGTCATGCAGTAGTGTATCCAAAATATATAAATAGGGAAGGGGTGGGCAATCCTCCACAGAGGTGGGGCGGGGGCGCCATGTGTATATATGAGCCGTCCCGAGCTTTGCTGATGACCCACTGCATGTGCTCAATATCCAGTTTTAAAAATTGGCGTCAAACGGGGGGGGGGGGGGGGGGGGGGGGTACGCCAGCATTGATGTAATGATGGATACGCCATTGTTCATGAGCTTTATGAAGTAAGAAATCATCTGAATTTCCTCTAATGTAAAAACTGAATGAAAATACAAATTTTCAAAATTTTATATTAAAACCTCGTGGTACCATGATAATATAATTTTTAGGGGAAATCTCTCAACCATGGAAATTATCTATATTTTGCACGATCGACAGTTCTATTTCTCTCTATATCATAAGTTCAATCCATACTGATAAAGGAAAAGGAGTTAGAGAAAAGTATTTTCTCTTCTCTCAGGTAGTGTCATGGCTCCCCCCTACCACCACCACACCCCCCCCCCCCTTACAGTAGATTGCAGGTAAGGCCCCCCCCCCCCCCAGTCTCCATGTACATTATAGGCGCGTGTATTACCGTTGCCAAGTTCCTTACGAAAAAACTGAAGTTTTCGTGTCTGTGCCTAGTTTAGACGAGCTTTGTATTATACGTTAGTAGAGCGGGTGTGAGGTGTATTTTTGTGAAGAGGGTGTGTGATGGGAGACTGGTCTACAATCATCCTCCTTCGATATTATAAAAAGGGGAGAGATAAGGGGTGGGGTGTCGACTTTGCATGCAAAATCTTGGCGTGGGTATAACAATGTCAAAGGCCTATAGTTTTTCATACGAATGGAAAATCATGCATTATACTACACTGACAGAAAATTAGGCCAACATTTTTACCATTACCACGCACGATGTCCTCTTCTGATAATGCAAGGGGGGGGGGGGTAAAGGGTAGGGTCGGGAAGGGGTTGCTACTACAAATTCGGCTAGATCGTCTTTGTCTTTGATGTTACTTTTTACTACTTGAATCCAATTTTCTTCTTACATGTGGAAGATTTATCATACTTTGTGGCAATAAAGTAGGTTTCCAGGCAACCCTACAAAATAATGGCGACCAAGCCCCTATTTCCGCTGGTAATCAAAATGATACCCTCTCAAATTTTACCAGAAGGAGGGAAAAAGGGTTATAAAGAAAGAATAAAGACACGGGAAGAGGCACTGCACTTTAGAAGCCCGGCACCTTCTGTTATTTCCGAAAATTATAGATGGGATATTTTGAACCCGGTAATGTGTACTTTATGATTCAAAACGAGTAATGCAGCAGTTCAATGTAGATAATGGTGTAGTTTTTACTCGAGGGAAGGCCCTGTGAGCCCGCACGTATAACAAAGACAGATTGCTAACTCTCGTAAATCGTAGTAAATGTGGTTTCAGAAGTTTATTTCGAATGCAGATCACGCATCAGTTTAAATAAATGGGAGTGATTTATCTTGTGACTCGCAGGGCTGGCGGCTGCGATAATGGCATGAGAAATAGCGTTCAATAGCCCGGCTTGTTTTCATATGACGTCTTTTAATAAATCGTGCTTTCAGTTGGAAGCCCAATAAATACATTAGCGGCATTTTGCCCTTGAAATCTGCTTTATCGCTAACGGACCATTGTGATTTTCCTTCCAGTAAACATTTCCTGTTTTAATAGAATCGAGAATAAATGATTGAGTTTTCGATGAATTTTGTTTCCGTTTGGGCCACAACAACGGCCTGAATAACTGCTGTAATTTTTCATCTTTATCAAGCCCGTCCATCGGGACCGTTCGTCCGTAAATAAGCGATCGCACAGAGGTGCCGCTCTCCGGCTTATCGCAAATCTATCATTACCAGCAAAACCGCGATCGCCGTATTAATATTTAAATGAGATCAAGCTCTTTGACCAATCACAGGGTGTCATTCGTGAGGTGACAGCTACGATTGACCAATCAGAGCGGAGGGTGAGGTAGATGTCACATGTTTTTGTTCGGGGAGACCACAGACAGCGAGAGAGAGATCGACAAGACGATGTAGGCTCCTTTCAAGTCTCAAACGCTAATGCCATTGTTGATTGATGGTGATGAAAGCTGGCCCGGGTTGTTTGTCACTTACTGGTTTTGATGAGCAATGTCATGAGCTATAAACAGATCAAAGAGACAGACACACACAGAGAAAGAGAGAGAGAGAGAGAGAGAGAGAATCAGACAGATAGATAGATCGAGGAATAAGGGAGAGAGAGACGAGGGATGGGAGAGAGAGAGAGATTGGATCAGACAGATAGATCGAGGAATGAGGGAGAGAGAGAGAAAGAGAGAATCAGACAGATCGAGGAATGAGGGAGAGAGAGAAGGAGAGAATCAGACAGATAGATCGAGGAATGAGAGAGAGAGAGAGAAGGGATAAGAAAGAGACAGGGACAGAAAGACATTATTCAGAGATAGAACGAGAGAGAAAGAAGTTAAGTGACGGCAGAAAGAGGAGACAGATGAGAAACACAGAGAGAGAGAGAGAGAGAGATGGTTGATAGATGGGGAGGGAGAAGGAGAAAGAAAAGGAGGGGTGGTATTTCGAAGAGAGAGCCAAAGGAAGATAGAAAACATATTTCGGCCTACACAGAAGAAGAAAGGCTGTGGAGAGAGGGGATGAGAGATAAAGAGAAGAGAGATGGACTGATAGTATTCTATGATACAGATGGAATCGGGAGAAGAACGAGAAAAAGAGAGAGAGAGAGTGGGGGGGGGGGGCGGACAGACAAACAGAGAGGTTGTCAGAAGGTGATCTATGTCTGGCCAGCTTTATGAATATGCCTGTTGTTGAAAAAGATCCCTCCGGTTGTGCACATAAATACGCATAATTATTGCCCATTTTCATCCTGTTCAAAATTCATGTGGATTTGAAACATGGTCAGTTGCAGATGCGGTTTGATATTGGAGAATACCATAGCATCTCTCTACCCAAAGCCTATTTTATACACTTTATTTAGACTTACGTGAGAACTTGATCAAATAAATATAAAGACTATTTGAGGTTGTCTAAAATATGATCAACAAGCTGTTAATATTATCATAATGCCTGTTAATTCTATTGGTGGGTATGAAATACAGAAAAACTAAATATTGTTCGGTCATAATAGGACTTACTTGGCAAGCCTATAGGCTTATGCTCTCTAATAGGTCCATGGTCAGATGGATATATCAGCAATATTTCACCATAAATAATATTCAAGCGGGATCGCACACAATTCATGTCATTATGCATTATTTTCGTACATGTATAGCCTCACCCCCCCAAAAAAGTTTGAAATACAAGTCATGATTGGGAATGTCATGCTTCTTTTTTTTTTTAATCATTTCTTCAAAGACGCTTGGCCTGATGACTTTTTAGACTTTAGAAGTTTAGATGTGAACAATCAATGAAAGTTTAACTAGATTTTTCACTGACAGAAAAATGGCCCTCTTCTGTCTACGCCACTGAACTCTACACTAGAGTTCAGTGGTCTACACTGTTGTCTTGGGTACCCCTATGTCCATACTACGCCCCCATCACCCCCCCCCCCTTCCATTATCTCTCTCTCTCTCCCTCTCTCTTTCCGCCTTATTAGCATTGTCTGCAGAGCGGCATCAATATGGGGGTGGGGTATCATTCAGCCTATAATTGGCCGATGCTCTATTCTGTTTTTCATGGTAGCCCTATTGGTTTCGCTATGCCTTTATATGTCAGAATTTCATATCCAAAAACGATTTCATCTGATTTGATATGTTTTCGATAATATTGCCTACGTCGCCCTACCCTGAAGAGATGGATCAACGCCCCCGTCTAGAAAACGTCATATGGGATGAAGATGTAGTTTGCTACTAATTTTCATAATTTTTTTTTACACTGGGACTAAAATATTATTGGCCATGACACAGTTACTACAAAAACGACTGGGGACTGCGCCTAGGCATCACCTCCGCGCCAGACTATCTGCGTGTGGCTGAATGAGAGCAAACAGGAGTAGGAGGGGGCGGCGAACTCAAAGCGAGGGAGGAGAAACAATATGCTTTCTTCGTCTATCACTTCACACGAGTCGTCAACGCATTCATTGTGCCCTTTGCGGATGGGCGAGCCGCGGCAGAGCTCTCCCGTCGCTTTCGGTGCCTGGCTCGCTGGAGTGACAGTTTGAAAGGGTGTGAAGAAGGGAGGCATGTATGGAACGCTTCTTGTCACCTTACACGTCAGCTGTAGAACGAAATGATGAATGACGACATGTCAGATCACTCAAATCAGGAAAAGAAATACATGCATGTTTGCGATTCACTGATATTTACAGACAAGGAACATAAATAAAGTTTAAATCATAATAACAGTAATATCTTTCTCAATTTTGTGGTTTGTTTTTCTGTCTAAGATAAAATTTGAAAGTATATTAAATATTTTTTAAGGCCGCCTTATTTACTTGTAAGCTCAAATATGCCAAATACATTTTATCGAAATAAAACAGTAAATAGTTATGTCAGAGAATAAAAAACTGTGATAAAAAAATTAAGAAATTTTAAAAATAAGAAATACATCCTACTTGTTTGGAAGACTTCTATATAATCATTTAGTTTCAAAACTATATAGATCTACTGTAGAGTATATGAGAATATACACTGCAGTACAGCTCATCATAATTTTTACAAACAGTCAATCTTTTAGTTAACACATATAGATTCTACCGAGTTGTAGAATAGCAATATGTTTAGAAGAGTTTATGGCGGAGCAAGCGTTCCATAGAGAGACTATGTTTACAGCACGGTGTTGGGTCTCCCTTGTTTGTCATACACGCTGGGAAGCAGTAATGCTATCCCACGACGGTTAATTGACAAGTTCAAAGAAGCACGATAGGTCGATAAGGACTGTGAAGTGGTGCCCCCATCTCTTTCTCTTTCTCATCTCCCATCTTTCTCCCTCTCTCTCCCTCCCTCTCCAGTTTACCTTTCTTTCTCTCAACCTCTCTTCGTCCATCTATCTTTTTTTTTCTTTCTCTCTCTCTCTCTCTCTCTCTGATTCGCTTCATTAATAATGTTGATAATGATAATGTTGAATATTTAGGCGCGCTAAAAACAGAAAGTACAAAATTACAGATTTGAAAAGAAAAATACAAGAGCAACATCAAAAAGACAGACTCAACAGTAAGAGATCACATTAGAACATTGGAGTCTTTCTCCTGTAATATTGCCGGGGAAAGACTCCTGACTCTCATATACGAGAGGTCCTGGGTTTAATCCTTGCTCCGTGCTTACATCCTTGGATAAGGTATTTAACCGCATTTTGTCTCTCTCAACCCAGGTGTATAGAATTGGTAACTGACAATGTTATGATAATAAGAAATTGCAAGACCCTGTATAAGGAAGATGCTAAGGATGAGGGTACTCTGTGTAAATGAGACCATCCAAAAGACTAACAAACAACCGGTTTCTTTCACAATAACTATATGGGTTTGATTCGGCAGAGATGACAATAAGGCAGGGTGATGCTGGATGATGCAGTCGGTGGTCCCTTTGTTCCTATTTCATAATTCCCCTCTCATCAATTGCTAATTTACCCACCTCCAAAAACTCCAAACTATACCGCCAGCAGCGCCCCTGACTGGCCTACCGCATTTTTCCCCCACTTTCTCCTCCCCTCCACGCTACCATCAATGCTTGACGTGCCTATCATTTCTGGCGGATAGCTTCAGCATCCTGCTGTTACGAGGTTGAAAGGGTTGTCGGCTGCTACGAGTGATGCCTGGTGGTAATGTCATGAAGTGGGCGTAAGACTGCCAGGAGGTAGACAGTTTGGGAAGGATGCTTCACAAAAATGATTCCAACCAGTCCATGATACAGTTTCCTTAGTTTTAAGTCACACACGAGCAAATTCATTTGTATGTAAAAGAGATCAAATTGCGATTGAATCATAATTGTGCAGTGGTTGTTTAAAGCTTGTGTGTCGTTAAAGAAACGCGCGCAAGACTATGACGTCATTTTATATCGCAAGAAAAAGTACGTTAAAAATGAAAAAAAAAAGTGCTACAAAACTGCCATCACATCAGAGCATGGTTGACATCAATTTTGAGATTATTGCTAATCAAAACCTTTAGAAATATCATTGTTGGATGATATTATCTCATTATCTGTAATACACTTCTTAATAACCGAAATTCATTGATGGCCATCCTACATGTTTCACTGTAACATACTTTAACATTACCTCTGATAATTTTTTAAAAAATCTTTAGCATCGCTTTTCTGGCACATAAAGTTCGTTGGTAACTAAGAGATAACATATTAATTACATTATAATGCTTTATGCATTTCGATATCAAATTCTCTTTGTACTTGGCGGATCCTCATTATTTCGAACGTCAACAAAAAGTGTCATTGGTTTCACCATATACATTTTAACGTTGAATTAATAGGGTTAATGTTATTTATGTGAAAGTGGACGTGTGTTCGTGCCAACGGAATAATTGTCATCATATTTTCTGTGTGAAGTGGGACGAAGTTGTCAACAGCAGGCAAGCAGGGTGTCGAGGCTTTGAAGTCGGCCGACGCGCCGGGGATGCAATTAGAGCCTCGTTGAGCGGCGCTGCGACGAAAGCTGACAGGGCCGAGGAAGAAATTATGGCGATTAGTCTCCCGCCACCAGACGACAATAGCCAAAACGTGTTTCTAGGGGAATGGTGGTAACAGAATGAGAAAGGGAGATCTGATGTGAGAGCAAGGAGGTACCTCCTTGGTGAGAGGAGGGATGGGCAGAGGGAATGGACATGAAGGAGGAGAGGGAGAGGAGGAGATGGAGATGAGGAGTGATGCAATCTTGGACAATGGATGTGACTGATATGAGATGGATGCTCTCCTCCTGGTCTCTTCCGGATGCTCTCCGAAGGACGACAGTGTGAAAGTGGTAACTTTCTTCTTTTTTCTCTCTTTTCTCTCTCTCTCTCTCTCTTTTTTTTTTTGGGGGGGGGTTCTGATAGAAGATGAAGAATGGGAAATGGAGGATATGACAGATGGAGAGGAGGATTTATGCAAGCTAGAAATGGATGAGATTATGACGTTCTCCTCCGGGTGTCCCCGAATGTCCTCCGGATAACCACAGTGTAAAAGGGATAACAGACGAGGAAGAATGGGGAATGAAAAGTGGAAGAGAAGAGGGAAGGATTGATGCCAGCTTGAACATGTTGAAAGGGTGGCTGTGAATTATGTCAGACATGGACGCAGGACGCCCTCCTCCGGGTCTCCCCGAATGTCCTCCAAGGGCGACAGTGTGAAAGAGGTAGCACTTATTGGGGAGGGAACCAGAAGGAAGAAGGAGAATGGGGAGTGGAGAATGGAAGAAGATGGATAGGAATAAACTTGAACTTCAACTTGAACTTGAAGGAATTTAGACAAAACTGTTAGGTTAAAAAAAAAAGGTTGAATTGGGAAAATGAATGTAACAGACGACGATTTGAGAGAACAGGTTCACATGAGAACGTGAAAGCAATCATGGAGATTTTTCGATGGTACGAATTAAGTGGAGTCCGAGTGGATGGCTGGATAAACCATAGGGAAAGAGTTCATAGGGAATTCGACAACAAGAAACCCATAAAGGGGTGTAAATTTGACAGGTGGAAAATGATAAATATGACAAGGCAGCGAGAACAATGTATATTTAACACATAAAGAAGAAGCCTTGTGAGAGTGCTGTGGGAAGTAAATTTTTTTTTTTTTTAATGGAGTATTTGAAAAGTGCAGAAAAACGTAAGATGTCCGGGAAAAGGGGGGATTTATCAGGTCGGTTTTAGGAAAGAAGCGACAATGACTGACGACATTAACAGTGTGAATCTGCATGCACATACATCTCGAAATATGAAGAAGAGCACTGCGTGAACGAAAGCGGTTTATAATAAATTTTGAAGGCATTTTTCATAATGCTTCATTAGTAAAATGGTGACGTATCGGTAAGTTGCAAAATAAAGACAACCGTGACTAACAAAATGATGGCCTGCAGCGCGTTACTCATCAAAATGGCTCGTCATGCACATAGACGCATTATCAGTATTAATCTCTTTCACCTGGGTTGCATCAAGACTTCCATCTTAGTCTTATATAAACCAAAGGCTCGAGTGAAAATGTTGCAAAGAGAAAGAGGGGAAAGTGTATAATAATTTTTATCTGGAATGACATGACTAAAGCTACATGTTATTTTCACACACATTTACTATGCAAAACGAATTTGCAAGACACCGTATACATGTAATTACAACCACGATAACAACGTAGTTGTTTTTCCTCATGGCATTCATCAAGACCATGTTCATTCCGAGTATTGGGGGTTTTTTAAGATAGTGGGGTGCCACCTATATAACACGTTTTTTATATTTGATAAATGTAAGTCTGGACTATCATTCCTGTTTCGTTTATTGGCAAACGCTATAGGCTACCTCAGGGGCGGATCCAGGATTTTGTAAATAAAAAAGGGGGAGGGCACACACACAAATCTCCGATAATTTTCTGACAAGCAAAAAAGAAAAAAGAAAAAGAAAAAAGGTTATCCATTCGAAAGGGGGCACAATTTAAAAAAAGAGGGGGCACAATGTACACTTTTTTTTCAAAGGGGGGGGGGCACGGGCCGGAAGAGCCCCCCCCCCTCCCCCCAAATACGCCACTTGGCCACCCCTCCCCCTTCCCTTCCCTGTGCCATCATGAAATTAAAAACACATTAGTACTGACTGAAGAATTCGATGACAGAGACTTACAGAAATAAAAGATAGCTAAATTGGGCCAGTAGATGATTTCGACTCGACTCTGCATACTTTTTTATAGTCAAATTGTGATCTGGTGATATAAAAGTATGCTTTAAACGTATAAAAAGAGGATTCTGGCAAGCCTTAACGCCCCATTCAGCAAAATTGTACTCGTACGCCCTCGTTGGCGACCTAACTATGAAATGTATGAGGGGAAAGCATGCAAACAGAATGCAGCCATGGTTCAATGGAGAAATTATGAAGATTGGTTTCAGTGTTATGTCGAGTATCACATCACTTAATATCTATGAACAACTTTCATAGTTAACAAAACGTTTGCGAATTGTTAATTTATATTCATGTACTATGCACACAGATTGAATTTTGACTATATGGAATTCATCCTGAACCTGCTATCACATACATGCACTTTTTCTGCCCGCCATGTTCAATTTTCTGCACACAACCACACAGTGATGAAGATAACATTACCGCATAGCAGACAAGCTTGATCTACTTAATACCTGGTGTTCGGTATCGTCCCGTCAAAACGAGCCAAACGGTGGATGAATGAATGCTAGCGTTTGATCATTGTCATCGATGCCCATGTTTTGAGGTCTGGCCGCCTGTACCCGTGATGATGTCGCGCTTCGACTGGCACCAAGGGATCGACTCATGTTCGTTAAAAGGGCGGCAGCTGTGGGATGTAAAGGAGGGGTGTACTGTGTTTTGGTAATGAAACCGTATTTTGAGAGAAGGTTAAAAAAGATTGTTTGCGAGCTTTCTCATTCTTTCTATTCCTTTGATGAAAGAATATAGAAGTAGCAATACATTGTTAATAAGATTGCTCTTGAAATTTCCAATATATTTAGAAAAGATTACACCTTTAGACGAAATTTCAGATACCACATGTTTATAATAGTCCTATGCACCCATTGTTATTTGGGGCAGTTTATTTCAGTGTTTGTAATTTTCAGGAAGATAATTAATGATGTTCAATGTAAGACGATTACAAATCCTCAGAAAACCAGGATGTCCAAGCAGACTGAAAGCCCCCAAGACCAACAATGTCAGTCTCGTGGACCCTCAGAAAACGGTTGTCAACCGAGACCGACATTGTTGGCCTCGTACCGCATTCTGTCTCCTGGGCTGTCGGGAAAGAAGGAGGGACAGAGATACAGACAGAGAAAGATGGCAATGATGTAAAGCGCTGGTATCCGACCCTTGTTGCTCACGGGCGCTTGCTGTAATTTCCCTGCTCTAACAGTATCCCTTAAAGAACCAACGTTTTATATTCTGCGTTATAATCAATTAAGTTTCTTTTCCGTTATTCTCCTTGATGATAAAGACAGTTATGCTTGTTGAATAGAGAAATGAGAGAGGAGGTGTGTGCGTGCTTGTTGGGGTTGGGGGGGGGGGGGGGGAGGGGGTCCCATCCGTCTTTTGATGCACTTAGGTTCTGTGCACGTCTGTGTAGCCAAACTTCTCTATTCCTCTCTCGTATCACACCACCCTAGACCTTGATCCTTTTATCACTCATCGTGAGTGAATCTGTGCGGTGTTTGCTTCAACTCCCTCTTCGTATCCTCTGGGACCCTGCTCGTCACATCTGATACACTTGTGACTTCCCGATCGCGCCGATGGACGACCACGACAGGACAGGTAGTCTTTGAGTACAGACCTTTTAGTGAGGTCGGAAAGAGTGATGCATGTACAGAGGCTGAGACTGAGTGAATGATTATAATTATGACCATGGACCCTACATGTTATGACTTATGGTTGCAGCTGAGCAGATATATACAGAGAGGGGGGAATAAAGAGAGAGAGAGGGGGAGAGAGAGGGAGAGGGAGAGAGAGAGAGAGAGGTGCGTGTAAACTGTACATTAGAGAGAAAGGGGGCTAGGTGGGTGACAGAGATGGGCAGATAGAAAGCCATTACGAGGGGTGTAGACTGGTATAAAAGAGAGAGAGAGAGGGGGGGGGGTATAAAGAGGAAGGAACCGAGTGAGACTATAGAGATAGAGAGGGGGGGGGGTGGAGACTGAGGATAGAGATAGAAAGGACAGGGTTAGAAAGAGAGTACGAAGCGGGCGAGAGAGGTAGAAGGAGGGATAATGGCAGAGAGGAGATGGTGCTCATTTGTCTCAGGAGGCGAATCCAAAGACCAACGATGGTCTACGGACCACGTGCAAGTTTCTCGTTGGTGTCCAGTCCACTGTGCTGCGAAGACGGTCTATGAAAAGACTTGATGGATAAGTCAAGAAAATAATGAATCACGGTGCATGGAGAGAGTCTGGTGAGGAGTCAGAAGCGATTCTGAGATAGGAGATGATACATATACAGAGATACTAACCATAGGAAGAGACAGAAAGAGGGGTGGATGGAGGATGGGAGGAGATGGTGCACATTCACGCTCTGGAGGCTGACTGTCTGGGGACTACGTGCAGGTTTTCCCGTTGCTATATACATTCATGTGGCTTTGAAGACGGTCTATATCCACAGACTTGATAAATGTGTAAGGAATGAATCACGATGAAGAGACGGTCTGGTAAGAAGTCAGAAGCGAGTTTGAGATAGGGAATGATGAAGTGGGTGCCATCTTTCATCCCTTGACAATCATCGCTCCTCCAGATGGATTAGGCTCTCCATCCAGTCGTTTCTTGCACGACCCCGGGAGGGAGAGACTTAACGAGGCAGTCACAGATCCATGGTTTTGAAATAAAGTGGGGCGGGGCACAAATCCTATACGACAATGCAAGGGAGTTCGCTAAAATAGAAGGCGATATCAAAAATTATTAGTGCATGCGTTGGTATTAGGCTAAAATGGGTAAGGTGGAGGGGGGGGGGGGGCGAACATTGTTATATGCACATGCTATAGGCCTACGGGAGTTGCCCCAAAACTAGAGGGGGCGCTTTACGTTAACAAAATTGCCCTATACATTGGAAAGCACAAAAGAAAGACTGCTGTTAAAAATCCTTGCGGGAACGTCTAATAATTGGAATGAAATATCATAAAAAGAATGATTAAAAGTACACGTCAACAAAATAGGCTATGTGCTATATAGAGAGCAGGCTATGACATAAGACGACAGACCGGCAGATGGATACAGATGGGTTGAGGTGCACTTTTTCAAGGAGGTTAGATTTTCAAAACAAACTATTACCCACCATGATTGTATTTACAATATCTCCATTAATCATCCGAATAAGTTACCGCGCCTTGTGCTACCTTGAATAATAAGAAGTAATTTTCTATTTCTGTCCAACATGGCAAGCCGTTGCACGCTACGTCAAATTGATGTATATCCTCGTTCTACTTGGTGGATTCTGGGAATGGTAATGGGTGTTATTTGGGAATCGACCACCAACAAAGTTAAAACGAACAAATTGGACCGCCTTTTAATCTCGACGATAAATCTTGTTTTTAATCTTGAGTTTAATTCATATATGCTTTATTTCGGAGCCATAACTTGTACCCTGAAATTGTTGGCTTATACATCTGTTATCTGATCAACAAACTTATCAAGTGCTGAAAATGGCATCATTCTCCCTATTTCTGTTTTCTTTCTTTCTTTTTTTTAAATTATTGTGATTAATTTGGATTAGGTCGAAAGTTGTATTTTAAAAAAATATCACAGCCTTCCACTAAAAAGAAAAATACATGCTTCCACAAACCCAAAATGACATAAGAGGTAAATTTCCATGATTACACATGGTAATTATCAATTTGCAATTTGTAATATGACGAGGCCTGTTAAAATTTAAGGGCATCGCTAGAGGGGGTATGATACCCCTCAAATATTTCTGTCAGCAAATCAATATGTAAGAGCTTTCCTCATTAGTTTAGTTGGCGCAACAATAATGAGTTCAATATGTTATAAGGGATATGTAGATTTGGGGGTTTCTTTCGAAATCTCTCAGGGAATATCACATCTTAGAACTTTCCTTTGTGCTTTTTTTTTTCAAAAACGAATACGGCAAACTTATCGGGAAGCTGGTCCGACACCCCGCCCTCTGATCAATGCGTTCAAGAAGCCCCCGATTCTCTTCAAGATGCGAAGACAACACTGCAAGAGTATCGGTCTATCTGCAGTGTATCTGCCTGATTCTTCAAGATCAAGTTTTCATATTTTTGACAGAACTAGGACGGTACATCACGACATTGACTGTCAAGTTTTTAAAGGGCACTTTCTACGTTTTAATCTGCCCTCGAAATGTCGGTTCTATTAATAGAAACGAGTGTGCACTCTGACAAGATATTTCCGTTCCACTAAAGAAAATGAAAATATTCATTGCACCATGAAGCTACAATGACAATCATAATTGCGCCATACTTTATGAGAGTGGTGGTGTAGTGATTCATAGGGGCGTCACAAGAACACCTTCTAAATGAGGGGGGGGGGGGGTGCATGACCATAAAGTAATAACTCAGCTTTTGCAACACTTTTGAATGGAATTGATAAATGTCAAGTTCCCACTGACTGAAAGAACCGTTGTAGGCTATGTATTGGCGATACCTAACTATCAAATAAGAAAAAAAAATGGAAGAGTGTTTTGTGCTCAGTGCGATGAAGGCAATTGTTGCACAACAAAAACAAAGCAATCTAATTTAAATCAGCTTTAAAATAAGGTATTTTCCCCTAGGTGGAATTGCCCAAGCGAAGCCCTGGTGTTCTTGATATGAAAAAGTGCTAAAAATGGACGGGAAAATTGCAATTATACTACTAATGCTACAAAAGTACTTTATATAGGTTTATCATGCTGCTACGACCAATGCTGCTTCTGCTACTACTGCTACTACCGCCTTACCGGTGCTACTAATAATAATTCGACCTTATAAGAGTGGACGAGACTCCTTTCGAGGGTCGACTGTGAGGGGATATAATATGTCATTCATCAATATGATGTTCAAATTGTTGGCGAACGGCAGACTAAACCAGACAGACCTCAAGCAAGACTAGACACACAAACATGAAGCCTCCTGTCAGGGGCGGACCCAGAATTTCGTAAAGAAGGGGAAGGGGAGGGCACAATTCCGAAAAAAAATTTAGAAACAAGAAAAAAAAAACAGGAAAGAATAGAGTTGGTCAGTACATTGTAAGCTGCCTTTTGGGATGAATATTTAAACTGTGTCCTTTGGGGGGTTGTGTAGTCTACTTGAGGTTTCAAAAGGGGGCACAGGCAAGTTGTACCCACCCTCCCCTAAAACCACCAGTACCTCCTGTCATCAACTACCGTTCGGTCGGCATTACGTCATGTTTATGTTGACATCAAACCGGGGCGGGCGGTCTTCGAAGAACTCGGCCAAGTTTGCGATCATGGGATTAATGTTGTCCAAATGTTGAGCAGAATGAGGTTAAGGCGCGCGCGGGAGGGATTGTAAACAGTCGTTGATAAAGCAATGATGGATGCCTCGAGAATCCGCCACGGAGCATGCAAGGCACTGGCGTAGCCATGTCCGTTTCGGGGAGGGCGACGGGGACATTGGCCCCTCCAGCACCAGTGTAGTTTAAGCGGTAAAACTGTTATAGCGATCAACAGACTCTTGGGATTCAATGCGCCTTGAACGCTGGGTCCCATGCTGAGACAGAGTTCATTCACACTTCCGTGTCTGTTTTCTAATTTACCATCAAGTCAACTTAACACTGAAGAAAATCTTTAAAACGAAGTTGAGTACAGGTCAGGCAACTACATTGTAAAATAAACTGTCTAGACGTTATGTTGCAAAATAATAAGAACAATGGTTATCATTGTGCATTATGGTGTTTTCGACTCAACAAAATTACAATTATTTACTAAAACCAATTTTGCTGAAATCTTTATCAATGAAAAAGCACTAGACGCAGGTATGGGTACACGGAACTACAGAAACTTGCATCAAGATTTTGTCCAACGTGCAAACTATTTCAAGATCATGGTAATAATTAATTTGAATTGTTGGAGCACTTCATTTGCAATCCCTTTTTTCATAGGACATTGCTTCTTTTTGGGAATGAATAGAATGAGAAAGCTCACAAATTATTTCTTTTACAGGAACAAACCTCCTCTTTAAAAGCAACGCAACTGAAGTCATAATGAACTCAAATCACTTCTCACAAGGGCAACAGCTCCTTGAAATTTGGTATAATAGCCTTAATAATAGTGGTTTTTAACTCAAATAACGGTTTTAAAGAAAATGAAATGCAAGTCAGAATATGGGAACAAAGAGTAGAATTATTCTTCTTCTCGATGAGTACAGAAAGTAAGCTACGATTATTTTTTTTCCCTGTCTGTATTACTGTTTGTTTGTGATAAAGTCTGTCGTGCATCACAAGAATAGTTTGTCTTGAGAGTTAGATAGCAACCATTCTTCAAACGCCATGATGATAGACAGACGGAGAGAGAATGAGAGAGAGAGAGAGAGAGGGGGGGGGGGGGAGAGATGGGGAGTGAGAGAGAGGGGGAGAGGGGGAGTAAAAGAGTGAGAGAGGGAGAGAGAGCACCGGCGTTGCCATGGGGGCCTGGGGGGCACGTGCCTCCAGTGCCTCCTACTGAAAATATCCTGGCTACGCCGCTGAGAGAGAGAGAGAGAGGGGGGGGGGGAGGCGGGGGGTAAAAAGAAAGGGAGAAACAGAGTGAACGAGAGAAAGAAAGGAATATATCGGGATGAGTTTGAGTTAGAAAGATTCTTCAAAAGCTATGATTGACAGAGAGAGAGGGGGGGGGGGGAGGGAAGGAGAGGGAGAGATGTATGTTGATTAAAAGAACGAGGAAATCAGAGGATGAAAAAGAGAAATTGCACAAAATTAATGCACCGACTTTCTGTGTATTTAGTGTAAACATGTGCGTAAATAGTCTTTTCTATTAATAAGACACGAGTCTTTACTCTAATGTTCGTATAACACGAAATCAAAAGAAATCCGGACGAAATGTTGGAAACTATTCTATGAATGATATTAAAGTTCAAAGTTCAAGTTCAAAGTTTATTTATTTTCCACCTAATATGTCTTTTACAAAATTTGTACACTTTTTTGTATGGAAAATGTACAGAAATTACATAGCCTATTCGGGCATCTCGCTCCTCGAATATGTGCATAGGAATATGAAAATATTCGGGCACCTTGCATCCCAAATATAAAGTGTGGATCGAAACTTTTCACATAGGCAAGTCACAGCCTACTTCAATATGATTTACATAACATTAAAGATATAGGCCCGTATTCTCGAAAGTGGCCTAAGTTAAGCCTGGCTTAACTTAGGCCACTGATTTATGGAAGGCCATTCGTCAACCCCTAAGTCCCGTATAAATTACTATACCTTATGTAACAAAATAAAGATACTAATTTTCTGGCATGAAATGAGCATCAGAAATCAATTCTATCATGTCGGTTTTTGTATTTGTATTTAATCCCAGAACTATGGTGATTTAGTAGGATTAAAAGAGGGTGACATTTGGTTCTCCATAATTCGGTGGCCTAAATCTACACACTTAGGTGGGGGCTTAAGTTAGGCGCCTTTCGAGAATACGGGCCATAGTCCAGGGCCCTATTGCATAACAAGTTGTGTTTAAAAGCAACTAAAAAAAATAACGCGAGTCCCCAAAATGCGATCCTGGTTGGTTGAAAATCAAGTTGCGTTTACTTTTTTTTTTGAGTTGCGCTTCAACGCAACTTTTTATGCAAGAGGGCCCAGGCTTAATCATATAGATAATAATCTAGCGAGGGGGCGGGAACAAAACGAGTTTGCCCCTATCCCTTTATAGGAAAGCTCGTGCCCCACACATCCGGGGTCTTGGTGTAGACTGGATTCCTACAGTAATAATAATGGTGATAAACACTACATTTTGTTGAAATGGGAGGCAGCGCAGCAATCAAGTGAGAAAATTAGATTATTCAATATTAAAAACTACGTATTTTAGAGCACAATTTTTTTTCCATTGTTAAACTGCAAAATGATTGATATCATATAACATTTTTCGTCTTGTGAGGAGGACCATAGAAATGACTTTGCCTGCTCTTTTGACAGAGAGAAGCACCTGCCCCACCCACGCGCTTTCGACATTATAATAAAAGAGCTTGGAAAATCCAAGAAAAATTCCCATTAATCTGCGAGGGAGGGAGGGTAGCGACCGAGCGAAAAATAATTTTGAGTCCTTGTATTACAGAGAAAAAAAGAAAGCTTAATATACATTGTCTTACATAAAAATCACCTTTTCTTTTGGCGAGGAGCCCCACTGAGGGGGCGAAATAGATTATTGCAAACAAGAAAATTTAGATTATTACGTGTTGAAACCTTGCATTTCACATTCACACCTCTAGAAAGCTATTCGATATACTGCAAAATTATGGTCTTGTAAGAGGGGTAAAAACGACTCCCCCCATCCTTGATAGAGGGGAAATCTGCCCCCTCGATTTTGGCGCCACTGATAGATAGGATTTGTACAATCTTGAGATACATTACACCTATCTGCGTGTATTATGTTTAGTAAGGTGTTGAAATTGTGAAACCTCGCTTTTAGAGTACTAGAAAGCTGATCGCAAATTTTAATGTTGTGGGGGGGGGGGGGGACTATGTTGACCCCCCCCCCCCGATAGATGGAAGCAAACGTCTACCCCCTTTCTCCTGGTGGCTAATGTAGAAAGGGGGCGTAGCGACCGAGTGAGAAAATTTTGATTTTAAAAGACTGAAAGTTTGCATTTTAAAGCAATAACAAGCTTATTGTACATCGTCGTAATACGATATCTCCCCCTCTCCTCTTTAGGCAAGAGTTCACTAAATATTACACGTAAGTTTTTGTTTTTTTGTTTTTTTCTTGCGAGGGGGGCCATGGGGGGTGGGGGGCAAAATAGATTTTGCCCCCTACTTGAATGATTAGGGTTCAACTGCCCCCTCTGCCCCAACCCCAGCTACCGGCGCCTATGGATATATATATGTATGTTCATTATTATGTCTGCTACAGTTTACACAGATGCTGATCGAAGACAGACTAAACGTAAAATAAGATCTGTTTGCTTCACTGCTAAACATGATAAACGGGCGATGATTTATTCGCGGTCCCCGCCTGAGCGCTTCGATATCTGAGCAATGATTTATTGCTCAATTCCAGCTCATTTTACTATCCGATCGACCCACATACCTATTCAACATGAATTACGACTCACCGAATAAACAAGCAACGGGTTTTTTTCTCTCTCTCACTTGCAAAGTTGTATGACAAAGATATTGGCGGTCAACGAAAAGTAATAGTTCAGTTGAAGTAATTATATGCTTTGCTTTCCATCCGTTAGACGCCTACATGATTAAAACTGTTTACTTGAAACTGATTTTTGATTTATGGTGCATAAAGTTATGAAAATTCAAATACTAAAACCATAGCAAAGATAAGATATGGATATAATTATGGATATGAGTATACTGTTTATTTCAATTCCCCCCCCCCCCATTATCTATTTTTTCTTTTTCCTTTTTATTTTGTTTGCCAGTCGAGGGGGGGGGGGCACTCGCATCTCTATCTACGTCAGTGAACACAAAGTCAGAAGTCGATGTTAACTATAAACAAAACATTTGCTAATGAAATATTGCAAAATAGTGTGTTGGCCTATGCTATGTCGCCAGAATAAAGTTTTATCGTTCTTTGTCTCCGTACAAATCATGTCAAAGAAAAGAAGGAAAGAAGAGTTACAGCGGCAATTAAACTGATATACTTGAACGAGGCATATATATATATATATATTGTAGATTTATGGCGACCATAAATTGATTCGGCGCATTAAAATGTTGTAAATCGAAAGTTGATGTTGGAAGCTAAGAATAGTCATCATGGCATAATTTTAGGGCCTAGTCATGGTAGTCATTTTGTATTGGGACGTGCCTGATAATACTGGTTATCCAAACAGCAAAGTATAATTTGTGGTTCTTGACTTATTATTCACTATAAACTGTTGTTCTTTCGGTTTTGTTACCCGTAAACAGTCTCATAAAAGATCGTTTTGTTGTCGTTCAAACATATTTTCTTAGCGATGAAATCAACTGTAATTGTGTTACCCCTATAATTGCAGGGCCTAGTATATCGTCGCATCAGCATGATAAGTGTAAAAAGGGGATAACGCCCATTCAGTGAGCACTGTCCCTTTTTACACTGATGCGTCGATATATGTGATGATTTTTTAGCATTACAGATCATGCACAAGTCATGTTTCTAGGAAAGATTCCTGACTGTGAGTACGTTCTACCTTACTATACAATAGTTGAATTGTCACATGTAATGAATTATTAACCATATAACACTGTCATTCATTAAAAAAAATGTTATATTAGAGAGCGATTATACTATGTGTACTTAAGCAGATGTAATCACGCTTGATATTATCTAAGAATGTTTATTTTGTATGATTTATTATCATTGTTATTCATACCAGTCTTGTTTCGGGACTGACTTCTAGCTGTAATTATGTTCTACCTGCATGTATGGAGTGCTTAACAGTGAATATTAGTCTGTGAATGGCCATCATGTGTGATGGTTTATTCCCATGGCTATATCCCATGGCTATCCATACAAGACTGATGCCTCAGTCACATCGCCAAACTCACTCCAAACGATTCCAGACCGACCAATTTTTGGCCATTCGGTGTAATGTCATTTTTTTGTTCGGTCTATGGTCGTGTGTTGTCGGTCCTCTCAGTGTGACAGGGTCATAATTCCAGGACATTGGGCCTATCTGTTCGAGCTGTCAAGCCAAGGCCTCACTCCTACACAATGGGAATAAGAGAAATCTTGATTGATAGCTTGTAAATCCGATCGGTACAAAACACCGGCCAAGGCTTCATTGTAAATCGAGGGCTTCCCGTGAAAAACGCGCCCCTCTTTGATGTTAATCAATGGCTTTGGCAGCACCCACTCATGGGATTATAAAGATCGATAATCTCACCGCTAATACGGCCTTTTAATTGCCTGACAAACTCGACTGAAGTTGCCGAACAATATAGCGTAATAAGCGTCAAAACTGTAGAAGTTATTACAGCTAACGCGTCCTCATTACCTAGACTCTTTGATCGGAGCGACAGACGAAAAGAGAGGGTCCTTAAAAGCGTTTCCACCTTCATTATAATCGGAACAATACATTGATAACCCGATCGACTAGAAGCCGAATAGTCCGTCGAGGGCTTTTCGTCCGCCGTTTTTCTCATTCATGTCATTCTAAGCTTGTTGTGGCGGGGTCATCAATAGAATTATTCTGATTAGTTTAGCTATTAAATAGCCGTCAAACTGAGCCTACCCATGTTAATTTATCTCCCTTTAAATACCAAGTCGGATACATTTTAATAGCCCTAAATCCCGCGAGCTTTCACTTCATTCTTTCCACCCGTCGGCGCCCAATACCCCGACACTCACTTGTACGATTACATTTCTCCCTTTTCATGTTCCCTGACAATCGGTTGGTGTTTTCCTCCCATCACAATTATTTTTTCGGGTTCCTTTCAAGCTTTTGTCCGCGGGAACAAACAGTTTGGGAATCAAACCCGATCGAGAATCGACGATAATTTTCGCCTTGTCCACCCGCGTCACCGCAAAGACCCTTATTAGTTCGATTTCCATCGCGAGAGGAAATGAATGCCGATTCAAAAATGTCAAAAGGATTAATCTACTTGAATCCAGTACAATGTTTATTTGTATTGGAGGGCCCGCAAGGAATTTTAATGAACAAAATGGCGACGTGAACACCTCCACAATTGACAATACACATAAGCGGTATTCATTTTACAGCCTGTGTATAAATTATTATTGTCAGGATGTAATTAAAAAGCATCGTATTAAAGTCGATTTAATTACGGTGAACCTGTTATCAGTATCTTATCCCGCGAAAATCAGTTACTCAAATTGAAATGAAGGGTAAAATCGTTGAATACTGACATATATGCCTGTTTATAGTGTGCTTTATAGGCCTACGCTATATAATGTTATGATTTGTACACCCTTCCAAATATGAAAACCGGATCACTTTCTCGATAACCTATCCCTCGAAAATAAGTTAAAATTTAAAGGAAATGTAAATTCATTGACTTAACATAGCATGTCTGCCCCGTAACTTTATTTTAAAAGTATGTTTTGTAGGCATGTTTTCTTCTATGTATACAATTTTCCAGATCTGAAAATAGATCAATGTTTAACTAGTTTCTATTATTGAATATTCAGGGCGCTAAAAATAAAAAAAGCTTACAAAATCATAGATTTGGAGAAAACGAAATATAAAACAATTTCAAAAATAAGTAAATAAGTAATACACTTCAAAAAAACTGCCTTGTCTTATTTTCCAAAGTCGTATTTTAAATCCCCTACTGATATTTGAAAACTGACTCAAAAGTGCGAAACCAGTGCGAAATCATATGCGACTACCTTGTAAAATACCAATACAAATTGAATGATAATCATTCCATAACTAAATTCATGCTTGTTTCACGAAAGCGAAACTTAGTGTAAGTAAAAATAATAATAAAAAAAAAAATCTCATGTAAATAGTCATGTTTGATAAAGATGCCCAGTTCTGATGGGAATTCCGCCAGGTCCTATATGTCTAAGAATGTTCTTTTTTATATTAAATTTCCAAATTGTAAGGTAAGTTATATTGTTCTTGCCATTGTATCAAATAGTAGCAAGAAAAATAATGTAATTTTTACAACCTATAATTTGATCATAATAATTTGGACAAGTATTGTTGTGATAAATTACAAATTATTGGCAGAAAAGCGAATACCTTTTTTTAAAAGGGAAAGTCCATCCTTGATTTGAATAAAAGCAGAAAAATGAGAGAAACAGATTAGTGAAAGTTTGAGAAAAATCCGAAATAAGAAATAGGAAAGTTATGAATTGTTTAAGTTGTAATCGATCAAACACAAATTGGCAACTCCGTGATGTATTTTGCGAGCTCCTCTCCCTTTTGCTTAGTACAGAAAATTTCATAAATGTTCATTTTCTTATTTTTTGATGAAAGTATTAATTTGTTTCTTACAGGTTTTGTGTAAAACATATGAACAATGATTATAAAAACATGCATGTATGGTTGATTTTTTTTTCTTTTGGAGAAAATCGAAATTAATGATTTCTTGGGTACAGGGCAAATGGGAGAGGAGCTCGCAAGATACATCACGGAGTTGCCAATTTGTGTTTGATTGATTACAACTTCAAAAATTCGTAACTTTCTTATTTCTTTTCGTATTTTGCTCAATCCTTCGCTAAACTGTTTCTTTAATTTTTCTGCTGCTTTTGAACCCAACTTGTAATCGGAGCTGACTTCCCCTTTAAGTGACATAATTATTTTCACAGATCAGATTTCAAGGGAAATTCCTTCACGATGAAATAATTATGTTTACTAACGAAATATGTATGCAAACTATGCATAAAGGTAGATAAAGCTGAAAAATATCATTACTCTATTAAATACAGGCATTCGTGATTCAATTGGTCTAGCGCCATCTCTCGATCACACTGGCAGTGGCATATCATAAGAGTTCATGGAGGTTCATTATTTTTTGCTGGACAATCGTTACCTGATTTTCTTGATGAATGATTCAGCTATTAATGAATCTTTAATAAATCGGAAGATATTAAAGGCAAATGGTTGTTTAGGGAAGGATTCATTTTTCACTTCTCGGTAGATTTCAAAAGCAAAGCCGCCGAAGGTTGTGAGGAAAGTAATTGAAATTAAATTACAGCAACTATACATTTGAGTTTTCTTCTTGATCATCAGCCAAGCTTCATTCTGTTCTTTTTAAGAGTGATCTTTTGAGTTCTTATCTGGAGGCCCATATTGTCATATTCGTCAACAACTTCACAGAATGTTAAAATTACAATTAATATTAATGATGTCTACCTAAACGAATTATAGATGTCGATGAATTAGTATAATTTAAGCAAATAACGTGAGGATATCACACTATGAATATCAACGTATATGTTGTTTCTGTCGAAATACAATTTCATTCAAGAACTAGAACACATGAATACATTTATTGACCTTTGAGGTTCATCACTCTCACTGACTACAATCATCGTCCATTGCCAATGCCTACTGATATGGATTGAAAGTGGCGTAGCGTGAGTCGAGCCATTGAAGGGGCACTGGGATTATGGGGGACAGCGGTCTTACTATAGTTTGATGAAATGCCACGGATTGGATGTGCGAAGGGGCCATGAACGTCTTCTAAAATAATAATAATATGCATTTTTTGTATAGCGCATATCACAAATCATTATTTCTCTACGAAGAAAGAAAGAGAGAGAGAGAGAGAAAAAAGCAATGGTTTACAACAAGCTTATTAATTTTGAAGTTTGAACAAGATATGTTTTTAAGATGCCCTTAAGCTGTTAGCTGTTCTAATATGGGTGCTTCTTTTATGAAACTTGGAAGTTTCTATGCGAGTTCTGGTCCGGCGTGCTGGAAAGATCTTTGACCATATCCTTTTGTGGAATATTTATACTTGGAACTAACAACTCTTTATAGGCGATTCCTAGTGGGGTGGTATGTATATGAATGAGATCTTGCAGGTATTCAGGGGGTGACACGACATTTGCTCCTGCGACGTTTGCTCCTCCGTAAAGGTTAAGGTCAAGGTCATGATTTGGTTTTTTGTTCGGGACAATGTGAAGATTAGGATGAGGGTTAGGGTTAGGGTTAGGGTTAGGTTTAGGATTAGCATGGCAAAGTTAGACCGGAGCAATTGTCGCAGGAGCAAATGTCATGGAACCATTCAGGGGCAGTATTATTCGTGTTCCGCTCCCCCTTTCCCTATCTTTCTCTCTCTCCCTCTTTCTATTTTTCGCCATTCGATTGGGGGAACCTGGCCCCTGTGGCTACCCCCACTGCCCCTTTATCATTATTCATCATTCTAATACACAATGGGTGAATTCAAGTTCGGTGTTGAAAGCTGGTGTTGGTGTTGGGGCAAAACTAGCACCAGCCACTACACCGAACCTGAAATGAAGCTGGTGCTGAGATTGACTTCACTAGGTGTTGAGCTATCAATAATGTGATTGGTATTATTTTTATAAAACGCGCATTCGGTGTCGGGGCTAGAATTGGCAGCCCAATTCACGCTCTCAACACCAACACCAACACCAACACCGAACTTGAAATCACCCAATGTTTCGGAAATGTTTCGGACCCGAAATGACAGGGTATTCTTCTTTGTACGATGGATTGCTAAACAAACCATTCTCCTTTCAGATTTACGGGCAAATAGCCACTTTTATTTGCTTTCGATTCTTACCGGATGACATCACCAAACAATAATTCATGACAGGAATTTCCAGAGAAGACGGATTGGAATACAGTTTTTTTTTAACGACGGAAACGATTTATCACAGTCATAATGTTCATAAACGAGAGCTTCTTTCTTTTTATTTAGTTTTTCTTTACAAGTGAAGCCGATTGATTCATATGATTATTTTATTCCTTTCATTTTTGAACCGCAAAGGCACATGGTCATGTTGATTCCGAACCCAAAACATTTCCCACATGAACGATAAAACGATATCTTATATATCTTAAACTCAAGTATCCTTCAACTCAAATATAGAATCCTGTATACTCCTCCCTATGTTCCCATTAAAGTTCAGTCTACATTTATCATTTTCGCTTCTTTTATTCATGTCTACAATTTATTGACATCGAGTATAAAGCTATCGTGCTTAAGACATCTGTTTTACCCCCAATCTTAAATGTCCATATTGCATGGTATAAAGATATACATAAAGTACGTGCTAATTCTCGTTTCCACGCATGCGCAGTGAGTCGTTAGCGTCACAGAGTTTGAGCAATGGCCGCTGTCACAATGCATTGCGGGCAGCATAGATTTAATTATTTCTTCACGTTCAAATCTCTTCTCGGCTCCCTTCATCACGACATAGATGAAAACCGATGCGATAGATCTGCAAGGCCGAGAAATGGGCAAGGCATGACTGCGACGACGTGAGGGTGAAAGCAAAAAGAGAAAGTGTGAAGATGGAAAATGACTGAGCGAGAGAGAGAGAGAGAGAGAGAAATATAGATACAGGGAGAAACAGAGAGATATAAAAGATATCGAAGTGAGCTTAGAGAGCGAGAGAGAGAGGGGGGAGGGATAGAGAGATATAGAAATAAAGATACAGACAGTAGGTCCAAATGCATGAGGAGAGAGAAAGTCAGACAGAGACGATGATATACAGAGCTCAGACAGACAGATTTTGGGATGAGATTGAGAGACAGAGGGAGAGAGAGAGATGAAGATGGAGATGGCGAGTTCGAGAAACAGACGACGAACGAGAAAAACACGGATCATTATCGCCTTGGTCGTCTTTCATGTCGCCCGCGCGGCGATTCGGTGCTCGTTACACAGTCCATTGCGCCCTCATTATCGCACCAAAGGATCGGGAGTTTGAAAGCTGAGAAGACCCGAGCACGCCCTAACGACATGTCAAGATATGACGGCGACATTGAACCCGACTCCCATTCGCTATATACTAGTCTACATTCAGCACTTACGCTACCCTGTTTTAACGTGTATACATTGCCATCAATTGAATGAATAATAATTATTTTATGTTAATGTCATTTGTTTTCACACCGTTCTCACAAATCATGACTCAATTCAAGTAATAATACTTATACCAAAGTGGAAAACTGAGTTACATGGTCGAAAAAGCCCCAAAACGGTGCCAATATTGTCAAGGCATCCTTTTCATCATTTTAGGCGCATTTCCAGTCGTTCACTTTATTATATTATCGACACTGTCTTGTAAAATCCATTATTCAGATTGGTAAAATAACGATGTATTACTTGTTTATTTCCTTAACTCTATAGACTATAATGTATGCCAATATCATAAGTGGAAGTTTCCCCGATATTATGCATGTATAGCCGGACAATAAAACGCGGCCTGATCAACAGAGCAGACCTACTAAACTTTCTCACCCCCCCCCCCCAAAAAAGGGGGGGTGGATTATTCGCAATCAATCTGTTAACCATTTTGATTGACAACAGTGACAACATTCTACATACTGGTATGCAGAAATTAAAAATGAATATATTGAGGAAAATAATGAAATATGACATCTTGAATAAATCTGTAAAGTAAGGAAGGGTAGTAGACCAATAATACGTGCATAATATATGCAACAGTCCAGTACTTCCAACAGGATAAATGGCAGGACAATATAGACCAACAGGCCTGGTAGAAAATAGAAATGATAGTACGCATAATAAAACGAAATAAACAATCTTGAACAACGTCTATCATCCCGCCAAGGCTGCTAACTGAAAATTGACGCAGATTGCGATTTCAGATGCACAGTGCATTCACTTTCCACACGGTCTCCTGTTATAAATTTGCCAACAATTCATCATTATCCCCATCTTCAATCTTCATCAACTTGGGAGGGCGGGTGGTTTATTTTGGGCTATTTTTCTGCATAAGCAGCGAAAATATGAGGGGAAATCATTTTGCTCGGGCTCACTATTTTCAATTTACTTCTCGCTTCGTCACAAAAACCGACGCGAAGAGTGCAAGCGCATAAGGTCGCCGTTGTTTTCGGATATTTTTCTTTGCCCGTTCTTCTCTTGCCACAAACTTACAAAGCAGTTTTCTTTTCCTTTTCCCCCACTCTTTGGCTCTCTGTACTATTGAGGTTGGTCTCTCTTGTTATTGCGCATACCGTCAATGGTAGCCCCCCTTGAGACATGGGCTGGTGCAATCATCACCAGCTACCCCTAAACCAGCATGTTTTTATAAGCGTCATTTTCCAGTCGTCAGAACTTGCCGCCCCTGAACAAGTCAGTCAATCAGTCTACCAAACAAAAACCCAAGACAGAGAGGAAAAGGGAGAAAGAAGGAAACCTCATTTTCTTCATTTGCCCCTCCAACCGGATACATTGCCTTATTATGTTCAGTTTCCTTTCCTCCCTAATTTCCCCTTGCTCATTTGTCCTCCTGTTTCCCGTTCCCTTTCTCCTCCTCCTTCGCTACTCTCTCCTCTATTTCTCATTGGGACTATATGATTTCCCCCATCTCCCCTCCCGTACCCAAAAGCAAGCTGTCAGCTAGTGTTAAAACCGGCAGCCTGTCATGTGTGTTGGTCCGCCCGTCAATCTCCTGCCTGTTCGGAAAGCTCTGCTTGCTCAGCCATTGATTGATTGACGAGAGAGATAAAAATCTCCTCTAGCTCATGGCTCGTCTTTGAAGCCTGCCGACATGGAGCTCCAATGGCACTGCGATGTCAATAGCCCGGCGGAGTGCAAGGGCTCGAGTTCGTTTGCCCAGGCACAACAAGGCGGTGAGGTTTAGAAACGGCTTTTAACGAGCGCTCACACACACACACACACACACACGCACATCCCAAATACACAACACACCGACACATTGTGAAAGAAAAGTGCGAAATGTATGCCATACAGCTTGCTTGTTTTAAAAAAAGCAGCCCCCGTTAGCCTTTCCTCCCCATCCCCGAAAAGGGGGAAAAATCCGGCTGTCGCGCAGGGTGCGGTTGTCATTCAAAGCTACTCCGCCGGTCTCTTTGTTGTCACACATTAATTGCGATTATTGGGACGATTTATCTCGGGGAATCATACCCCCTTTCAAAAGCCGTTTTTCAAATTACTCGAGCCATGTTATCAACAACAAAACGCTGACATAAATCAGACGGAATTGACAAGGCTGACACCGCATTTGATTGATCGCAGAACAGCGAGCGGCACTGGACGCCTGCCAACGGGAATTGCTAATCGCGAATTTGATTGGCTGGCGCGGAGCATGTGACAGGATCACATATCAATCATCCCCGGCCTGTGACAGCTACACATCCCGAGCGACCAATCGCACAGCGCGCACGGGCCGTCGCCCCTCGCTGATTGGCCAGCGGTAAAGTCCCTTCATCTCGCGTTGTAAATTCAATGTTTGACTTGAAGTGTTGTCGGCAAATTTGTGGTTTTGTCTGTTGTCTGCAGCGGCGGTACACTTAGAGGAGTGCTTGTGTGGTTCGCGTAGACAAATCCGTTCGCACAATGGGGCTGAGCTAGTGGGCCAGTCAGTGACGGCTCACCGCCCGCACATCTCTCTCTCCTTCGCTACTCAATGCTCAGCTCTCGCAGCCAGCGGACGTATACACCGCTTTCTCGCACTCTCGCTTCTTCTTGTTGTGATCTGTATCTTGTGATATTCTGCTATCTGTTGTGATATTGAGCTGTTCCACTTGTGATTATTTCTTGGTTTATACCTGATCATCATCACCATGCTTGCGACACGGACGCAACCACTAATGCATACGGAATATTTACAGCCTATGGACCCGCTTCCAACCACGGTAAGAATTATTGTTAAAGCAATATATATTTATATACTTTAATTCTTAGATTTTAACTCTGGGGAAATTTTGTAAAAACCAACCTGCAAACATCACTTCATTTACTCATTTTCATATCCATTCTTCATTGTACTATCCAACATTATCTCGAGCACGATGGCATTACCTCCAATATTTTCAAAATATTATTTTCCAGTTGTGCTGCTAATCTTGGTAAGAAAATAACATTTTAGCTAATAGCTGGCTGGCATGGCTGGTGTAATTATCTTGCCTAGCATGCCTAGGAATGTTTAACAGTATATTAATTATTACATTATTACACATGTTACATGTTCAAATATTAGCCATGTAGAGTGTATGTTTCCCCAATTTCAGCTAAATATAAGCAGTCTAATTTTCACTCGACATGACTGTGTGACCCACTTAACCAAATGGCGGTACAATGCAATGCAGCACACGCTCACTGACTGACTGCCGTACATTGTCTAGCGATAGGAATTGCTATCCCGATTGTAACTGAGCTGCATGTGAAACCGATGTGAAACCTGTCTTATACTATAGTCTGACAGTACACAAGTGATTTTGTATAGATTTTAATATGGAAATGATGGAGGCTTGTGGAAATATGGTCGTTTGTTTTATAGCAGTAAGAATATTCATGATGATAATTGGTATGGTAAAATCGGCTGCACTTGCCAAGCTTACATTGCAAATACAAAGCTCTATCGTGTTCGGATTTTTTGTAGCACCTATTTATCCAAGAGGCATAAACACCGTCACATGACAATTGCGTTTACAATTTGTTATGATTTTGGCATAGGTATTTAGTTATGTTATGTATTCCTATTCCCTGCCCTAATACTGAATACTGAACACTAATAATTGCTTTCGAATTCAGCAATGTACCAGCTTCAACCGGTATCTTCACATCTGTTTATTTTTTTTCATGCAATTCATACTGCAGTGCAGAGTGCAGGCAACGTGTATAAAAATAAATCATTAATTAACCTGACATGAATTTGGATGCACAAATTTAACCACCCTTGTTTTTTTCGTCTCCACATGAATACAATAAAATATTGCCAGCCTAATAAATAATGATGCAAATTTTCATGTTGATGATATAAATTTTCGTTTTGAACAATGCAACAACACAATACATTCCATATTCTCAAATACTATGAACATAAAAGTCAGAAGACCATTTTCTCCTTTACTGTAAAAGCTGTAGAATGTACAGATGAATTTATAAGTATTTTTAAACTATTGATTATACGAAAATTGGAGGGCTTATGTAAGTTAGGACTTTGTGATGTTTGTGCATACAGCTCAATATGTAAAAATTCAATTCCATTTATGAAGCCCATGCCTCTCTGTATACATGCGTCTTGTATCTTGTGGACAGAAATAGTGTAGACAGGCATGACAAGGAATTGCAGTTCGTAATATCCCCAATATTTGTGAAATCGAAAGTAATTCTACTTTGTATTGAGTTATGTAGTCAGGTCAGGTTGTGAACTCTTTGAGATTGATGTGTTTATTTCCCCATGTCACGTTGCCTCGAAAAAAGATTTGGAAGGTGTACTTGGCTTAATTTAGTTTTGTGAGCTGTTTTCAAATTACCTTTCAAATCTATGTTAATAAGTGATTTCTGATTTAACCAGCTGGGTAGGCCTATTTCTTAGTGTTAATTGACCGTCCAGCAATTGCTTGCGATGTGAATGTCAAACATTTTATGATCAAAACTTGGAAGAGTGTTTACTGAAAGTAATAAACACATGTTAGAACTTTGCACAGACGCCCTTTTTACAATATCTGTATTCACAGTTCCCCCAATTGCTGGCTTCATACGTGACATCAGTGAACTAAAATATGATTTTGTTTATAGTACTTAATCATGTTAATGTTTTAATTTTCCTTTTCATTGTTATTGCAGTTGGATGCGAAGAAGAGTCCACTCGCCTTGCTTGCTCAGACATGCAGCAGCATCGGGAAACCGGATCCTCCTCCCAACTCGAGTGAGATGAAGACCGGGCTCACTGCTCCACTCGACATCGGCGGCAAGAAGTCCCCGGAGAAAGCAGCGACCACCGTTCCCGAGCTCGACCGGTCATCGTTCAAGCCATATAAACAGAACGAGAAACGCGACGGCGATGCCTACGTGACGAAAATCGCAGCCTACGCGGACAAGGCGATCTCCCGGGGTTCGCCTCTGAGTGTGATCACAAGCACAGACTCGAAGCCGATCGCCAGCGCGACCACCTTCACCTCTTCGCCGCCGTCACCCACAAAAACGAGGACAGAGTCTTCGAGGCCGAGTTCGAATCAGAGCACGACCGAAACCGTTTCAAGTCACACCAGTACTGGACATAGCTTTGGCTGTGCAAGCTCGGGCGCTCATAGTCCCAGTCACCGGGGCGACTCCAAGCCACACGCTCAGGTTTCTACTGCCCCTATCTTGCCGACACACCTCGTGCCCCCTGCACTAGCTACAGGATTCAAAACCTCCACGTCTCTCGCCAGTACTCCACCCACCTCGGGACATTGTGGATGCCCCTCGCAGCTTCTTGGACACCTTCCCCATATTGCTGATCCCGCGAGTATTTCAAAGGATCATGCTGGACATCTCTTAGCCGCCACAGCCGGCTCACCATACGCCACCGCCTATGCACGTGTGAAAACGGCCGATGGAGGCACGACATTGATGCCTATCTGTCGTGACCCGTACTGTTCCCATTGCCAATCAGCCTCACTTGCAGCTTCAGCAGCATCAGGAGCTGCCTGTACACAATGTAGACACGATGGACTATCTTTGAGCGGGGCTGTTCCCTTTGCCCTTCCCGTTCCCGGTGCTTTTCCCGCATATTTCCCGTCAGGAAGTCCCACCGCTGCCGCCACGCCTTATCTCTACCCACCACCCCCAGTACCCGCCCAAACCGAGCATGGACACGTCTGCAACTGGGTATCGGGCAACACGAGTTGTGGGAAGCGGTTCAGCAGTGGCGAGGAGTTGCTGCAACATTTACGTACACACACCATGCAATCGAGTGAGTCGATAAGTGCGCCATCTCCGTATGCCTTGGCCTCATCCCTCAACGCTCAACTCAGTGCTTACTACATGCACTACCCAGCTGCTGCACCCATCCCTGGGTCCTTTGGACTTTCAAAACCGGGAGTACCACCTTCACCCCTTAGCCCTGGATCCGCCCTTAGGTACCACCCATACAAGGCACCCATCCCCACCTCCCTAGCCACCCTTCCTGGGCTACCCGCAGGAGCTTACTACTCCCCCTATGCTTTCCACGACCTCAAGGGAAGACTCGCTGCAGCTGGAGTGCCACACTAGCCAAAACTTAATCTTCAAAATTGTGGTACAAAAACTCGAAAACTGAAAATAGTATATTATGATGTGTGTTCACTGTTTGAGTTTTTACAAGATTTATGTATTCAGTAATTGAAGCCTGTTACAAAATTCCAAGTACTTGAATTGCATCTTGTGGGCTTGAAAGTGCCACTCTTACAAAGAATATAAGATTACGTTTTTATTCGAAAAGTACTATTTCCTGTAAGATGAGAAAATGAATTGCAGGCTCTATCTCTAAGGGAAAATATTAATGGTATGAAGAGGGAAATACGAGTCGAACAGTTCTCTCTCTCTCTCGATGTGAGAAAGCCGCCGTCGACTGATGGGGAAGTCGGGCTGCCTAGCGATTGTAACCCGATCCGCGCCATGCGACATTTGCGCAAATATTCATGTGCAAATTTCTCAGAAGTCCGACAATCCATCAAAAGACGGATTTATTGTTCGGTTTTTTCCCCCCTTCATTTTCAAAATTGACATGTTCTTGAATGGTGTTGAAAGTATTATTTGTTCAATGATTTAATTAGAATTACAAGCCTTTGGTTTTGAAATTTAAGCGAACATACAGCAAGGGACTGATTACCAAAAAAGGCATTCAGTTTTTGTTGGTTTTTTTTCAATTAGCAAACGTCTTGTCAGAAGCGTTCATCAGACATTCATTTAGTTGATATTGATGGAGGAAGAGCAGGCTGTGGGAAATTATTTATGACATTCATTTCACACGGGGGTAAAACAGTTGGGATGTAACCTCTATTTATGACTGTGAGCAAGAGGGCGAGATGCTAAACAGCATCCCTTCATAAGAAACTCTTTATTCACAAATCTTCTGTCACGCTCTTTTCTCCGTCGCGCCCGTGAGTTATAGCCGCCGCGCAAACAGACCAGTGTAGCAATTTATCTTCCTCTCTGGCGCGGCGCAAGAGAGCTGAAGCTATATCATGTTTGCAGGCCGAGCGAGGAAGGTGCCGTATTGGCGAGCCGTGGCGATCATTTATGCTTCTGTCATTAGTCGCTTGCTTCAGTTCAGCATCCCCCTCTTTTCCTCCTTCTTCATCTCCTCTCTCCATCTCCTTTTTCTCTCTGTCGAGGCGAGAGCTACGCTTGACTAACGCGCTGATGACTGGGCGGGATGATTGATGCTCCAGAGCGGGACATGGTTTGGATGAATTATCATGGCCGGGTTGGAAGGTACCTCACCTATCAATCTGTAGAAGCTCCCAAGCTCGTGTCAAGAACATAAATCCTTCTCAGTATCATAATACTGATGGCATCGGACTAGACGACTCGTATTTTATCTCCTCTTTAGCGCGCCGGGGCTCATGAATCTTTTAAAACCTCCACCATTAGGAAGCCAATTAATCACAAGTATCTTCGCTGGAAATGAGTGGAGAGAAAAAGGCTCCCCACTGCTTTGTTTCGGCCATAAATGCCATCTTTTATTAATTACCCTCAAGTACCGTGTCCCCCTTGCTTAATAATAGAGCAGCCTTATTTACCCCCAAAATTCTAAATTGCAGGGGTTTTTGTGCCATTTGTTGACAAACCATCTATACTTCCGACAGCCCATTTATCACCCTAAAATTAATTCAACTGAATTACATGTCACCTTTAATGCGTCACGCTTCTTCCTTAGGAGAAAATTAGCCCTCGCGAGCCATTAAGATTGATTAATTACTTTGTACTGAAAAGATTATTATAATTCGTGTTCTCACTTCTATGTGTTGACTATATTGTTGGTCTGGTTGTAATATTTATGTGTGTATATAATATACAACTCTTTTCTGTATAAAGAGGTTAAAGATGAGCAGTCGTGTCAAAGTTACTGTGGTGTTTTATTAAATGTATATACATGTACAGTTAAGAGATATTAAAAAAAAAAGAAGATATTCCATGATTTCAAATTTAAAACAACGTCTTATGGGTTATTTTTGTTATTTCTAAGTGTGGTTGTGTATCTGTAGTACCTGGGGTTTTATTATAGGGTAAGATATGTAGCTGATGATTGATTGAGATTGGTTGAATGGTTGATTGTTAAAGATTGATTATTGATTAATGGACTGAGTACTGCTAGACTGAATGATTGATTGAATAGATTATTGAATGACTGATTGAATGAATGATTGATTATTTGACCAATTACTGATAGTGAAATGATTGACAAAGGGAAAATATCAACGCGTATAGCAGTATTTCCATTTTGTAGTAAAATTTGACAAGAGGATAGCGAGAGTGGTAGCAAAGAATATGAGAGCAGTGTCAAAGAAACAGAATGTCTTATAATGTACCAAAATATTGTGTTGAGAAAACAGCAAATAGCCTAGTCTTTCGCTTACATTTTTCGTATGTTCAAGGTACATGTATGTGAGGATGATAACAAAAGCCTGAAATGAAACAATAATTGCTAGTTTTATGTTTTCTGCCCATTTATGAGAGAGAGTGGGAGGGCTTGGAGAAAGTACATGTAGTTGTGAAAGGGGGAACTACAACCTGTGCGGAAGAGAAGAAGGCTGGAAAATGGTATTTCAGAAGTGAAAAGACAAAGAGCTGAAATTTGAAGAAATTTAAAAATCACAATGCAAAACGGAGATTATAGTGATTACAATAATTTGTTTTCTATGATAATAAGAGGAATAAAAAGGCAATTTACTAAAAACGAATAAAGGCTTATCTGCAATGTTTTGCTGGTAAAGGCAATATTTTAAAGTCCATGTTAAAGTGTGATAAGTCAAAAGAAATAAAGAAAATTGCCATTTTAAATGCCAATTGTGTTTTTTATAATCATCAACGCAACATTGAAAGAACTTATTCTTATAACACGTCTTCAGCACTTTTTTTTCCTTAACCATCAAAACATGCACTGCTCACACACAGGAAGAAATTGAGGGAAAACTTATACAGTGGAACCTCGTTATAAAGAACACTTAAACAAACTCATTATTATAACAAGGTCATTTTGCTGGTCCTACTTTGTATTCTATTGTTTTTAGCCCTGATATAACAGAGTTTCAATATAAAGAGGTAACTTTCCCTTGGTTTCAAGGAGTTAGTTTAACCCATTACCTACGGGAACCGGACGGTTCCTGTGTTAAGCCTATGGGAATGAGATAATTCAGTCGTCAACGGGTTAAAGGATGTTCCACTCCATTTACAAGCCTGTTGCAAACATAATAACGCCAATAGTAAACATTTTCCAGGAGTCAAAAACTAGCCTAAATGTAGGTCTTGGAGACCGCAGTGCTAGAACATGTGTCTTCACATAATAAATGCAACTGAGAAGATGCTTTAGTACACTCTACCATTTCAAAATCATTATCACTTTTCAAGTCCATGTTGAATTCAAAGCGCAAGACAAGATAACGGTTTATAATTTATCACAATGCATGGCAAATGATTACTGGGTAGACAGATAATGTATATCGCTTTTTTTTTGGTATTATGTTTATAGTATCCTGTTGTTTCCAAATTCATTTTTTAAATGATGTCATCATATCATGTACATTTTTAATTGATATACTGTGTATAAAGCACAAGTATGCACATCATTTTTTTGACATGCTTATTTCGAGGACTTTAAAATTCACTCTCAAGCGTTTTATTTTAAATAATTTCAAGTGGTCATTTGGAATCGGAAAGGTAGCATTTTTTAAAAAATCAATTATCATTTGTAACAAATTGCATTTTTTGGTGGTTATAACGAGTATTTCCGTGTCAAATTCTTTATAATAAAACAATTATGTATGATTGTTATTTATATATCTCGTAATTTTCATGGAAGCATGTACTTTACCGCTGTCATTCATGAATTGTCAAGTATCATTTGCTCTAAAAATACTCTATAACTATGTTTCCATGACAATTTGTCAATGAAAAAATAGTAAATTCTGTCACATATATAGCTTTTTTAACATACTTTCACATAACACATTTTCGTCATTATGAGTTCATGAGTGCTGGGGATATTTTTATTTGATCATTTATTGCCAAATTCATATCATACGTCAATACAACTTGTTATATCGTATACATAATTAAGTAAATGAAAGGGAATTAATAAAATGGTAAATTGTTGATCAGTGTTTATCCTGGTAACCGATTTTAAGTCAACATTTAAACTTATACAGTGGAGCATCCAAAAAAATGATAAACAGAGGGAGGGGGGGGGGGGGGTAGGAAGACCCTCGACAAGTCCCGTTTTCCCCCTGGCCTTCAAACAGAGGGCGTATGCTTGCTTCGCCCTATACTGGATTCATTCATCACCGATAAAGTTGTACAATATATTAATACAAAATATTAGACAAATGATATATACAGTTTACAATTTTTACCAAAAAATTGTATTTGCAACCATTTAATTTTATGGAAAAGTGAGAATGAAATAATTTAATAATGAAAATTTTGTTCAGTTGTCTACTAAATTCTTCTTGAGTTGACATTTAAGTTTGCTTCAACCAAGGAGGTAATTAGTATACCTCCTTGTTTCAATTATACTGTATTTTGTGTGATCAAACTTGTGCATTTGGGTTTCATGGTGACGCTTATTCTTAAACTTCAAGCAGAGACTTATTAACGCAAAAGTAAATGCAAGGGGCAGGGAAAACTGTTATGGCGAAGCCACATTTACCCTGTCATACTCTGATCTAAACTGATATATTTGCAAATCCACATTTCGATCTCCCAAACTGTTAAATATTTACCTTTAAACATCTGCATGAATATCCTGTTTCCCAGTAACAACATGACAAATGGAATGATTGATCTCTAGGATGGTATGCTATAAATCATGAATAGCATAATTATATGACGGAGATGGATACATCAGCCATGATTGATGCAGAATTACACATACATTTTTTTAAGGGAGAAAGAGATAGCACGAAAGTGTTGATTATGATTATTTTCTACGAAGAGACACGAGTAGTGTGCATTTTTTAGCACTGACGCACGAGTTAATTTCATAAGGTAGATGTAATTATTGTTAGAAATATAGAATATTGAAGAAGCAAGACTGTGAGCGGGTATATACAGAGAAATAGGTACAGCATTATTTATATTAACTGTATGATCAGATATGAAGGAACAAAACAATTTCTATGTAGATATTTTATAAGAATAACAGATAATATTTCTTAAAGAAAGATAAAAACTATTGATTTCAAGGAGGTTGGAATGTGTCTTCTCTCATATCGCCATCGTCCATCCTGTCTAATACCTCTCTCTTTCTTTCACTAAAATACCTCTTCTTATCTCTCTCCCTCTTCTCTCCTCTTCTCTCCCCTTTTCTGTCTTCTCCTTCCCCCCCCCCCTCTCTCTCTCTTCCCCTCTCTATTCCAATCTCTCTCTCTCTCACTCACTAAAAAACCTTTTCCTATCTCTCTCCCTCTTCTCTCCCCTTTTCTGTCGTCGCCTTCTCCCCCCCCCCCCCTCTCTCTCTTCCCCTCTCTATTCCAATCTCTCTCTCTCTCTCTTTCTCTCTCTGTTAAATTGTTTTTGGGGTAAAATAATGAGTAAGTGTAAATGTAGGTTAACTTACCATATAGTAAATAAACTTTTTTTTTATTATTGTTGTCATGAATTAATAATCACAAACAACAGGATGTAGTACTGAATAATGATTATAATCATATACAAAAGGATATAGCGTTGAATAGACTGCTTTGCCTCTTTCAGGTGTATCAGCTTATAATTTCTGTGTGTGAAACGTGTACGTGCAAAGTCCAGATAATGGGCTTTTAAATTTAAAAAAATCGTTTCATTTGATATTATAACTTCTCACTAATTAGACTGGAAAACCTCTTATCTCTTACCTTCGCGGTTTCGTGTGGTTTCTGTCAGATCAGGAAACGATTTATATAGTCTGGAGAGCCAGACATATTGCGGATGTTCGGGGGGAGGGGGATAAGGATAGTTAATTTCAAATAGCTTAGCATAAATGTTGGCCAAGGCTGGTCCAGGTAATAAAATTTGTGAAATATATATTTTCTTGGTATATCTATTGATCTAAAACCAAATCAATAATCAGTTTTTTTTTTCATTTGGATCATAATCTATAAGAATACATAAGAAGATAACCCTAGATCGGCGTTATCTGTCATAATGTCATAACACTATCTTCCACATGAAATAAATAATAATAATTCAAAGACTAAACAAAGTCATGATAATGCTTTTGAGTGTCTTCCGACCTGAAAATAAAATTATCAAGCAGGGTGTTTTTTGTTGTTGTTTTTTCGTATCCTATGTATCGAAAAATCGGCAAACTGGAAAAAATGGCCAATATATATTTTTAACCCTTATGACTATTATGACTATTAATTTCAGCAAAATATAGACCGAGTAGGCGATATATTCATGATGTCATAATAATTTTACGGTCTTCTAAAAATACGTATTACACAGGGTTTATTCTACATCAATAGGCAAGAATATTTATGATTTATTATACACTAAATTGGGATGATTGATAATATATAAATGGAGTCGTGTATCTATTATCTAATTTAATTGGGGTCAGGCGATATGGTTGATATGTATAGTTCTAATATAAAAGCTATAATGTCGAATCTATCCTAGGTTTTGAGTAAATGGGATAAAATCGCATCCTATCACCACACCCTATTTACTTGGTTAGATGTTTTACATGCATGCATCAAAAGCAACGATGTCAGCGTGTATGAGCAAGACGGTTGATGAATGGCATACGATCATGATTGACGCTCGTATTTGCGATGCGTAACATGCCTTTTCCCCCGCAAATAGATTCCTTAATTGCAGAATCAATCATGTCCAGTCATAATACTTCCACTCATCTTAAAATCTCAAAAAGAATCACACCAACCCCCTTTTTGGTTTAGTTCTTAATTGCTTTCTCGGGCGGAGATGGGGGAAATTACGCCTAGCATGACAAGATGGCGATTTATGGCGGGGATCGCACGGCTTGGAAGAGGGTCGAATTGGGAAAAAACGAAGGCTACCAGATACCACGTCAGCTCGAGTGATTAAACGGTTTAATTAAAAAATTGTCGACTAGATGGATGACACCGAGATGTGAGGTTCACGGAGGATCATGATGAAGTGATGCAGGTTCGTTACCAACCTCTTCTTCCTCATCGTAATCATCATCATCATCATCATCATCATCACTATTATCATCAATGTAATTATCACCATCACCGTAATCATCAGTAGCAGCAGCAGCAACAACAACAGCATATACGTGCCACCATCGCTACAGTCATCATCATCATCGTCATCATCATCAACTCCTTCATCTTCATCAGTATGTAACTTCCAATTTCATCAGCATCTTCATCTTCTTCATCCTCGTCATCTTCATCTTTGTCGTCTATTATCATCATCGTCGCCGTCGTCGTCAACATCATCTCTCTATTGTCATTCCTTCTCTCTCTCTTTCTCTCTCTCTCTCTCTCTCTCTCTCTCTCCATTTTCATTTCTCCACTATTTCCCAATTTTTCCCAAGGTGTATATCGCGAATGTCAGGGGCATCGACTCGGGGCCGGGGGGGGGGGCGGTGGGGGGCTGGGAAGTTGCACTTTCATCTCCCATAGTCATCATTACCTCTCTTTAGTTTAAGAATACTTTTGATACAAGGGTAAGAGACGATAGCCCGCTGGCGAAATTGTGTCAGACGCTCGTGTTTACCCCCCCCCCCCCCCCCCCCCCCCCCCATTATGAAGATTGGTCGAGCTGCCTCTTGTACATTATTCTGTTCCGTCATAGAAAAGGAGTATAGGCACAAGACAGAGTCTGTATATCGAAAACAAGAGGGGGAAAGGGGGCATTTACCCATTCTTAAATATTTCAGACCTATAAGAAAAATGCAGCCACTCTTTTATGTATGAAGCAGGTTAGGGAATTTCGTATATTGTCAATAATTATTGGGAGATTGCTCTTGAAAAGCACGAACTACCATGAACTATTATACGCATTTTCAACAAAAAAAAAAATCAAAAAAATACTGCTCTACTTTTAAACAGTAATGCTAAAGGGCAAGTCCACTCTGGTATTTAGTTCATTTGAATAAAAGCAGGAAAAATAAGAGAAACAGATTAGTGAAAGTTTGAGCAAATTCCGACAAGAAATAAGAAAGTTATGATTTTTTGAAGTTGTTATCAATTAAACACATATTGGCAACTCAGTGATATATATTGCGAGCTCCTCTCCCATTTGAAAATTTCACAGAAATTGATTTTCATTTTCTTAGTTGTTGATGAAGGAATACATTTTGTTTCATACAGGTTTTGTTGTAAAACATATGTGCAATGTTTGAATCTATGTTGCATATGTGTAATGTTTGAATCTAGGTTGCATGTATGACTGAATATTTGAATATTTCCTTTAGAAAAAGTGAAAATTATGACTTTATTTTACAGGGGCAAATGGGAGAGTACCTCGCAAAATATGACACGGAGTTGCTTATTTGTGTTTGATTGATTACAACTTCAAAAAGTCCTGACTTACTTATTTCTTATCGAATTTAGCTCAAACCTTCGTCGATCTGTTTATTTATTTTTTCTGCTTCTTTTAAAACCAACTTGATATCAGGGTGGACTTCCCCTTTAAGCATATAGGTTATAATGCAAAACTTGAAAATTTAGGACAAGGGGATAATGGATCCATGTATTCAAGATCACATGGAGTGAAAGACTTCTTTTAAGAATCAAAATGAAATGGAATATCATCATACTTAATCATATCAATATTTCTGGGCAGGTTTGAGTAGATACTAAAATACACGGAAAGATGCCAATTAAAACGAAATATCACAAAATGTCACTCGCTTTGCTCACTCGCACAATATTTTAAAAGTATGAACATGCCTCTGCTGTCCATGCTAAATGACTACAGGTTCTTTTTGGTATCCTGTGTCACACGCCTCTTGTGATGAATTAACCGCGTTTGTGGGTGAGTGAGAGAGAGAGAGAGAGAGAGAGATAGAGAGACTTGATCAATCTGCTGGTATACAGTCAGACACATCAATCAAAGGATATCATTAAGTCGGATAAAATGGCGAGAATGGACAAGATGGCTTTGTATTTTACTGAATATTCCTAAACTGTTCAGTATGTCATTTTCTCCACTCAGTACACCGCTTTTTATTTCATGTTAAACCGTTACAGTATATGTAGCCGTTCACATGGTTACTGCAATTTGAGTTCAATTTAAAGACAATGTTTAATTCTGGTAATAAAACTGTACTTCGAGAGAAATTGGCTTGAAATCGTTCTAAATGGTTTCTTTTCTGATTATGTAGTGAATGTTTTAATGTTTGGACCATCGCATTAAAATGTTAACGTGCTAATGGAAACTTGCTGGAAATTTATACATTTACTGAAAAGCGCAACACAGAAATGCATGTATGGTACCACGTGTCATAGTGATATTGGCGATTTGCTCGATTTTCTCACCTTTCTTGACTCATTACTCGGTAATTATACATCTTCTATATCAAACTAATTTGGCAGACATCTTTTTTGCAGTCTTGAGCATTCAGTGTACGTTTTGTCACTCATACCAGGGGAGCGTTTTATGAAAGGAAGTTGTCGGATATTTTATCCGACAACTGTTACAAGCTACTGAAATCCTTGCATCTGATTGGCTGAGAGAAATTTGTCGGATAAAATATCTGACAAGTCCTTTCATGAAACGCCCCCCAGAATTCACATTCTCATTTACCTTCGCATGTAAATGTTTATGTTAAAGGAGAATGAAACCCCGGTGAAAGAGAGGATAGAGAGAAGCAATTTAAAAAACGTTCCATCAAAATCGGTTACGAAATGAAAAAAGTTATGAAAGTTTGAAAAGTCTCAATTTCACAGAACTCCGTCTTCATGGTCTTTGGAGTTCTGTTCTCAATTTACTCTCTATGGTGATCCTCAAATTGGCAATGTTGCTTCAAAATGGCAGGTTTAGTAGTACAACTCTCAATCTGTTTTGTACACAAAATTTCATATTTTCTCCATTATCTCTAAAGATGTTTCTTGTCTTTTTGTGAACTCAACATGTATGTTGTTTCAAATACATTTTCCATGATATATCTTGAGCTAAGAAGGAGACAAGCTGCACCTTGAGAGATAATGGGGAAAATACGAAATTTTGTGTACAAAACATATGGAGAGTAAGTTGTACTATTAAACCTGTCACTTTGAAGCAACATTGAGTAAATTGATACTTTTCAAACTTTCATAACTTTCTCATTTCGTAACCGATTTTGATGGAACTTTTTAAAAATTGCTTCTCTCTATCCTCTCTTCTCATTAATATTGATTTTTCCCCAGGGTTTCATTCTCCTTTAATAATGTCTATTTCACCTAATAGCTGAGAAAGTAGTTTGGTATAGATAGGCAACCAGTTGACTTGCCGCTTTAAGTCCTATCCGAAGGACTTACTAATTGAGGGGGACATGTGGCTCACGAGGAGATATGGCGTACAAGGGCTTTAAAATGGCACGGGGCTGATGAAAAGTAGTCCAAAATATTCTTCTCACCTGCTGGATAGGATGTGCGTTTTACGAACGAATTTTTCCCCCTATCAAATTGTATTTCAAATTTTTAACATAAAAATTGAAATTTATTTTTAACACCATGAATTGTATGGGACTACAAAGTCATAACACAATTTGCAATGACTCATTGAGATTTTATGGATGGAGGTATTTTTGCGGGTGTATTAGAATCGTCGTTGTAAGATGATAATTTATATGCTTCATAAATCATGCAGTGCATGATTGTACTTGAGCGTAAAATATTTCATTCTTAGTTCATTCAAAGTGGGTTGGAAAAACACATGAGATGATTCAGTCACTGTTTTTAGGCGACGAATAATTATCGACATAATTTCGCAGCCGTAAAAGCTGACTTTATGCGTATTCACAAATCGGATGAGAATTTATTAATCATACAATAGTGATCAAAGTTATGTGTGGCAATTTATCGAAATCATCTGTTTTATAAATATCTCTATTTGTTTTGTTATTTCTATACGTATATCCATAGATCGAGGAGAACAGAACAACCCCCTCGGAAAAAGGGAGAAAATGACAAAAATATCATGAAGAAGTTTTTTTTTTCTTGGGGGGGGGGGGGGAATGGTCCCGCTTCCCTAGGATATTGGGAGTCATATTTTCGGGGGGAAAAAAGGAGGCCCTATTTTTTTAACACCGACACCCCCCCCCTCCCCCCTAGAGGGCGTGGACTTGGTGGCGAGAGCCCAATAGAGGGCCGTTGAGATTCCCAAAATAATATTCTCAAAACAAAATAATACTGGAATAAATTCCCCCCCCCCTCCCCTTCTGACAAACCCGGATCTGCCTCTGTGTATATACGTGTTGGATATTCGAATCTACCCCAGCCTTTATATTATGAAAATGATCAAAGTTTAAGTAAATAAAACGTTTTATTCCAAAATATTTCTCTTAAAGGATCATTTCATATGAAATAAAAACGAGTCAAGCAATAAAAATATATACCGGTGATTAACCGAAGTGACACACCAAAAGTGCACTTAAAACGAGTTGCTATATTTTTTTTCCATTCAGTGATTGGCATTATCAGATGATACGTGTCTGACTTCTCAAGTTAGACCTGGCCATCTCAAATGTCTGTTAAAGTATACTTCAAAATCGTTCGAAGACGAGATACATCCGAGTGATACGGGTAGTACCATGTGTGGTGTTAAAACATGATCTCTTTCGCGTGCAAGTTTTCTTGTCGTCAAGTTGTTGCGAATACGCAGTACTTCTTCTTTCAGCCGGTGGCATCATTTTTTTTTGCTCTTGATAGTGCTTTTAGTGTTCTTTGAAGGTATGTAGCGGTGGGATGCAAGGGAGAATACTATTTAAAAAGAGGGCACTTGTAAGCAGGGGCGGCGATTCCGGGGGCGGGGGAAACGTCCCCCTGGATTTTTTTTTTTTTTTTTTTTTTTGGGGGGGGGGATCTTCCCCCGAAAATTTTTAAGACTGAAAAATGCATAAAAAATAATAAGTAAAGGCTGCAGCACCATATCCAGGCCCTCAATGGCTCTAAAATGCAAAATTTCACTATTCAAATTGGGAGGTTTTCTCGATCGGTCGCTACTCTCCCTCGCATACTAGTACTCAAAACTGTACAATATTGCTTAAGATCTCTAAAACGTAAGTTTTATTAAGGCAGAGATTCCCCTGTTAAATACAGTAGACAATGTAAACACCCTATTGGACCCAAAACAGCCATTCAGGGGGGACGGGAAACAAATATTCAAGGTTTGTGCTCCCCCCCCCCAAAAAAAAAAAAAAAAAAATTAAATTAAAAAAAAAAATTAATAATAATCATAATGATAAAAAGATAAATGAATAAATAAATAGATAAAATAAAAAAATAATTAAATAAATAATAGAATACCCGATCTCCTGTTTAAATGGTGATTCAACTCTTAATTGGATTTGCCTGTGTGATCCAAGTGCTCTAAAACTCAAAATACTCTCCCTTGGTCGCTATCCGACCGCTGTCCGACCTTGCAAAATAGTAAATATAATATTTACTAAGGAATTCGCCAAAATGCAAATTTTCTATACTGCAAAATGCAATCCGAGTGTGGGGGGGGGGGGGTGGACTCGTGTCCCCTCGGAAATTTTGAAGACTGAAAAATAATGACTGTAGCAAATAAAGAATAAAAGTTGCAATACCCTGTTGTATACTGTGTATATATTATATAGGCTCTTAGGTCTCTTCCGCCCCCCCCCCCCCCCCCCGGCCGTGATTCGCCCCTGCTTGTAAGGGTGGTTACATGAAATAATAGATCTTGGCAAGGTGCAAGGATCGTTTCAATGATCGAGACACAGCCATAGACATGATAGAGCAAAGTATACCTCCTCAAAACATCCCCACCACCACCACCACCACCACCACCACCACCAACAACAACAACAACAACAACAAAACAGACACAATACTTCATTGAAAAGGGGCATTATCACATGACAAACAACCGAGGTAAAATGAGGCAATTCTGTTACCTTAGGATGGGAAGAATATAAGAATGGAACCTTACTAAAAGTTTCGACTTTTACTCCCTCAAGGGTGCGTCTATTATGGCTTTTGTATCGGTTTGGCAGTTCAGGGTGTAGATTTGAACCTTTGTTTCTAAGTGTGATCGAGTTTTCCCCCATAATCATTTGAGAGGCGACTGCCCCCTCCCACAAAGTGCCCTCTCCCACAAAGTGCCCCAAAATTACTATCTCTGGTATCGAGCTAGGATTACTGAAGCTTCAGTTCATGAAATGGCATTCTCCATGACACGTCAATCTGTTTTTCAAGGGAAATAAACTACAAGCAATCCGAACCGCTCCATGGATATACCACGGTTGATACAGGTGGGTTTTAAAATGTGGGGGGAAATTACAGAAGCACCGTTCATCGGCTCAGCCAAATTGTCGTTCGCGCACCGCTTATAATCGAGTGATGAAAAGACAATACTTCGATTTTACAGTACTGCTACGAGGTAATCATTTTTGGGGACATTCAGGGGCGTTGATAGACCACTTTGAACTGAGAAGGGGGAGGGGATCATAGGTTCCTAATTTCCGACAAGTTTGCAGAAAATGTTATAAATCAAAAGAAAGGGCTCTCCTTTCTTTCATTTACCGAGATGCACATACCCTGCATCTAGCTGTAGCAACGCATTGGGAACATCGAAGAGGGTGCTGCGTAAAGCCATGTAAGGCTACATTACGCCATGTAACGCTATGCAAGGCTACGTAACACCACGTAACACTATCAAGGCTACGTAACGCCACGTAACGCTAAGGCTACGTAACGCCTTGTATGGCCACGTAACGCCAAGTAGTACCGCATAGGCGACACGGCACTTGACCTAGTTGACTTCTCGAAATCCCCATTCCCACTGTATACTTTCCAGTAGGCGCCACGTAGACCCGTATAAAACTGTCACGGAGGTGCAATTCGCCGTAACGTTATCACCAACGCTAATTAAGCATACGAAGAAGATTCGCGCACACGCCAGTTCTCTGTTTTCGCAATATATTCATGTTGCATACACATTTCATTCTCACTTGGGGCACGGCGTCAACGACCTCGAAAGCCGCTGACGCAATCCTATGTCAGTAAGCGACGCCTCATGTGCAACGGATATAACTGCCTCGAGTGAACCACGTCATGTCCTACCATGTATGACACAAACAAATGGATCTACGTGAGTATACGTGGCCCTTGCGACTCTGCTCTAAATCACCACGTGACCTCGTCAAAAATGAAAGTGTCGTCTTCCAGTGATAGTAAAGAACAAGCTTTGAACAAAGTCCGAAGACGCGAACAAGTATTATTGCACGGGCAAAAATAATGACCTTTCTGACGGGCGGGTGGGGTGGGGGTGGGGAGTGAAGCAAGGATATCTTCAAAGCAAGCAACATTTTTGAAGGACAGTGAATTAAATTGAATATCACGCTTTCTGTATCTTCAATGACAGTGATTAAACACAAAAAAATAGGACTTTGTGACGTATACCATAATAGATGGTGCGAAAACTAATACCAAATAAACTTTATAATCCTCGATCATACAATACGACGATAGGTATAATGCCTGCATTTTTCTTGCAAAACCACCTACTTTCTTCAAGATGACCCGGAGTGTTTAGTAATTATCATATTATGTTCTGATCATCGAAATTAGACACCGAAGGTGAGGGGGTGTACGGCGTTTGTGTTGGAAATCGAATACACTGGATAACGTTACACTTTGATTTCTGCTGGTAAACTTCAGTTAAACTGATAGGAAGGACAGAGGAAAATTAGAATTGTTTGCAAGGTGATTCCACTTAACCGCCCCCCCCCCCCCACACACACACTCCATCTTCTCACTACTACAGCTATATAGTCTCTCTTGTTTGTATCCATTCTCTTCATTTGTCTTAGATGCGCTCAACTTTCATAATGATACCTCTGTCTACACTCTATAATACCAAGGTGTGAAATCAACATTGAAAATGGCCGAGGTGTTGGAACGTTTTTAAAGTGGTAGATTTAACAATTTCATCATCCTAGATGCAGATGAGTGTAATACAACATTTTGAAAATGCTCGCACACATCTATCCATATAAAAATGGTCATTTAACACCTTAAATTTTAAGGCTGCGTGTATCCATGTTACACAATCTGTAGCTTTGACTATTTTCCTGGCTTTTAATGGAGATAAGATAAAAAAATTTAAATGATATCAAAATCACTATCTGCTTCATGTGTGATAACATTCATATTCACCATGCACAGTGCTTTAATATGCTTCATTATTACCCAGGGCTTTAGGCCCTACCTAATTTGATGCTCTCGGCATTCAAGGAACTCCTACCTACCAGGTACACCCATTTTCTACACCTGGGTGGAAAGTGGCAAATGCATGCAGTTAAATCTCTTGCTAAATGAGATAAATGCTACGTCGGTGCTCGAACCTTCGACCTTCGCATCTGCACTCAAAAGGGTAAACCACCCAACTACGACAAGAGCAAAGTGTAAAGAAAATTGTGAGCTTGCTGAAAAAGACAATAATTAGTTAAAAAGAGCCCACACGGAAATATGCACACAATCATGTGGCACCCCGGCCTAACACGTACATGTATAGCCCAAAATATACAGTATATCATAAACCCCGATAAGACACAGAATACCATGTTTATTTGGTAATTAATCAGCAATGGCACGTTATTTTTATCATAATAATCTGGCATATTTGTGATAATTTTCATCGGTTCTAATATAACTTATTTTTAGAACTATTATCTACGTTATATACAAGTACGCATGCCCAAGAGTGAAATGGGGAGCCCTTCTGTGACCGTATATCAATACTTGTTTGCTTGGATAATCACAATATCAAAAGCAATGAAAGCATGCCGCCCAACCACTAAGTGAAAAGGGAATGGTGTGTTTCGACTCAGTCTCACAAAATTATATGTAGCGTAAGATCTGTTTTAACTTTCTTATTTAATTGGGGCAATAGATTAAGAGCAAGATAGACAATGAGAACAGAAAAGGAAGAGAAAGAGAAAGAGAAGCAGTGGGAATAGAAAGATAAAGAGAGAAGAGGGAGGGGGAAAGCAAATTTTCGCAGATAAACACCGACCTGCTTTGATTTGTCTGGTTATTCCCTACCGATCTCCCTTATACCTACAAAAACTTTTTAGTGTCAAATCTTCTTTTAAAGCAGCAAACGAGAAGAGACAATTTTGATGTATAATTATTGCCCCGATGTAAAGCATATAGGTCTACTGACTCCAGCAATTCTGATAATGCGTGGGACTGACAAGGTTTTTCTTGAACATGTACCTGTAAACATGACTTTGTGTAAAATTTGCATCATCCTAAATCTAATTTTGAAACAAGTCACGATAAAAATGTAAAATAACAAAACAAAATGCTGCATGTGATCAATCAGTTCTTTTAAAGCGTAACAACAAATTAAATTCGTTATAATGAAGAAAAGTGAATACAGTGAGAGTATATGTAATCATATCGATTGATCATGATTATTACGAACAGCTAATATTATATCATTTCAGTACCATATAGCATCGTGTATATATTATATATTTCATTTTAACAAAATATCACTATATTAACCATGATATTACCTTTATGCTAATTTTACAATGTCAATAAAGTGTGCTGCTGACTTTGATAAAAACTGTAACATGTTGGGTAAACATGATGAAAGGACATCGGGGGAGCGTTTCATGAAAGGAAGTTGTCGGATATTTTATCCGACAACTGTTATAAGCTACTGAAATCCTTGCATCTGATTGGCTGAGAGCAAATTTGTCGGATAAAATATCTGACAAGTCCTTTCATGAAACGCCCCCCGGATCTGTCAAGACTACGACACAATTATGATGTCCCAAAGTGCTTGTCAGGGAATTTATTTGTTTTTTGCAAGTTTTTGTAATTTACTATACACTTCGCACGTTCAAAACAACCACATTACATCGTATATAATAACTTAAGCAGAGACGCATCCAGGATTGTCGGGGAAGGAAGGGAGGGGCCGAGGGGGTGGCATGTTCTTTCTGTTATCGGAATATGATTCAGGGAATCACACCGTCCCTTCCAAACTAGCTCCATGGGGGGGGGGGGGGGGGAGGGGTGGTGCTCGGAGACAAGAGAAATAGAACAAACATATCGAAGTATATTCTCTAAGAAAATGATCAATTTTGCGATAGTTTCCTCTCGAGATGCAGTTGCGCGCACTACCAATGATAAAAATTCCGACTGAAGTTACAAATCTGTTTCACATGACGTCAAGTATAATCACGTTAAATCAAATCATATCAAATCATATCAAGGTGTGACTCAGCCAAATGTCACAAGCAGACGTGGCAGCCCGATTGGACAACCGAATGACCCGAGGTCGTCATCGAGATCGGACCTGACTGATTGGTCGATTTAACCCGGTACGATCTCGGTATGAAAGAGGTGAGACCTGATGACCTTCAAACGCTCCAATCTTGTTAGCCACAATAATCTCTCCACATCGAGTGTGCTTCGCCGAGATTTCCCTCTGTGTTTGCCGCTTATCGACTCACAACAAGGTGTCTCAAAAGAACAATGTATTAATATACAATGTAAAAAAAGATTTATGTCAACTAGTATATCGTATTTCTAACTTGCATCCGGTTTTTTTTAAATAAAGGCTTGATATTTCATCGCAATGTCTTCATTTTATCTCATTTTCCAACCGCTCGCAGTTTCACGGTGTCCACTCATCTGAAGTATGGCTTCATAATTTCGTTAACAGAGAAAATTTAAGGTAGATCTCATGTTACAAATTATCTGTTAGAGTCCAGCTGTTTCAAAAGAAATGACGAAGAATTCCCTGTTTATTTCTTTGTCGTTCTTTTATCCATCATTTTACAATAAAATGTTTTTTTTTTAATATCTGGTTGTTCCAATAGACTCTTTTCGTAGGTTCGATATTGTTTTGAGTCATCCCTCTGTCTCTTTCCTTCTATACCTCATACTTTTGAACATTTCTGTTTTAGTGCCCTCCCCCCCCCCCCCCCCCTTCCCTTCTCGACAGTGTCAAACTTATGTTTGGCGGATCTGTCTTTTATACATTATATCAGTTCACCTATACCCGCCTTCAATTTCTAGATAATACAAATATATAAATCAAAGGATGCATTGTGATATCACAAGCTGATTTTATCTGATGCATGTGAAATAGATGAAGAGCACATGATTATCATAAGTGCAATGTTTTGGATTGGCATATAAACATGATAAAAATAGTGCTAATCCTAATTGTGGTTTTTTGCTGAGGCACCCTGTCGAATGGAACGCGGTATTTTCTCCTTGCCAATAATCGATCCCATCGCTGTCTGTTCTAATTAAAAATCGATTAGGACAATTTGGACGCAACGCTCTAATTGGGCCTCTGACATAATATTTACTCCGTCAGCGGCATATGTGTGTGTGATGAAAGAGAGGCAGACAGAGAGAGAGAGAGAGAGAAAGAGAATGGGTGTGTGTATGTGTGTGTGGGGGTGTGTGTGTGAGAGAGAGATGGAGTGACAGAGACAGACAGACAGACAGACGGAAAGAGGCTTACGATAAAAGACAAAGTGTGATAGTATAGGAATAGAGGGAAATAGTCTGGGAGGGGTGTGTCTATCTTCGGATGATGACGCCACGATGTCACTTTGTATATTATGGAGATCATTTTACAAAAACACTCAACAGGAAGTTTTAAGGCCCTGAGAGAAACAGAAAGAGAGAGAGAGAGAGAGATGGGGTGTATATATATATATATATATATATATATATATATATATATATATATATATAATTATATACATATATATATATGGATAGACGGAAATAGTTTTGGGAAGAGTGTGTCTATATCTACCGATGATGACGTCATGAAGTCACATTCACATGGAGTGAAATCCGTTGACAAATCATCCCACTTGTTCTTAAGACAAAATTCTGAGGCACTGACAGAGAGAGAGAGAGAGAGAGAGAGAGGAAGAAACTGAAAGGGGAATAGTGGACTGGTCTCATGTCCACATCTACGAACGATCGCATCTAACAATTCTCAAGTCTAAGGCTGGAGATCAGGGCCCCGTCTTATAAAGATTTGCGATTGATCCAAATAAATCGCAAATCCTCCAATCAATCGCAAACTTCCAATCTACTATCTCTTACGTACATAGTTGCGATTGATATCAATATGATATTAATTTGATAATGTTATATCATTTGTCACATGTTAAACCTCAGTAATCTTATTATGATTTGCTACATTTGCTCTCTTTGTTTCCATATCATTTCCACATGATTGTTACTTTTCTTTATACTAATGCTCTTTGTATTGTAAAACAAAATATTGATGTCAATGTCAATGAAGTTTCTTAATAAAATACCAACAAAAAAAAATACCAATCGCAAATTATCTGCAATCAATCGTAACTCCTTATAGGACGGGACCCAGTAGGTTCAGGTAACAGAGAGTTTCAAGGCAGGATGAGAGACAAAGAGGGAGAGGGGGGGGGGGGGGGGGGGGGGGGGGGGGGGGGAGGGGGTAAACAAATTTATTTATGAGATAGAAGGGATATTGAAGATGAAACAGATATGATGAAGCATGGGCAATGTACCCTAGTAAGAGCTTCTCCAAGCTTTCCAGAGTACAGTCAGTGTAATAATTTGTGTCCACCATGCATACTGTTCCCGGTACAGTAGCTTTCTCGATCACTTTATTGTTTATTCCCCTCTCTCTATTACGATCTGTCCATAATACTTCAGTACCCCCCCCCCCCCTTCTCTCTCACTCACATTTATTTATGAGATAGAAGGGATATTGAAGATGAAACAGATATGATGAAGCATGGGCAATGTACCCTAGTAAGAGCTTCTCCAAGCTTTCCAGAGTACAGTCAGTGTAATAATTTGTGTCCACCATGCATACTGTTCCCGGTACAGTAGCTTTCTCGATCACTTTATCGTTTATTCCCCTCTCTCTATTACGATCTGTCCATAATACTTCAGTACCCCCCCCCCCTTCTCTCTCACTCGCTCCTTTTCTCTCTAGGCATCCATCTGTCTGCGTGTCTGTTTATCTTTCTTATATACTTACTTGCTAGTTCCCTCCCCCTCCCTCCATGCCCGCTCTTTCTTCTTTCTTTCTCTCTCTCTCTCTGTCTTTCTCTTTCTCTCTCTGTCTGTAAGTTTCTCTCTCTATGTCTGTCTGTCTCTGTCTCCCCTCTCCCCCCCCCCCCTCTCTCTCTCTATCTCTTCAGGTTACCATTGTTTTTCTTCCAAGAAGCTCCTATTAAGGTATCGACCCCCTCCCCGCAATCAACATGACCAGTGACATACCACAGGCCTTGGGTGAGGTTAAATGTATACCACAATATTAGCATGATTAGTTTATTACCCCCTTTGTTCCGTGTGCGTGTTTGTACACTATGCCTTTTTCAAGGAAGCCAAACATTCAAGTTGTCTGTGTAAATTTAACACCGGACAATATTTTTACAATGGAGTTCTGTTGAAATCAATAAACCGAAATGAGCAAATGCATAAACAGGAATAAATGAGTAGGGATATCATTTGTATTATTTGGGCCGAATGTAACTATGAATTGCTTTCCATAAGCTTTAGTACAAGCATTTTCAGTTAACATGGTTAACTTATTCTGAAAACTCAGACTTTTAAGATTGCTAGTTTTTATGCATCTGGCCCCTTTTTATGCATCTGGCCCCTTTTATGAAATTATTAGTTTAATTACTAGTTAAGTACTGAAAAAGAAAATCACCTGGAAATCATTTTTAAAAAGCAACAAAATTAAGATTCAGAAAAAAAGTCATGCTTCTAATATTGCATTTCATGACTATAAGCAACATAATTAAGAATATTTACACAAGGAGAGGTTTTGAAATACAGAAAGAGGGGAATATTTACACAAGGAGAGGTTTTAAAATACAGAAAGAGGGGAAACCTAAACAAGAAAAGACATGTTTGAAATAGAGTAGACATGGGCCAACACAAAGGAGAGGAAGAGAAGTGGATAGACTTGAAAATGTGAAAGGAAATTAAACCGATTTTACCAACGAATTAAACATAATTTCTGCTCAGATGTCTTAAATTGCACCTAACGAAAGCAAGCACAAAGAACCACATGCTTTTAATGAAGAAAGAACTGCACTAACTAACTAAGACGTTTGTGATAGATGAGCAGGCGGTGGGCCTTCGAACTTTCTGTCAGTCCGAGAGGCAGCTTTCATCCGTCTTTTCGCGCGCTTTTTGGGAGTCAGCCTGGATATTAGTCTGTTGATACAGACCTTAAAATGTATCAGAAACACGGATATAGTTGGATATTGATCATTGTGTACTGACATGTAAGACGATGGATCCTACTGGTTAATGATAAATTGATTATGATAAGACTGAGGTTCACCAAATCCTGTTCAACGAGTACAGCATCAACCAACTTGCGCTAGTCACCGTCACGACGGAAGCAGCCATGATAGTGGCCATATTTAACCTTTCCTTTATAGATGGTTGATGGTAGATGATTTAGGGATTGCAAAAGAGTAATGAAAATCTTTTTTAAACCTTGGTCAGCAAAAGTGATATATCTCCATCTGCTATTCAGTCTTTGAAGAGATTAAATTTGTAGAATTCATAAGAGTAAAGTTTTCTGATTACACAGCGAAAATGATTTTACTAGAATTAAACTTGAATGTATAATCAATGACTAATCAATCAAGTTTATATCAAATCAAATCAGAAAATTTCTAATAACCACTTAGCACTGTTAGATAAACCAGAGGAAGCATGCTGTTAGGGGAGACATTTTATTACATTCTGAATACATAGACTACACCGGTGTCGTAATGAGACCAAAGACGCTGGAGGCTGATGGAACGCCAGGCTTGTAGCGCAATACCTTGCGTGTGTATAGTCTCGTGAAGTAACGGGGCTCTTACACTAAACTAGTCTTATCCACAGCTGGATTAATTCTACAAAAAAATAATTCACCGACTTCACAGCTATTTGTAAATTAATAAACTGCACTCGAATGATTTCCTGTGAGTTATTGCTTCAGTTTCATCAAAGCCATAATGTTAAGCAATGTAGATTATATGCAATGTCATGCCCCGATACATTATCTGTATTTTATAAGTAATACAATAGCACGGAGAAGAGGCTAGAAGCACTGACATGATGGAGTATACGGTGTCCTGGATTTGAACACCGATTTGTCCTGAGTGAAAGTGTTAATGGCTTGCGAACAGCTGTTCGGCTTGTCAGCTTTAATATCGAGAGCGAGTGTATCATAAGCTATTCTTTCCTTCGTCAGCATCCATTAACATTTGATAATTAGCGACGAGAAGTGAAGAGAAGCAAGCGAGACATGGCAGCCATTTTGGGGGAGTTAGACTTGCGAGTCCGGACGCCTGCCTACCCAAATAACCAACGACCGAATCAGAGAGAACTAAGCAAAAGATGGGTGCACCTGTTTGGCAGTTATGATACTTGAGAGTCCGCACCCAAATAACCGATGATAAAATCAGCGATGGGAACCGACCAAGTCATTGAGAGATTTGTATCATTGTTTGGGAGTTATACTTGCGAGTCGGCACACAAATAACCAGCGACTAAATCATATAACCGACGAGTAAAATCAGATAATCATGAAACCCGAGAAAAACATGGCCCCCTTGTTTGGCAGTTACTGTACTTGCGAGTCCACACCCAAAGAACCCTCGACTAAATCATGAAACTTCCCGTCGCTAATCGAACCAAAGTTTACAAAAGAGGCCTACACTAACATAACTGGGCCCTCTTTGTTTTAAAGTCTGTATTCTGACCCAAAGATGGAAACACAGTGTATCAGAAATTATTTCATCCTCCTGACTTATAAAATGCTTGAAGTGATTTGGTAACTTTGTAGAGGCTTGATAAAATCTGAGCTGCCTGGCCTTACATGCTATCAGTGTATGTAATATGGTGTAAAAATGAAGCCCAGGGGGAAAAAAAGCACTTCAAAATAATCATGTGCTTCACAAAAGTAAACATTATGCAAGTGGCCGGAAATGCCAGACTCATTTTCCCCCATAGACTCAGTGTTAGACTAAAGCGTATGGCCATATGCTTTCGTAAATGGGAGTATTCAGTTATAGATATCTTAATAATAGCATTATATATTTGAAAAATTTTCTATGCCTGGGGCTATCTATTTCTCCTTCTGAACATCATTATAAAAGACAGATATCAAAATTCAACAAGTTATTAAATCAAGCCTTCACAAAGTTACCGAATCCCTTTAAAGGAAAGAGGGAGGGGAGAAACGGGGTTAAATGTAGACCTTTCCCTACAGACATTGCACAAAGCCACAATATCTTCTTTCTTCACTTCTTTTTATATTTTTTATATCTCCTTTTTTAATAATCCACAAGTTATATTTAGCATTATAAACAATAGGTTCCTATTTATTGTAAAACATAAGACAGCTTTTGCTGTGAAAATATTTCTTGAAGTTGAAAAAAAAATTGAACTAATTCTGAAATCACAATCCATATGCAAAAGGCTACCTAAAAGTATTTAAAATAAAGATCTTTTAGATCATTTTTAAACTGAAAAAACTGAGAACTGCCCCGCCCCGCCCCCCCCCCTCCCCAATTTTGTAGGGGATTCTGCCACTGCATGTTTGTCCATTTCTGGATACTTCCCTCTGTAATAAACTCCGTTGAAACCATTAATATTTACCGGAAACCGACTGCCTTTAAATCTGATTCGTAATGACGTAGTTTCAATTGCAGTGATCGATGTTTGTAAACCAAAATAAACAACCATTTCTTTGGATAAGCGCATACTTGGAAGTGGGAAAGCAAATTTGTAAATGAATTCTGAATAAAATATGAGATGGAATTAATCGATTCGAGGAAGAAAGGAAAGCCGCACAAATCAAAAATGAATTTACTCTGGGGCTAAAGTCCGGTGTAAATTATTATCCGCGTACACCTGTTCACGTATAGAAGTACTGCAGTCTGTTCGTGACGAAATTTGAATGGGCATGATGGGTGTGTTGTTAATTATGAAGTAACCTTCTAAAACACACAGGGCAATATGATCCTGGAAGATTTAAAGGTGCATTGCAGATTTTTCCGTTGATAAACTAAAAGGTCCCCCATTATTAGGTGATTGTAAGCCCAATTAGTCAGCGGGGGAGGGGGGGGGGGGTCTTGTTTATATTTTGTTCACTAAAATATAACACTAATATAAAATAAGTGAGGAATAGGTGTCAAATGGATAATAATTTTACATTTGTATACAAAAGCAGAAGCAGTAGTAATATTATATAGATGGGTAATAGTGATTGAAGAACGACAAAAGCCGTGTCTGTAACAGAATAACAATAATAACTTTGTACTTGTAGAATTTATAGAAATATGATAATTAGTTATAACAATGACGATGATAATTACGAATGATGAATAATGACCTTTGATGATGAATCATGATGATCAAAATGTTAAACCACAGAAATTATTATAATAGTAGTTTCTCATTTTGTGGAAAAAATCGATTAGCCTCCTCGCCTCAGGAGAAAATGTTATTATGTTGTAGCCCGTTTTAAATGGGTCATTGGTATTTATATGATATACATGTCTGTATTGAGTAATTTATTGAAAGTCTGATTTTGTGCGTACGTCATTGTTGTGTTTTTCATGGCAATATGACTCGAATTATTTTTTGTGCTTTTTGGCTTGCCCAAGATTACAAAGTATGCTGATGAACGAATCACGTTTTGTCTTTTGAAAAATGTAGTATCGCGGATTTATATACGCTTGTTTAGCAGTGAAGAATAAGCTTCGGAGCTTTAAGACCCAAAACACAAATCTTAAAAGATGAATTTACATCCCCGCGGTCAATGGAGGCCGTCCCCTCGAGAGGGGGGCAGGTGTTCCGAGACGGGTTTCTGACTATAGCTTCTCCCTCTCTACACCCGCCCGACTCGCTGCCAGGCACTACAAGCTCGACAGTCGGTTTGATAGAGCTGCCAGTTTCCATCTATAACAGCCTCGTTTCCCTCCTAAATGATGGATCGCTGTTGTAAAATACCGCTCCATTATGGCCACACTAATGTTTAATAGCTTAAAAGCGGCACGCGTAGTTTTTCTCCCCTTGTTGGCGGCAGGCGAAAGAAGGAGGAAGAAGGAAAATGCATGGGTTTGTTGTTGGCGCGCGCGACGAAGGGACGTAAAGATTGATCAACGTAGAACGAAGCGCCAATACTCATGTATTACGTTCTATTTGACTATCATCACTCATGGCTTATGTACTCTCCTCAGACACAGAGGGGAAGGAAGAGAAAGGAAGAGGGGATATCATGGATAGGAGAAAGATATATATATCCACATGTCCAAAGACAAAGAGAGACAGAAAGACAGAGAGAAACAGAGACAAGCCTGGGCGCCTTGCAAAAAGAGCTTTAAAAAAAAAAAAAAAAAAAAAACATAGTAGCAGCTCGACGTCGCAAAAGTATATAGGCTAGTGTAATGAATGATGAGAGAACACACAGTACGAAAGGAAGAGAGAGAACTAGGGTAATGGATAGAAGAAAATAATATATGCACACATACTGAAAAGACAAAGAAAGATTTTTGAAAACAGAGAGAAAGGGCTCGTTCTTTCAACATGGCAACGGCGCGGCGTCTCAAAAATGTGGCAAGTGACGAAAATCTGATGGCCATAGCTGTTGATTTACTATTATGCTTTCAGTCGTCATAATTCATATGCTTATGACTGTGCACATCTTTGCCAGTGGACTGAAAATGACAAATAGATCACCTCTCTCATACGGTGAAAATAACTAGTGTGTCTGTCTTATTTATATTCAAGTTAAACTGATCTAATGAATTTGGTGAAACTATTTTCATTTGCTCTCCATGCATTTTTGTGTATATAGAAAGTATACCTCAAATCAAATATGCGTCATTTTAATGACGATTCCCTGCATAGCCTGCACATGCACGCATATTATCTCAATGGGCGCTTACCAAAACTAAATTTATTCTTATTATTCCAAAATATTTTAATAATACCTTAATCAAAGATGTTTCATTAGTGGTAAAGATAAACTATTAAAGAACCACATAACTATATCCGAATGCTGTCAAATATTTTGCTTTTGATATTTGATTTGTTTTTCAGTGGGACCGGGAGGAATACTGGTAACCTGAATACATAGCTCGATGTGTCGCTATGCCTTTGATATTTCGTTTGAGGGGGAAACATCCACAGAAATCTGTAGCCCGAAGCGATTAGGGGTTTTAAACTTTTCAATGGACCTCAATTTAGTGCTCCAAAAGAAATTGAATTTGATATCATGTAAACCTCATTACATCTCAATTCAGAAATAAAGGAACAAGGCAAATGTAATGTAATACTACAACTCCAAGGCTGTCCTAAAATATGTAATTCATTCAACAATAACATTATTGACATAATGTTTTTCTTCTGAAAAAGGGTGCAGCCTCTATGAGGATAATGGTGGTGGTGGTTATTATGATGATAATGGTAATGACGACTGTGGCGACGATGATGATCTTTGTCAGCTAGCGATGACATGAGAAGTATATGTATATAACTTATTTTACAATACTGTAACACTTTTAAATTCCAACGTGTTTCCTTCTTTCATGAATTCAAAATAAACGATTTTATCCATAGGGACCCCAATGCCGTCTGCATCCTCTGAAAAAAGAGTAAAACTCCAAAAGAAGCAGTACAATACAACTTGATTTACTTGCAGAAAAATTATATAAATATTTAATAGTATAATCAACAAAATAATCAATTAATTAATGAATTTAATGTGGACGAGTGACATATCCCTTTATATATTTATCAATTTTTGGATACATAATTAGATTTTTTATTGATGTGATTTCGCACTTATGTTCCTGGTTGAAGGTTCCTAATATCATCTATATTATGTTTTAAATTATGAATGTGAAAGAAGCAAATTACGCTCTTTCAAAAATACGCACATTCCTCCGTCGATATGCCTCAATGTCAAGACACATGTAATTTAATAACGATGACTTTTCCAATACACGTGGTAATTGGTTAAGTTTATCTCAATGAGTTCCGCCAATTGTATTTGCTGAATGATAAAGAAATGGTTGAGCGCATTATCTGGGAAAGGTGAATACAATATTGACAAAAATATCGGTGACAAAAGTTTGATTGATGGCTAGCAAGCAAATCTACTTCAATCAGAATTGCACGCCTTATCAGCCATTTATCTGAAGGCCAAATACGAATGCATTTTTTTTTTTCTTTCTCTTTCGGTGGTGTACTTGTTTGTTACACTCATTCTATTTTATGATCTACCTCGATCACTAAAAAAGTAATATTCAGCGTCAGAGTGAATATTTAAGCGCACCATAAAGAAATTTTGATGGAGAGATTTATTTTGCCGATGTCGGGTGGTCTTTGATCTACATCTGTTATAATTTTTCTTCCTTTTTGATGAAAATTGATTAGGATATAATGTACTTCGAATGAAAGCCCAATTGAAGGGGAGAAATGGGAGAGAGAGCTATTCTTGCGAGGAAATTTGAAAGATGGTGCGGATGTTTACGGTACAGGGATTGCCTCGAGATTGATTTGGGAGGAGAGCCTTTATCCCGATTGTTCGTGTATTTGGTAAACAACTTTACAACTGTATCAGTCAAAAATTAAATTGAAAGGTCTGAGTGAGTAATGGTCATAATGTCGAAATTAGACGACCTAGGATATAAATCTCGATTATGAATGAAGCCAGGATTCGAGAGGATTTATTGAAATTTTATTTATTTCTTGTGCCATCGGAAATCGCTATGATCATGATGATGATGCATTTTAAAAGTTTGAGACGTCCCCGTTGTCACCTTTTCAACATTTTGATCATACTTTCACAGGCATAAGGCCACGAAAGGGGGATGCAGCCCCCACCCTGTCTCGTAAGACTCTGTGTGTGTTCATGTTTTATGTTTTTGGAGAGTGGGACTTATAGTAGATTTGATTTGATCCCCGTGTCCTGAAGCCCCTATGTCCCGACACCCCTATGTTTCGACACCACAGTTCCGACACCCCTTTGTTCCTGCACCCCTATGTTTCGGCAACCCCATGTTCTGACACCCCTAGGTCCCGACGCCCCTATGTTCCCACGTCCCTATGTTCCAACACTCCAATGTTTAAACAATAAAATGATCCGACATACCTTTGTTCCCCACACTCTTCTGTTTAAATATCCTTATGTTTCGACACCCCATTTATCAAAAACCCATATGATCCACCACCCCTATGCTCCAACACCCCAGTAATCCGGAACTCCAATGTTCCAACACTCCTATGTTCCTACACATGTCCCGACGCCCCTATGTCCCAACACCCTTATATTCTCACATCCCTATGTTCCGCGACACCCCTGTCTTCAGACACCCTCTGTCCTAACACCCGTACGTTCCAACGGCCATATTATTGTTCGGCACCCATTTGTCCCGACACACATAATACCCCCCCCCCCCCCCCTCTCTCTCCCCACATTATACAACACCCCTAATGTTCCAATAGGCCTATCTCTTTCTTCTGGCACCCCTGTGTGCCGACAAAACTTTGTTCTGACCTTCCTATATTCAGGCACTTGCGGCCTACCATTTTCATATATCGCTTTAAATGAAATACGTATCTTAAAACATGCTAAATGCACACAGGGTCGTGCCCCCCCCCCAACCCCACCTCTGCTCTTCAGTTATACCCTATTCCGCCCCTTCACTACGGTGTGAACTACCAATTTGCAATCGTAAAGAAGGCAAAAAAGGTTAAATGACAAACAACTTTATCGCGTCCCAATTTTTCCTCATCTCTAAATTGAACAATAAATCATTATCATACATTGCTCAGACTTTGCGCTCATTCATCTAGCCGATCAATCACAGGCCTCTGGCACTTTTATCGTCAAATCTGAATACTAAAACGAGAAAAGAAAGAGAGAGAGAACACGAGAGAAAATGAGAGATTGTTGAACTATTTTTGCTTTTCCTTTACAGCTTTCCAAATTAGAATGTTCGGAAACGTTTTTAATGTATCGTCCTGATGGATTGACATGACAATTTGCCGAGTAAAGCTTGAGTGCGTGGGCTCCGATGTTTTTTGATGCATTTAGTTGACCTCCAGGTGGATATGACGCCGAAGTGTATACTATTATTCAAAATTCATTCGCATATTTGATAGAGATACATATTTAGTGAGTTGTGGATTGATCTCTTGATGCATCGGGTTGGGGGGGGGGGGGGTAAACATCAAAATGGACTATTCTGTCCATTTTAGAATACATGACGCTTTTGACAAAACTGAAAGGGACTATTGTTGAAAATCATGAATTGGGGGGGGGGGGGAATGGGGGAGGGGAGGGGGATACATAGTGAGACATTGATATCATGTATCCATTATCATTATCAACTAATTGTCATTTTGTTCACATTTTTCATTTAAAAAAATATATTATCAAATACATCCATAGGCGTAGGGGAAATGTTTCTGCAAGGGGGTTGACGTCTCTTGTCCGAATGACATTATCTTTCCAATCTACATGATCTAAGATATTCTAAATATAAGAGTTAAAAAGATACAAATAGACTTCCTCACTGCCCCGATATCAGGTGACGGTGGCCCTAATATTTGGTAATTTCAGAAAATGCTCGTAGGGGTTCAGCCCCCAGCCAAACGCCTACGCCTATAAATACATCGTCTAAATGCTTAGAGTGACCTGCTGATGTTCTATAACTACAAATACGTTGATTAAAGGAACTAGATGACCAACAAAATCAACGACTCTATGCAGTATCTTTAAAGATAAAGTTGAGTTCCGGTCATACGATTATACACTGGAAAAAAAAAAAAAACTCTCAAATGTTGTTGTTGGTACGTGTTATAATGGCAGTCAGTCACATTTGATTATTATCACCAACAAATTTTAATTTTCAAAACAATTGGGAAATGTTAATCTTGTCTAAATACTGTGAGATTTTGGAATCATCAAAATGATAATTGACCCAATCTCGCTCAAAAGCACACTGCGCACAGAAATAGGTAGATGGGACTGCACACACATTTGGCATGAATGTTAGGCCAGAACACTTCAGCTATTTATAATCATATTTCGAATACGAGGGCACTTGAAGAGCAATCCTTTTCCGAGGACATTTCTACTATGATGTTCTTCCAAACTGACAAAAAAGGGATGAGAAACCTCACAAATCATTTTTCACCTTTCCCAGAACTCCACATTCTCTTTAAAATTGATATATTTTCCAACGCTTATGTTGTTGTTGTTGTTGTTTCTGCGTGTCACAAGTCTTCCATGTTTACTGCGTGCTTATTCCTCTTTTCAACCTGATATTTTAGAGCAATGTCATTTTCTCTGAAAATGAAGAGAAATATAGCCAAGGACAATAAGAAAATAGAACTACAGGAAGGCAATCTCATCTGAATTAGTTTAGTGGCGCAGCGTTTGTCCAGGCATTAAGGGGGTACTTGCATCATGGGGGGGGGGGGGGGGTCGGTCTTACTAGGGGGTGACATGCGAATTAACAAGGACATCAAATTTTCCATTTCCCTTTTCCCATGTTCCCCTTTCGTTCTCGTTCTCTTTTCTTTCTTGTTCTTCTTTTGTTCGCCATTCGATGGGGGAGCACGTGCTCCAGTGCCCCCTCCCTCACCCGGAGCTATGCCACTCGCTGATTATGTTACAATTTTACTGTTTAAAAAAGAAAAAAGAACATATTGCCCTTTTACAGTTGTCACAATGTATTTTCCCGTTCCTATTAGATGTTATGAAATATAGAATCGCAGTTCATAACTTAAATAACAGCAAGGTGCTTAACTTACGGAAATGTTACTTGATAATTATAGATATAATTATATACATATTGCCAATCCCTAACCAAAGGGAACTATTACACTGTCATGACTGTGGTCAACCAAAAGAATGTTTCTAATTACTTCTTATTCTTTTTTTTTCTTGGGGGCCGTCCTTCATATTTGCATAAGGTGGTTTTGAAGGTTGGCGAAGAGATAATGTTGGTGTAATTGCTTTATGAGAGTAGAATTATTGTATGCATTAAAGATAATGTTGAGATTTATGACTAAAATGACTCACAGACTGCAATATAAATATACATATAGGCACTAAATGCTTAAAATTATGACTAAATGATATTTGACAAATGATTTTTATAGAAAATATTCAAAAAGTCGGCAGTATGTCGACCAGGTCTGTCAGGATTACGGGAAAAAAAACACAGTGTGATCATGCTGATTGATGTAAGCTCATTCACATTTGTTTTTTCCAGTGTAATAGTAATCAGGTTGGTTTTATTTTAGCATTTTTTTAAATTTTTTTTTGTGGGGGGGGGGGGTTATATTTGACCAATATGAGGATCAAAAGAGGGCACAGGAGGCCCGCCTCTCCAACTCCCACAGCATGTATTTTAAACATTATTCTCATAATACAGAAACACCGATACATATCAAAATCGATAACATGCCACTTGAGAAGAAGACTAAGTCCAAGTTTTTGGGAGTAATTATAGACGAAACTTTGACTTGGAATGAGCATTTACACCATGTTATAATGTGCATTTCCAAAAGCATTGGAATAATTTCTAAACTAAAGTTTATTTTACCCCACGCAACCTTATTCCTGCTATATAACACGCTAGTTCTCCCGTATATAACATATTGTAATATTGTATGGGCAAATTGTGGCTCGACAAAAATTAACTCTATTTTTAAACTACAAAAGAAAGCCATACGCATTTGTACAGGATCACATTTCTTAGCTCACACTGATCCTTTATTCTGTAAACTTAAAACACTAAAAATATTCGATTTGAACACTATTCAAGTAGCAGTCATTATGTTCAAGTACATTAATAATTTACTTCCACCATCCTTTCATAACATGTTTAGGTTTAATAGTTCTGTTCATTCGTACCCTACTCGCATATCTGGAAACTTCCATCTTACAAATCCCAAATTATCAATAACACACAAATCTATCAGACATTCTGGTCCGGACATTTGGAACAACTTCCCCAACAACATAAAGTCTTGTTCAACCATTTACTCCTTGAAAGCTACACTTAAGCGACATATAATAGAATCATACGCTCCCCACCCTTCAAATTAGTATAACGCCAACTACAGAACTGTAACTTATTATCCTATTTCTTTATCATGCAACTGCTGCACCCACACCTGCAATTGCACTGCACCCACTTGATCACTCAATTTCTCCAAGAGAGTTATGTCGCCAAATCCTTTTTTTTTTACGAGGCCGCCATCCATCTCCAGCCTAACCGCTCACGATGGCGGTCTCCTGCGTTCAAAATTATCTCTCTAATTTATTGAAAAATATTTACTGTATATCTATATTTTAAAAAAATCTTATTTGTATGTTTATTACGTTCTTGTTGTATAATATTATTGTTACATGATTCTTTCGTAATGCAATTTCTTTTGTAAAATTTCACTGTATGTATTTGTTATTGTTTGAAATGTATTTAATTAATTTATATTTGAACGCAGAAATAAAACCAACCAAACAAACAAACAAACAAACAAACGTATACGGCTTTCGGGCACCCCCCCCCCCTTATTTAATCCTAAGGCAGCGACTCTTACCCATAATGCACGAGTTGTTTCTTGGTCAGTGATTTAGAAGGACTGATTTTCAGACAGTTATGCAAGAGGCGCTGTTTTAATATTAATCAAAGTTAAATTTCATTTTTTTTAAATAGTAAAAGGACAAACAAAGATAAACAAATGACTTTACATTTTGTTTTTGTTATCAGATCATCTACCGGTAGTTCTTTGTAACGTGTTTTTCTGAACCTATAACCGATAACGACTGGTATGTTAATACTTTTTTAAATGTTAATTCTTTTATATAATAAATATCAGAGATCTCGATCTAATAGCTTGGTCGGATGATGTAAAAACTTACTGGGATAGAGCATACTCCACATGCATTATTGTATTTATTTTCGTGCTATTTTGTAAGTTGAAATAAAATGTCACATCAAATTTTGTTTGATTCTTCTATGACCGACGTAATAATGTTGGAGCGCCATGAGCGTCACAGCGTGACGGACCTGAGCGCTATACAAGAAGCCACCATTATTATTATTATTATTTCTATTTTACATTTTAATAGCTTTTATTGTTTTTGTTCCGTTCCTTGTCTTTTCTTGTCATATTCATATTTCACTATAAATTTTTTTTTCTTGCTAATGTTCTTTTAATTCCATGATATTATTCTATTTAATTGCACTGCGTGTCTGTTCTGTTCTTTCCAAATCTATTCTTGGTATTCTATTTTACAACAAAGTCTCACTTCTGATGGCTGACTTCAGATATTCTTATCATAAGAAAGATCAACGAGTTTCGATGTTGATATACATAATGACATGACAATCTAAATATTATACATGTGAAATTGGAAACCTCACCTGACAATAAAGAGATGCATGGGCGATAATTTCAGAATAAAACTGTGGCGGTAGAATTATATATTACCGCTCCTGATGTTTAATTACGTGAGTCATTTTAGGCTTTTTACGCATGTAGGCGTAAATGATTATTATCTACCATGTGTAATAAATTGTGAAAGCATTGTCATCGTGATAGAATCTACTGCTTCTTCTCCCCCCCCCCTTTTTTTTCTTTCTCTCTCTGTCTGTCACTGTCTTTGTATTCTCTTTCCTTTCCCTTATCACTCTAAATTTTCCTATCTCTTTCCCTCTATTTTCCTTTCTTTTTTCCCTTGTTCTCCTTTTTATCTCTATCTCTCTCTCTCTCTCTCTCTCTCTCCCTCTCTCTTCTTCTTTCTATTTTTCTTGGTCTTTATATATTTTCCTCTTTCTTTCTCTCGCTCCTATTTTCTTTCCATAGCTTTTCATTCTCTTTTCTTTCTGTCTCCTTTTCTGTCAATTATGGGCTCATAAGTGCCCGATGGATGAATCATTTTATATCAAGCCGTGAACATGTGGCCCCTTATCGCCTCACCTTATCAAATATGAAATTTTACACCCCATATCTTGTCAAAAAAGAGAGTCGCGATGTGAGTGATGAATTACTTGTAAACACTAGACAGGCCTATGAACCCTGTTGTGCAAAGACGAACATGATTGAAAGAGATATCGAGGGAGACGGAAAAAAGAAAGAGAGAGAGAGAAGGGGGGATAGTGGGGGTGTGGGTATTGAGGAAAATGGTATAATGTGGGGATAGGGAGAAAAATGCAAGGAAAAGAAGGATGCTTAGGAAATAGGATAAAAGAGAGAGGGAGGGAGGAAGAGAGAAAGAGAGGGGGTATGCATGGGTATAGGTGTGAAAATGGTATATGGGGGAAGGGAGAGAAGGCAAGAAAATGTGGTGCGAGATGCTTGGAGAAAGAGGATTGAATTGAAAGAGCGGGGGACAGAAAAAAAAAAAGAAATAGTAAGCTTTTCCAAGATTTTAAAAGAGAGAGAGAGAGAGAGAGAGAATAGGTAATACATGTACTGCAAAGGGGAGAGTTATAGTAAGGCATAAGGGGTAAAATAAGAAGAAACAATACAGGCTTTCATGAATATAAATTATGATGCAAGAGGGACAGAGTAGAGAGAGAGAGAGAGAGAGAGAGAGAGAGAGAGAGCCATAGAGCCTGTGAGAGATATGATGTATGCTTAGCCCAAATACGCCTGTCTATGGTGTCGGTAAACAGACAATAGCAAATGATAGATGGGTGATTTTAATCTTTATTTCACGAACACGGCTGATCAAAGGGAGGTGCCGTGTTTGCACGGGAACAAAAGATAATTCGTGACAAAATGATGAAAGAAAAGAAGCGACGTTGATTGATTGGTGGCGGGGTTACCGATCTCTGTTTTTGATCTAGCCTCGCTTCTAGTCTTTCCAATGCTTACATTAAAATCTAATCAATGCTGATATTGTGCTTTAGGTACGTTTTTCAACCTGCGTATGCTTTCCTCTATTTGATGAATTTTAATGAAACCTCTAGTCTCGTCTTTGCAATTAAACAAAACCCCTGCTAAAATTATACATTTTTTCATTTGAAAACGCCCGTTTCCTCAATAAAGATTTGAAAACATACGCCTTGATTTACTCTATTTCCACACAAAAAAGCAGAGAATTACTAATCAAGGTCGTTGTTCAACCAGTTCCATTAATAAATAAAATGATGTATTACTCTCCTTTACACAACGGTGTAATCAATTATTCAGGAAGCATATATACTCCGAGTGGGTGCATGGTGTTTAGTGCTATCAGTCACTATTTCTTCCTTGACGTTGTAATCTGTGATATTACTCCATCATTAATCACCTGTATTATGAGTATGGTTTCAATGACGCCATCTTTGATGTTTACATTAATATTTTAAATGTCTTCCGCATTATAAATCATCTCTGTACTTTGCGTATATAAGAAGAGTGGCATGTGTCAGTCACTCATAATCGCATGCAAATATTGTTGATTGATATATGAGTTTAATATCTATCTCATGACGGTAACTTTGATGATTAATAACTAATGATAACTAGGGACAGCGGATCATATTTGCCCCATGTGACTATTAAACTCTGATAGCCTATCTAGAAGTTATCAGTAACCTAATTTTGTACCTTAAACTTATAGGCTTGGCAATAGTTTTGACCGATATTGTTATCAAAAGTCAATGTTTACCTAACTCTATTTTTCCTTCTCGGTCTTTCTCTGACTTCAGACGTGTGTTAGTCCTAAAATTGGTTCAGAATAGGAGGAGCATGTCTGTTAGAACTAATAGCTCGTACATGCATATCAACTGAGAGAAGAATAAGTTTGGCAGTCAACCGAGATATTAGTGTTAATACATATACGTGACAGAATAAACTGCTAGGTTATAATAATACCAGAGTAGCGTCTCATCTTTTTTTTTTCTTTTTTTTTCTTTTGTTGTTGTTGTTGTTGTTGTTGAGAATTCAATCACATAATAATCATTGTGAAAAAAGATATGCACAGAAAGTCTCAAACTGATTAATTTGCGGGGAAAACATCACCAAAACAGGTATGGCCATGTTGATTTGATTGGTCTGCATGTGTCATTCTTTTCACTACTTCTTTTCCCCTCCACCACCTCCCCTCCCCCCCCCCCCCCCCCTACACCCCTTTTAGGCCACCATTATTTCAAGTTCATGCTTACAATACGTGGTCTGCTGCATTTTATTTAATTTCCTTGTTTTATATCTACCCTGTTTATACATGTATTTTATTCTATTATATTACCTCAATTAACTTTTTACAGTAACATTTATGCTGTGTATGAAGTATTGAAAGCTATTATGTTTACAACTAAATTGATTATTTCACATTGATATTTCACTGTATATCATCACTATTTCTGTATTGTATTTTGTACTGTCGTCCTGAAAATAAACATAGTACGATTTGTATTGTTAACAAATAAACCCAAACTGATCTGAACTGAACTAAATTTTCGTGGAACCCGATACTAACTGGAGGAACTGAAATAAACAAATTCATTTTCTATTAGGTCACAAACCATGTAGACCACTAAATTGCTGCTATCATAGTAATCGAATATAACGATGGTAGACAAAAGAGTATTTTCGAATGTTCCTTAACACATTCTAAAAAGATATTTGCGCAGGACAGTTAATGCATTGACAAACAATATGTGAATTTTGAAGAGTATGTCAGTATGAACAGCTTCCGTATGTCTCTGTCCATGCTGTTCACCGCAATTCTGAGAAGTTTTAACAATCATAAATGATATCATGAAATATTTATTCCACAATTGAATGCCTTGATAAACGTCATCGCATTTTCCTGGGAGAGTTCTGTTTGTCCATTGTCATGACCGTCACCGACGCAATCTGTTTCGGTTAAGATGTCAATGACTTGTCCGTGTACTTTTTCCCATTCAGTGATGTTTTTCTATTATATTCGCAATCACGGCCGCAATTATCATTCGGGGTAGTTCTTCACATCAATTAAATCTTACGCTCAAAAGAAACCAGGGTTTTCATCATCTAGAAATAGCAATGGCAATTTCTCAAATTTGTCAGGGGAGAAAGTGCAGTTTGGGCTACCGTTTACCATCTGATTTGGTTTTAACGAAATTAAATATATATACGATTACGTTATTGCTTGGTGTGATTTTTATGTTTTACCGCCTCAATTACTTGACACAATTATCTTTTTGAAGTAGTTCCGAACATGTTAGTTGTGAAATTCTTACAAATCTTCATTGTTCAAGGGCAGATTATTAAGTTGTTTTTCTTATAAAAAGTGTGAGAAAAGAGCAGAGAAAAAGAAGAAAAGGTTCTTACAACTTAGCACAAAGAAAGTGATTATACGATAATAGAGAGAAAATTATATTCACATTGCACGAGCAAAATATCTTACCGTTTCACTTTTTAAAAAAATGTACGCTGTTCCTTTTCAGGTGCAGTTCAGAATTGTGTAGCCATGCAGTTATATGAAAAGAGGAGACACATGCATGAGAAATTCAAAATTATTCTTGCCACCAATAATATTGAAGGAAAAATAGAGAAAATAGTCTTGTGAATGCATGGCTCGTTTTGGGGTGAATTCACAAAATAAAAAAATGATAATAGCGATAAATTATTATATCGCACTTTCCGATCGCTAAAAGGTGCTTAGTTGGTTGATCGGATGGTTTTATTTTCTGTATAAAAACACTGAATACATACAGCAAATATCCACAAATTATATAAATCAGGAATCTAAAAATTGACTGCTGGAAGACTCTATTTAGAGCCAATAGGTGCTGAAACCAATTATGAATGTTGCCATCCCTAAAAACTGTTCCCTGTAAAGATAAAATCATTTTTTTAATGATTAAAGTGAGAAGGAGGAGGGGGGGGGGGGGGAGGGGTCGGTCTACCAACTGTTAGGAGATGTTGTGGATGTAAACCAAACAAGTTTCATGTTGATCGATCAATTACAAAGCTCTTTGGAAGTGAATATGGACTTTATGTGATAAGCGCTATACAAGAACGAAGTATCTAAAACTATCCCAAATAATAAACAGGATAAACATTTATATAGTTTTTACTTTTTTCTTCCTTTTTTTTTTTTTTTTAATTCTTGGTATGAGAATATGATATGTGTAATTATTGTAAGCAGAATCCGAATATACATGATCTTAAACATAATTAACCTGCTCTACTGTAATATGCACATGCAATTTCTCTCTCTTCTTCTTCTTCTCTCTCTCTCTCTCTCTCTCTCTCTCTCCATTTCTCCCTGTCTCCATCCAGTATCATCTTCTTCCTCCCCAAGTGAATCCAAGCTTGTGAGACGTCGACGCCGCTCTCCCGACGCGTATCAGGCCGCATCCGACGGGCCAGACATCATGAGCGATGGCGACTCTAGCAGCCCGTATCATACCCCATTGGTGGTTACAGTCATCTTCAAGAAAATGATATACATGGCTCGCCAAACCGACTCATTAAGCAAGCGACTGACTGACAAGCCAAGGGAATCAAACATGATGGGTATTATGGGAGAAGTCATGAACAGCAAGTAATCAAACATAATAACATCTATATAGGAGATAAAGACACAGAGATACATGTGTGAATAAAGAGAGAGAGAAGGAGAGAGTGGGGAGGGATGAGACAGACAGACTCCTACAGAGATGACAGGGAGAACGATGTGTGTGTGTGGGGGGGGGGGATCATTCTATTTCACCCAATATGTGCTGTTGTTTGATTGATATGTATTACCACGTCGTGATCAAGCCAAGGAACGCTATAAGTTCATATCGAAGTAAGACAGCATTATACAGTTAGTGTCCATCTTAAGAAGAGTGTTCTCCGTTCAATTAAAAAAGGAATCACCATTCTCTTAACCCTTTCTCTTTCATCTCATCATTTAGCCTTTTCCTGATCGGTTTGTTGTCTGTCTGTCTTACTTACTCTCTCTCTCTCTCTCTCTCTCTCTCTCTCTCCATCTCTGTCTCTCCATCCCACTCTCTCTCTCTCTCTCTCCCTCTCCCTCTCCCTCCCCTCCCCCTCTCCCTCCCTCTCCTCTCACTCTCCCTCCCTCCTCTCTCTCTCTCTCTCTCCCTCTTTCTCTCTTTCTCCTCTTACACTCCCCTCTCTCCCTCCCTCCCCCCCCCCTCTCCCTCCCTCTCCTCAGTTTCTCTCTTTCTCTCTTCTCTCTTAGTCTTTAGTCTTTCTATCTCCCCCCCCCCCTTTCTATATAATTATGTCTTAACTTCTGTATCCCCTCTCTCTAAGTTCTCGTTTGTCGTCGTTTTGCTCTCGCCTCTAACATCCGAACTCACCACCATGTCATTTCTCATGGTCTCATGTTTGAGTGGTGATTATACCATCTCACCCATTATACGTTAATGCTCGACATTCTAAGTGTCCGTTTGTGATCTTATCACCACTCTGCAAATGATGTAACGCGCATTGAACATTTAAATTGCACAGACGAGAAAGCAGCCATTTTGATCTCCCTCGAGCTCTGACAGGAAGGGTTAGGTGCACTTTCCAAAGCTGTTCTTTCCTCCAAATTCAAGTGTGAGATCTTTATCTACGTCTGCATGGTTAAGTTCTTCTTCAATTCCAGCTAAAGTGCGAATTTCAGACAAGACAGAATCATGCAAAATAAAAGTAGTTGTCATTTTTTTTCAAAAAGGCATTACTAACTTTAACATAGCTATTGTAACTCACGTGACGTCACATATTTGAGGATTGCTTCATGAACAAGCGATATGAAAATTTGCAAATTTCTCAAAGGACATTAACAGACTGACCAATATAGAGAGGATGAGCGAGAGAACGTGATAAAAAGAGAGAGTGAAAGAAAGAGAGACTAACAGAGAGAGAGCGAGAGAGAGAGAGAGAGAGAGAGTAAGATAGGCAGGACAGAGCCAGAGAGATAGAAGAATGAGAGACGTACACACACATACACACCCACACATAAACACCTCCCTTACACGAACACAAACACACACAAAAAGAGGGAGAAGGAAAAAGAAGAAGAAGAGGGAGAAGAAGATGAAGAAATAGAAGAAGAAGAAAAAAGAAGATCAAGCACAAGCAGAAAATGAAGAAAAAGAAGGGAAAAAATTAAATAAAAAGAACTAGTAGTAGTAGTAGTTGCTGTTGTATTAGAAGTATTATTAGTAGAATAATTAGTAGTAGTATAGTCGTAGTAGTAGTAGTAGTAGTAGTAGTAGTAGTAGTAGTAGTAGTAGTAGTAGTAGTAGTAGTAGTAGTAGTAGTAGTAGTAGTAGTAGTAGTAGTATAGTAGCAGTTGTAGTAGTAGCGCTAGTTGTTGTTGTTGAAGGAAAAAATCTGTTGGAAGAGACGGGTATTCTAGAATATTATGAACAAAAAGTGGAACAACTATCTTTGTTTTCATGATTGATTTCACTTTTCAAAGTTACAACATCTTCGATTTTTAATTTTTAATTTTGTTTATTTTTCTGTTTATTTACTTTTATCATTTCTTTTTGAGGTGGGTGTATAGACTTATCCACTGTGCTTTTGATTCCACGATATCTTCGACAAATTCATATGCAATGTGTTTTCAGTCGCCTTATATACTAATGAAAACATTTTCTCCAAAGCGAAAAAAAAAAAAAGAATTATTAAAAGTCAGATTTGACAGACACATCTCTGAACACAATTACCGCACTGCACGAACATAAGTTTCCAACATTCCATGAAAATTAGGAATTACATGTTTATTTCATCTTTCTAAAATCATAATATGAAAACGCTACGACCCGCGGGCTATATCGATGAGCGACTGTACATGTTGCAATGAAAAATGCAGGAGTACATGCATGTCTATTTGATTCAATCTTTATGAAGAACCGCTGATTTTCAAATTAAAAATTAATCAGGGGAAAAATAAAACGTAAACAAAAAAGAAATGGGACTCAAAGTTTCTCTGCCCTTTACGACTGTAGACTCTCTCTCTCTCTTCCTCATCGAGATTTATTGGAAAATATATGCGAAATTATTTGAAGTGATGTTTTCTTTATCGAAAGCCTGCCATTTCCCTCGAAGACACGGAGAAGATGGAAATATCTCCTGACATGCCGTTCGATTTGTTTCTTTATTCTTCGTAATTTTGTAAGTTCAATCGCCTAGGGGGTAAAGGATTTCATGTTGTGTCATCGGAATCTTGGAAGACATTTCGGCATCATTGAAAATGGAATGCCCTGCTTTTGGTTTTACGATTTTGCCAAGATTAAACGGAGTAAGGGTTTTTGAACTTCAAATGCAGAAATGATATCTAAGGATGTTCCTTTTTGCTTGATGAAAATAACAGTGTCATTGTCTTCTTTACATGAATTTCCTTATTCCGTTCTAAAAGAGTTCAAACATTATATTCTTTTCTGTACACTTTTTCTATATTTTTAGGAGAGAGTCACTTTCTTATCGCCATTTTTTCTGCTCTTCATAGGATTTCTCTTTTTCTGTTTTTGTCTTTTGGATATCACATATTGCAGAGAGAACAAACTGCAATTTCGTACAAAATTTAAAGAGAGGCGATCGCAATGGCTTTTTGATAGAGCTATTGTTTCTTCTTTCTTTTCTGAGTGATGGAACATCAGTATTATAAGAACGGTACGTCGGTAGTATATCATATAATGTATATAATATAATTTAATACTTCAATGCCCAATATTACTTTGCAGTTGGACAAGTAATTTCGATCACTATTTCCTGGCGTTATAACGTTCTGCATCACTCACTGACACTCTATAAAATCAGATTATCCCACACTCTGCCTTTCTTCCTTTAAAGCCTCACACGACGAAAACTGTGACAAATAACGCACCGGTCTTCGACAGTGTGACGAAACCCCATCAGCGGAGACGGAGAAGGTGCACGACGACGGGTCATCAATTTCACGCCCGGTCATCGATTCGTACATCGCATACAACGTAATCATGAACGCTGGCGCCGTCTGGGCGTCGCGATCACACCCGACATGGAATCAAAATGCACTTTTCCCGCGCGCGCGCCAAATTGCAATAAAATTTTGTCTCCCGATTTACGCGCCAAAAGATGCGTTGTTTCATGTTCACGAAGAATAAAAGCTGCCTCTTGCTTAGATGGTTATTCGTTATACACGCTAGAATTGCCCCTGCATCTGCCTTGTGCAGTGTGGTTTAAATTTTAAATAAATTAAAAGGAAAACACGTATAACCAAACTATAACGCATCTGCATGGTTAAGTGTGGTTTATATCTTCAGCAAATTAAACGGAAAGACACAGTGTATAACTAAACTTCTACGCATCTGCACGATGGAGTGTGGTTTATACTTTTAAGCAAATTAAAAGAAAGTCACAGTTATCATGGTCATGACAATGTATAACCAAACTTTCACGCATCATGATCATGTGTACTTCATCCATCATCCATCTCTGTCATACTCATGAATATCGGCTGACCGTCGCTTTTTTGTGGTTGGAAGAGGATTTGTTTTCTTTGAGACGGTAAGACGACATCGGGTATATGACAGGAAAGTTGCATCTCAGGGTTATCAATTTTTTTTGGTTAATATATATATATATATATATATATTTATACAAAGTACTTGCATCCAGTTATTTTTGATCACTCCAATTCGCTTTGAAAAAAATCCACCCGTAACTTTATAGCTTCTATATAGCTTCTTAATATATTCCTTTATCATAGTAATATCGTTCGTTAGCCCAGTCCATCATCTTTCTCCTTCCTTCCTTCACTCCCCACCCCCCCCCCCACCCAAATCATTCCTTCTATCTCTCTTCTTCTCCCCACATTATAATGTCCATCCTCCACTGCTTTCCTCCTTCGTTATCTCTCACATTTACCATCCTTTCTTTCTCTGCCTTTCCCCTCCTTCTTTTTTTTTTCTCTCTCTCCATTATATTTTCCTCAACACCACCACCCCCTCCTCCCTCTCTCTACACCTCTCTCCCGCTCACCATTCCTCTATTTCTAAGCACCTTATTAAATCTTTCCAAGTAAATGACCTGCTCGTAATTAGTTCCTCTCTAAACGCACGGCGAATAAAACAGAAGGAAAAAGAAACAAAACTAAAAAAATGGACACGAGTCGTGGTTGCCAGTTAATCAGCTCCTGTCAGAAATTGATGAATAGTGGCATCGATAAAACAACCTTTGGGGAATAAATATTTTGATGCTTAGAATTCGGAAAACAACGGCACGGGGATTTGGGCGATGTCCTCAAATTGGGTTTCACATCTTAAACTTCATCCCCATAAAAACTGCATGACTATATATGGGATGATTATCTTCCCTTGTCACTATACTGCCAGACACAGGAAACGATATACGCCGATCTGACAATCTTGTAATCATACAGCTCGTATAATTTTGATGAATAATATTGCCTCGGAGAACATTGCTCAGTGAAGAAGGGGGATGGATATAATATTATTTCACGAGTACATTATGATCATCTCAACACGCTCAAAGTATCCTCATTGTGACTGTGAATATTCCGAAGAGTTTGATGCACTGTAATAGAACTGACATTATGAGTAATAATGTCGTTCAAAACGTTATTCTTAGATGCCAAAAGGTCTACTAAATCCCCAATAATGAATGTAAATACTATACTATTCTAATACAAATAGTGATCAAAAATGCGGGGGCCTACTTGTAAAGGAATAGAGGGGGACAGTATAAATGACTGTTCATCGAAAATGGTCAGTTGTCACAACTGCATAAAATAGGCTTGGATACTGAATATTTTTTTGCAAACGCTTAACAAATTTTGGACTGTCAAATCCTATGATCCAATTGCTCTATAGTAAATGGCGGTTTTGATTGCGTTTTTCCATAAGAATGTATATATGCAAGCAGAAGGTCAGAAAGAGCTGCATGTATTCGGCCCAAATAATCATGTATAGCATATGCTCCACATGCTCTTATGCAGATAGGACCTATGGATAGGACACCACAAAGACGCAGAACGGCCGGTATTCATAATAACTTTAGTCGAGGTTTAAACCTGGCCGATAATGTGGGTCGAGTATGTCCATTGATTTATGGAGCGCCAAGTGTCAACATCTTCTTATCTGGTAAATAATACCAAAACAAATTAACTAACTAAATTGATAAAAATTACGTCATCACGAAACCAAGTTTTAACTTTAGTACCTCTCAAATTTAATTTATTTCCTTTATAAAATTTCTTACAGAATTACAATAATTTGTACGGGATGAAAAAATAAATTAACTAACTAAATTGATAAAAATTACGTCATCACGAAACCAAGTTTTAACTTTAGTACCTATCAAATTTAATTTATTTCCTTTATAAAATTTCTTACAGAATTACAATAATTTGTACGGGATGAAGTGGTGGACACTGGGCGCTCCATAAATGAATGGACTACTTTTATACACCATGTTTGAACACCGGCCATTGGAGTTGGGTGTTTTTAATTATAATTTATGTACAGGAACAAAGTGTTACAGTATTACAACCTGTGTGCTTTCTCCCTAAGATGTGAACTTCTTGCATGTCTTGGTCGATTTTACATTCAATTGATACAACAGAATGACATTGAATATGTTTTTAATGAGTTTAGAGCACATTTTAAATGCGATATCACTATGCCAAATAAAAAGATATATTCCGTTCATAGGCCTTCAAAGTTTGAGCTTGTGTCTCTTTTTATGCATCAGCTTCGTTTTTCTAATGAGAAAAACAAGTTTGAGGTGTTTATACAGTTATTAGATTTCCATAAGTAGACATCATATAGTGTTTAGTATCGTATCGCAATATCCTAAAATCTTATAATACCCTAATATTTTAATGTCATATAAAACTTAATTCTATGAATGATGAACAAACTCAAACGACATGTGTTTGTCTTGTCAAACACGTTTTGTTTAATATGCGAATATTGTAATGTTAACAACACAGTGCAACAACATTTCGGTTGTTGTTTTTTTTTGGGGGGGGGATAAAAAAAGTAAAATAAATCATTCGTCAATCTATTTTTACTACCAAAGAAGAATTCAAACTTAATCTGGATTATATTCTCTGTGTAAAATGGGACGTAGAAGGGTTATGGGGTGTTTAGGACACGAAACTCTGCGTTGGATATTAACGAGGTATACGGATAATGCGATCCTATAATGACAACTATGATGGATGGAGGGGCACTGAGATGATTATTGCTAATCCTTTATTCATCTTCAATTCGTCCATTCATCCCTATACCTTGTCTTGATTAAGTACTGCATTTTGCATAAGCATTTCGCTCTGTTATTCTTAGTCAGCTGTACAGGGTGTCCAAGCAAAAGGGGTGATGGAAAGGTTACCGATTATCAAAACTGTACACTGTCTTGATTAAGAATTGAATTTTGCACAAACAATACGCACTGGAATCTGATTATTAAAGTGCTGCATTTTGCAGAAGCCCTTCGTTCTGTTATTCTTAGTCAGCTGTACAGGGTGTCCAAGCAAAAAGGCGATGGAAATGTCAACGGTTATCAGAATTGGCAGTGTATATTAAACATATCAAATGCTCTATCTTGATTCAGAACTATTGACATAAACCATACCCACTGGCACAGTGTGAATGACTATTTCGACGGGGCACCGACATTTGCTCCCGCGACATTTGCTCCACAGTTAATCTCGAAAGGTCAAAGGCTAAGGTCAAGGTCATGATTTGTTTTTTGTTCAGGACAATGTGAAGATTAGGAAACACGATAAAAACTACTTTTGAAAAATAAACTCAAGGGCAATTTCAAAGGCCTATTGTACTGCCCATAGAAATCTTGTTCGGATTACGTAATACGCCATTGTAATGTTCGCACATTTCTAAAGGTGATAGACACGGTTACTGAAATTGTCTTGAGTTTATTTTTCGAAAGTAGTTTTTATCGTGTTTGGATTAGGGTTAGGATTAGGGTTAGGGTTAGGTTTAGGTTTGGGATTAGCATGGCAAAGTTAGACCGGAGCAATTGTCGCAGGAGCAAATGTCATACATCCATTTCGACAGTGCGAATGGCTAATTCTCTGGAGCCTATAACCAACAAGCTCTGCTTTTACATTAGGCTCCTTCATATCCTCATTTCCAATTTTGTTAGTCATTCTTTTAAATAACGACAAGTAACCCAAACTGATACAATATATTTTTTATGTACTTATGTTTATTACATAAACACTGTATTATTTTTGTCATGATTAATTTTTGTAAACAAACCGACAATATGTATTAAAAATGAAATGTGAAATGTGAATATGAAATAAAAGCGAACTTGAATTCAGGGAAAACAGTTATTCCTCTTCAGTTGTACAGGGTGTCCAAGCAAAACGGGGATGAATGGAAAGGGAAAAGGTGTAAAAAAAAAACTTTAAAAAAAACTTGTACGCTGTCTTAAAGATACCAACGATCATTTGCGCAGGTATTAATATTTTGCAGGATCACGGAAGTCACAGAAAGCAGTCAATATGTTACAATATATTTCGTCTTTATAGTTATCTGCACAGGGGGCGTCATTCACTGACGTAGGATAGTGACTATGACGCACCAGGTGAGAGTGACATCGTACAAAAAATAGGAATGCAAAATGAATGGTGACAACACTGCACTGACTTATTACAGGCGCATGCATGCACCGATTCCCTTCATAGGCTTCGTTGATGTAAGTAGTTACGAAATCGAATAACGAAATGACGCATAGATAGGCCATTAAGCTTGCTCGACGCTTATTATAGTAACAGAAAAACGTACATAATCAGAATATGGTGTTCTCTCTCTCTCTCTCTCTCTCTCTATCTATCTATCTCTCTCTCTCTCTCTCTTTCATTTCTGTCTTTCCCCATATACTTAATATACATACACAGAAAAACAACAACAGATATATATCTTAGCATCACAAAGGCTCTATTGCCTTACTGTAAGAACCATTGATAAACGACCCTGCCTAATGGTCAAGGGTAATGGTGAATATACATGCGGCTGGGGAAATGACCATAAATGGCGGATGTCCAACTCACCATGCAAGCTGCAATTTTAAAGTTATGTCGTGGTCGTATGATTTATTTCAAATCGTTAACAAGCCATGCAATCTTAACAGAGAAATAAAAAGAAATGTATCGATATAGAAAACAAGCTCTGAACTTATCAAGCCAGATTTGCATTTATGGGAAGCTGACAGATATACGACGGGTGATTCTGCGAAGCGTACGACATTTGTTTGAGTTTGAATAAAACATTGGCCCCCCTTTAATGTTCGGTGGTTTACAATTGCTGCAAATTGCACGTGGCATTCGATGTCATGTTAGTTAGTGCGGCGTGCCCATTATCGTTAGCAAGACATCGGGTGCTCATTCGCTGCGCATTTTGAATATGACAGTTGGCATTAACTTTGAGATGGGAGAAGGCAGGATGACGAGGGACAGCGAAATCTGTCGGTGCATTCTTCAGATTGCACCGCAGGGCTGGCAAGATTTGGGGTGACAGGGAAAGTACAGGAGAGAGTTCTTCAGTTTGGGGAGGGGTGTTGAGAGAAACATATAGAGAGGGGGAGCGAGGTAGAGAGGGAGTGTAAAAGAGAAAGAGAGAGAGAGAGGCTAGAAAGTGAGAGTAAAGCGTAGGCCTACACAGAAAGAAAGGGAAAGTCGGAAAGAGAGAGAGAGAGAAGGGGAGAGGAGTTAAACGAATATAGTGGTAATTATATGTGGTATATTAGAGGTGAAGCATATAAAGCAATGTGAAAGAAAAAAGAGAGGTATATATTATGTTAAACCAGTTTTATGGGCATTAGATTCTGGGAAAATGGGGGACCTTATATACAGGATTAATTTCTTTGATGGAAAATGTACGAAGAGAGGAAGCACTGATTATGATGAAATCTATAAAAGGGTAGAACAGTCTCGAAACATTTTTGTTGCAGGTATAAGTGAATGGGGCAGCTTGAATTTGTGTTTGAGAGAGAGAGAGAGAGAGAGAGAGAGAGAGAGAGAGGAGAGAGAGAGAGAGAGAGAGAGAGAGACCGAGATGGAGAGAAAAAACAACCCAAAGAGATACAAAGAATTAAAGAAAAGTACGTGGAGACGGACAAACATAGATACATGTATTGTAAATAAACCAGCTTGCGAACGCCAGAGATGGAGGGGAAGGGGAGGTGGGAAGAAGAACGAATGGGGAGGGGTTGGCAGGTGGAGGACTGGTGGAGAAGAGATGAGAAGTATGAATCAGAGAGCAATGACTGCCATCTCATATCCGTTCATCAACCACAACACCGATTGTATTTGTCAGCTTTCCAATGTGCCCTATTGGTTCTTGGATATATATATATATATATATATATATATATATATATATATACACCGGCTTTAGCCCAGCTCACCTCATCGGTGTCCTGATACATGTATGGCTTTATCGCCCTTTCAAGCAAACTGAACAAAAGAATGAGAAAGGGGAACATGGTCCTCTCCTAACATGCCGAGGTAAAAGACGACATCAGAGACAGGTTAATGGTTTCATAGAGAGGGCAATAACCCAAGAACTGTACGAGTACTTTTTATCGTATGTCAAATCAATGGAAATGCCTTGTATTTTGGGTTTGATTGAGCGCTGTTGAGTGCCAGTCGATGTGTATCAATGTCTGTTTTTTCCATTCATTCATCCCTAATTTCTCTATTTTTTAAATGTATCTTTCCCTCTTATTTCACTCATTATTTCCGCCTTACTGTTTCAGTTTCGGGCATATTATATGATCAGAGATGATCAGAGATCGAATATTGATTACACACGAAAACAGCTTAAAATATTCAAAATAATGGTCTAATGCCGGTCACTGGTTTATTCATCTGACTATCTTCGCATAAAATCAGAATATTTGAATGAAAATACCGATATACCATCCAAAACAACCATTTGTAGGGTGTAGTCGTCAAAATAGGACGACTTCAACATCTACCGTAGATCTTGCACGTGCTTGTGTTTAACCTTGTGCTATAATCAAGCGCATGAACGTGCTCAGTCGAATTTTTAAACATGTTTTATATCTAAATAATTATGGATATGATTGATTTAATACATGATAAGGGTAAAGTGTACTTTGTCAGAAGGGCACTGCGAAACTGGAAAAAAAAGCAGTACTAAATTGATTTTTAAAAAGACGCTTTAAAGGTTGAGTTCTGGGAAAGGTACAAAAACTAATTTGTGCGCATTCTCATTCTTATTATGTTAGTTTGGAAGATTATCATAGTAGACAGTGTCCCCTGAAAAGGATTGCTATTCAAATGCCCTCACTTTTAAAATAATTATGACAAGAAACAACTGAGATGTTCGGGCCAAACATTTGTGTGTAGTCCTATATACACATTTCTGGGTGCAGTGTATGTGACTCTAAATAGGACTGAGTAAATTTCTTATCATTTAGTTGATTCCAAAATCTAACAGCGTACACCAATTCTTATGTGCTATATAATCAACCTTTTCCAATTGCAAGGAGACAGTTTCTTTCACAATTCAATATCATGACCAGAACTCAGCTTTATCTTTAACCTATAGCACATAGCACATGAATCTCCTCTTTGGGTGTGTGTGTAATTATTATCTTCATTATAAACCTCATTGGCTGAAATGCTGAAAATTTAAAAGAATGGTTTGACAAGTTAAATGAAACACATATATAAACGACAATGTTGAAGCCTCCATAGTGCAAAAGATTGGATTTCGACGAAAGAAATTAGTTAGAATATACCGCTAAAAATCATAGCAAAACAACCAACCAAACATAGCAAAACAAAAAACAAAACGAACAATAGAATAACACAAAGTTCTGCTATTTGAGTATATAGTACATTCGTTATTTGGACCTTCTAAGGTATATATTCCACTTGATATAGCTAATAAATTATTAATTATTCACACCTTTAATTCTGACGATTTGTATCATCTCCCTGTTATCCAACGACGTCCTGTGTTGTCGTATAGACCGTTCGATTATTTAAACCACGATGTCTCCTCACATGCCCCATGCAATATTACGTTTTGTTAGGGTTTCAATAACACTATTTCTTATCCTAAAAAACCTTACAAGATCTTTTTAAAAATTATTTATAGCTTATAGTATATTTTTTCGGCGTTTCTTTTATTCTCTTTACCTGCAAGGCCTGTCTTTAAAAAAATCTATAATCACGATAGTAATAATTACAAACATCGGTCATCCCGTTGTTTCACTAATTCCTATTAGACAGGTCGTTTGGCTTCACGTGAAAGTGACCATAAACTAGGATTTATTGGTCAGAATAAAATATAAGCACTTAACGCTCTCTCTCTCTCATTCTCTCTCTTTCTCTCTCTCTCTCTTTCCATCTCTCTCTCTTCTCTTACTCTCACTCTCTCGCAAAAACAACCCCCTCTCTCTCTCTACCTCTTTCTCTTGTTTTATTCTTTCTCCTCCCCCCCCCCTCCACCTCTCCCCTCATCTCTCCCCCTCCCTCTCTCACTCTCTGCCTCTCTCCCCACACCCCTTCTCCCTATCATTCAGTGTCCCTCTTTCTCTCTCTTTAGAACTGTGAAACACCGTCCACCTTCATGTTATGGGTAAAATTATTAATCATCTATCATGATTGTCTATACTATCCAAAAAAATTAATGAGAACATGGTTAAAGTCATGAAAACAATGAGGCATAAGAAATATTATGGTCACAACTCCCTTCCATAAAATCGTTCATGTCGCTGGCAGGTCAAGCTTATGAAAATTTATAGAATCCCTTTTTATATGTGAAGGTCCATATGTCACTGTGTTTTGCGACTATCTACATGATCTAGGTAGCCAATAATACGCGACAGGCTTATAACCTATAGTGGGAATTGTTTCATAATGTAATAAAGATTGATTATGATAATGATGATTAGACATGACGACGAGGAGGAGAAGGAGGAGGATGACGGCGACGAAGATGCTGATGGTGGGGCCGGAAGATGAAGATACCATTATTATAACAATTATATTGTTGAGAGAATGATACTAATGAAATGTTTAATTCGAAGAGGATGACAATGAAGTTGTTGATAATATTGCTGGTGATTTATTTATTTCTGAAGTTATGAATTACGCAAGCCGTTAAAACAATAGAATATAAAGTTAAGTTGTTGTTTTTTATAGCAAGTGGGTGGTAGATTTAAATAGCCGAATGACGTAAGTCAACTAACAATGTTGAAATATAATCAATTAGTATAATTAAATGGTTTAAAATGACAGATCTATGCATGTAGTTCCGACGAGATTAACATTAAAATCTATTTTTGCAGGCACATATATAAGTATATACACACAAAATAAATGGAGGCCAATTTATACATTTGCACTTAAAGAGAAGGATGACTTCTGGGAAAGGTACCCCCCCCCCAAAAAAAAAAAAATAATAAAATAAATAAATAAAAAATAAATAAATAAATAAATAAATAAATAATAATGAATAAATAAATAAATAAATAAATAATAAATAAATAAATAAATAAATAAATAAATAAATAAATAATTGTGAGCTTTCTCATCCCTTTTATGTCAGTTTGGAAGAAAATCATAATGTCCCGTGAAAAGGATTGCCCTTCAAATGCCCTCATATCAAAAATATGATTTGAAATAGCTGAAGTGTTCGGGTCAAACATTTATGCCACATATGTGTGCAGCCCATTATACCCATTTCTGTGTGCAGTGCACGCGATTTTCAGCGAGAATGGGTTATTTCTTATCACTTTGATGATTCCAAAACTTGACAGTATACACTAATTCTTATGTAATATGTGTAATTGCTTGTAATTGCTTTGAGACAGTTTTTTTTTCATAATGTAATCGCATGACCAGACCTCAACTTTATCTTGAAGTTGGCATACGAAGTTCTGTCTCTTTACAAATACGACATGTGGAGGTACAAACTCTCGCCTTTTCCAGTTTGGAAAAGATGCGTCGTTTAAACAGAAAGAATGTGTTGTTTGTATTTTCATTGTCTTTATGACTTTTGCGCATGTACGCGTCATACCAGAGAAGTAACTTCTTTAATTTGTCCTTTTAAATCAGTGTCTAATAATACAAGTAATTTGGCAAGGTAAACAGAATGCAGTTACGTACATGCTACGAAATAAAGATAAAAAACTTCCACCTGACACAGCAAGTAATTTGATTAATGCTATGACCTCAAAAAATATACTAAATAGTATGTATATATATATATATATATATATATATATATATATATATATATATATATATATATACATATATATATAAATAAATATATATAAGAAATCATTATATGTAAATGAATATATATAATTTATATAGATATATATTATTTCAACAATGATGTCATCTTTGGTATGGATCAAATGGGATTCTCCCTCACTTAATAACTTGTTTTCATGTATGGGGCCTGAAAGATTTCACTTTTTTCCTTGTAAAAAAAACAAACCTATATATAAAAACAAAACAAAAGCAATTGCTACTAACGGATGACGTCAAGGATATAATCATAAAAACGATATGCTATATTTGTTTGAAATACATCCTTTCTGAAAAGGTATCGGGTTCAGTTTTTATCTTCCGCTGTTCGTACTGTAAATCATAGGAAAATAAATCTTTGAGAATGATTTGATTGACAGGTCACTTAAAACTTATATAGAGTAAGTGGTTACCCCCGCCTTGCATGCATGCAGGTACATGACGGAAATGTTGAGATTTATCAGTGAAATTGGCAGAATTCTTTTGTTTGAGACAGCAGAAGGAAAACCTTTTTTTTTCTCATTAAGATAAAAACATACAAAAAACATGTACATGAAACAATTAACATATAATGGTATGGTTGTCATGGAATCCATCCAGAAAAACCTGTGATAGCAATTTTCTTTAAAACTTAATTTTTTGAATCCTGATTGGGCGTATAGTTCATCTCGGTGTCTTGTATCAGGCAGTGTATAGAAAACACGATGAAAACTACTTTCGAAAAATAAACTCAAGACAATTTCAATAGCCCTGTCTATCACCTTTAGAAATGTGCTAACATTACAATGGCGTATTACGTAAGATTTCTATGGGCGGTACAATAGGCCTTTGAAATTGCCCTTGAGTTTATTTTTCGAAAGTAGTTTTTATCGTGTTAGAAGATAATAATATGGGGTCCACTCGCTATTCATAAGGACCGCTATTCATAGAAAACCGCTATTCATTTAACACGCGTTATGAATAGCGGTCCTTATGAGTAGTTATGAATAGTGGTCCTTATGAACGGAAGTCCTTATAAATAAGCGAGGTAATTTGTCTATGGTTTACTCGCTATGTACAAGGACCACTATTCATACAAAACCGCTATTCATTTAGTCACGCGTTATGGATAGAGATCCTTATGATTAAGTGGTCCTTATGAATAGCGGTCCTTATGACTAGCGAGGCTACCCCGATAATATAGGTTACGGTTCTTAGTAATTGATCAGAAAGCGAGAAAAAAAACCATACGACAGCTTCAAAATAGTGTTCTTCAGAAGTTAAAAATATAGGTACGTTAATAAACAATATCTTCGATTTTGTTTTAAATTTATGAGTCATTATACAGCTAGCATCGAAGTGTTGTGCATTGTCGTGGCTTGCATGAATAAAATTGGGCTACAAGAAAAGAAAGAAAAAATCTCTAGTAATATGAAGCCCATATCGGTATGAAGGACTAATGCAAGGGCATCACATTGAAAAAATTCTGAGCACAGGGAAATTATTAAACGCCTCTTCCTCTTAGGAAGACTACACTTCCAAGAAATGTTTAGGTGACGACAGACGTATAAGGTTGAATTAATATGATTAGTACCAGTCATAAATTGACTTGATATGAGGTGTTGCTGCTCTCTTGAAAATCGTGTTTTGCTTACACAGTCGTCAGACTATTATATTGTACATCCTGGAATTGTGTCATAAATGGTTCGCAAACGCAAATCAATCATTAGTCGCTTTTGTTGGAATGAAGATGAAGCGGAAAAGGAAATGTTTTCTGTTCCAGGAAGAATATGTATTCTGTATGATTAATGGAAGGTATATATCATAGAATGATGGTTAATGGTAATGTTTCATGATGATTGTAACGTATCGTTAGTTCTTCGAATGATCGTGGATTATTGTCTGTCAGAACAAGGCCCATAATAAGCGCTGCGAGACGATTTTAGATTTGGAGGTGGTAAAAGCGAGCGAAACTCTCAAAAGCAAAGAGTATAATGTAATATGTGTGGGTGCTCCATGAGCCACACTTCTGTTCAGCGGGCGCTGCATATTAATTGAATGATTGAGAAGAAATTCTGTTATCAAAGTGAAAAAATGTGGCACTGTGTAAAAAAGGCTCTATGTGAAACAGGGTCTACGAAACGTATATCTTTTTATGGAAGGTGTGGAGAGTCACCTGAAATCCCAAAGAAATTAAATGTTTGCAACTTTCACCTTTTTTTTTCAAGATAAAAACCACTTGAAAGAAATTAAGTTCTGTTCTGATGTCTGATGTAACTTAAGTGCATCTTCTCTCCTGTGGCATAAATCAACTGGCGACAGACGTGACTATGGAATGTGCGTGGTGAAATAAATTTGAGCTCTTAACGTCGTAAAATAATGTTTGGAAATAAATCGTGTCTTAAAATGAAGTGATATACGACAAACATATACATGGTTAGATATCACAGATTTTTTTGTGGTAGTCTGTCCGCATAGTTTTTGCACCAAGCACTGACCGACTTCCTTCTCTTTCAATTAAAGAATCAAATTAAAGGAGGCTAACTTTGTTTAAACAGTATTTTTAATGTAAAGAAAACTGTGACATTAAAGATATAAATGAGAGTGCATGAAAGGTGTTATAACCCTCTTCGAAATCGCAAACAATAAACGATCAACAAGCAACAATCATTCATCATTCATCTTGCAACTGAATTTATGGACGAATTGGGTTGTTGAAAATTTGTGTATCCACCATAGGAGGGAGCCGGCGTACGACCCCCCCCCCCCCTTTTGACCCATTTGAAGGCCACCATAAAATGAAATAAAATTTCATTTGCAGTGGGTCTATAGCATGAGGGGTGCCAGTCATATTACACAATATTCTACCCATCATGTACCCCATCCCTATCAGTTCCTATACCCCACCTTCATTTATCACTTCTAGGCTCACAAAGGTTTGCAATCAATCGCAGAATGGCAATTGCCAATCAAGATCATCGTTGCATGCACATATTGTTCAAAAGGCTGACCATCAGTGACCATCTAACCAATCAGAATTGTTGTTTCAAATTTGCAATTGATTGCAAACCTTTGTGTTACGGTGCCCGGGATAGGACTATGGCGCTGTTAGACTGATGTGATGGAGGAAAACAAGAAGATCCACTTAAGTCGTGACCCAATTCCAACGATGACGAATGATGCAGATTTTAATCAACGATATACAGATCAACCTGATTTACCATTATTTTAAAGGAACGTCAACTTGACAAGAACAACTTTTTTTTAACGAAATGAATATGACAGCATCCCTTAGGCCTATACGTTATCCTGTTTCTTAAACTATTACCTTACTACTTTCTTCAGATCTACTTGCGCTAATCGAGCCTGTGAGGGCAATTGATCCATACGAAAGATATCAAAAGTGCTGTTTACACTGCTCATTTTTGCAAACACTATTTTTTAAACGATATCACTCTTTCATGACGCGCAAAAGACAAGTCATTGACGCCGCCCCAACGTCAGCAAATGACGTCTCGTGTGAACAGGGCTTAAGTCTTCATTACACCTTCATTCTCTCTCCTTTTCTCCTTTTGAGCTTCAACACTGCTAATATATTCATTTATCTTGTTTGAATACGATGTCTTTACATAAATATTTTCTTTCCCTAAAATCAACTGCATTGTGTTTGTTGGTCAGTTTCTACGGCGCTTAAGGGCGCACTCTTAAATTGTCACGATTATTATAGGAGATAACTTCACATGTGCATATCGCGCTTATTTCATTGTGTACGGTCTTTGGTTTGCAATTATTTATACCTGACTTATACATCACCAGAGTCATGTTATGTTTGTCAACCTGATCGGTGCAGCTTCCCGTTTCCTTGAATTAGATCCACTTTGATTACAAATATTGATATAAACACATTATAACTGAGCTTATGTTTACGCACATCGTGATGTAGCTTAACTTCCGTTGACGCAGACATGGCAGATGTCGTGTTTTCTGCTAAGTTTCAGGCACGCAGTTCAAATGGTTCACGAACTTCAACAAAACAGCTCGGGACCTGGCTGTAATTATCGGGGGGGGGGTATATTTTCCTTCTTTCTTAAAACATTTTTCCTAAAAAAGGACCAAGTATTAAAGGGGCGAATCCAGGATTTTGTAAAAAGGGGGGGGGGGGGCACACAAATGCCCGAAAATTTTCTGACAAGCAAAAAGAAAAACAAAAAGGGTTTTCAGATTTTTTTGGGGGGAGTCCAGTTTTCCGCAAGAATTCTCTGACCAGCAAAAAAAAAAAAAAAAAAAAAAAAAAAAAAGCTTATCAGTTCTAAAGGGGAGGGGAGGCGCGATCCCAAAAGGGGGACACAATGTATACTTTTCTTCAAAAAGGGGGGGGGGCACGGGCCGGAATGGCCCCCCCCAAAAAAAAAAAAAATAAATAAATAAATAAAATATAAAAAAATAAATGAATAAAAAATAATAATAATAATTAAAAATCCGCGACTGAAATATTACAACAGTCATGACAGTCGGTGCCATAAAATGGGCCACAAAAATATATACTTTTATATCGGACGCGTGATATCGAAGTGGTAGAGCAGTTGTCTCTTAACAGGGATAGCACGGGTTCCAGTGCTCTGTGGAAATATTTATTTGGTAAACTTGTCTGCCACGTTTCCTTCGATTGCTCTCTTACAAAAGCAGTATACACCGCTTAAGCATTAGGTATTTATTAAGACAGAATATTTTGCAGCACTGCTTGATTATGAAGTGACATAGACTTAATTCGTAATGGAATATGTAGGAAGAAGCACGTCTTGTTCGGATGATGTACCCTAACTGCCCATTATGTATTGCAACATCCCCAAAATTGACGCCTTTATGACTTATACGCCCGTCTGTATAATTTCGTTCTTTGTATATTACCGACGAACAATAACAAACATTTTGTATAAAAGAAAGGTATAGAGTTTGTGCTTTTATCTGTTCTAATGCCAGCAGATCACAAGAAAGATTCATGACTATAATTGTGACGCAGCTGACGAACGAGCATAGGCAAAAAAAAAAAAAAAAAAAAAAATCGTTATGTTGAGATCTAGGGGAGTGTCATTGACGCAAATCATATACTGTTTAAATTACCTCCAAACTGTTAACATGGTTTGCATACAATTCACGCAAAGATACAATGCCGATAACTTACCGAGAATTGGGGGAAGAGAAAAGACAGATACCTTTTGCTAAAGACATTACCAAGGACGATGCAAGCCATATTTAGAGGTCGTGGTTATCCAACAAAATATTTAGAAATTTGAAAAAGAGGTTATGGAATTAAATTTCAACTACGTTCATCACAAGAAACTGGCTATAAATTGGAAAAGGGCATGTGGCTCAGATGCTTGCCAACGCCTGGAAAGTTTGTATTTTTTTTTTTTCTTCTTCTTCTTGTTTTTTTTTTTTTTTTTTTTGAGGCTGATTCTTATGGCAAGACCGTGGAGACTTATGGTTTTGAGCATATAATCATTAAAAGTCACAATCGATTATATGACATCTTGCTGGTCTGACAACCGTTGATAAAATAATGACAATTGCACTACGAGTGAGCGAGTGCGTAGATTAAAACCTTGAAATGCGGAGATTAAGAGAAGTGAGAATTGAAGTAATTGACATGCACAACATTTTTCACTTTTCATTTTCTATTTACTCTTGTTATTATGATTCCTCTTCTGTGCCTTTTAAAATCTATTTCTTTCTCATCTTCCTTCTCTTCATTTTCTTCTTCGTCTTCTTCTTCTTCTTTTTCCTTCTTCTTCTTCTTCATAAAATGCTGAGATTAGAAGAAATACGCATTTACATGCTCATAATTTTTTCCTACGTCCCCATTTTATATCTCCGTTGTCTCTCCTTCTTTTGCTTATTCGTTTCCCACGTCTTTTTTCCGCCTCCCTTACTTTTCACTTTATTTTACTTCTACTACTACTACTATTACTACTACTACTACTACTACTACTACTTTTATTACTACTACTACTACTACTACTACTATACTACTGCCACTACACTTCTTCTTCCTCTTTATCAATTCCATTTTCTCATATAGCTTTTCAATTTTTCTTCTTTGTTTCCAAAATACGAGAACTCTTAACGTTCTATTACCAGTATAATATATTAAATACACAACTTTTAAAATTAAAAAAGTACTTAGTTGACAACAAATATCTTTTTAACTATTACATAATAAGTTACATGTTATATGTTATATGTTATATGTTTCAGAGACCCGAAGTATATTGACATATTGAAATATCTTGCGATTCAATTCTGACGGGTGATTTCTGTAAATCTTTTTTTGCCGTCTCTTCGAAAGTGTCATTCGAAAAACCCTTCTCGCAGACGATGCGTTATTTTCATCGATCATCAGTATCGATTCTGCTGTCTGATCAAGTCACCTCACGTGACTGACAAGCATTAGAGCGAAATGTCGATAGACGTCGATCAGATCCTACATCGTCGTGTAATATTTGGCAGGGCTTGAATATCAATACCAAAGGTACTCTTCCAATAAATTTTATTCATCTACAAAATAATGTAGCAAACTTCATGAAGAAAGATTTTTGCTGTAATAACTCCCAGTCTTTGAGACGGTATGCGCCATCTACTATAATGAATGAATTTTTTTTCTTAATGCCGATTAATGCGCATTGCACTGTTCTCGTTGTTTATTGTTTGTTTGTTTGTTTGTTTGTTTGTTTGTTTTTTTATTTCAGCAATCAGTGACATGAATGATATACACAATATAATTCAAGATTCATACACGGCGGATAGCCCATTTCAGCCGTATCAACAAAATACGGCTGTTCTTCCAAAGGGTCCTTGTTGTCGTTGTTTGTTTTTTTGCTGCTGTTGATGCTGCAACTACTGTATGGGCGTAGAGGCACAATGATTCCGCCAACGAGGCTTCGTCTACGGCCCGAATACCAGTTTTTAGACCATGGGATGACATGGAAAAAGAGGCTCCGTTTTTCATTTTCGTGGTCCACTTGTTCGCCCCACCTGAAAAGTTGGGGACAAAGGTACTTTTTTGTGCTGAATTCAAATATGAATGTTGCCAAGCCTGAAACTTGCACGTTATCACTCTAATGAGGTCTAATTATGCAAATTTATGCATAATTCATTGTTTAACTATAATACACAAAACACTGGTATCATTAATTTAAAAAAATAGTATTTCAGGCTAATCTGGACTGCATCATCTGAATGTGAATATTTCTTAACCATATATGTATATTTTTTTGTAACATTGATGCCTAATTATGCAAATCAGGCGTCAATATGGAAATCCATTTGGGGGGCTATTTAACTAATAATGCTAATATCAAATCACATGAAAGGTGATATTTCAGGGTAACTTTGGGTGCTTGCTCTAAATATGAATGTTGTAAATCTTGGAAATGGCAATTAATCACTGTAATGTGGCCTAATTATGCAAAATTATGCAGTATTCATTACTTATACAATAATTCACAAACACCGGTGTGTTCTCAGTAAAGATATATCCAAGGATTATTTGGACTGTATAATCTGAATGTGAATAATTCAAGCCGTAAATGTGTTAATATTTTATGACACTGATTCATAATTATGAAATATTGATGCCTAATTATACAAATTATTCATTTGTATGCAAATCCATTATTTTGGCTCTTTTAGACTGACAAATGTTTATATTAAACTGCATGAATACTGATATTTTGATTAAACTTTAGGTGCTTAATCTAAATATGAATGTTGCGAAGCTTGGAAGTGGCAATTTACCACTGTAATGTTGCCTAATTATGCAAATTTATGCAAAATATATTGTTTATCCCATAATTCACAAAGATCAGTATGCTCTCAATCAAAAGATGGTATTTAAGGATAATTTGGAATGCAGAATCTGAATGCGAATTTTCCAAGCCATAACAAATCTGTAATTATTTTATGAGAGTGATTCTCAAAGTGTCTGCTGCGAGCAGTGTGCATGTGATGTCCTCAACATGAGGCACAATCTTGCATTCTGTTCCATTACAGAAAAATAACATCTCACCTCTCATGATTAGGAAAATGAATTTTAGAGGAGTTTCATGTTTCAAATGTCCACATAAAATTTGTTAACAGTTTTCCGTATTTTGCCTTGGCCTTTATGACTGCCAAAGAATTGAAGCTGTTTGTTTCTTTCATCTCTTGTGAATATCAGAGGCGTCAACTCTCACTTTTTCTTCACTGATTGAATTAATGTGTAGCAGATTTTCCTATTCATGAATGATAAGGCACAAGAATTCTTTGCTGTGAATCTTCCCTTGACTAAACATGACACAGTGCAAACTACCTCACCCTTTACAATACTACTTGCTATTGCAGTTACTCTGTGTGTTCACAATAGGTAGCAGACTACATTATCTGTAGCAGACTACACTATCTGCATTGTCTTTGATATTGGCCACTAAAATACAGCTGTTGACAAACAATTTTTCACTTTTCCCCTCATAAAAGGCTCAATCCTTTCTCTTCCCTCCTCTGTTTTATAATAAACTTAAGCTCCCCAATCTAAATAAATCAAAAGATAAAAAACAAAGGTTTTATCATGCAGCTTGCACTGGCCATGCCATGCTGTTCTAGAGCCAGGTCAAAGTAAGTGAAAGAGCCTGACACTTCCCTATACACCATACACATAATACACACAAACACACAGCACACAAACTCTCATAGACACACACACAGCACATACCATGTGGTGGGAATGCTGTGCTAAACTCTGTGGCTGAAATCCATGTGGTCAAGAAGATTTGGAGCTCAGTTAATTTGCTACAAAATAATCATTTTTGAACAAAGTTGCACTTTTTGCAAATGGCAACATGTGCCATTAGTGTTTTTGTATTTTTAGTAACATTTACAAGGTGAAATTTGGTGGGGCGAACTCGCGGACCACGAAAAGTGAGAATTTCAGCAGTCATCCCATGGTCTATTTCCATTTTCTACCATATTTTGTCTAAAAGAAAGTCGATATAGAGGTCGTTGTCCTTGAACTTTTTTATTCAAACAGCGACGCCATAATACAGGTATAATAAAACGGTTGCTCTGAATTAAAATCTGTGTAAAGTGCAGGGTAAAATCATAAATACAATAAACAGATGGAATTTTCATTACGATTAGAACAAAAAATCATTTTGAGTAAAAACCAGAATGTTATATTATTATCTTTTTATTTGATATTCAAGTTACTGACGGTCCATTATTTTTAATCGTTGATTGTAATTAAAACCTACTCTAAAACCTATTTTCAAGCCCATTACACCTATTCTATTTTGTCTATGGGATCTTATTATTGTCCTCCCCCTAGTAATGAGCAAAATGTGTGCTAACAAAAGAACATAAGGAATTGAAAGAAAGTTAACCCATTGTCATGATTTAATGAATGATGCAATAGAGACAATAAGTCGGACATAGCCTTCAACTAGTATACAAATATTATTGAAATATCCCAATGCTTCTTTCTACGACATGTACGATTCGAATCGTAGCAATAACAGGCTTTCATGCCACTTTGAATGTTTCTACTTTGCGGTATTGTGTTCTGTGAAAGAGTGCCTGGCTGTTTGTCTCGAAATTCATTACTTTCCCATCTTTTCCTCCCGAGTAAGATGGGGGCAGCGTAGCAGAGGTAATTCCCCACCACAACCTGCCCATCAGAGAACGATTGCACGAAGTCGAAATAATTAATGTGTACTCGAGACTGTTAATTTGCCGAGGCTCAGGCGAGCAGACAACCGTAAGAGTCCACCCCTCACGAAACCCGCCATTTAATTGTCCCTTCCCGCGCTTTTCCTCCATATTCTGCTGCATCTCCACGGCTCTTTTGAACAACATAACATCAATAAAACGTCCATTTCTAATGACATTTTAATCCCCTGATTAATGACTTCTTTCATTTTGTGCAGCCAATACTGGTAATATGGACGGAAAATTTAAGCTTGCGTCTAAATCCTTGCTCGCTTGGTGAAACAAATATATTTAGTCATTTTGATTGAAGACTGTAGCGCACTCTCCGCTTTATTAAACAGTAAAGGCGTAGAAGTTTGATGGCAGTGTCGAGTGACAAAGTGGATTGTGAATAAGTTTGAGGTTATCATGGTTATCTATCTTGATTGGAAAATTTTCACAAAATGTCAGAATTGAGATTATCATCTGACAACTAAACTATCCAAGTGCAAGACGAGTGGAAAACTGAAGTAAATGCATTCGACTGTCTTATTCCCATGCGATGTATTTGACTGTTTGCGTCTTTTTCACTTTCTCATTCTCTTTCTCTCCCCCCCCCCCTCTCTGTCTGTCTGTCTCTCTCTCTCTCTGTCACTCCCTTTCTCCTTCTCCTTTCTCTCTCTCTCTCTCTCTCTCTCTCTCTCTCCTTCCGTCTATGTAAATTTCTCTGTCTTCCTCTATATCCCTATATTTCTCTATTCTCTTTTCCAATATTCTCCTCTGCTTTTCACTGTTGTATTTCGTTTTGAATTGTTCTACAGTATTTTCTTCTAAGTTTTCGACGCTTCTTCTTGTGCCCTTTCTACATCATCACCTGTTGTACAGTAAAAGCAGTTACCAGTGATAAATACTTAAAGAGAAGGTTGGTTAAAAAATCATTTGTGAGTTTTCTCATTCTTTTTACGTTAGTTTGGAAGATTATCATAATAGAATTGTCCCTTGAAAAGGATTGCTCTTCAAATGCCCTAACATTCAAAATATGACAAGAAACAGCTGAAATGTTCGGGCCGAACATTTGTGTGTAGTCCCATATACACATTTCTGTGTGCAGTGCATGTGACTCTCAGCAGGATTGAGTCAATTTCTTATCATTTTGGTGTTTCCAAAACCGTATACAGCATACACCAATTCTTATGTGCTATGTATAATTAACCTTTCCCAGTTGCTTTGAGACAGTTTCTTTTACAATTCAATCTCATGTCCAGAACTCAGCTTTATCTTTAACATTACTGTATGCTATATACAAACCTTTAAAATAAACGATATGTAAAATTTGAATTTGTGAAACCCAATTGACTCAAATTTGCATGAGGATTCATCAAACGCGTCGGAAGATTCATATAAGCTTAAGGCATTTTGACCATGTTGATGGCTAAATCAGGGCTGCCGACAATATATTTTTTTTTAAATCACCCTTCGGGCTTGCTAAAAATTAGGAAAGTCCTGGAATTCAGTTCTACATATTGGCCAACAACTATTGCGGATTTACCAACACCCTTCGTCTTTAGATAGCTTTCATAATTAGCTTTGTATCCCGGCTAAGTCACGTCTAATGCTATGGTCACAATTGATCGTGCGTGTTTTTGCACGTGCGTGTCCGCAGCTGCGATCGGCTGTTATGGTCCCTAGTGGTCATGCATCCCTCTGCGTCTCCTCTTGGGCGTCTTGCACCCTCCTCATAAACATACCCCATGTTGGACATGCCAAACAGCCTCCTTTCGTGTCCTGCGTTGCGGTTGCACTACGTGCTTGGAAAAAAAAAGTCCAGACCCGTGCATGCTACGCACGGATTTTCTGCGAAATCCGTCGCAGACCACACGCAAGATGTGCACGACCGGTTGTGACCAACCTTTAAGTCCGGACTAAGAACACTTCTGGCATAAGAACATGACACCAAAACATTGCTGTGTGTTTAGATCGTGCGAACTGGGTGCATGGGACGAAGCTTCATAACTATATCACGTCTTTGTGTGGAATATGGTAACGAATAAAATGAATCATGAATAAAACGGCAGGAAAAGCAGACTATACCCGTGATATATTTCCCGAGACTTAGATGGATGAAAGACATAAGCTAGAGAGAGATGTCCCTCCCCCGATCGCACTCTCATCTGATGGAGAGATGCATGTAGTCTCCTAATAGAACAAGACATGGGGCTTTTAGTAGCTTTTCTTAAACAATCTACTTAATCACTTACGAAAATAAAAGTTGGGTCCGGTTGAGACACCCCCTCTCACCTTTTCTTCCCTTTTTGAACTTTCATTGCTCTGAAGCAGAAATTGGGAAAAAAGAGTGATAGGGTACAGAAAAAAGAGAGAGGGGAGAGAGAGAGAGAGAAAGAGAGATAGAAAAGAGAGAGAGAGAGATAAAGACAGAAATTTGGGGAGATGAGAGAAAAAGAAACAGAAATAGGAAACAAGAAAAACAAACATAATATATATAGAGAGATAAAGAGAGTAAGAAAGAGAGGGACTGAATAAAGATCGAGAGTGAATAAGCCAGAGAAAGATAGAGATAGAAATATAAAAATAAATTGAGCTAGAGAGAGGGAAAAAGAGAAAGAGATAAAGGACTAATATACTTATCTCTTTAATGTAAGCACTTTACATGATTTATTTCACTCATGAAATAAAACAAATAATTTTGAAGAACAACGCAATCAGCATCAACGACCAGAGAACATCACAACATTAGGGGATGCAAAATGGATAATGAGAAAAATTAAAATGAACAAATTGACAAAAAAACCTGGACATGCTGGAAGAGCGCCTTTAGCCTGACTTCGTCAGCGTCCGTGTTAATTGTTAGCGGAAAGCTCTTCCACAATGCCTAGGAACATGACCAATTAGGCATAGTCCCTAATGACAACTTTCACCGAGATTACAGGTCATCAGAGTGAGTTCGTGGCTCTCGACCAGTTTTTAAGTGGCAAAAATGAAAGGGAGAATGGGGGCGGTTGCATCCCAAAGCTCTTTAAGCTCTGTGAGGACACTTCAAAACACCCATTTTCATCATCAACCAACCAACACACAAAAATGCGCCTTTAACCCATTTGCTCATTAAGCAAGTTAAGCAGGTTGACTACGTCGCCATTTTCAAATCCTTGGGAAAATAAGTTGTAGTTTTTATCGTACTAATCGTTAACAATAGATGGAGAAATTAGCTGAAGTGTTCGGGCCGAACATTCACGCTACATGTGTGTGCAGCCCCACAGTCCCATTTCTGTGTCCAGTGCACGTGCTTTCTAGCAAGACTGGGTCAATTTCTTACCATTTTGATGATTCCAAAACCTCACAGTATCAATATATACACCAATTCTTATGTAGACATGATCAACCTTTCCCCGTTGTTTGAGACAGTTTCTTTCACAATGCGATCTCATGACCAGAACTCAACTTTATCTTTAATAGCGCTGATAGAAGGGGTATATTCATCCATTGGCACATCCTTTAAAGCCTGTTATCCTTGTTTCCCTAAACTATAAAAAGCCTTCAATCATTTTGCATATAACTAGATCAGGGGCGGACCCAGCCGGATTTTGTAAAGGGGGGGGGGGGGGGGTAAAACAATCTGGCAGGAAAGGGTTATCATAATTTCTTCGGATTCCTTTGAAACAAACAAAAATTAAAGTGGCACATTGGGTTTGTGAAATTAAGGTATACCGCTTTGGTTTCAAAAGGAAGGCACGAACCGGTTGTAGACCAACATAAATCCGTCAGTTAGTCAGACCCAACTTCGGAAAACCGAGCACAGGTATATACTCCGAAAACGGCGTATGAATATAGAGCCCTCATCGATCAGTGCGAGGCAGTGTGTACAAAAGGCATGGGGAAAATCTTGCAAAGTCAACCTGCCAACGATATACATATTTTCAAAAATAATGCTGCGTGTCAATTAGCTTCGAAATCCTTGAATGATTCGTCATGAAATGACTTTCAAATGACAAGCATTTGAAATAAATACATCCGCAGCATTATTTTTGAAAAATATATTATCAACAGCAGGTCGACATTGCACGATCTCCCCCATGCCTTTTGTACACACTGTCTCGCAATCAACGATGGGGGCTCTATATTCATCTTGCCCTGTACGCCGTTTTCGGAGTATATATCTGTGTTCGGTTTTCGGGAGTTGGGTCTGACTGCCAGTGATGTAGATGATGCACCTCCCCCTTAATTCGAGCTCATCTCTTTCGCTTCACACTCCACTATGTTCTTCTCATTTTTATCCTTCTCACTTGAAGTTTCCCTAAATATCCCAACAGGTAACTTAAGTGAGACATTAAGTCATGCCAAAGTGATCATGGTTATGAATAGAAATCTCGCCTAATGTTCCCTCTTGACAAACGACTGAAAGTTTGGAGAAGAAAATAATGGTTGAGCACGAAACCTTAAGCATCATGAAGAACGTGAAATATTAGTCTACCAGGGAACAGTCCCGTATATTCATATTCATGTGACTTCATGTCAAGAATGTTATTGATGCTTTGGGGGCGTTTCTATATGGCGCCATTTATTGGGCGGACAAAGTGTCTGTCACAGAGTACAACACGCCTATAGCGTCGATGCATAACCTGCACAATTGGGAGATTTAGGTAAAAATTGCAGTGCCGCTTTGGAAGGAGGAGGCCATCGTCAAGATAACATTATGAGAATATTTCTCCTCTTAGTCTCATGAAGGCAAGAGAAAGGAAAGAAAGAAGGCCGATGTCTGCAGACTATAAAGCCCTGCTCGCGGCTCTCGTAATGAAGGATGCACGTGGGTGAGAGAGGCTAAAGACGGAACCGTGAAAACATTTTCAGCCGGGAGCGCCGGGGCGGGTTGTGATTGAAGTCGGCTGTAGAGGAAACGGCCGGCTCGTTTGATCTCCATTTTACAGCCAGAATTCATGTTTCCGAAGACATTTCCTTACGCTAATGTTCTCTCTCATACTCTCTTTCTCTCTCTTTCGCCATCCCTCTCAGTATTTCTCTCTGTACATCTCTCTCTCTCTCTCTCTTTCTCTCTATCTACATGATCTATCTCTTATGTTGTTTCGCATTTAAAGCTCTGTATTTAAAGACCCACTAAAATGGCACTTGAATTAGGATGCCGTGCGTAGTCATTTCTTGGGTGGTAATCCAAGGGTGTCTAAAGGGTGCCGTTTGGGGTGTTAACTCGGTACCCCCATGGCGATTGGGGTGTGCCGTGGTGTAAAAATGGCGGAAATGGTAAAAGAGGAGAGCGTGTTAATGAGGGGGAGACGGACTGAAGGCGTCTCCTTGAGATGTTTAATATTCCAAGGCGTGATTTTACCGCTCAAAATAAAGCATGACTTGGTTATAGATTTGATGAAGAGATGTGAAGAAAATCTCATTTCATTTTTTTTTTTCAGAAAGCTTTATGAAAGATGTAAAAGGAAAGAGGAATCTATTTAACTTATATATCTCTTGATTTCTCTCACTATCTCTCTGTCCTATCACTTAAATGGCACTTCTCTCCCCCTCTCTCTCTCTCTCTCTCTCTCTCTATCTCTCTTTTCCTCCTGTTTCACATCTTTTTCTATTCAATTTAAATTCAACTCATTTCATTTTTTTTTTCAGAAAGCTTTATGAAAGATGTAAAAGGAAAGAGGAATCTATTTAACTTATATATCTCTTGATTTCTCTCACTATCTCTCTGTCCTATCACTTAAATGGCACTTCTCTCCCTCTCTCTCTCTCTCTCTCTCTCTCTCTCTATCTCTCTTTTCCTCCTGTTTCACATCTTTTTCTATTCAATTTAAATTCAAGGTTTCACGAAATTGATATCTTCTGACCTGTCGATTTAGCATCCGATTCATTGCCGCCACAGAATGGATGCTAAGTCGACATCTACGGAAGATGCTACCAGCTAGCTATTACAAAGATCGCTTCTTATAATGAAACGTGTCAGGATCATCTCTTTGGTCGATCCATCTCTCTCTCTTTCTCTGTCTCTGTCCCCTCTCTCTCTCTCTCTCTCTCTCTCTCTCTCTCTCTCTCTCTTAATCCCTCTCTAACTCTCTCTTTCTCATTCTTTTCTATCTTACCTTTTCTCTCTCTCTCTTTCACACGCAACCCACACTCTTTCCCTTTCTCCAACACATTTTCTAATTCTCTCTTTTGTTCGTCTCCTTTGCGCTATCTTCATTTCTTTCTCAATCTTTTATTCCATATGTCCTTCTTCAATTTCTTTTGTTTTCTTATCTCATCTATCTTTATTTACATTCTCTCTCTCTCTAAATGGCGTCTCCACTTTCCATTTCTCTTTCTTTCTTTCTATATGACTTTCTCTGTTTTGATACCTGCTCTCAACCCTTCTCTCTCTCTCTCTCTCTTTCTTTCTCTATCTCCTTTTTTCACTAAAATCCTTCTAGTTTTTTCTTTATCTCTTTTCTGCATCTCTTTGTCTCTCTTCCTATTCTTGATTTTTTTTTTAATCTAAGCACTATCTATTTGTTGCATTTCCGCATCTCTACACTCAATATCTCTCTCTTTCTCTGTCTTTTAACAGAGCTCTCTCTCTCTTTCTCTCTCTCTTTCTCTCTCTCTCTCTTTCTCTCTATTTAGCTCTCTATCTCTCTCTGTCTCTCTCTCCCCTTTCTATCTCCCTTTATTTTGTTATTTTCAATCAATAATAATGATAATAATAATAATCATTATTATTATTATCATTATTTTCAATCAACATCTTCTCTCAAAATATACCCATAAAACAAAATAAAAGAGACGATAAAAGTAACACATGCGATAAAAGTCATTCTTCGTTGCCTAGAAAACTGTAAGCCATTTGTTCAAAATCGAAGTGGTAGTGTCACATCGCTCTTCCATACTTTTTCATCCCGTCTCCCATCCTTTCAATTTACGCAGGAAACAAAAAAAAGGGGGGACTACGCCATTATCGGTGTGAGTGTCGATCGCTCGTCGGAGTAAGACGAAGAATAATCGTCGAGGATATGTTTCGACAGACCGTTAATAATGGTTATCAGCGGCCACACCAGAACCATGTATCATCGCTGACAGGGAAAGCACCATTGCCGCCTCTTATATTAGCGCCACATTAGGAGACTGTTTGATGAAGGAGGACAGATGGATGGCTAGACTTCTGCAACAGACAGTTTCTCCCCCTCCCCCTTCCCCTTCGACGCTCCTCCTCATTCTTCTTTCTCGCGCGAGATGAATGCAAAACGGGTTAATGATTAAATTCACCATAAATCTTATATAACTGACGATTCCGTGGAATAATTATGTCCCTTACGACACCAATCTTTTATGCATTTATTCCATACCAAAATAAATATCTCTTGATAATTAACTAATTGTTCTTTATGGGGATCACTACCACGATTTTAAAAGCCACATCGAGAGTTTTTCATTTTGGATGAAGTCAATATTGTCAATGTATAAAAGACTTAATATGTCTACAGAACACGCCACACGGAATCGCCCTTATGCTAAAAGCTTGGCACGATATCAACCAAGAGACATTTTAGAGCCATCGATGCTTTGTGATAACAAACGCTTCTATTGTCTGCGTTATTGTGTCTGTGGTGGAAAGTCTGTTTTTCGAGCCTATAATTGCAAAATAAAAGGAAAAGCGCTGGATTGAAGTCTCATTTTACCTGAATATTTTACCTTTGCTCAGAATTTGAATTGAGAGGAGGAGGGGTGGGGGGGGGGGTAAGGGGCTTTAGTGGGACGGATATCTTATGAAATCTGCCCCTTTGCCCCCTTCCCCCTTGGGTACGCTAGTGATTCTAACTCAGAGTTATCAGACTGATAAGGGCAAACTTGTAGGGCAATGTTTGCCACAGTGATTATGCCTATTATGAGTTTTAAGTAAACAAGAGTAACATGCAACAGGCATGACAGGTTCACAAAGAATGTATCACTTTTGGTAGAAAACCTGATCTCGGATTATTGAAAAAAGACAGAAACTCGGTAATAGCTTTTATAGCCGCATTTTCAACCCCCCCCCCCCCAAAAAAAAAAAAAAATGATAAAATTTAAAAAATGCTAAAAGCCATGAAAAACAGCAAACCCTCATCTGTGCGAGATTTAAAAAATATGTGCATGGAAAAAACAGGGAAATTTTATTGTTTGACGAATGCGTCGAAATCTAGTTTGTAAACTGTTATCTTCCGCAGACAGTTAACTTGATTTTTTTCACTCAACGTTGAAATCTGACTGCATTGTAAGCAGTGTATGGCTGGCTTTTGTGGACCGGGATGTAAGGGTGTCGGTTCGGGGTGTTCATGAGAGTAGCCCCACCCCCACCAAACACTGCCATGAGTTTGAAATCTGAAAGCGTTGCAAGTAGTCCCGTACGTGATTGTCGTCCGGGGGCATCGCTAAAGTGTGACAGCCCCCTCCCCTCCCCATCATGCCCATTATTACTGAATTAACAGTTTATCTTTAATGCTTTTGATTAAAGGGTCCCCCCCCCCCCCCCTTCATAAAAAATGGATTTCCACCCTTGTCGGGCACTGAGGGTAGTGACGCCCAATGATGGAACACCAGTCTAGTCTCCTCATCAGCTGTTTATTTGCTCTGTCATTTCACTCGTCGCGACAACATTAACCGACAGAATGAGTGAAGCGGGCACTTAACACACGCAACCTACTCCATCGGAGGGAGGATGATAGCTGGAAATGAGGCAAAGGGATTGGGGGTGGGGGGGGGGGGGGAGGTTGATAAAGAAAAATTGGGGCGACTTAAAAATGGGAATAGATGGTGAATGGAAAGATTTAGCAAATATAACAAAGGAAAGATAATGAGATAACAAAAACAGACATTTATTAAACAACAGATTGATCGGAGGGATAGAGATAGCTAGTCTGCAAGCACAGACCCTAATTTGACACTTGGCAGAAAATCATTGTGTCTGGAGAGAAGCCTAACTCAGCTACCTACTAGTCGTCGTCAGGAGCAGCTATAGTACAGGGTCTATGGTAGTCTTACAGTGCAGACACTCTAGGAGATAGCTGGGTTTGAGGAATAGAGACTGAAGGGTTAAAGGGGATCAGAGATGGAAAAACAAAAAAGTTAATTTCATAGAGGAGAAGAGAGGGAGAGAGGTGGGTTGAGGAGGTATAAATCTACAATGATCTAGGATACCTAAGCAGCAAGATATAATCAAGTAATATACCGTAACAAATGCATTGCTTTTATGGAAATAAAGACATTTTTACATTTTTGTGAGGAACCATTCTGAAAATAGACTAGGAGGGAAAAAACAGAATGAGAAAATGAGAGAGCGAAAGACAAAAAGAAACTGGGCTGTATATATTGCGATATTGTCATTAAATATTGATTAATCATCTGATCATTTTGCTCAAGAATAATCTCGGATACTTGAGAAAGATTTAAAGATAAAGCTGAGTTCTGTTCATGCGATTACATTGGCATGACTGAGAAAGAATGTGTCTCAAAGCAATTGGGAAAGGTTGACCATGTCTACTTAAGAATTGGTATAATTATATTGTGATGTTTTGAAATCCTCAAAATGATCTCGCTGAAAAGCGCATGCACGGAACAAAGAAATGTATTTGGGACTGCACACACACACACACACACATGTGGCATGAACATGATGAGTGATCGGCCCGAACACTTCGGATATTTTTCTCCATTTTTCGAATATGAGGGCATTTGAAGAGCAATCCTTTTCAAGGGGCATTTGTGCTATGATGTTTTTCCAAACCGACATATCAAAAAATGGAAAGCTCACAAATTACTTTTCCCCTTTTAATATTCAATTCGGTTCGATCTTTATTGTCCATAAATCATACATGGAAATTTGTTTTGTTTACATGCATATTTCAAATATAGATACAAAAGCAGATACAAATAATGGATTAAAAGAAGATTTTTTTTTAAATAACACAATCAAAACAATCAAAACAATAACTGTAGATTAACAAATATAGATGAAACGGGAAGAGCAGTATGATGCGAATAAACGGTGAAAGTTATATCAATGAATACAAGAGAAAAGGAAGAAGATATAATCCAATATCTCAGTTATAACTATAATATTGCATGCTTTATATTTATTTAAAGAATTAAAGGTAGAAATTAGATCATATCTTAGTATAAAATGTAATAAGAAGAAATTCCACATAAACGAAGTTGAAAAAGTATTGTCAATTATTTAGTTCATGATTTATGTAATTTTAGTCTTCACACTATGTGTTATGTTATGACTCTGTGAATTTTGTATTATTGTAAATAATTGTCATTTTGAATAATAAAGTCCCTCGAAAGAGGATAAATAGAAAAAAAAAACTATAATATTGCCAGTTTGTGTACTATGTTAATATTGAGAAGATATTTTAAAATTGATTCAGAAATTATGAACAGTAAGGATAGATCCCTACATACTGTAATACTACTCCTGAGGTTAGTGGACTTGTCAAAGAAATTTGCACAAGTGCACTTCAAATAAAAATATGTTCCAGCTCTTTCCAGAATTCACTTTCATCTAGATTTAAAAAGTGTATACACATAGCTTAAATATTAAACTGGCATAAAGTCAAGAACCAAGGTTAACTGTTGCAATTGAGAAGAGAGAGAGAGAGAGAGAGGGAATAAAGGGGGAAAGATAAGATAAAGTTACAGTTTACTAAATGTTTCTGATCGTAAAACTACTTTTGACCGGTAAATCTGTAACACTTTGAAAAGAATTTGCTATACATGTAATTGATTTTTGCAAATGTATGTTCGTGTTGTATTTAGAATGGCCAAGAATATCATTTTGAAATTCTGCATGTATATATACCTTTTTCTCGTATATTTTTTATGTATTATCATGTGATTATACTACTTAATAAAGGAACCCTGTGGAAAGGCTAAAAAGAAAAAAAAAATAAGATAAAGGGGTATAAAACGAACAGTGCTTATTTATCAGGAGTACATGCCAGAACTCACCCTTCTCTTTTACCATGCAATGTATTTCAACAGTTTGCATTCAAGGGATAAAGACAAAATTTATTGTGTAATTTTTCAAAAGAAATATTTATCACGGAACAGACAAGAAGAAAGAACAGAAAGAGAAAACGAGAGAGGCAGGAAATGAGAGAGAGATAAATGAACTGAGAAACTGAGCTCTACTGATTAATCAATCGGCTCTGAGATAATCTAGGATACTTGAGAAAATTTTAATTATGAAAAATAAGCCTATTGTAACAAGTTGCATTTAATGAAACGCAAATAAATGTAATGCTGTAGAGCAATATTTATCATCATGCAATAGGTGAAAAACAGAAAGAGAAATTGAAAGAGGGAGAGAGATATATGTGTCATTATACTAACCAATCCTCGATCTGGAATGATATATGGGACTTTAGAAACAATTTAATCGTGAAAAATAGTCTTATTGAAACAAGTTCTATTCAACGAAATAAAGACAAAAATCAAACGTTGAAATATTTTGACAGAAACAGTCTGTACTGAAGCAGACGAAGAGAAATGACAGAATGAGAAAATGAGAGGGAGACGGAGGAAGATAAACGAATTAAGAAACTATATTGCGTTATTGTCATTATATTCATCAATCATTAGGCCCTAGATATCTGAATGATATATCTGATATGTTCCCACTTATACTGTCAGTTCGAAACTGAAAATGGTGACCTATAACCATAAGGAGACATCATTTTTCTTCGGTTCGATCGTTTTCGCAAAAAACCCTGATTCATACTAAAGATCAGGTGCCAACGTCGCGAATAATAGAATAAGCCACTAAGAAAATATCAGTGCTATTTACGACGCGTCAGCGGCGGTAGCACGTATATTAGGCACTGAGTATCGAACTCATTAGCGCTGTTCAAATAAATCATCATGAGCTTAAATTGCATTCGAAACTTAATAATGGATGTCGTATTTTGCCCATGATTATTGCGAACATGACAAACGGCCCTCACGGACATTATTAGCGGCACGTAGCTATTGATTTAGATCCAAGATTCACTCATGTTTCATTACATGTTGATTTCTCTGTTAATTTTCCAGGCTCCAGATTTCTGTTTACGGATAAAAAAATGGATGAACACATAAGTTTGTCGTTGCCGACGAGGCCAATCAAATGCGGTAATCTAAAATGCAAATATGATTGTCAGTTTGGCCTTGCCTTAAAAAAAACCCCACGATTTTCAACTAAATGACAATTTGCAACTAGGTCGAGGTATGAACTATATGTGAATACAAAGACTGACTGCGGTACCCATTACTAATCAGTCGAACTATTTTTTTAATCATTAAACATGAATACGAGGGACCAGGGACGCATAATAAAAGCATAAATTACCCTTGTAGACAACTGAACCGTGGCATCGCTTTGTGGGGCATACGACGTCCATTTTTTCATGCAACATTAGCTATTTACTGCATGGGTGCTCTGATGATCATTCATCTTTTTTGAGATATACCCGATAATAACCCCTGTCAAGTTTTGATGGTGAAAACACATTAGAATAATAACTGATTGCACACATTAAAAATATACATCACACCACACACAGTCAATTCTGTACACGCTTGTATAGATACACCTATTATTCATAAGCGGTGATAACTCATTTTGCTCTTTGAATCTAAGAAAAGTTGATGTATGGCTCGCATTATAAACCTACCACTCTATCATGACTATGATGGGCGAATGAAGATGAATGAAATCAAACTCACAACCGTGGGATTTATTCTGACCTGGAAACAAAAATTCTGACTGAATTCATCTTGTCATTTACATCTCATTCATAAGCTATTTGCATACAGGCCGTTCATACACAACGCAATTTCTGCAAATAAAGAATGACTTTTGTGAACCACATTGAACAAAAGAGATATCCATTTTCCCAAGGTTTATATCGCTTAAAACGAAATGCATCTGAAACTCGTCAAGTAATTAATAAAAATGTATGCATTTTCTCAAGGCCCTTCTCATTTATAACGGTATGTGGTCGAAATTCATCAATGTATGTTTTTTTCTCAAGGCTTTTCTCATTCTGGCTCTTGAATTGCACCTTATTTTGGTGCCTGACAGATAAGTTTAATACCAATTGTGACTTTGGTATCAGTCATTGAATGTTCAGAAACATATCCTAAAATGCATGATGTCATTCAGGAGAACAGTTTAACTCTCTCTCTGAGAGCATCCCGTGCGTTTGCACTGCCATCGACTGACATTTTTTGCAGTGTTCTGAAGCCCCTTTAGCACACTAACTCATAAAGAATACTGTTTAATACTTCCATGCTTCAATACGATCATAACCATAGAAAGTGGGAAGAGAATGGTTGAAACCAGTGCAGTAGCTACAAAGGGGCACGAAGGCACATGTCCCCCTCAATCCAACGAAATAATGAGGGAGAAAAAAAGGGGGAAGAAATGGAGAGGGGGAAACGAACGTTTTAAGAATATATGACCCCTCCCATACCCCCCCCCCCTCATCGTTGGCCTTGTTAACTTAAATTTCATCCAATAGTAAGGCCGATACCGTCCTTTGCAAGGATGCCAGTGACCCCACATCCCCCTCACACACACACACACATACACTTCAATGGCTGGGCCCACGTTACACCCCTAGGGAAAACTACCGTTGGAAAGTAGTGTACGTTTGGAAGAATAGAAATCTTTGTGCGAGAAGCGTAATTCATCTGACTAATAAAAAAAAAATCGTTCGAAACGGGGAATAGACCAGTTTATCCATGTAGTCAAAAATTTATGCAGACCAGGCCCGTTTTTTAAAAGAAAATATTGAGGCCTACTCTTGACCTTCGCCGTTCGGGGTAATCTAATTTTTGGTGTGGGCCCTGTTTCATAAAACTTGTCATCAATGACAAGTTACAACAACTGTTATAAACTACTGAAATCCTTGCATTTGATTGGCTGAGAGCAAATTTGTCGGTAAAAATCACTGACAAGACACTTGATGAAACGCCCCCCTGGTGTCCGTCTCGTTGATGTGACTGGTGTCTTAGGGGCCTTCAAAATGATTAGGCAGTGTGGAGAAGCTCTCGAAAATGCACTCGCTCACCAAAATACGCGGCAAAACCCCTCTCTAATGGCACGAGACAACCCGTAACTGATGCGCGCCCGAAAATGGATGGGTACGATGATTAGATCTGAAAAAGCAATCACAAGACTGCCATCACACCCTATATAACTGTCACTTGCAACTCCAATCTTTGATGTATATTTTCAGATATAACACAAAAGAGGAAAGACGGGTAAAGAGTTGGATTTGAAGGAGAGAGAGAGAGAAAAAAGAAAAGAAAATGGTCGCAATCGCTGAAATTTAGTTCCGATTGAAGACGGTGAGATAATGAATAGGAAGAATGAGAAAAGAACCGTTCCTTTTACTTGTGTTTTGTTGGTGAGCGAATCAGAAAAGACCTTCACAAAGTCCATGGTAATTTCCCCCAAACTTAAAGACAGGGGAGACAGAGAGCGTTGAACTGCATTCAGGAAATTTCACCTGATAGGGGAATGAGAGAAAGAGAAAGAGAGAGAGACAGAGAGAGAGAGAGAGAGAAACTTTTTGGAAATGTATTTCAGGTATAACTATTTTGGACTATTACTCCATGTACTCTGAACTACACCGCATTGCATAATCTTATTCGTTGCCTTCTAAATATTTTCTCTCTCTAGGCATTTTTTTGGGGGGGAGGGGGGAGGTGGGTTTTTTTCTCTCTCTCCCTGGCTCTGGCTCTCTCTTTCATTCTGTCTCGCTCTCTCTCTCTCTCTCTCTCTCTCTCTCTCTCTCTCTCTCTCTCTATATATATATATATATATATATATATTTCTCTTTTTCTCTCTCAACCTATGCCACTGTCCCTAAAACACTTTCAGACTTTTCAATCAACTTCATGACTCTACGACTAGTACATTGGTGGATACAAAATTCCATGTTGAAAAACTGAAAAACATTTCAACTGGACTGTTTATATCAACCAGTGTTGGGTACCTCGAGATCGATCTTGATCTTGAGACCAGTCTCGAGATCGGCATCAGTAACCTCGATCTTGTTCTTGATCTCGAAGGTGTTGGTCTTGATCTTGATCTTGATCTCGGAGCTTCTGTTCTCGGAACTTTCGCTCGAGATCGCTAGAGATCAACATTGTTATTACGCAAATTATCAAACGAAAAAGCTTTAAAATCGTTCACCAATCGGCGAAAACACGACTCAGTGTTGGGTACCTCGAGATCGATCTTGATCTCGAGACGTCTCGAGATCGGCATCAGTAACCTCGATCTTGATCTTGATCTCGGACATATCTGATCTTGATCTCGATCTTGAGCTGCGGATCTGGATCTGGATCTGGATCTCGGACTGTCTGATCTTGATCTTGATCTTGATCTCGGACCCTCTGGTCTTGGACCCAACACTGATATCAACTATATGCAAGATATACGTAAAGTATTCTTTGTTCAAGTTTAAGATTGTTAAGAGATATTGAACGCATATCCTTTCGTTTAGCAATTAAGTCGGGATAAAATATTGTTTCCATCAAATAAAAAGTGTAATTGAGTGCACACCATCTTCTTTAATATTGTAACTTAAAAGTCATAATCCACTATAATCGCAGTGACATTTGATACAATTATCCATTCGAATTCATATTTATATATTGGTATAGATTAAAACTGCCAAAATTATTGTCACAATTCAAACAACGACAAACAATGCATACACACTATGTGTATGATATTTCGTGCCATTAAACATGCATTAGCCGTTAATTATGTCCGGCTATGACGCTCTAATGAGTTTTAGTTCCAGAGTAAACACTTGAATTTGCCGAGAACAAAGCCTATATTTCATGATTGCATTATCCTTCAACACGGTAAGTGCGACAATGGAATTATCAACGAGGTAATTTAGGCATCCTTCAACCGGCTAATAAACTGCCAATCAAATTTTTTTACTATCCACCATCTTTCCGTCCCCCACGCGGGATGAGCAATAATTCATAATCATATTTCCCTCAGCATCTGTCTTTTTTGTTCTCATGATTACGAAAGAGGAACATGCCTCAAATAAAATACGAACTCGAAATCGTGAGTGTTTCAAACATGGACGGTTAATTGCCTTTTGTTTCGATATATAAATCATTGTTTGTCGAGAAGGAGCCACACAATTGAAGTTGTTCTCATACAGACGCAAAAAATAGGACAGCACAATACTGCGTCACTGCACAAAATGACGCCTCTACAATTGGATTTCAGTCAAATCTAAAAATTGCAGTGTCGCACCGCGCGCTACGCGTTGGCGTCGTCATCGCATTATGAAAGGGGGCTGATTTATTTGGGACGTATCAAAATATTGGAGGGGCTTGTTGTCAACTCGATGCACGATATAAGAGACGGGTCATTAATGTCATAGGAAGATTGAATGCGATGGCGATATAAATGTCAGTCGATGGGCTTGATGTTCCACTCAGGTGATAAATTTATACCATCAAAATTCGAGTGGTGAACAAAATAGGTACAACAGATAATAATAGAAATTTTCACCAATTATTGTGTGTAGTAAATGAGCGTAGCGCTTAAAGGTTGAGTCAACTGTTTCCAATTGCACAAAGCTTGATAAGAGCTAATCAAAGCTTTCTTCAGTATATTTTCCATACAAAATGACTCTGTATAGTTCCCATTAAACTCGTTGCTAAAAGAATTCGAAACTTACTTTTTATAGTGCCATTATTTGAAAAGTGCCATAGCTAAGATAAACAAAATTATAAAGAATTCTTTGAACAGAACCTAACATATTATTTTCCTCATTAAAAGTACCCTTTTCTTACTATGGTGAAAACTAAAGCCACTGAATAATCTTGGAAAAGCCACAACACGACTAACAAGACAAGTAGTTGTATTTTTTATGAGTTATGACCTTTTGTCCTGTTGCTGGCAAACGGTGCTTATTATGTAAGTTTGTTCTTAAAAAAATGTTTTAATTTGAGACTTTTCTCTGCTCGAATTGATGAGATAAACTTGTTAGCAGTCGGTCAAGAACCTTCGGAGGCATCAGGCGGACCGTAAGCACCCATCAAAAATGATAAATACGCCGAAAAATGCACTCGAACGGTTGTTCCTACTCAACAAACACATCTCAAGCCCTGTTGAGCAGCGTCCCTCCACGATCCCCTCTCTCCCCTGACGATGCCACTTGGAGTGGCGTGGCCCATCCACTAAATGGATCCGATTGGAGCGTGCGATATTGTGCGTTCATACAAACAAAGAGGAGGAGGGGGGGGGGGGTAAAATAAGTAAGCACAGGTGGTGTTATGGGCGCAGCCCCCCTCCCCAGAATTAATAGTGTATACTTTATAGTATGCTTCCCCCTCCCATTTTGAGCATAGATTGACGTCCCTGATGAAAAAGCACATCGTGATTACAGTGCAGGGGAAAGTAACGCTTAGTCAGTACGGGAGGGGGCGGTACAGGGATTTAGTAAGTATTCGCGTAGATATTTACAAAGATACCATAGTATGCTGAAGCCTAGAATCCCCCATGTTTCAGATAAATAGTGCACAAACTTCAATACATATTGATCATAATTACATATATGTTATTGAAGCACCAAAAGATGCTGGAGCAGCAGTAGTAGGATAATATAGTTTCAATCGTAATATTTTAGTAACACACTGACTACATATTACATAGGACACTTACGTCAGTATAGATTACGTTAGGTGTATATACACGTACCAAAATATATGGTACCCTTGGAACTTCTCAAAAAATTAGAGAGGAAAGGGAATCTAGTTTCTGTTCTACCTATATGGCTTTCTTTATAGGTTATCGAAGATGATATCTCTTAAAACGATTCGAATATGGGTGGAGCATCCTTCTTCAAAATACAAAATATTCCAAGCCTATATATATATATATATATATATATATAGCGAGAGAGGTGTGGATGTGTGTACCGTTCGGTTGAACCATGTTAAATTTAGAATTTAGATATGTGAAGAGAGAATGATGGAACAGAATGAAGCAGGTCAATCGGTGTATTTACAAGCTTTCGGCTCCTGGCCTTCTTCAAGTTTATTTGCTAAATCAAACAGAATGAAACAAATAATAATAATAAGCAACTTAACAAAACTAAAGACAACAGAACAGAGATATCATAAAGCTGGCAACATAAATCAACAGGAGTAAGTGAAATTGAAAAGGTGTTACTCGCCAAAACAAAACTAAAGACAACAGAACAGAATTATCATAAAGCTGGCAACATAAAACAACAGGAGTAAGTGAAATTGAAAAGGTGTTACTCGGCAAGGTAAGTGAAATAACGAAAATGGAACTCAATAAAAACAAAAGTAAGCAAAGTAAACAGTTACCTGACTTTTAAGGCCGAAGCAGTTGTTTACTTTGCTTACTTTTGTTTTTATTGAGTTCCATTTTCGTTATTTCACTTACCTCTGCCGAGTAACATCTTTTCAATTTCACTTACTCCTGTTGATTTATGTTGCCAGCTTTATAACAATTTTGTTCTGTTGTCTTTAGTTTTGTTTTGGCGAGTAACATCTTTTCAATTTCACTTACTGATGTTGATTTATGTTGCCAGCTTTATGATAATTCTGTTCTGTTGTCTTTAGTTATGTTAAGTTGATTATTATTATTATTTGTTTCATTCTGTTTGATTTAGCAAATGAACTTGAAGAAGGCCAGGAGCCGAAAGCTTGTAAATACACCGAGTGACCTGCTTCATTCTGTTCCATCATTCTCTCTTCACAAAGAAAAGGAATAAATTAACTGCGAAGGGGTTGCAAGGGCTGCCTGTCGGTGTTTGTACCTGGTGTAGCCGAATACCACTCAACCCGCCTCCGTGGTCTAGTGGTTAAGGCCTTTGGCGTACAGTGCCAAAGACCCGGCAGTTATTTCCAAAAAAAGGAAGTCAGTAAGGAGGAACAATGAATTTAGCTGCGCAAATTATTTCTCTTATTCAATTCAATTGATTTCTCACATTATATATATGGCAAACAACCAAAAGTCTGTGAATATTCTGATGTAACTTCAAAAAGGGTATCAATGATAACATAAGTACGAATCAACTGAAACATGGATAAATGAATGCCGATTTCAATTTGTACATTCTCAGTTTCGGCTGCATGTTTTTTTCCCCCCGTTTTCTTTCAATGTTTCGAGGGCGTCGACACTGTAAGGTTTCTAAACGACACGGTCCTGTTATGTTCACTTCCATCACGGTGGCTGCCCAGATTTATAGAGAGGAAAGAAAATGATTTCTGAAATTATTTTTGGCGAGTCAAATTTTAGCTCAAGGCACTTAACATTTTTCTTATTGCACATTTTTGAAGAAAAATGATCAAAACACGCAACCGGAGTACGTTAAGAATACTTAAAAGTAGCAACATATTTTAGAGGGAAAATGCAAATTAGAAATACATGTAGTATATAGCGTCTGTAGCCAGGGGATAAGGATTATAACTATTTCTCAAGAGCAAAACTTAGGAAATCCATCAATTTGGGGCAAGACTTTGGATAATTATTATTGCCTCGAAATACTTTTGTTACGTGATATCGTTAAAGGTCTGAACATGAACATTTTTTTCGATCGACATCTAAAAGAGAAATGACAACTTTATAAGACAAGATATCTTATCAAGAATTATATAGGTGAACTCAATTACCTATTCTTGAAATCAGCCACTTCCTCAAAGATCCCTCGTTAATTATAAATGTGAAATCAACTGATTTATCATTGATTTAGTTTCTGAAACTTTAATGAAATTGAATCTCAGACTGAATTTATGGCACCAGTTATCAAAATTTCGCTCTAATTATGCTACAACGTATTCATTGAATCGTAAGCAGGTAAGTATAAAGATATTGATAAAGATCGATTTAATAATTTTTATGAGGGGGTAGGTCTTGAAGCAATTGTTTCTTTATCAAAAAAGATAAAGAGAAAAAGCCCTGTAAGTTTGAGTTCTTTCTGATGTTAAAGATAGAGCTGAGTTCTGGTCATGAGATGGAATTGTGAAAGAAACTGTCTCGAAGCAATTGGGAAAGGTTGATTATATAGCACATGAGAATTGGTGTATGCTTTAAGGTCTTGGAATCACCAAAAATATAAGAAATTGACTCAGCCCTGCTGAGAGTCACATGCATTGTACACAGAAATGTGTATATGGGACTACATACAAATGTTCGGCCCGAATATTTCAGCTGTTTCTTGTCATATTTTGAATGTGAGGGCATTTGAAGAGCAATCCTTTTTAGGAGACATTTCTATTATGCTTATCTTTTAAACTAACATAAAGAGAATGAGAAAGCTCACGAATTATTTTTTTACGTTTCCCAGAACTCACCTTAACATAGGATCATTATGCAGAGCAACATTGCATGATATTATTGGATCATTTATTTGATTTGTAATGATATGATAGATGATATAAATGATAGAGTAATTAGATGTAGAAAAAAAATCATTATATCATTTCAACAAAATGGATCATATATTATGCACATGATACATCACATTTATAACCTTGCCCATTAGTAGTACTGCAGTGAAACTTTTGCAAAAACTCATCTACTTGCAGAAACATGCAGCACAAACATCGATATTATGTCGTCTGCTCTTGAAATCGTTGCGAATTTGATGAATGATTTTCATACATGCTTTTTGAGCGCCTTTTGTAACCGTACCAAAAACATACGACGCTCTCAACTCGAGGTAATAATCATGCTTGACTAATGATAATAGCATGCTGTGCTGTCACCTCCGCTGAATAAATGAGATCAATAAAATGAGGTAAAAGGAGAGATTTATATCCGCTTTCAACATTTCAAACATGCAATAAAAGAAAATATACCATTGATGAATGGTAGCGGATGACTAATTATTTACAGGTATCACTTCTATTACGTGAGTTGTCTCTTTAAGTGATTTATGCTCATTACTCATCGCAATTTTTCTTTTAGATTGGGAATCAGAGGCTGAGATAATTTGTATCACACTTATTAAAGGTACCATTCGAAGGTTGAATTTTAATCAAATGAAATGGCACCGAAGATACATTGATCTGTAGGATATAAACAAGGAAAACTAAAACGCATTCTATGAGTGTTGCAAATGCAAATGCTAAATCTTGTTTTAACACAGGACATGAAATAACTTTGCTTTAAATTTCCAGTTCGCCCAACCATTTAGAATGATTATACTTGGTAATTTGGAGACATTTCAAGCAAAGCAAATTACTTTTAAAATTACTGAACAGGAGTAGGTATCAAGTAGATAGTTTCATAACTAGTAGTCTAACTAGCAAAACCCTCACTCAAATGTATTTGGAGCGATGCAGCTCAGGTTGAGCTATATACTACAAAAACAGCAATAAAATGAACCTAAATACAGGTTTGAAAATTTCGTGTCGTGTTGCACGACAATATACTACTTTCAGACTAATTACACGTCGCATAGACCTATACATTTTAGTTAACGCAATATAATACTACAGGAATTGCTTCCAGATGTAAACTAAAATCCATAATATTCTGTTCCAAAATCAAAACTGTTGTGGCGTCGACCACAAGTTTATCTTAATTTTCGATCCTTAGTGATATCAGATTGTTTTATAATTCAATAAATTTTCATACTTTAAAATAATCAATACATTTTCACCTAACTTGAAAGTATACAATTGAAAAATACAAGATGATGTAAGAATCTAAACAGTTCGTGCGATTCTGATCTGATAACACAGATCTCATAATCAAATCATGCCAAGTTTCCTCTGATGTCTTATGATTGATTCACTAAACGTCACCATAGATAATGGTTCTTGGAGTCATGTTCTGTCGGCTAGTTTCAATTCAAAACCAAATACGGATGGGTGTATAGGTCTCCATGCAGCCACGTATGTGATTACAAACACGAGTTTCTCTGATTATCTCGTATCTCATCAGCAGTATGCCAAATACAATTTTGGAAACTTTCCTCTCGAAAATTACAAAAATGTGAGAAAGCTGACAGATATCATAGTTTGGTTTAGAGAGAGGAAGAGACAGCGATCTCGAGGTAAATTTGATAACCTACGTCACCGAGGTGATAGTTTTAGAAGAGAATCCTTCCGTTTGGGTGCAGACTTGAAACCGTTTCGAAAGGGAAAGAATGGAAATAGGCAAGACGCCAGAGGAGAGGAGATGCGTTTGAGACGAAGTGACGTTGGTCCGGGATCGTGGTTGGTTTTGAGGTGCATTATTGTGAGCACGTGGGACCACTGCAGTGCATTGGGGATATTGTTTTATTGTATTAGTGCGAGTTCGTGGGATATTGAACTATATTCGGGGATATTGTTTTATTGTATAAATGTGAGTTCGTGGGTGTATTGTAATACATTAGGGAAATAAGATTTAGCGCATGAGTGCAACTTTTAAGGGATTGGTGAACTACATTCGGGGGCACTGTGTTTTTCTTTTCTTTTCTTTTTTCTTCCACTTTTGTGGTAAGTTCGTAGAACAATGGAAACATTTGGAATAAGCTTTCATTGCATTCTTGCCGTGAGGATCCTGATTAAATTTTAGATGATCAATGACAAACGGCCTGTAAAGAATTAACAGGTCACTGCCGCATGTTCAATAAATGAAATTTTCCTAGACAGTTTAGTTTTTTTATATTTTTTGTGAGATGTCCAATTTCAAAATCTTCTTGGCCTGTTAAAGGATGAAAAGAAAGAATCAGTCGTACCAGTCTGTGAGTCCGGGAATCACATTCATTTCATTTTCAAATCAGTTTCATTATGAATACATAATGGGAACCTTTCTATGAATTTAAAGAGATCCAAATACTTTTTACCAGCCTACTTATATCTTCACGACACTGAATTAACTGAAACACTTGCGATAGTCAATTCGTTATTCAACGCAAGCTTGAATTCAGCTACCTTTCATCAAAGTGTCGTGGCTCGAATTATAACTCAAATCAAACGTACATGTATAAATCAATCTTTCCATAAGATAGAACGGTTCTAAAATTCTATTAGATATTCATTTGAATTCACACCTTCCCCTTCTTTGGGGTGGATCCAAGATTCCTTCAAAAAAAGGGAGGTACAGTTCCAAAAAGAAATTCTGACGAGCAAAAATATTGAAAAAATGAATCAAGCCACTTTCAGGTGCCCTTTGGGTCTAAAAATTGAAAGAGGGCACTTCATATTTTTGTTTCGTGAACTTAAGACTTCCCATATTAATTTTGCACACAAAAATGGGGGGGGGGGGATGTTGTGTCCACCTTGATCTGCCACTGCCCTTTCCTATTACAATGTCTCTTTTGCAGAAAGTCACTGCAAGTCGACGGGAGAACATATGATCCGATCGTCACCTTCATATCGATATCGGTATCAACACGTGATCATTTAAGATGGAGTCGACAGCTTTCAAAATCAATGCCCTCTTCATTTCAAATTCAGAAACCTTCACGGCTGGGTTGCTGTGACGTGTTGAAGAATGTTCGAAGTGTATTGATTTCAACCACTCATGGGATATGAATTTCATAAAACCTCTGAGAGCCCGCCTAAAAATCGGCCAATACATTAGAGAGAAATTTTGCCGAAAATTGTTATACGTTTAAGCATTGCACCCAATGACCCGTGTGAATATTTCTGGTTGATTTTTAAGACATTAAATGAATTTGGGAATCATTTGTCTTGTATCTTGGCATTTTCTTCTTCACTTTCCTCCTATTTTCGGAAAGTGTTGTTCAAAAGTGTTAAAACGTGCAGGCTATGACTTCAAAGCTGTATAAGCGTAAAGACTTTATATGATATAATATAACACCATTATATAATATATACATTATGAGTGTCAAGTCTGACAGACATTTGCGCTATTCAAGTGCCCACTATTCTTCTTCTTCTTCTACTACTACTACTTCTTCTTCTTCTTCTTATTATTATTATTATTATCATCATCATTATTATTATTGATATAAAATATAAAATAATTACGATGTATAACATACAATTCATAATGTATTGCTTATAGTATACATTTCGTGATACATTATCATCTTGATGATACAATATTTCATGAAACTATACCATTGCGAGTTAATTTTTCTTAATTTAAACAATAATAGATAGAACCAAACATTAACATAAAAATCTCGTGGCAGACTCGAGAAGAAGAAAGCAAGACCCACTCCTAATATACACCCTCCCATCTCTTCCGGGGAGCCCGTCGACATCGACACGCTGAATGGTAATAAAGTGTCAAAAAATCTTAAGATATTCTGCGGGAGGGATGGTTAAACGGGTATGATGATGGAGAAAATATAAGAGGAGACAATACAGATAGGCTTATAAAGACACCGATATCGACATAAAGACACATACATTGAAAAAAAGTACTGACAGCGAGAAAGAGAGACACTAAAATAGAGAGAGAAAGAGAGAGTGTGTGTGTGTGTGTGTGTGTGGGTGTGTGTGTGTGCGTGTGCCCTTACATAGATACACTTGTGGGGTACAGAAAACAAAAGAGCACAATGATGGCCTTTATTCCGTCATGCTTGTGGGGTACAAAATACAATAGGAGAAGTGCTTGTGGGGTACAAAGTACAAAAGGAGAAAACAATACAGTTCCCCACAAGTCAATGTGTGTGAGGGTGGGTGTGTGTGTGATAGAGAGAGACTTAAATAGTTGAGGGTGGAAAGAGGTTGGGCAGACAGTTTTGGGAGGCAGAATTTTAAAGATTCAATTGAGATGATGATCATCGTGACCATGATGTGAAAAAAAAAACACAATCGAGTGAGAAATAACTACGTAGAAGATTATCATCTGATAATGAGAATTAGAAGGGGGAAAAACGTGAATATCTCTGTACAATTTAAAGTAAACAACAACAAAAAAATGACCAAACAATGAAAAAAAAAATGATATCTCTGACTGAAGATGAATGAAAATTATCTAACAACCCCCCCCCCCCCCCCTTCCAATTTAGATATAGTTCTCGTTCCGACGACCTGATCAAAGGACAATGACCAACCTGATCTGCTCTATCGTGCTGGCATGAGACAAAATAGAGTGACCAAAAAGGTATGGATATAACAGGGAGGTGGAATGAGAGAGGACGGGGGGAAAAAATTAGGTGGAGTGAGAGAAAGGAAAGTGGGATCAAGAGTTTCAGAGGAGGGGGGGGGGAAGAGCTGAAGGGAGTGTGAGAAGAGAAAAGAGAGAAGGTGAGAGTCAAGAGGTTATAATAGAGTTGGTTGAGTAAGAAGGCGAAGTAATACAGAGCGAGGAAGAGAGGAGGTAGAGTAAGAGAACCAGGGGCGGCGCTACAGGGGGGGGGGCAGAGGGGGCGACCGCCCCCCCCTATGATTTTTCAAGTAGTGAAAAAAGAAAAAAAAAAGAAGAAGAAAGAAGAAAAGGAGGAAGAAAAGGGAAGAAAAGGGAAGAAAGAAGAAAGAGGAGTATTAAAAAGAGAGGTCTTAAACATATAACTCTATATTACCCCTGTTATTTAATGGAGAAAAAATATGACGTCATCTTTAGGTCGTCTTGCCCCTCCTATCAAAATACCCTGGCGCCGCCCCTGAAGAGAACCTATCACGTGACCCGGTAATAGGTATGATGCTTGACGACAACGGAATATCACTTTCCCTCTCACACCAAATATTAACTTTTAGAGGATTGTGAGAAGGGGGATATTGATTCAATTTTTGAGTGAAAGATGGTAAGGCTATATCTCTTTCCATTTGCCCTCTGTCTCATTTTGTCTACCTGTCTATTTATCAAATCTGTTTATTTTATTTACATTACATTTAAAGTTTTCTCGTTTGTTTCTACATGCGCGAAAACATCTGATCAAGGAGCTTTAAGTTTGAAGCTTCTTTGACTGGCACCATAAAATATGTCTAGAGATATTTCTTGTTTTAAAGGTATTAGATAGTTTTGGGAAGCCCTCACAAACTTTTCGTGAGATTTCTTTGATTTTACTTAAGAAATAGCAGGGTACTAACATAACTAAGATGCTGTGAAGTTTTTTCCTCCTCAAGGGAAATATTTATCGAATTAGAGGTGAAAAGAATAAAAATCCCTGGCCCAAAAAAGAGGGGATGTAAATTCGAACAACGGCCACACACAGTACTCACATGAGGATTGCTGTGTGTTATAGAATACGCTACACATAGTGCGAAGCGCTGGGTTTATTGTGTGGGGAACCTTCGGGTGGATAAGGTCTTAGCGTGAGGCAGTGAAAAGCCGTTACCAAGCGTTTCTTACAGATATTTGCACTAAAATTTGTTCGAAATCGTGAATGGAATGTTAAATAATCTCGTACACATGTCTTATGATAAAAGGAGAATAGTATGTGACTATGTCAGATAGGTTTCTTCCCAGTATGATTTTTTCTACCAAGACTGTCTATGAGCTTTAACCACGGTGTGCGGTTAGACATGTTCGAATCGAGAGAGAAAACATTAATGTGTGGACACGGCATTAGTCACCACAGCATAACATCTGATATACTATGGACAGTGATATCTGATGTTCCAATGCCACCATGACCACGCATAAAATGTCAATCTGAAATGGTACCCATACCCACTCATCTAACACAGTATGGACATCGAAATTTCATGTTCCAAACCATTTAAAAAATCTGTCTGTATAGACGCGGTCTAAGTATGACTCCCTGGGGTACTCCATCCTCTCTCGGAGATCTCACATAAACCTTTTCTTCCCCATGACTGATCCTAAGATGTTTCAATCTCTGCACTTCAGAGAAGTACCTGAAAATATGAAACATATTTCGAGAGGCTTGTTTAACAAACTCTAAAAGCAGATCGCGGGGGATTTCCTCGAAAATCTTACCAACCGTTCTTCGCGAAATCTCCGAGGGATTCGAGGAGTCATCTAAGCAAGACGAAAAGTGATTGAGTAGCGTTAAAAACGACCATATAACAAATTCAAATCAATCCCCTGTGGGCTTATTCTGCAGTTTTCAAGCTCTCCCTGAATGGGCTATTAGTCCGAAATATTTACATATGTTCAATAAATGTTTCAATTGAGTACAAGTAATATTTGTTATAGTCAGAGCGTTATAAGAGGTTCATCTTTTGGAGGAAAATTTCGGGGTACCCTAGGAAAGTGGTATTTTGGAACGTTTGCGATGAGTGGTGGAGAGGCTGCTTATGTAAGAAGTGGATTGGGTCAGATGTTAAGAAAGAACGATTTTAGAGAAGAAGAAGAAGATGGAGAGGGGGCGTTGGAGGAGATAGGGAGAGGTGGAAAGAGACGGAAATAGAGAGAGAGACAGGGACAAAGAGGAAGAGAAATAGAGAAAGAGAAAAAGACGAGAACCAGAGAGAGAAAGCGAGAGGGGGAAGAGAGACAGAGGAATGTTATCGAAATTATGAATCTGCTTATAAATTTTGCAATTTAAACCTTTCTTTAGTGTGATCATTTTTTGATTAACTGTGTCACAAGTACAGAATAAAATATATGATTCATCACTGTGTCAAAACAAAGCATACTATCGATTTTCGATATCTCAAAAATCTTGAATTAAGTATGCTCTTTGTACATGTTGTATGTACAGGCACGCTTAATAGGCCATGATAATGTAACACTAAATGATTACTAACTAAACGTTATGAATAATTATGATGAAACTATACATTGTCTTAACCCGTTGACTACTGAATTCTTTACCTCTCATAGGCTTAATACAGGAGCCACCCGGTTCCCGTAGTCTATGGGTTAAAACACCTTCATCTGTGAAATGGTATGTATTTTTCGGGTGACATCTATGGCTTTAGATATAAAGTTGAATTCTGGTCATGCGATTACATTGTGAAAGAAACTGTCTCAAAGCGTGCAATCGGGAAAGGTTGATCATGTCTACATATATGAATAGGAGTATAATGTGAGGTTTTGGAATCATCAAAATGATAAGAAATTGACCCAGTCTCGCTGAAAAGCGCATGAACTGCACACAGAACAGAAATGGGTATTTTGTGCGTGCACACACATGTGGCATGAATGTTCGGCCCGAACACTGCAGCTATTTCTCGTCATATTTCGAATGTAAGGGCATTTTAAAGAGCAATCCTTTTCAGGCGACATGATGTTCTTCCAAACTGACGTAAAAGAAATGAGAAAGCTCACAACTTATTTTTCACCTTTCCAAAAACTCGACCTTCTGGTAGCATAGAATGATCTTCTCGAGAGAGAGAGAGAGAGGTGAATGGCAGGAACTGCACATTCTAGATCTGCCCAATTTCCATAGTTTCATTTTGATAATGCGCATCAAAGCTAAAAAGCTGTTTATCTTAATTCAAGATATACTTTCAGGTCTTCTTTTATCTTCATTTCTAGCTTTTACAATCTATTTTTTGATTAAGAACTCTGACATAATTTTTGTCATTTAACTGAATGAATGAGGAATGGGTTAACTTGTTTTCAACTCAAAAACATGAAAACTGGGTCATACGTGAAACTTAACAAGAACATAATTTTGAGTCCAAGAAATTTACGTTCCTTATAAATACTTTGACCCAAAACTGGTTTAATTTTAAAGTAGAAATCAAAAGAGAGAACAACTGGAAGACAGAATGCTGAATTATGATAGCCTAGGGCTATGTATATATAGGTTACGACAGAGAATGAAAGGATCACCTTTCGAATCGTATTAGATCATGTAGATCAGAGAAATATGAAGTTGATTGTTAGTGATATAACTCCATGATCTTGGAATTACAATTTTCTCATCCAGTTCAAAACCATGAGAAGTAATATTCCACATCACTCTCGCTATATCACTGGACAGGGAGTGAGAGTTTTGGAGTAAGTTTTTTTTTTTTTAATCTTTCCATCGTTCTAATTTGTTTTGTGTTACATTTTGAACTCGTTCTCGAATATTTCATGCTAATGTGATGCGAGCCAGACATGCCGGAAGGATTTGTTCTTTCTCTTGTTTTGCTTTCTTTCTATTCTTTTCTGTCTTTCTCCATTTCCTGTACTTTCTAATGTACTCTTTCCCCTCTACCTCTTTTTATTTCTTTCCTTTACTATAGCCATTATCTTTTTTTAAAAAGTGATCATGCACCAAAACTGAAATGGCTATCATGGCTTTCATTCAAATTTAAACCATGTCTACGTAATCAAAGCCATGATGTTGAAATAACGGGCCGATTAAACCAGCATCTCTTGACGCTATACCTCAACAAAATGAACCATCCTCATGAAATGAAAATATCGTCCCTTCCCTTCCTCTCCTCCTCTCTCCCCTCTCCTTCCGATTCTCTTCCTCCTTATGTGCTAACATCTTCTTTCTGTTTTTTTGTTGCTTTCTTCCCCTCTTCTTCTTTTTCCTCTACCTCTTTTTCTTCCGCTCTTTCTTCTTCTTCTTCTTCTTCTTCTTCTTCTTCTTCTTCTTCATCTTCATCTTCTTCTTCTTCTTCATCACCATCTTCTTCTACTACTACTACTACTACTACTACTATACTACTACTACTACTACTACTACTACTACTACTACTACTACTACTACTACTACTACTACTACTACTACTACTACTACTACTACTACTACTACTACTACTACTACTACTACTACTACTACTACTACTACTATTTCTACTACTACTACAAATACTACTACTACTACTATTATTAATACAACTTCTACTACTACTACTTTTATTATATTATTAATATCATTCTCTTTCCCTCAACCTCCTTCTCCTCCTCTTCTTCCTCTTCATCTTCCTCCTTTCCCTAACCCTCCTCCTGCTTCGATCTATCCATGAACTTACTATGCGAAGTAGGTCCACGTTCTATCCCACTCCCTCCTCCCTTCCTCCTTCTCCCCTACCCCCTCCTCCTCCTCCTACTCCCTCCTCCTCCTCCCCATCCCTCCTCCTACTCCCCATCCCTCCTCATCCTCTTTCATTCTCGATTGAAAGAATTGACCCCTTCACTTCCTCTCAAAACAAATGACCAGTCCCTGTGATAGCGATCCTATCTCTCATGTTACAATTTAATAATCTGACCCAGTTTTCCAGATTTATCAAAATGTCAAAAACCCAGCAAATATTCCATTTCTATCTCCCGATCTTAGACGTCTTTGATTTGTATCTTATCTTTTCCTATCACTCAGCCATTTTCTAGACAAAATTTATAAGACTGAGATTTATTTTATTGGTCATCTGGTGGTATTCTCAGATGAATAATGAATTACTGGTTCTGGCTACACAGCGCGTTGCATCACTTTTAAAGGACTTAAATAAGGTTACGCTGATTATTGGTGCCGATTAAGTTTAAAGATAAAGTTAAGTTCTTGTCATGCAATTACGTTGTGGAAGAAACTGTCTCAAAGCAATTGGGAAAGGTTGATCATGTCTACATAAGAATTGGTGTACACTGTGATGTTTTAGAATCATCAAAGTGATTTGAGAAATTGAGGCACATGCACTGCACACATAAATTGGTATATGGGACTGCATATACATGTGGCATACACACTTCAGCCAGGGAAATGTGACTAGCTTCAGCTATTTCTCGTCACATTTAGAATATGAGGGCAATTAAAGGGAAATCCTTTTTCAGGGGACATTTCTACTATGATTTTCTTCCAAACAGATATAAAAGAAATGAGAAAGCTCACAAATTATTTTTCACCTTTCCCAGAACTCAATCTTCTCTTTAAGTTGGATCATGTCTTGCTTGTGTCGATATTTTCATTCCTACTTTCTTCGCAAAAATGCGTTGTAAAACAATTTGAGCTGATTTGACTGTCATGACTGTTAGCATAAGAGGACACTCTTGACATTTTTTTTTGTCAGTCTGTTTCTCCCCCCCCCCCCCCCCCCCTCTCTCTCTCTCTCTTTCTCTCTCTCTCTTCCTCAGTACCGGTCCGCTCTCTTCAGTTTTCTGATATGAATTGAATAAGTGTAGTATTATAAGCACTAGCCGGATGTAACTATCATTTTTATTTTTAACCAATTCAAATTCAAAATCGTATCATTGAGATGATGCAGTACAAAGTGGTGAACTGGGTATAGTTGGCAGTGCAAAGTAGAAGAATTTGAGGTGAAAACCCGATAAACGAAACATGAGTTAACATTTTTCTTTTTTTATTAATAAGAACACCGAATATTCGAGAGGCATACATGAAAGTCTGTCACTCTCTCTCTCTGTCTCTCTGTCTCTCTCTCTGTCTCTCTGCCTCCCCCTCTCACTCTCTTTCTTTCTCTCTCATTCTTTCCCTATGAATCTCCTCTCTTTCCTGTCGTTTTTGACACGTAAAACTGTCGATTAAAGATGACAGGCGGAAGACCCATACACGGAGAGGAACTTGCGAATTAAACCGAGTTACCGCAGCCTCAAACTTTGAAGATGTACTTTCTTCTGCGATTCATCAAAACTACTCGTAGTTTAAGCCTAAAAAACTTTCATGACTGTTCTTCGTATACTAATAGCAGGCCTATATGTAACAATAAAGGTCTTTATCATCTGCTCTGACCTTTATTTTGATATTAAAAACAATATTCTTGAAAAGATAAACAGGTTCTCGGGCTGTTTGAGTTCCTAGTACGATAAGTACACCCGAGTACTATCACCACGGATAACTATCTCCGGAAAACTCTCCCTAGGATAACTATACCCCTAGAATATTATCCCCTGTCGGTCTGGCAGGCCTTCTGAAAAGTAAACTGATGGTTAATGGGACCGACGGCCCACGAAACCGACATGTTTCTGCCTTTAGCCTTAGGGGGTTGTATGCTACAACTTGAAATTGCCTTTAAACAACTACTTCCTACTGTACATAGGAAACGAATCCGACAAATAACTTAACCAGATTATGAAATGTAACCCAAGGGGAATTATACAGGTTTGCATTGGTGTCAAATAATTGTTATAGCATCTTTATCAAATTTCCATTGTACTTTACAAGCGATAATCCCCTAATAAACCCATTTTGAAACCTGTTTTCCCCGAGTATTCTAATGAGTAAGTAAACGTCCCAATTTTAAGACCACACAGTTCAAAGTGTCTTGCACTTTTGTCGGTTCCAAGTGGTTTGAATTTTTGATGCATTTCCTCCCAAACAAAAAAAATTAAAAAGATTTACAAAGACAGGAAGACCCAGTAATTGCGAACTGTCCTTCAAAAGAGGTCTGCATATATTGACATGATTTCTAGAAGAGATTAGTGACAAAAAACGAGGAAAACAGCAACAACTCGGTCAACTCAAGGCCTGACTTTGTCACGCCTGCTCCCAACTAAAGTTGAAAATGAAATCTAGTTCCCGAAAAGTTCACCTATTCTTCTTGCACTTTTCTACATCTGCGGATTTGTGAGCGACTTATCTGTAAGGCATTGTTCTTATTTTGGAAATTTTCATGATTCTAATCATCATGACCTAATGACTTTCGAGACAAACCCCAAATTATGACACAATCAAATTAATGATTATAATAAAATTGAGGATTGTATTGAATTGATAACCCTACTGGAGCCCTAATGGAGCCTGGACATATGTCAAAATGATATGCAAATTATACTTTTTAAGTCACTTTCTGTATTGCTAATATTCACATTTTACTTGCCCTGATATTTTCATAAGGTGTGATATCCCTCGCCTCGCTTTTTAGCAAGCCCCAACATGTAAGGGTGTTCTAAACAGGAGAGGGGCTAGGGCTGTAGCCTCCCCCTCCTCCCAGATAAGTTGTCACCTCATCGCGTCACCTCATCTCCACCGCATCCATCACCTCATATTTGGGCAGCAAGGTGGTCTATATGTAATTTGTATATCTGAGACAGTATATTTTGAGGACAAAATTACATAATAACTGAAACGGGTCAATATTTTGCTCTTTCCTTTTGCTTGCACACTTTTTTTTAACCTGACGTCACCCAACCTCCCCCCCCCCCCCTCCCCCGCCCCCGGGCGAAATTGTGCCCGTACACCTATGAAAACATGGACAGCAAAATGTATTCTCAATCCAAACGGGATGAGATATGTATTGAACTAAAATGCACAATTGGAGTACATGAAACTGTAAATTAGATCTCACAGAATATAGACAGGGAGTGTCATTCGTGTCAGGCTCATCAGAGACTTTCAGCATTCCAACGTGAAACACAGCCGAGAACGAGAACAGGATGGCCTTATTTCGCCACTACAAATTGCATCAGGAGTAAGTCATCTTTCGCGGCATCTTCCAACAATTATCGACACTCTGTAAATGCCCCGGGGAAGTGGTTTGACCACCTCTATAGGAAATATCCATTTCTGTCACTCCGTCGGAGCTTAGCCAAAGTTTAGAACACACCCCTTGGCGAATTCGAAGCAAGATTTTGCACAAGAAAGTTTAAGGAATGACAAACTATGGCTTAGACTGAACTTGACCCCTTAATGAACTTTTTCTCTATTCTTTCGTACACGCATGTGAATAAACAGTAAATCTTCATTACGAATTTATGACAAAAGAACTTTAATTTGACATGCATGGAGGATGACATAAGCATAATTTTCTAACTAACGTTGGTTTGTTTAGGGTTTGAAAATAAGGATTAAGATGATATATAGTTTTTGAAGCACTGATTTAATGATTTTAATTGTTTACCGGTAAAACGACAATCCTAATCAAAGCACAATTGTACTCCTAGATAAACAGGATTGGGAATATCCTTTTTTGACGAAATGAAAAAGACACATATAATAGTCAAATATACCTTGCACTGAGAGGCTGCAGTTGAAATTATGGATTCTCTGAGGTGCCTGGCATAGCACTATTTTCTGAGGGGCGCAGCCACGAAGAAAATAGTAACTATGCCATTCACCGAAGAATCCATAATTTCAATTGGTGCCTCGAAAAGAGAGCATGGTATATTTGATTTATATCCTACAAGAGTGAGCCTAGACAGATTAAAAAAAAAAAACTAAATGTAGAATCAGAGTAGACATACATACACTAAGAGGCTTGTCAAGCACAAACATTATCGCAATACATTGTCGAGATATCGATAGCTTCGAAATATCCAGAAAAACAAAAGAGTAACGTCATAATATTTTTATATCGAAAAATATACGGAGGTCTGACGTCACGCGATATCCATTTTTTCTTCATGGTGAAAGTATTTCATGTCATGTGAGACATTCCTGGCCAATCCTTGCATGAAAATTTTATGTAGGATATCAAGACTGTTAGATACAACAGACATTAATCCACATTTGCTACTCTCCACCCAGGTGTAAATGGGTACCCGATACGCTAGAGCACTACATATTTGGCATGTTTGGCTATGACCGGGGTAGGTGTTCTTTGTGATGAATGCATTTGTTTTACAAAAATGAATATTGGCAAAGTTTAATTCAACTTTTAAAAGAAACTGTGGTGGAAATAAGAGCCCATGCAGGTAGCAAGGACGGGTCGATAAAGACAGGATATATACTGATGCTATTAATTCATAATAGAAAAGAGTTGAATTTGAAGAAATTGATGTTTTATACATTTTCTGAAATGTATTTCATTGTATTTCATTAAGGATGAAATTGAATAACTTAAAAGTATACTGTACAATGTCTGTACAAAATAAACTACCGATTTTTTTTTATGGAATAGGTTGTTGATGATGATGATGATGACGACGATAATGACGAAGAAGATGATGATGACGATGACGGTGATGTAGGTGGCAGTATTGACAATGATTGTGTGAAAGGAAAATAGGGTTCAAAGTCGTGAAATAAAGAATACAGTCATTAAACTGATCAGAAAAAAACAACAACACTGCTATTAGTGACGAGCGAAATTTTTTTTTAACGAAAATGAATAAATTTCAGACCATTTTGTTAAAGGCCCTCTGGCAAAGCACAAGGAGATTATAGCTAGGATTATGAGGATTATCACTAATAAACTGACATTTTCGATAGACATAATAAAAAGAGGGAAAGAGGGGGGGCACAGGCCAATCGATACGAAATGTAATCCCAGTGTGTATCTTATCAACTAGATGTGTATGTCCATTATAATTGATGACAAATTTCCCCCAAAGCGAGGAAGCTTCGAGCAGCACGACAAATGGCTACTGGCGACACCATATCTGTAACATTATCCGTTGTAAACTGGACGAAGTGATGAGTGGCAAGTGTCACACAGTTTTCGTAGCAATCAAGATTTGGATGTAAGCGTCGAATAAAAAAGGGGAAAACCTCCTAACAAACATCCCATCAATCAAATTACTTTGTTTGCTTTCAACACGGAAGTTATTAAATCATAACCATCTTGTCACAAGCGTCAATCTGGGCGCCTCCTTTAGGATGAAATAATTTGAGGATCTTCGCTCTCGAGGAGCGGGGAGTCATCAAATTTCAAATTTTCTGCTCGGATCTGCACGAGGCCTCTCATCATAATATTCTTTCGTTTTTCCCGCTCTTACCCTCCATCCCGATTTTCTCTTCCCTTATTTTATACCATTATATTTGCCATTTTATGATTTATTATACAAAATCTGTGTTTCTTTTATTGTTACTTCACTGTATGTCTTCTTTATCTGTCTTCTTTTTACTGTCCGCAACTTAATTGCTCATCATTTTGTTTCATTCTTGTTTCAAATCCTTCTTTCACTTCTTCTCACACTCGATCTCTCCACATTCCCTCACAAATGATTTTTATTCACCCCCCCCCCCCCCTTTCCATCGTACACAAGTATTAATATGATAGTTACGCTGGCATTTTCATTTTGGTTTGATATTGCGTTTGTTAACCCTTTCAGGACAGGAATTATTTAAGGGCTAAATTGATCATAATTCAGACTGGCAACAATTATAGTTTTCTTTTAGTGCTACATGGTTCTAATAAGGTGTAATGTCTTTGAAAACAATATACATGGTTAGGAAATTTGTCGAAAAGTTGACAAAATTGCCAATTTTGATCCTCTCAATGTGTTGCCAATTTGATTATTTTAAAGCTTATTCTTCTTTTGAAAATTCCTAGCAACTAACAAAATAAGTTAATACAACACAAATGGACACACTGTGTGCAGAAATGTTTACTCTTTCTACTCATGCATCTGGTATATTTTTTAGAGCTCTGAATCAAAAGTTATTGAGCCACACAACAAAATGAGGTCAACTCGAAAGGGTGAAAATCTTACTTTACTTCCATTCTACACGTATTGGTAACTTTCTAATTATTTTCATGTTGCACCTTTATTAGTATTGAAACATTATTTTCATATTGCATAAGTCTCATGAATCTTCCTCTCAGAATCTGTTTAACTTTTTCCATCTATCACACCCTCCTTTATTATCGATTTATATCTCTCCCACATTACGCCTTGATTTCATTCTCTTTCAGAAACAGTTTCTCCCGACATCACTTTCTCCCACTCTGTTTCTCTCTTCGATCCTTTCCCATCTTCTTCCATCTCATCTCATCTCATTTTAACCCATCCTACTTTATTCCTTTCATCCCCTCTCCTCGTCTTAATGAAGACGTTTTTCGTCAGGTTTTGAACGATCTATCCGAGACCACTTCAGCACCAGGAGCCGCTGGTCTGGCACCTTTCAACAATCTTTGCCGCTTGAATTATAAGAGGAAATAATAATGTACTTGTGTCCGATGATTGTTAAGAATCTAATTTGTGTCTTAAAAGGCGACGAGCGCTCCTTATACAGTTTATACCCAGGACTTGAGCATATTAAAGGAAGCGCGAATTTAATTACAGTCCTTGATGGGATTTTAAAAGAAAATGAAATTGTGATGGGTTGTACCAAAGTTCACAAGCATCTTTCGGAAGTTTTGTAAAGCGGTTGTCATGCTTGTGATTTTCTAATAACGTACTTCATATTTGTCTTCATAAACAAATACTTCACAAATTAAGATTAATGCAATTCTAAACCACTTTCTTTGTCGGAAGTGTAACAGGGACAAGTACGTTTGCTTTCTTTTTTTAAAGAGTGTTTGAAACACAAAGGTACGTAGAGAAGGAAAACAAGAAGGCTATAAAAAAAAATTAAACGACAAACTACTGATTGAGAAGATGCGATTCTTCATCTTCACGACCAACATCGCAACTATCTTTTTCATCTTCGATTCGTCTTTTCTTTTCCTGACTTTCATTTTCTACAAGTTACCGACTTCATTCCGTTTCTCATCCCTCCCGTATTCAGTTTTGTCGCAGTTGTTCTGTATTGCACTTTTTTTCAAGCTCCTAACCCATTTCTTAGAGATCCACTCTTGGTTTCCGCATTGCCGCTCCTCCCACGCCTTTTCCATTGGAAACTGATAAAAAGTTACTTGTCTTGTCCCCTCAAAATCCAAGAACAATTTTTTTTTTAAAGTTGGGAATCCTATTCCCTGGCGGCTTCAACGCTGCTGTAGTACTTGGTAATAGCTCTTTAAACTTGCTGTGACCATGTCTGTATGAGTTTCCCCAGGACCGACTAGTCAGGCGATTTTCACGAACTGGCATGCTCGTACACCCTTCGACCATGAACGTAAACCTCGCGATATTGGAAAAAAAAAAGGTAATGACAATTTTCCCGCACTTTACAGCTACCATCCGTATGATGCGATCAGACACTCATGGCAAAACAGCCCCCCCCCCCCCTCTATTTTCTCTCTCTCTCTCTCTCTCTCTCTCTCTCTCTCTCTTTCTTCCCAAAGAAACAAACTATTCCATGTAAAAAGGAGTTGACACTTTCGATGCGATTAACAGCGCTTTACATGAAATGCTTTCCTCTTAGCTCGGGGGTCCGCCGGGGATTGCGTCGGTTCGAGAGGGCGCTGAAGTGCTGCAGGCGACATCCGTGCTTTCCGCCCGTGTCAAAGTATCGCTTGAAATTTGGCCCGCGCTTCGAACATGTTGATCTTTCAAGTCTTTTCCCCTTCCATAAGCCCGATAAGTGTTTGTTGTTCTTGTTGAATATTTATTGTCATTTCCATCATTCATTTTGTGCTATTTCTGTAAGCATCAAGTTCACGCATCCACGCGACTTTTTTTTTCCCTTTACATCTTACTTCTTCTTTTTTTTTCGGGGGGAGGGGTGGGTGAGGGAGGTATGCCGTTACACTTAAATACCTACCCTGTTCTAACTTTCGCGCCTCCCTCCCTTCTGTCTCTGTCTCTCTCTGTCTCTCTTTCTGTCTCTCTTTCTCTTTCCCTCTCTCTCTCTCTCTCTTTGTCTTTGCACTCACTTCTTCGCTATCATGGCTATTCAAATCTCGCCTCGTTTCTTTCTGTCTCTCTGTCCCTGTCTCTGTCTTTCTGTCTCTCTCTCTCTCTCTCTCGCTGTCTGTCTGTCTCCCTCTCTCTCTCTTTGTCAACCTCTCTTAGTCTCTGCCCCCCTCTCTCTATTTCTCTCTCTCTCTCTCTCTCTCTCTCCCACTTTTCTCTTGTATTTGTCATTAGTTTTGCTGAAAAAATCTAAATTAACTCTTCTAAAAAACCAAGACATCCTGGACATCAACGACAAAATACTAGTATTGGACATAGAGACTTATGCATCTGAATGCTATATCTTATACCTATATGACTGCGGCTGCTTGTTAGCTGATAACTACTTATACAGTTATTAATAAGATTCTGATGTAATTGTTTTGGTATTTTTCCGAAACAGAATGAGAAGTACTGTTGTAATTCCTAATTACTGAGAAATTATTGATATGAACTTGATAAAATATCATTTAATGAACTGAAGAGAATCAAAGACCTAATTTCTGTTGTATTTTACTTCGTGGGTATGATGCATAATTATAATATGAAAGTTGAACGATCACTGCCAATAATCTATGATGATAATATTTAATCTAATCACGACTTTATCGCTTTCCAGGTACTGTCAAATTTCTTGCAAGATAACATGTGATCACTCTGTTAGGGTATTTATGATTACGCATTTATTTTCATAAATCGAATCTTTTTCGTGACGCAAAATACAAGGAGGATATTTCAAAATTGCTTTTAAGGATGTATGAAACTTTGAAGACGAGGGCATAAATTCTCTTTATAAGTGAACAACATTTATAATGTAATTAATGATTAGCATCTTAATACAAATATTTTAAGAGGTTTACAGGTGGTATAAACTCTGATCATAGGATTAATCCGCGTACACAACGTGCGCACCATCTCCACTCCATGTGAGTATTCCTAACATATACGAAGAGAGGCAGAAGATGCCGAAGAATAAAAGGAAGAAGTAGAAGAAGAAGAAGAAGAAGAAGATGAAGAAGAAGAAGAAGAAGAAGAAGAAGAATAAGTAGAAGAAGAAGAAGAAAAAGAAGAAGAAGAAGAAAAAAAAAGAAAAAGAAGAAGAAGAAGATGATGATGATGATGAAGAAGAAGATGATGATGATGAAGAAGAAGAAGAAGAAGATGATGATGAGGAGGAGGACGAAGAAAAAGAAGGGGTAGAAGGTATGAAAGAAGACACCAGCAGAAAAGAGAAAGAAAGAAAAAAGATAATAACTGTACCGATGTAAAGATGATAGCCTATCAGAGACTACACCTTTTTTTAACGAAATAATACCTGCATGCTAATATGTTACAATTCATAACTAAAAATGAAGGGCAATATGCATTTCAAAAAACAAAAAAAAAAATGATAAGATTTAACAAAAATATGTTTATTATGTTTCATTTACAGATAGACTCTTGAAATCAAATATAACAACAAAAGTTGTTTTCAATTTGTGACTAAAAAAAAAGAAAGAAATACACATCGAGGACTACTTATGATCTTCAAAACATCAAGAAAGTTGGCACGATTAGAATAACCTAGCAAACAACGTATAATTGTATATATATGAATGATTTACCGATAAAGGGAGTACCCTATGGAATTATGCGAAGCACCAATTGACAATGGTCAACCCGGAACTACGGAGTATGAGGATGACCACCCTCCGGTTACAAATGGCCGTCAAAAGGTTTTCAAATATTGATAGGAAAATAAAAGTGCGCAGTGTTTTCATTCTCCCATGAACAACAAGTCTGAAGAAGGGTGTTTGGTGAAACAGAAAATGGTAAGTTGCGACAGAAGTGACTATGGACTGTGCTCTCGAAATATGATAAGATGATTGAGTTCTATTTATCATACAATTGAGTCACAAGGACGCTCACAGTATGGTGGAAATTACTCAACATAGAAGGCCTTAGAGATGATTTAGTGAGTGTCACCCACGCTTCATACTAAGAAGTTAGTTAAGAAAAGTTTCCATCTTATTTTGCAACTTTCGTATATACTTCGAGTAATGCTGCTTATATTTGGAAAGCTAGACTTCAGCACCTTTGCATTTCCAGAATTCAACTTCCAAATATTTTTTTTCCTAATTGTTTCATTGTTTTATTATTTTAGATTAAGTACTACCCATAGGTACTGCCTCATGAGAAGTAACATCTGAAAAATGCAAAAATTATTATAATACCTGTAGTATTTTCTTTGACATTAAGATATGGAACTTTTACCAAAGAAAAACATTGGATTTCTTAGTTGGGATCGATGCTTCTTTAAGCTTTTATTGGTTAATTTAACACGTACTTGTGCCTTGTAACTAACTTACATATTCAACTACATGTGTACTATATAGTGCAACATGCAATATTTTGGTGATCCTTAACCGATACCGATGTTAGCATCGGTCATGTAAGCGAATCTGACATCATATTTTCATTCCCAGGCTTGAATGTTTACAAAATCAACTTTATCCGATATCATCGTCAACATGAGATCGACGTTGATCGATATCCATCGATGTCAGACTGTCTGTCAAACTCGAGAACATTTAGGTAAATAGCGAAAGGGTAACACGTGTCTGTGGGAAATAGTGATGCAGTTAAAGTCCGTGTTCTATTTTATATACGTCAATGTTCTGCTAAGAGAAAGGGAAATTATTCAGATGGTTTTTAATACATTTATTTTTTTTTTTAAAAGTGAAGATAAAATATCAGATTCTACACAATCATGATAATTGCAGAAACACAGAGGCCTTTTGTTAATGTAGTAAGACATTTTTATCAAGAGTCCCCAATATCAAATTTAAGACAAAAGAGAAGAATAAAAAACTTTCAGCATACGCTCGAGGGAGGAGTCACTTGATGGGTGTATCTAGTTCAATCTAAAGTCATGTTTAAGTAATCAACTTTAGTGCATAGATTACAAGAAAACCTTGCTACTGTTTGTCGTTAAATAGGATCAACACCACGATAGTCCTATGTAGCTACCATAGGAAATTTTAATTAAGTATATCCAGAGATGGGATGGTTCATGTTTAGCAAAATGAAAAATGGAAGCGGTGACAACAGAGAGTAGAATAATTAGCGAATATTTTCAGCGACATCATCAGCAGTAGATGTAGAACAAGTAGAAGTAGTAGAAGTAACAGAGATAGTAGAAGTAGTAGAAGTAGTAGAAGTGGTAAAAGAAGTAGAAGTAGTAGTAGTAGTAGTAGTAGTAGTAGAAGTAGAAGTAATAGTAGTAGAAGTAGTAGTAGTAGTAGTAGTAGAAGTAGTAGTAGTAGTAGTAGAAGTAGTAGAAGTAGTAGAAGTAGTAGAAGTAGTAGAAGTAGTAGAAGCAGTAGAAGCAGTATAGTCGAAGTAGTCGTAGTAGTAGTAGTAGTAGTAGTAATAGTCGTCGTCGTCGACGACGACGAGTTAGTAGTAGTAGTAGAAGTAGTAGTAGAAGAAGAAGAAGAGGTGGGATGGTTCATGTTTAGCAAAATGAAAAATGGAATGCGGTGACAACAGAGAGTAGAATAATAAGGGAATATTTTCAGCGACATCATCATCAGTAGATGTAGAACCAGTAGAAGTAGTAGAAGTAGCAGAGATAGTAGAAGTAGTAGAAGTAGTAGAAGCATTAGAAGCAGTATAGTCGAAGTAGTAGTAGAAGTAGTAGTAGTAGTAGTAGTAGTAGTAGTAGTAGTAGTAGTAGTAGTAGTAGTAGTAGTAGTAGTAGTAGTAGTAGTAGTAGTAGTAGTAGTAGTAGTAGTAGTAGTAGTAGTAGTAGTAGCAGTAGTAGAAGTAGTAGAAGTAGTAGAAGTAGTAGAAGCAGTAGAAGCAGTATAGTCGAAGCAGTCGTAGTAGTAGTAGTAGTAGTAGTAGTAGTAGTAGTAGTAGTCGTCGTCGTCGTCGTCGTAGTAGTAGTAGAAGTAGTAGTAGTAGAAGAAGAAGAGGTGGGATGGTTCATGTTTAGCAAAATGAAAAATGGAATGCGGTGACAACAGAGAGCAGAATAATTAGCGAATATTTTCAGCGACATCATCGTTAGTAGATGTAGAACAAGTACAAGTAGTAGAAGTAGCAGAGGTAGTAGAAGTAGTAGAAGTAGTAGAAGCATTAGAAGCAGTATAGTAGTAGAAGTATTATTCAATCCAGGACTTTGTAAAGCGCCACTATCTATTTACCTAATAGTCAAAGATATTTAGTGAGACTGAAAAAATACTGAATATTAGGGAAAGACGGAATTAGTTGCTAGTTGTAAGCAATGTTCTGTAGGTATCTGTCTTAAGCTGAGCTTTGAAAGTAGACAGCAGATGACAAGAGCGAATGTACTGTAGTAGTAGTAGTAGTAGTAGTAGTAGTAGTAGTAGTAGTAGTAGTAGTAGTAGTAGTAGTAGTAGCAGTAGTAGTAGTAGTAATAGTAGACGTAGAAGTAGGAGAAGAACTAGAAGGAGAAGGAGTAACCCCTGAATGTTACTTGCATTAGAAGTTATCATAATAATAATTAAAAAAAACAAAAAACGATCATTTCTTCACACAATGTGAAAAACAAAATCATAACTCATTGTGTAAATTACCACTTAACAAAAGCCTTCACAATCCGATTAGGATTTCAGCGAAAACACAGTCACCCAGAAAGAGTGACATTATGGTTTTTGTTCATCGTTTCAATAACATGAAATATTTTCATCTCGATATCCTATGCGTAATCGTTACTGACATAATGAAATATGGTAAAATTGCCATCGTGGATAAAACATTAAACAGAGCAGAAATGTGAAAGATTAACTGGAGGTGAAACATGCAAAAAGAATTATCTGGATTTGCAAAATAATATTTCCTTCTTTTCCCTTGTGATTACAAGAAGAAAAATACGCCACGTTGATTTAAATAAGTTTATCATACATTGAAATCTAAGTAATTTCTCATTTAAGAAAATAGTACTAGTCTGAAAATTTAGACTCGTGTTAATGGAATTGTTTTCATTTTGTTTGATTTACAGATTTGCTAGTTTGATTGTATTTATCTACGCTACACGTGTGCTCAGAAACAAGAATGTCCTTGATAATACGCTCCAGGAACTACTGCTTCAGTTCCTATCCGAGGGACAGGGCAATTGACAGTTGATACCATAAGTATAATGAGCTTTAGTTGTTTTTGGTTTTTCCTCAGTCGCACTTTCTACAATTTTATGTTCTCTAACCTAGTAGTGTTTGCTTCATAATTTACTGTGGCCTTGCGACAGGGAGGGTGGGGTGGCGGAAATGTGATTTGACCACGGATAAGCGGCCTGTAAATGAAAACTAATAAGGTATATGGATTGATCAATTTCGGTCGGGCGTGAAAAAGCACCGCAGATGACATGTTAAAGAGCGCACTTTAATGCAGACCGCTGTTTTATGAAGCGCCGCGGCGGCAGATAATTTTCATCTTGGTAAACAGCCATCGATGGGTGCTGGCGCCAAGGGTAGATGGAGTGGAGTCAGAGAAGGGGAGGGAAAGAGTGTGAGGAAGTGAGAGAGAGAGAAAAAAAGTGAGTGATAGACAGAAATAGAGAGAGAGGAGAGAGAGTGAGAGAGATATATAAAAAGTGGGTGAAAGAAAGAAATGGAGAGAGAAATACAAAAGTGAGTGATAGAGAGAAAAAGAGAGAAGAGAGAGAGAGAGAGAAAGAGAGAGAGAAAGGATAGAGAGAGTAAGAGAGAGAGAGAGGGGGATAAGAGAGAATTAAGGGGAAGAGGGAAGAGGGAAAGAGTGACAAAGAGAGAGTAACAGGAAAATGGGAATTTTCAATGAAAGCTAAAGGATCTCGAATACATGCAGGAGATACAGAAATTTACAGAATTTGTGATAGAATGAGGGGAAAAGGCTCCAAGATTTTGATCTGGATATTGGGTGGGTAAATGCAGTAGGCCGATAGAGGTGAGAGAATAAAAGAGAGCATCTTAAGAGCGAATGGGAGAAAGAGGTGAGAGGGGAAATGAAAAGAAGGATAGACAATGTAGAGGGATAGTATAAGGGAGAGAGAGAGAGTTAGTGATGGATAGAGAGAGAGAGAGAGAGAGAGAGAGAGAGAGAGGGGGGGAGAAGAGAAAATGTTAGACCACAAGTGTCAGACATAATGGAAGAAGAGAAGGAAAAGACGGGAAGAAAAATAAAAGGGATATGTAGAGAAAGAAAGAGATACAGAGGTGAAGGGAGATAGACAGAGACAGAGGGAGACAGAGACAGAGACAGTAAGGGACAGAGAGAGGGAGAGAGAGAAGGACAGAGAAAGAGAGAGAGAGACAGAGAGAGAAAGAGTCCGCGAGAAATTGATAGGGACAGGGAGCTAGAGACAGAAGTTGAAGACGAAATAGATAAGAGGAGGGGCGTTATTAAGTATCAGGGAGAGAGAGACAGCGTTAATGAGGCGGCTGTCATTTTCTCTCGTCTGGGTTTTAATATTTCTCTTTTTTGAAGAGCCGCTGACGAGAACGACAGCCCCCATGAAATAAGATCGGTGCCGGGCTCGTCCCAGCTTTACGATTCCCTCACTGATGTTATATATGGTAATCTAAGGTAGATCTTGAGCGACTATCCCCATAATACAAACATCTTATTCATCATCCCTTAAAGATAATGCCGAGTATTTCATTGTGAAATAAACTGTCGAAGAGTTATTCTGAACGGTTGATTGTGTAGTAAATAAGAACAATTTACGTAATTATGAAGGTTGGGAATAATCAGAAGTATAACAGATTGATTAAACCTTGCTGAAAATCACAAAAGACAATGAAAAGGCTTTTAAAAAAAAACAGATATGGGTACATGAGACTACACAAACATGATTGTGGCACATCAAAGTAAGAATTTGGTCCAGTCTTAAACCTGTTATAGTCATATCTTAAATATACAACATGCATGTAAACACACTTCACATGTTTCAAGATGAATTTGCTAATATATCTTCCAGACAAGATTATATTTTTAAAAAAGAATGAAAATGCTCACAAATTTGTTACTATAAAATATACCTTGCCAGAACTCAGCCTTCTCTTTAATCTTCACACATGGCACATGCTATAAAAAAAATTTTTTTTTTTTGCATCTTTCGAACTTGTATATAGGTCTATTTGATGCGATTCGAAGCCTTAATATTTGGTTACTATTATAAAATGGAATATAGATTTTGTACAATCAGGATATAAATATCGAATCTTAAAAAGGTCGGAAACAACGTACATCTGTGATGTGATACTAAAAAGACTAATCATTGAGAAGAAAACAGGGAGAAAGAGAGAGAGAGAATGAGAGAGAGGGAGAGAGCGAGAGAGGGGAGAGAGAGGGGAGGGAGAGAGAGGGGGAGGGGGAGAGAGGGAGAGAGAGAGAGAGAGAGAGAGAGGGGGAGAAGAAATGCGTGTGACAAAGAGGGAGCAATAATGCCTAGTCAATTTCGCAGAAATTTGCTAAAAATGTCAAAATCCAAAATGTCATTATTGATATATCAATGATGCTTTAAAAAGCAAGTTTATAACAAAAGAAGTGTATAACAAGAGGAGGGGGAGCATTAAAAAGTAATGGCGAGAGCGAAATAGAAGGAATGAAATGAGGAAAGAAAGGAGATGAATTAACTTGATAAAGGGAAAAGATATTTTTAAAATATTGAATAGTTTTTAAAAGTATGAACAGGATATTGTAAAAATGAAATAAAATATAAAGATGAAATAAAAAGGAGCAGGGACATAATCAAAGTTATCAAGGAGGAATTATAGATAAAGAGAATACTAAAGCATAAATAAATAAAGATACATGGGTGAATGACGATAGAAAGGAGAGAGAGAGAGTGAGAGAGTAGCAGAGAGAAAGAGAGAGAGAGACGGTTAGACAGATATGAACAGTAATTGAAAAGTAGAGGGATAGATGAATAATAAGAAATAAAAAGAATGCGAGAGGAGGGAGAAGAAAGAGGATGAAAAGAAGTTAGAGTGAGATGGAGTCCAAGACAAGATTGCGGGCACGAAAAAAAAAAGAGCCTCCATTATTATAGCGTAAAATAAAACAAAAAAGAGTTAGTAAAAAAAAAAGGAAGGACGAAATTTGAGAGAGGGGAAACGAAATAGGGGCGGAAGGGCGTGAGAGACCCGGCAGATGTTCCCCCGCTCGACTTGCTCCCATATTCATAAATTCAATCAGGGGATCGAGTTTGAAAAAAGGGCACTCCATATCTTGTTATCGCGGCTCGATTTCACCCTGTCTGCCGTATAATGTATGAAGTAGTGGACAAGAGGCACTGGTATATCGCCCTACAACCTTCATCATCTTCAACTCTCAAGATTAAAATATTCTGAAGATTTTTTTCTTGTTGATGTTGGACATTGTATGTCTCTTTCTTTTGATTTATTTTTATATGTCATATGTTTAAAGTACCTTTCTTGACATTTTTATTTGTTCGTTGCTAATTGCTGGTATTTTCAGGGTGAAGTGTTTATCCTTTTTTTCTTCTTGTTTTTAGTTTGCTCGCACTTTTTTGTATACCTTACATAATGTGTCTATTTATAAGATAAAATAACTCACTGAAAGTCTACCAGCTAAATACTTAGCTATTAACATCTATTAATACATCTGTTACAACAACACCACCTACTACTACTACTACTACTACTACTACTACTACTACTACTACTACTACTACTACTACTACTACTACTACTACTACTACTACTACTACTACTACTACTACTACTACTACTACTACTACTTCTACTACTACTACTACTACTACTACTACTACTACTACTACTACTACTTCTACTACTACTACTACTACTACTACTACTACTACTACTACTACTACTACTACTTCTACTACTACTACTACTACTACTACTACTACTACTACTACTACTACTACTACTTTTACTACTACTACTACTACTACTACTACTACTACTACTACTACTACTACTACTACTACTACTACTACTACTACTACTACTACTACTACTACTACTTCTACTACTATTACTACTACTACTACTACTACTACTACTACTACTACTACTACTACTACTACTACTACTACTACTACTACTACTACTACTACTACTACTTCTACTACTACTACTACTACTACTACTACTACTACTACTACTACTACTACTACTACTTCTACTACTACTACTACTACTACTACTACTACTACTACTACTACTACTACTACTACTACTTCTACTACTACTACTACTACTACTACTACTACTACTACTACTACTACTACTACTTCTACTACTACTACTACTACTACTACTACTACTACTACTACTACTACTACTACTACTTTTACTACTACTACTACTACTACTACTACTACTACTACTACTACTACTACTACTACTACTATCACTTCTACTACTTCTACTTCTCCTCCCCTTCCTTCTTCATAATATTTCTTTTTCCGACCTCTTCTTCTCCACTTCATCGTGCTTCTCCTGTTCCTCCTCTTTTTTCTCCTTCTTCTTCTTCTCATTCTTCTTCTTCTTCTGATCAATTTTCGTTATACTTTCATGAAAGGCCCGAGGAGGGGGGGGGGCGATTTGTATATCCCTAAAAGGGTCCCTTTTCAGGTTTTTATCCTAAATGGGGGAGGCGTTGGCCGCGTTAAACACCACCACTGGATCAGCCTATAAAATTGTGAATTCCAATGATGCCGATATAAAAATCTTTAAAATGGTAATAACCGTCAGAAAAGTTCCGTAAAGGGGGGGGGGGGGCGCTTTTTTGCAGCAAAAACGGCCTTTTCCAATTTAGTAGGGACGGCCGTTTCACCCCCATCCCTGGATCCGCCTATGTACTATTGTAAAATTCTCACGATGCCGATATGAAATCGATGATGATAGCGATGCTGATAACGCCGACTCCGAGGATGTAAAGCTTAATATGAGTGGTGCACATGCTCTTCAAAGAATGTTTCTGGACAGGTTTTCCCGGAGACGAGCGGGGTGATCTTTCCGGGCGAGCGAGCGGGCGACACCGCGGCGCCGCCGTCACCTCTCAAGGAGCAAACGCGGCGATATTAATTTTGAATTTTGGTTGAGGAGGAGAGGCGATGAATGTGCGCGCTGTCACCCAAGTGTGACATCCCGAGGACTTGGCACATAGTGCGTTCACACTTGGTCTGTTGTGATGGGATGGATGGGTTTGGGTGGGGGGTGGGTCGGGGAGATGGTCGACCGAAGAGAGGAAGGAGACAAATAGAGATACCCGATTGGACTGGGGGAAGGAGTGTGGGGTGAGAAATAAAACTACCTGTTATGATGGTGTAGATGTTTGGGGATGTAGCTGAATGGAGGATAAGGGGAACAGGATAAATAAAATTGAGGGTATCTGGAAGGAGGTTGAGGGAAGGTGAGAAAGATGAAGATGCTTGTCTTGTGATTGGGGATTAGGTCCGTTGGTAGTTTTAGAAGAACAAAAGGTGGAGAGCGTCAAAAGATGCCTCTTGAAATCATAGTGTAAACCTACAAATAAAGGAATGAAACAGAATGAAGAATGGAAAGAAGTTTTGAAGGGATTTTACAACGGAGCTGGAAGTAAAGCTTTATAAAAACATAAGAAAAGAATGTGAAAAATATATGATCAAAGTATTTGATCAAAAGGGGTGTGGTTTCAACGGACCGGTGGCTCAAAAATCAAATACAATTTTGTACGGCAAAATCGAGGTGGATGGTAAAGTGTTCATCTTCCATGCATATATAAACACTACCTAAAAAGTGCTCCACCCCCATCTTTTCTTCATTTGCCCCCTTTTCTTTACATCTTGTCGATTTCACTGGTTTGGATAATGAAATGACCTTGTTTCTCACATCGCCGGTTCGACACACTAATCTTACCCAAGATGGCGGAAACAGTGACGGTGGTGGTAGAAATGATGATGATGATGATGATGATGATGATGATGATGATGATGGTGAAGAAGAAGAAGATAAACGGAACTTCGACCCCTTCTTGCACTTTGCTTCACCATTAAGCTGTTCCCCGCCTCATGAAATCAATTTACAAGCAAGGTACATTAGGAAAATGTCACTTAACTCATGCTCTAATTCTACAGAGTCGTCGTAAGCCTTTAATGCGTCGGTCACCTATATAGCATGCCGAGTATGACTCCATAATAATAATCTCGAATTTACCTAACTTTATTAACCTGAGGTATTTCCTGTTTTCATCTTTAAAAAAAATATTATGTTCATTGTTGTTCTAGTGTTCAAGTGCCAATAACACCTCCACATTATATTTTATAGGCCCCTTATGGGTAAATCGGGATATTAACAGGAGATAGTGTAATAAATTGAACGTTTATCAGGTATAATTATGAGAAGCGAAGTGACAAAAGATGGAGATCGTGAGAAAAGGAGATAAAGTGGAGTAAGAGAGAAAGAGAGAAAGAGGGAGAAAGGGGAGAAAGGGGAGAAGGAAGGGAGAAGTGAAAATGGAAAAGTGCAGTTTGAAGAAAGGCAAAGATAAGGAAAAAATAAATAGAAACATAAAATGATAGATAGAATAGGAAGAGAGAGAGAGAGAGAGAGAGCAAGATTGGATCAACAGGGAGAGACAGAGAGAGAGAGAGAGATTAGAGAAGTATAGATGACAGAAAAGATAGGTAGGGCTGGGAGAGAAAGAGAGAGAGAGGGGGCAGCGAAAGAAAAGGGTAAAGGGGGAGGGGAGAAGAAATAGATGAAGAAACGGAGCAGTGTTCCCTTTCCCAGGAAAAAAGATATCCAACATGCATGCCCAATCCGTCACAAAACTTAAACATCACGAAGTATGAACGCGCCCGTCAAGCAAGCGGTACGTCCAGTCAAGCGCGCAAGGCGGGACGGGGCCTGTCGTTTAAAACGATCATTCACTCTCTTCCTTGTCCTCTCACCATCGATCTATCAATTCATCTTGCTCCCTCTTACTGTCACTCTTGTCAATTTTTTTTTCTCTAGTCCTCCTCTCATGATATGCTTATAGTCTCTACTCACGCTTGACACCACCTATACTAACTTCATCTCTTCCCCTCTCTCCGTCCCTCTTTCTCCCCGTCTCTCTCTCTCTCCGTCTCTCTCTCTCTCTCTCCTCCCCCCCCCCCTCTCTCTCTCTCTCTCTTTCTATCCATGTCTCAGCATGCACAACGTTTCTGACTCGTATTCTGAACTCCGGCTTAACTTAAAAACCGCGGTCTTCAATGGTCTAGGTGTGGTTTAAATCCACTCTAAACCTGCCCTTTAAACCGGAGTTTTAGAAAATCACATTCTGAACTCCGGCTTAACTTAAAACCAGTCTAGTGTGATTTAACTTTGTACAGAAATTTAAACTGGATTTGCGGTTTAAGCAAGGAGTTTCTGAGATAACTCCTTGGTTTAAGTCAGATTTAATTAAACGCTTTAACTTAGAATGGAGTTTCAGTTAAACCGGAGTTCAGAATACATGGAATACGGGCCTCTGTACTGTGTATATTATCTGTCTGTTTATCTGTCTGTCTATCTGTCAGTCTGTCTTTCTTCCTCTGTCTGTCTCTCTTTCAACATCGCTCGCACAGAAATGTATCGTTGATACGAAAGAGAAACTATCGAGAGGTATACACAGGACATTTCAAGAGTAGAATCACCATCTACAGTAGACATAAACATGGATCTTTGTCTGATTATAATAATCGGACTTTTAGTAGTAAAGGAAAACATTTCTTTCTCTTTTTAACTCCACAAAAAAATTTCCAAAACATTATTGTGCATTTTATACGTGGCACCTCTGTACTAATAAGATAGAAGAAGAAGCGAAATTGTATATGTGGATATAAAAATTGTACTTTTGAAGTTTTCTAAACATTATCTTAAAGCATAAATCAAAGCATTATTCAAGAAATCTTTTTTGCATTAGATTCCACACGAACATTCCATACTGCTTTGTACTTGGTTTGTATACAGAGTAACACTTGGAATCTCTGCGCTTAAAAAAAGAAAGAAGAAGAAAGAAATCACAATCAGCAGTAGATGTAGACATACCGCCAATACAACATTGACAGATTTATGACGGATACAGACAAGGAGCATTTTTAAAATATCGATTGTTTACGTTTTGATGTTTTGAACTTCTGTGCTCAGGATACCAAGGACAGCAGTATAGACATACCGCTGGGTGGAAAACATATGTTAGTTACCAAGAAGACGTTTTCTAATATTGGGAATGTACTATCATTGATTATGATGGTATGAATAATATGGAAGATAGGAGAAAATGGGGGGGGGGGGGGGGGGAGAGGAGGGGGAGAGGAGGGGGAGAGGAGGGGGGGGGCAAATGATAGATATAGAAAAGGGGGAAAGGGATAGAGGAAGAGAGAAAGAGGGATGTCATAGAGAATGAGAGCGAAGGATAGAGGGTCGAATGAAAGAGAGAAAAGGGTCATACAGAAAGAAAGAGGGATGGGGAAAAAAGGAAGAGAGAGAGAGAGAGATGACTTCATGAAGACTGATTAACCACTGTAGGCCCATCTATAGAAAATGATGGGCTTAATTATTCACGATGTGTGATGAATGCTTACTATCTGGCAATTATCTGGAGTATATAGAGTAAGACTCCCACATGAAAGAATCTCTCAGGAACTATTTGAAAGACTGGAAAGGGTGAAATTTGAGACTAAAATCGGTGCTGGGAGTCATCGGTAATAGTCCACTACTCACTTTTTATCCTAAGAGTAAAAAAAAGGGTGATCTAATATCAGTAAACTGAATCTACATGGTAACATAACACGACGTCAAAGCGATCATTCAAAATAACAATTTCTTAAGGATGAAATGCGGGTTCAGATCTTAAACGGTTTACTCTCTTAAAAAAAATACTATTACGTTTTCGCATGTTCATTTGAACATTTGGCTTAGTATATTTATATAGCGAGCAGTCTTTTTTTTATATATTATGAACAGGTATATCAACTCTTAATCACGAGAATTTCATTATTTTGCTGAGAAAATTGTGTACATGCCATTGTACACAATAACTTTTTAAGCCAGTTCTATAATTCTAACACAATGTACACTGACATAAAATGGGCAAACCTGTCTTTTTCTCTCTCTCGAAAAAGCTAAAGGAAGCAAATTCTTAGGCTTTTATCTGTCAAAAATGTAATTAATATAGAGAAGTCATGTTTATGTTGAACTTCTCTTTCAATAAAGGTACGAATAGATACCAGTACAACAAGCCCATCATCATTGCAATAAATTACCAGCTAACAACCAAGTCATCCAAACAAAACATACCCGTCCCACCTTCGTGTACTATCGCATATAATTTCGCTCGATTCCTCTGGGGTCGGCAGTTGGGGGGATGTCCTCACTGGACTGACTTTTGTGTACATCATTATGTAACACTTCAGCAACTGAAGTCGGTGAAAGTTAATAAGTTCACTTAAGCATCAAATAGTCAACCACTGACTGCTTATGGCGCCTCTAAAGTTTTCATATTTTTAAGTTTTCTTTTTCTTAATTGTAGGCATATACGATAGTTACAAAACATATAAACTATATAAGCTTCTGTTTGTTTTAAAATAATAAATATTACTCCATAATGACCAAGAGAGCAAATCTATAGCCTTAAAAATGTACCTACAAGGACAGCGTGTTTACGTTTAGTGTTTTTCTTGCTTCTGCATTAATGTTGACATGTTTCAAATAAGGTGGGAATGCTATTTCGAGTAATAGAATCTTAACACCTGTCGAAACTGCATCTAACGTAAAAGGGTCGAGTCATAGGTAGAGTCCTGACAAAACACGCCCCCTTTCTCTTGCTACCACACACACTATAATAAAAGAAAGAGAGACATCTCATTTTCTTATTTTCTCTCTCCTTCTTTCGCATAATACCCTCTTTCAACTTTTTTTTTTTCATTGTTACCCATACAGGTTAGTGTGCATTCATGGGTACATCGTTTTATTTCTCTTCCTCCTATATATACGCTTTCTCTTTCTATCTCTCTCTCTCTCTCTCTCACACACACACACACACACACACACACACGCACACACGCACTGACACATACATACACATTCTCTCTCTCTCTCTTTCTTTCTCTCTCCATCTATACAGCGCCTTGTATCCTTTGGAAAAGGCGCTATATAAATCCAATTATTATTATTATTATTATTATTATTATCTATTTATCTCTCTTTCTTGTCATATGAATTTTTCATGTCCAATTAGATTGTCTTTTTCATGTAAGATGAAACAAGTCGTTAGCCTTATTTCTGGAAAATTCGATATGTCCTTATTCTCTGTCAGTTTTACACATGAACAAACATGCGGAACAAACTGATGCGGGGCGATTGCTGTTTCGCCAATAAATTTCTCGCAAGTTGATTTATCAGCATACTTCGAAATTTAATTTACTTAAAGAATATCTCTATGAAAAATTAAGAATTGTAACATTGTAAAGAAAAAAGTGGAACCCGAGTCTATTTAAATACAAATGAAAATGCGTCGATAGCATTACCCATCTCATCTCTCTTTTAAAATAAGACTCTCATTTTGTACGCATCATCATCAACAAGCTACAGTGCGCTCGCCTGTCTCGACGGCCGAAGACTGCCTATGTATTTATGATGAAGAATGATACAATTTATTGATGTTTTCAAGAGGATCCGCTGAGACAGGTTGTCAGCTCTATACACTATCTGACATTAGCGTAATGGGGGCCGGGGCGTGAGGGTCACTGTGCTACGCCCCTTCCACTTATGGAGAGAATTATCGCCTTGTTTTGGTCAACGTGTTTGCGTTGTTGAAAGGTGCTCGCGTGGGCATTGTCTAGTGGAAAATTGACCGGATCTCGTTCGCGCTTTCAACTCGCCCTAAAAGGTTCGCGCATTCTCTTTCGCACCCCCATCCTAACGCGGTGCGTTGTATACTACCCGACGACGATCTTAGACTTCGTTATAATAGAACTCGATCGTAACTCTTTGATGGGAGAAATAAAACATTTCCTCGCCTTGGCGCCAACGCTCGGCTCGTAAAAAGTCAAGAGCCATTTCTCCCCTTGTCTGCCGATGAAAAATGGCGCTATTAAATCATGCAAACGACTTGGACGTGGAACCAACACGATTTATATTAGTTGAGTGGGAACGCTTCTTTGATACGACTGGTGTATATCGCTTAGTCTCTGCTAATAGGACCTTTGACGTTCCTAATTAGATTCTAGCTTCTTCAAAATACCGGGATTTACAGTGATGAATGGCCCTTCATCACATAATGATACTGTGGAGAGGACTCTGGGGAGATATGGAATAAAATTATGAGCATTCTTCAAAAAAGTGATGCCCTCCCTTTTGAATAGGACCTTGGTTGGTGCTAATTAGATTCTGTCTTTGATAAAGTAACATAATTAGAATAAATTAGAATGACAAGTAATAGAACCAGCATTAATGCATGGTTCGAGGCCAGAGGAGGTATCTTATCTTCTCCCTTTCTTCCCATATAATGATGACATTTACGATGAAATTACTCAGGATATTTATTTCTGTATTTGCAAAATTTGTATTCCGTATTCTCTCTGACGAACAGCAATGATCATATTGTATGATTATCGGATAATTAAAGAGATTCACATGGCCCACCTATCAATAATAATTTCTAAAAATATGAATTACGATGTCTAATTTCCTTCCTAATCTTTTTTCAAATTCTTTGTTATGTATTATTAATTTTGCATTCATGTTATGTTATGTATTATTAATTGTATTAATGTTATGTTAAGTATTATTAAGTTTGTAAACGCTGTGATATAGTAGTACTATGGAGAGTATACCAAATGCTAGTTATTATCATCATTAATCACTTGTATTCCAGTCCATTTTCATAGTCACCATATATAATAATTGTTAATTTTTACCCAAGTTCGTTCGCTCAATCCATAATTATTGTGACGGGGACAGCAGTGAACCAGCTAAATATGCTTACCAATCTTTGACATTGATGTCGAAACTGTAGCCTTTGCCAGAAGTACTGATCGGTTTCCAGAAAGAGGACAATAATTTTTTTTCCCTTCACGGAGAGCATACACTATTCTCACACACATACAAAAAAAAAAAAACATGTAAGAAATTCTTCGAATGTACATGCATCAGTGAGGGCGTTAATAAGAATTGTCAACAGTTTGGACTATTTCTAAGGTTCCGAAGGTGGATAATTGTACTAATGGCCGAACGTGTGATTTGTATCATTCCGTTTTATAAAATGGTGACGGTAATCTTTGTCACTTGATAAATCGCCCTCATCCCAAACTCCATAGATCTAGAGTTGACTGACAGAGTTTAGATCTATATACATAGACGATTCACCGGCCGGTCAACATAATATGCTAATGACTGGTTATTAGCACTGTACTACGTATACGCGTTAGGAAAATAAACGCCTGGTTACATGTCCGCTCTCAACCAATCATTTTTCTAGGATTTACTTCAACGTTATTTAGTATATGATATTGCCCTGTTCTGAAGAGAGGCTGCAAATAGCATCTGATATTAAGGAAAGATCGGTTGAAAAGCCATCTGAACATAGTCAAGATTATGGTTAAATACGAAATACCGCTTAATCAATCTGAAATAATAACCGCTCTCGTTCTATGGTGCAAGAACTTCCATAATATTTGTGGTTATTTCTAGGCAAAATAACAAAATCAATCTACTTTATCATGTGCACTCTGCCCATTGAGGAAGTAGGGCAGATTAAGGTTCGAATATCTTAATTCGTCAAAGGCAATCCGTTTAGTCCATCTTGAAAGAAAAGTACAAATTGTACACAATAAAGAAGAAGCATTGCTAATGCATCAAACTGTCTTTATATCAGTAGTCAAGACAAGCAAGAAAAAAGGAAGACAGATACTTTGACCATATAACTGGATATCAACTGTCTTCAAGATACTATAGGTCGAAGGAAGTAAGTCAAGAAAAAAACCAAGGACAAACCTGGATGCAAAATTTAAGACCTAAGCTCCGTCATTCAAGGAGTTGCAATGAATCCGAATCGCCTGCAACCCAAATTGAGTTGTGATATCAAACGCAATGATTTACTTACATGGAGTAGACTTAGACCGAAAGCAGTGGCGTAGCTATGGTTCAGCCATAAAGGGGGGTAATGGCATCATTGGGGGCACCAGTCCTGCTATGTAGATATAATGCAAATTAACAAGGCAACCGATTAGGGGGAGGGAGTGGGAGGTGTGTGTGTGTGTGTAATTGGGTTTTTACAGACGTGTATCAATCAGATATGATTATTTACGTCTGGGACCGACCTTTAACGTCACCATCCGAAAGACGTGACTCAGTCTCGAACCTGGGTCCCCTGAATCAGTTTATAACTTCCACTGTTAGCTGGATTACAGGCGCACGCCACAACGCCCAGGGTCCTATCATCTTCATTTTACATGTTCCTCTCCCCCTTTCGCATTTTCTCCTTCTCTTTCAATTTCTCGCTCTTTCATTTGTTTTGCTTTTTCCCGGGATTCTATGGGGTGGTGGTAAATGCCCCTAGACCCCTATGTAGCTACTTCTCTGAGCGTAAGTATAGTAGAGGACCCCATGGAAGAACAGCCGTATTTTGTTAATACGGCTGAAATGGGCTATCCGCCGTATGTGAATCGTGAATTATATTATGTATATTATTTATGTCATTTATTACGGAAATAAAAACAAACAAAAAAACAAACAGAGAATAGACAATTATGGAAAAATGGTGAAATTATCCCTTCTCACCGAGAGAAGATACCACAATCAAATAATAGACAAACGTTTTCCCTTCTACGCCATTCGATTGAGGGAACTTGTTCCCCCCCCCCCCCCTCCCCGCTCCTCTGTAACTACGCCACTGACCACAAGTGAACAAGAATCTTGGAGAATGGATAAGTGTGGAAAATCCTCCACACCGGGAGAAGATACCATGACAGATAGATCACAAAGGACAGAAGGGTATTTTTCTTGAGACTAGAGTAAGACATCTTCGGCTTCGTCTCATGTCTGGCAGCCGAGATGAAGAGCTCGTAACTCAACCTGCTAGTCATCTTTATTGTTGTTTCATCTTTCATTTGGCAGACGACACATTAAAGAGCAGCAGGGATGACACATCCAAGACTTTGTGACAGAAAGTATCATTTCGCTTTCTCTCTCTCTCTCTCTCTCTCTCTCTCTCTCTCTCTTTATTTCTGTTTATGTCTTCACCCTTTTCCGTTTTCTGCCAAGCAGTCGTCATAATTACAGATAGGAATTTTGAAACAGAAACGCTTTTGTGTAAGGCTCCAGCATTTTCCTTTTTCAGTAAAATCTCAATGCATGTTTTAATCTCTCCCCCCCCCCTCTCTCTCTCTCTCCCTCTCCCCTCTCTCTCCTCTCCCCCTCTCTCTCCCTCCCTCCCTCTCTCTTTCTCTCTCTCTCTCTCTCTCTACACACTATTTTTTTGAATCATTGTTAACTACCCATTCATTATAGGCATGTTCATTAATTTTTGATTAGCAATGTTGTCCTCATATTCATTTAATCGATCTCCCTGTTATTAATTCACCCATCTTCTAATCAGTTACTGAAAAGGTATCACGATGGCACCATACATGTACTTCAACTTTCCTAATTTTCCTAATGCCCTGTAGGAAAATCTGAAAGTTTAAAGCTTTTCATTATATTCTTTCATTTATTTCTTCATTCATTTTTCTTTCTTTTTTATAATTTTCGGCGAACTTTTCGGAGAATTTATTCCATCGCATCACATTCATCACCACCATGATTACCGCTATTCAGTGCGCTCCTCTGAAACTCGTCAACTTTCTCTGAACCTGCTGGATTGGAAGTCCATAATCTTTACCTTCATTCCTCACCTTATATCGCAGGGAGAAAAGTCGAAACGAAGACGAGAGGCGGGGGATGAAGGTGGTAAATGAGCATTAAAACGATTGATTTGATTTTTTTTTAAATTATGTTAACAAACAGAAGTTAACAATTGTTGACACTAATGAACAGACGAGTAAAAATAAAAAGGAAGATAAACAAAAAGTAAGAGAAAAGAAAGAACACAGGTTGCGCCTATATAGAGAATAAAAATGGCAAAGCTCATTGGTGACAAATAAACAAATTTGAAAAATACAATTCGACTGTTATTAACCATGTATGTAAAAAAGAAAATGAAGATTGATATAAGGTAACAAAGAAAGCTTCACTTTTTAACACACGTACACATACTCTGAAGTTATTCTTAGCGGAAAAAGAGGCAATCTCGAAAGTCAAACTTGTTTATCGTGCTCATCTGTTTAACCTAAGCAACTTTAGAGGGGCGTTTGTTGAATTTTGCCCAGAGTTTGACCTTGGGTAACCCCCTGTTCATGAGAAATCGGAGGTAGGCTCGTTACAGTCACAGTCACTCGTCTGTTATCAGAGTGGCGTTGACGAAGGGGCGTAGCCACGCTGACGTATTATGGGGGCGGCACGAGAGCAAATGAACACGCAAGGGGGCGGAAGATGACGGTCAGTAGGGAAGTTGTTTTACAAGACCCTACAATCTTGAATTTTATAAATGGGAACATAATTACTAAATATTTGTTCTTGTTACATTGTTTAAAGAATTCTATAACTTTTAACACTGTTGAAAGTACAACCGAATGAATTGCACTTACACAATACAAATAATTGTGACACAGTGTCATTGCACCTATGGAAAAAGAGAAGTATGATTATTGATTTAGATATCAATCAGTAGTATGTATGATTTTGTTATTTTAACATAAAAGTAGGTGTGGAAATTTTGAATGTTTGTATTACTTGTAATCAGACGGCAATAGAAAAATAATTACCATAACATATGTAACAATTTTATTGATTTTATTGCATTACTTTTTCTATTCATCGTATTTATCGTATTGCACTCTTGTGTGGGGCAATACCTATGCGTCTAATATAAGTAAGCTAACTACATTACAGAAGAAGATAATAAGAACTGTTTGCGGTGTACCATCTGGAACCCACACCAACCCCTTATTTAATGACTTGAAACTTTTAAAATTTGAAGATATTGTCAGTTACCAACAGTACGTTTTTATGTATAAGTGCATTTACAAATATCTCCCCGAACAGTTTTGTAATCTGTTTGACTTTAATTGTAATCTTCATAACTATCCAACAAGATCTGTGAGAGAAATTCATATTCCTAAACATATAACAATTGCGTTTCAACAAATATTCGTTTTTCTGGTCCCAAACTCTGGAAAAACTTAAATGACTCTACTAAAACATGCTCTTCACTCCATACATTTACTCGTACTAAAAGAATATATAGTCACTGGCACATATTGCAGATTTTTTTTTTTTTTTTTTTTTTATCTTTTAGATTTTTTGTTTGTTTGTATGTTATGATTGTTGTTTAATATTGTATATGTAAATAGGAACTGTAAAGGCGACCCCACCACAAGCCATGTGCTTCTTGGGACCCTCGCCTCCTTCCACCACGTTCTTTTTGTGAATGTATTTGTATTTGATTATGATTATGAGAAGGAATTAAATGTATTTTGAATCTTGAATCTTGAATTTTTCTCCCTCTACACCACCCATTGTCCTTCTATCCATCAAGCCTTTCTGTTTTCTCACTAACAGTCATATTTAGAGACCTAGGAATTTCGAGGGGGTATGCCCCTTCCAGTTCGCCGCCCCTTACTTTAGGGGGTCCTGCAATTGCGTGGATGTAGTTTCAAAGAACTCGATATGTAATGAAGGCCATGGGAAATGGGCCGTTGAAACTAGGCTCCATATACTTGTTCCACGCTTTCAATGCTCCAGTAGCCAATAGCCTTTGAAAGGGAATCCATTTCACTTAAGTTGACGTAACTTTCCTTTTGGCTTCTGGATTCTAAGGACAGAAAATTTAGTATAATGGTATCAGTGTTTTACGTAACGCACATTACGTGCATACTTCAAAGCGCTTTACAATGTCAAAATATCTTTAAAAGATCTTTAAAAATGGTTGTTTCTTATTCTTCTGCGCTTTGTACATCAGTTGAATTAGACTATCTATTCAAAAGCCCTCTCTTTCCCTCTTTGAAGTGGATTATTAAATACGGGTAGGCCCTGGAAGTGAGTGTTTCATATCAAATGACTATTATCTTGTCATGATCATGACGATGAGTGTATCCTGATTAATTTGTTGTTTGCATTAAAAACAAATGAGTTCTCAATTTTCATTATATAGTTGTATTACATTCTATTTCTATATCAATACATTTCATCTATTGTTATTTCATTCTAAATCCATTACAGTCGTTAATGGTTTAAGAAGAAGCTCGTTGTAAAAAAAAAGTGTGGTATTTTCAAAGAGTTGCCCTGTTAGACTAGCACACGGATGTTTTAGTGCGGGCTCTATAATGTGTAACCTCTAAGTGTGCCGTGATGTAAAAATATATGCCCCCCCCCCCCACCCAGAAGATCATTTCATTGAATTCGCACCACAAAAATATGGTTTATTAGTAACAGAGTTCTTGAGTATGTCTACGGGCTACCCTTTGGTCTGATTATTGAATTAAAATAATAAACAAGCTATCAGTCTGCTGAATATTTAAGGGCCTTCTAAGTAAAGTTGTTAATAATCTTCTTCCTTTTTTTTTTTTAGTTCTACGACAATTCGAATCCTTTCATATGACTAGTTTCTGCTTGAACTGCTAACATTAAGTATAAATACAACACAATTAAATACAACTACGAGTGCCATTGTGCATTATTTTTCAGTTGAGAATTGGTAGGCTGACGGTACATTAGAAAATCTGAGAACCATTTTTTCCCCCATTTTGTTGCTTTTCTTATTTGCTTGTCAGAAAACTTTCAATTAAACTGACGGCAAACTCAGTCTGACCCCTTCCTTCAAAGTAGTCTAGCGACGCGACGCTCCTGTGTCCTGTCATGTTTATCTCATAAGTTCAGTTCAGTTCAATTATTTTCCTCAAATTGATTGAAATAAAAACATCGGGAACAAGTATATACATGTTCATACAAACTAGAAAATAGATAAAAAGCAGCAAAACAAATCAAAATGTGGGGGGGGGGGGACTGACAAACGCAATTTAACCTATCAAAGGTCAATCCTCCAAAATATTGAAGTATATTCAAAACTTCAGACTAATGTTAATTATGGTTAAGAACAATGAAATACGAAAACTAATTCTATATACATCAAAAAGAAGAAGTGACCTGTACATCAACATTTTCAAAGATCATCTAAGATGGAGAAAGACCCCCCCCCCCCCAAAAAAAAGAACAACAAACAAACAAACAAACAACAACAACAACAAACAAGCAACAAACAAAAAACAACAATCAAATAAACAAAAAAGCAAAACAAACAAAAACGATAATCAAGTTCAAGAATTCATCAACTTCTGATATATAGGAGGTATAACAAAATGTATAGGCGGATTCACGTGGTGAAAAACCTCTCCTTCCTATTGACATGATTGAAACAAGAAATTACTGAAAGCTGTAATTTACGTTCTCTAGGGTTCATGGACTCAAGCACTTTTGAAAATTTTCGCCCTCTCCCTTTTCTCCCTTTCCCATTTCTTCTCACAATCCTGGATCCGCCCTTTGAACAGAAATGGGAACAAAAGGAGGTGTCGTCGTCTAGTGGATGAGTCCCGGACTTTGAAGCACAGGGTAAGGGGTTCGAATCCCTGCCATGGCACTAATTTCCTCTGGTAAGACATTAGTCTACATTTTGTTACTTTTTACCCAGGTGAAGTAAATGGGTACCCTATGTAGGAAGAAATTCCTTGACCGCTTGAGCGCCTCTTATGGTATCTTGTCCAAAGCGGGGTAATAATGTGATTGCAGGGTCCTCAGGGAGAATAGTATTAATACTGAAGATGCTACGCTAGGTAAAAATTACTGTTATTAAATAACAGCACGAAGCAATTTGTAAAGGGGGTCTACTGTTCAGACTAGTGCTTGGGCAGCGAGTGACATGCGGTTTACATCGTGAGCGGAGATCTGGTTTGAGTTTAGTTTGCTAGGCGATGAGAGAGCACTAAACCGTGCGTCACTGACAATGAAAACGTCGATGAGTGACGGGCAGAGATAACACCGATGTGTGACTTGAACGACTTAAACGACAACGATCGGTGGTTCATCCGATCTGGGAACACAACACCCCCCCCCCCCCATCTCTCCGCCCCTCCCCCTCCTAACACACTCACCATGGACCTACTATAAGAGCTCCACGCACTCACCAACTGAGTGCATATCTGGCATCGTTATGGAACTAGTTAATAAAATGAGCAAAATGTCACTTCGCATGAAATATTAGTATTAATAGTACTTCTCTTACATGTATTATGTCTTTAACCCTGGTTTGGTTTGGTCTGGTCTGGTTTTATTCACGATCATAAAAATGATACAGATTAAAAATGTAAACATGAAGTTATATAACAGTATAAATATAACATTGATATTAACATACAATACAAAAGAAATTAAATTAAGATATACATTCTTCTGTTTGCAAATATTTTGTATACACTGTTGAAAATCATACCTATCCCCTTCCTGAGGAAAAAAAATATTTATTTTCTCAAAATGAGTTTGTTTCTTAGTTTCATTTATTTAAAGTATCGAACTGGATTTAAACTGTCTTGTGAACGTGTGTTCTGTTCCAATAATCTTTCCTTTCCCTCTCCTTTTTTCCTTTCTCAAATGTATCTTGTCATGTAATTATCTTTCCCCTTTTGTACATATAACTTTCTCCTTTTTTTTAGATATCATACGCATCTGTAATGCATGCATTTATTACAGTTAAGTCGAATATTTTTTTGTAAAATTAGCCATATTACTAGTAATTTGAAAATTAATTATCTTGCCTTGAGAGGGACCTTATTTCACAAGCTCTGCTTTCCTAGGTCTCTCTTCTTTCTTCATGTTACATACTCTCTTCCTGTTAGGTTATTAAATCATCGTATAGCTATTTCTCATACATGTTTTATTTTGTTGGTCATATGTATCTGATGTATTCTGAAGAAAGATAAATAAACTTGAAACTTGAAACTTGAAACTTGAAACTTAAACTTGAAACTGTCCAACAAGATCTCAGGCAACTTTTCCAGTTGTCTTTCTTTTACGATGTCTCTCATTTCTCCTCTATACTTTTTTATATAATTTTGACATCAAGTTTAGATCAGCTACATTCCGTGATTTATAACGAATTTTCCACCCTTGCTCATAATCCCTGTAAGATTGATGGCCCATTCAAGACGAATAAATCATACAGTAGTTGAACTTTACCCTAATTATTAAAACTCATAAATCAGTTTGCTTCTTTCCTCATTGTCGTATGTGGTATCCTATCCCTGCCCCTCCAATTATCTCTATCCTTCTCTCTCTCTCTCTCTCTCTCTCTCTCTCTCTCTCTCTCTCTCGCTCTCTCTCTCCCCCCCCCCCCCCTCTCTCTCCCTCTCATTCTTTGTACATAATTTATGCTATCTTGCTGATGAGCATTTTTTTTCTTCTTCTTTCTACCTCGGTCTCTCTGTATTTGTCAGCCTTTCTTTATATCTACAAATAATATAATGTCTTCGCGTCCTTTTTTCACTTATATCGCTCATTTTCTCTATCCTTCCCCCCCCCCCTCTCTCTCTCTCTCTCTCTCTCTCTCTCTCTCTCCATCCATCTCTGTTATCTCTATCGTTTCCATCATCCCTGTTTCATTTCATGTCATCATCTTCATGCCGCCATTGAATAGAATGATTTATTATGGCTGTACTCAGGTGATGAAGGTTCAAAAAGAACAGAATGAATGATTCACGGGGGCTTGTTTTCAAGATAAATAGAGCGTATGTCATGCATGTATCGATCATTAATATACTATCTTAATTCCTTATCTTCATATATCTTCTCGGGGAAACACAACCTCCCCCCCCCCCCCCCCCCCCGTTACCTTTTCGCGCCCTCTTATCATTTCAACCTTATCATGTTTTTCATCTATGGATTAAGGTTTATGACCACCTAATAAATCGTTTTGCTTTCATTAGCATCTTCAAATTATTACAGCTATATCATTCCAGCGTTTGTGTGTAAACTGTAATTGGCTTTTTACAGACGCGAATCAATCATGTATAGGCCTGTTTACGTCCATGGACCGACCTTTCACGTCACCACCTCCTGAAATTTAACACTTATTTTTTCGTATTCTGAAAATCATGATAAGTTATGATCAATCATAACGTAAACAAATTCTCATTAGTAGTAATTTAGATGGTTATGTACTGTTCAAACTGTAACTGGAATACATTGGATAGGCATATTATAAGCATGATTATTCGACTCTGTGTGCGAAATGTATTATGTGCAGCGCTATAGGGGGCGTCTTTGAATGATCACCCAAAGGTAAATGGATATTAAGAGCCGGATTGAGTTAATCTTTGCGAGTCGATCAGCGTCAGATCTTTGTTATCATTTCGGGATTTGATGTGATGGATTGGTCGAATATTATGGGATCGGGCTTCCTACTCGGTCCATCATTTATCACCCATTATCATCGTGCAGGGGTGGGGAGTATATAGGGAGGAAAGGTCGTTAAGGCATTGCTAGTTAAAGGGAAATAGTAAGCGTGTAAGCGCATTAAAAAAGAATTTAAAAACCCAGAACAAACAGGACAAACAGAAGGGGAGAGGGAAGTGAGGGGTGGGGAAATGGGAGAGAGAGAGTAAAAGAGAGGGGAGAGAATGAGTGAAGAGACATAAAGAGAGAGACAGACAGACAGACAGATTCAGAGAAATGGTAGGCCTATAGGTTATAGAGATATAGTCATTTGTATACATGGTATAGGGGTTTATTTTGTGCCTTCAAACGGTATGAGGCGAGTTTCATCCAGTGCTGGAGATACAAGACTGTGAGAGTGTCTGAACTCAAATATTGGTTGTTGAGTCAAGGAGGTACGAGGGATGTAAGAGGGAACAGGCGACGTGAATAACTATGTAAGAAAAAAGATAAGTGATTATGAATAAGTCTGAAAAGCTCTATAGCTTTTCTCTATAGTATTAAAAATATTTATGTGTGTGTTATCGATAACTTAATAGCAACACGCTCTTACATATCATTTATATAATTACATAAAAATGAACCACACAGTTTTGAGCGCATGGGACTGAGGTCCTTTTTTTTTCATTACTATTATTCTTTTACAGGCGGCTAGTCATTCAGCGCAATAAATTAGATGCGATGAAGTTTAGTGCACCTGTCATTGTTATGTCGTCCCATTATCTGTCACATAAAACCACAGCGGGAGGGAACTTGATCGTGGATAAAGATAGAAATATACAAGCCGGAGAAATGATGAGCAAAGTATTTATTCTATCCCCTCTCGAGCCGCTCGCGCTTCGACCCGCTTGTCATGTTTTTATGCCATGAAAATGGCGGCGCGTGAGTGATGAGTTTTGAATCATTAATGCTTGTCATTAAAGGCGAGATTGCTTCTACAGTGAAAAACTGTACACTTGCAACACGGCGACAGCTTTATTAAATTTTCATCATCTACAATCCATGTTTTTGTTTCTGAAGACAAAAATAGGATGGGAGGATTTTTTTTTAGATTAATGTCTCAGATGATGCATTGACAGCGAAGTACATGATCCGGAATTACATGAAATGGTAACACAAAGCGTATAGGTCTATCAATCATTACATTATGTTCACATTAGCACAAAACGCAAAGGACTTTATAACAATTAAGTGGTGTACAACCCCCTTGTGATCTTGCGCACCGACTTGGTTTGCATCGGTGACATATATTATTAGCAAAAGTGGATTGCCCAGGATTCGCAGAAAGTTACCTGATTGCATTTATTAATGCCGGTACACAAAAACTACATGGATATGAAACGTGAAAATCATAATGATGGCCAAATGGCATACCCACCACCTACCATATCGTATAACATACAACAAGGCAGCAAACAAGAACTTGATGCTATTGTCGTGCACGCAATATTTACGATCCGCATGGACTACCACCCCGGAAAATTAACACCAGGACCAAGGAGTTATTCTGTGATAACTCCTTGCCCGGACTCCTACCCGCCATGACGAGTAGCGTGCAGATCATTCCCAACCGGACGATTTTCTTGAGTCTGCCAACTTCCAACCGGACGATCTATAACACTGGGAAAATTACGCGTCTAGGATAATGATGATCATCCTTAGCGAATCGTGTCCTATATAGATTAACAAGCATGGGGTAGATGTTCAAGTGATAGTCGTCCGGCTGGTAATAATTGTCCTGGTAGATAATCACCCGGAGCAGTTGTCCGGGGATGGTAGTCTATTGAGTAACAGTCCTTGAATCGTCAAGATATGTGATCAAAGATTTAAAATATAAAAAAAATAAGGCAGGCCTATTATCCCAAACATGCCTATTGAATGATGTTGCTGACACATAACAGGGAAAGATAAACAAAAACAGAAAGAAGAAGAGAAAAGGAAACAGAAAGAAAGAGAAAGAGAAAGTATAAAAGGGAGAGGGGCAAAAAGATGACATGACCCCCTCCTACACCACACTACGTCACAGGATACAGGAACAACGACGCTTTAGTGGTTTATTTTTTAGATATTTTAGTCCAAATTCTTTGATGTGTAATTTTTTTTTTCCAATCTAGTCATAGTATTGGGCATTGATTGTGTAAATTAGTTTTTATATAAACCCTTTGGAACGACAGATTATTTCTTTCTTGTAGAAAATCAATATTCTCTCCTTATAGCAGGTATCAGAAAAACACAAAGCATATTTAGATAATCAAGAACATGGTTTGCTTGTAATCGTGAGAAGATGACGCGATCTTTTCACTTATGACGTCATAATAGCGTGGTGAACACATCACTCAAGAGCTCTTTCCCCCAACGGAAGGGGCTGGTCCCAGTCCGCCTACTACAATGGCACCGCGTGCCATCTGTGAGCGGTTAGGCGTTACGGGATAACAGACAACTAACTTTACATCACAACAATCAAATCAAAGAAGAATGAGTCGATATGAGAGAGAAAAAAGGAGGGAGACAGAAAGAGAAAGACAGACAGACGGACAGAAAACAAAGAGAGAACGGATGAAAGAGATAAAGAAAAAGAGGGAGAAAGAGAGACGGAGAGAGAGAGACTTGTCATGGCCTTAAAGGGGTGTTATGTTTTGTTGCTTTCCCGATGTTCTTACATAACTTCAACAGTCAAACACAACTCAAGTTTCAACGAATCAGAACTGTGTATATATGACTTAATTTTGATTTTTCAAGTTACGTTTTATCGAAACCTTTTATGCAAGTTAAATGGTACATCCCATGGCCTGTCAGCTAAATCAGCAAATGAGTAAATAGTCCACAGTGCATGTGATAAAATTTAATATCCAGCCACATGAGAAATAGATCGACCACTATACAAATTCGCGCTGTCTGTATAACTTGGAAGGAAATTTCTATAATAAGCGTTGTGCATGGAGCAAGAACTAATCAGATTTTAAAAGTAATTTTTTATGTTCTCTAGTTGCTGACAAAGAACACGTGTGACTGCATTGATGTGGTATCAAACTGCAAGTCAAGCTTTATTCATCAGTCTCTCTTATATATACATGTATACACAGTGTCTGCACATGGCCGTTACATAACATACAGCTGGCATGGATTATCTCTTGGTGTGATCAAAATAACCTTTTATTTTTCTTGATCGTGTAGTTTATGTCGCATCTCTCTCACGGCTTCAGCCTAATCAATCGACTGCCCATGAGACCGAAGGTCCACCAGAACGGAGATAGGGATCTTCCAGTCATGAACCTTCCGAATAGTTGTATGGAGGACTGCAAAGCAGAAACATCGGTATTGTGAGCTTTCGGTCTTTTGCACCTTCCCTCAGGCGAACCTTCTAAATAGTTGCCTATATTATAAGGAACCGAAACATGCGAAATATTCGGTTTTGTAGCTCTCTGCTCACACCGACCTTCGGTCATGGCTGCCTTCTACAGCTGCGGCCTCTTGAAATTTCGATCAACTGGGATGTTCCCTTTTACACAGATAATTTAAAATAACCATTTCAATAGACTTTGTCTGTATCCCAAAGATGAACATAATCAAGATGATCACACTGTATTTCCTTGTCATCTGTGACTCTTCCAATCCGACAAGTGCAGAAAAGGACATCTCGGTTACATTACATCACGTTCAATCAAATCCAATGGAGGCGAAAAGGAAGGGACTTGTCACAATTCTGAATGAACGGGCTTTGAAGTTTGCTCAACTTTCCAACCTCTTGCTCTGGATCACACGAAGTCTCTAAATAAACCTTATATTCTTCAAGAGGCACTTATCTGAACTACTGAAACAGGGAAATGTAACATTTCCCTGGCTGAAAGACGATGTACTCTGCAAATGAACCCTTTGAAACACTATGAGGGATAAAGAGAACTACCCCTACCGGACAACCACCCCGGATATATCCTTGGACTTCTGCTTCTGGTATGTCCTTAGGTCAACTACGACAACTAGCCCCGGACAACTGTACTTGGACTTCTGCTTCCGGATAAATGCCCTTCGGACAACTATCCTATGACAACTAACCCCGGACAACTATTAACAAGCGAGTAATCGTTTAGTAGTTGGGCATCCTGGTATCGGACTGAAAGAAAGGATGGGTCCAATGTGATGGACTGATAGATACCACAACTTGACTTTGATAGCAAAATATCGACACGAGCATGTATTGTATAAATCAGTGAATATAATCATGTCCGATCATGCCAACTATATGTTATAGTATACTGGTCAGTGATATCGTGTTTCAATTTGATTTTAAAAAAGTCAAAAGGCGCCTTCATCCACTCAAAATAGATTTTCAATGATAGCGTTTATGAATAATTGACCTTTATAACTAAGCAATTACCACGAACGGAACACGCTTTGAAAGTCAAGAGAATTTAGACAGCTGAGTGTCACCTCCTGGTAGCAAAGAGAATCTGATAACCCCATCCTTTTGTTCCTTCTCTAATTTTTGACGCCCCTAGGGGTAAATATTATATGGAGAGAGGGGTTCTGCCAGATGGGCGGGAAAAAGAAGGAAAACTCAGCGTTTCCTCGAGTTAGGCAGTCATAAATCTACAACACTCGCCCTGTCCATTTCTATTTTCTTTCGAGCCTTTTTTTTTTTTTTTTTTTTTTTTGTCGGGCTTTCCACCATTAGCTTTTGCATCTGTTTTAGCCCTATTATGAACAACGTGACTATCTTTAACTGTCTGTCTGTGTAGATCACTTTCTCTTTTTGTTTATTTACATGCATCAACATAATCAACGTCGATTTTATCCCTCTTCTCTGATTCCCTCCCTTTTCGCATTTTTCTTAAAATCTGCCTTTCCCTTCTCTGTCTCTGTCTCTCTCTCTCTCTCTCTCTCTCTCACTCTATCTACTTATCTTTCTCTTATCCTCCCTCATCTTCCTCACAACTAATTATATTAATTGCATTGTCATCCTTTTATTTACCCCTGCAGCAAAACGTTTTCCCTAAAGCCATAATTATCAATTTTCTTTCAGTTTTTAATGCTCAAATCAATTTTTGAATAGAGAATCTTGTGATCCGCCTTGGCTACAACCCAGTTGACCAAAGATTCGAGAGACCAACAGTTTACGAGACCGAGGAAAGCGAGACCGAAGCTTTTTTTAACCTTCCAAATCCCGCAAGACCATAACCATGATAACTTCGTTCTCGTGGGCCTGCAGTGACAGTCTCTTGAACGTTCTGACCAGTCGTCTGAAGGCCCAGGTGACCGAAATATTTGGTCTCTAGGGGCTTTTGATCTACTGGGCCTCCATTCTCGTGAACCTTCCTACAAGTCACCAAATGGTCCACGAGACCTTAATATGTTTTGGTGTCACGGCCTTCGATCTCGTGAACCTTTAGTTCATTGTAATGGCTGTATCAGCATTAGTGTATTTCGAACTTTAGAAACGTTTTCTACACATTCAAAGTAAAGCGTAAATATCGTGAAATCGGTTTGAATGAGAGAGAAAGAATGTAGCTCGGTCGGGTTTATCCCAAACTAAAGACATCGGACTCGCGCTAGATTTGTCGAAGAAGAAGACCCATCATCAGGGTTTACAAGAAGCGTTGTCATCATCAATCGGAAGTTGAGCTCGCCAGTAGTTCTGGCCACAGTATTCTAGGAAGCCATTTGGCCATTGTTCGTGACAGAGATGTGACAGTAATAGAGGGTAATTACTGCGTGTTTTATGCGCTCATTTGTCACCGTTAATCGGCGGATAGCGAACTGACTGGCTACAGACACTTCTTCGCTTTCCCCATTATTTTTTCCTTTCTCTTTTTTTTTTTTTTTTTTTTTATGGTGTCGTCACAGATCAGCGAGAGATGTCGGGCGTGTAGATGATAATGTGTCCCCGTGCTTGGATGCTAGGATGATTCATAGATGCAGGGTCACGCTAAGACATGGAAACATGTTGTTGAGTTCGTTGAATGCAATGTGATGATGAAAGGTACCCTTTGAATCTCAAATAATGATGCTTATCATTTCTTCTAGCCTACATCTACCTATAAGAATCACTTAACAGAACTGAATATTATAGGCAGATAAAACATATGAATGTTATATATTAGCATGCAGCAACTTCATTAGCTAGATGTCTTTGAAAAGGTTCTACGAAAATCTTTGATAGCTGAGAAAAGGTTGCAGTAAAGCACAATAGAAAAATAAACTAGAAATGCCATAAAATAATAGTTTCTCAATATCTAGCATTTCAGCTGTTATAAATGAAATTTTTGATGCACTTCAACAAGAACTACAACATCAAAATCGACCCAAAATGAAAAACCCTCTTACTGCTTCTAAAAATGGTTATCAAGTTGGTCATACAGTTCCCTGGTCATATAATATATCATGAACATAATGCTGCCAAATATGACTTTATCCTCCCCCTCAAAACGCTCTCTATAAAGTTTCATTATACGTGTATTACTTTCAACAAAAAGCGAGTCTTCTTAACCTTACTCGGAAGGGTGGTCAACAAAGTTAAGGAGAAGGAGAAAAGTGCAGCTTTGCAGTATCATGTATTCTGTCATTATAAGTGCAAATGTGGTCAACATGAGTTACATCAGTGACATGACACAGAAAAGAAGTAAGACAGATTTCCACCTCTTCTTTCATGATGCTGCTTTGGAAATATTGTTCATAGTGACACATACCACAAAGGTACTTTTTATTTCTTTGTTGCCTGTGCTCTCTGTCGATCCTCGCGAATGTTGTAACTCCCAAATAACAAGCAACCCAGAACGCGTATACACAGATCTTTTAAAATCAATTAACCAACCCGTGTTTTTTTTTTTCTAACGCCCTATGGACAGCAAAATGTCCCTCAGAACTACGACGTGATCAATAGAGTTGACCATTAGAAAGAATACCCCTTTCGTTCAAAAGAACTCGCTTTATTCGGATTAGAAATACCACACAATTTAAAGTTCCCCCTCAAAACGGATCAAACACCCGTCTGGACGTGGTCGAGGGAGGTGATGATGTTGCAGAATTCGAGTCTTTTGTGACATGCTAGTATGTGTAACCATGGACCTACTACGTCCATGGTGTAACCAACCGCAAGAGTTCGACCATGTCATAGGAAACCCCAAATGATAAACCAAATTGACTTCCTCTGTGACCACCTGTAGCATTGACTTGTGAAGAATAATAATGATGAAGGTGAGCAGATTATCATTTCACTTGTCACAAAACTTATCATCATTTGGGAAATTAAAATCGACTTCACGATACGTTTAGCCCCACCGATAGTACAGGAGTAAGCCAAATTTTGCAAGTGTAAAAAGCCTTCTTGGGTACGAATAAAAGTATACATTGTCTGTAACAAAATTCTAGTATGATCATAACAATTCGATTCATTTTGCATCAAGAATGCTGATTCGAAGGCTACTGTTTTATTCTGGTAACATTTTATCGTCTCCTTCAATTATCCATCATCCTCTTGTAAGGGAGCTATTTTGGGTATACCCATGCACCAGAAATTCGAATAAGTTGGTGTAAATCGGGAACCTGCTCGCGTTCTTCTGTAAATTTCGTAAGACATGGGCCTACTCATCAAAACTGAAGAATTTTGGCTATAGCATGAAAGCAGATCAGAATATCTATATGAACATCTATCATGCTAAAGTTTAGCCACTGCTGTGACATCGGGAACTATGGACGATTAGTTGAAAGACAATTAGTGATTGAATAAAGGTGTCACTTTTGCCACGATACACGAGTTCCAGTGAACTTTCGAGAAAAATCAAAATGGCGACCTCCATGAGAAGACAGAAAAGAGCATGTGAAAAGGATAACATGATAATTGAAAGAGAGAAGTGAGAGGATACAGTGGTAAAAGGCATCGCTGCATGGTGTTTGGAGAGCTCTAGAGGTGCAGGATATGGGGTAAGCACATGACGGCTATGTCAGGCAAGAAGAGACCAAACTCAAGCCGAAGCGATGAGACACACTTAGGGAGTTAGGTCGCACTTTCCGGAAACCCCCCTCAAATGAAGTGCGACAGGGGCGTAATCCCGCGGCGCCCTTCCACGCTCCCGTTGATTTGTGCTAAACCAAGTGATGGGCTTGACGCATCTTCGATGATTACTTGCGGAGTAAAAGAGGTGAAAACACCGGCAATTTCATTGAACTTCCAAGTAGTTCACTATCTCTTTTTGTTCCTAGATAGTCGGGTTAACACTCAGGCGAAGCTTCTTCCAATATATTGAGTTTGAATTAAACTAGGCTGATATAAAGCATGATAAGCAAGGCCACTAAAGATTGAATCATCAAATTTTGACATTAAAAAAAAATCTATTACTGATATTATCTTTTGTTGTTGTTGTTGTTGTTCTTCTTCTTTTTATCTGCCAAGGTTTTATTTGTTTCATTGGGAACTTCCAAACAGTTCGTATTTAAATGATGCTCATGAGTTTACTTTTTGGAGGTCATTGCCCCCAACAGACGACATCATTGTTGCAAAGGGGTACAAGTAGCTTTACTTGTAGTTCAAAGTTCCTGTTGACCTAAAATTCTTTTTCTTTTTAAAATTTCTATGCTTTGCGGTTGTCATTCCTTGCACCCTTTGTCTTCCTTACTGTCTAGAGTTTTCCATTAAGTGTACCCTTTAAAATGCAATCACCAAGATTCTCCTATCTTAGCTTCGCTACACACATTATCTTAATGACTTAATACCTTGAAACGCCCATCCAGTTTTCGTCAAAACCCAGGCGTGCATAATGAATCTGAAAACATGGAGACGTTTTCGTGCAATCATGACATGGAAGGCGCAGAAAGCCAAGGAAAATAAGGTCTCCGAATGCTTGGGAGAACCTAGCTAATGTATCTACTGCAATTACGAGGCAAGTGGATCAATCGTGCAACACAGCGTCGGTTTGGCTTATCAGACATTACTCGTGGTAATGAACATGACGCGTAAAATAGCGGATGGGACTGGGCAGATTGCGCGGTCCCCTGGCGCCCACGAGCAAGGCTCCTTAGCTCACGACTGAACGCTCGATGCCTTCGCGGTTGTCAACTCGAATTAAGATCGACAGGACTGATAGAGATGAAACAGGGTTATGCATCGTCAAAAAGATCCATCATATCTTAGAAAACGTTGACACAAGAAAATATTAGGTTATCATTTGAAATAACATCGATAAGTCTTATATGTCATAATTGAATAATGTTATTTTTTTTAGGCCAATGAATGATAAACTAGATTTTTCTATATGGTTTTCGGACTTCTTATCTGGCTTTAAAGGGAAAGTCCACCCTGATTAGAAGTTGAAGCAGTAATATTTAAGAAACAGATAAGTGAAGGTTTGAGCAAAATACGATAAGAAATAAGAAAGTTATACAATTTCTAATGTTGTAATCAATCAAACACAAATTGGCAACTCCGTGACGTATCTTGCGAGCTCCTCTCCCATTTGCCCTGTACCAAAAAAAAAATAATTAATTTCCATTTTCTCTAAAGAAAATAATCAAGCTTACATGCACCTTAGATATAATTATTGCTCATATGCTTTTACACAAAACCTGTATGAAACAAATTTATTCTTTCATCATTCATCAGAAACTAAGAAAATGAAAAATTATGAAATATTCTGTACTGAGCAAACGGGAGAAGAGCTCGCGATATATGTCACGGAGTTGCCAATTTGTGTTTGATTGATTACAACTTCAAATATTCATATCTTTCTTATTTTTTATCGCTTTTCGCTCAAACTTTCACTAATATGTTTCTCTAAATTTTCTTCATTTATTCAAATCAACTCAGGTGGACTTTTCCTCTAAGAGAGAGACGAACACGTTCACGTATAAAAGACAAAGCCCGATACGTTAAAGGAGAATGAAACCCTGGGGAAATATCCATTTTAATGAAAAGAGAGGATAGAGAGAAGCACTTTTTTAAAAAGTTCCATCAAAATCGATTACGAAACGAAAAAGTTATGAAAGTTTGAAAAGTCTCAATTTACTGTCTATGACGATCCTCAAATTGGTAATTTTGCTTCAAAATGGCAGGTTTAGAAGTCCAAGTCTCAATCACAGAACTCCTAAAGACGTAGAAGGCTCATACCCATTCCCAATGCACAGATCGCGGTATAGCCGTCAAACCCGCTGGAGGATTCGCTCGAGTGCACACGCCGCCATATTGCTTAGTCCTCGATCTTTTCAACTAGCCCACCAGACCGTGTGCTTCTCAATGCCTATTTATATCATATTATATCGGATCTTCTCTGTCAAAATAAATGGCCTTGTGCCTTCTTCACTTGAAATTTTGAAGTTGGTTTTTCCATTGAAGTTCAGTTGCTTTTCATATATAAGTAACGTCAACTAATATCATGTACATTTTTTTGGAAGGGGGAGGGGGTTGGTTCTCTTTCAAAAGGTTAAATTTTTATTCTCTCAAGTTCAAGATAATATCAAACAGATTTTTTTTCTATCAATATCATTTTTAGTTCTCTTTCAAGAAGGCAGCCTGAGTTTATTTGTTCACCGTCATCCTTGACACCCCCATGGAAAAAAAAAGCAAAATACATTTTCATAATAGGCCTACACGTTAAAAAAATATATACTTCCTCTTTTGTATCATGTAGATGACTTGCATAACGTTATACTCTTTGTACAGTGTCATCTGGTGTAAAAAGGCCTACAAATTTGTTTTGATTTAAGGGTTTGTTCAACATGCTTCTGCCATGTTTCTTTTATCTTTGATGATAATCCTTACATATAAGTCAGGACTTTATCGAGTAAAGCATAATCATCATAGAACCTCAACTTCTACCACTATTTTGGGGACTGCCGGTGATTTGGAATACAAGTACAACACTTGTGCAATAAATTGTGATTTTGAGTGTTTTATATGTACAATAAGAAATATTGCTGCAAATTTCCCGTGTTAAATACCATTTTGGCAATTTCAATAACCATGTCCATTGAAATGAGCGAACATTACAATGACGTATTACGTAATCCGAACAGGGTATTGAAATTGCCCTAAAGTTGATTTTGCTGTCGAGTTCTTTGCATCAAATTAGAATTGTACTGACTTGTTTGTAGTTAATTCATCGCACTCGAATTTGATCGGCTTGGCAAAGATAAATGATTAAATATTGCTTCCGATTCGGCAGTTGTGACAAGCGCTTCGTTGGACTTGATGTATTTTTAGTGTTCTTATTTAGAGTGGAAATCTATATCCTACCGACTTTCAACAAAACACATATGTCTGGATCATAACAATGATCTGTAAAAACAAGAATTTTCTTGAGGGCTATACATGTATATTGCAACGTACTGAAATGAGCACACTTTGTATCAAACTCTTACATGTAAAAGACTTGCATAGTCAGGAGATGAATACAATAATATAAATTTCCGCTTTTAATAAGTTTGCCAAAGCCATGAGAACGGCGAGGGCAAGTTAAGCAAATGGCCACGTAATTTGATTTTCTTGTCATTTCAGTCACCAAAATTGTTTGAAATAGTAAATAAATATAGTACAGAAAAATTATCAAAATGAGCAACAAGAGTGGATGATGACTGCACTTTTATAACTAAGCATGGAAATGCCAGAAGCAACATTTGATAACAATGGCAATTGATGTATTACAAGAGAAATTTCCCTCTTTTTTTTTTTCTTGGTTCATTTCACTACTAGCATTAACAAAATCGAGCAATTTCAGTAAGATTTTATATCACCCTAGTGTTATATTCCAACGATCAAACATTTTATACTGAATGTCGTTGACTCGACGAACTGCATGAGTCTGGAAAGCGAAGGACTAACCAAGATGGCGGATGTCACGTGATCACGTACGAGCGATGGCTACAATTTCGCACCCGCACGAGCCTTCTACGTCTTTAGGATTTCTGTGGTCTCAATATGTTTTGTACACAAAATTTCACATTTTCTCCAATATCTCTAAATATGCTGCTTATTTCAACATATTTTGTGTCAAATATATTTTCCCATGATATATCTTGAGCTAAGAAGGAGACAAGCTACACCTTGAGAGATAATGGGTAAAATATGAAGTTTTGTGTACAAAACGTATGGAGAGTTGTACTACTAAACCTGTCACTTTGAAGCAACATTGCCAATTTGAGGATCGCCATAGAAAGTAAATTGAGAGTTTTCAAACTTTCATAACTTTCTCATTTCGTAACCGATTTTAATGGAACTTTTTTTTTTAATTGCTTCTCTCTATTTTCATTAAAATTGATTTGTCCCCAGGGTTTCATTCTCCTTTAAGAAAGTGTGTCTATCACTATGATAACGCCTAACCAAGGTTATGAGTTGATAAGGTAACCAAAATGATTCCTCAGTGGTGCTTTAGTGATATTTTTATGTTCCATCCTTTAATTTATTAAGGCATGATAGAGTCAAAATTACATGATTACTCATGATAGTAGGCCTCGTCGATATAAGGTGTGTTCAAAACCGAACTTGACTGCTAAGATGGATCAAGTTCGAGAGAAAAGATCTTGCAGAGATAGATAACATTTGCTTAAGAAGGTAATACATGAGCCTCTTCAATTCCCCGCCACATTTCTCCCCTGCTACCTCAGATTTCCAGCAATATAATGAAAGAGACAAGATGGGATGGATGGCATGCATTAACACTCAGCAACAGGGTAACCGACTCTTTTCATTTCCTCTGCTGTCACACCCTCTCGCAAATTCTCTCCCTTGATCTTTAAATTTCTCTATTTTTCTCTTTCTCTCTCCCCCCCCCCCCCTCTCTCTCTCTCTCCTTTTCAATCTCTGTATGTCACTCTTATCTCTCCCATTTCCAATCCCCTCTCCATCTTTCTATTTCTTTTAAATGCTGTTTACCTCTGTCTGTCTTTCTCTGTCTTTCTTTCCCTCTTTACTTTTTTGTAGGCTATATATTGATTCCTATTGTGATTCACTATTTGTTATTTACTATTTGTAATGCTTTCTGTACTATTCTCATTCATTTAGTTTTACTGCTGATTTATATTTGATTATATTTGATTGTTAGCATGACTGATTTCCATTCTTTACTATTTTTATGTATTACCTTTTTATCTGTTCAGGACCAAAATGTAAAACAGATTTTGAACCTAAATATGATTCTTGTTATCCTGATTAAATATATTTTATTAAATGAATTTTGAAACAAAATATGTATTATCAGCTACTTTATTATGAATCGAAAATTCAAAATGCTTTGACCTACTTGTGAGAAGTCAATAATGAGCATGCGAATTATAATTCTACAAACTGAATTTATTCTTATGAACTTGTGTAAGAATATCATTTAACCCTCGTTAATTCTTAAAATGTTATATAATACTTAAAATTTTAATTAAAGAGATGAAATTAAGCACTAATGTGGCTAATATCCACAAGCAAAACTGAAATTCGACTATGGCACAGAGATAATTTTAAATGTACGTATGAAATTAAGATTACAAGTTCTCACGATATTGATGTTTGGTAAAGTGTGAGAGTATGACCCCTAAGGCAAGAGGGAAAATCCTGATTTATACGCATCACAAGCTCACACTGTGTTCAAATAGTTTAATTACATTGTGTGAAACAGTGTGACAGTGAGACACAGTAATGCCACAGAATGACAGAGAGAATACTGGGTTGAACGCATTGCAATGTGTCATCAAAGTGTTTTTTTTTTTTTTTTTTTTTTCAAACATGGTTTTCACAGTATTTCCAAACATTTTTCAAACTGGTGGCGTTTTGTGATAGAGTGACACACTGTGACCCCAGAGAAAATCTCAAATGTATGTATCACACTACGATGACAAGTCATTTCCACACTTTGAGATGTGTGGCAGAGTGAGACAATTTGACCTACCATGGCCACATGAGGTAATAATGTACGTGTTACGGTGTAATCACATTTTATTCATACTGTGTTCACACATTGTGTGGCATAGTTGAGTCACAGAGAGAATCTTAGGGTGTTGGCGTTTACAGCGTGACCACACTGTGTTCACACTGGTTTCACACTATTTTCACACTGTTTACCTTATGTTCACATTGTTTTACTGCGTTCACACCGAGTTCACACTATTTCTCGAGATAATTTCATCAGGCCTTGAGTATACAGTGTGGAGTTTGTTGAAACAACGAATATATATAAATATATATATATATATGTTTAAATATAATTTCCTAAGGGATGATAATGTTTGCCATCAGTTAATGTATACGGATGCGTGAGTTTTTTGTAGGCCCAATCTAACATCTTGCACATTAAATCATGCTTCCAATTCTCGCTCAGAATGGTTGCCATAGTAATACCCAATTAAAGTCACAAGCACTCAAGATCAAGAACATAGGCGTTTATATATCACGGTCTTTGAGTACACAACTAACCGCTCTCTTGTCACCAGCAGTGCGCGCAGATTCGATGCGACGAATGGGGCGGTATTCCGCCAAATAAGAAGCGACGGAACTTGGTCCCTGGGCGCCTGCCCCGCTCACGTTAATCGTCTTCAACATCACTGGAGTCTCCATTCCCCGGGACATGAACCGCGCAGTGCACTTTTTCTCGCCAGATTTGGCGGTTTTGGGGTGGGGTGGAGGCTCATAGGGAGAGGGAGAAGGAAGAGAGAGAGAGGGGGGGGGGGGGTAGGATAGACATAGTGAGGGCATTAAACTGTGATGGCAGAGATTCAGAAATCTGGGTTGAGAATGGGATGACGGGAGAAAGGAAATCGAAAGGGAAGGTTTATATTAGCTTTCAATGAAAGAAGAAAAGTGAAAAATTAAATTTCTGAACTTTCATTTTTGGTCATTGATGGTTGTTATTAGACATATAAAGATTGAACAAAGGCATTATTATAGCCCCTGTTATATTTGCGTTACAATTTGATGAAAGAATGAGTTTCATAAAATTATCTATTTGAAAAAGACGTAAAATGTAAAACAGTAACCATGGTTACATGCAGCGGAACAATTAGCATAATGTTTTGATTTTTTTAATGTTTTTTTTTCGCTTAGTATTTCTTTTTTTTTTTTTTTCTTTCTTTTCATTTTTCTATTCATTTTTTAAATAATTTTGTTGTTGTTGCTTTATCGGTGATTGGGATGCGTTTTGCGTTTCAAACTTACATATTAATGCTGAGGTTTTGGTGCCATCCACTTCCCCCACCCTCATGAAAATCTCCACTATCCCCCCCCCCCCCCCATCACTTTGGGCTGACACCGGTTGATGCTGAATATTGAATGTGCCCCACTCCCCCACCCTAACAGCAAGTCATGAATGATTGGAGACGTTGTTTAATTAGCGAACAATGATTCAGCCTTCTTCGCACCTGTATTCTCGACATGATTGTGCATATTTTATGATCGCGGTTCGGTTGTGGCGGGACTCTTTTTTCCCCCTTTTTACAGTCGAGTCGAGACTAATTACGAATATAAAAGCATGCTATTCATCAAGATACAATTTTAAGGCGACGTACATTAACATAAACGGTAAGATTTTTCACTTTTTGAAAAAATTAAAGCCACAAAATCTGTGTGTATTAGTAATTAAATTCAGAATGCAACCATTGCTATTGTGCGTGGCATTGGAGCTGAAATTCCGGAACACCTTTTTAACACAGGGTCATGAATTTAATGACACTGGCCAGCAAAAGGTGGGCAGAAATAACATCGGAATTTTGCTGATTTTTCAAAGAGTGAAAATCTAATTACATATTCAGAGTAATATTTTAAGAAAAGTATTCAGAGAAATGTCATGAAACTTGCTCCCAATAAAATAATTTTACAACCTTCAACTTAACAATGTAAAAAGCTCAGGGAGGTACAATTTTTGAGTTATTAACGATCAAAAGTGTTCTGTTTTTGTTAAGTATATATATGAATTGTATATATATATATATATATATATATATATATATATATATATATATATATATATATATATATATATATATATAGTTCGCCACCAGGCTCAAGACGAAGAAACGTCTATACAAGTCTGTAAACATTATTTTATTGTTTCACTTCACATTTGCTTATGAGTCATCTTTATCTGCATCTGTTCAGAAGTATCTAAATAAAATCCTGCTATTTACAAACTAGAATTAAAGAATTGTAGCTTTAAGATAATTTTGGGGCTTACCTAAACGGTTCCTCTTTACAATGTCTTTATCTGACCACACAGTGGCCTGAAAGTCACCATTTTGCTGACCCTACGCGGGGTCAGATTGTATCTCCTTTGGCGGGAATTTCACTTTTTATCTTCCTAATGATTTCATCAGGTCATTTGAATCCTATTTTTAAAAAAATGTCTGTAGGCATCTTAATGACATGAATGTTCAACTCAATCGCAATCACATGAGGTAACGTCTTAAACGTTTAAGAGATTTCATTTACATTTGTGGTTAAAACTACAGTGGTTGAACGGTGCATAACGATATGTTAAATTACTTTAAAATGTGTAATGGAAGTTTCAGCAAAAATATTATCCTTTTAGTTGGTTACACGGGAAAAATTCGAATACATGTATTTTGTATTTGTATTCTTATATTTTGTGCGTTTTCCCACCTCTTCAGACTTAAACTACCTGAATATATATCAACTTTTGCGGAAATTACTGCAACTAGTGGTAATGGTGTATGTTTTCATTAGTTTCGTTGATGTCCAAAACATTAAATGGATATTTCGTATAACAGCCACCTCCCCCTCACAAAAAGAGAAGAAATAATAGTAGGCCACATTAAGAGGTGTAGCCTGTATAGGCCTATTCTTCTTTCCGAAAGTATACATCCGATCCTGCCCATACAATGTATAAAAAGAAATCTGCCATTATAAAAGCCATTACCATTATTAGCATCTTTTATTCATGATGTCAATGAATCATTAACCTATTTTCATATAGACAATAACGATTTCGGACGGGCTTAAAATGGAAGGAGGATGAGATATCAGATGTGACATTTTGATTGGCTCACTGTCTTCTTTCCTTCTAAAATACAAATAATCAAATTTATACTCCTCATCTCAGAGGTATGAAGGAAGCAGCCGCATCGAGTAAAAGGGCGACGTATTTGTAAACATCGTTTTGACTTGCCGGTGCCAATTTCTGCTCTCAACATTGATCGATATGTGTGGGACTGTGGTGATTGATCAAGTCATACAACTGTGCATTCTCTTCTCGCCGCGCGCAGCTGCATAACGCGTTATGACACTGTAACTCACCTTGTATTTTCGTGGGTACCTTCCCCCGACCCCTGTAATATTCATGGGTATTCGAGAGCGAGAGAGAGAGAGAGAATGAGATGAGTTTCCAGTCGGACTATTTTATGATGAATTGTCATTAAATTAATAGTGATGGTGTACAGGATGCAAGAACGAAATTAATATGGACTGTAGGTAATCCCTTGGCGCCCGCGTTAATCGCACCGACTGGCTGGGAAGGCAGGCGGTGCAGATCTCCTCTCAAAATGATGGACAGCCATGGCGCTCACCTCAAAGGAACAACTTACAGTTTTGTCACATTTTTGTCAAGGTATATCATTGACTGATGTGTGGCCTTTCGTTTGGAAGGTATATTCCAATTGTAAATTCAAAAGGGCTTGTACCAGTACTGTATAAATATATCTTTCATCATTTTTTCTGGTTAAATATCATCTTAACCTTAATTGATTCTACGGCATCTTGTTGATTGATTAATGTTTATACTATTTTCATGATTTAGAATCATCTATATTTCATTTTTTTTATTCTTCTTCATACACCATATCTATTTATGAAATTTATAGCTGGGCATGTTGGTTGATTTTTTTCATTAGGTTTAGTTGTTGAAAGGATTTTGCCAAAGTCCATTATAAACATCGAAACATCGATTTTTCAGTTATTTGATAAGAAAATACAAACACTCGAAATTGTCTATAAAAGTTACACGAGGAAACTAAGTTGGCCAATATAGACAGATATCCTTTACAAGTTTACATAGATGTGTTCACAAGACAATTTTGTTTTATGATTATCTCATTATACGGGGGTAAATATGTCTTATAGCAATTTGTTGAATTCGACCCATGATCTATAGTCATGAGGGTAGCTTGTGTCAATGCTCTGGAAACCTTTTTTTCTTTCATGACCACATATTAGATCTTGAATCCACCCCTTTTAACCACGCAACTTACTATTGGTTTTTCGTTTAATTGCCTTTCATTTGCATAAGGATTGTCAATACCTGTATCAGATTTCACCGCTGAATCTTCTTTGGCATTGACTCAGTGGTCAGCACATGGACCAATGGTCATGACCATAAAAAGACCATAAAAATGCCTTGAAGAAAGACTGCCTGGAACAAGTCGAGATTGACGCTAGTCGACTTGTTATCAAGGGTTGTCGTCCGTTACGCTAAAAGCGTCATGAGTAACTTTTTACTGTACGCTGTCTGAAAGCCTTGGTTTGGGTGTTGATTGAAGATTATTTTCTTTCCTATCAATTTATCGTAATTCTTCAAGGCTAGCATACTGCCATGTGGATGAGTACAATAATCATAAACTTTCGTGGGGACTCTTATTTATTTCTGAAGAATGTAGTAATTTCTCACTACATTATTTTAAAAATATACGATGTGTTTTATTGAGAGAGATCATAAGCTTTCATGGGTAGAATATCATTGATCAACCCCACTCTTTTTGCACACCCACAGTCTCAAGTACGCTCGCACACCCTAACTAAGGTCTCTACAAATTACACACATACACGTCGAATATTCGTAAGTCAAACACAGCAATGACCTCGTATGAACTATGAATATCAATATTAGCATTCACGGGATACATGGATTGCAATCTTAATTGTGAATGATTATCTGGACTTGTATGAGTGACAATACTTCTCACTTCGAATTTCCTTAACAGCTTTGCTTGGAGCAATGATGGCTAACAACATTTTCGGTTTCAGGTCCCAGGGAGTACGACTTCACATCGGGTTCGTATTTAATGCCACATCCTTGGCGTTCAGGCGCTAACTCCCGCCCGTGTGTGTATAGGCCTACAGGTAGGCTTAGCATCAGATTTAATGTGTAATTGAAGATGGCACTTGATGTTAATTCGTAATGGATGTTGTCTGTGAATAATCGTCTGTGACTTCAGCTTGATACACACGCACACGCGAAGATGGCGCGGGTTTCGAATCTCACGCAAGGCGCAATTCAATAAATCCGTGCGTCGCACTAAATATCATCTGCTAGCTCTCTCGGCAACAAACGCAAACTAACGGCACGTACTGCGGTTCATCGTTGAATGTCATAAATAGTGTTGGCAGGGATATGTCGACGCGTTTTAATCATCACTCGAGTAGACATGCTAAATTGCTTGTTTGTCGGCACCAAAAGGCTCTCTCTTACTTTCTTTCTTTCACTTTCAATCACTCCTTTCATGCCCTTATTTTCTTTCCAAGTTTGCCGGTGCGGTTAGAGCGATGAGAGAAGGAACGATGAGCTCACTTCTTGATAACCGTACACAAGTAGGGGCGAATCTCCTGTAAACATTAAACGTTCCTGTCATAAACTCACTCGTTGCCAAAATATGACAAATTAGACGACATCGGGCATATAAGATATCTAAAGTCATGACATTATTTTAAATAGAGCCTATCCTCAAGAGGTTTACTTCGTGTCATTAAAACAAGGTGAACTTTAAGTTTGTGGTTAAAATGCATGTTTTCTTCTTTTACTTAGCTCTTATCAACATTGTTATGCAGAGGGAGTTTCATTTGAGTTTGTGAAATTGGCAATAAAACACGAAGAGTGATAAAGCAGGATTTATGACAATGAATATTTCTGGTTTAGGATAAGCATTGTAAACTGCCTTATATAGAACTAAATAATAGAACAAATTCGGTACTCATCAAGCGAACATGAGGAAGTCGATCAATTGGCAGTCCATCGTTACGATGAAGACTAAGAACAATTCCTAGTGTTTTTCTAGTGTTTTCTTGAGTGACTCCACAGTCCAATTCTGCTGGCACTGCGGAAGCCACAGATATTGCATTCATAAGGTTTGTCAACATTATGAGGACAAGATGCTGCAGCATGTCTGGCAGCTCTTTTGCTCTCAGCAGCTTGATGGCGTTCTGCTTCTGCTGTATTAGCTGCTGTAGCAACAAGTCGCCTCCACTCAACACGTTTTACAGGAAAAAGAATGTAAAAGTGAAATAACGGCAATAACTTGTAATTTCAAGGGCCAACAAAAATGTAGTTTTACAGTTATTTTTTACAGTATGTCGACGAGTTGTAATTATTGATCATGAGCAATTAATGCATCATTATTTCAGAAAGGATGATTTTGATGACCTAAACTTTAGAAACGTAGACTTTTCCATATGCATATCCATGTATAACACGCAGCGTTAACGCTGAATCTAACAATGCCTCTAATCATGCCTGTTTAAACATATTCATCATTATACAACATACTTTGTTCACCTTTCCTAAGTTATATCATGTATGTGCAGGGGCGGCGCCAGGGTATTTTGATAGGAGGGGCAAGACGACCTAAAGATGACGTCATATTTTTTCTCCATTAAATAACAGGGGTAATATAGAGTTATATGTTGAAGACCTCTCTTTTTAATACTCCTTTCTTCTTTCTTCCCTTTTCTTCCCTTTTCTTCCTCCTTTTCTTCTTTTTTCTTCTTTTTTTTCTTTTTTCACTACTTGAAAAATCATAGGGGGGGGCGGTCGCCCCCTCTGCCCCCCTGTAGCGCCGCCCCTGTGTATGTGATATCTTATTTCAATATTCTAAGAAAGCTGTCATAAGACATTAGCAAACCCTAATCGCGTAATATAATCGATATGAGCCAAGACAACAAAAATGAAAAGGGTTTGTCAAACTCTCTTTAATGAAAAACACGCTCTGTTATATTTTTACCGGTACACCTCCACTTCACAGTGTTCGCTATTAGAGTTAGGGTATCATCCAAATTCTGTTTAAAGGAAGAGTATCCCTTTTGCAAAATTTTGCAAACCATCGTAAAAATTTGGCATGGATTACCAATATACCGTGACAATAACGTTTGCAGAACCTTTCATACATATGTTCCGTAACATTTTCAATGCGATGACTATTTTGTTATAGTAAGGCAATAAACTGTTACACTTATATATTTGTGGACGATGCATATATAATCAATATAATTTTACCCTTAGAACTGATGATTTCACAAAGCAACTCTGTTTCCACTTCCTCTAAGGACAGTGATGGATCAGGAAGGGTAGGGGCGAAAGAGGTGAGCAGCTTTCTTTTTTAGGGGGAGCGGGGAGGGAAGAGACTCCCATAACTGTACGCGTGCGGTTACATGCGCATACCTCGTCATTTTTGTCAACTCTTAAAAACATGCACTAGGTTTATCGTGCGTAAAATCCTATTTCAAATAACTGGAATAGGGAAGCTGTTTTAAAAAATGTCTTCTTCTATCTATTCCACTACACATACAACTTAATATTTTTGACCTGCAAATGTGGCACACCACCTTTAATTTAAACTCATACCTGTTTTCAATCGCATACATCTCGACTAATCATATGTGAATTAAATCTGCCCCCTCTTCTCATAATTCACAACCGGCATGTCAGTAATTAAGACTTAAAAGAATTTTAGCGGTCCCCTTTCGACGCGGCCCCCGATAAATTTCATGCAAATATTCAATCCAGTGACGGGTTCTCTACTACAAAGACGGGAGGGGGGCAGTGTTTTGAAGGGCGGATGAACATCAAGGGAGAGGGGAAAAGAAGCGGTGATTTGTCGTGTACGATTTGGATTATAATTTGCCAAGTTCCTTGACACATGTCCATGCTGTTTTTCATTCTGGTTGTGTTGCCTTCGTTTATTTGGCACCTATCCACTCTCATTAAACTTCTGCATGTCAGTGTACAGTAGCCTGAGCTAAAGGGTATTCATTATTTTTATCCACGATTCCAACTCACACACCGCTGCATCTTATTTCTCTAGGATGTGGCTATTTGATCACGGTTTAGACTATTCATGAGCTGTTCTTTCAGTCTTTTTTGCACCTCCTTACATTTCGCCTTGAACAAAATGAAGTGATTTTTTTTTAAACAGGCAATGACGAGAAATTAATCGAAGGCGACTATAAACGAACCACTAACATGTAATGAAGAATATCACGATTAAATGTGTTCATCGATTTCAAACGCAATAAGAAGAGAAATGTGAGAATAAACAATATCATATCATGCATTTGCGGGCCCCCTTTTTTGATTGTTCCCCCCTTTTAGAACGAAAACCTTTTTTTTTTTTTTTTTTTTTTTTTTTTGCTTGCTTGTCAGAGAATTAGGGAGGGGAACAAAACCCTTATAATCCCCCTCCCCCCCCCCCCCCCACTGAGCGAATTTGGGAGGTCTGGCGAATTTTTTTTATTTTTGTCGACACCCCCCCCCCCCCCCCCGAGCGACTTTTCGAGAGCTGGCGGGTCTCCCTTTTCCAAAAGTTGACAAACCTGCATTTGTGTGCCCCCTCTTATACAAAATCCTGGATCCGCCCCTGGTGTCTGCAGGTGCTTGGTGCTATAATATATAGAGGAGTGCAATAAGCATGATAAGCCAGTTCGTAATTTCAATTTGCGCATGTGCAGATAAAGGTCATTTCTATCGACCACAAGTGACCTCTATACGCTTTCATAGTGTAAGCACCCTATGGTAAGCACCTATGGTAAGCACCATAAAGCGGGCACCGGTAAGCGGGATTCGGTAACTTTGTGGAGGGTTGATTTAATAAATTGTTGAATTTTGATATCTGCCTTGTATAATGATGTTCAAAAGGATAAATAAATAGCCCGGAATAGAAAGGTTTTCAAACATATAATGCTGTTATTAAGATATCTGTGACTGAATACTTCCATTTACGAAAGCGTATGGCCATACGCTTTAGTCTAACACTGAGTCTATGGGGGAAAACGAGTCTGGCATTTCCGGTCATTTGCATATGTTTACTTTTGTGAAGCACATGATGATTTTGAAGTGCTTCTTTTTTCCCGGGCTTCATTTTTACACCATTTTACATACACTGATAGCATGTAAGGCCGGGCAGCTCGGATTTTATCAAGCCTATATACAAAGTTACCAAATCACAAAGTGAGTAGCGCGTCCCCCCCCCCCAAAAAAAAAAAATGCGCGTGCGTGTACAAATTGGGGTCAGTTCAGTGTCGTTTGTACCATGAAGTAATAACGAACAGGCTTATTGGGGGAGTGTCCATGAGGTGAGTGTTTGCGTTCAAGATACACACACCCTCATGAATTGAATTTATGAGAAATAATCATCAATGCAGTTTTAATCCTCTTTGTCTCTCTCTCCATCTCTCATTCTCTCTCTCTGTTTTTCACTCTGAATTTAGGATCATTGTCTTATCTCTGTCCTATAATGCTTTCTAGGAGTCCTTCTATTTAGTTGTTTTTTCCTCTCTTTACATGTGTATATTATACAGTATATACATGTCAGAAAAGAAAGGAACTAGTATGGTATTCCATCTACGTCGCATGAAATTAACTAAAGTATCCCACAAAATTGTACTAAAGTTTCGAGGTTACTAGACCAATTTACGGGATGCATCCCTAAAACGATGGGCATCAGGTATAGCTGCCAATGCATCAATCTCTTAGGAATCTTACAGTGGTTGCGGGTGTCATAGGCGATTTGTTCCGAGCAGGCGATTGGTTCCACAGGATCCAATCGACTGAATGTCTACCCGCCGATTGGATCCGCTTTGGTCGAGTCGATGCGAGCGTCATAGGCGATTGGTTCCGGCCAGGAGATTCGTTCCTTGGAACCAATCGACGAGATATTTAGCCGCTCATGCGATCCGAATCTCTATTCTGCTCAAGCATCATGTCATGGTAACACCCCTAAAGAAAAATGTACTCTTTTGGTCGCCTTTTGTAACCAATCAAAGTCCTCCAAATCAGCCACACCAACAGAACGGACACTGTTGCCTATTTACGAATTTTGTATAGAAAAATGTACTCTTCGCGAATTTTGTCATTTTGACAGTTAAGGTGCAACAGTAAATACAACAATATAAGCTAGAACAGAGTATACATATGTTTACCCTTTAATACATGAAACACATAGCATACTGGATATCATACATGTGACCTGTATTGTGAACTACTCAACTCTTTTAGATGCTTCCAAATGGGATCCCTACGTGAAAGGGGCAAAGATAGCAGGGTGTATACAATCATCCCCCAGGTTTTAGTGACAAAAAAAAAAAAAAAAAAAAAATCTTTGCTGGAAATAGAGAGTGAAACAAGATAAGCACATTTCTAGCTTTTATTATCTGTAAAGCTTTGTCTTTCAAAAATATGTGGTCCAATAATAACTAGTGTAAAAATACATGCCATGTTCCCCCATCAGCACTGGGACACACACAAAAAAAGGTTATCGGGTTAATGAAAAATGTTTGCTACACCCCCAAAATGCGATAACCCCCCTTTTTTTGTTGTTGTTGTTGTTGTTGCTTGTCAGAGAATTTTGGAGGAAAAGTAGACCCCCAAAATGTGCTAACCTTTTTTTTTTTTTTGCTTGTCAGAAAATTTTCGGAGATTTCCCCCCCCCCCCCCCCCGTTACAAAATCCTGGATACCCACTGCCCATCAGGCCATTACAGATGGACTTAAGATATGAATAAGCATAATATACACTCAGGGGCGGATCCAGGATTTCGTATAAGGGGGGGGGGGGCAAACAAATGGAGGATTGTCAACTTTGGGAAACTGCTTGGAGGGAGACCCATATTTTTCGGGTCTCGCCAGTCCTCCAAAAGTCGCTCAGTGGGGGGGGGGGGGGGGTTATGGGGTACATTTCCCCTCCATAATACTCTGACAAGCAAAAAAAAAATTTTTTTAAAGGTTTCCTGTTCTAAAAGGGGGGCACAATCAAAAATAGGGGGCACAATGCATTGTTTTCTTTCAAAATGGGGGGGGGGGCACGGGCCGGGATTGCCCCCCCCCAATCCCCCACTGTATACACTGTATACATCACTGGCGTACTGGTGGAGGGCTTGGGGGCAGTAGCCCCCCCCCCCCCATTCTGCGCAAAGGAAAAAAGAAAAAGAAAAAGAAAAGAAAAAGAAAAGAAAAAGAAAAGAAAAAGAAAAGAAAAAGAAAAGAAAAAGAAAAGAAAAGGAAATGAAAAAAGGGAGAAAATGAAGTATGCAGGTAAACAATACTGCCCCAATGGAAAACTAATGTCGGAACCAAACGGCGGCTTTCGTTACGTATCGGCCAAAAGTGATATCAGTCGTTTGAGTCCACTGGAACGAATCGACTAGTCGCTTGGTTCCGGGGAACGAATCGACTAGTCGTTTCGTTCCGCCGGAACCCGGAACAGATCGACCATGACACCGGCGATGTTGCTACAGGACCATGGTCAGATGGTGACATGATATTGGGGTTGTGGGGTGGGTGGGGGCGTCGGACAACATTTGACGACTAGTTTGGCCCCCAAAATACCAATACCCCACCCTGGGTATATGTATATAGGCCAATGCATTTTGTCAACGAAGGTAGAATGAGGTCGAGATACTAACTCTAAAATGGGGTGTTGGTTATGCCCCCTTTACAGAGAGCGTCGCTTCTGGTAATTGTGAAAAGTTGTGATCGGGTGATGAGTTTTATAGTAACCCTGGCTCCTTTATCTCACGTTCACCATGTTTGTCCTTAACACTTTGAAGTCGACACTGTTAATAGTATTTAATTCGGGGGAGAATCCGAGCGCATGTGTCTGGATTAAGTGGGCTTAATGAACCCTAGGATCGCATGCTTCGACAGCATCCACCCCCGATCGTCGCAAACAAGACGGCGCGATCCGTATGTCGGATCTGACAGCGACAGGAACGAAGGTGTAAATGTGAACTGACATGGCCTGTCTAGGCAGGGATTAAACAATGTTATAGATGGGAAGGCCTGCTGGCGTGGCAGTTCGCTGCAGTATGGGCCTTGTTGCTTAAAGGTACTACAATGCGACGTAGAGATACAGTAGAAAAGGGAGATTAAAATGAAGAGCCGCCCTCTCAACCCCCACCATCTGGCCTTCTCTCCCTTTGGCCTTGTTGCTTAAAGTGTACCAATCACCCAAACATATTTTGCTCTGTAAGTTAGGGGTTCCATGTCGCTATGCTATATTCGAAATATGAAATTCATATGTTGATTCTATACAAAGACATATTGGAAGTTGAAATACACTTCCAACAAACAAAACGGCGACTTGTGAGGAGATAGTAGACTCACCGTATACGTGCTCGCATAGAATAATGGTCCGCGCGGAACAGACTCGGAGTAAGGTTCCCGCGCGAGGGGGGAGGGGGTTTATATTTTCCTTCATTTTCTTCGTACTTCTTAGCCGTTAACCCATAGAAGGCCAGGTAAAGTGTTTTGAGGTTATTTTTATACCTTGTAGCTGTACACAAATTATTCGAGGTGACTGGTACACTTTAATTGGCAGTACAAAGAGATATAGGAATTAAGTGGAAAAGGGGGAGAATAAATGAGGAGTCCCCCGCCTTCATTTCCCCCCTCCTCATTTGGCCTTTTGGATGAAAGTCAAAACACACTGAAATTTATTTTATAAAGGTATAAAGAAGAGAAGAATTATACTAAAGAGTTCCCTTTCCTTCTTGTTTTCAAGGATTTCGGGTTATTTCTGTTATAACATCTGACATACAGCCATATTAAAAAGGAGAGTGTCCCTCCCCTCTAGGCCTTCTCTATGTCCATCATTTAGGCCTATACAGGAATATCCCCAAGAAAGAAAGGATCGAACTTTTGGAACTTGCGTCAGGGTGAAAAATTATTTCCAAAGGGGCTTACAAGCGCATTTATAAATTAATATAATTAAGAAGGAAGTTGCTTTCAGGTTAGAGGTCATGCTTCAGCATACGAGACCGACGGCTACCGAGATCAACTGGCCACGAGACCGAAAATGTTGGCCTTTCGGGCTTTCTGAAAAGTTATCTGAGGATTCACAAGACCGAGCTCCTAAAATGTAAAAAAAAAAGTGACATTCGAATATTTTTTTAGACCTGGTAAAAATTTAATCCCCAAACATCACTGAATGTCATAACAAAACTGCGTTGGCTTTACACACAATGACGTAAAATCACGATAACTTCCTGGACTATCACACCAGGACAAATACCTCTGAAAATTGCCCCAAACTAGTACCTCCCTGGACAAACACCGAGGACAAACCTCTAGGACAACCACCTATATAGGACAAATACCCGCAGGACAAATAACCCTTCCTTTAAGTCAGTTACCTCTAAGGCCCTAACCCGGGGGGGGGGGGGGTAGTTGAGGATAGTAGTCATATGGGTAGATTCACTTGGGTCAGTTGTGCAAGCAGTGATGATCCGGGGGTAGTCGTCTGAATCTGGTAAATTACTGTTTTTATACCCCCATTTTAAAGAAAAAGTAGAGTTCTGGTCATGCAATTACATTGTGAAAGAAACTGTCTCAAAGGAATTGGGAAAGGTTGAAAATGTCTACATAAGAATTGTTTTATACTATGTTGTTTTGGAATCATTAAAAGATATGAGAAATTTACCCATTCTCACTGTACTGCACACAGAAATGGGTATATGGGACTACACACACAAGTGGCATGAATGTTCGGCCCGAACATTTCAGCTATTTCTAGTCATATTTCTAATATAAGAGCATTTATATAGCTATCATTTTTAGGGGATGTTTCTACTATGATGTTCTTCCAAACTGACATAAAATGAATGAGAAAGCTCACAAATTATTTTTCACCTTTCCCAGAACTCAAGATTCCCTTTAACTCTCCCATCCCTCCCAGGCGAGCTCCCTTTCACTCCCTACCATAATTGTCACTTGGACTTGCTTGTGGGACAGATACCTACTGTACGTTACTTTGTCATGTTAAGAAGAAATTTAGTTGACACAATTTGATAACTGATTTAAACACCCACGCCCTCCCTTCCCATTTATCATGGCGAAATTTGTAGGTTGTTGGATGTATGTTTAAAGGGAAAATCCACTCTGGTTTTAAGTTGATTTGAATAAATGAAGAAAGATGAGAGAAACAGATTAGTGAAAGTTTGAGCAAAATCAGATAAGAAATAAGAAAGTCATGAATACGAAGTTGTCATCAATCAACTTCCCTGACGTATCTTACGAGCTCCAGCGCTCCCATTTCCTCAGCACAGAAAATTTGATAAATTTTCATTTTTTTCAGTTTTTGATGAAGGAATAAATTTGTTTCATACAGCTTTTGTGTAAAAACATATGAGGAAACATATATCTAAGGTACATGAATGATTAAATAGTTTCTTTAGAGAAAATGAAAATTAATGCTTTTTGGAGTACAGGGCAAATGGGAGAGGAGCTCGCAAGATACGTCACGGAGTTGCCAATTCGTGTTTGATTGATTAAAACTTTAAAAATGTATAACTTTCTTATTTCTTATCGTATTTTGCTCAAACCTTCACTGATCTGTTACTTTAATTTTTTTTTTTTTTTTTTTTTTTTTTGCTTCTTTTAAAACCAACTTGTCAGCAGGGTGAATTTCCCCTTTAAGATGATTGTGTCTGTTTAAAGGTTAAGTTCTTGCATACACCTTCATGGGGAAGAAAAGCTCATGACTTTCGTTTAAAAAATTGAAAGATATGGTCAAATAAGACAAAGCATTTTTTTTTTAAACTTTGTTTGATATTCTTTGTACGATATTGAAAAGAAGATATGAATTTCATTTATCTGATGTTTATGTGAATGCTTGAGGATGTAGCGAATTTGGGGTTTCGTCAGGGTTCGTAAAAGGTTGCAGAGAAGTTCGCAAACAGTTTTTATTATTGCAAACAGTTTTTCTTGTCGCAAAGAAATGTTCAAGATTTCTTTGCGAGTTAATTTTTCCCCAAACTGTAGCAAGCGTTTGCATAAGAGTCGTAAGCCTTGCAAACGGTTGTAAGACGTGTCACTATTGCTCGCTAAAGTTCTTTTTGATTCGCCAATGCTACAACGACCACGTGACCATAGTTCCACGTGACCATGTCGCTAATGATAGAAGCGAACCCTGGTTTTTGCCAACATTCGACAGAAAAGTTAGGCGAATCCAAAAATCGTAAGCATTCGCCGCTCATTGAGATACCACCTTTAATATCAAGCGAAGAATTGAAAATGATTGTTAAAAAGCAATAAATACTCAAACACTATTAATCCCTAATTTCCAAAGAATATTGAAGAACAGCCGGTATGACGTGCAAGGGGCAAGTCAGTGTCATGGCAGCCGGGCGGGTAGCGTGCGTGCTGGGGCGGTGAGACACCCGATCAGCAAGTCAAATGGCGGCTAACAAAACTGGCGGCACATGAAACCGCGATGTGCTAACTCTCATTAAAGCGGCGGCCAAATGACATGCGAAACTGTTTCATCAAAACCCGAAGAGTAATTGAACCGATGTTGTGTCCTATAATGGTAAGATATCCTTCAGAGTGACTCATGATTAACTGAAGAATTTACACCCTTGGCAAATGATTTTTATTTTTTTAAACCGTTGTGTTATCATACACTTGCAGCAAAGTTATCATGGTTATCTTTGCTGGAAATAGGCGATAATTCAGATGAACAGGGAGTATAAAAAATTGGCTCTTTCTTGTCATATTTTCTTAACAAAAAGGTATCAAATAAATGGTGATTGCAGTTACACGTTCGTCTAATTTGGAGCATATTGCGCAATAATCAATCAGGGCTTGTCAGATTCCAAAAGCACACGAAGACGTATTGTATGTAACTTTCTCCGACAAAGACAACATGTATCTATCTGTTTGTCCTGTCAAGAAATTTCTCAATATTTAGGAACCTGCATCGTGATTACTGCATGCAATTACTTATTGACACTTTTCATCTCGTCTATTCTGAGGCAAAGTTTCACCATTTCATGGAAATTACTTTTTAGTTCAACCCTATATTTAGCCATTATACTACCGCCCTCAAGAATAAAGTTAACGGTTGGAAATAATTGATATCCTAGCTTTTGTTTCAAATAACTTTCCATCTTTCTGCCTATCTGTTTGCTTCTTTTTAATTTCACTCACCGCCCCCGCCCCCTCTACCGTGCCCCCCCCCCCCCCACTGCTCTCTCTCTCTCTCTCTCTCTCTCTCTCTCTCTCTATCAAACTTTCTCTCCCTCAACCTAATATGGAATCATAATAGTGCACGAAAGTTGCATACAATATGTAACTGATCTTTTAGCTTTTGTATTATATATTTCTCCATTTCATTTTTTCCATCTATTTGGCTCTTATTAATTTCCCTCACCCACCCTCACCCTCTTTCTCTCTCTCTCTCTCTCTCTCTCCCTCTTCTTCCTCCTCCTCACTTTCTATCTCCTTCCACTTTATCTCTATGTTTCCATCCATTATCTTCTACTCCACTCTCCTCTCCGTGTCCATGGTGTCTTCCAGACAGCATCCAGAAATTACAGTAGAGCAATCAGACGGAATCAGAAAACAGATGCATTGATTGTCAAGAGATTGATGATATCATCAATTAAACCATGCGGTGACCATTTCCAAATCTACTTTTAAACAAAAAGGGAAGAAAAGAGGACACCCAAAAAAACACACGATAACAGATGAGTGATTGTTTGGTCAAATTTCTGTTTTTAATCTCATCCGTGAGAATTTGTCACGAAATCCGAATTGCAGTTGAAAATCAGATTGAAACAATAGACAAGAATGATTCATCATAATTCGATTTCAAAGTGAGCTGAAGCTAGACAGAAGAAATTGAATGTGACAAACATTTGACTTTCAAATCGCTTTTGGCGGTCGGGAAATTCAGCTTGAATGCTAGTCTTTCGTTGAGGCTGTAAACGTTTTCAATATGGGCATGTACCTAATAATGCAGAGAATTGTAATTTTGATAATGAAATTTACTAGCTATCGCTCAAGAAGAGGGCATCGTTGTATGCAGTCAAGGATATGAAGCCCATCAGGATAATGATAATGATGAAGTCACTGGAAACATATTTGATCACCATATCTATTATTTATGAATGAATTCGAAATAATACGGAGCATGTAGCCAATGTGCTAATAACATTCACTTACGAGGCACTTAAATTTTCATTAAAAAAGGGGGAATCCTACAATTCGTGTAATACTTGTTACGTGTCTACAAAAAATGAAAAACAACTCAATTGAGGGGAGCATTCATAATAGCCAAAAGAAAAAAAAAATACACAAAGGGGTGGTACGAGACTGACAAAATTTTATCGAGTATTTGTCAATACTTATATTTTATATCAATGATTAATTCATAAATTAATTAATAAAATCCTCTACAAAACTAATATCCCAATACATTATCTACTCTAAATTCTATGATACAAATTTTTGAAAAATGAATCAATCGAAATACTTTAACATTCTGATATACTGTTGTAGTATACACACTATTACTACTACTACTACTACTACTACTACTACTACTACTACTACTACTACTACTACTACTACTACTACTACTACTACCACTACTACTACTACTACTACTACTACTACTACTACTACAACTACTACTACTACTACTACTACTACTACTACTACTATTACTACTATTACTACTACTACTACTACTACTACAACTACTACTATAGGATTAGGAATAGTAGTAGCAGTAGTAGTAGTACTAGTAGCAGCAGCAGTATAGTAGTAGTAGTAGTAGTAGTAGTAGTAGTAGTAGTAGTAGTAGTAGTAGTAGTAGTAGTAGTAGTAGTAGTATAGTAATAGTAGCAGTCGTAGTAGTAGTAGTAGTAGTAGTAGTAGTAGTAGTAGTAGTAGTAATATAGTAGTAGTAGTAGTAGTAGTAGTAGTAGTAGTAGTAGGAGTAGTAGTAGTAGTAGTAGTAGTAATATAGTAGTAGTTTATAATGGTAAAACGATAGGGATATGAAGAGCCTCATACCGTTACGGTATATTTAGCTGCCTTGTAATTCTGTTCCATTTGACGGCTTTGGAGCAGATTTCACTGACAGCACATGCCCCTACCTTTCACTTCTACGGCAACATTCTAGCTCTCAAGTTCAGGTTTAATTTGTGGGAGTATAAAGGATAGAGTAACAGGCATCTCAACCTATTTCCCCGCCTTGGTTGTGGCGCACATGAAAACCGCAGGGATAAAAACATCATCAAAAGAAACAGGTGGGACTGTTATGTGACGTTAAGCGATGCTAGCGTAGAGAATATGCCAACGTATCTGCAGGATACAGCCTCACTTTTAATGACTTGCATTTTGAACAACTGGACCCATTATGCATCTGCAATTTATAAGCTCTTACTCCCATCCATTGGCAAGATATTTTTTATTTAAGAGTTCTTTGGCTTTCATTCATATTATTTAAAACCACTGTGATAGCTCATGAGAATATAATGGAATAGCTATGATATTCTGTAAGCATAGTGTCTATCAAATTTCCGTAATGCCGCTGCCTTATCTGGAAATTCTTAAAACAAATCATCTAAAAACTAGTCTCTTTCTTAGACGTCCTTTCTTCTTCTCTATCTGCTCCCCGGCACATACGTATGACCGACAAGAACTTACATGGTCCCAAGCACCTGCTTATCTTGGAGCTTCAGTTCTTTAATTATTTCGGGGTTTTTTTTTGGTTGAATATATATATATATATATAGTTCCCTTACGTATATTAATTTTGTAGCTCAATTTGTAAATGCGTAATACCATGATGTCAGTCATTATGGCATCATGTTAGTTACCACCTATAATTGAAGATATGAAATCAAATATTATTAGTTATTACATACTACACATTGCTGACCATGACTTCTCTAGGTGTTAAGGTCACCGGGAGTGTGGTGTACCTTAAAGTGGTGGCAGCGGTGGGATTGGGCCGCCGCGCCTGCTGAAAGGACAGTGATTGGAATGGACGACTTAAATCAATTAATGGTATCATTCTTATAGCATACCCCCGTGCTATGGAAAGGTGAAATTATCGTCTTCCTACACTGATGCATCCCCGTGTCTGTTTATCACATACTGCAACCCTGCACTTTGCGTAATTCTGTTAAAGGTTCAAACCATCAGCTCTCACTAATAAAGAAGATGAGACGCGCGGAGTACATAGTCTCTCATCACATGCGTAATCATGACTAAGATGTTATCGGCTTCACACCTCGCCCTGTCATCACCTCATTAAGAGCCTGGGAAATGAGGCTAACTAAGTCGGTAATGACCCCCGAAGGCCGGCTTCATTAAAGAGGACTCCGATAAGTTTAACATACACAAATTGAATGTCACATCGTACACTGCGGCTGCGCACAGAGCTTTTATAAAGTATGCTGTTGGCAATGATTCCAGCTAAATCTGGTCTCTTTCCAAGACCTCAAGTTTCAGTTTATGTTTTCAGTTCTACATTCAGTAATAACTCCTTAAACTCCATCGAGTCTCTCAAATAAGACGATGCCATAATGTACGAAAACTCTTTTCCATTAAAAAAAAAAATGCCTTGTATTTTGATTTATAAAAAAAAAAAAAAAAAAAAAATCGCTGAGAACATAATACTAGGAAAATGGTCCTCATTTTCAGTTTGTATTTTCAGAACAAGAATTTTCACAATCAAAAGCTTAGAAAAGTGATAGTAGCATTGTTACACCTTCCAGAACATAAAGTACCATGTCGTTCTTTATACTGTATTAGATGTTTGGAAGTCGACAGCGGTAATTATTGAAAGTCCTATAAGAGATTACCTACAGTTTTTTTTCTCTTTTGCGGGAAATGTACAGTGTAGAATGAAATGAAGTAAGAAATGGAATAAGGTGAAACAATGTCAACTAAAGATTTCATCAAGGAAAACAATTGCATTATATCTTCACAATCAGTGTACATAAAACAAGTACGTTGACACAATCTCATCGTTAAATATTCAAGAAAGAATATTCATTAGTGCCTGAAATAGTGTATTGCCCTTTCCCTCCCCTCCTATCCCCCATATAGCTTCCTCGTCATTCCGTTTGACCCAAATTGATCGTAATTGCTCTGTCAACATTATCACACTTCGGAGTGATGACATATCGCATCTCCAACTTTTATCTGAGTCATAGCCAGCGAAAATCAAGATTTCTCGGCGTCTGACACCAGTCTTAATTCGAAATGACAAGTTTCGTGCTTTATCTCCCTCTCATCTACTCCTTTTCTCGCTGGCTGGCGCTTGTTCAATTCCGTGATGCCCTCCTTTCAGATTTGTGTTTCTATGGTGACAGGGAGAGGGATGGGGGCGTGTACCAAACTCCCTCTTTTTATACTTTGTTGAAAATTGCCGCGCCATCTGTGGCTGAAGCTGGTACAATGCTTAAGCGCCAACATGAAGTTTCAGGCGAAACATTTAAAAACAAACTAAGTTCGATATATATATATATATATATATATATATATATATATATATATAAGAATTATCCATCTGTATTGATGTATGCAAAGGTTGCAAAGATGCGCAACTTGAAGACGTGGCGGCGGCGTCTTAAGAAAGGCGTGAGAATAACGATACAAAGGACACGAACGTAGCTGTACTTCACAATATAAATTATATACATGTATATATCACAGCATGTCATACTTCGTGCAAATGAACATGATACATCTACTTATTTAATACAACATTGAATAAGACAAGACACGTTTCACACAGTTCAGTACAGTAAAACAGTAAAAGCAATCATTACAATCAGAATAACTTTCGTCGTCTATCATGATGTCGATATCATGCAACATGTCATCTGGCTGAGAAATTGAATTTTCTCGTTGGAATATTTCCATTACATTTTCAAATAATACCATGTCTGCTTACCAAGTGACGTTCGAAAAAGACCTAACATGAAAATAACACCGTGCTTTAGTTGTCAACCGTATATTGAGTCATCGCTACGTGTCTGTCATTTTCTACCCAAAACAAGTTTTCCTCGACAAGAGGGGGCATTAGCGTTATTGTTTTAGCTTGGCAATTGCTCAATTTTGTCGGCTGTTTAGGTGACGAGATATTCCATTTTTTACCCACTCTGTAACAATAAGATAATCACGGCTAATTGGTGATGACTGGAAATATGGCCTTCGTGATATGCTCCGACGATGGGTCTATGTCAAAGCTGATTTCAAACCGTCACGATCAGCTTTACATTGACAGTGAAGAGCTGAAACCAATTTTGGGGTAGTGATTATGAATAATAACTATAATAACATTCCGTCTTCATACATAACGCATGCCACATGAAAAAAGTACTTTGGAAGGTATTACTATGTCTTTAGCTCCGATAAGCGGGTATTAGTATACAGCCCAGCCAAATAATAAATAGTGTCATTAACTTCAAACGTACTAATCGAAAGAGACAATTGTTGATAAAATTCCATGTTTGACGGCGCAAGCACCTTGCAAGGATTTGAATCTTCAATCTCTTGATTGAAGGCCCACTGAATCAAAGGCCTACCAAGGAAATAGGAAAGAAAAAGTGGTATAAAGATACAACTTCTTCAAAATTGCTGTGTATAATTTTTTTTCTAGTGCTCGTAATCGGAGCGCAGTAACAAACCAATCATCAAAAAAGTAATCAAGAATATCTCCAGAAATGTGTGACAGTGTTAATAAAACTTCCATCAGAAATATATAGAACGGAAAAATAGAAATATTACCATCGGACATTGGCCTTTCACCATGAATATTTTCTCATCTAAATTCTCGCTCAGTTTCCACCCCATTTAAGAAAAATGCTTTCTTTGATTGAACTGAAACACTTTTATAATGAAATACCAATCAATCACACTGAATAGTCTAATTAAACCCGATGCCATCTCACAATAAAGTTGCGTATAAAAAAAAAACGGTCAGGGACAAAAAATGGCGTATCCCAGTGGCTCATGACAAATATGACGCCGAAATAAAATAAAAGGGAGAAGGAGGCTATGGTGGCAAGAAAAAGAATCACTATAAAGAATAATGGCAGTATATTTTATATATATATATATATATATATATATATATATATATATATATATATATATATATATACTTGCTTACTAACCTACTTATAAACTGATTGCGAATTGTCTTGGGAACGCTACGACACAATTTTGTCGTAATCACTAAGTCTTGATAAAGACACTAGGAAAAGTCGAAAATTTGTGTCAGAGAAAAATAAACGTTAAATTAAAGCATTAAAAGACTTTTGTTTACCTTTCTTTTTTTTTTTGTCTTCATATGCCAACACGTGGATTTTATATCAAATATATATATATATATATATATATATATGCGCACGCCTTTAAATGACTTGAAGAGTAATTAGCGATACGTACCCAGACAGCTAATTACGGTCTCTGCGGCGCTTTATGGGCTGAGACTTAATATAGTTGGCGTCGCCTGTACCGAGGATGCTTGCCGTAACCGCGTCCCCATTGCCTATTAATTACTCTTGTTTTGACAGATTAGCAATCAATGTAAATGATGCATGACCCCTACGAGGTGAGGATGTGTCTCCGGCTCGACCGCTTTCACTCCCTCACTCTGTCTCTTTCGAAGTCTTCTTCAATATCTCTCTCTCTCTCTCTCTCTCTCTCTCTCTCTCTCTCTCTCTCTCTTTCTTTATTTATTTCTGCCTAACCTTTCTCGGTCTACGTGATAAAATGTTTCATTGTATCTCATTTCATCGCATCCTCTAATTTTCTTATCTGCATCTTTTTCTTTTTTAGCTTGTTTCGTCTAACCCCCCCCCCCCCTCCTATCTCTGTCTCTCTTCCATTACTTCTCTGTCTGTCTGTCTGTCTGTCTGTATATCTCTTTCTTTAATTCTTCTCCCTCTTTCTCTCTCTGTCTGTGTGTGTGGGTGCGTGTGTGTGTGTGTGTGTGTGTGTGTGTGCGCGCGCGTGTGTGTGTGTGTGTGTCTCTCTCTCCCTATTTCTCTCCATCTCTCCTCTTCCCCCTTGAGGGACATGGGTATATCAAGGATGAGTAATCATGGCTCCTTCTTACCCCCATCGGTTACCGATTCCTACAAACTGTTTAACCGTGAGCTGAATGGAAACGCGTTACACTGAAATATGCCAAATGCTTTCCACACTGGAATTCATATTCATGCAGATTAGTTCGAAATGCCTGCTAGGCGTTATATATATATATATATATATATATATATATATATATATATATATAAATAAATAAATAAATAAAAGTTGCTCCTGCACTTTCATTCATTCATTTTGCGTATCCTTCTTCTTTATGTTCTTCTGTTCATGATCTTCATCAGCAGTAGCCTAGCGTCGGTTCGGACATTGAGCATGTTGAGAGGTCAGTAGTATCATGAGAGGGAGGGGTCACCGGTCTTAATCGATGGATGAAATACAAATTAATAAAATCACTGATTAGGGGTATGGGAGAAGTCGGTTTTGGAAAGTCTGTGAAATCATTGGGATCGCATTACACTTGTTTTCTTTTCAGCAATGCGTCTACTGAGGATAGAGAATTAGTGTTCTGTCATTAGACTCATCCCTCTGAAAATATATAAAGCATCTAACGCAACAAGTAAAAAATTATTTTCAAAGATTTGAAATAAATTTTTAGCAGAACAAATATCTAATTTGATATACATGTCAAGAAGTATACCTATATATGCGTGCGCAATGATATTATAGTGTATTGACTGGCAAAGTATACTCCCTTTGATCATAACAAATTTCGGCGTCCAGGTGTATCACGGAAAAAAAATGAAATCGCATTTCTGTAGGGCCTATATATCTCACAGATGAGGGATCATATATAAAGCATCATTCGTTTTATGGAAGGGGTTTGCTAAGACTCTCGGGGCGCATGACCTACTTTTGTTCAGCTACGCCATTTATAAATGTTGACGTATAAATGATAATGACTGTCCTATTATGCCTATGACGGCCGGGAGACAGAGAGTCAGAGGGCTATTCGCCGGTGGGTCATTAGCTTTCCAGCCGTAACCCACCGGCTTGACAGATGGGTAATGCCTCTTCCAATTTTCATGGAGATCGATTCATTATTTGCTCATCCCGCCAAGGAATACTCAGATCATCATAGACCTCGTCGACTAGATTGAACTGTAAGAGAATCAATGGCGTAGCGTGTGTTCAGCCATTGAGGGGCTCTGACGTCCTTGGGGGGGGGGGGGGCGGATCTTACGACTTAGATGAAATGCGAGAGAACATTTCTATTAAGTATAGAAAGAGGATGTGACAATATTAAAGTTTCCTCCACCCTTCCATTCTTTCCCTACCCCCCCCCCCCCCTTCGACATTCGTTTTCGGGGCACATGCTCCCCCTTACCCCCCCCCCCCCCCCCCCACCTAAGTAGCTTCGCCACTGGAGATGATATACTGTGAAGCGGGTTGGAAACTTCCCTTTCCTCCTTTGTAACCTCTTTCCATCCATTTCAATTATTATGCAAGGACAACGTTCGAAATTTATCACTTCATAATAGCTGAACAAGGCTATGGAAAGTTCAGTGCTCATCCACAATTTAATAGATTTATTGTTTTAAAAAGTTCATCATCGCTGGTTGAATGTTTGCATATTGCCGACTCACGGTGGCTTTGCCACAAAATAAAGTCTCTCATATCTACCGATCGTGTGCAATTTTTAAAAAGAGTGTGGTCCGATAATGATCTGTAAACAAACTACAAATGATAAACCCTCCTCTAATGTACATTTGAATAAATCTATAACAAAACCCGGGTCTTTTTCATAGAACAATGATTCTTCTTTTAGGATGATATGGGCCTGGGCGTAATCGGTTGCGAGAAAAAGTGAGATATATACTTCCATCATGCCCATAATAATTTCCTAATGACACGGACCTAGTAAAGATTAATATCTTTTAACCTCCTTCATAATTTAACACACAGTCTTGACAGAAGCCTAGGTTAGATAATATGTTTGATCAAATTTATGTAACAACAATTCAGTTAGTACAGAGTTTTGTGGACTTATATTGATAGATTGAGAAAGAAATGTCGATATTATGAAGCCGACAACAACATCGCCACCCCTAAAGGCCAGTCCATATTATATTATTATCACTCTGTAAATGCCCCAACCCCATGATGATGAAAAAATTAAACAAGCAAAAGTTTAATGCTATATAATCCAACAAATTTTTAATTTTAGCTCACTAAATAAAGGAACTATTAGAAAACAATAATAGAATAAATTATATCAGTGAGCTAAATATAAGAATTGTTAAATTACAACGTATGAAACTTTTCCTGTTTGATTTGTGCATCATCATCAGATTTTAGCCATCTAATTCTTCATCTATTCTATATAGGCTACATTTAAAATAAACACAGTGCTTATGTATACCAGTTATTCGAAATCACGCGGTGAAATATCAACATGTCATATAACAAGCTGTCTTTTTCATATCTGCCTGATCAATAATGACACGTCAATTTATCATATTGAGAGCATTAATCAAACTCTTACGAGCCGACTGCCGACATTTTCGTCCCTTTGATTGCGCGCTCGACCTTTGGCTAGTGGCAATTTGTTACATGTCTGACTCCAACGGCTGTCGTCTTGTCGCTTAGTCGCATACCTCACTGCGTATGTGGGACACCGATCTGGACCAACATGACCAAGGTTGGCTTTTTGGGGTTTTTTGCGGGTGGACAAAAAAAAATGAAGAAGACCATTGTGTAGATCCCGACCCCATAGGCGGATCTACATGAGGAAGAAAATTGTCCCCCCCCCCCCCGAAGAATTACAAAGGCGCTGTGTTGTATACACCACAAAGATATCTCGGGCTTTCATGGAAAGAATTGCCCATCCCCTCCCCCCGACAAACCTGGATCCGCCTTGCACCCCTTCCCATATTTTTATTATTTATTAAGATCCAAAATTACTTATATCGGCTTATAATTGCGCTTTTATTATCTTTTATCTTCTAATGAAGTCCCTTCACATTGCTGTAGTACTCAAAGAACAATATTTGTATTCATCATATTCATCTGTTCAAAAGCAAACTTTTAATGACCTCCCACACTTTTCTGATAAATTGAAATTCATTCTCTTTGCTGATGACACCAATATCTTATACTCATCAAATGACATTGTGTCTTTATATAGTACCCTGAATGTTGAATTGCGTAAAATATCGAATTGGTTGAATTGTAACAGATTGATTTTGAACACAGAAAAATCAAATTTTATATATTTTCATTCCAAACATAAGCATATCTCTCCGAATATACTTAATTTATTTAACATCAGAATGGAAACTGATATCCTCAAACGTGTCGCTCAAACCAAATTCTTAGGTATTTTTATAGATGAAAACTTATCATGGAAAACATATAACTCACATTAAAAAATAATGTCTAGGAATACTGGTGTCATCATGCAAACTTCGCCATATCTTGCTTCATTCTGTTCTCCTCATGCTATACAATACATTAATACTACCATTTCTTACTTATTGTAATATTGTTTGGGCTAATACTCACCCGACGAAATTGCACTGTTTATATATTCTACAGAAAAGGATTGTAAGAATAATTACCTTGTCTCATTATCAAACCCATTCTAGACCATTGTTCAAGAAACTATTTTAAATGTTTACGAGTTAAATGAATACATGTGTGCAATATTAATAATTAAGAATGAAAAAGTCAGCTTCCTAATACCATATCCAATATGTTTATAATTAATAGTGCAATACACAATTATGATACTAGAAATAAGAAAAAATATCATCGATGGCATGTTAATTCAGAAATTTCATCATATTCCTGCAGACATCATGCTCCTGTGATTTGGAACTCGCTTCCCTCTGATCTAACTCAAATTTCATTTTACAACTGTTTTAAACGCAAACTCAAAAAATTTTTGATCACACGTGACACTCATTGAATGTATGTGTCAAACTCTCTCTTTCTCTCTCCTCTATTCTTTTTCTTCTCATCTCTAATTTCTCCTTTGCTATCCCTATTTCTTTCTCCTTTTTTTTTTTTTTTTGTATCCTTGTGTGTATAGAGTTTGTGCCGGTATTCTGTGCAATTTTTTATATTATGATATTACCCAAGACTTTACTTGGTTCTTGTTTCTAATATATATTCATTAAATTAAAAATATTTAGGAAGCTGTCTTGACAAAACCTTCTCTGGTTTCTTTAAGAGCTGTGCCATAATCCTTTTTTTTTTTTTTTAGTAATATGTCTGTACATGTATTATTCCAATTATGTACAATTTTTAATGTGGAATTGCATGTTTTTATTAATGTAAAAAAAAATTTATTGAGATGGAATGTAATAAACTGAACTGAACTGAAAAAGCTACACTTTAATGTCGGATTTTCAAAAGTTGAAAAAATAATGTACATTTTCAATTGTGTTTCACGAAAATGATAAACAGGGGTGGAGATTGATTGCCGTAGACCCACTGAGCATGCTGAGAGCTTTATTGATATATTTTTTTTTTGGGGGGGGGGGGTATTCGCCTGCCCATCCTATGCTGTATACTTAACTGCATATTCGTATAAAAGGTGCCATGGTAAATGTATATATATATATTATGATAATAATAGGTGAAGAATACACAAAATCAGTAACACCGTTTACAATACCGTTCTCAAATTCTTGCTCCTAGTATATATATATATATATATATATATATATATCACTGACAGTTAGTAGTTAAAGAACAACAAGGTTCTCACGGCATGATCGTGGGGTCGATTTAGCTCTCTTCAGTCTGGTATACATGAAACATACTTTCAGTGAATGGTATGAAAAAAATTACCACATTATCATTATCTAAGATATTGCCATTTTATTTAGCACACGACATCCATTTTCATTTCCTTAAAATGAGAAGCAACTTTCCGGTATTTCATCATTTATTTCCTCTGCAACCTGGCTGTCTAATGAAGATTTTAGCTCATTTATCACACACTGTATACGTGCGGTGGAAAATGAATGACGTTTTCGGTTCGAAACCGACTGGTTTGTTTGAGGGAAAAGTCATTATTTTGAGCTAAAGGAAACACTCGAAAATATTTCCAGTCGCCATATACCATGTATACGTCAACATTAGTCATTGCTTAGTTTATGTTTAAAATCTAATGAACATTGAATGCCATCTTCTCTCAACTTGGCTTATGTTTTGTAGAAATGAATAATGTATAGTTGGTTTGCATGCATGACATCGTACATTCCTGTTGTCGGCTATAATGGTAGTCAGAAATATAATGTCCTTTCATGAAATAAAGCATTTGATTTGTTAAGACTATTGTCAGCATTCCTGTCAGACTTGATTAATTTGTTTATTCGGTTTGCTTGCAGAAAAAGCTGGTAGACCGCAGCAACTATTGACTGCGAGAAATACATTACTTTATTTATTGTCTGCGTTTCACTCATGATAAATGAGTGCATTATCCAGGGAAGAAAAAAAGAAGAAGGGTGAAAGAAGAAGAAAAAAAAGATGGATTTATTGCGCTGACTGTGGTCTATGGTGTCGGCAAATCACAAAGCGAAAATCAGAAATGCTTGACACACATCGCCATCCATTTGGCGGACGGAAGGAGCATAAATCAAGCTCATGTTTACGCTCTTATATTGATGATGGAGTGAAATCATCATTCTTCACACTTTGTGCTAGCCTCGTTTGAAGACCATGGTGGCACATACGAAAGCAAGGCGGTGTCTTTGCGTCGAATGTTATTCAACATTGGGGAAATACGTGCTTGAATTGAGAGTTGCATGGGGGAATTAAGAACAAGACTGCATGAACAAAGATACGTTGTGCATTTCTATAAGATCCTTCAACAAGCTCTGCAAATAAAAAAAGAAAAGAAAATCCCAGCAACAGATGGCAAATATTCCAAATGAAACTATATGAAATATATATTATTATGAATGAGGGAAAGCAAGTTCATTATTAGGCCTATTATCAGTTAATTATGTTAAATTGAACAACAATAGTGTAAAACAGCGTAGTTGGTAGAATGCTAATAAACTGTATTATTGTTCGCTCCATTACAGGCGTTGATTTATATTCTTATTGGAAAAAGGAATCGAACACTGAATTTCATTCAAATACCCGACCATTCATGATTATAAGAGTAGTAATGTTTTATATAAATTGTTTCCCTCACGAAACTTTTTTAACCAACACATGTTGTTTATATCGGGAAAATAAACTTACCATTGATATAAACTGGTCACATGTGCCTTGTGCAAATTAGAGAATATAAGTTACGGGAATTTAACCTAAAATTATATCATAATTTACTACCAGTAAGAAACAGTCTTTTTAAATGGAGTTTAATCAGAGAAGATTTATGTTCAAAGTGTAAAGTAAAAGAAGATATTATCCATACTTCACTGAATGTGATCTAAACAAACTTTCTCATGCATGCAGGAAATATATTGCAAAAAATATGCAATGTGCAAACAACCAAGATTAGCATCTTGCACTTACTAAAAATAGAAAGTAATTGCCAGTCTAATCTATTTCTGACCATAGCATTCTGGAGCGTATATACAGCTATTTTGGAACGCAACAAAACTGGAAAAGATCGGAGAGATCTTGTATACTGAAACATGTGTTTGAAAGAGAAATCAGAAAAGGAATAGAAATACAATATAGCAGAAAGGAAAAAATACGAACAAAGAGAAAGGATGATTTACCAAAGGAATTGTTGAAGTTCATTTGAAAATTTGATACAGACATGTGTAAGTTAAAACATGATTTTGTAATTACCTTTTGTGTTATTTGTGTATGTTTGAAAGAGAAATCAGAAAAAAAACTAGAAATACAACGAGCAGAAAGGAACGAATGCTAACACTTGATCCGATTTAGATTGTCAAGTAATGTCCTAGAAGTTGGCCTTTTGTCTTTTAAATTTTTAGATTTTTAATGTATTCATGTAGCACGTGCAGTTTTTCTTCTTTTATATGTCTCATTATTTCACATGTTCATGTATGTAATTTATCGTAATTAATTTATTATCAGCCAGTGGAGGCTAATTTTCTATGTATTTTTATATATCATGGACCAATAAAATGAACTGAATAGAAGTGAATTGAAAAATAAAAGATGACTTACCAAAGGATTTGCTGAAGTTTTTTTTTTTTTTTTTTTTTTGCAAAATGTAATACTGATATGTGTAAGTCAATTCATTTTTTGCAGTTACCTTTTGTGTCATTTATGTATGATTAATGTTCTATTGATTTGTAAGATTCTGTGCCTCAGAATAGTGTACTAGATCGATGGCGCATTACAAATGCTGTAATTATTTATCATTAAGATTTGAATGTAAAATAAATCTTCTAACGAGGCAAAGAAAAAAAATGATTATAAGAAATTCATCCAACTACATACCATAAACCTTTATCCTTTCCCTCGTTTATACATTCTATACTGGAAAATTTACCATTCCCCCCCCCCCCCCCGCCCTCTCTGTCTGTCTGTCTCTCTCTCTCTCTCTCTCTCTCTCTCTCTCTCTCACGCTCTTTCTTTCTCTTTCTCTTTCTCCCTCCCTCTCTCTTTCTATTTATCTATCTTTATCCCTCTCTCTCACTCTCTCTCTCTATCTATTCATTTATCTTTATCTCTCTTTCTTTCTCTCTCCCCCCCCCCCCCTCTCTCTCTCTCTCTCTCTCTCTATCTATCTATCTGTCTTATCTCACTGGTGATAATACTCACTCGGCCTCCATACTGTAAGCGCAATTCTAAGTCGCCTTTTCAGTTCTACTTCATCACCTTTACGGACGTGGCCATAATGTCGCTTGGTATGTTGCTGCAATTATGACTAATATAATAGTAAGAATAGTGATAACATTAATGATGAGAATAGTAAACAAAATACAAGTTTACTAGTTGTTTAAAAAAAAAACCCATGAAAATTAATCAAAACTCATTCACATGATACTGCAACAACTAACAACAAACGTACACAGAACTACACCGTATCTTAGTAAGCGAATATTCTCCAAAGAAAGTAATGATTAATTGCATATCTGATTGACATTTGTATTCGCTGGTGTTAAAATTGTTCCCTCGTCACGTAATTCCATCCGGTATACTAAGAAAACTGTTATGAGGTATGAGGTCAGATTACGTGATGTAATTTAACAGTGGGTGTCACTGTAAAGATACCTTTGTGATATTGTAAAGTGGCGTAGATACGGGGGGCCGCAGGGGCGTACACCCCGGGCAACCTCCCTTCCCCTATCAAAAACTGGTGAGAGACAGATAAAGGAGTGTTTGTTTTTTAGTTCTCTTTCTGAAAGTTCGAAGTTCAAGTTATTACAAAGATAAGATGATGTTCACCTTACACCGGATGTGACGTTACAAATACTTCGCGAGATACCGGACGATCTACCAAGAATCAACGTAGGAGAAGAAAGAGAAAGAGCAAATGAAAAATGAAGAGAGATGTGGAAAAAGAACAAGAAAATACGATGATAGGAACCCCTCCCACACCACCCCCTATCTAACCACCATGTTAATTTGCATTTCATTCATCAGGTAAAATCGGTGCCCCCCCCCCCCATGATGCCAATGCCCCCCCCCCCCCAAATAGCTGTTCCCATGGTACGCCAGTGGTTATGTTCCAAGAAAAATCATATAATACAAAGCTTGATTTATGGAATTTGGCTTTAGCCTCGCTATTATTGCTTGGACTTCATTTCCTTTCCTTGTTTTCTGCGTTTTCTTTTATTTTCCTTCTCTGATGCGTCTACCACACTTGTATTATTGGAAGGTTATTATTATAGAAACAGATGATTAAATCTATACAAACCTTATTTCTAAGAAACGCAATGTTTTCAAGATTCTTATGAATATAATTTGTCTAAAATATATGAAATACGTCAATTCAGTATCATCAACTTCCTGCAACAAAATTTTCTATTCCACCTTGTCTCTCTTCTCAGTATTGATTTTTCCTTGAAATATATTTTGTCGTTGAAATATTTCGGTTTTGGACTGTATTGCTTGTAGATAATGCTTCGCTATATATTGCTCCTTTTCTTAATGTGATGGTTAAAATCATTCCAAGAAAACGCGTAAAAGTTTCTGCTTCATTTCTACAAGGAAGTTTCGTTCAATATAATTATGCGTCTTGAAAGAACCTACAAGTATAGCGTCTTTGTCAGTTATGCTACGATAACGTATTATTGCGACACAAATTTATCATTGTCATAATTAGACACTAATGATAATATTATCATTACAACATTATCATAATACTGTTGTCACTATACGACATGGACAGAAATGTAAATCTGAATTATAGTGTAGTTCAGTAAATCACTTTAAGTTACATTAGTTTTTATACCTTTTTTATAAATAAAGAATGTACTGCAAAACTATACTAACAACAAATGCAGCGTTCTGATTCAACAAAACTACGCATGTTCCTTCAATCCTTCTGTCAGCTCCTCTCAACATCCACCAAACCCCCCCCCCCCCCTTTTCCCCTCCTCAAAATGGTTGACCCCTGTTACCCTCTCATGTCTGGATCTATCTTCCATTTCTGAAGTGCACTGTCAACGTCACGATCGTCGCAAACCATCGTCCGTATTTACCATCCGCCCGCCCAAATGTGACACGTATAAAACCGAGTCAATACGCGGCCAGCCAACCTTACTCTCCTAAAAAAGTACAAATACATAAATTTTGCATTATTTTCCACTCCATTCGGCGGGCCTAGTCAAAGTCGGCTCATGTTTGACATGTCATAACGCATTTATTGATATTACTGCGGGCAAAAATTGCAATTCCTCGCTCGAAAACCGTACATAGTATCTACAAACATGGCGAAGCCGCGGTGCGTTCCCTCCTAGTGCGGTATGTCAACATTTTCGGGGAAGAGGCGGAACGTGTGTGATCGTAAAAGGGCGAAATGAGACAATTTTGAAGTGTATACATTTTTATAATGGTATTTGCATGCTAAAGATGAAAGAGAAACAATAGAGAATAGAGACAGGAGGAGAAAATGATGAGGATTTCTTGACAGGGAGACATGGAAACTATACCTCGAGCGAAAGTTATCAGAGAATGACAGAGATGAAAAGATGAAACTCGTGTGCGACTTGTAGACGCCTTGTTCTTGACCTTTGGGAGTTTTTGATCAGAATGTTATTTACTTTCTGCTTCCCTCTTTCTCTTCTTCATTTTCATATGGAATGTTGTTTACTTTTATGGCTGGTACTTTTTGCTGAAGTATGTAATCACAAAAGTTGCATGATATTGGGAAATGATCAAAGAGAGAATGTCGGGTTTATTTTCGTTTTTGTGAGTTCAACGACACCATGAAAGAACATGGCTCTTCATGTGTGAGTCAATAATATGTTCAACATCTTGATCCAATAATGGATGAGCGATGTATATAGAAACATGGATTGGAAAAGAGGAAGTTGAAGAGAATAAAAAAAGAGAGTTCGTGAAATGTTTTGGGGGAGGGGAGAGAGAAGCGCGGGGGGGGGGGGGGGGAGGGTTAACGTATATAACCAAATTGATAGTGGAAATGCTTTATCAAAAGAAAAGGAACAAAAATTAAAGAAGGAATAGGAGCTGGAGAAGGATGATGCGAAGAAGGAGGAGGAGAAGAAGGAGGCGGAGAAGAAGGAGGCGGAAGAAAAAGAGAATTTATGAATTAATGTTTAAATAATGATCTATACTCCCCCCCCCCCCCTCAAAAAAAAGGGGGGACATGAAGAAAAGAAAGATAGAAAAGAAAGAAAACTATTTATCGGTGGCCAAATTTGTCGATAAAGAAACAGAATCATGCATTTTATCATAAAGCAGAGAATAACTCCTGAAGCATTAAAATGGCGCCAAAGAGTACATATAACACATTCGTGTTTGAAACTATGAGTGGGCGATATGGGTTGTTTACAAAACGACTGGTGGAAGAGTAAACTGACACCCGTTAGTTCATCATAAATTCATATTAAACTCATTTCACCGCGAGCATTCTGAACTGGGCGGGCAACATCAAAAATGCCCCACGCCATTTTTTTTTTCTCTCTCTTTTTTTGACGAGCTTGACAACTCATCACGGGAGAAAGCGGTGCCGAGGGGCGTAAGCGGGTGACTGTCTACCACTGCCGGAGAGGGGTGGGGTATTTATAGCCCCCTTGTCATTATTAAAATCATTTCACCGCGAGCATTCTGATCTGGGCGGGCAACATCAATGATGTCCCATGTCGTTTCTTGACAAGCTTTGACAACTCATCTAAGTGGGAGGGGTGCCGTCGAGCTTTCAAGGATTGTATTGAAGTGAGTGTCCACCATTTTTGCAGATGGGACTTTTTTTTCCGGACAGATAACAAGTTATAATACCCTTCTGTCTTTATTGTTATAATCATGTCACCACTGTTATCTTGGTCATGTCGATTCAAATATCCCAGTGTCTGCATCGTTTATCATGTTTACGGTACTGCTGATGTCGACCATGTTACATTAATACACGTCTTTATTATGCAACTCACTGAGAATATCCAAAATTTGTCTTTTAAAAGTGGAATAAGTCATTATAAAATACTATTTTTAATCAACTTACACTTGCAGCAACGGGACTATGATTATAGGAATTATGAAATGGGATGCGCGGCGTCAATAAACATGCTATACTCCTACACTGACTTCATTATTACTTAAAATCAAATCATTATACCAGTGCAATCTTATACATATCGTATTCTTCCCCCCCCCCCCTTTTTTTTTTCCTTAATGTCTTCATTACAATAACGAAAGCAGGCATAGTTATGAACGAAGGAAGTACAGGTGTCGGATAGGTGTAGTTGTGGGTGTAGATACAGGCGCGAATTCATCATGAGACGGGGCACCTATCAAGCCTAGTTTTTTTAGCCAATTTCTTGGCGCCATTCTTTCGGCGCCAATTTCTCCGCGCACGGTGATTAACCGTAGGATGACAGAGGTGATGCGGGTGAGTTTTCTCCTCACCTCTCTCCAAATATTTCTGGTGCTGAGAGCCAGAAGGTCGTTAACTATATCTTAAAGCATTAAAGGATATTATTTAACACCTTTCTGGCCCTCAACAGGCGCGATATGATAGCACTTTGGTTTAGAAGAGATACCTCAATAGTTCGGGCACTGCATGGCAAGTCTATGTATATTATCAGGATATAAATCTATCAAATCGGACTCCTTTTTAAAACTTTGCAATGCCGCTCAGTACGATGAGACATCTTGTCAAATGTCAACATAGGCTATATGCCACTTTACGGGTCCGTCACGAGAGTTATACAAGTATGAACATGCCAGCTCCCTTAAACACTCCTTTTATGAAATCTAGAAGTCGTATAATATTAATAATGTGTGTCCATGAAATACTTCGTCATGATTTTCATATTATGATGTTCATATTTCACAGGTTCTCAGTCTAGTTTTGTTGTTTGTCTGTGTGTTTGTTTTTCTGGGTGAAAAGGTTTTGGAACAACGGGCTGTATTCTAAGACTAATTTAAGATACTTGCCTGAGGTAACGAAAGCATATTTCATATCGTGGCGAGTCTCTGATGTTACACAGCCATCAGACAGATAATCAAAACAGTTATGCTGACATGACCGTAGCATAGTCTTGTGCCGGGTCGTCTTGTGCAATAATATATTGTTCTGATGATTTTGCCATTTCCGATCATTTCGTCCTAATACTTGCTTTTTACTGAATTTACATATCTTTACAAAAAGAAGAAGATACTTTCTTTTTCATCCAGCTTCAATAAGGATCTACATTTTCAACGACAATGTTTATCAAAGAAATTATCATTCTAACCGAAGGCCTTTGAATAGATGGAATGCCGAAAACAGTTGTTTGTAAACGGATAAACCTTTATTTGTATATTTGGCCGCATGGTACTGTATCCAACATTTGTATGATATTCGCTACTGAATAATCCTTTTAATGTTTGATAAGATTTTTCTGAACTGTTTCGTGTGTATTCACACTAGCTTTAAACGGCTGGACTTGAGACCATTTGGTTACATTTTCAAGCAAAATGTAGTCAACTCTGACTAATTGCCAAATAAAAATAAGAAAATAAACATTAAAGTCCCCGACAACGATTGGTCTTATTGGCGGGATGAGCAGAATTGTAGCTAATATCGAAGACGTCATCTAAATCAGCGGGGAACCTCCGGGGGCGGTAAGGGACGGTTCGGTGTCTGCAGAACCGACGATCACTTGTCAGCCATTCTATTTCTCTTTTGATATCTATTTTGATAGTTTTATGACATAAACTGATGCTTCAATAAGGAGATATGATGAGGTACCGATGCGCGGTCGGTAGCTCAAAAACAAAGCATATAAGCCCTTTATGATTATGATCTGGTTTTCCTTTGCTTTTCAGAAATATATAAATTCGTAGTAAAAAAGATAAAAAGGACACTAATCCCTCCACTTCCTTCTTGTTGTTTAATATTTTGATTGAATTTTATAAAAACTATCGGTGTTGTGGTACCGGAATTTCGAGATAGGAGAGGGCAAAATCTCTGGCCCCGAATGACATAACTACGTAGGATATGGGTGTTGTTGAAAATTTGATCAGCCAACAAAGAATTCGAATGAGGATGTATTCCCCTCCATTCAAGTTTAACAAAGACCAATTTAACATGTTTAAATCGTCGCAGTTATCTCACTGGTTCCTGCAACAAAATGAGCCTAAGAGTCTCCAAGCTGAGGCTGTTGTGCTGTTCTTCTCTTCTTTTGAGGATTCCATGACATTTTATTTGTTTCAAACAACTGAACAAAGGATCGAGAATGAAAAATTATGATTCCAGTTTGAGTTTCAAGCTGTGACCATTGTTTTCTTCTCCATATTTACCATGACTACTTCAATGCGGCCATCTCATATCGAACAAATTAGTAAAAATAATAGTCTAATCAACATGTAATCGTTCTGCCTCTCCTTCCTGTGGGTTATATGTTAATTCATTGATGAATGTATCAATCTACGACGGGTGATTAGTTTGAGCTTGAATGATAAAGTTATAGCCTCATTGTTCTTTCTTCTTCACACTGTCGCTTGTTCAATGTAAATTTACTAATACCAATCAATGGGGGACCTACCTTGAATTTGAGTTATCAAGCTTCAACTGATTTTATTTTCTTGATATTTTAACAAAAGAGAAACATCAAAAATCGATTGTGATTCTGAAAATCAGTCTCAAGTAGTCAAGATGCAACTGTTTTTCTTCCCCATCGTCGCCGGTCTCATGTCATTTTACTCATATAAAACAAAAGATACAAAACAAAATCGTATTTTGATGTCGACTTTTTTGCTCCCACACATACTCACAGCATGCTAGCTGGTGAGAGGAATCAACATCGTATCAACTTCACGGTGTAAATTTTACGACGGGGACGATTCGCCCGTCAGACGCAATCAGTGTCATCGTCTGCGGCTAATTTTCGAATAACGAAATTTCTAATGAGCGCGCAGCGGGGCGGACCGGTTCCGAGAGGCGCCGACGCAGATTTGGTCCCACCCGGAGAAATTCGGCTTGCGATGGGTGTAGTGGGTCGTTTTGTTTGGTTACAACGGTGCTCGCTTATCTTATACAGGTATGTCAATTTTGGGTGTATATTTAAGATGTTCGTTTGTCTGAAGTGATTCTATGCCGGGAATCGAACTAGCGTCTTGAAGCCAAAACTAGAAACCCGTCACCATGGACTATGGTTAGGACGTTCAAGTTTTATGCCAAAGCCCCAGTTTAATTTTCAGTGGAGACATTTCTTATTAAGTTGATGACAATATCATCTCTGATTTCAGCCAATCAAAACAAACTTAAATTCTTTGTTGAACTTCATATCGCTTGCTAACAATAACTCCTATATATATCTACATTTTCATCTTCAACTAAGTAATTTTCAAAATGCTCTCTGTTTTCTTTGCCTTTAGGCAAACTTCTTTACAAGCTCCCTTCGTTTCTCATTTGTCATAACCCAGAGCAAACATGAGATTGTGAACAAACAATATTAAACTTTCTTTCATTCAATTTTCTTTTACTACCTCCAAAATTATTGCAGGTCGGATCAATGTCTTATGGTAAACTCTCTTTTTGTCCATGTCAATATCTATTTCGGCGCCGCTCCATGTTTTTGTTTTGACATGATATCTAAAGATGTTTGTGGTACCAGCACAATGACTTCTTCAACATCAAAACTTAGTACTGTTTTTTTTTTTCAGTCGAGAAATAAAAATTATTATTTCGATAAATGCAAGGTCGTGATCGAAAGAAAAAGGGACGCCGCAATATCATGGCGCCATTTTAGAGCATGTAGTGCCGAGGCTGACCGCTTTGAATAATACAAAATGGCGTCTTCATCCATTATCTGAAGAGACCAAACCAACAATCGGTCAACACTAATGGAAAGGAGATCAAATGGGACAATGATAACATGATGGACATTATTTTCTCGGCGACAGGGGTCTTGAGCTGCAACATTTTGGCTGGTCGCCGCGCAGCGACCGCCTCCCAACAGCACGCAGACGACATCCCTTTGATGTTGACGAAAGGAGAAAAAACAAAATGGCGGCAGACCCGAACGTGTCAAGACTAATTTGCTTGTGTGCTTTTCGAAAAGCAATTTAATATCATACACGGAGGTCCCGCAAAGGGAGGGCACATTGAAAAATAGCAGACACTTGAATGCAGATGAGTTATTAGAATATGAGTTGGAGAGATGGGAACCTAAGGGTCCTGTGGGTGGGTTGGTTGGGGATGAAGGCGGGCGAGGGGTTCTTTGATGTTGGGGGTTTGCGCGTCACGGACATGTCAGGTTCAATCAGCGTGGCTCGACGGGTTTGTCCCGGGGAGGTCCGAGGCTTGAGAGGGCTGGCATCCATGTAGGTCGAGCGGATCCAAGACGAAACGGCAGCAGGTCTACTGATATACGGTGTCCAAACAACGGATGACAGATGTCATATAGACCTGGGTTCATGAGCAAATATAACAGACAGCCTAATTTCTTGAAAAGGACATTGCACAACACAGAAAGTGCCCCTTTCATAGTGAATATTGGAAGATGATTAATAGGCTTACAAGGCCTGTCCACATGATCTATGGAAACACAATGAAGGGGCACTTTGTAGGCCGATCTGTGAATCCCCTCCTGATCATTTCTAAAAGGGCACTTTCTGTTTGATGTCTGTTGCAAGAAATTATGAGTTCTTAATATCATTTTTTAAATATCATAAATGTTGATTTAAAATAGATTAATAAATCGGGAACTTTACATAATTTTGTGGAGTGCTGCACTTCAAAAATGAACCAGTTATTCTTTTTTCAATTCGAAAGAACCCACATTAATAATTCAGTACATATAAGAGTAATGAATCTATCACACAAACTCCAATGAAATCGAATTATATTAAAACGATGCGTACTAACCATGCTAACCACACTTGCCTAACAAACAGATAGGTACACGTATATTCTGCGTGAAAGACACATAATATACAGGGTTGCCAATAATCTCCTGATATCATAATCATTCCATGACGCAAACTGAGTAAAGAAACAAAATAAGTATTACTAAAAGAGTGACGAGGAGCTGGGGCTTAGTTACAGGGGACACTGGGAGACACGTGCCCCCCCCCCCTCGAATGGCGAAAGAAAAAGCAAGAAAAGAGATAAAGACAGGGAGAGGAGGAAAAAACCTTTTCCAAAAAATAAGAGATATACGACCCCCCCCCCCACACACACACACACACACACACGCACCCTCTCACTCTTATTGGCCTTGTTTTCTCGAATCTCATCTGCCCATATTTGGACTGATATCCTCACCCACCTGACACCAACGCCACCGAAATGACCGAACTCACGCTACGACAATGCCCAGGAGATTACATATTTATAATTCCGTCTATGAATTGTTATATCCCTAATAATCATATAATTTTAAAGGTACATGTAGGCCACTCATTATTCACATATACCTTGTGCCACTCCACTCTCTGAATTAAAAGAAAGATTCTTGGAAAATATGTTATGCATTAATACATTTTGTTAAGAAACGTGAAGGTTATCATGGTTATGGAAATGCAGGGACGAAATATATAGCCCCAAACCACAATTTTATGAACTGGAAATGCCCTCTTTTATTTGTGATTCCAGAGTTTGAAAAGATAGACCTTGTTCTCCTTTCAGATACAAAAAGTGCATGGTCGTAGGCCAACCTTCATTTTTCGTCTGCACTTTTACGAGGTAAAAACCAAAATCAAAATTGATGACAGATTTTAGGGAGATAAAGCATGCATGCGGAACAAGGCGATGGGACAGCCCTAGAAGATGAATGGGGCTGCGTGTACAGGGGGCCTCATCAGTTTATGTTGCTCCTTTCTCGGTCAGCTGTTCCCCTTTTCAACATAATATAAGCGGTTCATCCGAGTGTTAATCAGACATTTGGTTGAAGTGAAAAGGGGGTGTATGGTCTTGTTAATCACAAAGTGACTTTCTCAACCAGCAGCTTTATAACTCTCATAGATAATGAAACAGAAAGCAAGGAGTTTTAAGTCGAGACACCATAGTTCTTTTATTTCAGTCCACTCGGTAAAGGATCGTTTACGTCACTGGTCATTTAGTCTTCATACATCTCTTCCCCGACTTATTAATAAGACGGATTTTTCATGTCGCCCATAATATTGTCTCGAAGCATTTACCTACTCCATTTTACTTCTCCTTGACGTTTCCTCTCCCAGATACACGGATATTTTTATTTCCGATTAGATTAAGCTTTCAGGACTACCGTATTATGTAATCAATCTTTATGCTAGAATGAATCTTACAATCTGGTATTTTCCTGAAAGCTACGTACAACTAATAGCATTATGCTTCACTATGTAAAAATGAATGAAGTGGAATGAAGTGGAATGGTTATTTACTCTCTTAAAACTAGATTTGTCTAGGTCCTCTTACACAATGTTCGCTCTCTATTTTTAAGCGTTCCGTCGATTATCATTGAGAATAAACTTCCTTTCCTCATGATCCATTTCTCTCCCTAGTTGTTGTTGTTTTTGTTTTCATTAAGTTATGGATTTTTATTTATTCATCTCCGTAATAATTATTTACTAGTCTTTTTGCAAAAATTTGATCTTCTCTCTGCTTGCGCCCTTTTTTTTCTTCAGTATACCAATATTTTCGGTATATTCTAGGCCGACTATTGAGTATTTTCACTGTACCATCAGTTTCCAAGCGTCAAAAAGTCGCCTTACTCGCAGACATAATATACTATTTCTTTTATGAGACACCCTGTACCCCCTACATCCAACCAAAATGAATAACTCTGAAACTGTCGAGTATTTATGATGAGCAATGACTAGCCAGCGGGAAGCAGTCGGCAAACTGGCAGCCGAATTTTGCCTAAATGAGGCGCATTGCCTTTGATGTTGCACTTGTCGGGTCGCGCTAGCTGTCAAAGCCCATTTGCATCTGCCTGGCCCAAGTAGGATGCATTTACACCACTCTGGAAGCGATTGGTCTTCACGTATAACATAACGGTGCGATTTCCAGTCAAGAAAAACCCGTCGAATTTGGGAGCAAAAACCTTAATCAAAGACATGGTATAAGGTAGAAGATTCTGTTAATCACTGAGGGAAAGGGCACCATCCCCTTGCACGGTAGGATCGACGTCCGGTCTTGTTCGAAGATCTAATGCTGATGTAGACGTAGCGTGAATAGTTCGTTGGTAGATCGGTTGCTTTATGGGAATCTGGGTATTTGAGGGGATATTATATCAGAGGCCATATGCTTTATTCTCTGGTTATGTTCCTCTCTTTGATTTGTAGGTTAAGTTGTTCGTGGGAACCTAGAACTTTAGTTTACTTGAGGAAGATAATATACGTTCGTGTTTGATTTTTACCACTTCATGGTAATGCACTTATTTTCTCAAGCAAATAACTGCAACACTGATGGTACATTTTGTCAGTATTTCTAAGGGGTGTGATAAGAAGTTTGATCAAGTGAAGGTTCGGTGAAGACACTGAAATGAGAAATGAACCTAACTACAAACTGTTGAAATTTGTTTTTCATAAAGATAGCACATCTCAATGGACACCTGTTCCGATTTATTACCTTTATCACAGCCAAATGATTTTAAGGAAGAAAATATCTTGTCAAACGGCGACATCATTTCAAAACAATTCTGACTAATGTGAAAGCATCCAATTTGAAGGGTCTTTTTGTTCGTCTTGCAGTGGATGTGTTTTTGTTGTTGTTGTCACCGGCGATGGATTGATCTACCGGTCCGGGGGCATTTACGATGCAGTAATCGACAGGGGGAAAAAAATGATGGTATAAAAGAGAAAAATGGCGGATGAGACAGAATGAAAATGAGAAATGTGAAAAGCGCTGATGCATGGCACAATCCATTTGGTGAACAGGGGGAAGGTGATTAATCTTAATGTCCCTCGCACTTTTGGGGTTGAGCTCTCTCAGGGTATTGATTTCGGGGGTTCTCTCTGTTTAGTTCAATAACACATCCATCAAAATATTCTAGTCTCTTGCCTTTGATGGAACGCTAATTTGTGTTTCCCCTTCCATCAACAACTCGTCGTATTTTACATCTTGTTCTCGCCCTCTCGCTTCCAAGCCACCCCCCCTCTCTCTCTCTCTCTCTCTCTCTCTCTCTATCTATCTATCTATCTCTACATCTATCTCTCATTCTCTATACTCCATTATTGTTTGCATATCTTTTATCCCTGCACTGATTAACATCCCCTTCATCCTAATAATCGTTGAAAAGGATGAAGATGTTTAAAATGAATTCATGGCTTATTTGCACGTACTATAAAAACTTTTCCACAATATTTCAAGCTATAGGTATATCTCTATATGATATCGTAATGTTTATTAATTTTGATCAGTGCGAATTCCCTCCGATAATGATCTCATTTTCCCCCTTCACACATAATGGTCCCGTTCCACTAACACATCACTCATAATATCATATCATGAAGCAGGGGCAATTTATTTTCCTTCACGACACGTTTATGACATTATTACGATTCCGTCGGCAATATCATATGGACTACTTATACGACGGCTCAGCGTTTTTTTATTGCCCCCCCCCCCCCTTTAGGGTTTGGTACCTTGGAGATGGGCATGGGGCAGCCCCCCCCCCCTCACACACACACACACACACACACACACACACACACACACATACCAAGAATAATGATACAGAATTAACTGCGTGCCCTGTATGCTCCCGATTACCCCCCCCCCCCCCCCCCCCCTCCCTGAATCGTGAATGGGAATTGATGCTTCTGTCAACATCTTTTATTCTATTGAAGTTGACACTTTGGGTGAAACAACACAAAGCTGAATACTTCGCGACAAAGCTTTTTTATATACCCAGCTGTGATTATACCAGGGTGCATCTTTGCTACAGGCGAGCAGTACGGTCTCGATTTGTCTGTGAGAGAGAGGGGAAGAGGTATGATGACAGAGAATTATTGTTTCATTATAGAATTACAAAATGTTCAATTATGTCGCAGAATTTATATAATCTAGACGAGACCTTTTTTCCTTTGCACCGACAGTGACGCGTGCAACATACACCTCTCTCTTTGGTTAACATAGTTTTTATCCTAAAGAATAAACTTATAGGTCTGTCATTTAAATATTTTCCACAGCCAGTGGAAAAACAGACCTCAATAAAAGAATCATTCATTCGAATAATTTGTTCTTATTCTTATGAATAGAAACAAAAATTCCCCTTCAATTTGAAATTTGTGTTATTTTTTTCACCCCCCCCCCCCCATTCATAGCTTTCATAAACATTAACTCTATCTATAATATCATTAGTCATTTAGTAACTGATCAATTAATAATGTCGTACACATTATTCTTCCATTAAATGTTCGATATGCAGACCAACCTTCAGTATCCGATTCGGCGCTTCAAAGTTTCACTAACACTATCATGATATATGCGGTTCCATCTCTTAATGTAGTATTTTGCATAACGTCGTCTTTGATTTGCGACGAATATTGATGGAGTTTGTACCTCTTTTATTCATGTCTTAAGAAAGTACAGCGTACCGCACTCTCCAAAAAGATTGATACATCCAATCACTCTTCATTATGCTCCCTCTCTCTCTCTCTCTCTCTTCTCCCTCTCTCTCTCTCTCTCTCTTTCTCTCTCTCTCTCTCCCTTTTTCTCTCTCTCTATCCGCCTTTCTACCTCTCTCTCTCTCTCTCTCTCTCTCTCTGATTTCCTCTCACTCCACCCTCTTCCCCTATTATCATCCCCTATCTTCCTCTCATTCTCTATATATTTCTCCCCCCCCCTCTCTCTCTCTCTCTCTCTCTCTGTTGACCTTCTCTCATCTTCCTCTGTCTGTCTGTCCGTCTGTCTGTGTCTCTCTCTTTCTTTCTTTCTTTCTTTCTACCCCCTCTCTCTGTGGGCCTATCTTCTGCCCCCTCTCCATCTCTCCATCTCTCTCTCTCTTTCTCTCTTTCTCCCACCCCTTTACCTGCCTATCTCCTACCTTCTCTCATCCCTCTCGCCCCCCCCCCTCTCTCTCTCTCTCTCTCTCTCTTTATCTCTATATCCCATTTTATCTCATTTATTGCTCCTGCTCTTTCTCTCCCATCCATGCCATCCACACCCTCTCAGCCTTCCCTTATTGTCTCTCACCCCTCTGGCTTCTCCCCCCCCCCCCCCTCCCTTCTCTCTCCCACTCTCTCTCTCTCTCTCTCTCTCTCTCTCTCTCCCTCTCTCTCTCTCTCTCTCTCTCTCTCTCTCTCTAGCTCAATCCATCCCCCGTTTTCTCATCACAGGGATGTCTGGATTTTTGACACGGGCTAAACGAACCACATTCATCACTTTTTTTCGGTCCCCTTTGACATAATTTCCCCCATCTCTCTTCCCAGATTGCCGCCCGACTCATTCATCAGATGTTGAATTTCCCGCCAATCCTGCCAATGCACTTATAACATGCAGCACTTCTAGTCTACCTAGTCCCTATAGTCGAAAAGTCTGATGGTTTCAGAGTAGTTATTTATACTTCGAATATAGTTATTCATACCTATGTTGAATTCGAGGTTGTATATTTGCCTCTTGTTTACTACATGAATGTGGCGTTTTGCATTTTTTTTCGGACAGATAAAAAACATCAGTTACTACTGTAGAAATAACTTACCTTTTGAAAAAAATAAAATTCAATTTTTCGGATTCCAAATCTAAAATATTGAACCTTTTTGGAAACCCTTCACATCCGGGAAGTTTACTTTTGTTCTCATTTTAATCAGGCGTTACCCGAGATGCAGTTCTGCACCTTTTTCGCATGAACCTCTTGATCAACCCGCTAAATAAGACTGAGATATTTCGGGTTATAGTAGAACGAACTTTAAAAGCATGTAAAACGAAACAAAATCGTCTCCGATGGTTCAAATTTGCACCCTATTTGAAAGATGCTGCTGTTGGACCGTCGCCATTTGGTATGTTCTCAGTGAGTACTGAGTGATATGAGTGATATAAGAAAGTTATGAATTTTTGAAGTTGTAATCAATCAAACACACATTGGCAACTCCGTGACGTATCTTGCGAGCTCCTTTCCCATTTGCTCTGTTACAGAAAATTTCATAAATTTGCATTTTCTTACTTGTTTATGAAGGAATAAATTTGTTTCGTGCAGGTTGTGTGTAAAAACATATGTGCCACGATTATATCTAGGATGCATGTATGATTAAATATTTCCTTTAGAAAAAATGGATAATTATGATTTTTTTAGTACATGGCAAATGAGAGAGGAGCTCGCAAGATACGTAACGGAGTTGCCAATTTGTGTTTGATTGATTACAACGTCAAAAATTCATAACTTTTTTTTAATTTCTTATCAGATTTTGCTCAAACTTCATTGATCTGGGCCCTCTTGCATAAAAAGTTGCGATTAAACGCAACTCAAAAAATTAAACGCAAGTCCAAAATACGCGATCCTGATTGGTTGAAAATCAAGTTGCGTTTAATTTTTAGAGTTGCGTTTAATTGCAACTTTTTATGCAAGAGGGCCTTGTTTTTTTTTTTTTTTTTTTTTCTCCTTCTTTTAAAGTGGCGTTAAACTGGTAGAACTTGAACACCGCCACCTTACAGTGATTGCAAAATGAAGATTATAGTTTGAAATTTAATTGCATTTTATTTTGAATTTGACAAACAGCTTGTTTGGATAATACGCACATTTTATATTTCAAACTATTATTTCTGACTTGGCAAATGTGGAAAATTGCCTGCAGGTTCATTCAAAGCTTCTGCAAACTAGAATGGAGCATGGCTGTGGATGGAAAATAAGAGGCACAGACACTTTTTCAGATCCTGTTAAAAGGTGGCGCTATTTAGGAGCTTCAGTTTACTGTCACTTTAAAACTAACTTGATATCAGGGTGGATTTCCCTTTAACAGGTACACCTGGGTCGAGAGTGGAAAAAGTAGACTAATGTCTTGCCGAAGGAGAGTCTTGTCATGCCAGGGCTCGGACCCACGACCTTCGTATCTTCAGTCAAGTGTATCCCTCGACGACGACACCTCCACTGCTTGTATATGATCATCATACAGCAAATTCGCAGAGAACTGTTGACATTATCGGCGGTCGCCAAGTCAGTCCAGGTGCCATGATAATCTTCGCATCTTACATAAATCGTTTTCAGTGGATATAAAAAGCATTATGATAAAAATGCATATGATGATGATATCCTTTCGAAATGAAGGCGATATTGTCTGTAACTACATATTACCGGTATAATGTATATTAATGAGCATTTTTAAAACAATCTATTTTTAATAACTTTTATTTTATCTAAGATGGAGAAATAGTTGAGACAGCAGCTGCAGCACCTGCGCTAATCAATATAACCCGACATTTTGTACCATTTGCAACATTTGCTCCTGGCTTTGATATTTCGTCGAAGATATAGAGTTAGGATAAATCCTCGAAATAGAAATTGGATTGTATTTGGGTTTACGATTATGTGTTAGGTCTAGGTTTGAAGTTAGGACTTTAGATCGTGTAGGTAGGATACTGCACAGAGCAATTGTCGCCGAAGCATGTGTCGTACGACCCTTTCTGTATTGTGAATAATGTCAACTGCGTCACCTGAGTAAAATTTCTCTCTCTCTCTCTCTCTCTCTCTCTCTCTCTCTTTTAAAAGTAAACGTATAAATCCTAAGATAAAATTCATAGTGAACTGGTGAAGCTTATAAGTTTAAGACTTAGAAAGCTGGGAATTTCAAAGAACCTATATTAGTTGGTGTATATTCATGGCAGACCTTATATTACAAAAATATATTTTTCCCCTTAGAAAGGAAAAGATTATCAGCCGACTTTTCTCGAGAAACGAAAGCCGATATTTTGAGTGAACACCGTATGACCTTTTGGGTGATACAAGTACAAAGGCGATTACATCTTTCCTGAACAAAAATATGTCGGGTCCTTAGTGCCCTCTTCCATAATGCTAAATCAAAACCATCCATCAAAGGATGAGAAGAAGCTGTTGTCAAAGACGACAGAACGCACATCCATCTAGCTAGCTTCATTTAGTTCTTAATGAGCTACACGGGTTTCAACTCGTGGAAGTTAGCAGCGTGTTTTCAAGCACATCCATGTGTTACAATGACGCAGGGCATCAACGCGGCAAACATCAAAGCAAAAGGAGAAAATTGCAACTCGCATTACACGGGGACATTCATCATCATAATGTGCGGGAAATTACGCGAACGAGGGCTTCATTCTCCAGCCCGGCGTAGCCGCGGGCCCAACGGTGGAACAGACCGCTGAGTTTTCTGTCGGAAATGATGCTATTAGGCAAAGCTCGTAATCGCAGAAAGAAAGAAAGTGCACGGGTAAATTAACCTACAAAAATAAGCTTATTTTGACCTTGGGGGTATCATTAAAATACTGTAAAGACCTACGCGAGATAAGAGAGGGGAAAGAATAAGAGTTGTTCGTGCGGCACAGTTGTAAAGTAACCGAGGCATTGAAATAAGTTGTTTCGCCAACCACTACAGACGTATCCCCTTATTTCTTTCATGATTTTTGTTGTTGCCAGGTTGCGGAATGGACAAGGTATAGTGATTAGCTTGTCAAGTGGATCATCATGATAATGAAAGCAATCGAATTATGGAACAAGATGAAAGAAGGGTGATTAATAATCAAGGAGAAAAAGTGCAACGAGAGGCCAAGCCTATATGCCTGTCATCGCGAAAGGGTTGAACTTTTAGGCAACCTTTGACAGTCTTCGACAAGATAGATACACACCCAGTCATCTTGTTTTGTGGACTTATTTTCGACATCCTCGTCAATAATCGTAGAAAATAAGATGCAAGTTTTCGGCAAAGATTTTCCTTTCTCATTTTAGTCTCATCCTCTACTACCGTAGGTCATTATATCGCTCAAGAGAGAGAGAGAAAAAACATCACAGCATAACCGACTGATGCTGCAGCTGAGGAAGTATTTTTGTCGCCAATGACACTTAGTCGAATGCAGAAAACTGGAGCAAAAGCATTTAGCAATTGCTTTGTCTATATATTGGCAATTGCTTGTTTTTTACATTTATAATTTATGTGAAGATATAAGCAAAAGCCTAAAAAGCATTTGCTTTCTACATTATGTCTTTGGGTCTTCTTTCAATACTTGTTTGGTCATATATCCATACATGATACATACTTCTGTATTGTGCAACGGATTTGAATTTGGCATATGATGTGGATGTTCAATGAATTTAACTCGATTTGAGACACGGCACTCTTGACAGAAAATATATTTCCTATTTTTGTGATCCTTGCTCCAAAAGCAAGACTTTGTGTCAAATAATAGATGGTCAAATACATAGGCATAAAAGTAGAAATTGATCTTCTGTGCTTTTGATGGGAACTTCACTGCGAAATAAAAGCTAAGGAAAGCAATTGCTAGTGATATGGATTCGGCCGCAGTTATGATCTACAGACAAAGCATAAAAACGGCACATTTTCATTATTTTCTTCTTTATCAATTTTGATAGAGATAACAACTACATGTTGACGAAAAGGATGCACCATTTCTGATCAAACTCTAAACTAAGCAAAGATTGCACTTTCTGCATGCACTGTCATAAATGACAGATTTTACCATTTCTCTATACTTTCAGTGAGGTTTAACTCTACATTTAGTGAGATTTAAGACGCAGAAGAATAAGGGGATTGAAGGGGGAAATGGGCTGGATAATTAGATATCTTTTTCAGACCGACAGCCATTTTCAGTTTACGCTTCCCCGCCCGCCATTGGTAATGTGAAATATGTTTTCAGATATGGAAACGGACTCACCGAGGTACTTTGAAAAGCGGTCCTAAGTCCGGCCTAATCCCATCTTATATACGCAGAGAAAGGGATTCATTTCGAGAGGTATAAAGAATCACCCGCCCCGCATTTCGTCCTTCAAACATTGCAACTCGACAAACTAATTTTATTGTTGGGCGAAAAACATATCCTTCGCTTGTTTTGCTGACAATAATGTCAATTTCGTTTCTTTCTCCCCTCCCTTTTCCTCCCTTATCTCATCTCATATTGCTGTTTTTCCATATTCTTGTTTTATGATGACTGGTGTACAAATGAAATAAAATATGTTCTGGTGTACAGTGCAGTGACACTGAACTCAGGTATACGGCGAGCTGAGGTTTTTCTTTTATATGATCTTCACAAAGATTACCTACTGCCAGGGGGCATAATATGAAAGCACCGTACGAAGAAAATGGGCAAATGTCGTTCTTTGTTAGCGGGAACTATTTCTTCTCATTTTCATAAATGAGGTTTCGCGTGTAGGGTGAAGTACTCGAAATGTCTCCATTATACCATTATCTTTCCGTCGCTAAAGAAGGGAATACTGCACTTTTGAATTAGCGTTAGCATTAGTGTCGTAGTCGAGCGGTTTGAACGCATAACCGGAGATGCGAGTGTCGTGGGTTCGGGCCCGAGCATGCGCAGCTCTGATGTCCTATTGATCATGCCTATGGCAAGACATTAAAGCTACATTTGCCGTTCTCGACCCAGGTGTAGTACATTGGTGCTTGGTATGATTAATTCCTTATAATGCAATATGCGCCACAACATTGGAAGCTAAAGATGCTGACGTAATTTTTTGTTTGCGCTACATAAAAAATGAATATTATTATTCTAATATACATGTCGTAGTGGGAAGCTTGCATTTGTTTAAAATATTTTCTCATTGACTACATTGCATGAGTCTGGACAACAGACTATACCTTTAGACCAGTTACTTTGTGGTTGGAGTACTAAAAAGATGTACAAATAATTAGTGATCTATTTAATGTTTTTACATCCGTGTGGAAGAACACTATTGCATTAATATAGTATAAATTAAGGACGGCTACATTAAAAGTTTGAATAATATTGTTCTTATTAAATTGCAACGACAACTAGCGTGACTTGAAAGATTTTTATAAAGTTGGTTCAGATAATCGAACTACCCGTTAGTTAGAGTTTAGTCCTATGTGCCCAACAGTGAACAGTTTCAGGAAAAGTGCCGTAACTTTGTTATGAGTTTAATGGTTCTAAAACATCACAACTGCTCCCTGTTACTGCCTTTCATAATAGACTCTAGACAGATATTATAAGAGTAGTCTTTAATCAGAAAAGGGCTGATGAGGCTTGACTGAAGTCATTAAGAAAGTAGGTAAATTGAAAATAGAATACTACAGGGGCAGAGCCGGGATTGTCAGAAAGGAGAGGGATGGCGAAATTTTTTTCCCAGGAATTGTTTTCTCGCGGGAATGATGGTGGTATTGATGATGATGAAGATGATGGAGATGATGGTGATGATGATGGTGACGATGTTGATGATGATGATAATGATAATGATAACAATTATACCCATACCTGTCATGCCTGTTGTGAGACGAAATAGATTCTATGTGATAAATAATGCATCTAATTTCTTTTAAACTTGTTTTTTCTATATGTCTCTGTCTGTCGCTTCTCTCTTTCTCTTTACCTCCCTCCCCTATCTGCCTCTCTCTCTCTCTCTCTCTCTCTCTCTCTCTCTCTCTCTGCATTTGCACTTTGTAGTGCGCTTTTTTACAGCAATAATTTACGTTCAATCATTAAATAAGGGTTTCTCTTCTCTTGGTATGTCTGGCAAATACATGAACAATATTTCCTATATATATATATTCGTTACAGGACTACATCGTAACCGTTATACCCATCCTCAATTCGACCTTGTATCATCGTCCATTGTCACTACTTTTCTCATATTTCTTTTCACCTCCCCCATTATCCTCTCTCTCTCTCTCTTTCTCTCTCTCTCTCTCTCTCTCTCTCTCTCTCTCTCTCTCTCTATATATATATATATATATATATTTCTCTCTCCCTCTATTTCACCCTCTCTGTGTTTCTATATCTCTTTTTGTGTGTCTATGTCTTTATGTATTTGTCTGTTCTTCTGTGTTTTTTTCTCTCCCCTCCATCTCTCCTTTCCTCCTCCCTTCCTCCCTTCCCCCTTCTCTCTCTCTCTCTCTTTCTCTCTCTCATCCTCCCTCTTTTTATAGCTGTCGCACTGTAACCCTCATTATCTTTCCTGTACAGCGCGCTCTCTTTCTTTCTCTCTCTCACCTTCCTTCTCTCCTTCCTTCTCTCCCTCTCCACTTCTCATCTTTCAGTCTTTGATGTTCACTTCTTTCATTATCTCTCAGATCCAACCTGTCAGTCTGGTTTATCTCTCCGTGCCATCTTGCTTGATGACATTCGTTCCATAAAAGGTACTGTAGGGCTCCATAATGTCCCTTTATTTATTAGTCTCTTGCCAGACAGTTTCCCTCTGTCTCATTTGGCTAATGTTCACGTATTTCACCCGACGAAAACACACTGATGTATACAGCAACACTCCAACTCTCTTCCATATCTACCCCCCCCCCCCCGACTCCTCAGATAATAGAGAAAAAGCAGAAATGTCTCGTAATTCTCCCCACTTTTGTCGGTATGACTATTGCAATAAAACGACGAGACATTCCATTTTATCAACGTCGATATGAAAATATATGGCCTCATAACTCCGGACGAAATTGCGACATTTACGAAGAGAGAACGACCGTAAAAGGGTCCGCCCGCCATCTCATCGATGATTTACAGCCACCATAAAGAAACTTCTCGAAATGTGTCGTTAACTTCATATTCGTGTTGCATCAAACGCTGCGATTATATTTTAGGCTAAAAATATGAGTATACCATTTATGACTGGGCATTAAGAGTTATAAGCGCATGGATGCAATAGACAATTCTCTCAAAAATAGTTATTTATGTGCTTGTTGCATTCAGATCGCGAAAAAAAAAATCCACATTTAAAGTAGGCCTGAACACTTCGCCTAACTATAAACAATAATAGTATAACGTGTGCTACATAAAGTGCCCATCTCTTTGACATTATGCAGCAAAATACGAATGAATGAATTCATATTCGATCTCAGCTTCAAACATAATATTTAACATGATATTCCCGCAAAGTTATGGAGTCTGTATTCTATTTTTTATCAAATTTTATGGCAATTGTTAGAAATACATTTACCACAATGATTTAAGATTTTCTAGAGCGGGTGAACAAGAAGTGTTCGTTCAATTCAGTTTGAACCGTATAAAGCGATAGGCCGATAGCGATATGGAATCGTTCCATTATTGCAGGGATTTACTATATCAATACAGTGCATAGTGTTTTGTGTTTGTTTCAGCCAACTCCCAAACCATTGAAATCCGTTTATTTTAGTATTTCTACAGGAAAATAATAAGTATCAAACACACACAAACCTACAAAAACACCTAAAACAGAAACTCATCATCCACAGCATGATGATTATCAGTGGCCTAGCTACGGCGTAGCTTCGAAAAAATGGAGATGGAAATAATAGAAGATAGGACCCCCTCCTAGATCCTCCCATCGTTTGGTCGTCTTGTAAATTTTCATTTCATCCCCTTAGTAGTAATTTATTCTAATAAATAATATTCATATGAAAACGATTCGATGAAATGTGTAAAGACAATTATGCTTCTACCGCAACCTAAGTTTATACGAATTACAAAAATAATTTTTTTTTTCTTAAATTGTGTTTTATTCAGAGAGTTCATCAAATAAATAGGCCGCAAAAATCCCGCTCGCCGCCGTCTCAAGAACTCAAGCTTACAGTAAAACAAAAAGACATTAATTACAGGTGACAGCAAACAGATCGAGTGGAGACTCAGCCTGACACTTTGGTTTCTATAGGTATTGAACCACAACTGGGTGACGTACAGAGATAGAACTTCTATTCTTCTTTTTTTTTTTACTTCTTCAAATCTCACAAGATCAAGCCTTTTCTCATTAGACTCAGGTTACATGAATCAGAACGGTAATTTCCCCCATAATCCCAGCTTTGACAGGACCCGGAAGTACGGAAGCTTAACCAAAAGAGGGGGGAAAACGATTTAAGGGAGACCGTGCATGGGGAAATAATTATGGAGAACAATATTGACATACAAACAAAGATCAAAATCAGTTTCAAAACCTCGCCTGGCCTCAATCTTGAGCGAAACATACTTTTATCATATTCTAATATTATCATTTATTTGAAGAATTTGTGTCAAAATGATTTTTTTTTTCATGTTTCGGATCATGTAGGCTACTAGCGTCATAGATGAAACTGGGGGTGTGGCGTTACGTCATGAGGGGTGTGTGCAAAAAATAAAAAATGTCCCGCTATTTTTAGATGAACCTCCGGGCAATGTTTGACAGAGCCAACGACCCTGATATTAATACAAAATAATGTATTTCAAGTTCAAGAAAGGTATTATCGCTACCACTGAGCAGCAATGAGTTTTATTCCACGGTGACTGTGTACACTTGGACACTGTATCAGTTCCATATAACTATCTTCATGATATTAGCCATTATGACACTATTTCATTACCACAGAACGTAGGTCCATAATATACCTAGACAAATAAAGATACGGTCAAATCCGGCCTTAGTCCAACGAATATAATTTTATAGCTCGTGAACCCGGTGTTTAGTGTGTCTGTAATACACAACTGGTACCATAGAAAAGACTGCAATAATCTTCAGAATTGAAGGAGGCAGTTGTACCCAAGGAAGAAGAAGAAGAAGAAGAAGAAGAAGAAGAAGAAGAAGAAGAAGAAGAAGAAGAAGAAGAAGAAGAAGAAGAAGAAGAAGAAGAAGAAGAAGAAGAAGAAGAAGAAGAAGAAGAAGAAGAAGAAGAAGAAGAAGAAGAAGAAGAAGAAGAAGAAGAAGAAGAAGAAGAAGAAGAAGAAGAAGAAGAAAAAGAAGAAGAAGAAGAAGAAGAAGAAGAAGAAGAAGAAGAATACTGAAGAAGAGTGTGTAATCAATCCTGCGAGAATTGTGAGGCACCCGATAAAACCGAAGAGAAAAGGAGGAAGGCTAAGAAGAAGGGAAAGAAGAGAAAGGGAAGAAGGGGAAGGAGAAGGAGAAGTAGACAAAGGGGAGGAGGTAGAGAAATAAAGAAAAGAATGAGAAACGAAATGAAGAAGGAGAATACAAGGAGAAGAAGAGGAAACGAAAACGAAAAAGAAGGGGGAAATGGTTAATAAACTTCGAAAGAATTGTATGTATTTTAACCATGATGGAAAATTTTAATCACAATATTACAGATTTATTCATCCCTTCAACCGCTCAATGCCATTTGAAAATCAGGAACCAGGCGGTAGTGACAAGATTTGACAGATGAATTCAGAAAACCGAAATGGAGAATGCTTGTCGGAATCGGGGCGGAAACAGGAAGAAAACCCGAGAAACCGTCGACGAGGTGGGGTCGAAACGCGAGCTCGCGTGTGGGCGAGTTTGTTACCGGGAGATAACACCCGAGGGTCATTGTCCTCTGGCAAATCAGAGTTAAAACGAAATGGCAAAAGGTAATATCCCAAAAGCTATAAATCAGAATCATGCATGGCAAACATAATTTATAGGCAAGTTTGAAAAAGACAATCGCTGAGATGTAATAGGCCTACATTTATATGATTATTACAGAAGTCAACCCCTTTTTCTATTGGCAAGGCAAATAGGTTGTATACTGTTCATACAGAAGCACAGGAGCACTGGCCCTCATTACTGCTCCATCGAGTGTCAAAAGAAGAGGGGAAAGAAAGAACGAACGAAAGAACGAGAGAGAGGGGTAAAGGTAAAAGAAGATAATTTCACCATGCAGGGAACTGAAAACACTGGTTCCCCGGTTTGACCCCTCTCCCACACCCTCAATATACTCGGTCGCTTTGCTCCCTTGCCGATCATCCACCACCTGGATTAAAGGACCTGTGCCCCCCCCCCCCCCCATAATCAGTTCCCTTTCACCGATTGTACCCACGTATGCTATACGTCAGTGGCACTACACACAAAAATTAAAGGTTCAAATTTGCACCCGATATAAACCGATACAATAGCCATGATAGCAGCAACCGTGAGCTTGAGGATAAAATTTTGCATTGAAGCGCATGCAGGGACCTATACTGCGAATGCTTTAAGTTGCACAATATTATTGCACCTATTGAGGTTTAATGATACACCTTTCTTCGTCAGGTTTCGTCCGTCCAGGGTGTATATTGGCCGTATATTGGCAACTTTTGAGGTTCAAATCTGCCAAACCATTTGAGGTGTAAATTTTAACCTTAATTTTCTTCTTGTGTCTTTATCCTAGTAAAAACTATATGCGGTGTACATAACAAACTACATGTATTTTATTATTTGTATACAGTTAACAACGACTATCCCGATGCTTTCCTGTATAAGCCTTATGGCGATATTTACAAAAGGTAGTTCAATGGTGTTGACTACCAAAACATTTTTTTAGAATAATGATAGAATCCATTTCATGGCTATTGATATCAAAATAATATTAGGTTCCAAAAATGATAGACGACAATTCATATGGCTTCAATCATGATTTTACAAAAACCTCAAAAAATAGTTTTGTGGTGAACAGATGGTGATAAAATGTGAATATGAATGCAACATCTAGCAACAATTTTCTTGCTACATAATGATACCATGACAATGCCATGTTAACAAAGAGAAAAACTATACATTGACAGTGATTGTTGCACGGAATTTACACAGTTGATCTTAATGATGATGATGATGATGATGATGATGATGTTGGTGAAATTAACGAAAATAAATAGAATTTGAAATGTTATATTATAAGTGGTTTTAATGAAAATGATTGCAGCTATCAAGAAAGCATTAAAAGCACTACAATCTTGACAATTGTGCAAGGGCGCTTGTAATTGCGCTCATAGGGCTTTGTTATACCAAGGGCTGTGTATGACTCAACTGGCCAACTCCCTCTAAAAAATATGGAGGCAAAACTTGTGAACGTGAAGAGTTTTACAATCCTTGTATTAAATTTAAATTCCGAGGAATTTATCAAATCAGTATTATCATATTCTGCTCACAGTAGTGAAATTATACGAATATATTTTCTCCCCAAGACAAGAAAACAAGGTTGAAAAAAATGTAAGGGGAACAGGTTATATTTCAACAGCCTCCTAATCCAGCATATCGTCACTGTTTATGATCTCCGAAACATCAGCTCTGTGTGGCCTACATCTGACCAAGGATCTGACACGACAGCCCGCCACACAAAATACATCAGAGATCACTCGCTGCAGCCGTCAGTTCGTAAACATATCGAACCATCGGACATATGGCAGCAAACGATGCCGAGCCCGCCCCGCTAAGGTGCCGCCTCGGCTCCGGTGATTTAAGGCAGCCGCTAACAGACATCTGAGTGGAGAAGGCTAGAAGCCGCAAAGACGCTAGCGGATTGAGAAAGCCCGCCTGGCCATTAATTTTGTTGGTTGTGGCAGCGCTGAAAGATGTCTGGAGACGTGCAGGTTTTGGCTTGACGATACAGACGTTCTTTCGTCTCCAGAATTGGTTTGTGGGGGATTACGAAGCGGAAACATCGCTTAGTAAATAAGGAAAAGCTATATAGTGGGATACAAGATGTTTAATTATATTTTATGTTAGAAAGTGATGAATGCTGTGCTGCCATTCTGCCTAAAACATATAACCATCAAATCAAGGATCCCTATTTCTCCTTTTTCCTAGTATTTTACTGATTATTCAATTAATCCCCCACAGTATTTTTACTGCCACGAATCGCCACATTCACTTTTTTTTGTCCTCAGCCTGAATTATGACAGTCCCACTAATAATCTGAACATTATATCAGTATGTAATGCATACACCGGCGTAACCATATCATATAATTTATAATCACATTATATTTTATCAAATTTATAGAACATATCTATTCTTTTCTCACTACCATGACACGCGGGGGGTGATCTAGCACTACTAGTGCTAGAGGTTGGGGGGATGTGAAAAAAAATAACCTCTTACTTTGAATTCAAGTATATGTTTAAAGAAATTATAGACATCAATTAGGTACAATATAATATTACTTTGAAATTAACTTAATTAAAATAAATGAGGGAGAGGTTTGATGTATGTTCGATACCAACTATTCTACCTCATATAAGAAACATATGATCTGTAATTAAAATAATGAAATAAAATCGACCTCTTGAGACCCAGACGAAAGAAAATAGAAAATTGTCCGTATGTTGTGCGATTATTCAAATACCAAGAGAAGAAATTTCACCTGAGATGAATAAAGAAATTATGTTATATGGGGAAAGAGGAATAGAGGAATACATACAAAATCACAGAAAACAACCTACAACGTGAAAAATATAATCTTTGGGAAATTGCTAACAATAAACTATTGAGGGCGCCAATGCACTTTCAAGAATAGGAGTTCACCGATATGACTGATCTCTATGGAAATACAAAATTGAGATCAATGGTAAAATATTCATTTATCCCCTATCACTTCACTAGACTAATAAAGCAGTTCCTTTTGACTAAATGCAATTTGGAACTTCAAAGTATTACATGCAGTACAAACTTCTCACGCCACTGTATGAAATAAAAGGAAACTTGAATAATCAGTTGTGTCTAGTCGTTTATTCCCGTATCTCTACAAAATATAAATACATGTTGCAGGGCCTACAGGTTTTCTGTAATTCTCTAATATAATTGACAAATCACATCTTAAACCGTTGCATATAAGTATAAATCAGTATAATAGAAGATAAAAGTGGTGACCCATGTTTCCTTAATTTATTCGCATTCTGATTCTCTAAATGCAAGTACATGTAGAAACATTTTTATCTTCAGAACTCTCAGGATTTTATCATAAAGAACATTGAAAATATTCAGTGTATTTGTTGTAAAACTTCTTTTTATATATAAAAAACCTTATCATTTTCATGTCTATATCTTGGATGCGATTTACTTGGCTTGCTGATATAGCTGTTTATCATCTGCTTATCCCACTGATCTCCACAGAAAATTTCCGTATTTCATTCAATGTAGAATTATTCGCATTAGATGGCGCTATTCCACTTTGTTCAGGAGGAGACTATTCTGAGGAAGTCTTTTCCTAATACTTCACCCGACTTTGAAAAAAACTCAGAAATAGAGAGGGGCAACCGCGTAGCCAGGATTTAATTTTAGGGGGCGGTTGTGAGCACTTGCCGATGAGCACGCGAAGCGTGCACCTCAGGGGTGGGTGCAGGGAGGGGGGGGGGGGGGAGTTTCCCCCCTCCCACGCGAAAGCTTTGACCTTTCAGCAAATTTGAGAGAAAGATAACGGCTCGTAGCACCTTTTTTTAGGCGGAAAGTTAGTTTGACGCCGTGATTGCTTTTCAGTTATTTGGACGCAATACTGTACTGTATGTAACGATGGGCGCAGGGAGGTGGGGGGGAGTTTCCTCCTTTCCGCGCAAAGCACGAAAACGTTGACGTTCTGGCAAATTTGAGAGAAAGATAACGGCTCGTGTAGCACCCTTTTTAGGCGAAAAGTTAGTTCGATGCCCCGACTGCTTTTCAATTATTTGGACGCAATACTGCACTGTATGTAACAGGGGTGGGCGCAGGGATCAAGGGGGGAGTTTCCCCCTTGCCGCGTGAAAGCTTTGACGTTCTGGTAAATTTGAGAGAAAGATAAAGGGGGGAAACTTTGCCGTTTTAGCAAATTTTGAGAGAAAGATAACTGCTCGTAGCAACTTTTTAGGCTTTTTTTTTCTCACTTCCCCCCGCTTTTTCGCCCTCGCTTTTTTTTTTCCTTTTTTTTTTAGTAGGCGTTTGGGGGGCGACTGCCCCCACCGCCCCCTGGCTACGCGCCTGGAGAAGGGGAAGGATAATATTGCAGAAATTACACCTTAATCTTTTATTTTTTGCTCTCTTCCTCTTTCTCTTTGTTATACTTTTTATACTCCCTTCTCCCTGTCTGTCATTTCTTATAACATGTATTTTAATTGCTCTTTCTCTCCCCTCTATTCCTCCAAAACCCATCTTTCTATTATTTTTTTATTCTCTCCCTCTCTCTCTCTCTCTCTCTCTCTCCTCCTCCCCCCCCCCCCCCCCCCCTCTCGCTCTCTCTCTCTATCTTTCTCTTACTCCCCTCACATACTTTTTTCTATTCATCTCTCTAACTCAATCTCTACCTCAATCTCTACAAATACTAAATGAAAATTAGTCTCATTATCACTTCATACTCTTTTCTGATGTACGACTTTACCATGCCTTCGGGAACATAATTTGTTTATCTATAATAGTATAGAAGTGAAGAATATTAAATATTTCAAAACATAGGTGTGATGTAGGTATGGAACTTCAATCATTTTTAACCAAAATGCAGGTGCCTTATTTCTGTATAGCAATTTAAACTAAAGAGCATTTTATGACATCTTAAATTTTACAGGTAATTAAATTGTGAAGAAAATAATCCATGACATAAAGTAATTCAATTACAATTCTCATTTTAGCATTTATTGTGTATAACTCGAAGGATCTTCAAAATCATAGAAATTTTAGAAATAATGGATTTTTCATTGCACATTTGAAAAAAGGCCCACAGAAATATTGGAAATTAAACTGTTATCCTTGTCCTAAGCCTACATGATTTCAATTCTTCCTTAAAAAGTACCAATCACCAAAAACTATTATACTCTGTATGTTAGAGGTACAATGTCACTATACTACATGTACATTCAAAATATGAACTTCAAATGTTGATTCTATAAAGAGATATTGCAAGTTGAAACGCACTCTCAATATACAACGACTTGTGAGGAGACGAGGCGACGCACCCATACGTGCTCGTATAGAATATGGGCCTGCGAGGAACCTTTATTTTTCTCATACTACTTAACCGTTAACCTATAGAAGCCCAAGTAAAATGTTCTAAGGTTAATTTCATACATACTAGCTGTACACAAATTATTTTTTAGGGGATTGGTACATATTAAAGGCTCGTTCACATATGATGCGGGAAAACTTGATTTTTTTAAACGTGTAAATGAATGTCGAGTGGGGAGCGAATAAAGTATCTGCCTGCAACGAAGGTCTTATGCATACTCACTTATCTGCATGTTATAAGATGCAAAAATGTAAAGTGCATTAAGCAAATTGCACTTTAGAAAAAAAACCTGCCTTTCACCGCATCACATGTGAACAATCCTTTAGATGGAAAATGTTCTTATAATCTCCTTATGCTTCTATATCAACAATGTCACAACTATTCGTTGAGTATTCTTTATAAACATGGAATGTTGCCTCTTGAGCATGCGGTCAGTTCATCAAACTACAGTGGAACCTCGTTATAACAAACTCCTTGGGACCAAGGAAATTACCTCTTTATATCAAAACCTTGTTATATCAGGGCTAAAAAACAACAGAATACAAAGAAGTGGGACTGGCAAAATTACCTTGTTATAACGAGTTTGTTGTAACAGTGTTCTTTATAACGAGGTTCTACTGCATTCGTAACAGCTAAATACACGTACAATCCACAATATAGCAGCCAATGAGTAACTCTTGAATAAAAGCGGAATATTATTATTATTATTATTATCATTATTATGCTCATGTCTGAAAAGTACTTTTTTGTTTACAGGAGCTCTTTTTGGCTTTGGAGATGTAAAGTGCTATTTTCTCAGTGATTTTTATGTTCTTTATTGTTTTACCAGAACTAAATCGGTCACCACTCCCATGTAATTTTTATGCTGATCGCTCTCTACCCACCTACTGAGTGAGAAGAAGAAAATACTATGGTAAAGACAAGTACCAAAGAAGACAGATCACAGCATTGCACTTTTAAATCAGAAAATTACTGGCAACTCTTCTAGAGTAAGCAAAGGAATCTTGTTGCATTACATGCACATACTCATTACCCCCCCCCCCCCCCAACCTGGACCTACGTTCACACAACCCTACCATGGTAAAAATAACTTTCCTATCACTATAATACAAGTTACCTAACTCTTCTAACTCTCCTCTCTACTAATTGACATTTTGCTCTTTATAAGAGGGAAAAGAATTGCTTTGCTCCCTTCCCAAAAGACCCTCCCCCACTTCCCTCCCTACTCATCCCACTCCAGAAATCACATTTTAAAATGTCCAAACCCTCCAAGGGCAGCCGTTTCTGACTCGACCAGTTCAAATATCTCATGGGTTTTCATCCAGCAAAGAAACGGACTTACAGAAATCACCTGCAAGCCAGCAGAATTACAAGAAGCAGATCTTCTTGAGCATGCCACGCCACGAAACAGGCAGAATAGGCACTGGTGGTGGCAGGTTACCCTTTTTTTTCCTCTTGCTCATAGTGACAAACATCTTTCTTTGCATTTCTGGCACAGTACTTCAATGGCTTTCCTCACACCCATCGAAGGAGAAAGGTGATGACCTTCAATCACCTCAAGGTCATGATCATCAATGACATTCTCAATGACATCATTAAAGACACTCATTTCTCCAGGCCGATCAGCTCCTCTGGTCTCTTGTACTTCCAGTCTGTCTCTGATAGCCAAACCATCTTTTTCCTGAGGTCATTCAGTCTCTGCTCATTGACCTCTGCAAATACATAAGTATGGTTAATAAAAGAGGTAAATATTATACTTGAACCTGATTGTCTAAACAATTACTGCTTTTAGAATCAGTACTTTTCTTCTTTGACAGTACCGATAAAATGGGATTGAATCTTTAAATAATTTTACAGGTTGTTACAGGTTACACATAGCTATAAAAAATTAAAAATAATAGATCTACTTCATGTGAAAATGAAAACTGTATACAATTATCTACCAAATTTTATGCTGGTCCAGGTTTCCTTTTGATATTAATACACAATATTTATCTTTTCACAGTGATGATTATTTAGTTTATTAAAAACTTATAAAATAAATACTATAATTCATGCGCAATTCAAGTTACTACAGGAGCTGATTTTCAATAATGTTTTGCGACATTAAAATATGATTTTCATTCTACCATTGCAAGATTTTTTTTTTAAAGGAAAGAAAGAAATCATGAAATCCAAGAGTAAAACCTTGCCTACCCTAGATTCTTCTACATTTGGGAATAAATTTTTAGTTCAGTATATCTAACCTTTCTGGAGATTTTTCACACAGTTCTCTGTCAGCTGCTCAACTTCCATTTTATCCAGCTGCAGATCTACAAATAAAAAGAATAGAAATATTAGAGTAGCCTTTTTGGCATTATTGTGCCTTCGTACACCCTATGTGTTCGTACGCCGTACGCTGTAAATAACACTAACACATTATTGGTGGTGTGACCAAATTTCGTGCACAGGGCAATATCTCATAAACTAGAAAAGATTTCAAAAATCTGATAGCACCATTGGATAAAGGAAGCTAAAATTGTGTACGAAAGCAGATTAGCCCCACCTTTTTTTCATTTCTAAGGCAATATCATGAAACAGGAAATCAGCATTCACTCATCTCCACACGGTAGCGCTTCGTTCCTATTTCCATCAAACGCACTGGTGTCCTCTCACTTTCTCCCTCCATAGACCTCACAGGAGTGCACTTATACATGTACACATACAAGCTTATAAGCTTGTACTCCACAATAGCTTTTACGGGTGAATAGTGAATAGGCTTCAATAGGTTTTGTGTGTGTTAGCTGGCCATGATCCATTCTAGATTATTCATACATAAGAGGAAAATTATTTATTTAAAATTTCACTTTCAACTCTGAAACTTCAAATTTGTAGCATAGTAAGAGTTGAAGAGTCCCTGAATCAGCTCAGGTAATCTAGCAAATTTAAGAAAAAAAAAATCTTGCTTAGAGCAATTTTATTGTCTGTTTTTGACCACTGCAACAGTGAATGTTTGCATGAGTGTGTAGATCATGTAGATCTACATGCACTAGATCACTCATAGGCCCTTGCCTATGTGGGACTGTGTCCGACATTCACTGTTGCAGCAATCCAAAACAGACAACAAAATTGCTCTGAGCAAGATTTAATTTTCTTAAATTTGCTAGATTACCTGATTCAGGGACTCCTTAACTCTTAGTAGGGTGTCTGAAGTCACACTGAAAAGTGTCAGCTTAAAAACATGCTGATTCAGGGCAGCCTTTTTTCAGGGGGAAAAATGGCACAATTTTGGGGGCAAATTCATCCTGTTATTAAAATGTGATCTGAATTAATTTTTATCTCATAATTGAAATGTATGGAAAGAGAAAATTGTGGCCATTCTTTTTGACACTAAGGACAAGTTCTTAGGCTTACTAGAAAATTAAAATAATAGATAAATTGCAAATTCTTATATTTGTGTGTATTCAGATTGCCATTTCCCCATGCATTTCCTATAGGAAAGAAATTTCTGTTTTACACAAATTTTGTCACTTTTTCACAATTTTGCTCTGTGATCTGATATTCAAACCTTGAAAAAATTCATACCATCAGAAAGATTGTAAAATTTCCTATCTGGTCATGTGAAGGACAAGTTTTTGACATTATGCACTCGTGTGTCTGAACCACTCAGCCCCACTTGAAACTATGCAGCTGCAACCTGCTGTAATATATCCAGCCAAAATATCAGATCAAAATAGTGAAACTCAAAATATTACTTACCAGCAAGTTGTCTGTGAAAGTCCCTCTTGTTTGGTGACCAGCTAAACCAATGATTCAGGGAATGTGGAATATTAAGCATCAAATTTTGTGTTCATTCTATTTTTCTGTTGAGAATGATTGATCCTTCTGTACTGCTGCCCTCTCTGTGTGGAGAGAGGAAATCTGCATTTGTTTACTGTGGCTGGCAGTAGTACAGCAGTAGAGGGCTGCCCTTATGTGTTTTCACCATTACCATATTGGTTTGGGAGGACAAGGTTATATTATAACCTTGTTCATTGGATAAGTGACATTATGTAAGTATAAAGTCGTAACAGGTCTCGGAAGATCAAAATTTGCATTTGTGTGTGTCCCATTTCTTAACTACATAGCCTATGGCAGGAAAAAGCTGAAAAATGGTCTGATTTCATTCTCTTATTTTGCAGTAATTAACTGGAATTTTTCATGAAATATCATATTTCTGTCACTTTGATGGTTATTGATACACACAAAAGTTATGAACTTTGAAGCCTATTCACCCATAAAAGCTAAAGTAAAGTATCATGAAGTCGAGTACAAAAAAGATAAGCTTGTAATAACTATGTATGCACACAATCACAAATGAGTGATTTCCAATTTCACAGTAAGAATAACCAAAAATATTTCATGCTCAATCGTAAGGGTCCCAATCACACTTTTAAGTTTCGGAGTGGCCGGTGCTCCCATGTCCACACATAATTTTGAGCATGCGGGACTATTATTACACGATAACTGGGCAAAAAACTTAGCTTTATTTCAAGAACAAGAAATGAAAATAACTTACCAGCAGATTGAGTGTCTTCTATAGCAGCCGGTGATCGAAACAGGGCTTTTCTTGGACTTGAAGTCGCCATCCAGGGCCTTCCTGATCCAGGATTACTTGTCGATGTCGAAGGCCGGTTGAAAGAAGCCATTACATTTCCGGTTCCATACACTCGTACGGGCGCGCAACTGAAATTATCGACTAATCATGAACTTAGTCGGCAGGTCTGTATGCTAATGAGCAAACAAGCAGGATTCATCCAGATCCTCTCGTGGTCAAATCTTTCATCCTGTAAAATCTCATGAATCGTGAGATTTTCTTTCTGGACCAAATTAACCACTTTATAATCAAGTGAAGTTCTTGATTATTATACAATTGGAAAGGGCAAATGTCACACTTTTATATTTGTTCATTCTTTTTTATCACAGATTGGGAGAAATAAGTGGAATTTAGGGAGAAAAAGTTGCTTCAAAACACATTTTTTGTTCTCTCACTTCTTTTGATCATTGTGAAAAACTTTTTATTTTGAGCCCAAATAAAATTTATACCATAGTAAAGCTGAAAATCTATACTTTCTCAAAATGTCATTCATAATATGGGGCACCTTTTAATCGGGTCAAGAATGACAAGAACACACTTGGCAAGGGCGGATCCAGGTTTTAAAAAAAGGGGGGGGTCCAAAGGGTGAGAAGTTATCATTCTGGCAAACGCAAGCGCCTCTATAGGCATATATATATATATATATATATATATATATATATAATATATATATTGCCTGTTTGACTATTTTAATGTTGAAATATAGTTGGGCGCGCGGAGCGCGCCACAAAAATTTGATAATACGAGCCTGAAAATGTCTTAGTTTGTACTGAAATTACATTTAATCTATTAATATTACATGGAATTATTGTTTATTTGAGATGGAAAATACATATATAATGATTGCAAATTACCATCTTTTATCAAAAAGTGCGGGTATATTTGTACAGGCCATCCCCCCCCCCCCCCCCCCCCGTACATCAGAACTGGGAGGGGGGTTAATGCATACCCCCATCCCCTCCGGGATTTGCGCCATTGGACTGTATTAATATATATATGTATATATTTTTTTTTTTAAAGTTTTCCCAGATTTTCCAGTCTGCATTGCTGTGCAGGACCTCAGATGGCATGTGGCATCAACACAAACAGTCCAGTGAGACAAATAAGAATAAAATCTGGAGATTTATTACTTGAGATTGGTTCTTCAATGTTGAAGTACTATGTTGATAACCTAGGAATTGGGTGTGCGCATGCTGTACAAACACACTTAGTAAATTTTAGTGATACATGTACACATTTTACAGCAATGAAGAATTATTCACTAAATATCATCTATATTATCTCCTCCCATCCCTGAGATAACAATTCGCAAGTGTTTACATCATCACGAGTTATAAATCACAAATCACGAAAGAACACAAAAAAGGGAAAGTTCCTTAGATTCAGGAGTTCACAATCAAGGCCGATCAACAACAGTACCAATACCAGTTTTGCTGAAAATTCACAGGATTTAACAATCAACCACAGCATCTACTCCTTAGGCAAAATAAATAAGTTTTGTATCACAAAACTAGTCATGGTGCAATGTATCAGATTCAAGCGTTCCCAATCAACAACAAGAAAAAATATATCAAAAGTCCTCGGAGAAAACAAACCTCCTCCCCCCCCCCCCCCCCCCGAGCACCTGTCATTACCTTTGAATTTCGTGACTTTGACCTTTTTGTTGACTCTGACAGACCTTTGACCTTTTGTGTGACTTTAAGTCTTGACCTTCACAACTTTAACCTTTATATGGACACATGAAGTTCACTTCTTGCGATGTACAACCATAGGGTAGGTGTAGGGAATACCAGACCCTTAAGCACGTTTGCATAATTTGCATAAACATGAACACAGACACACACTAGTATAAGGTTTACCAATGCTTTCAGCAACTCTTTTTATTTCTCAGGGTACCGAAATAATGACAAAAATTTGTTTACCTAATGAAATAATCTCCTTAATGACGTCATAGGTAAATGGTCCATTATTCCCTACCCATGAAAGTAATACGAGACCGCTACATTTTCAACCGAAATCTCAAATATTTGTTGAGGAAAATGATATTTCGTTGGAAATGTAAATACCAATAAAGAATTGTTTTTTGGAGAGTATGTTTTGGTTTCATCAAAATCTGTTGCAATTTTAACCAAAAATTTTATAGCATTTATCATCGGATAAATTTAATTACCATTTAAACGGCATTCAACATGTTCAATGTGCCGTTACTTTTGCCTCCGGCAACTTTACATTTTGTTGTTGATGATTTTAAGTACATCAATACTGAACAATTGACAATGATAATTTTAAAGATTACAGAGAGTTGTAAAATGACCTTGAAATACGTCTTAAAAAGAAAGATGTAAAATGACGTTAAAACAACTTAACACATCCAACCAAACTCTAGTAATCTCATAATGCAGTGCAAAAAGGTGAAAATTTTCTTCATGCAGGTTTGAATTTGTTGAAATTTACTGTTGTTTAATGTTTAATTTGATTAGATGAAATAACAGGATGCATGTAATTTCATGATGAGTCAAAAATTTCCATTTCATGACCTTAAGGCTTTTAAAATTTCAGATCTAAATTCAGCGTGTACCAACAAATATTGCTTAATTGCCTGGATATTTCTTTATCGCCAATATTCTGAATATTATTTGATATTTTCTTTCAGTTTCATAAACATAAAAAAACCCCAGCAGCAAGCTTACACATATTTATCAATACACAGTGCACACATTAATTATGCATAACATTAGTCGCCATATTGGTGGTCTTGTATTACCTACACAAATTGATTGGATGTCCTCATTGAGGTTCACTCTACGCACTCTACACTGTGCACAATGGTCAATTGACCAGTACAATAGTTCACCAACTTCATAATAATGTTATTAATACCATTTTTATAGCACACCTCTTTATAAGTTTAACACACCACTATACGTTCCTTGAAAAACCAGTATTTATATCTACCGAAATTTTGAGCACGACAAACTCTTATCTTAGGAGATTGGTGAATATGGACTTGTTGATGAAAAGTTTACTGACAAAGTAAGCAGAAATGGTAACAGTGTACCTATATGGCGCTAGAGCAATATTTTATTCCAAAGCCAGGGCAGACAGGACAGTTTTCTTCTGAAAAAAAAAACAAAAAAACAAAAACCGGCGCCAAAAAGGGGGGGGGGGTCCGGACCCCCGCGACCCCCCTCTGGATCCGCCTATGCTTGGAAGCACCAAGGTACAGGACGAGATTTCTTGATTTTCTGAAAAGCTCCAAATCCAGTCTTCTGATTGGCTGAACATGCTGAATAAGGCCAAAAACAAGCCAGCGCGGAGCATAATCCCGGAAATACTGATTGTTGTTGTTGTTTAATTATTGTCGGCGCGGCGCTCATTGATATAAGAATACATGTATAGATATACGCCTTTTACTTTTATTATTATTATTATTATTATAAATTTGACACATTTCAGCATCTGTGGTTTATGCTCTTTATAAATTTTGTACATAACTTTTTAATTGCTCTTATAGTTTCAATATATTCTGGGAGCCTGTCCCGAAATAGTCACCCCATTTTACCCATTAAGATTTGACCCCGTAAAGTTACTTAGACCATCTATAAGTCATTGACAAAAAGGTTGTCAACCTGAACGTAGCCGCCGGGTTTAGCCCCCACAGCCCCAAAAAGAGACCCCAAAGTCGGGTCGATTTCAGTTCACCCCATCTCCACTTTTTCAGTAGGAAGAATTATGACTGGACATTACAAAACACAAAAAACTGACAAAATTTCCGTCGGGATTGGGTGTCAGACGGCCCCTAAAAAATTTTCCCTATGAAGCCAAGGTACCAAATTTTGTGAGAAGGAAGAGCTATGGATGTACATTCCAAAAATATAAAAACTTACAAAATTGTACCCTGGGAAGGGGGTGTCAGACCCCCTGAAATGAAAACCCTAAAGTGCCCTTCGACAACGCTTTGCACCAGACAATGCTCTGCATGCATGTAAAGAAAAACCATTTTCTCACCTTCGGACTATGATAATTCAAAATCGTTCTATTCAATTCACTTTAAATTTTCATAACATAATTTTGAGTATAATAATCTTCTTGCGGTGCAATTTGGCGTTAATTGGTCTTTTGATTAATAAGTTATTAAATTGTGAAAAATGTATTGCTTTCTCAAAAGTATAAAATAAGAAAGACAAAAGAAGCTATCCCAAGAAGAAAATAAGAGAAAAGCAATGAGAACTGATGTCCCAATTTATTTCCTCTCACCCCCCGCCCCCACTTTTTTTTTTTTAGGGGGGGGGGGCTTCTTTTTTTATCTCCTTACTTCATTAATTTTCTTAATATTCTATTTCCTCTTCATTCTCTCTTCCCCGTTCTTCTCCTGGCCCAATAAAACTTTCATTGGGGGGGGGGGGGGGATAACTGGCCGTGATTGTTTTTTTCTGAAGCAAACTGGCCGGATTTTTATCCTTATTTGGGCGGTGGAAGGCAATCCTTTTTGTGGTGGGCATTTGCCTGATATTTTTCCGTTTAAGATTGGGAGGGGGGACTGGCCCGATATGTTTTCTTGGAGGAGAACTGGCCCGATATTCCATTTCAGGGCGAGCGAGGACCCCACTGGAAATAAGCTCTCGAGCTTTCGTGGGTTATCCTGCTCAGACTTATTCACTTTTTATCTGTTTTTCTTGGACTATTCTATTATTGTATGTTCGAAGCTTGGCGAATAAAGATCAATCAATCAATCAATCAAATGTAGTAAAAAAAAAATAATTAAAAAATGATATACCGGTAGAGAGAAAAATGCAACTCTATAATGGTCGATATTTTCAGTCTTCATATTCAGCCTTACGCACGCACATTCCATTATTTTGTCTGACGATCTATCTTCCGATCCAATGCACATACAGATATATGCATATGACGCGACGAGAAACACCGAAAAATCTAATTTTCATATCGCAAGTGATGTAGGTTGTGAGGAGGAAAGTGCCTTCGTTTGGCTTCGTTGGCTAATAAGCTATCTTTCTTCTCTTTTGTTCTTCAAAATCTATGGCAGGGAAAATGAATTTCTTGTAAGTAAACTTTTGTTGATAACGACGTAATCTTTGACTTTGTCTTTGCCAGTGTCAATGAGTGCCGATGGCCCATTGCCTTGGCTAAGGCTAAGCCGCAACTAGCCACTTGCTCTCGCCGAGCTTAGGCGGAGTAAAGCACACTGGAGCGCATGTGAGAAAGGAAGTCCGAGCTGAGCTCTAGTTCTGCTAGCTGTGTGTGTGGTTGGGTTTAAGATTTGGTCATAAAATCGAGCATGAAATGTTTCTGTATTGGTAATGTGTATGAGTGGATCTGGGCTAACTCAGCACTAGGTCTAGGCCCTCGCATAAGTGTGAGTGGGTCCTGCCCTAGGGCCTAGGGATGCGGGCTAACTCGGCACTAGGGCGAACTCGGCCTTGGCAGAAAATCGCCGCGGAGTGAGCCCAGAGAGTAAGAGTGATCGCAAACACTTGTGTTGAATTTCGCATTTAATTACACATTTCAAAACACTTAAATTCAAATTATTTTATATGAATGTGTAAAATGATTAGCAAAGAAGTAATGTTGACAATTTCAAGAAGTAAAATTAATTATGCAAAACATGAAATTCAAGGCTAAAAAAGGGTACGGTGCATAGTGTGGACTTCAACTCTCGAAACATAGTCACCACGCAGTGCCGAGTTCGCCCTAGTGCCGAGTTAGCCCGACCCCAGCCCTAGCTAGTGCTAACTTAACTCGGACTCGGCGGAAATCGTGGCCAAGTTATCCAAAACAGCTGAATCAATCACAAATAGACTCTACTTTAGTGTCGTTTTTTGCTGATTAAGTACCTCTTTTTTTAACACCCACATTCGAGGTTATATTTGATGACTGATGTTAATGTGTAAAATAGCTAAAGATGTAGATCTAGACCTAGTGTCTGACTCTGAGTGTTGAAAATTTGAAGACGTTAAATTGTATAAAACATGAAATTTATGGTTATGTTAGTGATCCGGTGTGTAGATTGCCATGATGGCACTTCAACTCTTGGAACCTTCTCGCCGTGCGATGCCAAGTTAGCGCGACCCTGTGTGATTACATATATCTCCCCACTTATACATGTACAAGCTTATCTGAAGATAACCCACAATATACAGCTTTTACGGGTGAATAGGCTTCAATGTGACATTGAACATGAAGCAGTCTCCCATACGGAGAGACAAGTAAACAAAAAAATGAGTGGGCAAGATTCATCCATTTCCATGTACAGTGAACCTTGCAAACGACCTTCATAGTTTGCTAAACTCTTCCTCTTTCAGCCCATCTGACCACTTCAACGATCGGTACTTGAAATGCAATTCTAATGCCCCAAACTCAAGATTTGCTCAAAATGTAGCCCTAAAAAATGACCGTGAATCTCAGTCAGCTGCAGGAAAACTTTGTACCAGAGTCTTTATAAATGCTCTACCAAGTATTTCCTTTCTTTCAGGGCAACCCAATTTTGATGTACATTATCATATCCATGAAGCACTGTTTTGGCAGTATTCGGGTATTGAGTCCAATAGTAACAGGATTCCAGGATATCAAAATTGCTATCCATTTTGAATTTAGATTTTCATAAAATCATTAGATACAGTGCAGTTATACATGTACAGCTTATCTGAAGATAACCTTGTACTCAGACTAGCTCTTTTATGGGTGAATAGGCTTCAATAGCTATTGTGTGTATCAGCAGGCCCTTTTCCAGGCTAGATCATTCATACAGGAGAGGAAAATAATTATTTAAAATTCCACTTTCAATTCTGAATCCCCAAATTTGTGGCACAGTAAGAGTTGAAGAGTCCCTGAATCAGGTAATCTAGCAAATTTAAGAAAATTAAGTCTTGCTTAGAGCAATTTTGTTGTCTGTTTTTGACTGCTGCAACAGTGAATGTTGGACACAGTCCCACATAGGCAAGGGCCTAAGAGTGGATACAGTGAAAATATTTGGGTGATTGAACTTTCTGCAGCACTGAAGGGTTAATGAGATTCTGAAAATAGGGAGCTGTCTTTTAGAATGAATAATGATAATAATAGCTACATTCATATTGCGCACGTATCCATCCCAGGGGATGCTCAAGGCACCTACAAAGTACTACTATTACCCTGGCTTTAGCACAGCTGCCCTAAGGCGCTGAAAGCATTCAAGGAATAAATTCCTACCAGGTACCCATTTACTTCACCTGGGTGGAGAGTGGCAAATCTGGATTAATGTCTTGCCAAAGGACATTAGTGCCGCGGCGGGACTCGTATCGCGAACCATGAGATCCACAGTGTGGTGACGTATCCACTAGACCACGAAACCTCTCCATTCCCTTCCCAGATTTGAGAAGGACTTTTGGACCCACACAAATGGAATTTGTGACAGGAAATAGGAAATACAGTGTGCCAAATGCAAAATGCCAGAAAAGATCCATACTTGCAGTCTTGTACATTGACAGGTTTGTAATTTTAATTATAGGATGTCAAAGAAAAGCTTGCAGGTTAATGTTATTCTAAAGGCAAGCCATTAATTAACTTTTTGATGCAATTATGGAATGAATGTTTTCACAAAATACAGACTTTGTGTTTGATAATATCCATTTCTGACAAGTCTGTTTAGTCAATTTATCTTCCAAGTTTGTTAAGAATGGATGCCAGCAGTATATATAAAATAATTACAAGTGAAATAAGTAACAAAAGATTTCAGGGTTCTCATGGTTATGTGGAAAAGCCTGGAGAGTCTTGGAAAAATATTTTTTTCTGGAAATTCATGGAAAGTCATCGAAAATGAAAAAAATCTCCCAAAGTCATGGATATTGATCGTGGGTATGGGCTGTGTGTGGCTATGGTAGCCTTCCATCACAAACATGAATAATATATCACTGCGTGGCATTTATATGCCGTTTAGATGCTGCAAGACATATCAAAATAGTTCTTGCATGTATCTGGTTGTGGAAAAAGGCTAAAATGTGTCATGGAAAGTCATGGAATTTGGTTCTCAAATTCCTGTGGGAACCTTGAGATTTTCAGTAATCATGATGAGTTTGTGTTTGCTTTTCCACACTATATTTGACCTCTTTCCAAAGAGGAAATGGTGATAATCTATGATCATATGTGTAATTAAGAGTAATGTCCATGCTGTTCAGTCATTCTGACCTATTTACCCATATAAAAACAAAGATGCTGTAAACATACTATGTGTGCCATTTACATACATGTAGCAAATTGTAAAGTGTAATAATTACAGGATTTACAGACAATGGTTGGTATTCTGCTTATTCAGTTAAACCCCAGCGCTTGTTCTCTGAAGTCATTTTTAACAAAAGGAAAACTTAGACCTCGGTCTAACTTCCTTTGTTAAAAAAATTGTCTTTGGACCTAGGGAGGGGTTTAAATATTAGCAGAATATGGGCCAGTGCGTAGAGCAGAATAACACAACATAAACAGGTTTATTCCTATTCACTTGATGCTAGAACATCGAGGACATAAGTTTGTTAGAAAATACAACAGAACATGGGAGAGTGGTCCAACATGGCATGTCAATTAATCAACCGTTGCCAATTTGAGATTCCTATGATTGATAGAATCATTTATAAAGGAACCACAATAATCTAGTACATTGTTTTGCCACCTTCATTGTGTTGGGCTAGAATTTGAATAAGATTATTTGAAATGTAGTTTTCATGGTGAAATGTGCTATTGATGTTTTGAATCATTTGAGTTTTCGTGGGGGTTCCACCAGAGAAATGTTACATTTCCCTGGTTCCACTAAGTGCTCTCTTTGTTAACGGCAGTCTAGACAATCTTTTTAATGAACTATTCAACCACAACGATCCATAGTATATTACTCTTTCACATCCCCCTCTCTTCTCAAGGCAGAATATGAAACATATTAACTACATCAATCAAGTAACACAACCTGCAGATAGCTCACACAAGAAGATGCAGAGGAGCAAATAAGTTTGTTATACTTTAAGCCCAACATCAAAGTAAATCGAGGTAAAACATAAATTTGTCTTAATTTGTGGATGCGCAATGTGAGTTTTAAATATTTCCAAATTAATTGTGCATTACCGCATATTACGAAATTTTAATCACTATTCAGATCCACATATTCATGTGTGTGAATAAGCCTCCTGTGTGACTGGGGCCTTGCCCTTGGCTTCAGAACATTTCTGCCTTGTTCTAGTTTGTCCGTGTGAATGCACCTCATGCAGTGTAGTCATGTAGGTCAACCAAGTGAAATATGATCATCAGTGCAGCTCTTCATCACTGTCTAGTGGTTAGTCTGCTATATTTGCCTTCCTGAGTCACCCTCAGACTTTGTCACAAACTTAAAGAACAGTCACATGTTTGTTTACTTCTAATGATATGATAAGATTGGATACATTAAAGTGATAGGCCTACATACATGTATTTTGTTAACATCATATAGTCTACACAACATTGATTTTCAGAGCAGTCTTCTATTTTTCTTCAGTTATTATACAAATCAATATAAGGGATATACACATAAGGTTGATTTTCCAGGTATTGTTCACCAATGAAATGAAATTGAAAGTATTTTTTGTTTAACTTTCTAGTTAGGCATGTGGTTAGAAATTTTCCATTGTGGATCATTGGCTGAGATTATTTGAAGAAATTGTCTCATTTTAATTTGTCTGTAATGTAAGTAGGCCACGATTATTACATTTTCAGTGATACTGAAAGCAAGCATTCCAAGATGATATGTCACAGATGTATGTTAACATGAGATTATGTAATCATTGTTTGACTAATTTGGTCCCTTTGTGTAGTACCCACAAAATCTGCTTTGTTGTTGCATATTATGCCTTTGACTGTCTGTTGTAAAGAGTATGTGTAAGCTAACAAAGTGAATTTTAATGAGCAGCATTATCCTCATTGAACATTGTTACACTACTTTTCTACCAGTGTTGCAATACAGCAATTTTATACCGCTTTCAGATTGCCAAAAAGTTTTTCATTCCGCTATTGATTCTGCCGTCGATTCCGCTGTCGTTCCGCCTTCCTTGGAAGTGCTCCGCATCGCTTTGCTTTCACATCAAGCAAAAGATACTGCTATTTCATGGAAGTGGAATGAGCGCGATGCTCAGAGTGGAAGTACGTCATCAGCATAATGCTTTTTTTTTTTTGCCCTTCATTCTGCTTTATTCGGTGCAACTGTTCACACAAAAAACTGAAGCGTTATCAATTCCGCTTTTGGCTAGATAGCGCTTTCAAAACCACCTCTCGAGTTAGTCACAGACCTTCCCCGTCAATAGGGAAATATCAGATTTACTACCCTTTCACATCAAAGTACTTTTGATTCTGCTATATTGGTTCAATATGAAAGAACTATTAGTTAACCTGCATATTTTAAAATTAGCATTGTATTTCAAGTTTATGGCATAGACCTGCATTGTACTTATACCCTTTTCATATTAAGAGTAGAAGTGGTCTTAGTCCAGACTTAGCAGTGACTTAGCCGTGATACCAAAGCTAATATAAAAGCTATCAGTATCAGGAAAGACAGAAAAAGGAAATGATGGATGGATAAAAAATAAAGAATAACATAGAAAGAGAAGAAGATAGAAGGAAAAACAGAGAATTACATCATGAAAGATAGAGAAGAAGACAGAAGGAAAAACAAAGAATATCATAAGGAATGATAGAAAGAGAAGAAGACAGAGAAAAAAAACCAACAAAGAATAACATAAGGAAAGATAGAATGAAAAACAAAGAATAACATAAGATAAAAGAACAGAAGATAAGACGCATAAAAAAAAAAAGAATAACGTAAAGAAAGATAGAAAGTTAGGAAGAACACAGCACCTTATAAATAGCATGGGAACAGGGGGCACAGCAGAAACAATGGAAGCAAATGCACATAGCAGATGCGATGCAGTCTTGCTGCTGTAATATGAATGCTATCAAGTCTTATGGAAGCGGATCTATTGACATCGACTAAGCCCGGACTAAGCCTGCTTTCGCAGTGAATATGAAAACGGTATTAGAATATTACATGTAGCTTCATAATAGGCAAAGTTCTGAATTTGGGCCAGCCATGATTGAAAATGTACTAGTATACCGAAGAATTTGTTTACGCTCCAAAATTCTGCTCTCATAAGGAGGTTGTTGACACAGGGTCATGGGTTTGTTGGCAAAGTTGACTCAATATGTCAGAACCATTTTAGCTGTAGGACCTGTAAAGTGTGAGGTTATTGAGTTGTGCCAACAACGTTTCAGTGTTTAATATAAACTCTACTGGATGTGAAATTTTACAAGGGGCTGGAATCGTCTGCATTGTAAAAAAAATGAGAATGTTTTATAATGTTTGATACATGTATGCACATGTTTGAAAATACATTAGATGATAACAGGAAAAAATATTTGAATTACTAAAGTACTACTGAGAAAAGGGCTATGGAATTTATTTTGTTTTCTCTGAAATGTAAAAAAAAATACACTGGAGTGGTGGGTGATCTAATGCAGGAAAGTTCTAAAATAGCTCTGGAAAAGAAAAAGAATAGAAACTACATGTACTTAATACACTATGTTGAAATCTTGTTTGTACAAAATTATCTGAAAAGAGTGCCCTTAAACAAAGCTTTTTTTTAGACTGGTAATGTAAGTGCTTCAAATGCTTATATAATTGTACATATTCTACAGAAATTGAGTTATGGAGAAAACACTATCAATACAAACTGTAGTACATTTTTGTTTGATATTCGTCATTAAAAATAATCGTAGTTATTCAATACTCAGATGATTATTCCTGCAGCAGGACTTTGTATAGTATTATAAATCATGCCTTTGTGTTTCTAAGCAAAATTGATTTTTGTTTAAACCAGCTTTTAATCTACAACAATACCCATGTACAATACATCCTTAGGTAGAATATTCTCCTGGTACCCGAGATAAAGCAGATGGGGCAAAGAGCTGTGTGCCCCCTAAATGCTTGAAAAATCATTCCTTTATGAAAAAAAAGCTTCCGTCAATAGGTGTACATATGGAATTTCTGTCAGTGGGTTGTAATGCACAAGATACATGTACATGTACCTGAACAGAATCATTTGCCTTAAAGATAGAATTTAGATTTTTGTTCCTTGCCTTATAGTCTGATACGTAATAGATATTTTAATTCATATAATTATGCACATTTGCTGTTAGGAATGAACAAATTATCAATTATTGATTGTTATCAAAATAGATTTATAGGCCTCCAGACATAATGATTTGTTCTGTATGACATCAATGTACAAAGCAGGTACATGTACATGTACATGTGTATGATGCATGTGCCTCAAAATGCATTACATTTTCATTAGAAATTACCTTCAATTTAATTGGCTATTCATTGAGTTGTGTTCAATGTCATCATCACTCACTCTAAATTAACCTTTTCATTTTAACAAGGTACCGGAAATTAATGTTCACTTTTTGTCCCAGCTGCAATTTTCTTCTATCAAGAGCTAGATGATTATGAAAATAAAGCTGTTGTCAATTCGTTTATTCCCTTGTTTTGGTCGCTCAGAAAAGCATTGTTGAGTTTCTTTAAATTCAGTATGAAAATTGAAAAGGTGAATACCTGTACTGTACATGTACAAATATAAGCCTACAGTATACAGTATATATTTTGTAAGTAATTCTACTACTTATTCTACAGAATTTCCTAAAAAGATATGCCTATATTTAGAGGACTTAGTCAATTTGAACTATTATATTTTTGCCTGAATGTCTTTGATTTCTATCATAAATTTTCTAGATCTAATTACCTGTTTTACTTGAAAAAAATTAATATAGGGTCTAATTTTAATCACATGCATGCTTGGTGTGTAGGTCAAGTGGTGGGTTTGGGCTTTTAAGTGAAATATCTAACTTTAAACTTCGAATATCCTCTCCATCTTAATGCACTTGAAATGAGAAAATATGTGACGGACCACCGGTACTCAAATATCATTTAAGTGTGTTTACATAACTCTACATCATAGACTATTGCTTTCGTATTCCTTTGGTCCAATCATAATGTGAACTTTGCCTCTATGTACTTCAAAAATTGCCATGTTATTATAAATTTCCCTCTTGATAAATGGTACACAAGTCAAGTGTGATGAATGAGCTATTTATACGTTTCTTTCACTTCGGTTGCTGCCATTGACAATAGTTGTGAAACAGCGACAATTGAATTTCATTTGTTTCATCAAGGTGCTTTTGTGAACCACATCTGCCAACTGAAATTGCTGAATCAAGCAGGATTTTAGTAGGCGGTACTAAAAAAGGTCATCTCATGAAAGAAAAACTTGAATTTGAATAGCACTGTAGTAGAATGGCAATAAGAGTATTTCCACTATACATGTAGCATGTAATTCAAACTGATGAAATAGTTATGGATTGTATGTTAATGAGAGCTTTATGAATGAATATTGCATTGCCAATTTAAATCATGCTGAGTCTTAATTATTAGCTACTGCGGGCAGGGCTTAAAGCACAGTAATGGTAGAAAAAAGGAAATTTGAAAGAAACCTGTTAAATATAGTCTCATGTTGTTCTCCTTGTTTGTAAGATGTTTGTAAGAGATCATTTGGTATTCCATCTATGATTTCCTGTGAATTTCAGTGTAAATATCTGTAGGAAACGCTAGATCACTACCATATGTGCTAGGACCTTTCCACCCTGACGGCTGCCCGCACAACAATCTGGGGGCTTCACATAGAGAAAGCATGTGTGTCATTGTGTGTAGCGACTCATTGGTTTTATACATGTGTGTACATGCTGCCGTTGTTGGGAGTTTACGTACCTGGCCCGGCATATAAATTATTTTTTGCCTCTCATTCATTTAATATGAAATCTTCACAGTGTCTTTAATAGTATTGCTTGTATCTTACTATTTATCAACAAAAATCTAAGAAATCTGATATTAAAAGTTTTTGAGGGCTTACCAAAACTCCACATTACCTTTTAGATATAAGGGTGTCTGAAGGCGAACATGACTCTACAATTCATAATGGTCCCGAAATGAGAAAAATTGTTTCATTGATTGATGTACATAAAAAGGATGTCTCATTCTTGACAATATCTTTGCATACCCCATACACTGTATGTACATGTATATGTACATGTAGGCCTACATGTACATAAGATTGAGTATGGAACCTTTTGATATCAGTGCGTTGTAAACAAATATTGCATGGACGTTCTAATGTAGGGATGTTTTGTCACTTGATGTCCATACCTCTGGGCCTCTCTGCTTTTTTGCGGATTATGAATATAGTCCTCAAGAGCAATTTGAGAATGAAAATCTCACAACAGAAGTGACTGATCCAGAAAAGAGTTTGAAAATCTGAAATCCATAAATTACTCTTTCTTTGGAAATCCTATCATTTCAATGGTTTCTATTTACCATCCATAGACAGTGTAATTTGGGCATTTCAAAAGAGACTATCACATGTTGTTACAGAGCTTTGCAGGGCCAGAAGCTTATCCTATTCCTCGCTCTTTAGTAACTTTAGAATCCTTTAGTTACAGTTAGGGAATCGTCCGGAATTACATTGTAAATGGTGCCCATCTTTTGCAAGCCTTATTTCAGGAGCTTATCAGTTAGAGTCGTAATGCCTAATACAGGGTTTGAACTGTGCAGGCTATAGACTAACCAATGTTAAGCTGATTTTTGTTTCAAGACAGTGTTTTCTTCAATTTCAAATTATAGGCTGTGCCAGCAGATTTCATGTTTAGTGACATCAGAAGTATTTTTTTTTTCCAGGAGGGAACAGGAGCATTGAAGAACTCTTTCAGGACAGGAATTATTTAAGGGCTGAATTGCTCACATTTTTTTTTTCAAATTGGCAACAATAATATTTTTCTTTTAGTGCTACATGGTTCTGATAAAGTGTAATGTCTATGAAAACAGTAAACATAGTTAAGTACCTTGCCGAAAAGTTGAAAAATTGCCAATTTGGACAAAAACCATGATTTTGAACCTCTCAATATGTCGCCAATTAAAGGGTTTTAAGGCTTATTCTCCTTTTTTAGAATTTCTGGCATCAAACGCAATATGGCCATGCAACAAAAATAGACACAGTGTGTGCAGAAATTTTTGCTCTTTCTATCATGCATCTGGTATATTTGTGAGGGCTCTGAATCAAAACTTATCGAGCCAAACCACAAAATGTGGCCAATTGTCTCGAAAGGGATAACCATGTTATTCTTGATTTTGCATTCAGAAAGGGGAAAAAATGTTTCCAATCCCTTCATGATATATGAAAAAGATAAATGTTTCCTGAAATTTTCATTACTGAGTCCATTAATGTGATTCATATGATTAATCTGTGGACATTTTCAGCATCTACAAGATAATTTGATTGTTGCCACAACAAAAATCAGGAAGAGGTGGGCATTAATCACTGCCTTTTTAGAGTCCTTTTCTTTTCTTTTCTGAGAGAGATTTATCTTGTGGATCAATTTTGTAGTAATAAATCAAAGCTTTTATATCTTTCATATCTTGTTTGTGCCTGCAGTTCTCATTACCTCTTCGTAATCACCAGGTTTGTGACCACAATCAGTTCTCTACCAAAGAATCATCTCCTAGAATTTTAGTAAAAATGGGGAAAATAACCACCAAAACACAAGTTATTATGAGTTATTACTTATTAGATGGATCTCTGCCAGGCTTTTGTAATTTATATGAAAGAATAAACTTTAGGAGTAACTTCACACATTGTTCAGGTTTATTAGAATTACAGGATGACCCTGACATGGGGATGATTAAGTGTCCTAGTGGACATTTGACAATAGGGTCTCTATCTTGCTTGTACCAAGGAGTTATCACAGAACCATTACCTATCGTTTGTCGCTTGTAAGATAACACTGCCATTGCCTTGCTCTCTCTCTCTCTCTCTCTCTCTCTCTCTGCAAGAAACTCCAATAAACAAGTACGCACCAATGCCTGAATATAGATTGGTTGTTTTATAGGTGGGTTGTGACGTAGGCTAAGCACAAAGGAGGTAAACAAACCCCTACAAAGGCTCCACAAATGGCATGATGAATAGGAGGGATATGGGATCCCCAATCTATTGTAAAATTCAACCACTCTTGGGGTCGAGAACCCCAGCAGATTTCCAAAACGCCGATGATATTGGAGATGAATTATGCATGCCTATGAACTTGCCAGAGGAGCATTCATAATTGATGTGTTTCATGAATGATTGTAGGTATGATGTGGTGCTGTACAGATGCATACATTGAGCCCAAAGTCATGTTTGCATGTGTGCAGTATGTGTCTTGAATTCATCAATTCAGAGGTTTAGGTGTATTTGGGGATTTGCACAATTTTACATAATTTTCGCTGGACAATGTGTATGTCCCTCCCTGCACAGGGTGTCTGTTTTCATGCAAATGAAGCAATCAATCATACATGTACATGTAAATGCAGGCCTACATGAATAATGAGGCTTATTGTCTGCTGAGAACAAAAAGGTTGTTAATGAATAGAGTTAATGCCTTTCTGGCTCTCATCATGATCTATGAGTTACTCTATTGGTATATAAGGCCAAGTAAAATTGATTCCTAGTTTCTTGTCCGGATTTTTTTGAAAACGAGGATAAGGGGTACCATGTTATTTGATATTTGATATTTTTCCATGATGGCCGCCGCTCATGCTATTAGGCACGAATTCCCTTATATTTATATTCTTCTGGGATCCTTTTAAACCCTCAAAAGGCCTGTAGTTTTAATTTTAGGGGTCTGCAGCAAAATGTTTGTGGGTTTTTTTTGTTGTTTTTTTTTGGTGTTTTTTTACAAAATATCAAATAACAAAAAAAGGATGAGGGCAGGGATGAAAAACTAGGAATAATTTTTATTTGGCTTAAGACTGTTATTGATATAATTATATTTTAGACTTTTCAGGCTTTGCTTGAAGTTGACATGTAAGTCTGCATGTACATGTATGTCCTTATACAGATATAGAGTTTCATTATTAATATAATTTCCCAATTCTACAATATATTTAGTGCAAGAGTTACTTTAGTAATGACTTGTAGCAAAATTGTTTTCCAAATTAATTTAGATGCAGTATGTGTCATACTAATCTAGTTCATACGTTGCGCTTCACATCCATAAGGCAATCCTGGGATAGCCTTTTTTATAGTAGATGACTAAGCGACTATACCAGGTAAACTGTGCCACACCCCCCATCAGTCATAAGATATGGACATTGTGCTTTACAATGACAGCGCATATATATGCATATATATATTTGACTATTATACATCTACATGTATGTTGTACACATATCAAAGACCTTTGTGATAGGGATGAATAAGGACTGTATTCTACATTGTGGAACTATTAATAAAATCGACAAATTCATGTATGGACAACGTCCCCACCTACATGACTTTGTATAAAATCCTGCTCCTTTATAAACAGGAATAGAACTTGTTAATAATTGTTGTTAGTGCTTTTTTTATAAATGTACTATACATGTACATGTAGACTTCTGGCATGTTGTTTCTCTCTTCTTACTTCTCTTTCTATCTCATCTTTCTCTCTTATCCTCCACTACCCCCCCCCCCCCCCCATCTCTCTATCTCCTTTTCTCTCTCTCTCTTTCTCTCTCTCTTTCTCTCTATTTCTTTCTCTCTCTCTCTCTCACTCTTTTTCTCTCTCTCTCTCTCTTTTCTTTTTCTCCTATCACTTTACTAAAAGTTGTTCATGGGCTACACTAAAATTTGTATGGAAGGTACATGTACATGTACACCTGTACCTGGAGTAAATTAAAGGGTACCAATCACCCAAAAATATTTTGCTCTGTATGTTAGAGGTTCCATGTTGTTACTATATTCGAAATATAAGCTTCAAATATTAATTCTATAAAGAGATATTGCAATTTTAATTACACTCTCTGTATTAAGCGTAAAATTGACTCATGAGTAGACTAGTCGACGCACCTGTACGCGCATGCCAAGATAAGGGCTCGCGCAGACCCAAACTCAGAGTACAGTTCTGGGGCTTCCGCAAGAGTGTTTTCATGTTATCCTTTATTTCCTTTATACTCCTTAACTGTTGACCTATAAAATTGTCAGATAATGTTCTTTGAGGTTGATTTAAATGTAGTATTTTCTAGCTGTACACAATTTATTTTTCCAGGTGATTGGTACACTTTAAGCAGCATTTCAAAATAACATCTGATGATTAGGATTTTCATTGTATTGAATGTAGCTATTTACTAATGACGTCACAAATGTTTTGACCTCGTATTTAGTATTTAAGCTTTCACTGCAGTATTCGTGTAACTTAAGGAAATTCCTCAGCATATAAAGTGATACAATTAGAATGTGGTACTATTACAGGTTCCACTGTAACTGAATCAAACTGAAGTAAAGCTCAATGAGATACTGGTAAACATTCTTTTCCTTGTATAAATCCAATGTGAAAGAAATATGTTCTTTATGTCATGATTATTTGTTTGATTTTCTTGCAATTATTCCCTATTTTTATATAATTGTCAGTAAATGATTTTAATGACTTATCAACTTTAGGGGTTTATGACCACCAGTCCACCTCCTTCAAACAATTGTGAAATTATCTTTCTCCACAAGTTAGTTGCCTCTGCATGTAAAGTACTTTGTAGGCTTCATATTTACAGATGTGTACTCCTGTACAATCACCCAGAAAATTAGAGGCTTGTCTTCCTTCTTCTGCCCCCTCGTCCATCAGTTATTTGTGATCGTGATGAATTTGCAAATTGGCAATCTATTGACTGACGTGATGAAGTTCTGCATCTATTGATAAGTTAAATGATCCGTGCCAGAAAGCCTCATAAATTTGCAATGAAGTCACACAACATTTACCAAGAGGTTGATTGAAAATTAAGTCATTAGTTTCAGATATCCACTTTGTTGGTGTAGGGATATAACAAAATAAATCACTCCAGGCAAAAACTTGAAAATGCACATTTGTACTGTAGTGTGATAATAGTAAATACATGTACATAGGAGTATGGCAGAGATCTTGACTAATTGCGCATACATGTACTGTACTGTACATTGTACGTGTAATATTTGAAAGTGAAACAAGTGTTTTTGAAATTTTGCAGTCACAAGGTTTTAATATCAGACGTTGATTTATTTTCATAGATAGAATAGTAATGTATATGCTTTTCCTTGTATTACTGTATTTCTAGTAACATTTGCAGGTCCAAAATTACCTACATATTGAGGTCACTCAGCATTTCGCTAATTTGCAGGCACAAACCCTGGTCAGTCGTAAAAGAGTGTCTGCACTGTAAGACTACCATAGGCCATGTACTATAGCTTCTCCTGACACGACACGAAGGTAGCTGAATTAGGCTTCTCTCAAGACACAATGATTTTCTAATAAAGTATCAAATTAGGGTCTGTGCTTGCAGACTAGCATTTCGCCTGGACACTCTTCTCCCTGGCCGTAATGCACCTCTCAAAAAATCTAGCCCATTAGTCCACTTTTGGATACCCTTTTCCTGTTATAAAACTTGTAGCTTTTGTCCCTCTGCTATTGGTCAAAATGTTCTGCAACTGAAACTGATAACATTAAAAAACTGATTATTAATCTGTGTTTTTTTGTTGGATTTGTATTTTCTTATTTTCTAAGACATCTTAGAGCATGTTCTCAACATCTTGTTCATTGAAACACATATTGTATATCTCAAATTTCTACTCTTAAATGTTCAAAAAATACACTTGTGTACAAGTATTACCACAGTGTGAAATAATTTGCAAATTGTTTTGCAATTTGCAGTTGGCATTCTATTCAAAAACGGGAATCAGATCCCTATTTTCAGGATGGTTACAAGATTGTTGTGTGCTGTTGTCATGGTGATGTCCATGCGTACAGACTGTGTGCACAAAACCCATCCATTACCAGATGGAAAAATTGAGGAAGCATCCTCCCCCGATTAGCCATGCAGTCGTGGAAACCAATGTTGATTGTAATTTGTGGCAATTTGTGGGAGTGCATGCACATGACTATGATAATGTGATATTTGAAGGTACATGTATGCAGAAGACTGGATACAAATTTATTCATGGCAGAAACTGATTATTCACTTGATTAAATGCTCCTGCATGCAGTTGATAAACTCCCATCATATTGTTCTCATCTGCATACATGTAGTAACTATGCATTACAGGATGATATGAGGTTAACAGTATCAAGACCTTGTGAATTGAAATAGCACATCCTTGTTCCTGATTAATATTATGAATTAATTTTTTTTTTCTCAAGGACCAGACATGTGTTTATCTGGTATTTGGTCACGTTTCATGCCCTTTTTCGTTGGGTCTAGTACAGTTAATCCATAGATTAATCTGTGACCATTGCAGTCTGTATGAATGCATATGAGGTCATTAATCAGTAAGCTAAGTGAGTACTTCCATATTTGATTTTTCGGTTTCCGGAAACTAGTAAAAACACATACAATGCACAGGAACATAAACATACCAAACAATTGGGCATTCATCTAATTATTTGTTTGGATTTTTTCAACTATTTTTCTGTGTACACACCGAAATGATCAGTGTTAATTGCTGAAATTAATAGCCTATTGGAATTTCTTTGCCTAAAAGTGCCCTTCATTATAAGGTCATATGGATGTGGATGGGAGCATTCTCAGACTTGTTTGGAAATATAAATTACCAATTCCAGCTTCATGTATGATGATTTTGGCACCAAATTCCCCATAGGATATCATCATACTTATCGTAATAACCCAGTTACATAGACGAGACCTGCATGTACATTATGTCAGACCATCAATGGACCGAACAATAAATTACATACATGTACATCACCCAGATTTGCAAAAGTTTTGCTAATTATTGGTAAGTTTGTAGTTGGGTTGGCGGTGCTACTGGTTATCACATTTTTGACATATCAGAACTGAATGGAGGGGATTTAAGAAAACAGTTTGAGTATTGAAGAAAGTGCATTTAATGAGTCTGCGATACTTTGAAGTCTGCCCCCATAGTGCATGTACCCATGGATCTGTACGAGATCCACAATCAAAACCGTTTCTGCAATACGATCGTGAAAGAATGGCTTGCTGCATGTATACAGATGTATCTTGAGCAGAGTTTTAGCTTTGAGAACAGAAAGTTTGACTGAAGATGAGGGATGATGAATCGCACTGATTTGTCATCTGATCTGTGGGGTATCCCAAGAATCCAAACGGACCCAGATTGCTTTCTCGTTAATTAGGAGATCATGGTGGGAGTAAGGGGTACCATCCATAGTGTATTGAGAGCCAGAAGGGCATTAACTCTGTTTAAGAACTTAAATGATATGGGTTAATGCCCTTCTGGCTCCCAGCAGACCATTGGATCATTAGTGTCCAGGTATGGCTTATAGCAGTACATGTACCCGGTACATGTATGTCTAGTGTGGGTCAGTCTTTCTGACTGAATATTAGCCACTGGCAAAGATCATAGTTCTGAAGACACTCCTGGGGTTACTGACCATTCAGTAAAATAGGATTAGAAATGGGTATTTTTAATGGGATTCTTATAGCCTGTTTCTCAATAATATCAGATGAAAGTTTAATGTAGCAATAATACATTCCAGAAGGATGGGTAGTGCAGTATGCTGTCCACCAACCACCAATCTTTGCTTTTTAGAATTATGAACCCTCCACAATTTCTGGTGTTTTGGCATAATATCTTTAAGCATGAAATGGCTCCAGATTGCTGTTACAGTATGTTGAGCGTTAGGGGTGTATTTGGATTATTCGTTTCCAGGCATTGGTAATGGATGCATTTCTTTACTGAGTTGGTATCACTACGGCAGGCCTCTGGCGATGGTCACAGTAGAGCAAAGAACTGAAGGTTACTGACCAGCTAAATAGCTGTTCATAGAATTAGAAAAGGGTGTCTATGGATTTGATTCTTCAAGCATTCAGTGGATAGTTAAACTGTGGTGTAATAATGATAGAGTAGATTAAAGGATAATGCTGTTTTCTTTCTTATATTACTAGCTTTAATTGTTTAACAGTGCCTATTAGAGACTGAAATACATGTACTTCTCAAATAAATTTGTATTTAATTACAGTATGGAAAGTTTCGATGATTGTAGGCTGGAGGGTAAAGAAGGATAATGACCATCTGTTTTAGAAATATTACACATACATGATGTACGTAATTGTATGTACTGACTGTTTGTGTTTGATGTCTTTAAGCCTTTGTTTCTATTCTTAGTTTCTGTATTCATATAGAAAGTTCGAACAATGTTTCAATGATAAGGAGGGAATTTGAGAGAATTGGCAATCTATTGTTTGAACAATTAGAAACTACATCAATTAAGTTTCAGATGTCCTCATGTGACATCAGAAAATGAAGTTTGGGGAAGCTCAGCTATGTACTAAAGCATAATTGAAGTAAATTACCAGCTAATAGAGAAATTTGATCCAGTTTCATGTCTTTCAGTGATTTTTTTTTCAAAATATGACTGTTTGATTGAAGTGGAAAATTTTACAATGTAGCAAAGATACATTTACCAGAATATTAATATTTATGGATGGTATAAAATATTTCAAAGAATAAATAGATTAGCATACTGAGAATTTTATCATTTTCCTGTTTCATATTAAGTGTTATGATTTAAGAGCCCCTTAGGTTAGACGATACCAAACCAAGATCCTAAACATTGTTGAAATGTTGATGTATACATGTATATATAATTTAAAAGGCATGTACACAAAGAATGAGGTCATATCCGCAATATTTCATATCAAAATATGATGAGCACCTGCATGTTAGGAAGCCAGAGATATGAAACCTTTTCCTCTTTCTCTTCTCGTAAGACCCACACAGTGATCATCCGGTATGTGGTAACAACATGATATACAATGTAGAACACAGACAGTCGTGAAACAGCTTGCAAGAAAGACAGGAAACAGTGCAGCGAGATAGATTATTTTCGTTTCAAGTTCAAATGTCAGTAAAATTATCTGGAACGCCTGAGGGATAGCATCTAATACCACGATTTGGAAGGCAAGGAGCGTATTGTCAGTAGAGGAAAATGTGGGTAGGATCGTAGGGCTACAATGTGGGGACATACGAGAAGTGGGATACCCCCATTGGTTTGCTAAATAGAGAAACTGGGTTCAAACTTCCTGTGCGTGGTAGCCTAACCTGAATTGCAGGAACAAAATATGTATTATCTAGGACATGTAAAAAGGACCATATTTCACCAATTTTGAAAGGGTTACATTGGCTACCAGTCAGAGAGCGTATACAACAAGAGAAACAATGAGAGATTGCAACTAGCAGTTTTTCCAGACAGCAATATTAAAATTCTGTTCAATTGTGATAATCTTTGCTGGTACATGTATGTGACTATACAGGCTGCCCTGTGTGTCTCTGTGTGAGTGCATATGCTGCACTGATATAATGCAGCAGTAAGACTGGACTGGAATAGCTTGCGCGGTCGTCGCTGGTGGCTGCATGGGAGGACTAGAATCTAGAGGTTAAATCTACCCTGAAATCGTTTGGAGTGTTGAATATCGCACAGAGGAAAACCCTGGCGATCTAAAATATTTTCCTTTCTTGGTTTTACAGTGGAAAAGGCAAGACAAAAACATCAAAATCAACACCGCTAAATCTGAAATCAGTATGACTTTGAGTTGTAGTCGGTATGACGATATCACGGTATGAAAATGACAACTGCAGTATACATACCGGTATTGACCCAATACCGTACGGTATTACTAACACCAGTTTATCGAAAAAGCTTAGCTGGAAGTATGACATGATTATGTCTTTGATTATTTAAATCTATCCATAGACAGTTTGTAAATTCTATCATGAATATAAAAACAAGTCTGGTAGAAAAGTGAGAAATTAAACATTGCCTTGGTAATAATTAGACTGATGATTTTCCCCTCCACCCACATTCATACAATGATTTTTAAAAAATAAAATTTGTACCTTGATAATTTTTTTTTTTAAATCCTTTTCAATTGCAATCTACATATGAAGATACAACTGCATTGTGAAAAGTGGGGGGAAAGTATTTCATTTATGAAAAGGTGTAATGCAGTAATGCTGGCATATCAATATGTAAATTTACCAAACATAGGTCAACATGTGGGCCTACATGTTGCATCCTTCCGCCGCCGTACATTGAACATGATAACTTGTCAAAGAGGTCGAGGCAGGCCAAAGACTCTGAAAGACGGAAGAGAGTGAGACATGTTATTGAATGCTTCCATCACTGGAGATGTCTATACAAAGACGGTTCTTTCATACCTTGTTAGTTATGAGTACAAAGACAGGTCTCTATTCACACTGATTGCTAAGAATGGGCTTGTTTGATGGAGATGCAGCTGTATCTCATATAATTTATGGATGAAAAAATAATGTATGAATCATTTTACCTTGCTCAGTGGCATTTTTCTTGGTTTTTTCTTTGAATTGACTTCATGAGCCTTATTTGTATCAGTGATCCTTAACCCCCCCCCCCACATCACCATTTGCAGAGGAGTATACATTCTGCTCTCAGAGTACATGAATTAATGTGGGGAATTAAACTAGGGAGAGTTCTCACAAGGCCATGACTCATTAGACTTGAAAACGGAGGACTTTTTTTTTTTAAAGTGGCAAGGGCAAGGATGGACAGATACTATTATGATGACAAAAATAAGGTTAAATTAAACAAAAGTATTGCTGTGAATACTACACCTTACCAACAGGCATGAAAAGTGGGGGGGGGGGGGGGGGGGAGTAGAGTTGAACAGCCAAAATTTACTTTCCAAACAAACAATCAAGTGAAAAGTGACAAAGAAAGGGAGGAAAAGTGGCAAAGGCGTGTTTAACTGAACAAGAACGGGGTTAAGCGAAGTTCATTCTTATAATTATGTTGTTGAACTGCTGTACACAGTCTTGTAGTTGTAGTGTTATAGTTTTCTGCACTCACAGCCTGTTACAATTAGCAAGCGCTTTCTCACTTGCTTTATCATGCTGTGCATTAATGCTATCCCTGAAGAAAAGTGTGCAAAAACTGTACTGTAATAAAAACCAATTTAGGCTCTCAATTTCATCTGGTTTTGATTTTAATGAGGCAATCCCCCAGAGTGTGCCTTGAAATAATCTGTGGTGATTTTCTTCTTCTAAAATCTGTTTTCTGTTTTAATTGCCTTGTTTCTGTATCGATGGGGACTCTCCACTCTTGTTTAAAGGAGAATAAAACCCTGGGGAAATTTCCATTTTAATGAAAAGAGAGGATAGAGAGAAGCAGTTTTTAAAAAGTTCCATGAAAATCGGTTACGAAATGAAAAAGTTATGAAAGTTTGAAAAGTCTCAATCTCTCTATGGCGATCCTCAAATTGGCAGTGTTGCTTCAAAATGGCAGGTTTAGTAGTAAAACTCTCAATGTGTTTGTACACAGAATTTCTTATTTTCTCCATTATCTCTAAAGATGCTGCTTGTCTTTTTGTGAATGTTGTGTCAAATACATTTTCCCATGATACATCTTGAGCTAAGAAGGAGACAGGCTGCACCTTGAGAGATAATGTGGAAAATATGAAATTTTGTGTACAAAACATATGGACAGTTGTACTACTAAACCTGTCACTTTGAAGCAACATTGCCAATTTGAGGATTGCCATAGAAAGTAAATTGAGACTTTTCAAACTTTCATAACTTTCTCATTCCGTAACCGATTTTGATGGAACTTTTTTTTTAATTGCTTCTCTCTATCCTGTCTTTTCATCAAAATTGATTTTTCCCCAGGATTTCATTCTCCTTTGATATGATTTTTTTTATACAAGGATACATGTAGAGATTTGTGAGAAAGAGGGGAATTAGGGGGTAAAACTGGCAAATTATTCTCATCATTATGTTAAAATACAATGTACATGTATAGGTTCATTAAGTGAATGCATGTTAACCATACTTGCAACATACATGTATACATTACACAATACAGTGGAATGCTTTTTCCAATTTTGCAAACAAACGTGTTATGTAACATACATGTACATTAGTGTATACATACTTTGCTGTGTGTGGTACCATTTTTATTACACCTGTAACAAGTTGTCTATGGTTACTAAATTTGAGGGGTACCGACTTTGATAGGTATCTATGCTGGATTCAGTGTAGATCTCTGTTAATCAGTGTAGATCTCTATTAATCAGTGAAATGCTTCAGACAAGGCACTTCTATTTGAGTCACCTCTCTTCATCCAGGCAATCATTTTAGTTCATGAATACATGCAGAAAGAGACAACATTCAAATGGTGCCATAAGAGTACCAGTGAAAACGTCTTGTACATGTATGTAATTGATGTCAGTGCTATTCATGAAATCACCTATGATATCATCATCATTGTCATCATCCTTGTTCAACAATTTATATTTGGATTTCCTTTCTCTTTTCTTAAAATCTGCAGCAGCTCAAGGGGGGCTAAGACGTTTCGCCCAAAGAAACACATTCCAGAGGGTTTCCACCAGTACGAGCTTATGAAACATGCCGAAGCAACGCTCGGGAGCGGTAACTTACGGCAGGCCGTAAGTTTACCTGACGGAGAGGATATCAATGAATGGGTAGCAGTCAACAGTAAGTATTCCTTAAAACAAAACAACTGAAAGGGGCTGAGGCCAAGCTACCCTCAAACCTCTAAAAGTATCCCAGTTTAAAAAAAAATTGGTTAATAGGATATGTAGAATCACTAAGCGGGAGAGCTATTCCAGTTTGGCTCAGCGGAGGTGTGATCTGGATCTGTTGTAAACCTGTGGTCTAAGTTCTATAACATATGCTCTGGCGAATATTACTCGGCGATCAATTTCTAATTCTTACAAAACAAAAATCCTAACTTCAACCCTAGACCTAATGGTATACCTTGCCAGACTAGCCCTAGTTTAAATTTAAAGAAACAGATCAGTGAAGGTTTGAGCAAAATCTGATAAAGTTGTATTCAATCAAAACAAATTGGCAACTCTGTGACATATCTTGCAGACTCCTCTCCCATTTGCCCAGTACCAAAAAAATCCTTAATTTCCATTTTCTCTTAAGATATATTCAATCATACATGCACCTTAGATGTAATCATTGCTCATATGTTTTTATGCAAAACCTGTATGAAATAAATGTATTCCTTCATTAAGAATGAAGAAAATGAAAATTTAAGAAATTTTCTGCACTGAGCAAATAGGGAAGGAGCATGCAAGATACATCACGGAGTTGCCAATTTGTGTTTGATTGATGACAACCTCCAAAATTTATAAATTTCTTATTTCTGATCGGATTTTGCTCAAACTTTCACTAATCTGTTTCTCTCATTTCTCTTCTCATTTCTCTTCATTTATTCAAATCAACTTAATACCAGGGTGGACTTTCCCTTTAAAGATAAAGTTGAGTTCTGGTCATGAGATTGAATTATGAAAGAAACTGTCTCAAAGCAATTGGGAAAGGTTGATTATATAGCACTAAGAATGGGTGTATGCTGTAAGGTTTTGGAATAACCAAATGATAAGAAATTGACTCACTCCTGCTGAGAGTCACATGCACTGCACAAAGAAATCTGTATATGGGACTACACGCAAATGATCGGCCCGAACATTTCAGCTGTTTCTTGTCATGTTTTGAATGTGAGAGCATTTGAAGAGCAATCTTTTTCAAGGGACATATCTACTATGATAATCTTCCAAACTAGAATAAAAAGAATGAGAAAGCTTACAAATTATTTTTTACCTTTCCCAGAACTCAAGCTTCCCTTTAACCTTTATGCCCAATCACATTCCTGCTCCGAACCCCTTATGTTTGAGGAAAAAAAGCCTGAAGCAAATGTCACTGGGTTGGATGTCAGATCACCTGTAAAATGATAATAATAATGGCTCGTATTCTCGAAAGGCGCCTAACTTAAAGTGATTGATTAACTTTGTGAAAAATTGTAAAATCAGCTCAAATGCCAGTGAATTGTGTGCAGTCCTCTAACTACATATATAATTCAGGATATGTGAAAGTATGAGAGAAAATGGAACCCGTTTACTATCCTAAAAAAGAGAAAATCGCGATCAATCGCTAGCGCAAGTCGCTCGGCTTCTTCGCTGTGCTGCAGTCACAAAAACCAAGCACCGGCGCTTGGCGATTTCAGAGCGGGTTTCCAGCCCGTACGGTATTCTGTGATAGAGCGAGGTATGCCAACCGTAAGAGTTCTTTAGGGTTCGGTGGTACTCTATCCCGACATCAATGTTCAATCGTAAATATCTTGATATATAAACGACCGATCAGCTTATAAAACTCAGGCGATTCCTGTCTGAGCTAAAGGTTTGCAATTATGATTACAGCATTAGCTGGAACAGTGATTTTTTTTTTCAATCCTGGGCAAAGTTAACCAATGCCTTTAAGCCCCCGCCTAAGTGTGTAGATTTAGGCCACCGAATTATGGAGAGCCAAATGTCACCCCCTTTTGATCCTACAAAATCATCATAGTTCTGGGACTCAATGCAAACAAAAACTGACACGATAGAATTGAATTCTGATGCTCATTTCGTGCCAGAAAATAATTTTGTTTCTTTATTTTGTGACATAAATATAGTTATTCATACAGGATTTAGGGGTTGATGTATGGCCTTCCATAAAGCAGTGGCTTACATGTAAGTTAAGCCAGGCTTAACTTAGGCCACTTTCAAGAATACCGGCCTATAATAGTATTCCATTCTTGTATAGCGCATATCGTCTGTTGAGAGCCAGAAGGGCGTTAACTCTGTGTTAAAAAGTATATGAGTTAATGCCCTTCTGGCTCCAAACAGACAATATCACATTATGATATCACATTAGTACATGTATGGGCTTCCTAATGGCTTTCGAAATCATTACCCTTGCTGTAGCTGTAAGAAAAGTTGCCTGTGAAGAATGATACATGGTGCCTTTGAGGAAATCATGCCAGTGTGTAAGTCTAGGACATATATTCCTCCAGATTTCAGATACTCGGAATGCATATTTCAGAAATACTTTTCAGGCTCATAAAGGTCATGGTTTGTGAGGTTTCAAGCAGTAAAGGCAAAGGGGAAACCCCCAAGCATGCATAAGATCTCAGATGTCCTAGATTTTCATTCTTTCCTCATCCTGACCTTCATGAGATCTTGGATTTACATGTACATGTAAATGCAGCTTTACATATACATGTACCATTTTTTATGATGTCATGCAGTTGAAGAAATAAATGAATGCTGTATGAGGCAAAACTAGGAAAATATGTTGAGTAATTTTATGATTTAAAAAATTGTATCCATATTGGAAACAAGGCGAAGCAAAATATTCATAACATACACATGTTGGTCGTTATCATTATCTTCTAAGAGCCAGAATTGTGCAAACACGTATACTGTTAGATAGATTTAATACCTTTCTTGCTGTCAGGAGATGTTATTTAAAGTTGATTTTTATCTTTTTTAGAAAATCGATACCAACAAAAGAAAAAGGGAATGAACAATTTGATGCTTGTCACCTTTCATTTTCCCATCTACAAATTTTGCACAAAGCACACATATTGTTATTCATACAATAAGTGGATTAAACCTTCGATCATGCAACTACATTTAAGTGAGACGTACATCTCGTTAAATACCCTCCAGCAATACACTTGAAATGTAAATGAAAAATGTCCCTGAATCCCACAGAGGGGCATAAAGAACATGAGCAAACATTCAGATACTACATGTAGTCTAGCTTTCAAGCTCTCTAGATGTCTCTGTCAGTCATTTTTACCAGTCTTTGAAACTCATTCAAATATATTCATCTGTAAGTATAGGCATTGCTTATATGTACAAGTTAACACAAATTTATTGGTACTTGTCAGACATTACTACCAGTTTACATCCCACCCACACCCTTTTTATTATAGAAAACCAAATATTAAACAGAATTGTAGCCCTTAGTTCTGTATAACCCAGTCAATTGTTTTATAGGGTCCCATAATTTAGCACTTCATTAGATTATAATGTGGATCAAAGGGCACTCTGGCTCGTATATTTAGGCCTATGGTGAAGGTTAACTTATCTTTTCGATGGTAGTTCTACTCGGATGTGTCTGTTATGTGTATCTTTATAGTTCCTTTGCCATTGTTTAAAAAAAATTTAGATTTAAAAAAAATATATATACATGTAGACCTGTAAGCAAATGCACGTGTATATTCATTCATACATATACCAGAATTAAACCAATGTTTAGTTTTAAAACTTAATATTCCGGTACATGTAGTAAATTACATTGTTTTCTTACATTTTTGTAGATAGTAATCATATCCAAATGATGGTAGGTCCCCTTTACCTGTGTTCAGACCTCTCACGGTCTAATGAATATCAAGCCAGTGCCATCGAAGAAAGTTGTATTTCTGGTTTAATAATGTTGGGGGGGAGGGGAGGGGGGTTGACAGACATGTATCAGTCAGATGGTATTACATGTATGTACATGTACATCTAGTGACCTACCTTACACTGTACCATCATCATTTGAAAGAGGCAACTCGGTTTCAAAGCTAGACCCCTGTTACACCAAAATACCTACCCAAGACCAGTCTCGGGGTGCCCGAGACTGGTTTCCAAAAAGCTGACCCAAATTTTTGGATCCCTGTTACACCAAAATCGTAAGGAGTCTCGGGGTGCTCCGAGACTGCCTTTTGTGCGTTTACACCGACTTATGCAAAGCTACCCGAGACAGGTTTCAAGTGACACTTTCTGTTTGCGGACGTTGTGGGCGTGGGCGGACTGTATTTAGCACACGTGCCAGCAGCACACAAACCAGTCTTGGGTAGGTTAGCGTTTACGCCGGATCCTATAGAGACTTGGGGCTCCCCTGAACCAGTCTCGGACCGCATCGCTAGGTAGTCCGAGACTGGTTTGCTCAGAAGTGGTCTGGAATAGGTTTCGCCCGTTTACACCGGATTTGAAAACTACCCGAGACCAATCTCGGGGCGCCCCGCGACTCCTTAGGATTCTGGTGTAACAGGGGTCCTAGAGTTAGTAGGTGAAGACAGAAAGTTGACCACAAGAACAACTTTTGTCTCCCTGCTTGCTGCACTCATCATCGTTTCAATATAAAGGGTTTCTTGGTATTTTAAAAAAGGGAAAGAAAAAAGTGTAAAGTTCTCTGAAAATGGATCAAATGTCCTCTTGTACCGAACAGTCCTTAGTGTGCCCTGTAATACATAATAGACTCAACTATTCAATCTGAATTAATTTTGTAGTTAATGGATAAACTGGTAGTTGATTTTGCAAGAAAGATGGATGCTCCAAAATTGACAAGACCTTGAATTAAAAGTCTTTAACAGTGATACATATCCCACTACAAAAAAGCAAAAGCTTTGGTCTTTGTTATTGTCCTGATCAGCTGAGACTCTTTAAAATCCTTTAATGGGTACTTGATTTCAGATAAACAAGGTTCTGTCCTTGTTGTTTTGAAGGTAATGTCTTTCAGAGAGAAGGTCCTTTGTTGTGAACAAAATCAGCTTTGGGATCAGACAGTCTTGGGGGGTTTTAGAGCTGACTTGCCACTTGAGTAGAGCTGACTTGCCACTTGAGATTAGCTTTTATCAAGTTTCAAAAGTCAAGAGTCAAAATTTTGAATTAAGAAGTAGACAAACTTCTGTTTCAGATATTAGAATAGAATGGCTGTAATCCATTGACTAACTTGTCTTGGTTTTGATTGCTTTATTTTTTCTATAACCTCACTGATATTGTCAGTGCAGAGTGTATGTTGTTTTCTTGTTTTTGTTGTTTTAATTTCTTACAACATCAATGGCACTGCCAGTGCCTGTTGTTTTATACATGTAATATTGTTTTGTTTTTTTCTTTCTCTTTCTGTGGAAGTAACATTTCAGGTGGGCTGAAAGTTTGTAAACAATTCAAAATTGCAAATATGGACATCCATGTCATTGTGCTGCATTAAAATACAAGACTTATAGTATGATAATGATATTCCATTAAAAAACGTATTTCACATCAAACAAACAAAAAATGACAATGGGCATAAAAGATAAAATACCTATTCATTTCTAGTTATCTCTTGATGTACAAGTACAGTGTAGGTTACATTTACAACTCTTTGAATGTAAATACTCTAATTTCAAATAACAATATTGAATACCGGTAAATTACATGAATTCCTATGCAAATATTTTTATTGAATAGATATATACAGTGTGTATGGGTCAATATTTACATGTAAGTGCCATTTTACATGTATAATCTGTAAGTATGAGATGAATGTTTGATTGAATATGGAGTCCTGTATAATTCAGACAATACTCATTTTGTAGGCCCTGTATCTTGAATTATGAGGTCAATTCTTATCTACAACAATTTCTCTTTGATTAGAATTGGGTATTATAAGAATGGAATCCCTCTTAAATACTATGTAGTTACCCCCTGCTTGTTCACGGAATACGGGCAAATATCTACGGTCTGGTGCCATATTCCATGAGGCCGGAGGCCTCATGGAATATGGCACCAGACCGTAGATATTTCCCATATTTCGTGAGAACAAGCAGGGGGTAACGATTTTATCTTTTTAAGTGTAGATCTACATGAATTCTGTAGTGTAATCTCATTGGTAAAGTTACGATGAAATCATAATTCATATTTCAGAAACTTTGGTCTACTCACCACTTGTGCTTTCTTGTCTTTCTACAACATCCATCAGGAATACACGTAGATCAATATCAATTTCATCAGTCTCTAAGTCATTTGTTGTTCATAACTGCCGCTAGTTAATTTTAACAGTTCAAAGTCAACTTTAAAATGCCAAAATAAAAAGTTCATATTCAAACGGTTCAAACATATGTACAGTTCCAGCTTTGGACTGCCTTTGCATTGGCTTTTATTGTATTTTTGTGGTAACTTTCTTCTCCTTGATTTCTTCTCCTTGATTTCTTCCCGCGAGTGATGTTGAAATCGCCGGCTGTCAGCCAATATATGCAACAACAAGATAAAGTGCAAATATATGCATGCGATATACATGCGCGCAGCTAGCTGTGAGTCATCACGGAATACGGGAAATATTGAGGGATGGATTTAGCGCATGCGCACAAATAAAAAAACAGTGCAAAACATAAAAACAACAACAGCGACAAATGACCTCATTCACGGAATACGGGAAATATTCAGTGGATGGTCTGTATTTGTGACCGAGTACACGGGTAATACGGGAATTTATCAAAGACATGATTGACCAATGAGATTACAGAAATCATGAACACTAAAAGATAGAATGTAATCTCCATCAAATATCAATTGTAATACAATAATTCTAACTAGTGCAACAATGTTTATTGAAAAAGAATCCTGTATTACTACGTAATATAGAGGAATTCCTATGAACTGAGTCAACAATGGAATACTCGATGGATGACTCACTACCTCGGTCAGGCATAGTTCATTGAGAAAAATAATCCTGCAGATAATCCTGTTATGAATATTTGCCCATTTCTATCATGGGGTTTCTATTGCAAGATTTTGTAGATCTATGCGATTGTTTTTATGCCTCAAGCCAAGTTGGTGTGATTGGTTGAGAACAGCTGGGATGAAAAACATGATTGAAGGGAATTATTTGGAAATCAAACAAATGGTTATCAACTGAATGAAAACGTTCCCTCCATACATTAGTCCTACATAACGAATATTTGTTTTATGTTGTATCCCCCTACACTGCTTGATAGCCTACATGTGTAGTTTATTTTATAAGTCTGTATTAGGTTGTGTGTCCCCATTGTTGTATTATGGCTATTGTAACAGCTCACATTTTAGCAGAATTCTGCAGGTTGCAGGTTTCTTCAGTGCCTGCATTATACCACCCTGCAAGAAAACTAGTAGCATATCAAATGAAATTGGCTGTTCAAATCTTTCATGTTTTCATAAAGAAGAGCATTACATACATTTTAAACCATATAGTAATATTTATTTATTCATTCATTTTTTAATATATTTTAAAATCTTTTTTTTTTTTTTTTTTTTTTTGCTTCATGCATCATGTAGGCATACCTGTAGGCACATTGCAAAATACAAAATATGTGCCATACAAACAGAAAGACTTAGTACATGTAGGCCTACTTAATTTGTATTTGTAGGGTCATATTCTAACTAAAATGGACATAGCAGACATTTAGTAGACTTGATGTTCTTTGTGTTAATTGTTTATATAAGGCTTACAACAATGCGAGAGCAAGAAATTATCAGCCTCACAAAGCTCTGTGGTAACTTCTTTCTGAGATATCCACAGTTCGTTCATTGGGAATATTGCAATAAGATATGCATTCTGCATGTAAGACATCCGGAATGCACCTCGCTCTCATTACTGAGGCCCTCTGGCTGTGTCCTTGGTAACAGAGTAGATGAAAGACGCGTATTGGTAATGCTATCCCAGGCGGGTATTGATCCAGCGTCTCACTCAATCATCAAGGGAACCGTGTTTGCACGGCCGACGGTGGAACTTCACATTGCATGCGTGGGTTGAAATGTTTGCATTGCTGGGGAACAGACTGCGCATAAGACTCGACTAGCAGAATATCTAAATATGGCTCATAATTTTCCACCCCAAATCGAAGCGTGGTGCTTCTCATTTTATCTGTAAATTACATTGCAGCGCTCACTCTGCTTGTCTAATATAAACTTCGTTTCCAGATTTGATTAGACAATTTTCAGTCGCATCATTTTGTAAAATGTAATGTTCACGGATCTGAAAAAAGGAAATATCTGTTATGTGCATGACTTGTACCTAGACAGGTGGGTGGGATAAATATATTTTGATTTTTTTTTTAAAATATATATGTTCAGATCTTTCTCTCTCTTTGTTTCAAGTACTATTGAAAGGAAATGGCAGGAAAAACAAATCAAACATTTTCTTCATTTGATATTTTGATTTACAATGTACCGGTAAACAATATTCACCATTTCAAGTATGATTTCTTAAATTTTCTTTTTTAGTTTTTGTAAATATTTATGAGCCTTGAAAGTTAGCGATTGGCAGAGATGGTCTGTATTATTATGAAGTCAGTCATTTTGAAAAGGAAATTAATTTGTGCAAAATTTAGTAATACTGGAAAAGTCTGTTCAATAGGATTGTTTGAAAAAAATTCGAATTTTTGCAAGGTGTTGACCCTTTCAGGACAGGAATTATTTAAGGGCTAAATTGATCACATTTTGTTCTTCAAATAGGCAACAGTAATATATTTCTTTTATTGCTACATGGTTCTAATAAGGTGTAATGTCTTTGTAAACCACAAACCACAAAATGTGGTCATTTGTCTTGAAAGGGTTAATAAGAGAGAAGTTTGCAAGGCCCCCCACCTCCTGTCTTTTTTTTTCTTTTACACCAGGCTAAAGTGAGAATTTTTTTTTGGATACAATGTTGAGATCTTTCGTATAGCAAAGTAATCTTAAATTACCATGCCTGTGAAGGAGATCACCACTGCACTGAAGCAATGAGAATGAACCTGATTCCAATTAGGAATTCTAAATAATTCAGGTACCTTTACATACAGGGATTGCAGTGCGTTTATATGCAGAGAGCAGAAAGGCATTGTAGTGGAGGCATGATGAATGCATCAGCCCAGCTTTGCAACCCTAATGTTCTCCTGCCACCATAGGCCAAAATCCATCAGAATCTATTAGAAGAATGCGAGCTATGTAATGCATGATGGGGTACTATGTGACGATTACCCCCAAACGCCTTGGCTCTAGCTTTGGAGGATTACCGTTGCAGCAGCGAGTAGAGGGAGAATTTTCTGGAAGGGAAGAAATGAGCTTGTGCTTCTGCTGCCATGCACATTGTCTGTACAAATGCAAAGTGGAAATACATACCGTGCAAGTGTGGATGTCAATCATATGGGAATTATGTATTGGATGCTCTTATGTAAACTGGGTGTTCACAGAAATTGTGTTCACAGAAATTTTGACATTTACTCTTGTTTGTTTTAGCTGTATGTCTTGTAAGGCCTGTGACCCCGTTCTCATTACAAGGGATAGCACGATCTAGCGCACGCTAGATCGAGCCACCTCTAAGGTGAGAACGCGGCGAAGTCGTTTCGGCGCACTCCACGGCGGTCCACGAGAGATAGCGCAATCTAGAGCGCGCCTATTCACAGTTTACTGTGCATAGAGTGCTAAGATAGATCGCGCTACCCTCTGCAGGTGTGAACCCGCGGCGTGCCAGTGGACCTCCCTGGCGCGCCCCATGATGGAGCGATCCACTTTCCAATCTCGTAATGAGAATGGGGTCTATGTTTGTGGTTTAGAGCAGTAGGCCTACAGTGTACATGTAGTTTATGTACATGGCATTTCATTTCCCTGTATTCATTTGTACAAGCTTTGAGGAAAAATGAACCATACCAACATTCCAAAATACTGCTGTTTACTTGATCAACAGACATTTTCAGTTGCTAGAATACTATAAAAAAATTGGGAAAATGAAGGGAGGGGAAAAATGTCTAACAACCGAAAAAAGGGGTATGAGAATACATTTTTTTAGAATTATTATTATTATTTTTTTGGGGGGGGGGATATCTAAAATTTATTCATAGGGTGCTCCATTTTGTGTGTACCTACATGTAAGGTATGCTAAATTGGGTTTTCACCCCACCCCCATTCCTTCCCCCTCCCGGTTTACAACCGCCTCTCCATTATAAAAGTGGATACTGGATAGATGAGTTTTATAACATGGCGTATCCTAAGAGATAACGTTTGTTGTTCATGTACATGTATTGATCGTTCAGTGCTCTAATTGAGATTAATCATTAACTCTTAGGCATTGATCGTACATCATCATGTATATGAATAGGAGAGAGAGTGGTGGTTACATGTATAGCATGTGATGGATTGGATAGTGTACCTCTACTCACGTTTCATTCCCTAAGGCTTCTTTCAATGTAAATTTCATTTATGCAATGCTTGACTACTGAAGATGTTTTGTGTATTAAAGTCTCCTTTTCTTTCTTCCCAAATCTCCTTTTCTCTCTTTTTCTTCCATAATTTCTCTGTTTCTCTCCCTTAATTTTGTTTTCTCTCTCTCTCTCTCTTACTCTTCTTTTCATAATCTGTCTCCAAACACTTATTTTATGAATTATAAATTAACACTTGTTCATGTGCATCCTTTTTTCTGTTTTTTTTCCCCCCATACAGCGGTGGACTTCTTCAATCAAATCAACATGTTATATGGTACCATCACAGAGTTCTGCACAACAGATAAATGTCCTGTCATGTCAGCCGGACCAAAGTAAGTCTTTACAATCCTCTTCGTAATTATATTTTCACTTTCATAGGAAATGACATTTAATTTGCGATTGTTTATCTTGTAGTAGACCACTTGATTTCTGTCTTTCCAGCAGTCCAGATTACCATTAACTCTGTATATGTTTATCTTTCAGGTATGAATACCATTGGGCAGATGGTCAGACGGTCAAGAAACCCATCAAGTGTTCAGCGCCTAAGTACATTGACTACCTCATGACATGGGTTCAGGATCAGCTGGACGATGAAACAATATTCCCTTCAAAAATAGGTTAGTTGAATGATCCTCACTTCTTGGAAATTTGAGAATGACAATAGAAGGAAAATTTATAAACCTGTTCCATATAGAGCCCGATATAGGTGTAAACCGATTAGAAAAACATGTATAGTGAAAACAAAATTGTATCCTTTGGGCTAGGAAATATAATTTCAGAGAATTATTCTCAATATTGGAAAATCAAATTGTTATGGTTGAAAGTTGATATGATTGATGAAATTGGAATGATATGTACCTTATTGTTTATTCTTGAATTTGATGTCATAATAGTATTTATAATTTACAGACATCCCCAGTTCCAGTACATTGCACAGAGTTCCGTGATTGCGATAATTTCTTGCTCTCGCATTGTTGTAGGCCTTATATAAACGATTAACACAAAGAAAGCATAACATATTTTCCAATGAACATAGAATCTTTGATACACTGAATGAAAATATGTTTCTGATTGTTACATGTACATGGAAGTGAAAATGACATTTACCAGAATTACAGAAGTCTTTTGGTTTTAAGTTCAATATTTACCTATCCTTATTTGTTCTTTCTCTCTCTCTTTTCTCCCCCTCTTTCTACCTCTACAATGTATTTCTCTCTTTCCTCTCTCCCTATTCTTCCATCCCTCGCCTTACAAAATACCAAACAGGTGTGCCTTTTCCCAAGAACTTTATGACGATAGCCAAGACGATCCTGAAGAGGTTATTCCGGGTCTATGCCCACATCTACCACCAGCACTTCAAGGAGATCGTCATCCTGGCAGAGGAGGCTCACCTCAACACCTCCTTCAAGCATTTCATCTACTTCGTCCAGGAGTTCAACCTCATTGACCGCAAGGAACTGGCTCCTCTCCAAGAACTCATTGACAAGTTCTCAAACAAGTGATCGATGTTGGAATCTTATTTACCGAGATAGAGACTCAATTCAAGCACTTCATCTACTTTGTACAGGAGTTTAACCTCATCTATAGGAAGGAGCTACATGTAGCCCAGCTCCAGGAACTCATTGCCAGGTTCTTAAACAAGTGATCGATGTCATTGATGTCAGAATCTTTGTTTACCGAGATAGAGACTCGATACAGTCTACTTTAAAGTAGTCCCCAGATCCAACCTCAGAGACCAGGAGAAGCTGGTCCTGATGGAAGTCCTCGATAGGTTCTTAGACAAGTGATCCCAGCCTATGTCTTCGATGTTGGAATCCTTGCTAACAGAGACGGAGACTCGAGACAAGTAGCTTGCGTACTTTGTACAGGAGTTCAACTACAGTAACTAGGACGAGCTAGCCTTGCTCCAGGTACTTCTTGATAGGTTCTCAAACAAGTGATTCCCACCCATTGACCATCCTGCTTACAACAGAATCAAATCTGAGATAGCGTTGCTGACCGACAGAGAGACTCGATTCAAAGTAAACTTTGCAAAGGTTGGGTATTTATTCTGGATATCGTGATAGTTCCTAGAGAAAATGGCTCCTGTTCCTCTAGATAGTAGCCTCTTTAAACAGACAAATTGTCTGCTGCCCTCATGTTCTTCATGCTCCTTTTCCATGTTACCAATGAATACACCTTTCTGTGTCAAATACCCCAACTGTACTTCATTTATTATGTTTAGAGAGTTATTTATTATCGTCTAAATGCAACCAAGACAAGGAACCCATTCCTAATATGTCACTGTCATTAGTTTATTAGGAAATAATGAAGTTCCTCACAAAGTATTTTGTTTAATATTTATTATTTAATAGTAACCAACCTTCCCATAGTCAGGTTTTCAGCATGTATATCATAGGTATGGCTTGTCATATGTGGAATTGTCTACAAGTTACAAGATGACTTGGAAGATTCTTCCAGAAACTTCCTCAAGTTATTTATTTTAACTTTTTTTTTTTTTTTGTGACATCGTTATGCTCCTTTCAAACTAATTATTGACGAAAATTTTCAACAAGTACTTATTCTTCAACTTGTTTAACATTTTGATAATATACAGAGTAAAACAAAAGATAGAATGGTTAATAGCCAATCTGCTTGCTGAGTACTTGGAGATTTTAACATCTATATTAACAGATAGCCTTTGAAAACTGCTTTGCTCTCTAACCATTTCACAAGGATAACGATTAATATTTTGACATTCAAATCATTTAAATTTTCAAAATACTGTGCAGTGAGTGGAATATAGTGGAGGTGGTCTGTGGATGTATGCTGCAATATATAATGAAACAGTTTAAGGGAAATTAACACATGTGTGTGTGTCCAGAGTCCAGAGGCCTTGCAATTTCCTAAGATCGGCTCAATTTGTATATCAAGGTTATGTTTGGCTAAGTGCAGGGTCAAGGGAAATTGCAGGCTCCTTGCTGGAGGTATGTAGATGACTCCATCAGTATCCTGTGCCATAACATTGTATGAAAGATTGGGCATGCTAGTCAAAGTTGCAACTCCTCATTCCATGGCTTTAACCTATACCATAGAAGGATTTACAACTGATTTTACATGAAGTTTTATTTCATAGGGCCTTGGTTAATTGATTTTATGCTGCATAAAGGTCAAACTGATTGAATTCTCATGTCATTCTAGGACAAAAGAAAAAGGGAAGCAAGCGATTGTTTATGGGATGTATGACATTTGCTCCTGCGACAATTGCTCCGGTCTAACTTTGCCATGCTAATCCTAACCCTAAACCTAACCCTAACCCTAACCCTAATCCGAATCTTCACATTGTCTTGAACAAAAAAACAAATCATGACCTTGACCTTAACCTTTGACCTTTCAAGATATGGACTGTGGAGCAAATGTCGCAGGAGCAAATGTCGGCGCCCCTGTTTATGAAATGTCATGTGGCTACTACTACATCAGATCTTATTTCATGCTGCATTAATCCAACTTATTTTTCTTGGACAGGCTTTCAGGAAATACTAGCTGCAGAGAAAAAGAGTTTCCTTGTACGTGTAAAAGTGAAGTCGTTATAAAGTTCAAACCTGATATCCAGAAATAAAAGATTAATTCCTTTTATGGTGTTTCTGTGTTTTGACCGACCTTTGATTAGAAGTATAGAAATATAAAAATATGACACCTAAAGTAAATAGTACAAGATTGGTTGTTTTCTGAAGTTCCATGTACCTTTAGTAACTACCTGTGTATCTAAATCCAAAGAGATAGTTGCACTCTGTTGAAACTGATCGTGATCCATTTAAAGTCTCGTTGAAAGCAGTTCGAGGTGATCACCTTTTTGTGTGGAGTAAATTGTATTCAACTACCTTGTTGTAGAATTGACTGTTCGTTTTGTGACAAAAGAAGAATTTTTGTTTCTGTTGGTTTTTCTTCTGTGTTTATTATATATGTATTTGCTTTTATTTCTCTCTCTCTCTCTGTAAAAGTAATTTTCCTTTTGCCCTTTTATGCCTTATGTTTTGAAAGATTTCTATTATGTTGGTTTGTCATTTTATTGTTGTTTTTATTGATTTGTGAGTTGACACCTATGATTATATTTGATAACATTTTTAGAATATTTGGGTATAGTTATTGGACTGTGGTAATGAACACTGGTGTGTATGTCTTCTTCATTTCTACCCTCTTAAATATTCCTGCTTTATTCACCGTCCATGGTATTGGTCAAGCAATAATCCAAAGGAAATTCATGTGAAATTTATGGAATGGGTGTATATCAAATGAATATAAATGATATTAGTGTACTATCTAAGCTCTATTCAACAGAAGTCAAAATTATTGCACATATTCAGCAATGCTTAGTTCACATTTGCCTTTCATAGTTTTCACTGCAGTAAAATAGAAACGTCATAGCGTTTGTAGGGTTTCGTATTAAGCTTATTAGGAGAAAGTTAAACTGGATTAAAGCTTGCAAATGCCTGCTAAAAACATAGCATAATAGCATGGTGACTCACTCTTCTCACATTGAGGAACTTGTCTGTATCTGTGTTTCTTGGAATCCATCTTCTTCAATCCAGTTTTCACTTTGTGGTGCTGGACTACAATTGTGCGCTCTAATAGTCCCACATCATATATATTTGTGTTGGGAATACAATGTAATGGGAAAGGCTTTACCAGCATGGCATAAAATGAGCATCTTATTTGTTCGTTGTACAGAAAGGGCTCTCAAATATCTAAGTCTTGTAGGGACTAAAAGGATTATTTCTTGTATTATAGAGTGATCATTAATCGAAGAATCAGATATGGGTCACTTTCTTCTAATTTATTTATTTTTAGGTATTATTACATCTATTAAGAAACTACTCTTGATACTCTTCGTACATTTATTATCCAGGCCTGAATTGAATATCATGTAATGCAGATAGAAGAACATTCAGTCTCTATGAACTCTTGCTAGTTATTTTGCTATAAAGTATTTAAAATCATGTGAAAACAAAACAAGATGTATACTTGTCTGTTAAAAAGATACACCTTTATAGGAATTTTGTAGAAGTTGGAAATCAGTTCTGTGATAGCTCCAAGTGCATTACAGTGTTGTTGTTTTTTTTTTATTCCTATGCATTTAAAGATACCATAGCTGTACTGTATTCAAAATGTAAAGTACCTTGAGAAACTATAGTCATGTGTAAAGTATGTTTGCCTTTGTCAACAAAGATGTGTGAATTGAGTCAGAGGCTTATTGGAGAGAGGATCCTATTTGGTTTTGTTTTGAAGTACAAGTAGTGGAGTTATATCAAAAGTTAAATTTACAATTCATTTAAAATTTGTGAACCACTCTCCTTAGTGTTATAGCTTTATTTGTGTAAAAGTTATGCAAATTCGTACATGACGTTACTGATCTAAAATAAGAAATGACTTAGCTTGTATCATTTGAATGCATAAATATAATGTAAATATTCATAATATTTACTCTTTTATGTTCCAAAGTGATGTGAATTTATATAATACTCAACTCATCCTTGTGGTGAAGATAGGGGTAACATACAATGAAGCATATAGAGTTGATTACTGTAGAATTGGTTATGTTATTCATGCATATCGTTTATTGCACAGAGAAAAATGTAGGAAATTTGCTTTGATAGTGACACAGCTTAAAGCAGTTGCAGGTAAACTATGGCTAGCTAAGAATTTAATAAATGGGATCTCATTTGTGTACAATCTGTACTCCATCAGTAAGCAATTTAATGTTGATCATCAGCAAACTTTTTTGTTTAGTAAAGCAGAGATGTGATTTGTCTATATTTGATAAATAAGAGAGAGAAAAAACAAAAGCAATAGCTCCATTCAGGTTTACTAATCTAATAGGAATGTAACCAACATTTGTTTTTCTTGCATCTATAAACAAGGAAACATTAAAATGACTAAATGAGTCAGATGTTGTTTCCATTGCATTACTGGTGTAATGTGACCGAGGGGTATTTTCTCCCCTTGTGCCAGACAATATAGGGATTTGTGTATGTGTGTGTGTCTCCCACATTCAAACATGGGAAACTATACAGTGTTTTGTATTAAAAAATCCATTGCTCTATATGACAAGTACATGTAACAACATTTTTCTTGTGTTAATGTCATGTAGCCACAAACCTCGTAATATAAAACATAAAGGCCCGAATTCACAAAGGTGGTAATAGATTTGTACCATGGTTTATGCAGATTTTGTGGTATAAGTGTGCTTGATTTCGCGTGTACACTTAGAAAGATCCAATAATGAAGGCGCGTGATTAGCAAAGTGCGCAAATTTTACGCTAGTTGCCATGGTTTAGACCATGGTTTATGTAAATTTACATAGAGTTTATTTCAATTAATTTACATAAACCATGGTCTAAACCATGGCAACTAGCGTAAAATTTGCGCACTTTGCTAATCACGCGCGTTCATTATTGGATCTTTCTAAGTGTACGCGCGAAATCAAGCGCACTTATACCACAAACTCTGCGTAAACCATGTTACAAATCTATTACCACCTTTGTGAATTCGGGCCATAGTGAAAAAGAGATTTGGGCATCGTTTTGAATGAGTATTTGATGCAGAATCACTTGTCATGTGGGTTTTGTATAGTATGGGAATTATACACAACCATGCCGTCTCCCCCACGCCCAAAACAGTTTTCTATACAATGTTTATTTATACTACATGTAGATGTATACCACATGCCCATTTCACTTCACAGTTATCTAATATTTCTTTGAATGTTGTTTCTTTTTATGATGTTTTTTTCTCATCTCTCGTTCCCTCTTTATTTGGTAGTCACACTGAGCCTTCCAACAGTTCTCGTCAACTTAGGCGGTATGAATCTATCAAACCATTGGTTACTGTAAGTGTGTTGTGTCCATGATGTGACAGTGCAAAGGCTTAGGGTATTTGCCCACAGTCTGGGAGATTTTCATTTCTAGGAGAGGGAAGATAATCAGTGTTTACATGTATCTTACGGAATAGGATCACAATGAGGTTTTAATGAAAAAGGGGGGGGATTCTTACTTTTGTCATTATACCTCTCTCTATCTTTTTTCTCTCTCTCTCTCTTCTCACTTTCTCTCTCTCTCTCTCCCTCTCTTTCTCTCTCTCTCTCTCTCTCTCTCTCTCTCTCTCTTACTTACTCTGACCTTACACTCTTTTCTGCATAAGTTCTACCAACAGTGCATAAATAGATCATTCAAATGCTAGAAAACTAGTGCTAGACCTTGGGAAGTAGTGAAGTACATGTACATTTATCTGATATGTGCTAATAGCAGAATAGAACTTGAAAAGAGACAATGCTATGGTTGTACCTATTCTACCAAAACAATAGTCTCTGAAGTAACGGAAGCATTTGTTTGCATCACTTAACACTTTGCTCATCAACCTGCCGAAATAAAGTCTTCAAGCAAATCAAGCAATTGTTATGTAGAGGTGAATTTCAGTTTACCGGTAGATGCACTCAAGGGGAACATAATTTCTGTGCTCATTAGATATGAACAAAGCTCTGAATCATGAAATATAAACATTCATGGTAGAATGTCAGAAGCAAATTCATCACTAAAGTTCCTTTTCAAATGAATGTCTTTTGTTGTTTTTTACATCGAGTTTGATTTCAATAGAGAACAAAAAACCCCTAGAAATATTGATCAGTGAAGGAGTAAGAAAAATCTTATAAACGATGAGAAAGTTCTAAAATTGTGCAGTCATTAAGATAGCTACACAAATGGCATATCTGTAAAAAAAAAAAAAAAAATTTGCATGCTTACACTCCTTTGAAATGGTTCAAGTTTCTACCATGAAGTGAAGGTAGTCTGGATTCATAATGAACATCACAAATTGTTAATTCAAGTGATGTGAGTGGCCTATTACCTTTAATCACTTTCAAAAGTTTGATTTGATTAGGAGCCTATAAAGGGGCATTGTTGCGCCCCTTCACCACCCCTTCAACACCACCTTAGATCACATATCACCTTTCCTTAGTAGTTTGTAGGTTTTTTTGTTTTTTTTATATACATGCAATCTTTTTGATATTTGGACTTCTGGGTTCGAAATATAGCTATGATGTGATGTGACAATCTGTCATTTTATATTTACTTATATAGTTTTTCTTCCTGTTAATTTTATTGGTTTCTTGCTTTTTATTCATATTTGTGTGGGTAATGTTTTTTCATTGTTTCTGCTATAGTTTTTTTAGTGTTATGTACATGTATTTTGTAACTAGAATTATTAGGAAAAGATATCACTTTTGCACCTTCTTTTAAGTTCTCTGCCCTTTGTGTTATAACATTAGAAATGTAATTTGAAGGATATAAAATATGAAAGTGAAAAAAATTCAACCTATTATGATATGCAAATTGGCTTTGTGTTTCATTACAATTAACTGCTGCTGATAGATTTAATTCCTACATGTGTGTGCACACTTCGAAAATGATGGTTTTATAGTATATTTATATTATATACTAATCAGAATATATGCCCCTGCAACATCTACAAGAATATATACTTTCAATTTAACTTCACAAGCATTAACTTGTTGGAAAATACCCTTTGGAATTTCAGTTTGAATTCTTGGTATTCAAATGTTCATTAAATGTTCAATTTGGTCATTTTCATCATCTCCATCTTCTGCAATTGTGTATTTCATCTGATAAAAGAACAAAGTACTACAAGTGAGTTCAAATTTACCAAACTTTTACCATTCTGAACTATTATCTGAAAGACATGGTAATTCTGTATCTACTATCTCATATGTATATTAGTTTTGAGATCATATAAATGTCAGTATGACATGTATATGTACACATGTATATATGACACTGGCCATATTTTGACCTCTTGTTGATAGTTTTTTGCCTATTTCCTTCCCTGCTGCCTTATATATATTTATTGCTTCTTGCTTCCAAGTAATATTCTCTTCAACCACACATGATAATAAATTATCAGAAGTTTATTTACAGCCAGTAGGTATTTAGTGATGATTAAAGTAATGTAAACAATGACTTAATAACCAAGAGCACTTTTACTTTTTATCAGTTACTGTTTTATTTTTTGTCATTTCAGTTTGTAAAGCTTTGAAACTCAACTTGTTCAGGAGTAACATGATGTATCATTGTGTATCAAATGCTAATGTATAAATGTTTTAATAGAGAAATCAGAATTATTTACACTCTTTATCCAATAAAGAAAATCATTGTTGTTTTTGAGAGATCGTTCCAGTTGATGTGAGTAAAATACTAGATGGATTATTATATGTGCTCAGTCGTAATTTAAAAGACATCGGTTATGTGCAGGACATGTAGAGAGTATTTCTGTACTAAGAAATTTATGGAGGCTATTTACTTGTACATGAAATTTGATTAAAATGGAAGAAAGAAGACTGCAGTTATCTGTGTCATATGTGAAAGCTGTTTTGATGAGTTGAAATATTTTGAGTGTTACCCTTCAGAAATTTATCAGAAAGATTGTTCGGGAAGAGAAATAATAATAATGAATCAGAAAAGAAAATAGAATGATATATAAAAGGAAGACAGTGTCGGAGAAAAGCAAAGGGGAAATTAAAAGGCATAGAGAGGAGAGCGAGAATGTGAGTGGCTGATAAATGAAAGAAGAGAACTTAAAGAGAAAGGAGAACAAAAACATGAAAGAAAAATAAGAACATGAGAGGGAGAAAGAGAAAATGGGAGGAGGCAGAGTTCCAAGGTCCACGCTCAAATAGGGCTGTTAATTTGATTGATTTTTTTTATTTTGATTTGATTGATTGAGAGAGCATGTAGCTCTCATTTATTTCTTTCAATACAAATTATGTACAATTAAAAAAAAAAAAAAAAAAATTCATCAATATATTCAAACATGCATATATAGATAGGTAATACATATTGAGAATATTTAAATTAAAAATATAAAGAAATGAAAGAAAAAGGTGTCCCGAAAAAGCCTCAAGGGCTTGTCAAGAAAGGATCACCAGAGCAAAAATATAATAATTATATACAATGAATCGTGCAAATGACAAGAAGAGTACCGGAGTGCGACGCCACACCAGACACGCCAACGAGGACACTGTCCTCAAACAGGTTGAATAGAGAGGTCAAAAGAAGAAAAAAAAAAAAAAAAAAAAAAAAAAAAAACCCTCGACAAGAGTTAACTCGGCCGGTGCGACGTCACACTCCAGTACCCTGTCATGCCGAGTGGGAAAATTTCATTCAAAGGGTAGATAATCTGTCTCTTTTTGTAACATGGGTCAAATATCTTTTTACTTGCCTCTCTATAATCTTTCAAATACATTTTCTTCCATTCTCCCCTTTATTTTGCCGTTTACCTGTTCCATGCCCTCTCTTCCTTTCAAACTCCTCTTAATTCCCTCTACCCCCGCCTCTGCTCTACGAGTTCTCTCTCTCTCTCTCTCTCTCTCTCTCCCTCTCTCTTCATCTCTCCCTATGTATCTTTTCCTTCTCTTTCTCTCTCCCTCCTTGTTTCTCAAACTTATGTATATCCCCTCTCTTTATATTTCCCTTTCACTCTCTTTCTACTTGTATTTGTTTAGGTAACTAAACAAAAACATGTACAAAGATTTGAATTTCAAGAGTATTTGTATTCATAAAGAATCACATTTTAACATTTTCACATACCTAAGTTGGCAACATTATGAATTAAATATTCTATTGAAAGATGGAAAAGGTAAAATCATCAATACAACATACCTCTAAGTTTGAAAAAAAAAAAGGTTTTAATTTCAAATTGCCATAGCAAGTGGTAATGGCATAGAGTTGTTTAAAATGATGTACATGTACATGGCAATATTTTTTAAAATGAAGTCATGAATTTGCACCAAAGTGACAAATGAAAACAACTAAAAAACATGTTGTTTACTTAAAAATTCACCAGACAGTTTCTTGTGATATCACAGAAGGCATACAACAACACAGAATATAAATATGCATTGCAATTCCTACTAGAGAGAAAGGTGGATATTTAGTTCTGATAAAGATAAAACCCAGAATTCTCAGCCAACAGAATCAAACAGAATTTACATCAAATGTTAAAAACATTTCTTTCTTTTTTTAAATCCCACATGTACAAGAAGGAAAATGAAATAAGTAGTGATTCTGTTATCTATGAGATAAAACTAAACATACATGTACACCTGTCTTAAATGAATATGATTATCACATTTTTCAGAAGCCTATTGAGTACTTTGTTGAAAATTTGTGACTGATGGCACAACAAATTTGCCAATGAAATAGTTCAACTTGCATGTATTTCATTAAAATTAAATGAAAATAAATGCAAATAATTTCTGACCTGTAAACCAAGATAGATCATCACAAGCCTGATACAATATTGGACAATGAGGCAAAGTTAGACAGTTCTATCCTGAATGTTCTATCCTGAATAGTGAGATCATCCCTCCAGGTTTCAACATATATCTGAAACAAGCACAGTGGTGGCAGGGGAGTTTGGGAGTTTTCTCCGAGGGCCGGTCAATATTTTGGTTAAAAAGGGCTGCTCATACAAAAAAGGGCTGAAATTCCCACTCGAATTACAGTCCCAGTCCATCCCTGGGTGTTGGTGTATTTGTAACGGTAAAAAAAACAATCTTATCGTCATTGAAAATGGCTGTGCAGAGCACTACCATTGCAGAACTTTCATGGATCCACATTACTACTCAAGGGTTGAGACTTTTCAGACAACATGCACATACATGTATTAGTGCAAAAGATGAAATTAATTTTGTGCAATGAACTTGTCCCACTTCTGTAACTGCTATCAAACATATATTTTCCTTTAATTTGGGGGGAGAGGGGGCTCTCAAGATGTATAAAACCCTGGGCAGGAACCTGTCAAAAGGATACAGAGATGGCACCAATAAGAAGAATTTCTTCTTCTTGGCTGTAGACGGTAACAGAGTAAAATTGTTACGCTTCATAGGGAGGAAGAAAAAGCAAAGACAATATGACATAGAGGACCTGACCAATTGAGTATGTGGCATGATGATGGCCCCTACCCTCTCTCATGTTTGGGAGGAGATACATGTATTGCACAAACAATTGCATCACTTATTAGGGAGAGAGGATATTGAATGGGTGGAAAATTTTGTAAAGAAACAGGCTGATTAATAGCCATTCTACAAGGATGTCAGATGAAATTAGAGATATCAAAAAATAAGGTAAGAGAAAACTATGGAAGAAAAGAAATTAAAGAAGAGGAAACTCAAACAAATTCGACATTTCCATCAAAGAGCATTTGGAACGGGTAAGAGAAAGTATGACCTCTTAAATAGTATCTTTGAAATCTCAGATCAGAATTTTGTGTTCCTAGACAAAATCTTCTATTGAGAAGAATACTGATACTACAAAAAGGGTAAGGATCCCAAAGATCTTTGATTCAAGTCTGGAGTTATCAAAAGACACCACATGCAGGTCAACTGTTGGCTCCAAGAAGCAAGAAGCAGTTCCCCAGCATAAGAAGAATGCTCAAGATGGCAAAGCTCCTGGGAAAATAATGGCAGAGAAGTTTTTGTAAAAAAGAGCCAGCAGTGTGAGGTTAACATCAATATGTTCAAGCCCTTCACCTCTGCGTCCCACCAACATTGCCCTTCAGAAGCAAAAGATGACCTCAACACCCGTGTCAAGGAAGCCTGCATCCAAGACGCCCACTCCTGTAAAGAGACTGCACGTCGGCACCCCCACTCGAGATGGAGAGATAAAAGGGAGCTAAAAGGCAGTTGGACAGAGAAAAAGAGACTCCACAAAGAGCTCCAGGAAAATATATAGGCAGATTTGATGAATTTCACATCAAACTGACAAGCTTGGATCTGCAGCCCCCAAATCCAGTAAACCCTCCTGAGGACCAACTAACCAACCAAATAACCTACATCCCAAGCTGGACAGCAACCCCAGCAACTCAAGTATCATGCCGTGGATGAGCAGGTCTTCCTTGGACATGACATTTATGTAGCTGAGGACATGTTGACATGTTGACCAGTCAACGCAAGAACTCCTTATACGTGAAAAGTCTGGCCGTAGCCATATGTGGATCTGAGATACTTTGTCTGCATTCTGTCAGTGGAAAGATATCAAACTATTTTTAAGACAGACCTACCCAACCCCTTCCGGAGCTAGAAAAGCCAAAAAGCTAAAAAAGGGGGGTGAAATAAACAATTAACATGACATTGCTATTTTTTCAAAATGATTATTTAGCAAATATCTCAAATAGTGCTGTAACATTTTGGCTATTTTGATTTCCATTCAAGAAATGGGCAGTTAAGTTTAACAGAGTTTATTTCTTGTTTACAAGAATTACAACAGAATTATACATATGTAAATCATATGCAAGAATTACAACAGAATTACACATATGTAAAACATATAGCAGACTTTTTTCAGGTCAGGTTCTTCCTGCTACTGGTAACCATGTAAACCAATACTACCCATTCATGGTCGGATGATCGGCAACTTAACAGGCTCACCCACTTGAGGCAACTCAGGTCAGGAGGATGTGTGGACCCCCAGCAGGATTAAAAAATAAGACCTGTCACAGCGTGAAAGAGTTCATAGAGGAACCAAATAGCATACGGACCTTTCCCCTAGGGAAATGGGCTGGTGGTATGCCAGGGCAGGCTCAAAGTAAAAAACAAACACTCCAATAGTGAAATCATGGTACATGTACGCACTCAACAATGGCAGCAACCAGCCCAAGGCTGCCGTAGGCAGGATCTGCCTATGACAAAATAGGGTGCAAACCCTCAACGTCTATCATTACACCAGTATTGAAGAAGTCCTCTCTGGACAAAGATGATTTAGGTAGTTACAGACCTGTTTCTAACATACCATTTTTAGGCAAATTAATCGAAAAGGCTGTTTCTAAACAGGTGTCCGACTTTGTCAACCGTAATGATTTGCTTGATCCCATGCAGTCTGCATATCGTGTGGCACATAGTACTGAGACTGCACTCATTCGACTACAGAATGACGTACTTTGTGCAATCGACAACAGGCAAGCTGTTTTCTTATTAATGCTGGACCTCTCATCCGCCTTTGATACGGTGGACCACACAATTCTCTCTCATAGGCTGGCCGATGACTTCGGTCTACGAGATAATGTCCTTTCCTGGTTCAAATCGTATCTTAGCAACAGGTCTTGTAGAGTCCATGTCAATGGATCATTCTCCAGTGACAAAAGGTTGGAATTTGGGATACCGCAAGGGTCAATTGTTGGGCCACAGTTATTTACATATTACATTAGGTGTATTGGTAACATCATCAGCCAGCATTCAGTTCAATACCATGTGTATGCTGATGACATCCAGATGTTTACCATTTTTGATCCTACCAAGCCTGGAGATGCAGCTTGCGCATACTACCGTATCTCGAAGTGCTTAGAAGACATACAATCATGGCTTGTCAGTAATAAATTGAAGTTGAATTCCGGTAAAACTGAGTTCTTCATTGCTGCATCATCCACCGACTTGAATCGGTTCAATGACCTTTCATTTTCTATTGATGATCTAGACATCCCAATGTCTTCAACAATCAAGGATCTGGGTGTTGTCTTTGATAAGGAAATGAAAATGTCTGACCATGTAACAAACTTGTGTCGTACCCTCAATTGGCAAATTTACAACCTCAATCGCATCAGGGGGTACTTAAATAAAGACACTTGTCATAATGTTGTTAGAGCACTTGTGCTATCCAGGCTTGACTATGGTGGATGTTTGCTTGGGGGCATCAGTAAACAGAACCTGGGCAGACTTCAACGTCTTCAGAATAAGTGTGCTCGTCTAATATGTCAAAAACCAAAATGGTCCCACGTCACTCCACTACTCAATGAACTTCACTGGCTTCCCGTTTCTAAGAGAATACAATACCGTATACTGGTTCAGACTTACAAATCACTGTCAACCACACTTCCTCAATACATCTCCTCACTCTTTCAGCAACAGAGAACATCATATTCTCTTCGTTCTACCTCTGCTCCTTCCTATGTCATTCCAAAATCCCGAAAACAAGCTGGCTTCAAGTCCTTTCAGTCACTTGCTCCACAACTTTGGAACAGACTCCCCGCATCTCTCCGTAATAGCACATCACTTGACATCTTCAAGAAACATCTAAAAACTTACTTATACAATTCTTAATTTACTTGAATAGACTTTAAGTGACAGCGCCTTGTATCCTCTGGAAAAGGCGCTATATAAATCCAATTATTATTATTACTATTATCAACGGAGAATGCAGAGACCTGTTCTTCCTTATGACTTTCGCAGGGACCCAATGTGCACTCAAAGTTTGGAAGTTGGACTGTGGATTCAATGTCACGGTGTGGTAGAAATATGGAAGGCCAGCCATTTGGAAGAGGAGAAAGACAAGTTTTATGATGATCTAGCACAAGAGCTGGCCCTGAAAGGACTAAAAGAATTTCTAATAGTCGCTGATGACTTTAATGGTCATATTGGAGAAGGAATAGATGGCTATGAGAGAATTCATGGTGATTTCAGTGTAGGTGTGAGGAACAGGGAAGGAAGAAGGTTACTGGAATTTTGTGCAGAGTCAAAATTGTTGATTGAGAACACATGGTTCAAAAACAAGCGAAAGGAACATTACATGGAAAGATATGGTGAAGAAAGTAAGCAGTGAGGTTGGTCTAAATGAGAAGGATGCTCAAGACAAGAAGTGGAGTGTCATCATGGTCAGTAACCCCTCATAAGAGGGAAAATGCTGACTTTCATAAATGATGTTCATGATGATGATAGTTACATGTTAAATGACCTCTTTTCACCTTTGACCTAACAACCCAAAAGGCTAATCATTTTATCTCCTCATAGTCATGCGTACAAAATAGTTGAGATATGGTGATAACAAAACTAACAAATCTTTCATTTCATGCAAATTGATCTCTATGATTTTTGACCTTCAACCTACTAAACCCAAAATCTAATCACTTCACCTCACTATGATGATGCATACTACATGTAGTACCATGTCGGAAGTTCAAAGCTCAAATAGTTATTGAGATATGGTGATAAAACTTTTAAAAACCATCAATTTCAGGTATATTGATCTTAGGGCCACATTTGATGATTTGATAATATTGATCATAGTTTTATACTGTTGAACATTTTACAATCTGATTTGTGGGGGGGGGTAACTGATTCAATTTTCTCCTGAGTATAATCACACACCTCTAATAAAGAACAGCAAAAAGTAATTATAGGTGTATCACACTAGGTACAGGAATACATGTAGCTTGGCAAAAATGCAGGGCATTTCAAAAATTGCACTAAACATGGTGCCAATTCAGATGTTCTGTGAATGATTCATCACTATAAAATCTGATAAATTTGCCTTTTCTTACTAACTACCAGTACATAAAGATCACTTTGTAAATGATAATAGCTTGGTATTGCATAAATAATCTGATTGAATATAGAAAAGGTATTTCTTGGCACCAGAATATATGAATCCTTCACTCCTTCCATAACAATTTTTTTTTGTACCGCAAGGAATAATATACAGTGTAAATATTTCCACAGTACAGTATACATTTACATGTATCTCTCACTAAAATATGAAATTTGAAAAACCTGAAAAATACAACAAAATTCTTCTCCCAATATGAAATGACAAAGCATAGAAAAGGGGGACTTCAGTAGTACAGTAAAAAATAGAAGAAATGCTGTGGAATGTGGTATTCCTACGAATCTTCATTAGGTAAAATCTCCTCCACTACCAAGGCGACATCGTGATCAATCCCTGCTTCCTCTAGTGTGTCTGATGCATGCTGGGATAGGTCCTGCCGAGGGTAGGTCGTTACCAATGTGTAGAGATTGTGATGGTAACCCAGCTTGGTCATCCAGTTTAGTAAAACCTGAAATGGTGAATACAAAATACAAACAAATTAATAATGATATTGAGTAGTTGTTACGCACCAACTCCACATAAGTAATGAAAAGATAAAGAGGAAAAAAGAAGGAAGAACAGAAGAATGGACATAAATGGTAAGATAACCAGTGGAATACTAATCCCAGCATAAATTTAAGCTAGATTATATGGAAAATATATGTTATATAACAATCAAGTCATATTCGATCAATTAAGTAAAATATATCAGTCCCACCACACAATCTTAACATAATGAGGTGAATATCTAAGCCTTTGTCAATTGCAGGTTTTCTACACTGAACAATAGACAAGATATACTACAGTTTGTTTGATATCCCTACACTATTTCTAAAATGTATAGTGGTAACAGGATAGTCAGTATAAACCGCACAGCTTTTACACTTTTAGATCCCCATATCAAACCATTTTATTTAATATCAGCAAATATTAGTCATCCAAGATCGACCACTAAACGAATATCACTACTCCATACTGCTAAACAATTCATAGTTCTTATGCTGCCTGAAAAATAAAAAGGCTGACAGAAGCACCTCATAAAATCAATATACAAGTAGTCAGAATGGTGTATTTGTCTGGTTCAAACGTCTATAACAAACAGCAGAACTTATTAAAGGAGTTTACATCATACTGACCTGGACTTTTTCTGTGAATAAAAACCGTCTCCTTTTCACTATGCCAGTGGTGCCTCTTAATGCGACAGTAATGCTCTGTTTAAAATAAAAGTGGTGAAAAAAAAACAATTCAAAGTGTTTTTGTTGTCAATAGTCAATGTAAGATGCACTTTTAAATAGTCAAGCTTGCATATTTTTGAAGTGCATGAATAATGATATTTGCCCACAATGAAAGATTTTTACCTGTAGAGAATACATTTATAATCATTAAGTAATCCGGGGGGTTTCATCAAGTGTCTTGTTGGTGATTTTTACCAACAAATTTGCTCTCAGCCAATCAGATGCAAGGATTTCAGTAGCTTATAACAGTTATTGCAACTTGTCATTGATGACGACAAGTTTTATGAAACAGGGCCCTGTAAACCCATTAAAGACTGAAATACTCCTTCAGCAACCATCCTTCACATTAAGATAATGGAAAAGAGGCCTATGACTATGTTACACACATGCAGGTATTAAATATTTGAATTTTGATAAGTACATCGGCATGGATTGGATGGTAATTTGATCATTGTACAGCACAAAAACATCCATTCAGAAAGTGCTCATGGCATTTGATTACAAAAACTAATGAATCTATAAACATTGATTTTTGAGAGAGTTTTCTGAGAGTTTTCATCAAGTGAATTTACAGCTTTTATCTAAACAATCAACTGAGGAAGGCATCTGAATACAATCATTCTACAGATGTGTAACAGCATTGGCATCCAGAAGATTCTTTTACCTTTGGTGTTCCTACTTCTGGCTCATCAGGCAATGTTATGACCTGCATAAAACATACAACAAGCATCACACAGTATAGTAATTACTTTTCTATCTGATACATCATACATGTACAAACACCTTCATCCTTACAGTGCAAATTCAGTTTACAAACATATATTACTAATAAGATCTAGGAAACAACTCTTGAACTATTTTACCTTTTCACTGTTTATCTAAATACAATGAGTGCTCCATGATATCGAAATTTCCAAGAGAATTTCAAGAAAGAAAATCTCTTCTCAGTTTAAAAATATCAAGACTCAATATGAACAATTTGGTAGTTAAAACCACCTAAGGCACTGAAATGGTTAGATATACCTACACTATCAGTAAAACATCAACAAATCCACTGAAAATGAGCTAAATGTATAATTTAAATTTTCTGTTTCACACAATATGGTAAATTGTCCTCATTGTAAATCAATGCATGATGCAAATGTATAATTTGCAAAATCTGCTGTAATTCATTACTTTAGAATTGCCCGACTTACTATCTTAGCTTTGGGGGGTTCGGCTGGAACTCTCTTTGGCGGGTTTGTCACAGACTCTGGAAGTTTTCTGGCAGCTGCTGCATTCCGGCCAGTCCCTTCTAGGTCTCTCCGTCGAAGTGCTGGTCTGGTCTCGTGGTCCTCTGATGAAGACTCATTAGTGTCATCTCTTAGCTTTACAACAACAACAACAAAAATGAATAAATCATTATAATGACACCTGAATATATCAAATATTATTGTTACAAATGTTTTTTGACACATGAATCACTAGAAACCTGAAAAAAACACTTTAAAGCACATCTATCCTGCTTATCTTGGTCTCTTTTATTATTTGCCATGACTTAATTTATTTTGTTTTTTGTCAAGTCAACTCTCTTGTAAGGATATGGTCAAAGGTATTTTCAGCTCACTGTATCAGAACTTTGGAATAAACTTCCAAATTACATAAAAGAAGCACCCACATTAGAACAATTTAAGGACATCTAAAAAACATATCTTTTTCAAACTTAAATTATGCTTTATATTGTAAACCATTTTTCTTTTTTTTTTTTTTCTCTCTTTCTTCTTTCATTAAAGTGCGCAGAGCCATAGCGACTTGTGATATACGCTATACAAGAACTGCATATTATTATTATTATTATTTTAAAAGCACTTTGTATGTATGAAATCATTTTCTAGTTACCCCTGTGCGCTCTCCTTTTCCTTTCCAAGCTGGTCCTGCAAATTGGTAGAATTCTTTCTCCAAATCAGCTTTCTTGGCCTCTTCCCTTGGCTTTAATATCCTCTCTGTAAAGCCCTCTGCCTTTAGGTTCAAAAAGGAGATTGGCTGGTACGATTAATTGCCACAACAAATATAGTCTCTGTCAGCATACATGTCATAGTGTATGTACACAATGAGGCTGTTTAACTTTTAATAATACATAGCGATCTTCTGAGCCAGTACTAATCAGCATGGTCATGTGTTTGGGACATTTTTTTTTTGTGAAGGAGAGAAAATGTCTTTCATCTCTGGAAGAAATATGTTGCCCAGCCAGATAGAGCAACACATACATGTACATGTACCTGGTGCATCCAACTGTCAAGCCTTATTGGCTTTTACGTTTGCACCATTTTCCATTTGAACTATATGTATTATGTTGTTGTTGTTTTTTTTTGGGGGGGGGGGGCAATTTCCTTGTAACCATTATAATCTATATATATGCATTTTCATATCTTTGTAGCTTTATATTTCATCTTTTTATCTTGTACATATTTGATGTGATGTTGATGATTTTCAATTTCAATTTCATGTCGTGGAAGCCCGGGGGGTGGGGTTACGTCTCATTGAGACCTGTACATCATCCGCGTAAATCACTTTCTGAAAACCACCCTAAACGAGGATTGCAATACATGTAGGAGTAGTTTTGATGCACTAAACATGGAAACCCGTCTAACATCTTTGATTTTTATACCCTTAACAGCGATTTCCGCAGATTTTCTTCTTATCATCTCTGAATTTGATACCCTTTTTCTTGATTTTCACTGTTTTTGATACCCTAAACGGGTAACCTGGGTTACGCACCTAATACTGAAAAAGTACCAGTTTTATCCGTTTTCGTGTACGCGAATGATGTACAGGTTTCAATGAGACACGCCCCCAGGGAGTCGAAGCAGAGCACGTTGCCGAAGGCATAACACTGTGACGTGTGAACCTACTTCATGTGACACACATTTGCCAACAGAGTAACTCAAGGGTCTTTAGAAAAAAATATATACAAACACTACTGTAAGCAGTTCTACATATTTCAGACTAGTTGGTTATTTCAGAAAAGCTAGCTAATAAAAGAAAGGTGCACCTTAATAGTGTGTTTTTCTTGAATCTTCTCTCTTGCAGCTTTTTGTTGTTTCAGCAGTTCATCAGGTGGCAGTTCTGATTTAGTTTGGAGAGAAAATGCATTGATATATGAAATTTGAAGTCCCCAAAATAAACATGCCCTATATCTCATATATGATTTCTACACACAATTTTAAATAATATATGACACATTGAGGCTTGTAAATTATTATTTCATTTGAATGAAACAGTAATATTAATGATAATAGTGACTTCTTTTATAGAATTCATATCCACCACCAAAGGTGTTCCAATATGACTCCAGCTACCAATTCCGGTGCTCACAGGATTCAAGGAATTCTTTCCTACCAGGTACCCTCTTGCAACACCTGGGTGGAGAGTGGCAAATGTACATATATATCTTGCCAAAGGACATTAGAACTGTGCCATGACTGAAACCCCAAACCTTCACATCTCAAGTGAAGTGTATCAACCACTTTACAACAGCTTATTGTACAGGCTGTTTGTTGGACCTATTAGAGACTGTAATTATGCAAATCATATCAAGGAAAAGCTAGATATCTAAATCCTTACTTTCTTTGGCTTCATCCAAAGTGGGATGTGATTTTGGAAACCAGCTATAGAACAACTTCTGGATATTGTCTCCAAAATACAGCAGAAAGAGCATTAAGATGAGGAGGTAGAATGTCCCCACTGCAGCCAATCGCACCACCTCACGGAACTCTGAAAGGGTACAGTTAGGAAAAAAATCATTACATCTTTTAAAATTGTTCTAACATATTGGAGAGTAAGTCTCAGATAATCAAGTTTTAAAACTAGATCCATTTGCCACTAATAGTATTCTGTGTAAATTTGAAATTTGAAAGACATTGGGCCAACATTTTCAAGATTAGCCAACATTATATGGTAGTGTGACCATATTTCATGCATGACGAAAGTTCAAGGAAGGCCTTTATCTATCAAGTTTCTGCGGGGAATACCGAAGGTTCTATACCAAATGGTTTCGTGGTTTCATGAAGAGGTGGCCAAATCTATGTGTAGTTCGCCCAAGGAAGTTAGCGATGTACCGAGTGAAGTGTACTACCCAAGAACGTTTGAACAAATACTATGCCAAATTGCACAAAGCTCTGGTCAGTGCAGACCTCATCAACAGGCCGCATCTCATTTACAATGTAAATGTATCCGGGTTCAATACCGAACATGCTCCTCCACGAGTTGTGAGTGCTTCGAAAAACACTCAGTCATTAACATCGTCAACGACAACACTGCTAGCTTGCGGAAATGCAAATGGGGATGCCCTGCTGCCATTCTTTGTGTTTAAAGGAAGACGAGACGTATCCTAAGATGTAAAGGCAGGCTGCCTACCAGGAAGCAAATTTACCAATACAGACTCGGGATGGAGCAATGGGATTGTCTTCAGAAGTTTCTTCTCCACCCATTTCCTACCCAGCCTCCTGGATAAGAGAGGACCAAATGAGCAAGCCATTCTCTTATACGACGGCCATAAAAGTCACATAAGTGTTGCTCTCATCGAGGAGGCTAGGAGGAACAACGTCATCCTGTTCCTCCTACCACCTCACACCTCCTATCTTCTCAAACCAATGGATGTAGGCTGTTTCGGCCCGATGAAGCAGCACTACAACTACCAGTGTGCTTCCTTCCTGTTGTCGAACCCTGGCCAGGTAGTTTCTAGATATTCAATTACTCGCCTAAATTCAGAAGCGTACCTGAAAGCAATGACTGCAAACAATCTCCAGGCTGCCTTCAGGAAAACTGGTATCTACCTGTTTAACAGAAAGGCAGTCGATGTGGCACGATGCACACAACCCAGCACTGTAATGAGGCCTACACCAAGCGATGACGTCGCCAAAGCACCTGAGCAAGCCACACCGGTTCAACAGTTGCTATGGTAGAAAGCCATCTCCCCCGGTGGAAGACCAGTCTAGAAAGTGGCGATCATCACCTGAATACGAATCGGGTAGTATAGCCATCACAGACAATGGCATATTCTTGAAGATATACCGGGCAGAAACATTAAAAAAAAATACTCAAGAAGAAAAGAAGAACAAGAAGACCCACAACTCACAAAAGACACCTCTAGAAGACCAGCCTAGTACTAGCAAGCCCTCGAGCGCAAGATCTCTGTTTCGAGAGCCAATTCCCCTTCCGATCACAGACGATAAGACAGATGGAGATGAAGATGAACCGTGTTGCCAGTGTAAGAAGACGTCACCACCCCATGACAAATTCCCTGATTCCCTGGCATCGTCCTAGTGAAGTGGGGTAAGTGCAACGACTGTGACCACTGGGTGCAGCTAAAGTTCTGCACGGTCACCGAATCCGTAGAAAGTAAGCAGTTCTTATGTCCGTACTGCGTTCGTCGCCGTGAACAGTAGGTTTATGACATCTTGGATAACGCAGCATTCTAAATGTACATATTTATATTTCCAATTTTTCATTGTTCATTCATTCTTGACGATTTATGAATATCATTTTCACAGGTACTCGATTAGCAATTGATATTAATGATATATCAACCAGTATGTTCATGATCGTAACAAAGAAATTAAGTAAAATACATAATTCCACTTTAGATATGTCAATATAAGGATGTTCTCAGTAGCTTGTGTCTAATTGCTAAGGGCGTTCCCGACATAAGCTTTACTTCCGGGTTTTTGCCTCCTTCTATTTTCTGAATTATTTACTGTATTGTACTCTATGTTCACCAAATTGCTACACATGTATCCTTTGTCTATAACATTGTACCGATAAGAAGGAAATGAATATTAATTTCAATCAATCAGTAAATGTATGCCTTTAATATATTGAGTGAATATATCAAAATGTAAATATATAAATATATAGATATGTAAAATATATAGATATGTAAAATATATAGATATGTAAACATGCAAGTATATCTATATATAAATGTGTAAATATATTTCATGTTTCAAATATGAAAATATATCTATATATATTTATATATATATATATATATATATATCTTGAAAGTACATGTATATGAAAATGTGAATTTATAGAAAATGATATATTATCTTATTTAACTGCATTATTACATCGTCTATATATATCCTTGACTTGATATACGTTGAAACATATAGTGAAATTTAGAGATCAGAAAAAGAATGAAATACATATTCAGTCGATGAACTACTCGTATCGTCTTTGTTTGTGTTTGTTTTTGTGCAAAATAGATTTTTTGAAACTTATACTAATTTCAAAACGATGATAAACTTTTTCAGCATGCATAGTGGTCATTGTTATGAATGGTGATGGTGATTATATTGTCTGAGAGAGAAACAAGTGATATAGCGTATTAAAAATTGAAAAGACAGTGATTGTGTTGTCTTGGTGTTGACAGTGTATCTCCCAGAAATATAAAAAGCCTCACGATCATGAACCTTTCAAAATATATTCAGTAATACAGAACAATTGTTTTGAAGTCTTTGTGAAAAAAATTATAAATGAGCCCTTATTTTATAATATCATACAAATATCAAAGCTCAAGATTATCATACTGAAAGATAAAGAGGTACAGAAATGAAAAAACAAACATAAAAACTAGACACAAACATGAAAGAAAGGAAATTGAAGACTTTGGAAAATTTAATTATTGAACTCGGGTGAGACACCATACATCTGCGAGAAGAAATCGGGTGCGTAGCTTTAGCCTTTTTTAGGACCCCTTCCAAAAAGACAATCGAGAGGTCTTCGGAAAAGGCTGCGAGATTCTCAGTGTAGTGAGTTATGTTACATTTCCTTCTCAGGAAACGATCTTGAGAATATTAAGCATAATTTCCATAAAAGAAAGTAAGATAATTTCAATGAATAACAGATTTTTGTCATTTCTTAGCCTTTGCAAACAAAGTGTGTAGCTTTAGGTCCCCCCATCATACCAATTTTCATCTTACCTGCCGAAATCAAGCGATGCGACCAACCAAATTAATGCCATGGGCGAGGAATATTTTGGTTAGTTGTACCTGGAGTTGTACTTGAAGCTCCAACGCACGGATCCCGCGCCGTACATACAGTCAAACATCGAGCCTTTGCCTTTGGGCTCAGTTGCGCCTATGCCATCGGGTCAGCGCTAGCCTCAGTCACCGCACAATTATTGTCACGTCAGAGAGGACCACTTGACTCGAACTCCAAACAAAATCAAGACATCTACCCACTTGCTATGTATGATCTAGGTATTTAGTATAATATTTAATTAACTTATCATCTTAACAATTTATTTAGCTTATCAGATACGGCTTTTACATACCTAGATTTTCCAGCATGACGAAATTTCAGCTCACTTTTCCCCAGTCTACTTCGAGAAGTCAGCTGGCTAATTTTATACGGTACCGTATATCTGAACAAAATTTACTCAGATCTGTACTGCCAATTTTATGCAATAATTTTATACGTCAATATTTACAATTTTTAAACCATGAATAAATTTCAGTCCATTCCTGTATTCATTTTATCAAATGTTTCATATTATATCTTATACTTCTATTGAATTTTATTTTTAAATAGATATATTAATCTTTTTAAAAATCTTTTTTTTATTGGCAACTCTGAAAAATTACATGTGAAAATTATTTATGAATTCGAGCTAAATCTTACGTGTTCTTACCTAGCCTTTACAAAAATTTTTAAATTTTATTTTTGTTGCCAAATTTTGTTGGAGACCGAAATCTGCAGTCTCATTGCATCGACGGTTGTTCTAATGAGACTACGTCTGGCTCCACTGACTGCCTTTATGGGGAAGGTTGTATATAATAATTCCCCGTACCAGAAGGTTATTTCTGCCCAGCTAAGTCAGCTCAGCTGCCCTCCCAACTCTGCCTGCCCTGAGTCCCCCAAAGAAAAATATCATGGCATGTACGTCCCCCCCCCCCCACGCCGCAAAAAATAAATATCATTGGGCCGGTCCCCCCCCCCCCCCCGCCAAAAAAAAAAACCCCAAAAAACGAACAAACAAACAAACACGGTTGAAAACATACTAATGGGCAGGGTCGCACTGAAATTCCTCACAACAGACTTAGAAAGTTAAATATTTCAAAGTCAATAAACACTAGAAAAACACTGAAGAACATGATGTAGGCGGGTTTTGGCTCATCAATTCCCCCCCCCCTCCGAGAATTTTAAAACTTACCTATTTTAGGGCAACTGATACATTATATGGAGGGAGCTAGATCCATGAATTTGTAAAAATAGAATTCTGAAAAATATCTCACAAGCAAAACAAGAAAAAAAAAAGGTCATCAAATGTTTTGGTGCCCTTTGCATGGGCAGATATATGCAGGAAATTCTTTTCATCATGCTTGGGGGATGTAACGATATCCTATAGGTCGTCCCCCCTGATGAATAGAAATGCTTAATAAATCTCCACCACATGCCCTTTGGGTTGTAGTTTGAACTTGAGCTGGGTGCATATTTTGTGTGCGTGTGTGTGTGTGTGTGTGTGTGTGTGTGTGTGTGTGTGTGTGTGTGTGTGTGTGTGTGTGTGTGTGTGTGTGTGTGTGTGTGTGTGTGTGTGTGTGTGTGTGTGTGTGTGTGTGTGTGTGTGTGTGTGTGTGTGACGTGCCGTGGTCCAGTGGTTTAAGGCGCTTGACTGGAGATGCGAGGATCGGGCGTTCGATCCCCGGCACGGCACTTATGCCCTTGAGCAAGGCATATTATCTACATTGCTCTTTTACATGAAATAAATGAAGTGCTAAAGGCATATTGATACCAGGGTGTGCGTGTGTGTTATTAAAAAAAAAAAAAAAAAAAGTGTGTGTATGTGTGGAAGAAGCAATTCAGTGATAATCCTGGGTTGAGAGTGGTAAATATATCAAGCGAGTAAAGAGACGTTAGTGCCATTATTGTAAGTTAATCAATAGTCCAGTGATTTCAAATTATGAGAAATTGATATTGTAATCAGCTGTTTTGTTGTCTATTTTTGTTTTTCAATCAGTCGACCAATATACACTATTTTTGTCACATATAATTATTCACTGTAATGTTCTTTTTTTAAGAAAAGATTTTTGGGTGGATTGGAAAGTGACATTTTATTGCTTTTTCAGCTATAGTCACGTACTTGGAAGTCAAATGAAGAAAAAAATAAATCATTATGATTCATATAATACAATATTTTACCTCTATTAGCAATTAAAGGGCAATCCAAGGCCTTTGTAAACTGAAGCCGATTTGTGTGAAAGAAAGAAATTGAGAGAAACAGGATGGTGAAAGTTTCAAAGAAATCGGACAAAAAAATAAGAAAGTTATGAAAGTTTGAAAATGAGATCACCATCTGCGAATATCAAATTGGCAATTTGAAAAATCGATTGTCATACACATTCTTGTTAACTCCTGAGCGCCTTTCTCTCGGGGCGGTACTCAAAATATATTGTAGATAAGATAGCATTAATTGTTATAGGTCCTCCAAAAAGAAAAAGATCCTATTAGTGCTGAGTCCAGGGGAGGGGGCCCGGGCCCCCCGCCCCCCCCCCCCCCCCCGGATCCGCCACTGACTGAGTTATACATTTTGAAAAATTTACATTATTTTAGTCATTTTGTGTATTGGAGAGAATGGGAAGGCGCCGCTAAATCACTGCAGGGAAATGTAGCTAATTTCCCTGATCACAGTGACAGTACCCATACGGCCAATTTGAAATCCCCATAATTTATAGTTATTACAGTTTTGAAAAATCATAGTTTACCAATTTCGTTCAAACTTTCACCAATCTGCTTCTCTGATTTCGTCTACTTTCACACAAATCAAAATTTTTACAAAGGTTGGATTGCCCTTTTATATACTTATCCACAAGACCACCAAATTTGTCTCGTTTTATATCATTTATTAATTTACATTTTATTCCTCTTTTTCTCTTATTAGGACTTTTGCCTGGAGATCTGATCATCCCCCCCCCCCCCCCTCGCCCTTGATTGATCATAAACTTATACACAGCAGAGCAAATAAAAAGTGTACTGTGTCTGTGTATGTCCTGAATATTTCTTCTTCAGACTTTTGACAAGGCTAGCAAATGCGGGAAATCAGCTCTGTTTTGATTCGCGAGCAGCTCATTCTGGTAAGACGTTTGTCGGATTTTTCTCAATAATAGAATGTTTGAAAAGTGTGCATTCGCGTTAAATTGTTATACATGTAGTTTTGTAGTGGTTGATATATTTCTGTCGGTGTCGGGTGGACCAAAGTCACTTTAATTGTCTGTTTTCATAATGTGATTCACTCGAAGTGGGCCACCGCGCGCACTGTACTGTAGCAGCGCCCAACATGTATGAACATGTCTTGTGAATTCGTTTCCAGCTCGCTGGCGGCAGGGGAGCGACAGCCTCTGACACGGGAGCGGCCAGGCGTATAGATTGGCCACGGGCGCAAGGCAAGGCATAGTAGCTGCATAGTACAGGGTCTTAGTTGAATTGAATGGATGGGGGATCATATCGCAATAAAGACATAAGGTGTGTTTACATCTAGAATGACTGTTATTCTTTGTTTCCTTAGATATCTTCTTTAGTTCCTTCTTTCCTTGTGAGTTATTGTTACTCTTTATTCATTCTTTGATCAGCTCTCGCTTTTTATCTTTCGTTATTTTATTCCTGGCCTGGTTTATCATTTTTCTGTATATTTTGTGTTGTGTTATCCATTCTTTTTTTGCTTTCCATCTTTAGTTTCATTATGTTATTCTTTGTTTCCTTTTATCATATTCTCTTCCAACTTTCCTCATGTTTATCTGACTTTTATCTGATAATTATCTTTCTATCCCTTCGTTATGTTATTTGATTCCTTTTATCACCTTCTCTTCTATCTTTCCTTATGTTACTCTTTATATTCATTCATTCTTTCTTTCATTGTTTTTGCTTTCCATCTTTCCATTGGTTATTACAGTGTATTCTTTGTTTCCTTTTATCATCTTCTCTTCCGCCTTTCCTCATGTTAATCTTTATTTCATTTTCTGCTTTCCATCTTTACTTTTTATTTTCATTATATTATTTTCCTTTTGTCATCTTTTCTTCCATCTTTCTTTATGTTAATCTTTATCCTTCTATCATTTCACTATTTCCTTAAGCTAATCTTTGTTTTTATCCTTTCATTTTTCTTTCCATCTTTCCATTCGTTATGTTATTCTTTTATTCAATTTATCTTCTCTTCCAAAATTTTCCTTATATTTGCTCTTAATATCATTATTCTTCTATCATTTATATGTTTCTATTTATTGTTATGTTGTTCTTTCTCTTTATCCTTCTATAATTTTTCTGCTTTCCATCTTCCCATTGATTTGTTATTCTTTTTTTCCTTTCATCATCTCTTCCATCTTTCTTACCCTTCTATCCTTCTATCATCTTCCATTTTTCATTATGTTATTCATTGTCCTTCTTTCGATTTCTCTCCGTATCTTTTGATATTGTTAATTGTTAGCCTGAAATCAGGAAAATCATACTGAGATGGACACTTTTTCAATTTGTCCCCTTGAAGACACCATACAATTTTGGGGGCTAATTTTGACCCAGCGTGCCGAGACCTGACTGTTTAGTAAATTAGGTGCATAATAGTACGTAATTGCACAATTATTTATCTCCCTACACTATTATTTACAAATCACTTTTCTGACAAATCACAGATCACAGTTGTAAGTTGTGTTTGTTTGTTTTCTTTGACAGAAAAAATAAAATGTTCACATTTCAGGATTTCCCTAAATACATGTACAGTCAGTTGTGAAGTCTAATTTTCATTCTCTTTCCAATTTGTCTTGGCCAAACCCAACTTCCAGAGCATCTCCAAAGTTTCAACTAGTTGAAGGATGATGGGACGGAACAAATTCAACTGATCTGAAACAAAAAGACCAAAGTGAATACCAGGATGGATGTGACTTCATTATCCTCTCGGCTTTCCTCTCTACAACGCCTCACCCATGGCATACTAGAAACCTTGGATTATCAGTCCAAACTCTTAGGTAAAATTGCCTGGATCTCTAGCCTATTAGAATCAAAAGGTCCCACATACTTATATAGTTTTTAATATCATGTCTGATGTTTTCACAAATAGAGTTTAGATCAACTTTCTACGAAATGCTTTCTACTTTGAAATTTGCCAGTAATGCAACTAAAGTGATTATTTCATCAGGTTTGACACATTATGTCTATTCTGCCAGTTCACTGCATCTGCAAACACTATAAGAAATTGGGTTAGAAAGGGTCACAATATTGAAAATTTTAATCAGGAATTGGCTTTTGGAACTGGGAACATGTACATGTATTTTGATTGTGAGACTAGTTTGACATTCTTGGTAAAGATCACTTTTCTCAGGAATCTCCAAGGATTGCATCATCAAAGGCTAAGACCTGGCCAAGACTGCAACCAATGCTGTCAAAGGTCTTTAGTCATTATACACTGAGAATGAGAGTACAAAACATTACCTCCTGATTCTTATCAGACAAAATGGTCATGATTTCAGTCATTTCTAGAAAACAACCTTTACTTCTGTAAGGGCAAAATGTATTTTCATTTTGACACTAGTTGGACATTTTCGATGACCACACCTTTCTTTAGAATCTCTAAGGACTGCATCACCAAGGGGTCAGACCGGGCCAAAGACTGCAATGGATTCTGTCAAAGGTCTTTAGCAGTCGCTCAGTGAGAATGAGCGTACAAGACAATCAGAAATTTGCCTTCAGAATGGCTCCATTTCCATTTTGAGATTCATTTGACATTTTTGATAACCACACTGTTCTTAGGAATTTCCAAGGACTGTATCACCAAGGGGTCAGACCTGGCCAAGACTGCAACCGATGCTGTCAAAGGTCTTCAGTCGTTGCTCAATGAGAATGAGCGGACAAGACAAGCCTCCAGTTTGGAAGAAATGGAATCGTTGAACTTTGAAGAGGAGTCTGAAGGGGCATGTAGCACACAGGTAAAGATAATATCGTCTGTTGAGAGCCAGAAGGGCGTTAACTCTGTGTTACAGTATATGAGTTATTGTCTTTCTGGCTCTTAGCAGACGAATTAATGAAAGAGCATCTTTACATTATTTGGGAGAGAATAGGGTCTCTCTATGCAGTGTAATCCGATATTGAGTAAGAATCTTGTTTTTATCCCAAGAATATTTGTTCCTTGGTATGATTGGTACTCTGATGAACGATAGAGGCATTAATTTGCTATTTTTCATTTTATTTTTAACTTGTTCATGAAGACATAAAAGAATATCGTACTTACTATCACTGAAAAGATATGATGAAGAAATGGTCCAGAACAAGATGTGGAGAAAGATTACATGGATGTCAACAATCGTAGAGAAGGTTTTGAGCAGGAGCTACACATATTATATGTGACCCTCCACCACAAAACGGCCAATAAGTCGGAAATTTTGGTTTTTACAATTTCAACACAGTTTGTAAGCTTAGATTCTAAGCTTTGAAATGATATATAACTTGTCTTGTATCGACTAAGCAAACCCTTGTAAATTACAATGAGAATGTCAACGTGTCAGACAGGCTAATGACCAAAACAATAGAGAAAACGGCCTCTAAAGAAGAGTGACCATTTAAGAGCTCCTATTCTGTATCCTTTTGTTTGTTGCACAAAAGGTTGAGTCAAAACTCCCTAGCATACACAGTGAAGTACTAATTGGATTGGATTGAAACTTTCCATACCTTTAGAATAGATTTATTTCTTTGTTTCTTTAGATTTTGAATATCAGACAGTGCATAATTTTTAAGCTATACTAGAAAAGCGATGTGAAGTACAATCCCAGTAAGTTGACACACAAAGTTTGAATGTCCAGGAAAACATGGTCATTTTGAATGAGAGTAAAAACATATTTCAACATGGTATTTTAACCTGAAATTTTTTTCAGATGGTAGATTAATAAATGAACTTTTAGAAAATCCAAAAAAAATTAAAATCAAAATTTCCACCAAAACACCTTTTTCAGCTGTTTACTCTAAAACTCCCATTGCGACTTAATGGTCGTTTTGTGGTGGAGGGTCACATATGGTGTAGTCTTCCTACTGATTTGTCATTCGCTGTGTAACAGTCAACTTGGATTTGTGCCTGGAGACTGTAGACTATTTTGTGTTCTCCCTTCACTTATATTCAGTGTTAAACTCATTGCCTTGTGTTCATGTTATTAATTTTTAGTCTACAGACACAGACCTGGTCAAAGTGGAATATGATGAGCTTGCTGAAGAGGATTCTAAATTGAAGGTCAAGACAAAATACGAGGAACCAGTTGAAGCAGATGATTCTAAACCAGATGTATCAGCAGAACTGTTTGATGAGTTTGAAGATGAGGAGATCGATGAAAACATGCTAGCTGTGAGTTTCTTCTGTTTTTTTGTTACATATTTTTTCAATTAAGGTTGGTTGATAGAACACTTCATGCATAATAAAGGTCATTTTTACCAAGCACAAGTGGTATTGTGCTGTCATTGTGTGCACACATCTGTAATTCTGTATGATTTTAGTTGATATACATGTACAAGTAACAGGTCAACAACAACAAAAAATCCATGTATGTGCATGCAGGCACACTTTTGATAATTTATCTATTAATTACAAACTTACTCTTTGGTTTTTCGAACTGGCTTCAAGATTTAATTGTCATAGTGTATTTGACAATTTTAGATTAGTTTAGGGTTCATTGCAAAACTAGGTATGAAATAACTTCTGTAGGATAAAATTTTGAGCATGTATACCCTCTTTATGATGCAGATAGCAAAGCAGTCTTGCATCCAAACTAGTCATACACCAATTGGAAATCCTGGATGAGATTTGCCACCTATTGTGCTGATAGGGCTAGGAGTGAGCTCTAATTGTTGTCTGTATCAGGAATAACATACTGCATGGTGGTATTGCCTTAAACTTTTGGAAGTCCTACTTCTTGCCCATTCTGAATATTCTGGAGATTGAATCAAATCAAGTACATGCTTAAAGGAAGAGTTGTCGTTGATACAGGTCCTTACCTAGGACTGATTTGGATCTGGAATGGTACGGCTCAACACTCCTGTGGAGTAAGGCGAGTCGGGTGGGTGTGCGCAAAAATGATAAAATAATACTATTGATAATGCTGTTGCAGTTTAGCTGTGAACAGTTGGGATCTTGAATGTTTACTATTGTTGTAACAAATTCCAATCGGTAAGTGTTTTCGGAAGGAAAAAAAATCTTTATTAGTGCTAATTTCGATATATGATTTATTGTGAGATCATCTAGTTAAACGGGTGACAGAGTGCAGCAGGTCCCAAACTTAAATGGAGAGAAAGCCCTCATGGGCTTTGCAGAAGGTGATGAGTCTTGCTATCTTTCTCCTTTCAGCAAGCGTACTCCAACCACGTTCTTTTATCATTGAAGTAACACTACTCTGCCTGCTGTAGTCATTCTTTACAAATCTGGCAGCCCTTCTCTGTACTGCCTCCACTTGCGATATGAGATCATTGGTATGGGGATCCCAAACTGATGAACAATATTCCAAGATGGCCTGATTTCAGTACTTGGTTGATGTTGTACACTTTTTTAGTGTTTGATGCTTTGTCTGAATGGAAATATATTTCTTTGTTTCATATATGTGAAGAGGCAGCACTTCACTGTCTATCCCAATCAGAGAAAGTGATGAGAGGCTGTGACTGCAGCTGTAACATGATGCACATGTGCTTCCCCAGGAGCATTTATTACAGTGCAGTTGTTGTTCCTCACTTCCTCACTCATAAGCTTGATAAGTCCTCGCTTCTGGCAGTCTCAGCAAAAGGTCATCCATGCTGCTTGAGAATTCTGTCTCTGTATAAAGTTGACAACTGGGTGGACGGTCGCCCATGCTCCTGCTTATTCTCCTTGTAGTGACTTCAGAGTTGCTGATTATGATGTTGGTTTACAGGATGTCGGTATTGCACATTGCAGAATTTTTTTTATGTTACAAGTATTGACATTGTCCACATTGATTGATGTTCTTCCATCATTCCACTTTCAAGAGTGTCAGGCCACCTGTATTCTTAAGTGATGTCGTCAAGGCCCTTTGTAATACTGCTGGTGTGTACTGTCCTTAATTGATTGCCCTCCACCATATCTGTCGAAGGCCGCAAGTGCCAAACCATACTGACAAATCGTGAAGTCAGTATATGACCAAGATATTGTGTTATACATTGCGTAACTGTTACTTGTCTTCCAAAATAAATGATGGAGCAAGGAGCCACCATCAAGGAAATACTTACTGGAATGATCGGAGATAGCATAAGCTAATTTAGGCTTATGAGCCTTCTGCTAAAGAGTTCTGGCCTCAAAAATTGCTGGTGAGAACTGAGAAGGGACTGAGATTATAGTTTATAACAGAAAGGTATCCTTTTTTTTCCAAAAACACAGAACCTTTTTCCTATTTGTTAAAGACAGTTTACTTCGTTGCCTGTGAGCAAGGCTTTTTTTAATATAATCTCGATCTTTTTACAGGCAATTGATGCTATGTGTGATGCTGCAGCTAACTCATCAACTGATACCATCAATGATTCCATCCTTTCAAAAGACGAGGATGATACTGCAGATGGTATGTCTTTTAAACTGCTCTTCCTCCGTTGTTATTATCAATCTATTTTCCTTGAGAACATGAGAATGATTTTTGTATCATTTTAAATTTAAATATAAAGCTAATTTTGAATTCTGGCAGTGGCACTGTATTTTGAGAAAAACTAGCTAAAAGTAAAACTAAAGTGTTTATCATACTGCCGGAAAATATGTTAAAACTTTATGGCTCAGTTTGTTGAAAATGTTCCAACTAAACCAGTTTCCCCTCTATGTTATCTCTTTTTCACGTCTTCCATTTGCTCTAGATCCTTCCATAACCCCACCTGACAAGAAATACATTGATGCCTTGAAGAAGAGCTTTGGTCATGCATCCTTCAGACCGTAAGTAGACTTAAATCATATGATATCATATAGTCCTGAGTAGAAGAATATATTGCATATTAAGCTGCTTCAAGCTTATACATGTAGATTGATCGTACGATCATCAGTGCCCAATAACACAAAGAAAAGTTAGCAATCGAACACTATTTTGTTATTGATCTTTATGTGCATTCAGTCGTAAAATATTGATTGATTGATTGATTGATTGATCATATGATCACTTGTTATAAATCTTTTTGTTATGGGGTCCTGGGCCTATGGTCTTACAAAGGAAAAGCCATGGAGTAGTTGTTCTATCCATTGTACAAAGCCTACTCTGATTCATCAGATTTCACAATTATCATACGTTGGCTTCATGTGGACCTGTAGAATATGTTTGCACTTCATGGGAATTATACACTTGTATCCTACTCAAGTGCCTTTGAACACTCTATAATTATTTGCATATGTATACAATAGCCATGGGTAGGAAGTGATGAACATTACTTCCTAGCATTAATCCAGATTTTCTCTTCTTATTTTTGCAGAATGCAGTGGAAAATCATTCATTCCATCTTGAAACACAGAAGGGATCAATGTGTTGTCATGGCGACAGGTTAGTATGAATTTATGATCGTTTCATTTTATTGTGGAAATAGAAAATGTTATCTTTTTCGCATGTTTGTTTCCGCTTAGCTCCAAATTGTATTTTTTGAGTTTGGCTATCCGTTCATTCTTTTGTTTTACTCTGAAGAGTGCAAGACAAAAGTATGTCTGTATTTAAAGCTATTCTTGATTTTGTAGTACTGATCATCTCTTTAGTTATTTATGTATGTTTTCTATATTTCATGCCTGGAAATCAAATAGATAAATATGTCAATGGGCTGTATGACACATGCAGGGGTGACAATTTCTCCACTGTTATTTTGTACACCAACCAAATTCTAAATTTCAACCCTAGACCAAACACTAAACCTTACCCTATATCTTTGACAAAATAAAGACCAGTGCATTTGTCACCAGAGCATATGTCGCAGAATCATCGATGAAGTTTGATTTGATCTTCACTGCAGGTTATGGTAAAAGTCTTTGCTACCAGTTTCCCTCAGTATTTACTGGTGGAGTGAGCATCGTCATCTCACCTCTCATATCACTCATGGAGGACCAGGTCCAAGCTCTCAAGTGAGTTATATTCATCCTTTAATGTCTGCAGGGTTGTTTAACCCTGAACTTTGGAATTGACAAGTACCCTGTATTGCAAACCTGCCAACTGTCCCTATTTAACAGGGACAAACCCGATTTTTGGTAAAAGAAAGAGCCACTTCTACCACTGTGTCCCTATTTTTGCAAAAATCTGTCTGTGTAGTAATGTATAGGAAACTCAGAAATGTCCTGATTTTCAGCCTCTGCCTTGTCATTTGTCCCTATTTCTTGGGTTTCAGGGTTGGCAGGTCTGGTATTGTGTATCTGCTTTAGAACATTTAATTTATGAAGGTTTTCTCTTTTTAATGCTTTCCTCGAAACGCCCATAAATGACGAAAGAGCATATCAACAGTCTTTTCAAAGAAGCTACCACGTGGTGTTACCGAAACCCTTGATTTTTAGAATAGATTCAGTTGTTGACAACGGCTAAATGAAATGTTTCATCTCCTATAATACCATAGAAGAAGCAGTATGATGAAAATTGTTTATTGTCATCAAATGATAAGATTTTATGTACAGTAAAATGAGAGCTATCTTCACTACTGCTATGTTGTAATATACATTTCTCTTGGCATGATTTATGTCACATAGTTTTGTTTTAAATTCTTTTTCAGAATCGCTAACATCAAGGCTTGCTATCTTGGATCAGCACAGAAAGATATGGCACAAGCGAGAAGAAATATGCTCAAGTAAGCCATTCCTTCATTCTATCATGCATTCACTAACTATCCTTCCAAGTATAAAGATGAAATGGGCATAGATTTCCTTAGAGCGTAAGAGCGTAGAGCATAACCTATTTTTACTCTCCTTCCTTTGAAATATGTTTTGTATTGGAGTAAAAAAATCAGTATTGTTTTGATTATGTTGAGTAAAAGACACAATGAATTGAGTGTTAGTCTATGTAGTAACACATATTATGACCGAAGTGCCTCTGGGAATTTCTCCTTGTGATAAGTAACTTCAAGTTTCAAAAGTTTATTACTGTTTCTAACTTTCAATCAGTTTATCTCAAAATTTTCTTTGATCTCTCTGCTTCTACTGCTTCAGTGTTGGTTGTATAAGATAGTTATAATTATAGAAGTTATGAAGTAGTTGGAATTCCCCCAAAAGAGAAAACAGGAGATATTTAACTTAAAGCCACATTGTTGTGAGTTCTCATGAGGAATTTGACACCATTCGGGTGTTTACCCTGTAACAGCCTACAGGTGTTGTCAATCACAGAGAGTGGACTTCACTTTTTTTTTCTTTGCTTCTTTCCCATTTTTTTCCCCCCGATTAGAGGAGAGTATAGGTTAGTTTACATGACCCCTGAGTTTGTGTCGGTTTCTACAGATCTCATTGAAGATATGCAGAAGAAAGTGGGTGAGTGTGAATTCAAATATTAATACTATATGGATGGTAGCATACAGCTTAGGTAAAAATGCTGGAAAGTTGTGGTTTGAGTGCTTGGCCCAGGAAAAGCAGTACTATATCATTCTCATTCTGAATTTTATGTGTGAGTATAGTTTAATTCAGATGACCCAAGAACATGCATATATTGCCACAGACCTCATTGAAGAAATTAGGCAGAAAATTATTGATTCAATACTTTGCAAAGTCAAACTTAGGTTTACAGAATTCTGAAGGGGTAGTGGCTTTACACAGGTTCACTTAACCCGTTTGCCTACAGGAACTGGATGGTCCCTTTATGAAACCTATGGGAATTGGATGGTCCCTTTATTAAACCTATGGAAATTAGAGTATTCAGTAGTCAGTGGGTTAAATATCAGTTTAAGTTAGAAACTCTGCTCAATGGAAATGGAATAGAGGGCCTTTGTGGACAGATGGTCTTTATTCAAAGGTTCCCCTTAATACAGGTTCCCATGAGGTTGATGGCATGCAGCTTGGTGTAAGATGTAGTTTGCAAAAGACTAGGCAGTATCATGGACTCAGACTTTGTGAGTTGTCCCTAAGAGTGACATGTATTTTGCCCTGACTTCCATCATTTACGTGTAATTCATTTTTTATGTATCTATATTTCATTGTTGTATATTGCTATTTTTATCCAAGTGGAAAAAAAAATACTTAAAACCTGAATGAAGAAAAAAAAACAACACTCAATGTTACTGTTTTCCTCCTTGCACAGGTATCACATTGGTTGCTATTGATGAAGCTCACTGTGTGTCACAATGGGGTCATGACTTCAGGTCAGCATACAGAACTCTGGGAAACCTAAGACAATTACTTCCTGAGGTTTGTAGCAGATATTTCCAGTTTCAATCCATAACTAAGCTCTTCTGACATCTATGAGCATTTTTCATACACTCCTTTCATTTTATTAAAATGAGTACTCTAAGATATCTCCTACAAGTGAGTAAACCACACTAATTTTGAATTTTTGAGCCATATTGGGGTTGTTTTTAATTCTGTAATGATTTGAGATCAGACTACAAGACTCCTGAACAGCAAAATGTATTGTATAGGGGAGAATTTCTGCACAATAACCATAGACGAGAAGGGGACTCCTGTGTTTTTATGTGCACCTGCTATTCTTGTTTGTGTAAAATGCAGGAGAGGAAAATGCAGGAGAGGAAAATGCAGGAGAGGGAATGCAGTTTGAAGTGTTTTGTATTCACAGTATGCTTTGTTTTAACACAGGTTCCCTTTCTAGCTCTCACTGCAACTGCCACGCCTATGGTACAGAAGGACATCTGTAGATCGCTACGTCTCAAGAACCCTGAGATGACATGTACCAGCTTTGATAGGTCAGTTTAGTACCATTTAAGTAAATATTTAAGTATTTAAATAGTTAAGGAAATTTTTAAAAAATGGAGAGTCATATGTGTTGAAAAGAAGCAGTTAGTGAATATAATTTATGTGTGCCCACATAAATTCTGATTAAGATGACCAAGATTTCAAGCATAAAGATAAAAGATTAAAAAAAGGAATTCAAGATTGGAGGATACTTATAAATGTATATTCTATGATGTGCATAGATTTTGAACAAATCATCCGTAGCTCATGATATTTTTACAGCATTGCAAACTCATGTCCTGTACTTCACTTTGATTCAAGTGATTGCTGCAATATTTTCTACTAAGTTCTTTCATCAAAAGGAGAAATTGTCTCAGTGTTGCTTTTTATTCCTATTTAGACTATCATTAGACTATTATTCAAGAAGACTGTATTTGTCATTTGAAAAGAAATTAGTGACATTCCTTCTTATTTTTATCTCTTTAATAATCATAACTATTTGTTTGAAATGTAATCACTAAAATGTGTATTTTATTTCTTTCTTTGCAGGCCGAATCTCTACCTCCAAGTTCAGTTGAAGACTGGCGACATAGAAAATGATCTTGCCAACATCCTCATGGAAACAAAGAAGTGAGATTCAAGTCTTTCACAACCTTTTTACCCTCCTAAATTTGAATATCCACTATATCAGTGGAGTTATAAACAATACTCTCCAGTTACCTTGTTTGTTATTATTGATATGCTATTATAGTTAAGTATCAAACTGTTATGTGTTTTTAAAAAAAAAAAGGCTTATTAAAAGTGACGTTGTGCATTAACTTAAAATGTAGTTATCCTCTCATTCCTTCATTGAATGATTGTTGAACATCGTACATGGGACATGTGTTGGCTGCCTGCCTGATGAAATAAAAGCTTTCTTGTTTGTAATGTTTGATTGTGCACTATGTCCTTTTGCTATTCTGAGTCACAATTTCTCAACAATAATGTATGCTTTCAAAGCACTGTCTTAGCCGCAAGTAGCAGATAGCATTTGAGTTTTTTCTTATTTCATTGATAATGTCCTTTTATAAGTGAAGAGCAAATCATCCTGGGGAGCGTTTCATCAAGTGTTTTGTCAGTGATTTTTACCGACAACTGTTATCAGCTACTGAAATCCTTGCATCTGATTGGCTGAGAGCAAATTTGTCCGTAAAAATCACTGACAAAATGCTTGATGAAACGCTCCCCTGATGAATTTATTTTTCATCATGCTTTTTCAAATGCTGTGATTGTTCATTCCAACTGGTTTTCAACCAGCATCCCTGCATGTCTGATCCTGGCAGAATTTGGAAACAACACAAGCAAAAAGACAATGGCCCTTATTCTCGAAAGCGGACTCAATTGAGACCATGGTTTATGCAGATTTCATGGTATAAGTGCGCTTGATTTTGCGCGTACATTTAAACAGATCCAATAATGAACGTGCGTGATTGGCAAAGGGCGCTAAATTCATTCTAGTTGCCATGGTTTAGACCATGGTTTATGTAAATTAATTTAAATAAACTGCATAAATTTACATAAACCATGGTCTAAACCACGGCACCTAGCGTGAATTTTGCGCCCTTTGCCAATCACGAGTTCATTATTGGATCTTTCTAAGTGTACGTGCGAAATCAAGTGCACTTATACCACAAAACCTGCATAAACCATGGTCTCAATTGAGTCCGCTTTCGAGAATATGGGCCAATGTGTTGGAAGTGATATCAGCCACCATTTCAATGTCTTCATCTTTCAGATTTTACTATGAGTTTGAAGGACCAACCATCATCTACTGCCCAACTAAGAAGGCTACAGAGAGTGTCGGAAGCACGCTCAAGAGTAAGTCCTAGCTATAACATTATTAAGCTTAGTACATTTCCTTTTTACTTTCAGCTATAGGTAAAAATAAAACACCATTTTGTAGGTGTAATATTGTTTACATGCATGATCGATTGCAACTCTCTAGCGTAAGCATTTCAAGATCCACTTCTTAACAAGTCCCTACTAAGATTTTGATTATGTCATAAAAGGAACAGTAGGTCCACTTGCACAAGTATTCTTCTGCTTTAAAAGAGATTCGCCTCATAATTTGTTGCAGTTGAATTGTTGATGGTGATGAAAAGTACATGATATTGAAATGCCCATGCTGCAATGGATCAATGAAACTTTTTCATGCGTTTTTTTTTTTTTTTTTTTTTTTTTTTTTAATGGCCCTAGTGTAAAACAGTTGGGTTTTATCACTGAACATGGAACCCAGGCAAAATAAAACAAACAGTAAGATAAGCATTAACAAAAAAACTGTTGATTAAATAATGTAGCTAGACTTTATATGTCACTTTTATAATTGGTATCTTTTTGCATTGGTCATTTTATTGGCCACATTACTGACTGCTAGTATTTTGAAGAAGCTCATGTTATGATGAGATGTTTGATTTCCTGGCAGATCTCGGAGTGAAGGCAGATATCTATCATGCTGGGATGAATGCAGAAAGAAGGAAAGAGAATCATCATAAATTTGTCAGGGATGAACTCCAGGTAACCATATATGGAAATGCATTCATCATGCTTGAGAATATTCTATGGGAATGCTTAGTGAATGAAATGAAACAATATTCTTTTCGTTATCATTTTACTTATGCAGTTTTTACACACATTTATATATGTTATGGAGGAAACCTTTTTCTTTTACACAAGTCAATGTAATAATGTTATAGATATCAACAATTTTACTCATGCAGTTAGTTTATAAATACGTATCAAGGAAACCTCTTCCTTTTGCTTCCTTCAGTAAGCTGTCTTTTACAACAATGTAGTCTTCACAAGCTTACAGCAACTATCTGATACATACTGGTACTTACTACCTGACTTCCAACTGTGACAGTGGAACCACAAGCAACCTATAAACAATCAAATTAGTGACCTAAAGTTGGTTGAAAAATGGGCATTGAGTAGACTAACTTGTATTATGCTATTTCTGTTTAAATTGCCTTGTTTAATTTCCTAGTGCATTGTAGCAACTGTTGCATTCGGAATGGGGATCGACAAGCCTGATGTGAGGAATGTAATCCATTATGGAGGTAAGCAAAGGCTCTCATAAAACATGCAAACGTTTGATTTGATTTAAAATCTAAAAAGATGAAATGTTATGAAATTGACTACTGTGGATAATGAAACTTCAGATTCAGAATTTTTGATTTCTGATTTGTACATAAAATTAAATGACAGATGATTTTTTTTTTTCATATTCATTTTATAATTTATCTTATATCAGTAATATAAGAAACATTAAAAACATTTTTCTTCAATTCCACAAATGTAATACATAGACAGATATAGCATGAACTATCTATTGAATTCTCAATTGCAAATTGACAACCACATTAGAAAATGCTTTTCTTTTCAGCTCCCAAGGATATTGAATCATACTACCAGGAGATTGGTAGGGCAGGGCGTGATGGAATGCCTAGCAACTGCTATGCCTTCTACAGTCGGGGTGATTTTGCATTGAATTGGTAAGTTTGTGCAACAATATTCTTATTTTCTGTAGGAACCACATATAATATTTTGTGAAAAAAATATGTGATGCATGAGGGAGTGTGCTATTGAAACCTGCCACTATATACTAATAATCATTTCTAGGAATCAGTCTGGGGCATTTCCATGGGAATCACAGAAATTTATCATTTATGTACAATTTCCAGCAAACAACAGTTTGAAAATGTTACTTTTTGGCAAAATTAGTCAATTTAGGGTTATATAAAAGTAGTCCATTTAATCAATAGAAAATTTTTTCCATTTTGCTACACTTCAGGGAAAAAAATTGTACTCATTTTACATGCTTGTACTTCTAATGGTTGTTACGTGGCACAATTTTTATTTTTGTTTGTTCATTGTCATTTGAGCCCTACCCATTTTCATCGCTGTCTTGTTTTCATATCTTTTCAGGCATTTTGTAAGAGAAATCAAGAGTGTAGAATTTCAAGAACACAAGGCCAAGATGATCAAGAAGATAGAAGACTATGTGCAAACATCACAGTGCCGCAGAAAGTAAGTGTTCAAAATCTCACTTTGATTCTCAGTCAAACATATTGAAGAAAAAAAAAATCCTTTCATAATTGCAAACCTTAAAGGGCAGGTATGATTTGCTGATTTGTATCATTAGTTATTAATGAGACTGATTATTATGTAAGTATTACAAGTCATTTTTAAACTTTTGAGAAAGTTTTGGGACAATGATTATGAACATCACTTTTATTATTATAATATTGTTATTAAAAGTATACATGAATAGTTCAAGTAGTAGACATCAAAAAGGATACATGTAGGGACAGCAGTGATTACACTGCTGAAAGCCAGAAGGGCATTGACTCCTTGTGAAAGTAAATTAGTCCACATCCTTCTGGCTGTCAGCATACAATGTACTGGTACAAGTTTGTAACTGAAAATGAAGATTTGCTGGGTGACACACAAGTGGAAACAAATTGTTTTTCTTTTTGCAGATTGATCCTGTCCCATTTCCAGCACAATGCCAAGAGCTCATTGACAGGGAGTAGAGACTGCTGTGATAATTGCAAAAGGAAGTAAGTCTATATGATATTAATTATGATTATGATGACATGCCAAGAGCTAATTGATGAAAGTAGAGACTGCTGTGATAATTGCAAATGGAAGTAAGTCTATAAGATACAAATTATATTATCTGGCTCCCAACATTTACCAGCCACCAACCCTCTTTGTTTCAAATTTACTCTTATTCAGTTTGAAATCTTTTCTCAAATCTTGATTGAAGCGCAGTAAAATATTAAAGTTCAAACCACTTTTCAACACATTCTGAGAGGAAATTTAAAGAGGTGTTTGAATATGACATGGGTAAATTAAAATTTTATAATCATGAATAAACGAAAGCTCAAAATACCCTCATGGTTTCGATCAAGTGAGTATCATATTACCACACATGGTTCTTCATGTATGCTTCATCCTCGTATTTTATGTACGATAGAACTAAGATTTCTTCAACTCATTTGGAGTGCTCTGAAAACAATTTTGTTTATCTGAACAGACTTGAAGGTGGACCTGATAATGATGAGAATAGCCAGTCCCGTGAGTTGGATCTTAGCAAAGAGCTACATCATCTGCTCTCAGCTATCGAAAGCACAGGAGGACGCTTTGGCCTCACTGTTCCTATCTACTTTCTCAGGGGGTCGGTAAGTCTTCTTCTTTCCTACGAGACAGTAAAAGATACAGGTATTTCCAATTGGTTGTGTAGCCACACTGTTGTTTGGTTATTGATGATGACAAGGTCCACTGTGTCCACTGGGAGGCGAGTTGCAGCACATTAGTTTGTAATGTGGTGGCGTCTCTGCTGTGGTGCCTCACACAGACAGGCTGCTGATGCTCCCTTATTTAAACCTATTTTTTATACTTCTCTGCAGCAGAGTCCAAGATACGTTATTTCCACAAGAGCAAGTTTTCAAAGAAAAGCATTTTATTATTATTATGACTATTGTTGTCTCAAATCACATTTAGGAAATGTATCCCCGCTTTAAGTCCTACACACCCAATGGCTGCCAAGCTTTACATGTAGATTTGATTAAACATTATTGAATTGAAATTGACTCTTTGACTTGGAACCTTTGAACTCTTTTGGGTGGTTGGTATGGAGTTGATTAAAAGTAGAAATAGTATCATGGAGGTATTGACACATTTCTCTCTCTCTCTCTCTCTCTCTCTCTCTCTTTCTCCCTCCCTGCTCCCTCCCTCCTCTTTCTACATATATCTCTTTACTTTCAGTCTTATCTCTCTTCTTTCTCGCCCTCATTCTCTTATCACCTTTTTCTTGTCTCTCTTTTTCTCTCATCCCATCTTCTGTACGCAGTCCAATCAGAGGTTACCAAGTCACTTGGCAAAGCACAAGAAATTTGGCATTGGCAAGTAAGTATGTTTATAATTTCACCCAGGTTTTTGATAATATCTTGTAATTTATATGTTATATATAAGATTATTAAATGAACCTATATTATACTTTCCAAAGATTTAATAATTATGTTGCCTGTTGTAGAGTGTTTGTTCAACTCACATCGACTTATGCTGCATTGGTTCACATTGTAATTTTAATTTCTTTTTGAGTTTTAAGTTGAGCTGCATTTAATATGGACAAAAACATATTAAGTCAGTTTGTTTATTCATAGCTCCTGTTTATTCAATGTGTTGTATAAACATTCAAATGTGCACTATGATTGTAAAGACAGCACACAATTTCAATCAGTTTTCATCAACATCCATGCTTTATTGTTTTTGTCAATTTTACGATAGGTACAGATCTGAAAAGTGGTGGAAAGCTTTTGGTAAGTGGGCATGCTCTTTTCTTTTCTTTTTAATCCTTTGTAGTGTTTTCTTACTAGTGGCTCCTCCCTAGTTATAAAAATATAATCATTTTGACCAATTACTGTTTATAACTGTTCATGAAGTTGTGGAGAAGCATTTATATCAGTAAATATCTTTTGATCCCTTCATGATGCAATTGTGTGTCACTGAGCAATAGTGAACCATTGTTCTAATTAGCAGAATACTGAACTTTATCTGACTTGCACTTCTCTGGAATTTTGTGCTAAAAGTATCCAAGAAGATGTCCCCTATAAGATTATATTCCTTACCTTTTTTAAGTTGATGATTTGATACTTTAATACAGCAAAAAGCTCATTTTGTTCATCAAAATCTTTCCATAAGACATGATGAACTATTGAAAAAGAAACAAATAAACTATGCATAATTACCAATCTGTAGTAATGAAAATAATTGATGAAACAGTCCTTCATTGTAAATTCTTCCTCTCTCTTTTTTTTTTTTCTTTTACAGGATATCAGATTTTGAACATGCGTCTTCTGGAAGAGCAGCAGATCCCTGGTAACAGATTCGGCCAGACGGTAGATATATCAAGAGAAGGAGAAAAATGGTTTAGGAATCTAGAGAGTGGAACAAATGCATCTTTCATGTTGGAGCCAAACCAGGTGAGAAATGGTGGTCATGATGATGATGATGAAGATGGTAATGATGATGATGATGATGATGATGATGATTATGATGATTATGATGATGATGCTGATGATGATAATGATGATGCTGATGATGATAATGATGCCATTAATGATGATGCTGATGATGATGCTGATGATGATAATGATGCCATTAATGATGATGCTCATGATGATGCTGCTCATGATGATGCCAATAATGATGATGATGCCATTAATGATCATGATCATGATCATGATGATGTTGATGATATATGTTATGATGGCTTATAAAGACTTGCCTCTTTTTTCTCTCATGGTCTACCAGGAGCTACGGGCAGCCATGAAGGAGAAGGAGAGAGCCAAACCCACCATCCTCCCCCAAACTACTCCAGCACAGCTCGGCAGACAGATCCTACCGAGGGTCCAGACCAGTTCCTGGGACCGATATATGCAGGCTAGCACTGGTGGTGCCACTGAGGATATTGTCGCTACCCAGAAACCAGTAGACCCCAAAGAGCAAGAACTACAGGTGAAGATGACAATTTTAGATAAAATCTTATTCGTGTCATTGAGCGATTCCCTGCTGTTTTCAAATATATCAAATTTTTGTATGTTAATGAATAGAGCAGCCGTTGAGTCTCGTTATTTCGGTTGTTCTTTCTCTCTCTCTCTCTCTCTCTCTCTCCCCCCCCCCTCTCTCTCTCCCCCCCCCCCCCCCCCCCCCTCTCTCTCTCTCTCAGTTCTGTATCCAGAGACTTTGATGATCACATTCTCAACAACGTTCTGTCTCTAGCCTTCTCCATCACTGCCATTTCACTAGTGATCTGGGCTCGTTTTATAAATCTTGTTATCAATAACAAGTTACAATAATTGTTATAAGCTACTGAAATCCTTGCTTCTGATTGGCTGAGAGCAAATTTGTCATAGAAATGGGACAGTTCTTATTGATAACAAGTTTTCTGAAACACGGCCTTGATAAGATTTTATTAGCATTTTTGTTTGGTTCTGAGGAAGAGAATGCAATAAATGAAGAGCTTGATTTTTTAAGATAAATATATGCATCTCAAACATGTGAATCAAATGCACCATATTGCATTTAAAAATATTTTTTGGAAAGTTGAAAAATTGTTACAAATTTAGGTTTCATTCCAAAAGGAGCTAAATCCAGAATGGTTTCATTCCAAAAGGAGCTAAATCCAGAGCGGTTTCATTCCAAGAGGATCTAAATCCACTGTGGTCATTTAGGATTTGTTCATTTAACCACATTCCCTAAAGCTGTGTAATAAGATTTTTAAGCATATGTTGCGGCTACTAGTCTACATCATCAGGGCAAAATTTTGACATAATTGAAGTTTTGATATTTTTATGAATATTTTTGGATTTAGCTCCTTTTGGAATGAAACTCTTCAAATAATAGTTGATTTCTGTTGCTTTGGAGCTGCAGTGTCTTTTTTTAATCACATGAAAAATGCTTTAATCAACTTTTTTGTAATTAAAAGCAGGCCCTAGGCATGTGACTTTCTTTTGTCTGCATTGTACGTCAAACACTTCATGAGGAAAAAAATAATGAAAAACTTGTAATTTTTCATTTGGTAGGAACTGTTTGCTACACTTGTTATCAATTGCATCAGGATATAGGTCTGATCGCAAGCTAGTTGAATTAAGATCTGAAACTTGTCATAGCTTTTTGGATCAAAGCTTAAATCTACTCAAACTTATTTTTTGTCGTGTTTGATTGTATATTAGGGTAAACTGTACTCCAGCCTCATGAAACTGAGGAACCAGATAGCATCGGATATGGGTGCCGCTCCATATATGGTTGCCAACAATAAAAATCTACTGGATCTGGCTGTCATAAGGTAAGATATACTCTGCCCCCTCTGTGTGGTACTGTGCCTTGTTAATAGTCTTTTCTTTGACTTATTTTACTGTTAATTCGTTGTTCCAATTCCTTTCATCGTGATTTTTTCAGCATACATGTACTTCCAATAATATAGAGGATTTACAAACTTGAACATAATACATTCATTTTCCAGCAAGTTTTCGTTAGTTTGTTTGTATTATCCTGGTTCAAACAACACATCTGCTGCTTGATTAACTACTGTATACGCCATATATTTCGCGGAGGTTTTATTTTCGCGAATTTCGCGAATCACGAGTGGGTCATGAATTTACCAACAAGCTAAAATATTGCCAACATAAGTAGCCGGTTGAATTTGTTGTCTCCTAGTCAGAAATTCACCACTTAGCTTTGCAAAAGTACATTATCATTGCTGTTTGTAGATTTGAGAATTTCCCTATCGCGAATTCAACTACTCAAAATATAGTCTGGCTAGTCCGACTCACGAAAATTTATGGCCGCAAAATTTATAGCGTAAACAGTATTCAGAATTAATTCAAGCCTATTCATCTAAAAATGCAGTTTCATGATCAGACCTCAAGATTAACTTATTTTTCACCCTAACCTAGTTTATTTTCCACATCCCAAGATGATTGACAGGTAATCAACGACGAGAATCTCTTCTTCCTGAAATGTACTCTAAGATATGTAGTCTACACAGCTGGAATGAAATCAGCATCGTAATCAACTCTACTCAGGAAATTCTTTATCATGCAATCTACATGCAACAATTTCTCTTTTGTCAGTAGAGTGAAATCTACAATAAGGAAATTTCTTGCATGTGTAATCTACTTTATTGTTTTTCTCATGGTAAAAATTGCCATGACCTTATTAGGTAATCATTTGGCAGAAGACTTCACATGTAAGTCAGTGGGTCATCCCCCCCCCCTTACCTATCTTTGGGAAGCTCACATATGTAGGAGCCTTAAATTTTACATTTATTTGTATAAGTTGATACACAATTGTAATTAATAGAAGTCAGAAAATGTGTGAAAATATCTTCCTTTAGATTTAATGATTTAGTAATGAGTAGTTCTTGGAAGAGTTTAAGAAATATTGAAAGTCTTTAATCTTGTCATGCATTGTGTCTGAATTATGAACTACTAAGCAGAAGATTATTTAATTTAACAAAAAATTTGGAGCATAGAAGTAACCAATAAAATATATATGAGAGGTTTCCAACTCTTGAAAAAAGTCCAAAGTCAAACAATTCGGAAACACTACATTAGGGAATGAATAAACTTCACAGTATTTTGAAATCAATAATAATTTGAAATTCATTTTAAATGCATTGAATCCGCTGTTTTTGATGAAATTACCAGATTTGTCAGCCTTAAATCATGTTCACAACTTCACACATGATTTAGTGACCTTCCTGTCTTTTGTTTGACCTTCTCAGACCAGCTAGTATCAAATCCATGCTGAAGATCGATGGCATAGCTCAAGCAAGAGCAGAAAACTTTGGTAATCAGTTTATCGAAGCCATCAAGGCATTCTGTAAGGAGAACGACATCAAGCTGGATAATTTCCCTGCATCAGCTCCTTCTAGTATCAGCAATTCAGTGGTAAGTTCAGGTTTTCAAGAGCCTGTAGATTTTATTTTGTTTTTATCATGTATCCCTCCAAAAAAAGTCATTAAATTGATATATATTTTGCTACATATCTTGAGTATGAAATAGATATACCCTTAAAAAAATATATAGTTTACTCTCCCTCATTTACTTGCAAACTGGCACTGGATACATTTTTGCTGTGAATATCATGAATTATTTCATTTTAGCTAGCAGAAACACAAGTGTACCTTTGCAGTAATACAGGAGGGGGGCTCTGCCAACTGCAACAGTAACAGATTTCTGAAGCCATGTTCAACCACTCATTTTATATAATCTTTTACTTAACTCAAAGAAATGAAAAATTTGTCATTATTTCAATGGTCTCACTTTTCCAATTGTATGCTTGATCATGAAAATATCTCTTTACCAGTCTTAGCAGCAAAAAATATTTGATAAGGGGTATAATAGTTATAATATCTTAAACAATATAATGCTCTTTTGAGTTGACAAAGTTATCATCAATCATTTGTGTTTCAGGGATCCACATTCTGCATAAGGGGTGCCCTATTACCAAATACCCGCACCTTTAAGATATGTTCAATATCATGAAGTTTTTAACAGATTAGTTCATTTCACCTAATTTCATTTTTGCATTGATGGTCACAATTCTTCATTTTTGTTCCTCCAGGAGAGCAGTCCAAGCAGTGGCACGCCACCAGGGGGATGTACCTTCCTACGTGGGGCTAAAGTTGGGCAGCTCTCACAAACCAAAAAAGAGTCTTATACACTCTTCCATGAGAAAGGAATGACACTTGTAAGTCTGTACCCATCATTAACTATACAGAGGGAGAGGGGGAGGGGGTGTAAATTCCTATGTTTTACTAGAGTTGGCTAGCTCTCCCAAATAAAGAAAGAAAATCAAACATTCTTTCACGAGAATCACGAGAAAGGAGTAACACTTGTAAGTCTGTCACCCATCCTCAAAGAAGACCAATCACAAAATAGATGTTGCATTGTATGTTTGGGGTTCCTTGAAGTATTCTGATATTCAAATATCAGCTTCAGCTTCTTTTTCAGTAAAGAGATATTGCAAGTTTTAAGTAACAAAATTACTTTCTAAATAAAGATAAAATGTACTTGTGAGTAGATAAGTTGACACACTTGTGCCCACATGAACATGCATGGAAGTAAACTCTTTGTTACTTTCTGTGCAAACCTTGATTTGAAATTATTTTTCCTGCTATGCTTTTTAACTATTTGCATGACTCGAAGGACTTAAAACATCTCTTTTTGGTGATTTGTCCTAATTTAATAATGATAAGCTTCAGGTTTAGAGTGAAAAAATATAATATGAGTGAAACTTGTCGAATATCTTCTCATAATTTTCCACTTGGGTCAAAAGTTTTCTGTGCCAGATATTTTGATGTTTTCCATGATTTCCATTGAATTTTAGTTTTAAATTTTTGATAATAACTCCAAATTTAGGGTATCACTCAACCTGTCTATGCTTGGTTCACCCCACTGTGATTACACAAGGGGGCACATTTGATATTTTTAAGGTTAGATTTCAGGGGCAGATCCAGGCTTTGCTAAGGGGGAAGGGATGAACATTTTCCAAAAAATTTGTTGGACATTTTGAGGGGGGGGGGATAAGAAGATGATTAACATCTGTATTATCTGTAAAGTGCTTAGAGACGACTTTCTTCATATTAAGCACAGTTATCATTTATTAGGAGGGTACTGTGTAGTGAGGATATGCCATGTTGGCTTTTAATAGGGGGTGCACAGGCCAGTGTGCCCCCCTGAATCTGGTATAATTTAATGTAATCTGAATCTTGTTATTCATTGTTTCTGTTGCAGGAAGACATAGCAGTCATGAGAGGGTTAAAGGTAACCACTATCGGAGGTCATTTAGCAGATGCAATTGAAGCTGGCTACCCGGTCAACTTCGCAAGGGGTATGTCTCAAAATTGAACCTTACCGGGACTGAGTTTCTCATATAATTTCATTGTAGAAAGGCATCTTGTTATGAATGTATCTATGAAATATTATGTTTATATCTCAATGGATTGTGTGATTGTGTGGATGTGATTATTGCTGGTTGTTTATGTTTGTACCAATAGAACAATATTTAATACTACTTTTTAATTGATTGTTGAAATTTTGTGAATCGTAAAAAGTCACCTCAGCTCAGGAAAAAAAAAATCAATGAATATACTGTAGTGATGGTATGGGAGGGGTAAAAAAATACTGAAAGATGGTAGAAACTCTAGATTTTATTTCAAAATAGGAAAGGCTCAGTAAAGGTTTTGAAAGTAACCTTACTTTCCAACTGATCTAGGTGAAACCACTTTCTATTCTGCATCAACTGCCTCTTCTTTTCTCTCTTTCTACTTTCTTTTGTACATTAAAAAAGATTTTTTTTTTTATTTCCCCCTTTTCCTTCCAGCATCTGATCCCATTTATTCTAGCACCTTGTCCTTTCTGTGTTTTCATTCCTTTGTTCCTATCCTGTTTTTCATTCCATCTTCCCTTTGTCCTCCTCTACCTTTTGTCTAATGAGCTCTCATATTTATTTTGCTGCAGCTGGAATCACACCAACAATACAGAAAGAAATAGAGAAAGTCATCAGGGATCCTCCTATCAATTCAGGTATTTATTTCTAAGTCTCCAAGATCTGTTTTGCCATTTCCCTGAAACTCTCTGGTATGTGTATTTACATTGTATAATAATTGGGTCTTATTTACCCAGGGTGGCCACATCGGTATCAATACTGCTCTTCCTACGGGCCCTGCAATTATTATTACCCTAGCACTGCCTGATACCTATTTTAATACACCTGGGTCGAGAGGGACAAATGTGGGCAAAACACCTTGTCCAAGGATGTAAGCCCCTGGCGAGGACCGAACCTGGACCTCTCGTATGAGAGCCAAGAGCCTTCCCCAATATACCATAGTGCTCCCATTAGCATTAAGCATTTATAGAAAGATTAATGCACAATTCATTCAATTTTACTTTCATATTTTTTCTTCAACTACTGAAATGTTAACTAGTACTTCTAAGAGTAAAATTGATGTATCATACATTTTTCAGTGAAGAAATACCTAATGTCTTGAGAAATGTTCTTTTCTACACAGACATCAGTGCCCTTGGTCCTATCAAGGAGTTACTACCGCAATATGAGTACCATGAGATCAAGTTCGTCATAGCAATTCTCAAAGTGCAGTATGGGATGCCCGTCAAAGTCTCATCGGGTTTCTCGGACACGTCATCACCATCATCATCACAGGTGAGGACTTCTTTCATTTTGATTTCTTGCACCCCTATTCCATCAGAAGACTTGAAAATCGGGGAAAATGTTAGTTTTTCTAGTGGGCCACACTACAAACCGACCCTGATAGATCCCAAGTTTGGGAGTCGAGTCTTGATTTTGGAGTGTGAAAGAAATTCAATAAGTGGACATCGTATCTGACTGTGGTCCCTAATGGTCATATGAAAGTTAAAGGGTATTTTAGACTTTCATGTCAGAGAAATAGTCAAATCAGCTACCAATAGGTTGTTACTCATGTGACTGGTAGACACCACTTTGCTACAGGCCAATTGGGACTTTTCTCTTCTGAGTACCTTGCAATTTTGATATCACTATTAATGTGACAAAGTAGGACTTCAATCTGGAAGAGTTTACAATTTGAATTCATATCTGATCTTACTTCATTGTTGTTTTTTAATTCCAATCAAAGTTAGGTTCTAAGATGTGTGGTGGACTGTACAAAATCCAGTTGGTGTCTGTACAGTCAAACCTGTTTTAGCACCAACCTGTATAGAAAGACCACCTGTCTATAAAGACCACAATTTCAGTTTCCCTTGAACAGCATTTCTCATTGAAACATGTATTAAAGGAAGTTGTCCATAAAGACCACTCTTCTCGTCTCTTTTAAGTGGTCTTTATAGACAGGTTACGCTGTATTTGGTTTACATGCTTATAGGTTAGTTTTTATGTTCCTTGTTCTATTCTGGTATTCAGGGCTCCAACGCATCTCCTTCGACCAAACCTGGCCAGTACCAATCACCGACTGCTTCCAGAATGTCACGTTTTCTTAAATCTTCCCCTTCGACACCTTCCTCATCATCTACCCCATCGTCATCGAAACCTGGCTCGGTCGTCAAACAGCATAGCATTCCTGCCTACATGTCCCAGCCCCAGAAAGAGGTCTTGAAGCGCAGTCAGACATTACCAGACATGCCCGCAAAGCCCCCTTCCAATGGTGTCAAGTCTCCTGTCCAGTCCAAACCGGATCAATCCAGTTCAAAGCGGAAGCTACCGAGCTGGTTCAGTGGGGGTTCAGTCAAGAAAGGGAAAAATGAAGCTGGGAGTCAAGAAGTTTCAACGAAAAAGAAGCTGAAAGGAAATGCACTTTTCAGGAAATAGCTTATAATCTTAAATGGCCATTGCAGGAAACATTTATACTTTATCCAATATTTTGCACTCTGTAAGATGAGCAAAATGTTTGGTGTACCGTCTCAGACTATTCTCTAATGTTTGCCTGCTAAAAGGAATGTCCAGGCCAAAGCCAATCAGTCCCTTTCAAATGGATCAGTCCACTTGAGTGAGCTTGTTCAGTGGGTCTGCTGTCGAGAAAGGGAAGAACCAATATTGGAGTCGAGAAGTGTCTGTGAAACAGGAGCTGAAAGGAAATGCCTTTTCCATCTACTGCATGATAAACAGTTAAGAATTTATTTAACCAGTTTCTCTTGAAATGGAATTCCATTACCAGAATTCAAGGTTATCTTTACGATCAAGGAACTATCTTTGACTGTACAGTACAGAACTGGAAGTCAAGGTAACTCTACTACATTGAACCATAAAGAGAATGCATTGTTTTGAAAAAATCTGCATTCATGGTTTCTAAGATGGAGAAACATGTTGATATCCCGGTTTGACTTTGACACATATATGAACTATGCAGTTGTACGATTGTGATATATACTAATTTGTAAGTGTTGAAAATATATGGTGCAATTGTTGTACAGAGAAAGTGGGAGAAAAAGAAGTAATTTTCAAATTTGAAATCTTTAACATTCATGTAATGAATCTGTAAAGTCTGTTCTGATTCAAGAGAATCATTTGTATGAAGGTATATATTTTTGTATGTGGTTTTTGTTGTACACCTTAAAATGAAACATATATTGATGAATTTGTTCTTGATTTACTAGAGCCAGGGAACCAATTACCGATGGTGCGATTGGAAGGAAACTCAGAATCTCCTTAATTTCAGCCAATGAAGAAATCTCTCCAGCTTAATATTTGAGAATGGTTTAATGTATTTGGTCTTGATTTACTTGATGACTTTTCATTCCAAAGGAAGGAAAGGGTCATTAGTTATGAACTGTTTCTGATGACCTTCGATTCATTGATTGACACTAAGCAGGCTACATAACTTCAGTCCATTAAGTTCACAATATTAACCCGTTGACTACTGAATTCTTTTATTCCCATAGGCTTAATACAGGAGCCACCTGGGGGTGTTTCATAAAGCTGTTCGTAAAGTTACGCATAACTTTACGAATGACTTTAATATGACAAGCAGCATTGTCACTACGGTGGTCGGCGCCGGTCGGAACCTTCCACCACTCGAAATTTGCGACCGGCACTCAATGCAATATCACACCCGCCCGCCCGGCACTAATTTCCCCACTGACAAAGAAAAAATACTACGATTTTGACCTACGAACATGCAGTTGTGGTTTAAGCCAGCAGATTCAATGAAAAAATTATACGTACACATAAGCAAATTTACATGAAACCGCGCAAAGAATTTTCCTGGAAGGTATACACCTACACACAGCCACTAGCACAGCGCAGCTCCTTCCCAAATACGAATCATATTTACGTATAAATTGTTCACGTACCCGTACCCGACCGTACCCGTGCGTGCATGCCCAACATCAAATCACTACACACTGTACTCGTCTCCGAGCTGGAATATCGTAATCAGCTGATTTGCACATGTTCAGGTTTTGAGAAAACTCGCCCGTAAGTAACTCACAGGTGATAAAATTTCCACCACTAAAAAGTCCCTGGTGACAACCCTGATGACAAGCCAAATGGGATGCTCAATCATTTTTAACTGCATCAACTAAAGTTGAACTGTGCAGATCTAGATTAACCTTCTTATTATAACAAACATTTTCAATACAAAGTATATTTTTGCCATAATTTAGTTGAGGTTATTGGAAATACAGTCACAATTTGTTAAAACATCAGGAAAAACTTTGGGCATCCTCTCTGGCACTTCATATTCAAGTCGTTCGTATTCATGGGTAACTTTATGAACAGCTTTATGAAATACCCCCCTGGCTACATAACTTCAGTCCTTTATTGTTCTCAATATTAACCTGTTGACTACAGAATTCTTTCACTCTCATACGCTTAATACAGGAGCCACGTGGTTTCCGTAGGCAATGGGTTGATCCTTGGCTAGAAATGCCATGTTTCGCGCATGAAGGGCATTATTAAAGAGAGAGTTCTTACACATCTTTCGTAATGATAAAGTGAATATAATGGTCAGTCTATAAATATCCTTAGTTGATCATTGATGATGTTATGTATTGCTATGCAGTCCATCTTTTTATGTGCCTTGTTTGACAATACTCTATTATTATAATTGATGTTTCAAATACTTAAGGGGTTCCTCTTTGTGCTGAATAGTATCAAGAAAATGCATAATGAATTGATTTTCTTGCTATAGTAGATGGCAACATTTTTTTCTTTTTCTTCAGAGTTTCTTCTCCAAATATGATCTCTCTCATGACTCATTTTTGGCTTTGCCTCTCCCTAGCTTGACAAAGATATTGACTTATAGGTCATTGAGAATTGCTCCTTCAATAGATAATAGATATAATCTACTTTGTTGTTATTAATCCTTTGTAAGCCAGACAGTTGTTATACTTAAAAAGATGTTTAAAATTGTCCCCCCCAAAAGACATTTTGTTTATGTATGATAGACATTAACAACAAGAAGCATCAGTCATGTGAAAGCAAGATGAAATAATAACAAGATTACAACAAACAAATACATGAAATGTATTATATCCGGGGAAATTATAAAAGCCATAGCTTACCATGCAATGAAATGTGTGAAAATTACAATCACCCCCTACATTAGTGAAAAATAATACTTGTAGGCAATACAATAGGATATTGATAATTCCCTAGAATTGATATCTAAATATTGTTTTTGTTCCTGTTCACTGAACAAAATTACAAATTCTTTTAATGAACCATCAACATCTTATGTGAGTTTTTCTTTAATAAAGTGGGCATATTATAACCCTCATTTAACCTCAGGAAAATTTGAGAAAGTGTGATTTACAATTTAAAAAAGAGAACATATCTGAATTGTTTTACATTTCATCATTAGCAAAAGTAATAGATTGACGCTTTAATGTAAAAAAAAAATATGTTGATTTTCTCTTTTTAGTTTTCTATTATGGTTTTTCTTTTGTTGGTGCTCCCTATAGTCAATACTTCTGTAGTGTTGATAGACCAAGTGTTATTAAACATTTATAAGAATGAGTGGTTCCATGACATTTGCTCCTGCGACAATTGCTCCAGTCTAACTTTGCCATGTTAATCCTAAACCTAAACCTAACCCTAATCCTAATCTTCACATTGTCCTGAACAAAAAACCAAATCATGACCTTGACCTTAACCTTTGACCTTTCAAGATATGGACGGAGGAGCAAACGCCGCAGGAGCAAATGTGTCACCGAATGAGTTGATCCCCTGTATAAACAGACCACTTCTTTTGCTTCACTATGTTCTTTCTATACAGGTCCGACTATAAGAGCAATGGGTACAGAGATATCATTACTCTGCGTGTACAGAGCGAAGAAATAAAGTTGTGTTCATATATTTATGTTAACAATGGTATGTATAAGTGAGATTATCTTGAATGATGTAAAATAATTATTGAATATAAACTTGAAAATTCACAAACGGAAAAAGTTTTAAATGGCTTTTAAAATGACTACCGTGTTCTTTTCTCTTCATATACATATATGTACCCCAGATTTTTTTTTCCTCTCTCTCTCTCTCTCCTCTTTCTCTCTCTCCTCTCCTCTCTCTCTCTCCCCTCTTTCCTCTATCTCTCTTCTCCCCTCTCATTTTGTTCTTTCTCCCTCTTTCCTCTTTCTATATTTTAGTCTTCCTATTTCTCACTTATGCTTTAAGCTCTAACCATTCTTTATTCATTTAATGTAAAGACCATCAATAGGACAGTGAAAGATGGAGTGATTTTTTGCAATAAGAAGAAAAATTATTTTCCATTCCTCTGTTCCTCAGTGCACGTGCCTCGGTACCCAAAGATTTATAAATGAATACAGTAGACATAGCACTTCTACTTCTGTTTTTCTCCTCATTTTCAAGAAGCAGCGGGGAGTCACATAATGTTTGCATTATCCAAGCAGCTGGATATTTTTGCCACCGTAGGCCTGTGCAACTTCCAATCGCTTTGGAAATTATGGCAGAATATATAATAATGATGTCGCAGAGCGCGCGCCCGTCGATCCCAGATCGTCTGCAAAATGATATCGCCCTTTGACCAGCACTGCATGTAGACCCTGGCTCTGATCAGCAGGGAAGAGTGTAAGCCTTGTTTTCACGTTGGATTCTTATTGGTTGTAGAATGTACTTAAATCACTTTGGATGTCCGCAGGATGTGTCCATACGATATTTCAGCCATCCAATACTATATGACAAGCATCACAACGGGATGGTATACATGTATAGTGCTGTCCATACGGTTTAAGATGTATTACGCGTTAGCACATCGAGATATCCCACACCAGATGGCGGGGAAGTGATGAAACTTCGCAAAGAAAAAAAAGAAACATTAACTCAAACAAAACTTTAATATCAGTATGGCAGGAAAACTCGAAACTCTGAAAACGACTTTCTCTAACCCCTGTATTAGATAATGCAAACTACACGTTTAGAATCTCGCTTGAATATTAAAATCATGCACCATTCCTCCGTGAGAACATGGCCTCGGTCTGCTTTCCAAGCCAACGCACGGAGCCTGCATACCTCGCATTCATGACATTCATTTATGGTCAAAACCCCCGATGGTTGCGGGAGACCTAGATAAAGAGATACTCGCTCTATGGTTCAATTCGAACGATTGATCGTCGCGATGGGCAAGATGACTTCCGATGGTATCGCCATGTGATGTTTGAAGAGAAAGTATCGGCAACATCAGGACCCGAGTATCAGGAGTCAATGGATTTATCATATCCAGGCATTTTTTTTGTGCATCAATGCTTCAAAACTTGCAAATATTTTAATAGGTTATACAAAGTAAGGGCCGCGAAGTTAGCTTTTTATGGCAGAAATGCAAAATGGGCATATATATATATAAATGTTGAAATTGGAATATATATATATATATATATACACACACACACACACATATATTTCACATCTTGCAGAATCATCTAAGAATTGGGCTGAAAGAAAAAATACTGTCTCAATAACTCCAGATCTGGTGGAAGAGTTTATTCCAATAAAGTCAAAAGGGAAAAAAAATGTAAGAATTTTGCGTCTGTCTGGCGCTACCTTTCCCTTTTAACCCAGTGTATATGTATCTGATTTGTGATTCAGAATTCATGATATCATCAAAAACAGATCCTCTTTTCAGACATTTTCATATCTACCCCCTCCTCTCCCCCCCCCCCCTTCCTGATGCCCTTTTTTTTTTCTTTTCTTTTTTTTTTTTTTTTTTCTTTTCTTTTTTTTTTTCACATAAAATGTAGTTGTAAACGTTTCGTCCTCGCTTCTTATAATTTATTATAGGTACTTTGTTTAAAACTAATGTTTCCTTTGAGTACATGTATATGATCTGGCTTCTTCTCTCTCATCCCCCCCCCCCCCCTTTTTAACAAACATGTCTTCTTTCTCTACTAAGATTTCTTGATATTTCCTTCTACAAATTTGTTTTCTTTGTCAATCATTCATTCACACATTCTATCGAGATTCCGCCTTGGATGGCGGTCTTTTTCATCGAAAATGTGTCCTTGGGTCTCCTCCATTCAGCATCATTGTTATTCTTTTGTGTATTTCTCAAGGTCTCACTTGCTATTAGATAAAACTCTTCCACATAACTGTTTCATTTATATAGGATGAAAAAGACCTTATCATGTCATCCAACAGTAGAACATTCCCATTTATGTGGAGGATTAAAGTTACTCTTATACACAACATACTTCATCAAATTTAAGGAGAAAAGGGTAACACAGAAGCGTGCTGGCGTTGGTATCGCTGATTCTCTGATACCAACCTACCGATACTGGCCCCGCCTTTTTCGTCCAGTACCTGGTATCGATCAAACTTGTGCCATCATCATACAAACACACAGAGGTCCATCCCACATACTATCCCATACTAATATACACACAAACTTCATCCAGAGTGTTTTACTATCTTGTCTTACTAACCAACGCCACGGCGTAGGATCCAATACGCCGCATCGCGCTGTGTATTTATACGTGTGGAGCCGTTAGCCTTTGCCCCTGCGCAGCTGCAGTTTGTGGGGGAACTCTATCATAAGTTAGGACAAACTTAGCCTAAAAAGTCATGACCCAGATGATGGATGTTACCCTCCCCGGGCCTGCCCCGTGGGGTTTTCGACTAGCAGGCGGCAAGGACTTTAACACTCCAATCCACATATCAAAGGTAGGCTTATTTCTTTAAACTGTTCAAAAACTTTGTTGTATTAGAAAGATCCAGTAGTTCATGTACTAAATGCCCATCTCATAGAGACAACGGGGGAGTTATACTCTGCCTGACATTTATGTTAACGAGATGTAGTAGTGCACGGGGGTGACTGCACTATTGTTTCTGCTATTCACACACCACTCTCTGTGGTGTGTGAAGTGCATTTGTATTATTTTCTTTATGACGGAGATACCACAAGATGCGGCACCCCGGAGAAGATGCGATCCAAGATGGCCGCCAGAATGCTTCCATGAAACTTTCTTTTAAATTGCAGCTTAAGTTATAGTAAACGCTGTGCATAGTTCCACTAAATTGATAATTACTATCTTAGGTAGATGCTGAAAAAGTGTAATATTCATACGTGATTTATTTTCTTACTAAGTGAGACCTATACTTTGATTTATCGTATATGCCTTTAATCTCATGTATTCGCAAACTAAACAAAAGATATGGAATGAATTGAACATTTGACTTAATTGTTGTCGTTTACATCAGTCTTTTTCTCATGACTATCCATTTATTTGCAAAATTGATAATTTGTGACATTCCATGCATGATTGTATGGATTATAATGCACAGACTGCCTGCATTAACACGCAAGGAAGTATTATCATGGTTACAGTTTTGCTAGATATTGCATGTGTCTGGTATTAGATTACATAAATCTATATGATATTTCTACATCATTTTATAATTATAAACTTTATAGTGTATCATTCACTTGTCTTCATCATCATCATCTTCTTTTCTAACCCCCCCCCCTCTCTCTCTCTCTCTTTCTCTCTATCTCTCTTCATTTCTATAAATTGTGCTCTCTCCCCGCTCTCTCTCTTTCTCTTCCAATTAACTCCAATAGTATATCACTCTTCCTTTCTCTTCTGCCTTCTTATTTTTCATATCTTTACTTCCATTCCATTTTTATTCTTTCTTTGTTCCCCTCTTTCTTTTGATATATTACATACGCGAACAAAATGATAAGCACATTCAAGATTGGATATTATATCGCATTACCAAAGTATTGCATCATTAATAATTCAGACGTTCTTGCAAACAAAAGAAAAATAATTACCACATTTTGTTCAATCAATGATTAATTACAATATTATAGTCAATAGGGTAATATAATTTCTATATTCATCATGAATGTGTTCATATTCCATATTTCTGTTTACTTTGCATAAACTCGTGTTCATCTTCCAAATATCATGAATATCGTAAATGCTTTTTTTTAATATTACATGGCCATTTTTTTTTTCTTGTTCCTTAATGTGATATAATAAACCAGTCACTGTTGCTTGAAGTTTCCCTTTAAAGTGATGAGTATTAAGGAAATGTCTAAGTACACACGATTTACGATGTGTTTAAGAATTACATGTAAGTATACTTATCTTGGGCCGTTAACCTTAGAGTAAAGTAAATATAAGAGCTAATTGAGGTATTTGGGGATAAGCTTTTAAATCACGCTTTAATCAAACAAAAAACACAAACATTCGTTCCGTGTTAGGTATAGGAGGGGCGGTATATCAATAGCATCCTCTCATTATTGTAAGAGCACATTTTCTTTCTTTCTTTCTTTTTTTTAATTCATTCTTTCTGTATATTTCTTCTCTCTTTGTTTAATATGCACTATCGATATTTTCATTAGATTTTGTGGGCATGTTTTTTTCTATGTTTTCTTTTTCTTTTTCTTATAATATATTCTTTTGTTCTGTTTTTTTTTTTCAAAAATAAAACAGAACAAAAGAATATATTTTTTCTATGCTACTTGACTGCATACGAAATAATGTTTTTCCATGCTATCAATATTACAACTGAATACATTACGCTAACTGGCGTACTAGTGGGGGGGGGGGGGGGGCTTGGGGACATTCAGCCCCTCAAAAGTTCCACACCAAGAAAAAAAAATCAAATTACTTAGTACCTCCCAGATATATCACAAAATTACATTTTCATTTTTGCTCGCTCGCTTCGCTCGTATATATTCAGAAATTGTGCACCGTATGCCTATGCTCAGCCCCCTCAATATTTTTTGCTCATTACGCCGCTGATTATGCTTATTTCGTATAAGTACAGTAATAATATTTATGTTTCAGTGATACCTATTTTTGCAAACTTTAGATATAAAGCTAATCCTTCTCCACTCATTTACGAAAAGAGACTTATCAAAGAGATAGGATCAAACTAAAGTGAAAGAAATGTTAGGATAAAGAGCTAACGAAATACAGAGCATTGTAATACATGTTTATACGGAGAAGTGTTTTCATATCGTACAGACTTAAACGGACACGGTTATTATGGCTTTCAAGAAACCGGGGTAACCTCGCTAGTCATAAGGACGGCTATTCATAAGGACCACTTATTCATAAGGACCGCTATCCATAACGCGTGACTAAATGAATAGCTGTTTTGTACGAATAGCGGTCCTGAATAGCGAGCAAACCATAGACAAATTACCTCGCTACTCATAAGGACCGCTATTCATAACGCGTGTTAAATGAATAGCGGTTCTTATGAATAGCGATTGGACCCCTCCCCCCCCCCCCCCCCCCCAAGAAACCATTACCGTGATTACGTTTGACTCTACCTTCTTCCATATTTGGCAATTGAGGGCCTCTGGGGCGGGTTTTAGGAATATTTGTGTATGGTGCAGTTTATATGGATAGTACACAAGATAGTCAGGGAAGTGTTAAATGATTAACGACAAATATCCTTAATGTTGCTTCGGAACTTAGCCTATAACATGCCTATAGCATCTTTTCTCAAACTTGCATGATCATGACTGTACTCTGATCATGTATTATGAACATTATAGACGTACTCTATTCATATTTCAGTTTTAGGGCCTATGTTTATGTCCAAGGCTAAAATATTTGTGTTGTTTATGGCTGTTATCATGAGAAAAATGGTGAAAGTAACTGGTAAGGCTCTCTAATTTGGTGTCACGCATTCAAAAACAATCACATACATTTTTAAATATAAGAAAGGGAAATTTAATTTCCGAATAGAATTCGGTTTTCCCAGAAATTACAAGTTTTACGTTTAGATCTTTTTCTTCAAGAGAGACGTACCATAATTATACATAATACAAAATGAATATTTCCTAGACTGTATTGAGGGGAAACACATTAGGTACCACTCTAATCTAAACCATATTGATATTCGGGACGGTTCGACGACTGAAACGCTATCCTATCTTCCGATCATCTTCCACAAGCACTTCATTTATCACGCACACCAAGGAGTTACTGAGATATGTTTATCCACCAGTCAAGTGGCAGGGGCATTGATATCTGCTTTGTTATATCGACGTTTACATGACTCGCATTCCACAAGTCCGTGTATACTTCGAGAACTTGGGGAGTTTATTTGGAGTACATTTCTTTGCATTCTCTGTTTGATTGACACAAAATGTAAAAGTTTCATAATATTATTGTAGGAGGAGTGTATAATTTGGAATAATATTTAGGTCTGACAGTAAAAGTAGTTATGCATGAGCAAAATATTAATATTTCTTATATTTGGGGCACTAAAAAGGAGAAATTTATAAATAATACACGATTAAACCATGACTGTATAACTATGTTTAAGCAATACACCGCAAACAATAATATGAATTTATGTCCTTCATTTCTTGTATTTCCATTTTGTGACTTTTATAGTCCATATCAACGGCTATTAACTGAAAATGTATGTAATTTCAACTGAATACGTCAACATCTACGTAAGATCTGGTATTTTTGTTGCAGTCCCGGGTCTGTAGCACACACACCCCCCCCCCCCCCCACCCCTCCAGAGCATTGTCAATATACCTGTATGCCAAATGTGAGAACCTTTTATTATTATATAATATCATTTATCTTGCTTGTCAGAGGTTTTGGGCATGGTAAACTGTATTGTAAAAGAGCAAACTCTGAATGTGGAAAGATTATCTTTTAAGTAGCTTTGCAGTATCATAATTATTGTCGTTTTTTATACACTGTCTTCACTTTCGTATTTTTTATTTGAAAAACCTACTTTTATTCTCACTTTTCCTATACTCTTTTGCAGACGACACCAAATGGAAAGGCGGCATATGAGGGTCTCCAGGTCAAAGATGTAGTATGCGCCATCAACGGTCATATTACCTCGAGTATGAGTCACTTTGAGGCCCAAGATGTCATCAAGGAAGTTCGAGGCGACCTTCATCTTAAAATCAGAAGGTAAAATGTCTTATTCAAGTGATGATGCAGTTATCAGACAGTTTCTTTAAAAAGTGCAAGGGAAGTTTTAAAACTTTCTAAAACCTTTCGTGCAAGATTGAAAATGTAAGATCTTTGAATTCACTGGCAAAAGTTCAGTAAGTCTAGTCGTGTGCCCAGGAGAAGGGCATTAAGCCCCTTTCACAATTGGTCTGCGACCAGTTTGCGACCACCTGCAACAGATTTTTCGGGGTGTTGCACGACCGATCGCTTGGTGTCTTGCGACCACTCGCAGTCGTTGAAGGCGGTCGCACGAACCTGAGGCGGTCGTGACTGGTCGCATCTGAACTTTGAACATGCTCAAAATCCGGACACGACCAGATGCGATCGATTCACTCGCATTAGGTCGTACGACCAGTCGTGCGATTCTCGTATGAGTGTTGCACAACGTTGCACGATTAGATGCGAGAGTTCGCACGACTCAATAGTCGCAGTGGGTGGGCTGGAGGTCGTGCAACACTCGCACGTGCGCTAGCGACCTACAGCGACCAGTCTTGCGAATGGGTGCGATTGTGCTAAGACCATGAGACTGTTACACGACCGATCGCAGCATATCTTACAACGTTGTACTACCGTTGCACGACTGTATGAGACTGTATGCGACTATTCCTTGGGGGTATATATAGGGGGACTATGGAGATGATCTTCTGCAACAGGGCCCTCCTCTAACAACTTTCTCTTCTTTGTAACTTTCTTCTTTGGCATCTTGACTATTAAGAAGGCCAACTTGAAACTGACTACCGGTCAATCGTCGAAGGGGTTTTTACACCCCATGCCACTCGCACGAATACTCTCACGACCACTTGCACCGGTCTCATTCAATCGCACGAGCGATCGCATGGTCTCACATCCACTCGCACGACCATGCAATCGATCGTGCGACTATTGTGATTGGCGTCAAGCCACTCGCAATCACTCGTGCAACACTCGCATGTGAACGCAAGACCACTCGCACGAGCATATGCGAGCGAATGCGACTTACTCGTGCAACGGTCTCTTCTAGTCGCTTTTGTTTTACGACCGCTGTTGCATTTGTGAATGCCTTTCTGCGACCTGATGAGATCGATGGCGATTGAAGCCTGTTGCAGCCTGTCGTGCGACCAAATGGTCGCAAACGGTCGCAGACCAATTGTGAAAGGGGCTTTAGCAGGAAGATTTCCAATTTCAACCGAATTGCCCAAATATATTTAAGCATATGCCCCTTATTTCTGCTATATCCTTGTCATCGCTGCGTTTTCCCCCTTGATTGTTTACACTGTGTTTGAATGTGTTTACCTTCATTTTTTAATCCATTGTCCCTTTTATAGAGGAGGAGGTTGGGTACAGGCACCGATCGAATCCAAATCAGGAATGGACTTCCCATCAGCTCCCCCTCCGGTAAGTATGTTATAAAAACAATAAACATTTAATGGCTTCCTGAGAAGGCAAATTCAGGTTATCAGCGGTTGATCAGCTATTGGTGGGTGCTCATCCATGGATAACATAGTAAGTTGTACAGGCCTCGATGATCTGTCCACGACGCCATCTTGTTATCGTAGACACGTTCTCTATCAGATTTCAGACAAGTGTTTACTCTGTGGAGCAGCCATGTGAGTCCAGCTATTGATGGGGCACTGTGTCTGTCTGGGGGGGGGGACAGGTCTTACTAGGTGAATAATAATGCAAAAGAGCAAGGCCGTCGAATGGGCTGAGGGTGCAAGGGGGTGCAATAATCCTCTCTTTACGTTGCCTTCCCTCCCCCCCCCCTCTCTCTCTCTCTCTCGCTGTCTTTATGCAATTCGATGGGGGATGGGGACACAAGCCCCCTGTAGCTAAGCCACTGCCTATCATGATACAATCTTGACACCTCCATGGAAAATATATAGTAAGAACGTGACAGCTTGTTACCAGGGGTGTCCACTATATGACGTCAATAAATTTTGGTGCAGGGATATAACCATCCCCCTTTTAATACTCCAGTATCAGTAGCAGACATATACCGTTATAACGCGTTATCGTTACAGTTACAATCTGTACACTTAGGTAATCATATTTCTAATACTTAATCTACTATTCATACATCTAAATAGTACCAGGCCGTCGATACAATATTTTGAAGGTGGGCATGGGAGGGGGTTTTGGATAGAGTGCCGATAAAGTTCGCCAACCCCCCCCCCCTTTTTTTTAAAAGAACACACGAAAATTTCCACAATTGTCGTGCAAGAGTTTACAAAATTCCGAAGAGTTACATTATGCGGTTAAATTATGCAATTACTGACACCCTGCCTAGTGACATTCTAGCTATCACTAAACGAATAAGTCTACATCTACTGATGATTTAAGTCACCATCTACTGATGATTATAAAACCTATACACTAAGAATATCAGTAGTGTAGCCTGGGTTCTTTCATGGAGGGAGGCGAAAATATTTAGAGGTAGAAAAGTGAAAGAACAAGGCTACACACGGAATGAGGGGAGCACATTGAGGGATCATATCGCCATCTTTTCACGTTGCCTTTATCCTCTCCCTTTCTTTCTCTTTCTCTCATGTTTTATCATCCAATTACGAACGCTTGCCCCCTCTCCCCCTCCCCATCCTAGCTACGCCACTGAATTATATATAAAAAATAACTATAATATATTAATTACTGACAATGATAATCATAATGCTTTGATTGACAATCCAGCACTCCTGTCTACCTCCTATTCCAGGTGCGTCGTATGGAACCTGAGGTGCTACCACCCCCTGGCCCTTCGGCTACCATTGTCCACAAGCAGTTCAACTCCCCTGTCGGTCTTTACTCTGCAGACAACATCGCCGATGCTTTCAAGGGACAGGTCGAGGGCATGGGCATTGATGCAGGCGCCACTAAGTAGAGTATCGTTTCCCGACCATATCAAGCTTGTCCTGAGAAGTGTAGAAATGTTTTGATTATAATGCAGCTATCTCAGAAAGAGGTGCTGCAGTCAAACTCGCCGTTGTCCGAGCACCCTGCGACTGGATTAATTTTGTACTTCAAACTATAAACTCAAACGCAAATTGCAATAAAACGTAACCTAATGAAATGGAATCAGATTTGCATAAAAAGCATTTACTGTAATTCATGTTAGTAAATGTAATGTAACAGAACATACCTTTTAACCAGGGGCGGATCCAAAATTTTGTAAAAGAGGGGGCACAAATCTCAGAAACTTTTCTGACAAGCAAAAAAAAAGGTCTTCAGATTTTGGGGGTCCTGTTTTTCTTCAAGCGATGACAAGCGATGAAAAATCCCATTAGATCTAAAAGGGGGGCACAATGTACACTTTGGTTTCAACTTTCAAAGGGGGTGGGCTTGGGCTGAAAGTACCACCACCCCCCCCCCTCCCCCCCTTAAATCCGCCACTGCCTTTTAACCATGACAGTAGCGTGATAATGTAGGTCAGTGCTTCTCAACCGGTGGGCCGTGAAGCTTTCTCAGGTGGACCGCGAGGTCGGCCCTCCCCCCCCCCCCCAAATTTTTTTTTTATTAATTGAATAAAACAAAGAATGATCTGATCTAACATAACACAGCTGAAATTTAGCTATATTGTTATGCGTTTAAAATGTTCTCAAAAGAATTATATCTTTACGAAAATAAGGGGAGGGGGTAAGTAGTGTGTGTGTGTGTGTGTGTATATATATATATATATATATATATATATATATATATATATATATAATATGTATGTATGTATGTATGTATATGTAGATTTACTGTGTCCTGGCCTTGTTACTGCATAGGTTCGTGAACCGTTTGATATGATCTCGAACAATTTGTTACATGTTGGAAGCAAGCTCAAGTGTCTCATTGAAGGTTAGCAGAATAAGTTTTAGGCATAATAACTGACAGTGGCACAACACATTTAATTACCACACAATTCGTTCTGTTTTTCTTGTGCCACGTTTTATTGTCATTTTTTTTTCTCATTAAGATTTTGTTTGGTGGCCGCACTATAGCGTATCTGAAGGGGGGGGGGGGCAAAGAGGGTATATTTGCGCCCACCCCCTGACAAATTTTCAACTATGTAAACAAAATAACTGATAACATACTTTTCAATCATTATGTTGCAATTATTTTAAAGTAAATTGCAAACCATATTGCTCTTAAAATCGGATAAATCGAGGGGAACTTTTCAAAAAATTTCTCGCTCGATCGCAATGCGACCTCTCAAAACAAATTAGAGACTGGAAAGGGATTTTCTCTTGGTCACCATAGACTCGGATGTCCCCCCCCCCCCCCCCCCCTTCCTCCTGAAGTCAAGGTCCAGCTACGCCGCCTTAGGTGGGCCTTGAAAATTTTCTAAGAGCCAAAGTGGACCTCGAATTAAAAAAGGTTGAGAAGCGCTGATGTCGGTAATACCTATGCGGCAATTTCAAGGCTGTGGTGTATGTGATGGTCTTGGTCGTGAGTTGTTGTATCCTCTTCTTTCCTCTTTCAAAAATGCATGGGATACCATTAATCCAGTTGTGTTACTGATTACCAAATATAAGAAAATAAGGAGTCTTCGGCGTTGTCGAATTAGACTGGAGATTAATCATGGTTCATTTTTAATTATTGTTTTTGAAGGCGACAGGAATATACAAATGACTGGTCACCTAACTTCTTTTCAGAGGCATACTCATACTCACACCATTCTGTGAAAAGGAAGAAGAATACGAATGAAAGTGGTTCAAAGTGATAAAAGTTACGCAAAGATTTTCTCTTGAGTCCATTCACATCATTGTTTCATCTTAATCCACATTGGTAGATTCCCTGCAGCCCCTATGTCTCCCATGTCACCGATGTCGCCGATGTCTCCCGGCTTCGGGAGTCAAGGCTTCGGGTCCGGCAGACCGAGCCACGGCTCCAGCTCAACCCCGTTCGGTGCCGCTCCCCAAGAACCTAGCTTCTCGAGGCCCAAGCCTATGGCACAGATGTATTCCGGCCAAGCCCCGAAGGCCCAGACCTACGCCCCACCCCGACGTCCCCCACCCATTGTTAACCGACCTAAACCACAGCGTCAGCCACCACCAATGCAGCAGAAGCCTCAGAAGGCATTCACGGGGAACCCGGCCGTCAAGTCGAGGTCGTTCAGGATGCTGGAGGAGATGACACAGGAGGAGGAAGCCCGAGGTATATTGATAACGTGATCATGGTGGCCGGGGGGGGGGGGGGGGGTATGATGCTCAAAAGCTGTCACAATAATCATAGACTTTCGACAGAAAAGAGCAATGTAAGGGGAGGGGGATAAAACCTAAAATTATTGATGACACCTCAAATTGGAAACCCCTCGACAGTGGTATCAACAGTTGTTCTCTCTCTTTAGTCATTATTAGAAGATAAGAATGATGGGTTTGCTGCTATAGCTTCTTCCTTTAAATTCGAGGTAAAGATCTTGAAATGCCCTTGTTTGCAGAATAACATGCCAAATACAATTATATATTTCCAGTTGAAAACAATTCCATCTGATTTAACCTTTTTCATAAGTCGAAAATCATGTCATGTCACATTTTAAAGCCGGATTATAATGATAATAAGTTGGAACGTATTTTCAACTAAACATTCCACAAATATTGCTCTAAAGTTGGAAAGGGTTATAGGCCTTTCCAACTTTCCATTATCTCAGTGACCTCGAATTTTACAATTAGTCATTGCATTGTTTTAATAATGTTTACTGTTTTTCTCAGAGTACTACCACGACGATGAATATGACCCCTACATGCTTTAAAGAATCACAACCATGGTATAACCATTGCCCGTCTTGATTTTTGTGTCTCTTGGATTACTGGTTTTACCCTAACATTAGTCCAATCGAAAGATGGGCCAATATCCCAGTCATACCAACCAGGGGCGGATCCAGGATAATGTAAAAGGGGGGGCACACAAATCTCAGAAAATGCTCGGAAAAAAAAAAAAAAAAAAAGGGTTATCAAATTTTGGGGGGTCCAGTTTGCCTCCAGAGTTCTCTGACAAGTCAAAAAAAATTTTTTTTTTAAAGTTATCAGTTCCAAAAGAGCAGGGCATAATTGAAAAAGAGGGGGCACAATGTACACTTTTCTTTCAAAGGGAGGGGGGACATGGGCCGGAAGTGCCCCACCCCTCTAAATCTGCCACTGACACCAACGAGACCATTTAACGAAACCGACAATGGATCGAATGAAAAATGACATTACCTTGAGTGGCCAAGGTTTTGTCGATTATCGTCCGGTTTGGAGTCGGTTTTGCGGCGTGACTGGGGTATAAGGGAAGTCTAGTGATTGCCCATTTGTTAGAAGTTTTCCAAATGTTAGAAGAAAGAAAAAAGGGACAAAGTATATCCCCATAACGATCTCTCTTCCTTCTGCTATCCCTTTATCCCTAACTGCCCTTGTTCCTAACGCTTTCAGGCTGTGCACTTTAATTTGTTTGCTTTACCTGCCTCGACCCTATACCCTACAATCTAACATGTTTGATATCTCAAAATATCCACCTCCTAAAGCAAATAGTCGAAATATTGTTTTAAAGGACTTCATCTTCCAGAGAATTGTAAAGTGGGTGTAATGTTTTCTTTTCACTGCTTACGTATTTTCCTTTTCAATATAAACATGAACGATATAAAGCAGTTCCGTAATGAAATTGATAATTTTGATTAGGATTATAAGAAATTGAATTCTAAATCAAATCTGCATAATTATGAAGATAGAAAAAGCTAACAGAGAGTGACTTGGGAAGAATCGAATTGGTGATAAAAATTTAACGATGTAGAAAATATGAGTAACAAAAATCCAAGAAATGAGGATTCATAACGTTTCAGAGTTTAGGATGTCTTTTATCATGTTGCATACATTTTTTACAATTTGTTTTACACAAGGTCCATAACTACGGAATAATATCGTTTAAGTTTCAATCCCATGCGTTTCTTCTTTGATTTACGTACTGTGTCCCTTGTGACTTTTCTTTTCCTTTTTAAAAATAATTTGTTCACTTTTTGATTTACTAATCTTTCCCATTATCTAATAAGATTTACTTTCATGCTTCCGACTTTTCCGTTCGTCCCTTTTATGGTAATATGCTTGGGCTGCATCCCCCTCACCCCCAAGAAAAAGAAATATTTTTAAAAGATTAAACAGTAGGTTTTTGCAAATTGATTTTTGCAGCATAACCTAGTAGGATTTGTTCCGTGAATGCACTGAGCGCTACGGTTGTCAGAGCTAAAGGGAGCTAAAGCCTGAGTAATAATATCCAAAGTCCTTTGGAAGAGCATAGAGATGTTGTATCATGATTATGCGCTATACAAGAACGGAATATTATTATTATTACAATATACAGACCATTCCTCTGTGCATTTAAAGGTACATTTCACCTCTATCTTGCTATCACCGAGTGGCGCCTTCACGCACCAGACACATGTCACGTGACTGTGGTAATTGACCAATGAGTCTCCTCCGTGTATACGATCACATAAAATTCAGTAACTGTGTGTGTGTAATTGGGTGTGTATCAATCAATGTGCATTATCTCTGATTACACATTCTTTTCGTCTGAGAATCAAATAATGTGGAAAACTGTACCGACCGTCGTGTATTCTTTGCATTTTTCTTTCTTTTAAAGAAAACGTCACAAACAATCTGTAGATTCTCATTATCGACGTACCGTTTTCAGACAAGTAAACTTTTCTAAACGTTTGTGCTATGTACTATGACATACTTTATTTGGCAGTATTTACTAACAAACTTCAAAGTTAGGTCTAAAATTATGCAAGAAGACGGTTATTGTATTAAACAGAGGCATAGCGTATATGAGGCCAGACATTCAGGGTGCACAGGCATATTAAATGGATGACATGCGAGGGAACAAGGCGATAGAATGAATGAAGGGGTGGGAGGGGTTCTTTTCCCACTGCCTTTCCCCTCTCACTTCATTTTTTTTTTCTTTTTCTTTCTTTCTCCCCCCCCCCCCCTCCCCGAAATTCTTTTGATTTGGGTACATATCCCCATGTCCCCCGCAGCTACGCCATATTCTTAAAAAAAAAACACCTGTTTCATTTTATTTCTTCCCCCTAGCTTTGGAAGAGATGCAAGCCGCCAACAAAGCAGCATCCTCAGCCAGCTCTTATCGATCACCAAGCGACAGTTTTGACGACTATGACAGTAGACCACGTGGTATGCAATCCAGATCTTTTAAAATGTTACAACAGATGACCGCTGAAGAAGAGGCTATGATGGATGACTTGTAACCAACTCAAGCTGTAAATCAAATTGCGTTATTTTATTGAATTTAAAAGATTCCCCTCGGTTTCTATGTCTGTGTTTAAATTCCGTTTTTGCCCAGATAAAATGGAATAACAGTAATTGTAATACAAATCCTCTTTCAATCCAATGTCTAACGTTTATAAGACAAAACTCATTTTGTTGGGTTGGTTCACAAAAACTAACCTTGATGGTTGATAAGCTTTGTCTGAAAGTTCTTTTTTTTCGCTGGTCCCCGTAGTGCGAATCTTGCATTATAGGTGAACGACTTTCGTAAGGGTGTCTCTTTACGGGGCCGCATCAAATTGAACGATCAGATGACTGAAAAGAAATTTTAAAATAATAATATCCTAAAAATATTGTTATCAGTTTTATTCCAAACCAAAGAGAAAGTCGAATTAGGTAAAATCAGTTAGATTTAATGGATTTATAGCCAATTGGCAGAAAGTGTCTTTTCTTCAGTTTCATTGTTCTGCGTTTATTTCATTTTATCAATTTATCACGAGATCTATAGCATGAGGTTTATTATTATGGATGTTTAGGCATGTACAGCTTTCATTGCTTAAAAATCCATGCCTTCATCACGAAAAGGGTAGATCGTATTTCTGACTTTTAATTTGTCTTTGTTTACATGTAGAATCGTTGATCAACTTCGATTACATGATTATGAGAATTATAATTGTATTTGTGATGTTTAGGATAGAAAATTAAAATGAAAACAGTTAAATGTAGTTGTATGACTATCTAGTTGTGTAATAGATTACTAGGTTTCTTGTTTACTATATAGAGAGTATACAATTATGTTGGTAAATTTTAGCATTTTGGTTTTTGATTGTGGGATATGTAAGTATATTTTGCTTTATGTTGGACTCCACTATGCAGACTGGGGTATAAAACCTCACAAGAATAGATTAAAACCGGTGCCTTAAATATATATAATATTTGTATAAGTGAAGGTTATTCTCCTTTGTTTTTATCATGATCTATATTCAATGGTAAAGATTTATTTCACCTTTAAATATAATTATATTTAAATTGCTAATCATTATATTTTAACTCGATATTTTCTTCAAAAGAAGGTGAAATAATACAATTCTCTCGAATTAATGAATAAGTTTCCATGGTAAAGTGTATATATTTTTCATGTCTTTGTTTTTCTTGCACCTGTAGTGCGTCATATAATTTTCAAATGAATTTGAACTCTATTATTTTACTGGTTTGCTGTTGTGTTTCATTTGCCAAGCGTTGGATTCAACTTGTCGCTAATATTTTGATCCTTTCCACCATACCATCGCCGCCTTCTTTCATTTCGATTTCATGCAATCTGTACGGAGTGTTGTAGCCGAAGTTACAAAACGTTACGTAATAATCTACTAGAAATTGCCAACGTTGTAGTTATCATTATAATAATTATGTGCCTTATACATGTATGTTGTGTATATTTTTATCGTTGTATTTATTGTGAGTTGTTTGGAAAATTGGAAAGGAAAATTTGCCGATTGTACTCCGGTTAGATATTGGTATATCTTTGCTTTGGCTCGTCCGATATTATAAATCTTTGCCCCTTTTCATGATATTTCATATCTTGATGTTTATGATATTATTCTGTCTCGATAGACATCCATCAATTGGTATTTTGACATCTTCAGAATAAAATGAGCATGGGTGAAAGATTTGTGTTTATATGCGTGTTTATTTATTTTTTTTATTATTCCAGTCATTATCGTAGCTATATGGGGGCACGGGGAAGGGGGGTCCTCCCCCGCCCATGGAATGATGGAGGTGGGAGAAGAGAGAAAATGAGAGAGAAAAGAAAACGGAGAGGGGCAAGGAAGCAAGAAAAGGAACTGTTACGCACCTCCAAGACCCTCCCCCTATTGTCAATTCACATTTCATCTACCGAGTAAGACCGCCCCCCCCCCCCAACCCCGGATGCCTTCCCCCATGCTACTCCGCTGATTCTAATACAGCAGTATAGACATCAAGATATAACATGACGTATATTCTTTCAAAAAAAATTAAGTATGTAGAATAGCCCATTTTATGTGCTTGTATATATCTAATGATATCGATGGTGATCTCCCCTGGAGTCAGACTTCGGGAATACAGGAAGATAAAAGATAAAATTGAGTGAGACAGACGGACAAGATGAGAGAGTGCATATTTGAAGAAAAGACGGACAGGGGATGAGAGAGAGAGAGAGAGAGAGAGAGAGAGGGGGGGTGGGTGTAGGTGTGTGTGTCTGGGGGGGGGGGGTAAAGACGGGGCAGGGATAGGGAGCGAAAGACGGGTGATCTTGTAACATGAGGATTTTTTTTTTTTAATTGAATGCTGATTTTGATCAGATTTTATTATATATTATTTAATTTTCAATTAAATGTAAATTTGAAAGGAATTATGAATAATCATCATCCACTTTTTTAAAGTTTACGGAACTTGAGGAAACGCTTATTTTAGTATGGTGTATTAATGTATCCATTTTTTCCGCGTTTTCGCTTCTATCACTATTTTATTCTTTTCTCTTAATGATATTTTCTGTAGGATCTGCATACTCTTTTGTACCAAGGAGTTACCAAACGAATTGAGTGTACCGACCATCATGCCGTCTAACTAACAATTTAGTGGCTTACAAGTCAACAAAGCTTCATTCCATTCCCATTAAAACGAGGATTTTACAACTAAAACGGAACTCAGCAGTCTCAGTAAAACCCCAAATGGCCAATTGTTATTCATTCGTCTCCCGGTGTCATGAAAGAAAGAAAATGACATGACTAAAAGTATTTAGGCGTGTAAGTAAAAGAAGAATTTTTGTGAGTAATCTAACAAAGAAAAGTTTCATTTATTACACTGAGCATGCTGAGTCAAAAATCTCGCCCCCAGTGACTAATAATTGCATTGAACCACGGCTGTTCAAGTACACGCCTAGGTTGATGAAAATTGATACATATTGGATCTGGTCATTTCCGCTCTGCTGTTCGCAGTGATTTGGGTCTCTCTTTATCCAGTCACTGATTATTCCATAAAGTGCCATATTCATTATATTGAATATATATATATATATATATATATATATATATATATATATATATATATATATATATATATATATATATATATATATATATATATATATATATATATATATATATATATAACATATCCAAATAATATCATTTTCAGAATTTCAGATAAAATAATGATGAATATTCTTAGATAATGCTTTTTGGGTAGACCCCTGACTATGAGCAAATTCAGATCCACAGGCATTGAAACAGATATCAGACTGAGATGGAAATAAGTGATAATTATATGAGTTTCTAGAAGCCATCAACTGTTGTATTTTTTAATCAATTCTGTATTCCAAGGTATATATATATATATATATATATATATATATATATATATATTTCAAAATTCACTGAACACTCACAAATCAGCATATGAGTCTACTAACTTATAATTCTCTTTTACGATTCCAAATGTTTTTCAGAGGTAATAAAGCTAAAGTCAGTTTTAACAGATCCGACATAAGAGACCGAAATGAATAATCATGTTCAAAGATGGAAGACTAAAAAAAGAACGGTTAACACTCTTTATCATTTTCAATATTTTAGTCATGTTAAAACTTCATTATACTCTCAATTATTTTCCACTGATGTGTTTGTGTGCGTGTGTGTGAATGTGTGTGTGTGAGTGAGTTTTGACAGACGTGTATCAATCAAATATATGAATATATACGTCTATGGGACAGACCTTTAACGTCACCATCCGAAAGATGTTATTGAGATTCGAACCTGGTTCCAATCAGATCAGTTTGTAGGCGAATACAAAGACTGCCCGTAAACGTTACCGCTATATATTGACCAACTCCTGATGAACTTCTCAGATATGTATGACTGCTTGTAAGACAGTGTTTGAAACTTCCATATTATACATTTTCTGAAATTCTATATATTATGAAGATGCTTATCATATACGCGGACATAGAAGAACTGTGTACATGTAACAAAAATGGATTTAAGAATTATGTTTATTTGAAATAATATCCACTCTTTTGGATTATATCAAAGTATACAGGAAAAAAAGCAAAAGGAAAAAAGAATACACCTTAATGCACAAATGTGAACTGTCTCCATAATGATGATTTTTTTTGTTGTTTTTTTTTAAAATAAAATAGGTCTCCTGCAATACTCAAAGTTATTCAGGAGTTGTTTAATGACAGGGGAATGCTCTGTCATAATATGCTTCAGTATGTATAGGGTACAAACATTTAGTGTCTAGAGAATTGCATAGAGAATTGCTTTATTATGCGTTATATAAAATTTCATTGTCATAAAAGCAGGTAGCTATATCTACTAGTCACTTCTGAATTTCATCATGCTGCAGCTTCAAAATCATATTTAGAAAGAAGGTATAAAAACTTCCATGAATGGTGATGGTGTATTTTCAATGTAGAAATTGTTGTTGTTACTCAAGCACAAATTCGTAAACATTTGATACCAACTCTTTAAAAAAAATTTTTTTAATAAAAAAAATCAACGATAACACTCCCTGCATGTCTTGATTTTTTAGGACAGCAATGTAGATGCATATTATATCGATCATGCCGGTACGAATTATTACTGACCTAGGGGAGCCAGTTGTCTCCGATTACCGCTGGGGTGTTTTCCACTATAGTTTGCACGGACCACTCAAAATTATCCTATAAGTGAATTTAGCATGAAGTTACCATTAAACAAAATGTTTTTATTAATATGCAGTTCACTGGAGATAATTGATATTCATATGTATGATATATTGCTCTTAAAATGATCAGATCTGAATAAACGGAATGTGAAGAAAAAAGGTATTCTGACTAAAAGGCGTATAGAGTGCTGGTCCCCGGTCATGCTGAGGTATGTATAGTACACGCATACTTCCTACTTCGCATTGCTTGCATTCGTTGCATTCACTGATTGCCGAAATCTGTATTTGTTGTGTGTAACCCTTTCGTTTACTTTCACTAAATTTTATCCTTCTCTGACTGACGTCGCCCACAATTTGCATTTATCTGTGGAATTTTACTGTCTGGTTGTGCTCTAGCTGTGTTTTTTGAAGGCGGAGTCGAAAGCCCGTGAAATAGAATGGCCCAGAGGGTGAACATCACGATACCGGGGCCCGGCCCGTGGGGCTTCCGACTTGCCGGTGGTAGGGACTTTAACCAGCCGCTGTACATTTCCAAGGTGAGTGCATATCCATGGCACCATGCAAGTTGATGTAGATCTAACGCTAGATCTGTAAAGACTAGAGTTAGAAACTCTATGAACATATTATTACTGTGTGGTCAGTGATCAGACTTTTCTGAGTTTATGAATGTCAGTTGGTAACAACTAACATGAGCAATAAATAACAAGTTTGATTAGTGCCTTATAACTGTGGTTCCTCACCGATCACCTGTACATGTAAATTACAGGTGAAGAACCAACTAACACTAAACAGTTAATCTGTCTTGTCAGGTTCCTTGTACATGTAATAAGTTAATAAGTTGTAATGCCCTCCTACTTTCAATCTAACTTCCACTGTAGAATGTACATGTATGTCAACCTGACTTTTACTTGTTGAAAAAGGTTGCAGACTAAAGTTGATTACTTGATTGAATCATATAGAGTCCGATTCATTATTTTGCAATTCAATTCATTTTAGTCATGCCAAAGGCAAAAGAAATTATGTTACATGTAGAAGTCTATAAGTTAACCAAATGAGTGATCTCATGTGGGTCAATGTACACTCCAGGGAGCTGCAACAATGTTACTGCTGTGCTACGGTAAATTAAAAGGAACAATGCAAGTAAAAACTGAAGTTACCAACTATCGCTGGATGACACAATGAGGGGTCTTTTTGGGGTCTTTTACTCTGTGTGACAATATGCCAGATGCGCGTCTCTTGATGAAATAAACCGTATCGTCACACACAGTATTGAATACAGCATGCGTGTCTGGTCCCCTATTCTCCGGGTTTGCCGTCTTTTCAGTAACTTACCTTCTATCATGTCTTCTGTAGATCATCCAGATGTACAGTTAGTTTTGGGCTTTCCAGATAAAAAATAAAATATGTACTGGTACATGTACATCAGTACATGTATCAAATGTATGAAAAGACATCCATAAGCTGACAGCGCTGATCATTGCTACTCCTCTTGCTAAACATAGACATGGATGACCTCCGTGGTAAGATTTCAACTTAAAATAACATCCATGAATTAATTATTAATGTGTCTTTTCTGATTTCATGGTATGATAACCTTAAATAAACATACATACATGTATGTAAAGTTATTTTGTAGAGTACATTACACTGTGGGATAACAATATACCAGATACAGCTGCACTTCCTATGTGTACAATAGGAGAAGTTTTGATTATCAAAGATGGGGGGGGGGGGGGGGGGTTAGAGGGTGGAGAAGGGAGGTGGATAGAGGGAGGAGGAGGAAGGGGGAGGGAGAGTTCTTAGGGGAGGGGTATATTTAGTTGTCCATCATGGATGATAGCCCCAGAATATTTCAGTAATTATCTCCATATAATTTCATATTTTGGAGTTAATCCCTTGATTGGCCTTGAATGTGATTTGATTTTGGTATATTATATTTACTATAGAATCTAACCCAAGTTATCTCAGGCATCTCAAATTGCCATCCTTCCACAGTGTGTTGCTGATTTTTCCGTTATTGTTTCTCTTTTCTCCAAATGTGAGAAAGTAGCCTACAGCATGTCAAAGTACAAGTTCAGGTAAAGTGGAAACTTCCCTGTTCTCGTGATGCCTATTGAATTTGGCTTGAGTAAAAGCCAGGACTTCCTCAAGTCTAACACAATACCTTGTTGTAGCTGTTATGTAATTTGGACCAAATCCTTTTATCTTGTCTTTGATAAACAAGTCTTAGTAATGGTAACAGATTAGAGGCATTTCTATAGCCCATCAATTGACTGGGACAATGCTAACTGTTAACTGTAAAGTAAACAATGTTTGTGTGTATGTTTTCTTATGGGGTAAGGTAAATTTGAAGGGTGAGGCAAATCCATGTAGATTCTATTGTATTTGAACAGATGAAGTTGCATAAATATGTACCTACTGCACCTCATTTTCATGCATTTTCTGGCACTGTGTGTACAAGTACTTGTTGTAGACACAGATAGACCCCTAATTTTTCATCAGAGAAAGTGCATTTAGGTCTCACCAAATCATTACATTGTACAGTGTGAATCTGTTGTACTGTACAGGTAGTCCTACAAAATCTATTATGCATTGCTTGATTAATGTACAAGCATTATTAATGATCATTAGCTGCATACGTACAATACCAGCAGTGTCCAGCACTGAACATTATTCAGTGTAATTACTCAATTAAGCTTATAGTACAGGGTGGCCCAGAAAGAATGCAACAGCTGAGATCTGCAATTTCAAAGACATCATTGATACAATATCATTAATTTTTATTTTATTGGCTAGAGAATTCTTTTCCAAGTAAAATGACACCAAGATCACCAATTTTTTATTATTTTTATTTTATGGCTGTTTTTGTGAGGCAATGTCTATTTTACGTTTTGCTACTTTAGCAACAGTAGTCATGCTTGAAGCAACAAGAAATGAATGTACATGACGGCTTCCCATGCAATATCTGTTTTATTCAAGTTGTCTTCATTTTCAAAGTGAGAGCAGTCATCAAATTTGTCATCAAAGGTGACTGTATGGCAAGCTGTCACATTTCTTGCCGCTTCAAGCATAACTACGGTTCCAAAAGTACATGGACTAAATTTTGAAAATGACCTTGCCTCACAAAATGTCTTACCCAAAATGGATGATCTTGTCCATTTACTGTACTAACTGAGCCCAGTATAAATGAAATTATACTATAATTGGCAACTGACATTGAGGGATATTTTGATAGCCTCTAGACTAAAATAACAATGAGACATTCCAAAGCAAGAAGTCACAACTGAATACAAGGATATATTCTCCCAATGTTAAACTCCTATATGATGTGAGTCATAAACACAATAAAGTGAAAGAAGTCTTGTCTAACAAAGTTCATCTTAATATTGCAGTGGAAAGACCTAGGCCTAATGTATTTGAGGCTAACCCCAGTTACTTGTGAGCTAGAGAGAGGTCATTTTTGGTACAGACTGAAATAGAGCAAGAAGTGTGTGACTGTCTTTACCCCTTCATATTCTACCTACATTGTGTTCATGTCTAAACTCTTTGCACTGTTCTGAAGAAATGTCATATATACACATGTAGTTTTCATTTCCCTTGTGTTTGTTATCCAAACATGGGCATTGTGTTAACATTCCAAGCATTCTGCGTCATTCAGTGTTAAAATTTAGACAGGAGCAAAGGTCATGTCGGGTATAATGAGCTTTGGTTTCACAAACAACATTCAAATTACAGGTACTTTTCGGGGGGGGGGGGGGGGGGGTATTTTGTGGTTGCTCCTAGCAACAATGAAAGTGTGCCCTACGTGTACATGTAGGCTTGCTGCATTAAAGCTGACGTCATTTCAACTGAATACATGTATTTTGATTTGATGTAAATATGTAGGCCAGAATTTGGCAATGTGGCCTTCTCAGTAATTTTGCGTTATAATTTTTCTCTAGAATCTTACGCAGAAAGTTTTTCCTCCTACTAATTTGTACAGTAAGCGAGCTTAGGAAAAAAAGAAAGAATATAAATTATACATGTGTATGTAAATAAACTTGCACAACATGAAATAAATGATTATTCAAGATAAAAGAAAAGACAGAATCCCTGTTGTTGACTATATGCCACTTGCCACCATTAATTAATGTATTCAAATCGATTGTTTTTTTGCTCATTCAAAATAATCACCAGTTGGAGCATAATATAGTAATTGAAAGTGCTTGTCAGAGTCTGAGACTTAGACTTTGCCATAGGTCAGCTGAATAATGCCAAGACACACCCACTTTTTCACTGTATGCCATCATTTACATTAATATTGTACATGTACATATAGGTCTACTTCCTTTGCAGGCCTACATGTACAAGCGTATACATGAAGGCCTGCCTTGGCATAAAGCTCATTACACTGTACTTCCCTGAGTACATACATTTATTGAAACAATTTGATAATTTTTTGTTTGCATTCCATTTATGGGGTTCAGTGAATTGCACTTGTCCATTTTACATGTAGGTCTTATTTTTTTTACAAACGTTTTCTGTCTTTTGAAGCTTACAAAATGTAGGACTATTTTATTAGTGCTCAGCAAACATTGTAATAAAATTTTATGCCAAACTTCATGTCATAACAACAGATTTGTTATATTATCAACACTTGTAATGTGAGATTTGTGGGAAGCTATGAACACAAAAGATAAATAAAATGAAGTGCTTGAAGGAGAATGAACATTGTACATGTAGTAGTGTAACTTTCCATATGTTTTGTACACAAAATTTCATATTTTCCCCATTATCTCTCAAGGTGCAGCTTGTCTCCTTCTTAGCTCAAGATACATGTATATCATGGGAATATGTATTTGACACAACATATGTTGAGTTCACAAAAAGACAAGCAGCATCTTTAAAGATAATGGAGAAAATGTGAAATTTTGTGTACAAAACATATTAAGATTTGTACTATTAAACCTGCCATTTAGAAACAACATTGCCAATTTGAGGATCACCATAGAAAGTAAATTGAGACTTTTCAAACTTTCATAACTTTTTCATTTCGTTACCGATTTTGATGGAACTTTTTTTTAATTGCTTCTCTCTATCCTCTCTTTTCATTAAAGTGGATATTTCCCCAGGGTTTCATTCTCCTTTAATATACTTGTAGGAATATATTTCTACTTTGCAGAAACTGACATGTATGGCAACTTTGGTCCATCAACCCTTTTATGGCAAATGCGGCCAGTCTAAATATTGCTAAGTGCCCTGTTTCATAAAACTTGTTATCAATAACAAGTCACAATGACTGTTATAAGCTACTGAAATCAAAGCATTTGATTGGCTGAGAGCAAATTTGTCATAGATCTGTTGCCATTGTTATTGACAAAAAGTTTTATGAAATGTGGCCCTGATAATATGTTTGTACTTATATGAGCTTGCTAATGTACATGTCTTCCTGAGATGATTATTTGATCTTATCGTGGATTGATTGATTAGTTGTTTTTTTTCCCTGAGTGCTAAGAAGTTTTCTGGAAATTCACTGGTTGACTGCATACATGTAGAGCATTGAGACAAAACACAAAATAAACAATAAAGAAAGAACTGGGGTGGTATTCTGAGATTTATTTTATCTTGATTTTAGTGAAATAATTTTAATTGTCATAACAAAATGTACGCTTATGGCGCATCATTGGTTAATGCCTGCGCAAAAGTGGCTGCGTACGCGGAATTCAACTGCGCAAACACCAATGAAATGTTGCAATTTGAAATTTGTTATGACAATTAAAATCTTTTCACTAAAATCAAGATAAAATAAATCTCAGAATACCACCCCTGTTCTTTAGCTGTTTAATACAAAGTTCAACATCACTTGGTCATCTTTGTTAGCTAATATTATTTCCTTAAAATAAATTATGCTATTATGGTAATATGGTATCTTTGTTGAATATTCGGGCATGGGGGAAAGATTGAAATCTTAATGTATTTTGACCTTGGGATATCATACACACATGGATTATCTTTCGGATTAATCCTTGGGTGTACAAAAGGTCACTGTATCCCAATACTGCAATAGTCTATCACATGATAGAGTAGGCCTATAATATACTAAGTATGGGCTGTGAGTCGTGTGATCGTAAGCAAAGAAGACGGGCGATAATTTGATTGTTTCCTGTCGTTTTGAGCGGCGTGGTCAGCGATGCTCATCATAGGCGTCAAACACTTGTCAAAAACCTGTCAGGCTCGTTAAATGAAGAAGAAAGAAATCTCATTGCATACTCACCATCCCCTTTATAGTATGAGGGGGCCCTTGAAAGGATTACAGTCTATCTCCATGAAGAGATAGCCTAAATTGTATATGATGAAGGAACATTCTCTACCATGGGAGGAGCCCCCCCCCAAAAAAAATAAATAAATAAATAAAAATAAAATGAATAAATAAATAAATAAATAAATAAATGAATAAATTAAAAAAAAAAAAAATAATAATAATAAAAATAAATAAACAATTATAATAGATAAATGAATTAAATAAATGAAATAAATAATTCAATAAATAAAATGAATTAAATAAATGAAATAAATCAATAAATAAAATGAATTAAATAAATGAAATAAATAATTCAATAAATAAAATGAAAAAGAAGGTAGATACTCACAAGTAACTCATCTGGAAGAGGATGCCTAGCTTTGAAATGATTGTGTTGATGAACTTTGAAAAACAATGAGTAATACTTTATGAAATAGGGATTTATTTTTTTCAAAGGAGGAGGAGGACCCCCACCCCCTTCTCTCTCTGCATTAAAGAAAAGAACTTTAGAGGAATTACTGAAAGTTCATCAGTTCTGTATTTTGTAGGACAAGAACTTCACTGGGGTAGGATGCAAGTGAACTGTGAACAATTTTAATACAGTATCTACACATGTGATATGGATAGGTATGATTTGTTAAGTGAAAATAAAATAAATCCCCAAAGTAAACTACATACTAGTTAAGTACTTTCTGCAGGATCAGGAAATTTATAAGGGAGTGGGACTAAGGTGGTGAGAAAGGAAATGAAAAGAAACGACATGTAGCAGCAGCTACTTAAAGGAGAATGAAACCCTGGGGAAAAATCAATTTTAATGAAAAGAGAGGATAGAGAGAAGCAATTTAAAAAAAGTTCCATCAAAATCGGTTAAGAAATGAGAAAGTTATGAAAGTTTGAAAAGTCTCAATTTACTTTCTATGGTGATCTTCAAATTGGCAATGTTGCTTCAAAGTGACAGGTTTAGTAGTACAACTCTCCATATGTTTTGTACACAAAATTTCATATTTTCCCCATTATCTCTCAAGGTGCAGCTTGTCTCCTTCTTAGCTCAAGATACATGTACATCATGGGAAAATGTATTTGACACAACATGTGTTGAGTTCACAAAAAGACAAGCAGCATCTTTAGAGATAATGGAGAAAATATGAAATTTTGTGTACAAAACATATGGAGAGTTGTACTACTAAACCTGTCACTTTGAAGCAACATCGCCAATTTGAAGATCACCATAGAAAGTAAATTGAGACTTTTCAAACTTTCATAACTTTCTCATTTCGTAACCGATTTTGATGGAACTTTTTTTAATTGCTTCTCTCTATCCTCTCTTTTCATTAAAATTGATTTTCCCCCAGGGTTTCATTCTCCTTTAATCCTAGACTTCTGGTTTTTCGTTTTTGTTTTTTGTTTTGTCTCTTGGGTATTGATTGACAAAATATTTACTGATAACGTCTTTCAAAATCTCAGGGATGTGACTGTTCAGATTTTAAAAATCTGATTTCAGACTTTTTTGATCTTCATTTTCATTTTTATTTTATTTTATTTTTGATTTATTTTTGATTTATTTATTCATTTATTCATTTTTATTTTTTTTTATTTGATTTTATTTATTTATTTATTTTTTTTAATTTTTAATTTTTAATTTTTATTTTTTTTTATTTATTTATTTTTTATTTGATTTTATTTATTTATGTTTTTATTTTATTTTATTATTATTATTATTATTATTTTTTTTTTTTTGGGGGGGGGGGTGAAAGTGCACTGTGTGTGTTGAAATTTTGACTGGCTCTTTGTAGTAGGGCAGACTATTTTCAAGTACCCAACAGTAAAGATTTACCATACATGTAGAATGGCCTTACTGTTGTGTCTCTGTCAATGCTTTTTTTTTTTTGTACTTTTTGTTCACTTCATTGTATACAAAAGGAAAGAAGGGTGAATGCATATCTTGACATTTGAAAATCTTTCATGATAAAGTACAGTCATTCTGTAAAATGAATGCAGTCATTCTCAGGAATGTTCAGGGGAGCGTTTCATCAAGTGTCTCGTCAGTGATTTTTACCGACAAATTTGCTCTCAGCCAATCAGATGCAAGGATTTCAGTAGCTAGTAACAGTTATTGTAACTTGTCATTGATGACAAGTTTTATGAAACAGGGCCCTGGCTGGAGAGGCAAAAAGGGAAGAATGCACCCCAGGATTTAAATTGTGAAAAGTGATTATAAAAAGATGCTTTATAATTATATGCGGAAGTAGAAAGCTGAAAAGTTGTTAAAATCTAGCATACATGTAATGTGCATAAATATTTTTAAGAGTTGAAAAAGCAGTACACATGTGATGTGAACAACTCATACAATGTACATGAGCAACAAATACTGGAAAAATGTGTTATGATTTTTGTTGCTTTTTTGACATAATTTCATCTGAGAAAGAGGTTGGGTTTCCTGTTTTTGTGTAGCAAAGCTAGATTTATTTAGATAAGTAGGTTACATTATAGGAATCTTCATTTTATTTTGTATACCCCCTGTAGAATGGCTGTGAGCAAAGATTATCCTTCGTACTTGTACATGTATATGATATGAAATTAACAGTATGTGCATACATGTGTATACATTTATTTCTCTCATTTTAGCCTCCATGTGAATGAAACATGATCGAAGGATTAACTTTGTTTCATTTTGACATAATAAGAATTAACTGGCCATAAAGTGGAACAATCACTTTACAGTTGTGTGCTAAAAACACTGGTTTCATGAAATCTTCAAAAGGCCCTAATCTGGTTTATAGGCCGAGTCAGAGTATAACCCTAAGGCACAATGTAATACTAGCACAGTACATTGTAGTCCCATGTATAGGATTATCATGTTGGGCTGATTAGGCTATATTGTAATCCTCCTTCTGTGGTTATACCCCCTGTTCAGACACAAAACGTTTATACCGAAACTCGATAAAGAAACATCGTATAAAATTTTCATCGTATAGCCTACGGATCGTTCAGATACATATTTCGACCGATTAGAAAAAACATCGTATAGATGTGCAGTTTTCCACTGCGCATGTTGTTATGGTCGCCGCTAGCCCCTGCCCCCTGGTAAGGTCACCTTTCGCGCGCGCTCACGTTAAGCCTTGCCTAGTTATACCGTTCTGTGGTCGCCATACGTTCAGAGACACGCATGGAAAGGTGATTCGTTATCAAGTTCTAGTTCGAAATGATGCTCACCCTAGTTTTGTTATACAACATTTCTTTAGTCAGCTATACCGTTTTGGTATAGCTGTACCGTTATGGTATAAATTTTTTGTGTCTGAACACCCTGTTAGAGAGGTAATCCTGTTGTTGTATGGGTACCTTTGATTGCTCTATTTGAACTTCCTTTCCTTGGTGGCTTTAGGATTACATGAAATCAGCAAAGTGAAGTGGGTGTGTTGCAAATTTAACCCTTGCAGGACAGGTATTATTTAAGGGGTAAATTGATCACATTTCGTTCTTCATATTGGCAACAATAATATTTTTCTTTCAGTGCTACATGGTTCTAATAAGGTGGAATGTCTAAAGTTAATAAAAACAATATATATGGTTACGAATTTTGTCGAAAAGTTGAAAAAATTGCCAATTTTGATTTATAAAACAATGATTTTGAACCTTTCAACATGTTGCCAATTTAAGGATTTTAAAGCTTATTCTCCTTTTTAAAATATGGTCATGCAAAATAAATGGAAACAGTGTGTGCAGATATTTTTGCTCTTTCTACTCATGCATCTGGTATTTTTCAGAGCTCTGAATCAAAGGGTATTGAGCCAAACCACAAAATGTGGTCAACTGTCTCGAAAGGGTTAAAAGGACATGTTATATATATATACATGTACATGTATAGGTAGAACCAACAATATGAAAGTTTACTACATATTTCATGAACATATCCCTGAAGTATTTTGAATTTATATTTATCCCACATGTTCTATGTTTCCTGATTTTATAACAGACCTGCCTTCAGTTTCAGTTTTTTTTTAATATATAAAAAAAAACTTCTCAAATGGGCTATTACACTGTACAGGTGTTTTTCATGTTGGCCTACTTATATACATACGTACATGTATTATAAAGCTAAATGTAGTGTTACATGTACTTATAAGCATACATATCTTACGCTTATCTTACGCTACTCATCATGACTCTAATTTAATTTTATTGCGTAGTATCTTCTTTTGTGACACTATGTATTTTGTGAATTGCGCTTTTCATTTTTTTTTTCTTAAAAAAAAAAAAAGCACCAATCCATACTTTTCTTTTTTACATCATTTATTAGCACTCACTTTACGCGTCCAGCTTCTTCTTCTTTTTTTTACTTGTAACATGGCTAATCATAGCGTCTTTTTTAAATTTTTGCATCTTATTGTTTGAGATTGCGCACCAACTCTTTCCTTCCTTTGTGGCGTCACTTCATAGCGCTTAAATGATGCATAGAGCTTGCTTTTATTATTATTATTTGTATTATGGTAACTTAATGCGTCCTCCTAATTTCTTGCATCTGATTATTTATGTTCAGTCTCACTTTGATAAAGGTCTTTGACCGAAACGTCAGTCCAAATTTTTGGCTCCTGCGGTATTTTTATTTGACTCCTGCGGTATTTTTATTTGACTCCTGGGTATTTACTCATTCTTTGATATCTATAAGCATACATACATGTATGTATATATGTTTGGGAAATGGCATAGAAAATATAATCTGTATAATGTTGGAAATGTGAAATACAAATAAATGAATTAGAAATTAAATGAATTCAAATTTTCATATATACATACATGTACATGTCACCTGCATGTTCATTTTAAGCAGAGAACTTGAAAGCTACGTGTATAGGTTTGTTTTTATTTATTTATTTATTTATTTATTTATTTAATTATTTATTTCCACATGAAAAGAACACGATATATAATTATTCAAATATTTGTACATAATGGGGGGGGGGGGGTCACTAAAAGCCAAGGGCTTGTCAAGAGTGACTCCTACTGTGAGAAAAAAGAATTTGAAAAAAAAAATACTCTTTTACAATGCATATAATAAGCGAATACCAAATTAATACTAATTACAAATTAACTACAAAGAAAGAAAGAGAAAGAGGAAAGGAAAGGAAGAAAAGGGATTGGTAGAATGATAAAATAAGCAAGTTATGATTTGGCCATTACATTACATTTTTTCTAGTAGTAATTGTTTGTATCTTCTCTTAAACTGGTTTAAAGATTTGCTTTGTCTTATGGAATCAGGTAAGCTATTCCATAATAGTGGACCTTCATAAAATACTGATGATTTTGCTACCTGTTTCCGCATCAAAGGTGGATGAAACTTATTTTTATTTCGGGTATTGTGTGTACATGTATGTATGTCTTTATTGAGTAAAAATAATGATTCAAATGACTTGGGAAGCAAGTTTTAGTTTACCTCTGTGAATACATGTAAATAAAAAAAGGGCATCCTGCTTATGGTAATCCAGGTGACTGATCAATCACATGTCCTTTGTTATTTTATGCACTGTTGCATTTTAAGATGCCAAGAATATGTGGAGGTGTATATTGTCTTTGGACAATAACAGGAAGAGACCTACGTGTGCATGTACCTTTAAAGGGAAATTTGAGTTCTTGGAAAGGTTAAACAATAATTTGTGAGCTTTCTTATTCTTATTATGTTAGTTTGGAAGATTATCATAGAATACATGTCCCCTGAAAATGATAGCTCTTCAAATGCCCTCACATTCAAAATATGACAAGAAACAGCTGAAATGTTTGGGCCAAACATTTGAGTGTACATGTAGTTTCATATACACTGTGTGCAGTGCATGTGACTCTCAGCAGGATCAGGTCAATTTCTTATCGTTTTGGCGATTCCAAAACTTTACAGCATACACCAATTCTTAGTGCTATATAATCAACCAGTATTCAACTTTATCTTTAAGGAAAATAGAAAGGAAATATACTTTGGTCTTCTTAATTAAGTATTCAGTCATGAGAAATAGGATGTTAATTGGCTTATTATTAATGTCATTTAGACTATCCCCAAACAATTTGCAAATCAGGCACAAATATACATTGTACCATTTATCTTTGTGTTTCAATTTTCTTGATGAAAGGAAATGATCAACGTCAAGGTTCTTAGTTTCAGTTTCACAGGCATATCACCTTATGAAGGTAAAATAAAGATAATGTTACTGAGTAGATTTACTTTATACATTTTGTAGATACATTGTATAAAAGATTACATTGTTTATTGTACATGTACATGTACATGTACAACTGTAGTCATGATATCTTTTTTCTTTTTCATTACTTTCTTCATGTAATAAATGTCTGTCAGTTGATTTACATGCATTTGATGTTATTCAAGATGATTGTAGAAAAGCGTTACTTTTTCACTTTGTAGAATGAGCACTCAAAAGTGCAGCATTATGAGCGTATGGGATAGAAATTGTCAAGCAACATGCCTTATAGTATTTCATTCTTCATCTTGATACTGACTCCTTCTTCAGATTTGAATAAGAAAGACAAGTTTTTCTGTGTTCATAAAATATTTAAAAAGCAGTATACAAATTTTGGCTATGGCACTGAAAAGGTCTGAAACCATATAAGAATAATTCCAAGTTTCTCGTCCCCTCCTCCTTCCCTTTTTCAGGCTGCCTCCATTTTTTTTTTTCAATAATTTTATTCTGAAATGAAATGAAAATAAGAATATGAGGACATTTAGACAATGAAATAACAAAAATCATTAATACAATGCAATTTTACCTTGTTTTCAGCCTCTAAACTGCATACATGTGCAAATTTAAATTAATTTAAAAGAATGTGTTGAAATTGACCCAATGGCATTTTGATGTATCAGAAAAATATTGAATATTAAATAACATGGAACCCCCTCCTCATTCTCGGAAACTCTGGACGAGAAACTATGAATCAATTTTACTGCAAGTGTACAAACAGAATGGAGTGTATATGGTTGTAGCATGGCCAGGCTATTAATACATATACATTTACATTTTGTAGATCCATGATAGTAGATGACAGGCACAAAACCACAGGGATGTGACAGTAAAGTTTTCAAGATGTTTTCATACTCACCACCTCAGACTCCATTAAAGGGGAAGTTCACCCCGAAGATTACTTGAGTTTAAAAAATGCAGAAAAAATAAAGAAAAATATTGGCGAAGGTTTGATGAAAATCGGTCAAATAATAAAAGAGTTATTAGTATTTAAAGTTTTTGATTCATGACGTCACATGCGAGCAGCTGCCCATTGGTCATGTAATAAATATTCCATATATTCGCATTTTTTTTACGTTCCACGATAAATTAATATTGTTTCTTTTCAGAATCTAGTATTGAATAACATTTCTGACAATATATCAAATGCACAGACGAAAATATTCTAAATTTTCTGAGAAAACTGTATTTTATGGAATATTTATCACATTACATAATGGAGGAGCTGCTCGCATGTGACGTCACAAATCAAAACTTCAAAAGTCCATAACTCCGTTATTCTTTAACGGATTTTGTCCAAACTTTCGCCAATATTTTTCTTTATTTTTTCTGCATTTTTTAAACTCAAGTAATCTTCAGGGTGAACTTTCCCTTTAATCAACCCTCTATCCATCTCCAGACAAGGACCTGATAGTTTCTGGATGATGGAGGGGTCATCAGAGGTCACCAAGTGATCAGTTGATAATGGGCCTTTTGCCAGTAGGAATCAGGATTATTATCATTTGTCCTAGATTACATTTCTCTGGATTCACAAGCATTCTGTGAAAATATACATACTGTATGCTGCAAAAATTCACTGTCATGCTTTACATGTATCTCCATTAGAGAATTTAGTAGACCCTATTTGACTTTGTTTTAGTTTTTACTGTCTTGGTGAGCATGTAGACAAGATCTTTTGGTGTTTCCTGATTATATTAATGATTTTTCTTCATATTCCATAGAGCATTATCTTCATAATTATGGGATCGGGGGGGGGGGGGGGGATGGGGTTGGTCCCAAAAGTCTATTGATATTTTACAATACTAATGTCACATGTAACTTCTGAAAGTTAGTGCAAGATCTTAACAAGTGTTAGAATGATAAACTCAGATTTCTTAAAAGTTGGCATATACATGTACATGTAAGCTACTCTTAGCCTAAGTACATGTATCTTTTGTGACATTTAAGTAGAGATTTGCAAGGGTGAGGCACACAAAGAAATATCCTATGGGCAGTTTTTGAAGAATATTATTGCCTTTATAAGGAAGTACTTAGAACATACCAGGATAAGAAGCATTTAAGAATGCTTTGAGGCCAAAGTCTTTTTCAAAATCAAAGTGTTCAGTTGTCTTGTGCATCATAAGAAATTCACTCCCCCCTCCCCCAAAAGAAATTATGCATGGGGCGCTGGATCTCTTTCCATTTCTGGTCCTATAAAAAAAAAAATTCCCAGCAGTGTGCCTTACCTGTAGTCCTACACCTTTGTCAGTCTGAGGCCTCAGCAGCAGTGGACATATTTCTTCATCCGATCCTACATACTTTGTTCATTAGATGTGACAGCTTGGTTAATGTCAGTGATAGCTGTTTACCTGGTTGTAAAGCTTGATGAATGTCAGTCATACATGCACATTGTAGCTTTTTACTTAGATGTTGTACATATATGTGGAGACCTACCGAGTAAAGAATTTTCCACTTCAAGCATGATGTTGCATGTTAATGTTGAACTCCTGATGTACATCTGAGTTGAATCGTATACTCTTTGGCTGCCCTGAAGAAGGTGTATTGGATGCGATTACTGCTTGGAACTTGTTTTAATTATCTGCCCAATTGAAGAATGTGTTGGGAACTTGGGACAACACTGTCACAACAGTAATGATAGATATAAGTGATGTAGATTGGATAGGAAGGTTGCTTCATGGTAGTATTGTAGTCTATTGCCAACCTGGACAGTGTACTGTAGTGTAAAATATACTTTTTAGTTCATGTGAGGGCTTTCTCTGAACAAGAAGCATGATTTTATGGGAGCAGAAATCTCATCAGAGAGCTAGATTTCCAGAACTCTGTTTAGGTTTCTATTGCTTTTTGTTCAGTTATATGATTTTGGCTGGTAGTTCAGCCCAGAGACACTGCTGGTGTACACTCTGCATGCACTCAGTTTGAAACTGAATATACATGTAATATGAATTTATTTATATACATGTATTTCTCATTATAAGTACAGTACATTGTCGGCCCTACTGTACATATGTACATCGAGATTTTTAAATGATTATATGAGCCTAATTTCTTCTCATTACATTGAAAATATCTTGCACTGTTACAGAGTATATAAGAAACAGGAATCAATTGGTGCAGATAATATTTACTGGTAACCCACTGACCCCATTCTCTTTAAAGCACTTATCTGACTTATTTGACAATTACACACAAAAATTATCAGAATTCAAGTATGCTGTGGTATTTCAATTCTTTGGATACAGTTATATTTGTCCCTTTTGAGTGTGACTTGTGGTCAAGTCAGTCAATAATGACTAGACACAGTATAAACACTCATTAGAGTCTCACCAACCAATAAATACCCAATAAATTATAGTTACTGATGCTAGACCATGGAATGCCAATAGGAATCAGTGATAGTCTTCGTCTTGGGCATAAACACTTTGCAGTCGCGATGAAGAACTTGTAGGATGATTTTGTGGAGACTCGCAGTGAGATGAAAAAATATACTGGGGAGGGGGTGGGGGAGGGGGACTATGGTGCAAATAGCCACTGTAAGCTCAAAAACAGGGCAACTGTGAATGAAAGAGGGGCCCTTAAAAAAAGATGTCCATGGGGTTTTGTATATAGATAATCATTGAACACCACAGCTAAGTCTGTATGCAAAGAACATAAAATTTTGGATTACTAAAAAATCATTATTTCCCACTTCAAAAGCTGAAACCCCAACAACAACCAACCATGATATGTTTTTTCCTGCACATATATACATTACCATATATATATTTCCTTCTCATTCCACAATATAAAAAAAAATCATGATTTTATTAAGTGATCAAGTTCAATTTAAGTTCATTTCAGTTCAAAACATTTCAGTGCATGGTTGATGATTACAGTAAATGGATCATGCATGGCAAGATGTACATTGTACATGTAGGCTAAAGTTTGTAATGTACATATCACTAAATGAAAAAGAAGCAAATTTCATGATAAAATAGCCATCCGTGCATGCAATGAATTTTCCAAAATGGTTCAAAAATAACTAATGGCACTAAAGCTCTCAAAATGAAATTGTAATCCAGTTATCTTTCACAGAATATATATATATTGCTATAATATAAAGATACTAAATTGCAAGATTGAAATGTACTTGTCAGGGGAGATATGCTTCAAATTGCTTAAAGGCAAGTAATAATAATGAAAGGTTCAATTTATTTCTATTTAAAGTCATAACTTTGGAAGTATAATGCACCTTTGTTGGAGAGGGCATTGGATACCACAGATTCTAATATCTTTGCCTGAAGCAACATGGGTTTCATGAAAAGATGTACTGTACTGTGTACCTCTCTCGCTTGTTGAGTTTGGTGACTGTTAAAGAGTTTTTGTTGTCATAGAATTTAAGTAAGAATCAAAGCTCATTGAATGGGGAAAAGTAGGAACAACCTTATTTGTACTATACACTATAATTTAGGTTGAAATTTCATTGCAATTCATGATTTTAGAAAGACCTTGAAACTTGTGTAAAGTGACATTTATATGAGGGGTGTATTTGACAATTTTTTCAATTTTTGCAGTGTAAATATTTAAGTCAGAGATTTAGTCTCTTGTGAAGGCAAAATGGTACAAATTCATCTTGCTACATAGCATGTAAAAGTAAACATCAAGTGAATTGTAAAGTTGAAATTGGAAATGTGTGTGCTACTACGAATCCATTGGTTTTTAGGAATCCCTTGAAAATTATTCACTACTTATTTGTACATTTTTTTATATGCAAGTATAAATATTTATCAAGACCCCAATCTGTTAACTAGTTGAACAAAATAAAAGAAAGAAAATAATTCAATACATTTTAACTTAAATGTTGCTGTAGATCATGCAGGGGCAAGACAAAAACATAATTGAATTTCCAATAGTGTTAGCAATTGCACAAAATTTAGTGTACTCACTGTCAGGAAAAAAAAATTGGCATAACTATGTAGCCAGAAAAAAAATGGTGAAAGAAGAACCAGCAGGGGGAATGGACCCATTCTGGTCTATATGTACATGTATGTTGAGTTGAGTAGCCGGTAAAAATGTCTGAAATTAATTGAGGTTGATAAAAGTGGAATTATGTGAGGAGAGATCTCATTACATGTAAATATAGCCCCTCCCACCCTCTCCCTTCTCAGTCATATAGTTCTTGTTTGTAGTACCAAGTCCCTGCACTCCACCCTTCAAGGTACTTACACAAAATTCCCAAAACTTTGCACAGGTTTAGTAGACATCCTGTAGATAATGTCTATGAAATTTCAAGGTCACAAATTCTAGAACTCCTTCATAAGAAATGAAAATCTTGCTTTTGTTGCAGAGCCCGATATTCAGAAATCTACATAAGTACATGTACTAGGAATGGTAAAAAAAATATTTTAAAATAGCGATTTTTTTTCACGTTGAAATTGTTATTACTTTAAGACTTAAAAAGCAAGTTATAATCCTTTTCACATCCGCACAAGTTTTCCAATTATAATTCTTTTGTAATTTATCGCATACTCACGGAACTTCAAAATTTGGGGCTGCAAAAAAGGGATGAAGTATTATTATACCTTTCAGAAGGACTAAACTGCTTGTCAGAGCATTTGTGGGGGGAAATGTGATAAACTATATTTTTTTCCCAGGGTCAAAATTTTTAAAGAATTGCATGTACATGTACTGTATTTCCCCCTTTTCCAAGATCCTGGCTATGCCCCTGCTCAGACCGAAGTCTATTTAAAGGGGTTGAAATCAGCTGATGAATGAAGGGTAATGAAATCAGGAAGGTAGGGGGATAAAACTCATTACACCTCCCAGAAGACAAACTGTGACCATGCTACCATGTGACAAGGTTACATGTAGGAGGTATAATGTTAAAGGTACTCACTTTTTAAAGGGAAATCCAACCTTAATGGCAAGTTGCTCTGAAAGAAAGAGGAAAAATCAGAGAAGCAGATTAGTGAATGTTTGAATGAAATTGGACAAGTAATAAGAAAGTTATGAATTTTTGAAAGTTGTAATCACTATACATATTGGAATTTCAAATTGGCCGAATAGGTAATGTCATTGTGATGTAGTTGCGGACAATTCCCCCATTCGCTCCAACACACAAAATGACTAAAATTTCATTTTTTTCAAAATTCATTACTCAGTAGGATCTTTTTCTTTCATGAGGACCTATAACAATATGCTATCTCCAATATATTTTGAGTACTGCCCCTAGGGTAAAGGCGCTTTGGAGAAAACCGCAAATTAATGATATTTATGTGTACGACAGCCGGGAGAGTTGTCCACAAGTATGTCACAATCAACTCACCAAATTGCCAATTTGATATTCGCATAGATGTAGTGATCTCATTTTTCAAACATCCATAACTTACTCATTCCTTGTCAGATTTCTTTCAAACTTTCACCATCCTGTTTTTCTTATTTTTCTGCTTTCACACAAATCATCTTATTACCAAGGTTGGATTGCTCTTTAAAGTGAAACATGAAAGTGATTGAACTTAGCATCAATTTATCTTATTTTAGATGCATGAACATTTTTTAAAAAGCATATTGAGAAGTTTCCATATGCTTTTTTATATACCTTTGATTTCTACATCTGTGCGTCAAAAATGCAAGTGCATACTGGGTAGAAAAAAACAGCATGAACCTGCACAATTATCTACAAATTTTATTGTGAGAGTGAATTTTTGGGTGAATTATATTTTATTTTGTGTTTGTTCTTTTGAATAATATATACATGTTGGTCTGATGTGAAAAGCTCAAGAAATATGGATTGTTGATATTAATGTGAATTAGTTGATGAAGGCACATTGATGGGCAAAAATATCACTTAAAAAAAAAAGAAAAGAAAAGAAGAAAGAAAGTAAAAATGAAAGAATGCTGCTTTGAAAATCAGAGATCTCATAGTTTGACTTTCATTTGCAGACTAAACCTTTAAAACAAAAATCAAAATGAAAATATCAAATTTAGTCAAAGATAATTGCTTAAATTTGTTAGGAAAGAATTCTAGTATTTTTTTGTAAACTGCTCTTACACTAGATTTCTTGTTTGCTCTGTTGCCTGCATATCCTAATTATGTGACCTCAAAATTATATTTTTCTTGGTAATGATTTAAAAAAGAAAAATTGTTATAGGTATTGTTCACGAACAGTGGAAATACAATAACATTTATAGAATACTGACAAGTGTTATTTGGAATTTCACAGTCTGTTGCATGTGTACCAGATCAAAATAGAATTTCATTGAAGAAAGGACAAGCTTCTGACCTATAGTCTGTTCTCTGCAGACCAAATTTAAACAAATCAGAAACAAAATGCATTTTAACTTTGTCTTTATGCAACAGGATGATGATTGTCATTGTGGATTTGAGAATATCTCAGTTTTGAAAACCAAATTCATAAATAAGTTTGGAAGTATGTGGCGATAAAGCTCTGTTGGACAACATTTTATGCAATGTTCACAATTGAAAAAGTCAATTCAATATATATCTTATACATTATAGCTGTAGACTAAACTTTTCACACAAAATGTCTAATTTCTATGTCAGAATTTGGGGAAACCTCTTTAGTCCCATTTACCGGTATGTATGTATTTTTTCATTGCATTACAATGCATGCAGACTTGTCTGTATCTTACAAGGCTGAGACATTCTTAGCATTCTTGAGTTGTATAGTGAGGCAGTCAGCTGGTAGATGTATGTAGTATTACTAGGGCCTCCCCAGTTGTCTAGTCAAGGAAAGATACAATTATAAGACCAGCACAAACATGGTGGGCAAAAAGACAAAACATATCAAAACATAGCATATAATAAAACTTAATTTCCTTCTTTTTTTCTCTTTTGTACATCCCAGGGACACATATTTGCACTCCTGAATGACATCCTTTTAAAATTTAAATTGCAATTCTTCCATTACATAGATCATATTATCTGTTGAGAGCCAGAAGGACATTAAATTACTTTTAAAGTGTATGGAGTTATGCCCTTTTGACCTATCAGCAGACAATGCATTTTTTATTGTGTGATAATACATATTCAAAATTTCAAATGAATGTTTAAGAGCTCTTGAATATTCAAAATTTCCAATGAATATATTCAAGAGCTAGTAACTTGTTTGGGATTTATTTCCCATATTTTCACCTTATCTGGTTTGCTCTTCAGCTGTATATTTACTTCGAAAAGTACAGCTACCGTGTGTGATTTATTGCATTATAATGAAAAATGCAAAACCTGTCTGCTTTGGATGGGCTATATACAAAAGAAAGCTAACAAACTTTTGTTCACTGAACTGTTTTTCTTCTTCCTTATTCCTCTTATCCTCATATGTAAAAATTAACAAATGAAAAAGCAAATTTAATATGGGAAGTACCCATTTAATCACAACCAAATTTGTTGACACACAACTTGACTGTTTGATAAAGCATGTTGTAAATTTATTATTACTCTCTTATATACTGTCAAGTGTGCATCCAGTTTCTAATAGCCAGTTTAGACTACAAGAGTTATACGATCTCATATAAATATTGTCATATAAAGACACTGTACACAAGTTTGTGGGGGAAGTCAGCTGACACCTTATGTTTTGTATTGGATTACATCATGGGCAGCAATGGAACATACAAAATTACAGCTGATAGGTCGCATCAGTGCACACACACGATAAGCTCCGCCCAGTTATATGATTCTTGTACGACGATGTTCAGACTATCACAAGGATCTGATTATTTATTGACTTTTTGTTCAAAACGATACTCAAACATGGGTTTCGCTATACGTTATTTCTTTATAATACAATGTTCGGACTATGAAAATTTGATTACTTAGCATATAGCGACATGATTTCTGTATATTGATACGATGAATTTAGGTAGTCTGAACAGGGAGTGAATTTCATAGTTGTAAAACAAGACATAGTGAGTTTCAATATTAAGAAGCGCATAAAACTATAGGCTAAGGGGGAGACAATTGTCAACTTGTCTGTAATTAATCACTCAGCCATACCTCTCAGATGTTTTATCTCATGAAAGCAAATCTAGGTCTGAAGATATTTGTGCAATTTTAACCCAGTTTTGAAAATAGTAACTGATAGTGGGAGACAACATTTATCAAAAGAAGATGACAGTATTAATTTCATTATATCCACCTACTATCTGAAATTCTCAGTGATATGGTCTGTATCTGATATCTACTGGCAGTGAATCCTGCTGTGTGCTGATGGGATGCACCATTTTGTCTGTCTTACCTAGTCTATCTGACTAGGCTTTCTATTCTTTATTTCTTTATTTATTCTTTATTGCAACTTAAAAGTCGGATTGGTACATGGTATACAGATAACATAACATATAGCATAATTCAATAGAATACATGGAACAGCAATATTAAGGGGTGACAGATTATAACATATAAATTATTGATAAGAAGAGGAAGAACAGGAGAAAGAAGGGGAGGAAAAAGAAGGATAACAAGGAGAACAAGAAGAAGAAGGGGAAAGGAAGAAAGAAGGAAAAGAGAACAAACCATGTACAAGGGAAGAAAGAGAGAGACTGCGAAAATTAAAGAGTACCGAAATGCATAAAGCTAATTAGTTTGATAGTTAATTTTTAATGATTAAATGATGTGAATATGACTGGTCTTGCAGAAGTAAATTTATATGATTTTGCTTGGTTCTCAAAGTGAATAAAAGAGTAGATTTTATGTAATTGTTTTCCTAATCTATCCAGTTTAATTTTCGTAGACTTTCTTCAGAAATTTGGAATTCTTTTGCTGGTTTCATTAACTGGCACTGTGCATCAAGGCTTAAGGTAGCTTAGCGAAACGTCGTGGCGCGTAAGAACGCGGGGAAAAACGCATATGACAAATTTGCTCAAAATCACAATTTTATTCTATGAAGGCAGACTCAAAATATTACAATGTAGAAATAGTATTCAAATATTTGAACAATTTTAAGCAAAATAATATGAAAATTTTTATTCAGATATGTCTGATTCTAATTTTATAAGCACATACAAAACTTACAGTTTTCCTCTATGCGTCTTTCCCGCGTTCTTACGCGCCACGACGTTTCGCTAAGCTACCTAAGTGTTAATAAGGCAGGCTGTCCTCTTTAACTGGGGATGAATTTTGTTTGATTGTTAATTAAGATTAAGTTGCGAATCTAAGTTTTGCTATGGTAGGCTTTTGTTATATATGTAATATCTGAAGTAGATGAATTATTTGATTATATGAAAAAAAAACTATAATATTAACAGTTTGTACAGAATTGTGAAATGGTGGTTGCCTGACAATAAGACTATATTCTATTCTTAGTTATGGCTCCATGTATCATATTGTGATTATTTTTGTCTCGTGTGGATGAGAACAGCTGTGATTCCCAGTATGCAGTCCATTCTCTAGCATGCCATTGTGTGATATGCTATAATTTACCTCAAGTATGTGTATGGCCTTATAATGAGAAAATATTATTTACAACGAATGTATGGTAATTGAGGTTACAATGCGTGAAGGATATTGGATGAATAGGTTGATGATGACATTTTAAATGCTCGACTTGATAACTGCATAAATCAATAAAAAGCTACATTTGTATGGTTAAGAAACCAAAGAAGTATTATTTTTGTTGCAAAATATATTTTTCCTCATTTTCTTAATGTCGCACACGGTTGCAAGGCACATAAAGCTGACATCGTGAAAAATGATAGCGTCGTTGCCAAATGCCATCAAAATTTTCCCCTTTCCTTAAAAGATGTTGATCCTGTCCATCTTTAGGACAAATTTGAAAAAGCTGTTGTGTTAGAATTAAGTGTGTAAACAAATTTCATGGTAATTAAGAGAATTATCATAAAATTATCGAACATATTGTGTTTTTTAATTTTCCAGGTCACACCAGGTAGCAAGGCACATCGAGCCAACATCCTGGAAAATGATAACATCCTTGCAATAAATGGATATGACATGACCAACATGACCCATCTAGACGCCCAGAACTTTGTCAAAGGTGTCGTCGGGAACCTGTCCTTTAATCTAGAGAGGTGAGTGTTTTAGTCCCGACAGGAACCGATAAGATGCCATGACACCCTTACATACAAAGACCACTCTGTCCACTCTATTGAGAGTGTAGACCTACATTGTGAAAGTCTAATACCCTTTTCATATTTGGGGTAGAAGAGGAGTATTAAAGCCCATATACTCAGTCCAGACTTAGTCCTGACCCAAAAGCTGATATAAACGGTATCAGCATCACTTGATCCGCACTTGGTGCTGACTTCTTTCAGCCGCTTTCAGACTGAGACTAGGTTTGAGTCAGTACCAGAAGTGCTTTCTCTGTAATATGAATGGTATCCGCACTACTCAATAAGGATTGCAATACCTCGATGGTGTGGAAAAGTCAGAAAGGCCTGGCATTATTGATATGCATGACTTTGCACGCACCCAGGGAAACAAGTGCATATAGCAGATGTGATGTGATCTCACTGCTGTAAATATGACAGATTGACAGGTAGCATGTTTGAGGTGCGAGTGCCCGAGTGGATAGCTATTGCTCCGACTAAGTCCTCTTTTGCCAGTGAATATGAAAACAATATCAGTATAAACTTAGCTTTCCCAGGGTCTTTCAAACTGTAAGACACTTGAAGATCCTGTTGCAGGTAAACTGTGAGATGTTTTTATAGAATATTTGCACATTGCTTCATCAAGCCAGGTCTAAGTTTGTATTTCATCAATCACTTTGAAATTGAATTATCTGAGCTGCAGTTTGGTAACAGTGAACAAACAATGTTGGCAGTGCTTAAAGGGAGCCACTGCTCGATATCCATGTACGTTCAATTTCATTCGCTTGCCCCTATTGCAAGGCCGTGCATAACAACAATCTTGGAGCAGCAAACAAAATTGCCATCGAGGGTGGAGTAGTTTGTCAGTTTGGTTGTTCAGTTCATCTTTCTTCGGTCGAATGCGTATCACTGCAATTGTGTGCTCGTTTACCGAAGATGTACGGAGATTCCTGAATATTACTCGAGCCGGGCCAAGCTCCGAAACATTATTTCATTTGATTATAGTAAACGCATCGCTTGATTGATCTCTCAAGAATTTTGACAAATATATATATTCTAATTCCTGAGTGTTGATTGCAGGTGCATTGCTTTAGCCTTGCTCAAAACTTGAAGAAATTTTCGTGACTAAAATGATTATTTCACAGCTTGGAACATTCCTGAATACATTATTGCTAAAAGTCTATAATTAGCTATCTAAGTAAATAATATTAACGACCCATATTATATTCGCTTGATTTGTCATGAATAAAGTTATGGAGACAGTGATCTTGTGAAGTCGCAATTCAAAACCAAAGCGGAAAAAATGGCAAAATTGTTGAATAAGGCTTTGATTGCAGGTGCCCAAAGTTGAAGTGAATTCACAAGACTACAAATAACATTTAAATGATGGACAGTCATACTAACCTGTACTTGCTCTGAACTCCAGAGTTTTTATTTGCTCTTCTCGGCTATTATTTGCAAGGTAGACACGGTATTGTATTTTTGTTTGAAGGTTATTTATATGTATTATTGGGAGGTGGAGAGTTCTGATGTACATGTAAATTCTTGTACTTTGTAGAACGTACATGTATATGTAGGCTGAATCGCAACAGAGTCTTCAATACTTATTTATCATAGCATTTTACTGCACTTTTAATAATAACACTGTGAAATACTTTGATCATAATTTGTGCAGTCATTGTGTGCAGTTCATGAAATGCATAATAATTGTAGGGTTCCATCTAATTACAACTTAATGTCTGAATACTTACTATTTTTGAAAGCTAACATACAGTTTTGGTAACAAAAATTAAATTGGAAAGAAACACATTGAATATAGTTTCATGTTGTTCTCCTTGTATCAAAAGATGTTTATAAGAAATCATTTGGTATTACATGTACATCTATGATTTCCGGTAAATTTCATTGTAACTAAATATCTGTAAGGAATGCTAGATCATGCTAGTACCTTTCCACCCCAGCTTCATGAAGCGAAATCTTCAAAGAATCTAAGTATTGCTAGTATCTTGCTGTTTATCAACAAAAATCCAAGAAATCTGATGAAATGTTTTTGAGGGCTTACCAAAGCTGTCCATTACCATTAGGCAAAAGGAGTATGAAAGAGCAGGGGTGAGGGTAAAAGGGGTGTGAAGGGGGGATGCAAATTGGTAGAATGGGGTAGAATGGGGTAGAATGGCTGGAAGATAATGAAAGTATAATAAAGATGGCATATGAAGAGCAGTTTGTGCATGAAGACCTGTATGCAACAAAAATTGAAAATACATGTGATGTAGGCCTACATATCTACATTGTACTGGTGTATCTATGCACACTGCAGTTGTACACTTACAAGCATATGAGAAGAGATTGAGAAATAGTGGAGCTATAGGGCTAGAGAAGGTGGGAGGGGGTATGGGAATCAGAGATGAGAAATGTTTGATAAATCCATTCTATTTCTGGATGTGCCTTGCTTGTACATCGCATATGTTTGACAAGGATAACCTTTGCTCAATCTATCAAAGTCAAGCCACCCTCTTGGCAAACTTTACTTTCCATCTCCAGTCACATTCCTCTGTGTACACCTATCACGCTAGTCTGTGACTTGTCTGGTTGTGCTTTGCATTGTGGGAATGCCAGGTTGACTGGCATACCAATGTTATTTGCAAAAAATATTAAAAAATCAATGTGAATTTTTTTATTCTCATCAAAATATATACAAAGGTTCATGTACATGTATGGTATCTTTTAGAAACTTATTTGAATTCAACCAATCTGGTTGGGGAGGGGGGGGGGGGGGGGGTACTTGTTTTTCCGAAGGTTCGTAATTCCGAAACACAAATTTCCCATAGCAGAGGGTTCATAACTCCAGGAATGAAGTAGAGTTCATAATTCTGAATATTTAATGCATTACTCCGAACATTCGTAATTCCAAAAGTGAAATAGGGTTCGTAATTCCGAAAATACAATAGAGCCCTACTTAATATTTCGGAATTACGAAAATTTGGGAATATGAACCCTTTTTCATTTTCAGAATTATGAACCCTATTTCATTTTCAGAAAATCGAACCTTCGGAATCATGAAACTTCGAAAAAATGACATGTAACCATCTACAATGTAGTTCATATTGTCAGTTTTCAATTTACATGTATATTGGGTGAATTCAAGTTTGGTGTTAAAAGCTGGTGTTGGGGCAAAACCAGCACCAGCCACAACACTGAACCTGAAATGAAGCTGGTGCTGGGATTGACTTTACTAGGTGTTGAGCTATCAATAATGTGATTGGTATTATTTTTATAAACCCGAATTCGGTGTTGGGGCTAGAATCAGCAGCCCAAGTCACGCTCTCAGCACCAACACCAACACCAACACTGAACTTGAAATCACCAATCATACTATGGGAAGTGCCCGGTATATTTAAATGTACTATTACATGTTTAAGGATATAATGTGATACTATTTTTTTCTGTTAATTTGTTATTAACAGAAAGCAAAATAGAAAAATTATCTCTGAATCCAATATTTGTCTAAATATAAAACTTACAATGTAGGCTAATTTGAACATAAACAGATGTACATGCAGGCCTACAGTGTAGAAATACATACAATGTAAGAGCAAGAGCAGAAGAGGAATAATTTACCTCTATTTCCACAATTACCAACCAAAATCAGAAAAAACAATTTCTATTGACACTTCTCTGGGTATGTATTTTAGAATATATCTATACGGCCTACGTGATCAAATTATATCCACTTCCACTTTGTGTTGAAAGGTACCTTCAAGAAATCATGTACATCAAATAATGATTTACAAAAGAGTTCCTTGTTATCACACAGTGTTCATAACAGCTTCTCAGATTTCCTTGGGAAATCTCTGAAGGGTCCCAAAACACCTTAATGATTTTCACCTTGGCTCTTATTTTAGGTGGGATATGTTTACGAAAGAAGGAACAAATGTGGAACAGTCCCCGGCTAGACTTGCATACAAATTAGTGCCACTGAGGAAATTGAAAATTATGTGATCGAAAAAGTGTCTGGATTTTCCCCCAGGGGGACATTGGTGGAAGTATGTGTGCAACATGAATGCGAGGTCATGTTCAAGCAGTATGATTAAATTGATTGAAATATACATGCTTTAAAGGACAAATTATTTTTTTAAGGGAAATGAATCATCATTGCATAATTTGCAGGTAGTATAATTTTGTAAAGATAATAAATGTATGGTAAAGGGGAATGAATTTGATTTATAAGAAGGAAAAACATTACCAGCGTGGCTGAGGCACATTTTGCCCATTAATGTTGCACACATATACAACGCCTTGAAAAGCGTTGAGCAGTGTAGCAGCTTACAGAATGCACTTACTATGAATCCTACAACTGATATCAACAACATTGAAGGCTAAGTGAAATTGAATACTAGTTATTGTCCAGATTTTATTAAATATTAGGAAGGATCCATGTTACTTGATATTTTTCCCAGCACACACAAATCCTAACAGGTCAATTCCAATATTTTAATTGCATATTGTAAAGAAGGGAAGGGATGTAACATTCGATATGGGTTTATGTGCCTCCATGTTCCAACAAACGAGAATTGGCCATGTGCCTGTGAAGTGACTGTGAAATCCTGACCCTTCATTCTGTTTAGACCATTGTGATGGGCTATCAACACTGACATAGCCAGGTTTATGTCAAACCAGAAGGTCCATGGTCAACCTTACCCTCCCTATAAATAGTTTGTCAAAATAATTATAACTGGAGTTTTCCCATGCCTCTTCTTCCCGGTCCTTTGGTGAGCAATATGACACTATTTATCTGGTCCTAATTGATTAGTACTGTTGATAATGAGCTGCTATGTGAGAGGGTGGATGTTGTTTATTGATATCTAAATACCATTGGGTTTTGGGTCATGGTTTGACCGTCCAGCTGCCGGGGGTGGCTGAGGGCAGTCAAGTCCGGATGGCCAAGGAGGTAGTATTTACATGTAAATATAGCCATAGCCACTTAGCTCATGGTCAGAAATGGAATGGACAGAGTAGGATACATTTGATACTTGATAATTGGTAATTGTGGTATTCCAAAATATTTATTAAATTCTGTACAATTGGTATAAGCCCCCCTTCCCCCCCCCCCCCCATTTTGTGGTTAGATGTATCCTTGATTCTAGTTCATAAAAGCAAGATACTCATAACAGCAATCGCTTATCTTGAATATATTTTTCAGCAATTTGTTTGATCTCTATCATGATTTAAGTGTGATATATGCAGTGTTATTAAGGATGGTTTTCTTTGTTAAATTGCCATTTTAAAGTTTTCTTCTTGTATCCAAATGATGAACAGTCTCACACTTGACAAATTATATTAATCTGCAACAATTTACCACACTGTACTTGTATTTATATGCAGCCTACCCAAAGTTATCATGCATGGGGCAATCTAGTGTAAAGTAAAAGTTATTTAATACTCTTCATGTTGTGATTTTATTAGTAAAATAATAACATTTAACCAACCAGAAGGATAATATTGAATGGCCTTAAGGGATACAGGGTATATGTATGAGCTGAGAACATATATTTCACGAGTTGGCATGACGAATGAAACATTTTCATAGCAAGTGCGCTATTTTGTATGAAACCTAATACCTCATCTTCACCATTACATCCTTACATTTTTGTATTAATTTGCACATTACACAAACAGAGAGAGAAACTTATTTTGTCTGTAGAACCCAAGTATTTTACAAGGGCTACACGCATAAATCCATTGTCTTAGTCATTGCGTATTCATTTTCGTATTCCCTTTTCTACGCGGTCGCGCAGCCCAAACCATGAGATATTGAAAAATTACCACACGGTCACCCGGGTACTTTTGTGCAAACCATGAGATACACTGATTTACTGAAAATCCTTTATACAATAATACCATATAGGCCATAAGCCCAGTGTACATGTTATAGGGCAGTGTAGACATTCATTGTTCATCTACTAGTATGAATGGCAAGGACATGTGGTCCTTTAAAGAAAGCAACATATGCCTTGTTGGTAGTGAACCCTATTCAATAGAGGTGGACCCTTCTCATCTGACACCCCAGGAGGGTCACCAGAACCACCCCCTACCCCCCCCCCCCCCCTCCTCTCACTCCTGCTCTGCTCCATCTCTCAATGGACCCCATTGACGCGGGCTGATGCGGTGTTAAGCCAGCATACCAGGGCCTGCATTCCAACCAGAGGGTCGCCCTACGAAAGGGACGCCCATAAAAGGAACTTGGCTAACACGTGAAAGTTCAGGCTAGGCTAGGCAGCCCTAGATCGGACGGGATCCCTTTGCTCCAGACGGTCAGAGGTTGTTGTTCTTGTTGTTGGCTTGGTTTTCATTGTGCTTGTCATAGGTTTCCCCCTGACCTTAGTCTTGCCCTCAGACTTTGTTTATCCCAGGGCTCCATGAGGCATTGTTTTCTTAAAGATATACGTGTATATATATATATGAAATGAAAGTATCTTTCTTCTAAAAGAAAAGGTCCTACATCCTTTAACAGAAAAGAAGAGAACCTGCTCCATCCTTTAATGGAGCAAATGGCAAAATTGGGGTCCTTTTGTAAGTTTGGAAGGTGTCGAGCCTCCTATACAGTACTTTGGCCTTGATATTGTGATATGTTAGGCTATTAGTACATCATGTACATGTCGCTGAGCGTGGGAGGGGCAGTCTAATTTAGCACTCATCACCATTATGAATCAACATACAAATGTACATAACACATGTTTATGTGCTTTGATTAGACTGTGACTAAAGCCTCAAGCTTATAAATAATCACTTAGGATATTGATTTCAGAAGGAAATGGAAGCATATTTCTATTACCAGTATTGTGAAAGCTTTCACTCGTGTGCAAAACATAGATTGAAACCAGTCACTCTAAACAGTATGTAATCATTCATAAAAATAAATCATTCATGTGTAAAACATCGATTGAAATCGGTAACTCTAAAAGATATGTAACCATGCATGAAAGTAAATTACTGTGGGTAATTTTGTTATGTGTGCAAAGTACTGTACATGCATGAGAGGTCAAAATTGAAATGTGATGTAAATTTTGGTAAGATCCTTCAGTAAGGCATTCAGTAGATTTACTAGATGTATTTTTTCACATCGCCTTTGAGAGTTTGTATATATTTCTGAATTATGAAAGAAAAATCCCATATTATGTGTACATTTTCTGATACAGGAACCCTCTTCATTACAAGTCATTTGTATTTTACATTATAATAACTACAAAAAAATGTATCACAAGTGCTTATATTTTTGAGGGGGTTAACTTAATTTTTATTGAACTGCTCCCTCTTTATGTAAAAATAGTTATTAGATAGAGTAAGAAATATTAGAAATCAATCATAAGGTTAATTGTAATTACGTGTTTGTTTAGTGGAAGAATTAGTAAAATTTGAAGTAGATGTCAAACTAGAAGTAAAAAAGATTAGCCATTTAAAGATGCAATAGCCATAGGAGCATTAGTATTACTACTACTCTATGTATAACACTAATATGCTGATTAGTAGTAAGAGTAATAACATGATTGAACTAAATTACTTCTGTTCAGTAATCCCCCCTAGTCCTCCTACCTCCCCACATAACCCTCCTACCCCCTCAATCCCATCCCTGCACCCTCTCATAACTGCCCTCCCCCTCCCCCTCCCCAGCAGGAGGTTCAGAGTCCCAGCAAATGTAATTCCATGTATGTTGTAGCCCATGGCTATTTACATCCCTTGTGCACAGTACACAAAGATTATAGTCCACAAAGTGATGTTCCACATAAAAAGGAATGTATGTCTTTATACCAGTGTGTCCACATCTTATTCAGATGAGGAATCAAGTTTGCAATCCCTCTTTTCTTCAAAAGTAAGACAGAGTTCTATTCCATCCCATCGGTAATAAATCAGTATTCTGTGGTTGATTCACTGAATGAGCATATCAGTTGTTATAATTTACTTTATACATGTACATATTGATATACTTGATATATTTGACTTAGGAAATTAATTATTTAAAAAATGAAAACAAAACTAATGATATCACCTTGCTGTTAGTGGAGTTTTGGCTCCATGATATACATTATAGTGGATCTTTAGGGCAATGAAAACAAACTTACCCATAAGTAATCATGAATCAATGTACTGATGCATGTTTATGTTGAACAGATTTTACAACATATTTTCATGTTAAAGGCTGTCATTGATTTTCTGTTATTCACTTTGTAAGGTGTTTATATTAGTATGTATTTTTAGAGCGATAAAAATGAAATTTCCCATAAGTGATCATGAATCATTGTAACGGTACATGTTTATGTTGAACAGATTTTATGATATATTTTTATGTTAAATTTAATAAAGGCTGTCATTAATTTTCAGTTATTCAGTTTGTAAGGTGCTTATCCATGTATCTTTAGAGTGATGAAAATTTCCCATAAGTGGTCATGAATCACTGTAACTGTTCATGTTTATGTTGAACAGATTTTACGATATATTTTCATGTTAAACTTAAAGGCTGTCATTTATTGGCACTTATTCAGTTTGTAAGGTGTTATATACATGTATAAACTGCAGACTTCTCTGTACACATCTTAACACCTTTTCTACACTGTAGAAAACCTCTAACCACTCTATAAATGTCAAGCTGTAATATTATCTCTTTGACTTCAAACTAGAGGTCATTGATAGGACTGCTAACACCTTGTGTTTAGAGGGCAGTTAGAGCACACATGAGTAATTCATTTGCGAGTAGTGTCGATAATCGAACATTTGCTCCTGTGACAATTGCTCCTGGCTTTATTTTGCCAAAGAAATAGGGTTAGGGTTAGGATTGCGATTGGCTTTTAGGTTGGTTTAGGGTTAAGGTTAAACCTTTCAAGACGGATTATTTAAGGGTTGAATTGATCACATTTTTTTCTTCAAATTGGCAACAGTATTTTTCTTTTAGTGCTACATGGTTCTAATATGGTGTAATGTCTTTGAAAACAGTTAACATGGTTAAGTATTTTGTCGAAAAGTTGACAAAACTGCCGATTTTGATAAAACAATGATTTTTAACCTCTCAATGTGTTGCCAATTTAAGGATTTTAAAGCTTATTGTCCTTTTTAAAATTCCTGGTAGCAAACACAATTTGGTCATGCAACAAAAAAGGACATAGTACTACTGTATGTGCAGAAATTTTTGCTTGTTCTACTCATGCATCTGGTATATTTTTTAGAGCTCTGAATCAAAAGTTACTGATCCAAACCACAAAATGTGGTCAATTGTCTCGAAAGGGTTAAGGTTAGGTATGTGCAGTGTTGGGTCCAGGTTTGTAGCTTGGAATTCAACTAGTGTAGGAAATTGATTGCCGATCATATGTTTTCGTAAAATGTGTTGTACAAATATGTAGACATGCGTTTATATATATATTATAAATATTGATATAGTGATAGCTGATTATAAAGATGCATTTACAATGTAAGTACAATGTAAGATACAATTGTATGTGGCTGTTAAAATGTGAAAGAAAAATTGTGTTTGGAAGTCACACTCATTCATATTTTAGCCCTACATGTTAGGTTTGCATACCTTGGTGTATTTTACTTTGAAAGGAATTATATGATCTCTGGGTCCTGTTTCATAAAACTTGTTATCAATAACAACTGCCCCATTCCTATGAAAAATTTGGTATCAGCCAATCAGATTCAAGGATTTCAGTAGCTTATAACAATTATTGTAACTTGTAATCGATAACAAGTTTTATGAAACAGCTACATGTATGGCCCTGGTGCAAAGTCTACTGTTTCCAGCTGTGAGAAATCAAATCTTGCGTGGTTAGTCTTGTTTCAGCTTTAAGAAATTTTGCTTTAGCCAAAAAAATGCTGAATAATTCCTTCGTCAAAACTGAAGAGCTGTGATGTTTTTGAAAAAGATTAGCTCACGAAGGAAAGCTTAGGGTAGTGAAGGGACTTGAAAAGCTCTCAAAAATTTCTTAGTTTTCTCATTCTTCATCAGATTTTTCTCAAGCTTTTACACTTCTTTTTTCCCCTTATATTTCTGTTAGACTATTCGACTGAATTTCCCCTATGAAGTATGAACACACATGTATTCATGTCAAACAAAAAACTCATTCTGGCTTAGAGCCAGGCTACAACCACACAAGCTGCATTCAATGCAGCAAACTTCATTCATTATTTTGGCCCATTACACAAATACTCCTCAATGTTTACAATAAATATCTACTCCTGATTGTTAACACATGTACATTGTACTATGTTCCAATGTACATGTAAGTACAGCATAATTCAACAATTCTTAAAAGCCCATATAAAGTTTGGGTAAGCCCCCCAAAACTTTTCGTAAAGATTTCTTCAATTGTAGTAGATGAATAACAAGATACTAACAGAGCTCAGCTGTCAAGAACTTTTATCATGCTCAAGACCTTTGAATGTTAAAGGTTACAATGCTCAATGTTATCACCCCCCCCCCCCAAAAAAAAATGTAATCTTGCAAACATTTTATTGACAACATTAGTGAAAAGTACTGACATGTATACATGTATATAGAAGGCCTGTACATTGTGAAGAAGGGGCCTGGGGGTGTGTCCCTTGAAAGGGGGTGTGTCAGTACAGTTTACGATGTGACTCGTATTTTAATTCCCTCTCATATGTACAACTCTGTATATCTATGTATACATTTACACTCATATAATGTACTAAATGTAACATTACCTACATGTAGTTGAAATTTTGGAGTACCAAACAGCCTCATTGTAGAGTAGCAGGTTACTATTCAGCTATTCATGATTGTGTTTAGAATCATTAGTCATGTGAACACGTTACACGACCAGGATGCCTGTATCAATTACACTACCAGTAGTGTTACCAACATAAACAAAATTACTTCTTTAGATGACCTTCAACTAGGCCTACCTTCAACTCAGTATCTCATTTGCTAAATAAACATGTATTTGTACATGTATGATGCATGTAGCACTATGATGAGCTGTCATTATTTATTTTGATGTACTGTCTGCTAATTATTATTGAGTGAAGAACATATTAGAGATACATGTATGAACTCACACTACTAGTAAAGTTTCCAATATACATGTAAACACATTCAGTCCTCAGATGACCTCCAACCGTGTCTCTCACATTTGCAGAATGGTGATTGCATTGTCATGATGTGTTGAGATTGATTTTGATGCTAATTTCTATTGTAGAGAATTGCCATAATTGTCAATATTTACTCTAGAAATCGAGTCAGTCTGCAAACAGACGATTTCTATGATGTGCGTCATGACTTGCACTTGTTGGTAGTGAGGATGACTAAGTCTTTATTTCGAATTATCACTTTCATAATGCATATAATGCAAAACATTCAAGTACTTTATTTATACTGCTGCAGCCCACAACCAACTTTAGTCCGACAGCTCATGAGATTTATATTTTTCCTTATGTATCTCTTTGTTCTGCTAGTCTTGTGGGCTGTCGGTCACGCGGGCTGTTGGTCTCATGAGCCACCGTTCTTGTGGATGTTTTTGAACTCTATCTTATGTATTTTATTGTTGTGTTGTTGTTTTTTTGGTCTTGTGGGCTGTCGATCTCATGGGTTGTCGGTCAAGTGGGCCAACAGTATATTTATGCAAAATTGAAATGCTTTATCAGAGTTACGTATGTTGTAAATGTATTTTTTTCAAGTCTTGATATGTGGTGGACATTTTGTACCTGTAGAATTTCTCATCAAACTTTCTCACCCCAAATTCTTTATTGTATTGAAACTTTCTGTTTGTTATTATCTGACCTCTGACCCTAGATTCTGCTGAGAGCCAGAAGGGTATTTAGTCGTATCATTTGACATAGAGTTAAGACCCTTCTTGCGCTCATCTGATGGTATTGTCTTAAAGAATGTTCATTCTGTAATTTCACACGAAAAACAGATCTGTTTTAAACAAGTCACAAGACAAGTTTTGAGGAATGCCATGAAAGCTCTTGATCTGGTTCTTCTCAGCTCTAATCTTCACGCCCACTTCCTACATTCCTGAGTTCCTGCTCCCCTTTTTCTGGTTCTCTGCCGATGTCTCTCTGTCTCCATACCTCTGTCTGTCTGCAAGGGCCTTTAGTCTCGCTAGACCATTTTAAAGATAAAGTTGAGTTCTGGTCATGAGATAACATTGTGAAATAAAATGTCTCAAAGCAAGGTTGATCATGTCTACATAAGAATTAGTGTATACTGTGAGGTTTTGGATTCATCGAAATGATAAGAAATTGACCCAATATCACTGAAAAGCACATGCACTGTACACAAAAATGGGTATATGGGACTGCACACACATTGTAGCATGAATGTTCAGCCTGAACACTTCAGCTATTCCTCGTCATATTTCAAATATGAGGGCATTTGAAAAGCAATCCTTTTCAGGGACATTTCTGCTATGATGTTCTTTCAAACTGACATAAAAAGAATGAAAAGGCTCACTAATTATTTTTCACCTTTCCCAGAACTCAACCTTCCCTTTAAAGGAGGGGGTGTCAAACAAAATTTGCCCACAAGGTAGCTCAAAATTTTCCAACAACTAACAAGCATCAGAAAATTTCTGATGGGGGTTGTCACACCTCTACTATTGACAGAGAGAGAGAGAGATCTTGTTCCTTTGACCCCCTACATCTTCAATCCCTCCACATCATGAAATGTTTTAGTTGTGTACTCCAACTGTTTGAGTGTCACTAGTAAAGCATTAACCCTTTAGTTCGTATTTGCAAGTAGTCAGTCTCATGCTGAACTGTACTACCTTTGAAATTCATGGGCATCCTGTATGTGTCCCCATTGTATCCTTCTTTATCATTGCTACATGTTAAAGCTCATGTAGAGTATTGGTAGCAAAAAGAAAATTGGAAAGAAACATGTTAAATATAGTCTCATGTTATTCTCCTTGTATCAAAAGATGTCTGTAAGAGATCATTTGGTATTCCATCTATGATTTCTGGTGAATTTCAGTGTAAATATGTGTAAGGAATTCTTGATCATTGCCATTATGCTAGGACCCTTCCACCCCGACGGCTCCCCACACGGCAATCTCGGGGCTTCGCATAGAGAAAGCGTGTGTGCACTGTGTGTAGCTACTCATCATTGGTTTTACACGTTTGTGTACAGTGTATAGCACATGCTGCCTTTGTTGGGATTTTACGTGCCTGTCCCGGCACATAAATTAGTTTTTGCCTCTTATTTGTTTAACATTAAACTTTAGGAGGCGAAATCTTCACAGTGTCTTAGTATTGCTAGTATCTTGCTATTTATCAACAAAAATTGAAGAAATCTGACGAACAGTTTTTGAGGGCTTACCAAAACTTTACATGACCTTTAAGCATTCTGTAGTGACATGAAGTACATGTGTACATGTACATTTAGAATGTTCAACTATCAATTTCACAATTTTGTTGTTGTTTTTTTTGTTTTGTTATACCAATGTTTGATTCTCTTGTAAATGCATGCATTGAATCCGGTTGCCAGGTATATGTTACTTGGTTTCAGGTTTCAGGGCTGTGGTATTCACATACAAGTATGAGGCTCTTTAGTTCTGCAAGTCTATCCTTTATGGATTGCAGAGTTTAAGATCTATCTGGCCAGAACCTTGCTTCTCATGTTTAAATACTGAATACATCTACATGTCCATGATAACTTTTGAAACTACACATTTTTTACTGTTGATGATATATCACATTAGTATACAATGTACATATTCCCTGTGATGACAAGGTCATGTAGGTTGGAATGAATTTGATGGTTCAATGAGATCCTCGTTTATTCTTCCAGTCTCTTTCTTGCTTTCCACGAACCACATGAAATGTTTTAATGAGGTAGTTAAACAGTGGGAGCGACAATATTTGTAGTATTAATCTAGTAATCAGTGTAAACAAAGTATACTTACATGTAGGCCTACACGTATATGTAGCCATGGAAAGATGTCCCTGTAGATAAGAATACCTGATGGTTGCATAATGACCAACTGTTCCTGACTCTTTCTCTGCAGTAGTGTTTATGTGGGAAATTGAAATCAATATTCAGTACTTACAGCAAGGTTCAGAGTTAACAGCTAGGTTTCTGGGGCATATGAGCCCCCAAATTTAAATTCAGACCCCAAAATGCAAAACTTTTAAAGCAGGATGGCAATGCATACAGTCTATACCCCTTGTGAAGGTAAAAAAAAGGTTGAATTTGAAGATGGACCCTTGCCTATACATGTAGTACAGTAAATATAAGGACATAATGTACTGTACATGTAGATGATCCAGTCATGTACCCTGAAAATAAATATTTGATAATTAAAAACTCCCTATCCAATTCATATGATAGATATACATGTCTATCACTTACATCTCTTTTATGTATGGTGAACATTTTGCTGGATTTTTTTTCTCCATCATGACCAAAACTCAAATTTACTTCAATGATTTTATACTTGTTTCTGTTACTTGTTCAGCATCATCTCATTGTAAAACAGATATAAGTCAGAATATCTTTCACAAGAAAACATTACATTTAAATTCATTGTAAGCTGAAGCATGAGAGAGATTGAAACCAAACATGCTATTAACGAGCATGTTGAGGATGGAATGTCAAAGACATAATTATATGTATATGGAATGATGAAAATGATTCAGCACTCCGCTGGGATGGCAGGGAGCCTGTTTATATATTGGCTGTGTTAGATGATGGATCGTTAAGCTATATGTGGTCATCCTTCGTAATTTAGGAATAGTGGGAGAACGGATGGAGGGGGGGGGGGGGGTCGTCACATTTTCTTATCTGGTTGAAATGCAGACATGGGGAGATAGAGAGAGAGGGGGGAGAATGTGGTATGTTTATATGTTGGCTCTGTCAGATGATAGATTGGTAGGCATCCATTGTGATTAAGGAAAAGTGCCTAAAAGGCTGATCAGGAAGGGGGCCCGGGGACCCTTTGTTTTTATCTAATTGAGATGTAGACATGGGAAGATAGAGAGAGGGGAGAATGTGATATTGTTATATGTAGTGCATTGGCTCTACTAGATAATGGATTTCAAGGCTTTATGTGAGAAAAAGTGGATGTAGATGGAGAGAAAGATAGAGGTGAGTGGCAATATCTCACAAACATTATTTTGTATGATGTATTGGTACATGTAAGCTATATGTGAGCATCCATCATAATGGAGAAATAGTGCATAAACAGATGGAAGGGAAATGCACAGGGGTGGGGTGGAGTGGTCACATTTTTTTTTCTTTATGAGATGTAAACATGGAGAGATAGATGGGAGGGAAGAATGTGATATTATTACATATATAGGCTTGGCTAGATGATAGATTGGTAGGCTCAATGTGGGCATTGATCATAATAGAGAAAAAGTAGTAATGAACAAAAGATGAAAGTGGGGTGGGGGGAGGCTCACTTGGTTTATCTGTATGAGATATAGACATGGGAAGATAGCTTGGAGGGGAGAATGTGGTAGTAGGCTACATTGAGTGAGGGCATCCATCATACATCAGAAATAGTGCTAATACATGTGAAAGGATGTACAGGGAAAGGGGTGGGGTTGTCTTTATGTGATGTAGATATTCATCTACTGTAGGGTGGTAGAAAGGGAGAGGAAGGATGTGCTACTTCTGACTTTTTAGAAATTGGCTTCTAGATGATAGATTGGTACATGTAGGCTATATGTGACACTAGTGGTGTTGTAATCGAATGGTTTAAACACTTGACTGGAGATGTGAAGTTCGTGGGTTCAATCCCCGGCCTGGCACTTATGTCCTTGAGCAAGGCATTTCATCTACATTACTCCTCTCCACCCAGGTGTTAAATGGGTACCCGGTAGGATGAGAACGTCACTGTGGATTGATCAGCATTGTGAGCGTCTGCAAAAGGCGCCTGGCTGCAATGCTCCCCAGGGAGTGGAGAAGGTGCATACATTGTGTGCGGGCAAGCCATGAATCTGATGACAGGGGGTAATAATATGTCTGTAAAGTGTTTCTTAGAGACATCGTAGATGTATTAGGCGCTATTTAAATCCAAAATATTATTAGTATTATTTTGTGGACATCTGTATGTATGATATTGAGAAATAGATAAATGAATTGCTTGAAATTGGGTGGGGGGGGGGGGTAGTGTCATGGTCTTATCTGATGAGATATAGACATGAAGAGATAGAAGGTAAGAATGTTAATTTGGTAGATGCTCATAATTGCCTGTGCTAGGTGAATGATGGGCAGACTAGAATGTGTGATCATTTATCATGTTTGAGAAATTGTGTTAAAGTGATTTGATAACTTTGTAGAGGCTTGATAAAATCTGAGCTGCCTGGCCTTACATGCTATCATTGTATGTAATATATAAAAATGAAGCCCAGGGGAAAAAAAGCACTTAAAAATCATCATGTGCCTCACAAAAGTAAACATATGCAAGTGACCGGGAATGCCAGACTCAATTTCCCCCCATAGACTCAGTGTTAGACTAAAGCATATGGCCATACGTTTTCGTAAATAGGAGTATTCAGTCATAGTTATCTTGATAATAGCATTATATATTTGAAAACCTTTCTATGCCTGGCTATTTATTTATCCTTCTGTACATCATTATACAAGACAGATGTCAAAATTCAACAATTTATTAAATCAAGCCTCCACAAAGTTACCAAATCCCTTTAATAAAGGGAGGGAAGGGAATTGGGAAGGGGATGGTCACATGCTCTTTTTATCTGCATGAGATGTCGACATAGAGGGATGGAAGGGGAATATGTGAACTTGCAAGTTCTCTTACTGGTTGTGTTGTGGTAGATGAATGGTTAGTAGGCTATGTGTAGTCATTCATCATGATTAAGAAATAGTTGTACTTATAGTTTGGAAAGGAGGGGTGTCGCTTGGTACATTATAATCTACTTATATGATGTGGACACTGTTGTGCTATGATTTATTTTGGCCTTAGATCCATGGTTTAGAACACTGTTTGGCACAAAATCTCCAAAGTTGAAACGAGATAACACTGTAGACAACCATAACATGAGAACAATTGATGAAGTGGCAGACTTTTACATTGTTGTACATTTTCAATTAAATGTCAGTTATGATTTACACTACCCTTTAATCCTATCAAGTGAATGTGTGATATTCAATTACATTATTGTGTTCTGAAAAATTGGTAATTACTGATAATTTAGAAGAATTTATGACTAATAGCAAAAAAAAATCTACCTGCTAGTAGAATGATTCACCAAATTTGAACATTTCCTTGAAATTACGTCAATGCAGCCTCAACCCCACCCCCTCAAAAAAATAAAGAAAAAAGAAACTCTACATGTGCATGTAGTCATGGGTTTGAATGGTAGAGAAGGAGGATGTGCATGTAGGTGGGGGAGTTCTAAAATTGCCACCGGAAAATTATAGTGAAATGAATAAGAGTTGGCATATGAGTGGGTAATGGAATGTGATATGAGTCACTGTACATGCCCCTATGAGCAGAGGGGCTAGATGGGTCTTGGGATCACATACCAAAGACAGATCATGTACAGGTTTGTGCAGAAATTTGCAGATATCTGGGAACCAATGATTTCAGACCTTTTTTCACTACTTTTCCAATATCTCACTGTGTGATTGATGGAAGTGTTAGAGTAAGTGCAAGTCTATTTGTGTTTGTGTTGATTGATGGTGCTGTATATATGCCTGCATTGATTTCCCTCACTAAGATGCATTCTGTTAATAATTTACCAGAAAGTAATAAAAGAGAGTGCACCAATAGGATGATTCATCAAACTTAAATGTTTTTATGGAATCATGGAGATTGAGGCTCCTGGCAGTAAGAGTTTCACTTACTGTATTATTCAACATGTTTGAAAGTCTTCAAATATGACTGAATTCACATAAATTCATCTGAAAATTTTGTAGAAGAATATTTTGAAAGTTGCAAGCAAAAACGTTTGATTTTTTTTCAGTGTGTCAAAACATATTTTTTAGGTCTTTTCCATGATGGCAAATTATTAGATTCACTGGCATGTTGGTCTTCTGTGGTAGCAATAGGGCCACATATTTTACAGGGTTCAGAACAAGAATTAAAGGAGAATGAAACCCTGTGGAAAAATCAGTTTTAATGAAAAGAGAAGATAGAGAGAAGCAATTTTTAAAAAGTTTCATCAAAATCGGTTACGAAATGAGAAAGTTATGAAAGTTTGAAAAGTCTCAATGTACTTTCTATGGCGATCCTCAAATTGGCAATGTCGCTTCAAAGTGACAGGTTTAGCAGTACAACTCTCCATATGTTTTGTACACAAAATTTCATATTTTCCCCATTATCTCTCAAGGTGCAGCTTGTCTTCTTAGCTCAAGATATATCATGGGAAAATGTATTTGGCACAACATATGTTGAGTTCACAAAAAGACAAGCAGCATCTTTAGAGATAATGGAGAAAATATGAAATTTTGTGTACAAAACATATTAAGAGTTCTACTACTAAACCTGTCACTTTGAAGCAACATTGTCAATTTGAGGATCACCATAGAAAGTAAATTTTCATAACTTTCTCATTTCGTAACCAATTTTAATGGAACTTTTTAAAAATTGCTTCTCTCTATTCTCTCTTTTCATTAAAATGCATATTTCCCCAGGGTTTCATTCTCCTTTAAGTAAAATCAAGAAAGGATTTTGAAATCATATTACTAGTATGCCATTTTAATGGTATGCATTACATCTTGGTTTGAGGTGGAGGAATGATCAAGTTGGTAGGGGAATGTTGTGGAGATGATATTGGTGAAATGTACAAGAGACCATGTTCCAGTAGACATATCTCACAGATCATGAGTAAAGTTATGAAAGGATTCCAAAGTCCTATTACCGGTATGTCATTTTCATGTTACGCATTAGGAGCTTTGGTTTGGAAGTTTTGATGATGAAAAATGATTAAGTTGGTAGGGGAATGCCATGGAGATGATGATGAAATGAACAAGAGTCTGCATTCCAGTGGGTGGTTGAGATATTATTTGACTCACCCCAGGAGCAGAGGGACTAACCCAAGATCGGTTACTCATCGTTACAAGAATGTGAAGCTCGGGAGAAAAGTGGAATACCTTGAGTCATTCTTTCTCATCCCTTATAACCGTCATAAATCTGCCACGGTCTAAATCTCATCGGGTATCCTTTTCTTCTAATGTAACCTTGTATGGGTTTACATGTACATGGTTTAAGACAAGGAGAGAGAGAGAGGGAGAGGGAGAGGGAGAGAGATGGGAATGCATCTTTGATTAATGTGAAAGATGGAGGCTTAGAATATGCCCTTCCTTAAAAATGTTCTTCCTTATTTGGTGGATCTTCTATAGAAAGTACCTGTACAATACATGTACGGTTCATTTGGGACTCAGGTTTCATTTTGTATAGCATATCTTTTGAAATGCTTGAACATGACAATGACATAATTATTCCATAATCTGAACATGATTTTTACTGGAAATTATAAAATGGGGTATTGAATTTACCCTTGAGTTGATTTCTTGAAGTCTTTTCAATTTTGTTTTAATAGGAGATCCCTATAGTATGTTCATTCTGTACTGCATTTGTAAATTCAAGATGCATTTTCAGTATCATATTTTGTCTATTAATACACTGTAGTAGTATAAAATGCACATCCTGTATCAGTACAGTCTTCATCAAATCAATTGTACACCTACATACACCAAATGGTCCATTTGTATCAATGATACTTATTCCAGTGACAGATGCAAAACTAAACTCAAGCTTGATACTTTTCTCTTGATCTATGAGACTAAATTTCACTTTCATTTATAACATTTCGGTAGCCTAAAGGCTTCCCTCTAAAACTATTCAAAAGTTGACAGTGTTTGAAGTACATGTAGGCTTACTTATACATGTATTTTGCTGAACATCTACTTAATAAGCATGGTCATTTAGTTTATGACATATGTGGGGAAATCACATTTAATGTCACATTTAAAAAGCAGCTGTCATTTACAACCCACAGGCCTATAGATCCTTGCTACATACTTATGAAAGTATAAAAACATCAAATTGATTCTAAACTACAGTAACTTGGCTAGTGTGGGAGATTCAACCTATACATATATACCCTACTAACCCTAGTATGTAATTAAATTTTCATTATTTTACTTTCATTTTAAGAAGAAAATGATAGGCAAAGATCAGTACATAGACAAAACTCATTTCGAAAGTGTTGTGGTGAAATACATAAAATAAACTATTATATCCCATAAAGAACATTTGTATTCTACGCTTTTGTGGAAGAAGAAAGAGTTATCAGTGCAAGTGAACTGAAAGTAAAATATATTAGTAAATTATAAGGAAATTGAATTTGAAAGAATGGTCTTAAAGAGCTACATTGGAATGTGTGCATATTGACCGTTTGGAGTCAGAAGGGCATTAACCTATGTAATTTTACCCTAATGCCCTTGTGGCTCTCAGCTGATGATATGGATCCTTAACCAGTTGCAGAATCGAGACATAACAAACGTATGATTTTCCTCTCAAATTTCCTGCAGGAAGAAGATTGTTATGGATAATAAACAGATCATCACCATGACATAGATACCCTTATGAATTATAGAGAACTTCCTGGATCTCACAAATAATGTCCACATTGCTTGGAATAAATGTCTGCAGGACTTCCTCACTGAAATTTTTTTCTTCTCCTCTTTGACTATTGGTGTTTTGGACTTAACATTTAAGAAATTTATGGTGATATCATTTTCACTAATTTTTGTATGAAGAAATTTTCAGTGGATAAAGAGGAAGCAAGGACATTTATTATTTCTTTGAATGTGCAAACATTACAAAAGCCTGTTTCCAATGGACCTGACCAGGGACCTTAAGGAATTAAGTGCACATCCCCTGAGAGCTAGAAGGGAATTAAGTCATATATGTATCATGCAAAATAGAATCAGTGCAGTTTAGGTTGTAAGCTGATGAATTATGAATCTTTTGATATTTAACATCTATTATTAATTTGCCTAATTTCATTTCTTCTAGAGTCGTTGTGGCCTTTATAAAATTATCAAAATTTTACAAAATGCCTAAACTTGTATTGTGGGCTTGTTAAGAATTTTTAAAAGCAAAATTTGATCAACAGATAATGTGAATGGGAAATTCCTTACTTTCTGTAAGGAGTATAAATCATCATACTCTGGGATAGAATGACAGAAATTTCTTACATTTCCCTGACAGCTGCTTTTCCTGCACTTTAGCTTTAAATGTGATATGAATAACCTAAGATCATCTTCTGATGTAATGACACACTGATCTTGTTTCAGCAAGAGACAAGGCAGGTAAACAAATCTGCTCCTCTGAGTAGGTTAACATATTGCTATCTGTTCCTCTACGCATCCATCTGTAACTGATAATGTGGAAACGGGCAGATGCGTTGGTGAAAATTGTGTTGTGCTCACACACAGTGATAGTGTCTCATCACATAATTACCACTTCAAAGTAATATTCTCTCTCTTTCTCTTTCTTTTTCTTTGGACTTCCCCCTTGCTCCTCTGTCCTTTTTCTATCTATCTATCTCTCTCTCTCTCTCTCTCCCACTCTCTCCATCCCATTATTTCTCTATGTTGCTCTTCAGTATCAATCATTCAGTCCTTCTCTCCATGTCTTTATCTCTATTTTTGTCTCTTCTTTTTATTTTCTTGCAATCTTTTCCACCCTCTCTTTATTTCTCTGTCTCGTTCTGTGTTTCTGTTCTTCTCTCATGTTTGACTGAACATCTTGCAATTTTCACATCCTTGTAAGTTTCGATTTTACTTTATATGCTGTTAAGTTTACTTCATCCGTCAAATCAGTGATTGAACTAATGAATTTATATTAAAACCATGAAATCAGTGATAAATAATTATGAACTATCAAAATAAGGAGCCTGCATATTGAGTGGAAAGTCTCCAGAAATAACATATTCTCCTTTTTTCTTTTATTTTCAATACTTCATTTATTAGATTATATGTGAACAAAACTGAACATGTGTCAGTTAGATTGATCAAAAAATTGTGTTTTTGAGGATGTTGTGGACCAAATACAAACTGCCTTTATAATTATCTTTATACTGTTATACTGAAAATTTCTGGGTGTATCCAATATGAATGCGGTCATGTAAGTTATCTTCATTTAGTAGTCCCATATACTTCAATCAAGGGAAGTGGTAGCACTAGATACAGGAAGGACACAGGAAGGAAAGCTTGTCAATAACAAGGTCCTTCAGATACGATATCCTAAATATCACTCCCTGATTTTCTAGAATCTGTAAGAAATAGTAAACTTATTCCAAGCATCGACTGCATGCATTGAGGATGTTGTGGGAGGAGGGGGTGGGATGGTTGCGGTTACACCCTTATGTTCGATCAGTGCCCTTCTGTGCCATGGGTTGTATTGGAACTATAAGATGTCTTAACAATTCACTGACAAGCGATTAAGCCGAGCAAACACATGTTTATGTTCTTCATGATCTTGTAAATTACATGTATTACTCAGATACATGTATTATCAAAACTATGGCAGATTTGGTTCTTGTACATTATTCCTCAGATATGTATTAAAAGTATGGCACGTTTGAATCATGTACATTATTACTCAGAGAATTATGGCAGATTTGGTTCTTACACATTATTACTTAGATGAAATATTGAAAGTATGGCAGATTTGGTTTAGCCGATGCCCCTCCCCCCCCCCCCCCCCCCAACCCACCTTCCCTTTCTCAGTGTGGCACTGATATTTCCTGATCACGCCTTTTCTTTTCGTCTTCGATCCATGTCATTGTGCCCATTTTTCTTTCACATAGAAAAGAGAATTTTGTGATATATAATTTTGTGTAGGCCTAAACACGTATATGAAGAAAGCAACATAACGTTGTCAGTTCAGGTCAGATTTACAATGACTTCTGTTCAAGGATCAGATGAATCAGCCAAGATATAAATATTGACAGAGGAGATTAGATGAGCTAATCAAATTTCCTTCTTCTTGGGACCGTGTCCAGCTTAGTCTCTTGTCCTGCCCTAATCACCCTCCATGTCAGCCATCTGACAGTTCAGATTCATGCTCAGTACTGTTCAGATTCTAAAGCACCTACACATACAGGGGTGCTCCAACATATGCTGCTGTGACAATTGCTTTGGGCTTTATTTCGTCAAAGCTGTAGGGTTAGGGTTAAGGTTGCAATTGGGTTTAAGGTTTAATAGGTTTAAGGTAGGTTTAAGGTTAGGTTTAAGGTTAGGTTTAATGTTAGGTTTAAGGTTAGATATAGTATTGGTCCAGCTACATGCCTAGGTTTGAAATTTAGAATCAGTGTACGAAATTGACACAAAGCAATTGCCGTCGGAGCACAAGGGTCATAAATACTAGGTGATTAAAATTTACACATTTGATTATTGATAACTCTTAAGTTGAAACTTGTATCTAAACTGAAATTTGCTTATTTGAAAGTGTGAAGGATGTAAAATTTCTCTGGAGTAAGTTTTATTACATTTCTTCAAATGGCATTCTTAGAATGATAGCTTGTTAATGTTATTACATGTAGGTTTTGACTTCCTGAAAAATGCAGGCCATAAAATATGTGTGTATCAGAATTTGATTCAGAACTCAGCAATAATATACCGGGACTGTAGTGAAATCATACTCTTGGGATGCAGTAATAGAATACTATTAAAATGAATTTTTTTAATGGATGTCTCATTTCCTTGATCTGCGGCCTAGGACCACAAACACAGAATCAAGTAATGCCAGACTGAAAGAGTGTGGTTTGAGAAGGAAAAATCTCCAAATGGACAAGACATATTGACAAGATTGGATTTGCATTTGCTGCCGTTTGTTGTAAAATGATCCAAAAACAGGAAAAAGGAAGTCGTCTTACGATCCTTATGGTCACGGAACGATCAGCCTAAGACACTTCCTTGATTGCAGCCACCCTGTAATTTATCTTCCTGGAACCTTCTCACAGTCGTAACCAGACAATAATTGCTATATGTGGGATCACAGCAGAGTATGTGATATCACAACATGAAGGAAATAGTGCTGTTGTGAGATAATTGCTATCTTTAGTATCATACAGAGATTTGCAACATTGTTTCCATTGTGATACATTTCATATGTAGATCTGTATTCTATGATGTGATTATCTTAATGGTTATGTGTTTGAGGATAATTGCTTTCTTGGTAAATTTCCTTGGGATTTGTTGAAATGGTTCGATTCCTTTTCTGTAATTTCACAAACAGATTATCATTAAAACTTGGCATGATCCAACTTAGACTCATCTGAAAGTAGAGCGGAACATAGAAATGTGACTTATAGTTTTCTTTGATATATCATAAATAGCTAGATCCTACATGTTTTTTCATTATTTCATTCTTGATGGGGTTATTTTTTCAAGACTAGAAAGGGACTCCCTTCCCACTCCTTTCCTTTTCTTATTTTAAAAACAAATTGCTCACAAATGGGAGATATAACGGCTAATTTGCACATATTTCATCAAATTGCCCTTACTGATTTATTATGTTTCATTTGCTCTCAGAGTCCCATCTTTTTTGGTTTCACTTTGTCTCTGTTTTTTCCACATTTCATATCCAGAAACATCTTCTTTGAAAGCGTCAGTACACCTGTATAGAAAAACTACCTTTTACTGAAGACCATCGTTTTAATTTCTTTGCAGCAGTCTGATATGCAGATTTTTACTGTAGTTACGTTTACATTGTATTGTCCTTGTTATTTGAGAGTTGAAATTTGTTTTATCATCTTTACAGGTCTTCCCAGGCTACTATCTGGACTCCTGAGGTCAGTCAGCAGGCAGATTCTGGCATCAATGTTTCAATCAAAGCTAACAAACAGGTATGTCTACTGGGATCATTGACCCAGTAAAAATACTAGGTCCTATTGGTAGATGATGACCCTAACCCTAACCCTATCATTAACCTTAACCTTAACCCTTATCCTAACGCGCTGTAGGGTCAGTAGGACTAGAATCTTCTCTTTTTTTTTTTTTTTAACTTTAAGTTAACAAAACAATGACTCAATAACCACGATGAGGGTTCACCTCAGAGGATGCTCGTTGTTCTGAAACTGCAAGCCGAGCGAACATCGTTGTTAACACCGAAAGTAGATACCGATTGTGTGTACAATACACACACGGTTTCTATGTTCATAATTCATGTGAAGGGTATGACCCTGAAGTTTAACAGAAACAGGTCATCGTTAACTACAAGCTTGCAAAACTTAAAGTTTATTCCGTTCACATGGTCCGTAACTGCGATGGAGGACCACCCACTGCTCGTGGTTTCAGGGTTAACCACAAGCTCGCTTGTGTTCTAGAACTACAAGTAAACTTTAAAGTCTCAAAACTATGAGTCCATTCATACGGTTTGAAACTACAAGATAACTTGAAATTTTGAAACTACAAGCGAAACTTAAAGTTTAGCTCCCATCATGTGAACCTGACTAATGTCCAGAAGTCGGATGCTAGTATCAATGTTTCACTCAAAACTAACAGAGAGATATGTTCATTTCATAGTCTACCATCCATAGTCCATAGGTTCTATAAAACTTGCCCTTTCCCATAACAATGACCCTTTGCCAAATGGCTTGTACATGTAGGACCAGTGGGCTTAAAATCTTATAGTACTTAACCCTCCCCTAACTTTCATTTGCTTTTTACATACAGAGGAAAATTTGTTTGAAGAAAAGTATAAAGAAACACAGTATGGAAACATACGTAGTGTAAAATATGCATATGTAAAGCAAGAACATTCATAGGTATACGTAAAGCAAAGAAATGTAAAAGTAACACGTTTGGGAGGGAATCGCATACTTGTCTACAGTGCTCATACTACGTGTGTATGATATTCACAGGCAAGTGGATGCTCATTCTTTTAAAGCTCATAGACAGTCTCGGTAGCAAAAATCATACTGGCAAGAAGTTTATCTAACATAGTCACAGACTATTCTCCTTTTATCATAAGACACATGTACAAGATTATTCAACATTCCATTCATGGCAAATTTAGTGTAAATATATTTAAGAAACACATGTTAACGGCTTTTCACTACCTCACGCTAAGACTATATCCACCCGAAGGTTCCCCACACAATAAACCCAGCGCTTCGCACTATGTGTAGCGTATTCTATAACACACAGCAATCCTCATGTGAGTAATGTTTGTGGCAGTTGTTTGAATTTACATCCCCTCTTTTTTGGGCCAGGGATTTTTATTACTTTTTACCTCTCATTCGATAAATATTTCACTTGAGGAAGAAAAAACTTCACAGCATCTTAGTTATGTTAGTACCCTGCTATTTATTAAGAAAAATCAAAGAAATCTCAAGAAAACTTTTTGAGGGCTTCCCAAAACTATCTAATACCTTTAAGTCGTCCTGAATCCTTTTGTCACTTTCTCTTTCTGTTGTACAGCAATTCCAGCATGCAGGAGGTAATCACAACGTCAAACCCCGTCTCTTCCCCGGTGGAGGCGGGGGAGCAGCAAAACCCCAGTCAGCCCCCGGCATGGTCCACAAACAGTTCAACTCTCCTGTAGGGATCTACTCTCCCCAGAACATGGCCGACAGTTACAGGGGACAGACGGAAGGCATGGCATCATCTAACAGATAGTAAGAAGAATTATTAAAAGGATCTTGTTTTTGGGGATGGGTAGTTGTCCTGGGGAGTACCCCAAACTTTGTCACACCCTGTGTGGTCCACAGTCATTCTCTAGTAGAGATCACTTCACCCAGAGCGTTGCCGACAGTTACAGTTGCTGGATGTACCGTCACATAGGCCAATAGATAGTAAGAAGTATTAGGTGGGGGGGGGGGGGGGGGTAGGTGTTAGGTAGGGTTGTTGTCTGGGAAGTACACAGGCATCTTTACATAGAGCTTGGCCAACTCTGTTTCAGTGGATAGTGATGTGAGGCATGTTGCTTGTCAGGCAAGCGCAAACCTAATCAATATATGCTGTTACTACCCACTGAAATGATTTCAGTCAAAGTCGGTGTAAACTCCCTCATGAAGAGTACCCCATCGTGGCCTGCTCCAAGTATGGTCACTGAACAATTAAATTCTCTCCTAGGGTTCTACTCTGCCCTGATTATGGCTGACAGTTTCCACTCAATAGACAGAACATGGCACCAGCCAGTAGTAGTAAGGAACGATAGGTTTTAATTTGGACAGAGGAGGGGGGGGGGGGTGGTTGTAGAGTGCAGTAGTTGTCTGGGGGACTTCCCTAATCATAATTCTTGGCGTGGCTCCAAAGATTTCAACTCTCTGCCCAGAATTTACCCAATTAACTGGAACAAAGAGGAGGCATGGCACCAGGCAATAGAGAGTAAGACAGTTTAAAGAGAATTACCCCTGGACTATCGACTCCCTATCACCAGACGATTACCACCCAGACTGTTACCATCTAGGATAATTATTCCCCTTATTCAATACAAACTTTGGCGACTATCTGTCTAGGATGGTGACCATCGTCTTTATGTGTGGGTTTCAAAGCGTTAAGATCATCTGGTTGGTAGTTTTCTGGTTTGGTATTGTGTAATACAATTGTATGTAGGTGTCCAATGGGAGTAACATCCTATATGGCAAATTCCTGCTCAATAAGTAAGTAAGTACTCCTGGGATTTTATTCTTAAAATTACTCCTGGTAATTTCTCTGTCCTCCCTTCAGTGATGATGATCAACAAGCCCCTCCTGCCTGGCAGAAACCATCTGCTTATGGTGCTGGTTCTAGCCAGGGTCCCAAGTCAGCCAGCTTCAAGATTGTTCAACAACTTGCTGCAGAAGATGAAAGAGGTAATTAGAATGCTCTTTAGTTCCATCTCCAGTAGCCTGAACAGGGTCAAGCTTGAGATGTTAGACCTATATAAGTGCTCCTTAAAGAGTCCCAATCACCTTGAAAAAATAATTTGTGTACAGCTGGAATGTATATAATCAACCTCAAAACACTTTTTACCTGGCGTTCTACAGGTTAACCGTTAAGGAGTATTACGGAAATAAAGGAAAACATAAAACCCTCTCGCGTGGTACCCAACTATGAGTTTGGTTCCGTGCGGGCCCTTATTCTATGGGAGCACATACGGATGCGTCAACTAGTCTACTCACAAGTCGCTGTAATATTTATGGGGAGTGTATTTCAACTTGCAATATCTCTTTATAGAATCAACATCTAAAGCTCATATTTTGAATATAGTATTGTGACATAGAACCCCAAACACTTTAAGATGAATGTCAGTTTTGTTACCCTTTTCAGACTGCACCTTGTAAATGTGGATGCTAGAGTAGGGCTACAGAGTATAGAATTCAGGATCGCACCCCACAGTGTGGTAAAAACTGTTGATAAATGGAAATGATGATTAAAAGATGACTGTTGAGAGACTCCATTTTGAAGTTGAAAGAAATATATCTTTCACTTTATATGCCCACTCTCTCTCTCTCTCTTTTCCTCCCTCTGTCCACCTATCATTCCCTTCTCCTCTTTCTCTCCCTCTCTATCTCTCTGTCTGTTCTCTCCATCAGACTATGGTAGTCAGCCAGCCCCCGCCCCAGCCCTCGCCCCAGCCTCTGCCCCAGCCTCCGCCCCAGCGTACGCCCCTGACTACCGACCAGGTGGAACTCGCTCTGTGAGGGCCCCTGTTGCCAAGCCGTCAACTGGGGGCGCTAAACCAGCGAATGCCTTGCCAGTCTGCAACAAATGTAACCAGAATATCATGTGAGTTTCTCACTAGGTGATCTAACATGTGCTTCAGGATGTTCTTGTGAAAGAATATGTCATCTTGTCTATGATAATTGAAAATATTATTCCTAACTTTCTCTCAATCTTTCCCTCTTTTCACTAAGAATTGATTAAGATATAAATGTTTTATGTATTGTTATGTCATGTGATTCTTCTTCTTTGTGGTGGACACACTTCACGGCTGTGATTGTCGTTGTCTTCCTCGGACAACTCCGCTTTCCAATCGTCCGTATCTTCCCTTAAGGTACACCTTCTGTAAGGTTTACAGGCCAATAATTACCTCTTGTTCCAAAACACACTGAGCTTTTGAATGTATAAGGCCTCACTTTCTGAGATACATTTGGCTTGATCTATTGATATTTTTAATAATACTTGTACAACGAACATTATTACCTATATGGGGTAGTTTTACGGTGCATTTAAAATCCATGTTTTGCGCAGTCCGCGAACGACCTAGTTCTGAGCGGTCATCATTCCCTGATATTTTCCCTCTTCCGGGTTTCACCATTCACTTTGTGTACAAAAAGTGCAGTCAACATTGAGCCCGATTAGCATCCACCTTTTCTTGTCAGTGCGCTTTTATTAAAGTGCATACGCGCAGTATTGTGTACGCGTTAAAGTGTAGGCTTAAACAATGGATACGCGCGGTAACAATTTACGTCACAATGGCTTGGCCCAGATTACATACCTGCATGAATAACCTGAAATTAGAGGGACTGACAGGCAAACAGACTTGTTTGTAATTGCTGTAAGATAGGCATAGATCTATACATGATATAGGTAATAATAATAATATTGACTGGCTCTACTTTCGGGGAATATCGAAAATGTTGCCCTTAAAAGAACCATATTGCCCTTGTCTTCGACTCGGGGCAATATGATTCTGTTGCGGGCAACATATTCTGATATCCCCCTCAAGGCCAGTCAATATTATATAATTATTAACCTTGGCAAGCAAATGCAATTTCCCTCCTTTTCTATGAGACATTGGCATTTCTGTATTAGAAGTCAGATTTATTATTCTTAAACCATTCATGCACATGTTCTTGTTTATTCCCATATATTCACAGGGGTCCATTTGTGAAAGTGCGTGGTAACCCTCTCCACGATACCTGCTTCACCTGTGAATCATGTGCCTTATCTCTACGCAATAAAGGTGAGAATTGGTCACCACTCGAATTAACATTCCCTCATCAGTGGTAGGCAGTGTCAAATAGGGTCAACAAACTTTTACCAAAAAGAAAGTCAGTTTTCATACAGAAAATTTGATTGTTGTAATTACTTTGACACATAGAGAGATTATCATATCATATGATAATTTAAAGAAGATTGACAGGAATAAAATGTTCTGAAAATACTTTTAAAATAGCAAGTTATAAGGTTTAAATTTGTTTAAACCTGCACAAAGAGGGAGAGTCTTTCAATTAATTCTTGAATAATATGGTTTAAATGAAACAGATCCCTTATATTCATAAAGCTTTAACTGTCTTTCTGTTAAAATACAACATGTGAATTTTGGGAACGGTATCAGAATAAGAATTTAAAACTTTGAATTGACATTATGTTTATTCATCAATTCGTTACAAATTCCACAGACGATGGCGAGGAAGGTAATGTAAAGAATTATTATCTAAAAACAAGTACAGAAGCATTAATCATTGCTTTCTTTTCTTTTATGATTAATCATTTTCTTCCTCTAACTAAATGGGGCCCACAACTCTTTATAGGAGTTGTGGCCCTGTCTTATAAAGAGTTGTGATTGAATGGAATCGATCGCAACTTGAAATCAATCACAACTCCTGTCTCTTAAGTACACAGTTGCGATTAATTATTAGGTTATGATTGATTCAGATCAATCACAACTCTTTATAAGACGGGGTCGAGGGCCCCGTCTCGGCCTTATTGCTTCAGCTTCAATATTCACTCATATTTCTTACATTATATTTTATTTGATGTGATAAAAAGGTGTATTCTGGGGACCATTCTTCAGCTTTTATATTCACTCATATTTCTGATATTATTATTTTACACTTGATATAATTTCCTTGGGAAAGTGCTTCAGGTTCAATAATAGCTCATGTTTCTTACCTCCCTTTTTTGTTGTTGGATACACTAACAGGGTATTTAAATCCATGGCATTGTGCTTCAGTGTATACAGTGATATTTCTTATATCGTCATACTTTATTTTATAAAATAAAAGGACCTTTTATATCCCTTGGACCATACTTCGTCTTATCACTAATATATATTTCTTACACTATCATGTTTTAAGTGATTTGATAAAAGGACCTCTTTATATTCCTGGGATTGTGGTTAATCTTATACACTGATGTTTCTTACATATTTTATGAGATATAATCAACATAAGGACCTTTTTATATTCCTGGGATTGTGGTTAATCTTATACACTGATATTTCTTACATTATCATATATTATGTGATATGATCAATAAAAGGACCTTTTTTATATTCTTGGGATCATGCCTTGGCTTATTGGTTATGTCTTACATGATCTTATTTTTATTTCATATAATAAAAGGGTACTTAATGGCAGTGCTTGATAATACTAGCATTCCATCAGCTTTACACAGCTTTGATAACCATAACAGCCATCGTAACTTTTAACTTTAGGCTTCCATGTGCGTGTACATGCACATGGGTATTGCATACGCACAATCAAACTGAATATCTACCTTAGATGCTTACTACTATCACATTAACCCACTATTGAATCTAAAGTACCTCTATATAATTATTTTTTATTGTTGCGCTTGGTGCACTCACATTTCTATCATCACGTCATGATGTCATAGCGTTAAAATATAACTTTTCATGTTCATACGTCCAAAGTTTCAAATAATTTTTTTAAAAGTGGAAAGAACTGCAGAAAGAGGTCTTAGTTGCTGCAAACTGAGGTTAGGGATAGATATGATCTCTGTATTGAAACCTCTTTATGGATTCAGTATGTTTTATTATGATAATGAGGTAAGTAAATATTACTGAATTGATTGCTTAGAATGACATATTTTTCTCTGAAATGTCAAAGAAAATCGCTGGACCTTATGTTGTACGACACATGATTTACCGACAAATTTGCTCTCAGCCAATCAGATGCAAGGATTTCAGTAGCTTATAATAGTTATTGCAACTTGTCATTGATGACAAATTTTATGAAACAGGGCCCTGGGGTCACTAAACCAGGCACTATACCTCTTCCTAACCCTAATACCATAGTCACACCAACAAGACCGACACCAGACCGACAACTGACCGAACAAACAGTTGGATGTATGACATTTACTCCTGCGACAATTGCTCCGGTCTAACTTTGCCATGCTAATCCTAAATCTAAACCTAAACCTAACCCTAACCCTAATCCTAATCTTCACATTGTCCTGAACAATAAAACAAATCGTGACCTTGACCTTATTTTTGACCTTTCGAGATATGGACTGTGGAGCAAATGTCGCAGGAGCAAATGTCGGCGTCCCAAACAGTTACATTGCCACCAATAGCCAAGAATCGGTCGGTTTAGAGTCGGTGTGGGGTCGGTTTGGCAGTGTAACTGTGGTATAAGGATGAAACCTAAACGTAACGTATCCAAAACACAATTGCAATCCTAATCCTACCTCTGTATCTTTGAGGAAACGAAGCCTGGAGCAATGGTCGTAGAAGCAAATGATGGGTCCACAGAGCTTAAAGGGTACCAATCACCTTAACAAATTAATTTGTCTACAATTAGAAAGTATAAAATCAACCTCAAAGTACATTTTACTTGGCATTCTATAGGTCAGCTGTTACAGAATATGAAGAAAATATGGGATAACATGAAATGTGCTTGCAGAACCCAACTCTGACTTACGTTCCCTGCGGGCCCTATTCTTTGCGAGCGTGTAAGGTTGCATGGACTAGTCCAATAACAAGTCGCTTTTTCATTTATTGAGTGTGTACTGAAACTAATTCGATATCTCTTTATAGACGTAATATTTAAAACCCATATTTTGAATATAGTATAATTACCGGGAACCTCTAACATACAGAGCAATTTATTTTTCATACTTGGTACCCTTTAAGAGCTGTATGTACCTCTACCTGTATCAGGATCCCTACCATTATTATTCTACCTAGGTGAACATTTGTAACAAATTATTTTCTTCTTTTCCTATATTTTCTTCATCCAGGATTCTTTGTTATCAATGAGAAGCTCTACTGTGAATCCTGCAAAAATCGCATCCAGCGTCAGTAAGTCTTGAACAAAGCCTAAACATCCACCTGTAAAACAAGGGCTAAGTAAATAAAAAGGGGGCAGACTGCTTGTCTTTTGTTGGAAATAAGGTCTGGTTTTTCAATATCATATCAGAGAAGTGATTCTAAAGGACAGGGTGGACATATTTTGTTAAAATCTGAATTATTTTTTACCGTAGGCAGTAAAATTTGCCCAAGATTTGAAGCAGATACACATAAGATTTGAACTACCAATGGGTTGATTTTTAATCCCAAAGAGCAACAAGTGTGCTTTCATTTTGAAATTTGATCCCACAGAAATTATTTTTAGCCCCCTTCAGCCAATACAGGATATGACCCTGAAATGTGACTTTTGAAAAGTCCATGTGTACTTTTATGTTTGAAGTAAGTGTTTGAGATTTAGTTGCGACATTTGGGTATCAAGGGGGAAAAGCTGCCCATGGTGTGATAATGGTATTCAATGTTGAAAGAAGTTAAGGAATCCTGATTCACCTGAGGGGCTAGTAGTCCTTGTGTTCAACCTGTGGAAAATATGCAATTTATGAATGCAGCGGGGAAAATAAGTTGGTTGTGAACAAACTGAAGCTGTACATGTTTCTGTAATATGTTACTGCATAATTGAAGGTAGAGTATGATTAGAGGTCCCGCCAGTCCTCTGCTCTGAAGAGGTTGTCCAGCCTACACTGAATTTCTCAGTAAAGGATATGTGTTGTCTTCAAGTGATGTACGTGTACATGTAAAAGCATTACCGCTATACAGAGATGGCACGAATGGATGTGAGCAAGAAATTGCCATGAAAATGTAGGTAATTTACACATTTTTAGCCTCAAGTTAATTTTGAAATTATGCAAGAGGTTTATGTTTTGCTCTAGTGAGAAGCATAAATGACCTTTAGTGCTTTGAAGAGTGGGGATCTTTTTTCTCTTCTTTTTAATAAATAATTTTCATAGACTCCAGACTTATGGCATCAAACTGAGGTGTCCTTTTAAAAAACAAAAAGGAGGCAACCTATTCTCATCACAGAATAAGGAGGTAAAAATGGTATGCCATGATTTTGGTAAATAAGGAGAAAATGTGTCGGGAAGGAAGCATTATGCTTCCTAAAGCTAATGCCATCTCAACTTTGATGCGGTACAGATTGTGTGATGGTCATAAGTCACAAATATTGTTAGTGGGCATCAACAGTGGATGTTGATCAAAGGGTATATATTCAAATGACAGATTTTGAATCTGGTAGAGTTCTTGAAATTAGACATTTTCTTTCTTTCTTTTGGATATCATAGAAAGGAACAAAATATTGACATTGCTTCTGAATACACTAAAATAAGACTCTGTCTATCCCATGTGCTAAATGCTGCAAAGATAGTATTCTAGTCTAATCCAAATGGTCTCGTGGGTCTGTATTCCATCTATGCTGACTTCAACTCTCCTTGTGCGAATGGGCTAGTGGAGTATGATTTTGCTTGCCCATGAGCATTTGATTCTCATGGACAAGTATGTAAGTCAGTTTGTAACCTCAGCTTTATTTCCTTCTTCTTTTGTTGGTTACAGGTCACACTTTTGTAAATTCTAATTTCAAGTACATTTTAAACTGAGTAGCAGTGTACTGTAGCAATTATTCAGTGTTAAAAGTATTCTTTTTAGCAGAAGAGCCAGAAGATATAATATTATTGTGACAGAAGGGGAATGCCTTTAGAATGCCACAGTGCACAGCCTTCCCCCCTCCTACATGTAAAATATGATATCTTTTGATATATTTTCAACTCAGATTCTTACCCCGAAAGTCTGAAACTGCATACTGCTACTTTGTACCTGTCAATCCAACCTCACACCCTCACTTAAAATATATATGCCACAAAATGAGCATTTGCTATCTCTGCACTTGAGCTTGATTTATGCCATGCCTTGCCAGTTAATACTGCTTAATATTGTATTCATACATCTTCTTGAATTGCCAAATATGCGATTATGAACTTCATTAGTGCATTGACATGCGATGTAGAGCCCGTCTTCTTGTAGTCATCCCACCTATGAATATAGCATGCTGGCAATGACTGCAGAATATTTATGTGATGAATATCGCTTATTTCAATTTTTATTTGATTCAATATTACTTTATGTAGATACCGGTACTCAAATTATATTCATGAGTGTTCATTACATCAAAATGAATGTCACTCTATCTTCAACCAATCCTAGACTTGTACCCTCATTCTTGTCTTGAATATTCATGAGCATAATGTCTTCCATGATACTTATATAAGTGTATGTTTTGCTCACGCTTTACAAAGATTTTGTCTTATACTTGTACATTTAGCAATATATTTATTATTTATTTATTATTGTGACATGTATTCATAAAAATCATGAAAAAAAAAGAATCAAGACTTTAGCTATATCTTTCCGAAACCCAATCCCTTTATGAATAATCCAAGTGAACAGTTGTATTTTATTTGGTTATATGTATTTGTTATTTCTTGCTGAAATCCATTTATAGCTATATAAAAGTGCTTATTTATTTTATTTATAGTACCTATTCTTTGTAGTACTTAGTAAATGCTATCACTTTCTATTCCATTAGGAAATCCAATCTGAGCGCTTGAAAAAAGACTCATTTCATCCTTCTATGAAGTCAGTCATAGTTCGTGTGACACATTATTTTAATTCTTACTCCAGTTAACTTTTTCTCAGTTTTCATGGTTGACAACTTTGTGAAATCTCTTTCTTGGAAACTTAGTCTTGAAAGAACAATGAAGTTATTATTTTTCAAAACATACACTCAAAATGGTTTTTGTTAGATGTAGCACTAGTGACCAACAGGAATAGCAACGTGCAATGTTTTAATATTCCTGTCTTTTCAATATTTACTGGAAATGTCTTCAAATCATGACCACTCAGACCATTCATGTTGATTTTAGATCTGAAAAACCAGATCGTTTTGAAGTTTTTGGAATTGAAAGCTGAAGAATTAGGGATAGATGTAAAACTTTTGTTTTCAGAAGATGACAAAGGGAAGAGATCATTTAGGTTTTTGTATATACTAGATTGAAGATCATATGTAGCGAGACTGTTGTTTATCCTTTCAGTTAGAATATTTGAAGAAAAAAAAACTAGAAAATTTTGATTTTGAATCTAATTGTGTGAATATTACTTTCTAGTGGTAGTACCAATGAGGTTGTCAAGAAGAGCAATATGATATATATTGTTTCAAAGAAACTCAACGTAGGGAAACTCCTTGAATGATAGAAATATGTTTGTATTCACTCAATGTCTACTCTGTAACATTGATAATGTAAAAACATTTGTTCTCCACATAGCCAATAAAGAGGCGTATTCAATTATTTTCTGTTTATTTTTATTTCATTTTACTATTTGGGGCAATTCTGTTTAAATCACATTTTCTGGGAGGTTTTTATGCTATCTTTCAAAAAAAGTAATTTTCTCAGTTGTGCTTTGTTTGTTTTTTACTTTACTTTTAATAGCATAATGCTATTTTTTTCATACATATGAGATTGGTTGATCTCCTCTCATCACCCAGTGTTCATCAAATTAACATCAAAGTGTTTGCTTTGTGCCGCTGTGCTCGCCACTAAGATTATAGCACATAAGAGCTTACTTGTCTCTAAATATAATTGTATAGAAAATAGAAATTCAACAGTTATCAAATTCAGAACAGAGATTTCTGATCTTAGATCAGATTAATAGATTAGTGAAAAACATGGCATTGCCCCAAATGCTAGTTTGATGGACTACCTATAGTTTATGACAGTGGTGGATCCAGGGGAGCGTTTCATCAAGTGTCTTGTCAGTGATTTTTACTGACAAATTTGCTCTCAGCCAATCAGATGCAAGGATTTCAGTAGCTTATAACAGTTGTCGGTAAAAATCACTGACAAAACTCTTGATGAAACGCCCCCCAGGTTTCTCCAACTAGGGGGAACAGACAGAGGCTCGGACAATGGAAGTGGGGGGGGGGGGGGGCCTGGCACTTTTTGTCTGCCAAACAAAAGATGCCCCACCTGAAAGTGCTGACAAGCAAAATAGAAATGATAATAAAAATGTGATACATCACCAGGGGATGCATCAAGTCTATAAATACATGTATCTGACCAGCAAAAAGGGAAAACATTATTTGAGGAGCATTATTACATCTCCAAGAAAAAAAGAAGTTACACAAGTGCAACTTTCCTGAGCTGTATTTTAAAGGTACATGTACATGTACGTATGGCACATTTGGTTTGGAGGGGACAGGCCATGTGCCCCCTGTGGCCCCCCCCCCCCCCCCCCCCCCCTCCTCCTGGATCTGCCACTGTTTGAGATGTTGAAGAATGTCTGTTTTGCCGTCTGGCATGCTTTCTGTTTGATCTGTATTATTGTTCAGTAATTGTGATTAGTATAGATCCACCATTTCCCGATTCCTTTCCTGTCTGTCTGGAATGTCTTGTTTATGGAACCTTCCCAATGTTCCGGAGTATTTCTTGATGAAACAATACCTCTTAAACCATTTGTTTGAAAGTGTACTTTTCAGAGAAATATAGTACAGTTAACTCTGCATAACTCGCAGTTGCTTAAGCCAACCTTCTCTAAGTTGAATCAATTTTTTGACCAAACTATGCAAAACTTGTGTTATTTACATTTCCTAAGTTGAAGTTTTTATAAGTCAAACTATTTCTTGAGGTCCCAACAGATTCAACTTCTGCAAAGTTAACTGTATTTTACATATAGAAGGTACATGTATAGTGCATGGCATAATAGATACCGGTACAACATTTTCCTTGAAAATACCCTTCATGGCTTTAAGATCAAGTAGGTGTGTGCGGGCGTTGATCTGACACATGCTCAAGCAACATATGCTCTACGTTTTTATTTTATCAAAAGATGTAGGGTCAGGGTTATCGTTTTAAAGATAGAGTCGAGTTCTGGTCATGTGATTACACTGCGTCAGAAATGGTTTCAATATATTTAGGGAAGGTTGATTATGTCTACTTTTGGAAGCATCAAAATGAGTAAAAAATTGACCCAGTCTCGCTAAAAAGCACATGCACTGTACACAGAAATGGGTGTGTGGGACCGCACACACATGTAGCATGAATGTTTGGGATTATCGTTATTGTTATTGTTATTGTTATTGTTATCTGTGATATGTGTCCATCGCTTTTAGGGTGCGTATTATTTTGAATCACTCACGATGGTTATTCCTCTTCATTGTAGTCTATTTGAGGATTAGGGTTAGGGTTCTGGACAAGATTAGCCTGACTCTGACTCTACAACGTCCATGTGGAGAATGTGCATGCTGCCCTCTATGTGTGAGTTTTTAGTCCAGTGATGATGTGCTCTCAAGGGTTTGGAAACCCCTAATTGTGCATCTAGGGTTTCCAAATTGAGTTATCGTACCTGACCCATCGTCATCAGTTAGCTATGTTATTGCCAGATGTCGAGAGCTTTCTGCAAAGCAAAAGGAATTTTCCCCCCTCTGTTGCTCCAGCTAGCTTTCTTAAGAAAGCTCGTCCAAAAGACAGTGAAGATTCTTCTGTTATGAGTGTCTGTTGCAAAAGCTGAAAGATATAAGCTGAAAGCTTTCAAGAGAGAAATTTCATTCCACCTTTCTTGCAGTGTTCAATGGAAAAGAAAATAGCTGACATAACCGAGCCATTTGCAATGCTAAAGGAATTCTCCCTACTGCTCCAGCTAGCTTCTTTTTTCTTTTTTTTTAAACAGAGCTTGTTTCATAAGAGAGCAATTAAGATAATTTTCCTGTTCTATGAAACCATTACAACAGATGGCTAGAGAATATAAGAAAAGATTTCACAAAAGGGGAATTTAGTCCACTATTCATGCTTTGTTCAATGAGAAAAAAATGAATAAATGGAAATATTAAGATAGGAGTATTTCACACTTCTTGAATTTCTATCCTTGCTTGCCTTCTTTGGACACAAGAAGAACTCAACTTGCTATTTGAAAAGAGAATTTAAACCAGCCAGAATGAGCCAAATTCTTATGTCCTTCATTATTATCCTATCCACATTGATATTATTGTCCCTTTTAAGTTCATTTGCAAAATAATTGTTTCTAATGGGAACATGTTATAGATCCAAGCCATCAAATTTTGTGGGGGTGTGCATCATTGCCATATTGTTGTTGTGTGTCTGTGATGCATGTCAAGATTTCTTGAAAATGATGTCATGATTGTCATGAAAGTCATCTGATCCAGACTGAAAGTGGAAACCGTGGTTTAAGTTAAGATTATGAAAGATGAGCCTATAAAGTATCAGGGACCCCCTTGCGGTCGGTCGTGTGGCGGTACTTAGGGGCACCCCTGTATGAGTTGACTGAACCGTTGTGAGGGGAGGCGATGACATTGTGATGTAGATATATAGGTCAGAGCAAAAGATGGGGAAAAGCTGATGCCATTGAAATTGAGTTTAATGATGTTGCCCCCTCGGGTAGATCGGTATGTGGATGGTGATTGACGGCCCAAGATGCTCTTCTTGAGCTCAAATTGGCCACATTGGATTGATGTGGAGGGGGACGAGGGAGAGAAGGAGCGGCGAAAAAGTTGAAAGCAGCGGGGATGAGAGCCCAAGATGTTGCCTACTGCCTGTGCTGTGAACCTTAACATTCTAAACATGGCCGTCAAGGAAGGGGGCTACTGTCTTTTCCGCCGGGATTGGGGTTAATTGGATAGCCAGTTTGTTTCCCCGCGTGTATAGCTTGTAGAGAGCATCGTCATTGGGCATCGGCATCATCATGTTTTTGCTACGCCTGGGCTCATCTACGGCTACTACAAAGTAAATATGGCATGATATTCATTGAATCCGATTACCCTCGAAGCCTGGAGTGTTATGAAATGGATTATATTTGTTGATTTGATTTTATCTTTTGTTATAGATTGCCTGCAGTGATTCCTCTCATGTTACACAAACCTTCACCTCTGAGTCTTGTATCCAGACACCAGTGTGTTCTTATACAACTTGAGTAATAGTATTATATATTCATAATGTATGTATGAATTGCTGCTGCTCTTATCAGTTCTTAAAGGAGAATGAAACCATGGTGAAATATCCATTTTAATGAAAAGAGAGGATTAAGAGAAGTAATTTTTAAAAATTTTCATCAAAATCAGTTACGAAATTAAAAAGTTATGAAAGTTTGAAAAGTCTCAATTTACTTTCTATGGTGATCCTCAAATTGGCAATTTTGCTTCATTTAAACATACTGTAAGAAGCTTAATGAAAACCAAACAATTTACAAAATAGGAGATTTGCCAGAGAATTTGTATTACTTGTTGATAAATTTTGTAAGAAATTTTAGACCAGTTTGAAAGCCAGCCTTATATTCAGGCATGGTCAAGTCTGCCTTTTGTCAACATCAAACCTCCTTGTTCTTGTCATGAAATAAGAATCAAAAGTAGAGATACTTTATTCATAGTTTTGTGGAATATTTCTTTTTGGTAGTAAAGCTTTGAAAAAAGGGGCTTTTGAACTTTCCTTTCTCCCCCAAGCATTTTGTAAGCGAGGAACTGTTTGGGAATTCCCCTTCCTCATAATATTGATTATAGTGTGTTGGATAAACACAGGCATATTAATATATTCAAGATGCTATAGTCTAGAAATGATATTTATCTTTTCCAGACCCTTTCATTTCCCACTCAACTTTCTTTCTCATCAAATTTTAATTCTGGTTATTGAAAATATGTGATTGTGTAGAGGTTGTTATGTTTTCTCTTCTCATAGTTATCTACCCTATTTATTTTCTCAATGGAAGTGTTTTGGCTGTAAAGAGTGATTTTATTTGTTTGTTTGATGAATATTTTGATTTTTATTTCAACCTGTTATCTTTCTGTTTTATTATAAGAACGAATGAGTTTTTGTGATCATTTGATCATTTCTTGGCATATTTTGTTCAGAATGTGTGGTATTTTTCATTCTTTTGTCCTTTGGTATTCTTTAGCATGATTTTCTTTAGCTTTCATCTTCAAAACTTTCTTCTCTTAAGAAATCAAAGCAAGCCATCCAAAGTTTAAAAGTGACCTGTTAGACAAGTATAGTGAAATAAAATCAGATTAACCAGTTAACTCCTGAATTTCTAAATTTCCATAGGCTATCCACAGGGACCACCCAGATCCCGTGGGCAATGGGTTGAAATACAGTTAGATTAACAGATTGCAAACGTCATTGCCTTAGACCTACACAAACGTACCTGGAAGCTGTCTTTGCCCGTCACCTTGCATATTAAGTGTCGGATATTAATCATCATTAGTACATCAAATGGCATATCGGCCTTCATAATGACCCGTAGGAATACATTACTTCTCTATTGAGCACTGCTGTTGTAGCACTGCAAGTTTTCTACTTTGTGTGGATAGGAGGTGGATGATGCATATAAAATTTTTGTTAGCCTGAGTTTTGAGTTCTGAAAATCTTTGCTATATGTGAGCATGCTCAAGTTCTGAGTTTATGTTTAAGAAAAACCCCCAAAGAATGGACCCTTGTTTTGTGGCAATGCAAATTTGTACAAAATCTGTATTTTTAAAGAGTGACTTTTGAATTTACAGTGAGATGCCACTCTATCTCTAGAAGTTTTGGTATGCGTTAGTGGTGTATTGTGGTGTATATGGGTATTTCCACAAATAAGGGTCCCAATTTGTGACATTCTTGGTGTCCCGCTTACATAAGGAACGCACTTGTTTTTTTTTGTGGCTCTGGGTAGAGAAAAATAGTGGAATAAGATTGAGTACTATTCTAACAGTGAAGATGCAATATGTTATGCTCAGAATCACTTTGCAGTCTTCCTCCACGATTAGCATCTTATACTCAGAGCCACAAAAACCTGTGTGTTCCTTATGTAAGCGGGACACCAAGAATGTCACAAATTGGGACCCTTATTTGTGGAAATACCCATATGCAGATTTTACATTTTTTGCTTTTTTTCTGCTTTTAATGAAATCAACTTGATATCAGGGTGGACTTAATTCCCCTTTAATTTAAGGACCAATCTATGGATGCTACTTGCAAGTATTCTTTGGATTCTATTAAACTAGATACATTAAATTACATTTTCCTTCATTGTTGCTGATTTATATAGCCGATTATGAAAAATTCCTGGTTATGTCATTTTTTTTGTTTGTTGTTTACTGTTCACTTGCATTTGAATTCAATTGAAGTACAGACATGTGTACAGTGCATGAGAGGGTATAAATAAAGTCCATTAAATCACAAACATTCCTTTGTGGATAGAATTTCTAAACAATCATAAATTACAGGTCTGGTTTAAATCAATTTTAATTGGGGGCCGTCTACATGTGCGTATTTGTATAGCAATATTTAGATAGGGGTGGCTACAGGAATTTTAATTCACATAGTTTTAAATGTGGAAGAGTGTTATTTTCTGATATATAAAAAAGGAACATTATGAGGAATGTTGTAGTCATAGGAGTGGTAGTATTTGGCTGTCACTTTTATCTCCATAAACATTCAGTGATGAAGAATGTTTTAAATCATTTAGTCTTGCAGAGAATATTTCTCCATTACAACTTTAAAGATAAATTTGAGTTCTGGGGCCCGTTGCACAAAACTTGCGTTTGAACGCAACTCGGGAAAATCAAACGCAACTTTATTTTCAGCCAATCAGAAGTGCGCATTAAGGACTTGCCTTTGATTTTTAAGAGTTGCGATTAAACGCAAGTTTTGTGCAACGGGCCCCTGGTCATGCAATTACATTGTGAAAGAAACTGTCTCAGAGCAATTGGGAAAGGTTGATTGTATAGTACATAAGAAATGGTGTATGCTGTAAGGTTTTGAAATCACCAAAGTACCAAGAAATTCACTCAATCCTGCTGAGAGTCACATGCACTGTACACAGAAATGGGTATCTGAGACAGCACACACCTGTGGTATGAACGTTCAGCCCGAACATTTCACCGGTTTCTTGTCATATTTTGAATATGAGGGCATTTGAAGAGCAATCCTTTTCAGGGAACATTTCTAATGTGATGTTCTTCCAAACTGATATAAAAGGAATGAGAAAGCTCTGTTATTTTTCACCTTTCCCAGAACTCGACCTTCCCTTTAAGTTGCATGGATTCATGAACCTACGGGGCCAGGAAGACTAATGCCTTCCCCTTCCATGCAAACTTTTTGTTGCCCATATTGCTTGTATTATTTCTCAGGTTTTCCCAGTCCTTCCATTTCTTATCTGCTTTAAAGGAAACTATATGTACCTTGTTTTTATGCTTGATTTCGCGTTCAAATGTGCATTCAAAATATCTTGGGATGGTTAGGATTGATATTAGTAGAAATTTAGTTTTATGCTTTATTTTCATGTGTAACAGTATATAGTAATACTATTATTTTTTCTAAAGTATGGCCATCAAACTATTTTAAAAAAGAAGATAGTTTTCGTAATACGGTTGTATCGTAGGGTGGTACATTTTGCCATATACAGCCCCGGAAAATATTATTAGACTAGCTACTTTTAAAGACCTATATGGAAAGTGTTGGCTACATCACTACGATTTCTACTAACTAATTCATAATATTGGATGACTACTCCCCAATGCAACTGTCCTGGGGATATTCTCCAGGGGTAAGGAGTTTGGAAAAATTTTCCTGGCAGTAGTGGTCTGGGGATAATCGTCCAGAAACTTGGAAGTATGCCCAATTTTCTGGATAAGCCATGTTCTCTCCTCAAGAGGCAGTTTGTTTAGTTCTTGTTGGAAAATTGCTACATTTGATATAGCATGCATGCCTCTTGACATGCTGTCCACAAGATGTTGATTTTTTTTTCCTCCTCACAACAGCTCATTAATGGTGCAAGAATCATTTCTTCTTTAATAACTTTATTTTTCTATTGTCTTTTTTTTGGGGGGGAGGGGGTCACTCACAGTAGAATAATGAGCAGGCCATAGTGCTAAGACCAAAACAAGTAACAGTAGACAGTCATCCTGTCTGACATACATAGTCGATTAGGTGGTCCAAAACTCTTTCTCATAAGAAAAAAACAGGGAGGGGATAATTGTCTGGCAAAATTTGTCCAGAGCATTTTGTCCTAGCTGTAGTTGTCCTAATGGTAATTTTCCTTGAGTAATTGTCATAGTGGTAATTGGTCTAGTTAGTAGTAGTCCATTAATCATGAATTAGCTTCTGATAATCATTTTCCTAGTTCCATAGACAATGGACTTAACACTACTTATACATACCCCCAAAATGTAGCTGGTCTAATTATTTTTTCCAGGGCTGTACATGTATATATATATATGAATTAGGATATTAATTACAACAGGAAAGCACTTTGCTTTCGTTGAGCTAGTTTTAACCGAATTATTGTCAAATGTCATGGAGGTTACATTAAAGGGATTTGGTAACTTTGTGGAGGCTTGATTTAACCCTTTCAGGACAGGAATTATTTAAGGGCTAAATTGATCACGTTTTTTTCTTCAAATTGGCAACAATAATATTTTTCTGTTAGTGCTACATGGTTCTAATAAAATGTAATGTCTTTGAAAACATTATACATGGTTAGAAACTTTGTCGAAAAGTTGGAAAAGTGGCCAATTTCGATAAAAAACAATGATTTTGAATCTCTCAATGTGTTGCCAATTTAAGGATTTTAAAGCTTAATCTCCTTTTTTAAATTCCTGGCATCGAACACAATGTGGTCATGTAACAAAAATGGACATAGTGTGTGCAGAAATTTTTGCTCTTTCTACTCGTGCATCTGGTATATTTTTTAGAGCTCTGGATCAAAAGTTATTGAGCCAAACCACAAAATGTGGTCAATTGTCTTGAAAGGGTTAATAAATTGTTGAATTTTGATATCTGTCTTGTATAATGATGTTCAGAAGGATAAATAGATAGCCAGGCATAGAAAAGTTTTCAAATATATAATGCTATTATTAAGATATCTATGACTGAATACATTTACGAAAGCGTATGGTCATACGCTTTAGTCTAACACTGAGTCTATGGGGGAAAATGAGTCTGGCATTTCTGGTCACTTGCATATGTTTACTTTTGTGAAGCACATGATGATTTTGAAGTGTTTTTTTCCCCCTGGGCTTCATTTTTACACCATATTTCATACATTGATAGCATGAAAGGCCAGGCAGCTCAGATTTTACCAAGCCTCTACATAGTTACCAAATCACTTTAAAGAATGAATTATAAAGGATTTTAAATTCTACCCTATTGTACCTTATTACCGCAGAGATAAACATGCATGAACTTGTCATCTGTGGCAGTATATGTTTCCCTATCCTGCATCTGTCATGTTAATTTTGTCTTAAAGTACACATTCAAAGAAAATCACAAATATGATAAATAATGTATCACTAGAAACTGGCAAGTTAACAGATAGCAATCGTATCAGTTTAAAGTCAACTACATATCAGGTAATTAAACAATAATACAAATAAAACTACCTCCCAGCATCTGCGATATACAAGCGCTTCGCCAAAAAAATAACGTTTCAATGACGTCAATAAAGGGAACAATCCTGTCCAAGCAGACGACGTCCCATAAAGAATGAACATAAGTGCAGTGCAGTTATTTCTCAAATTATAAAGAATTTAGTGTATTCAAACGTGCCCATATTTCACACCATTCTAAAATGGGAATGAAACAGATTCTGATTACTGAAATCTTTTGTTTGTAAATATATAGGATGAGGGTTAATGAACAATCAAAGAAACCACACTTTCAAATTGAAAAGCCCGCTGAATGATTGCAAGGACGGTATTTATCCCTCATTCAACGCCGAACGTCCAGCGGTGTATGCAGCTGTGAATGAAATGGCGTCTATTTTGTTTACAAGCAACTGATTCCTTTATTCTTGTAACGCTTCATTTTCCATCCAAATAAACCCATGCACGGGGTTTAGAGTGAGGCAATATATGGATTAAACATAATAGACTAATGCTAGTGAAGTGAAATAACTGAGGAGAAGATGACAAAACAGGCACTGAAAATATGTGAGATGTTATGGGACATCGTCTGCTTGTGCAATTAACGTCCTCCCTTTGACGTCACACATTTCAGCGGCTTTCAGAGAGCTGTTCAGGTGCTATGTCGGGGCTGTATTTTAGCAATTTGTAATTGATAATAATCATTACTTCGAATGTTTGCAAGCGTCGAATTTTGACAAACTTGTCCGGTCTAAGCTTCACCTACGCAAAAATGAAAATTAAGTCAGTTTTAAAAATCAATGAATATCTACTTTAAGTCTACCTCTCCCTCCCCTCCCCTCCCCTCCCCTGATAACCCTGAGCATGAGACAGATTATCAGGAGGAGATAGGGGCCATGCTGCCTCAATCGCATATATACATGTATCTATAATTTCCATGTGTTCTTGATACCCTCCCTTGTATAATGATTTGTGTTGTTTCAATTATGTGTTGAAGTAGGTACCAACTACCCAACACAGTGAACCAACTCTGAATGCAATATTTTAATATACTGAAGTCTAAACATGAGATGACGAATTAAATGACATGTTGAATAAAAAGGAAACCACTGTTTTAAACTTTTGAAATGACCTTCCTTTTATTCCCATTATTTATCTTTAAATTGTAGTAAAATAAAGATGATATTAAAACTGTTTTGTTTGGTATGCACTCTGACAAATACTGAGATAGCCAAAAAACAAAATAATTTATGGTTATTCAGATATATGTATTGTTGCTAGAATTCAAGCTCTATATTTTTTTCAATCTGGCTCTGAAAAATGTTTATCCGTAGGAATTCTTCAACTTTCCTTTAAACCCAGTCTATAAGATACCTTACTCTACCTCATATCCATTTACGATGATATCGATGGTAGGATAATGATGGCAGGGCTTGCATCTGGCAGCAGCCATCAATGTCATTAAAGACCCATTCTCCACATCCCTTGATAACAATGAATTATTTCATTACTTATTTTGATAGACCTGTACATGAGTAATATTTTTTTTTAAATCACAAAACTTGCTTATTGGTAATTCAAACATAATGAATATCCTGAAGTGATGTGATTTTTTGTGGATAAAATTTTTTGTAATGAGTTGTAAAAGGAGTTTTCGTTCAACTGTTGCCAGTTTGTGTATCTAAGGTACGGTTAGATTATCAAGTCGTATTAGGTATAATTTGTGATATGCTTATTGCCAATGTAAGCATGTATAGTTTTTTTGTTGTATCATAAGAGTTTTCCATGTTTAATATGAATAGCTTGAACAAATTTGATAAAGTTTGGATGAGGTCCCTTTCTCCAAGTGACATATACTCAAATTGGCAATCGGGAGGAATGCCAGCGTGTGTGATAGTATACTGATACACCACTGAGGATGGCCCCATCGGTATGGCAGCTATGCCGTGGCCTTTTATGCCTGGCATAGACCATCCACTCTACTCTACTCTCCTGAACGCCCTCCCCTTCTCAAGCATACACCCGCAGTAATTTGCGTATCGTAAGGCTCCGTCGCCTGGCCAAGTCTTGTCTGAGAGCTAATAATCCAGAAATTTTGGCACTGGATAAACATTGGACCTTGCTTGGTATATTGGATAGATTTTTGGTTGTTCACTTTGGTAAGGAGCATGACTTGTTTTTAATCCGTCATTCCGTTTTTGCGGTTGCTTGCTCTTGGCGCATTTTGAGTGAGTAGGTCCACATCTACCGCGGATCTCTTTCAACATGCATCTTGCTGCGGGGAAGCTTGATACAGTTGTCCTAAACAAACCCCTGCCACATACCTTCCTTTATAACCATCGCACTCTGTTTCTTGGGAGTCTTACTCATAAGATCATCATTCATTGTCTGTGATCTTTGACCTTTGACCTTGGTATGCCCTCGATTCAAGAGACTCTTGAAGGAGGCTCACAAGAGAATATGATCCTCCCCATATGGCATTATTCCGCCAATGTCATTTGACACTTTCTATTCCTGATGTTTAAGAATGTGCATGGCATTTGACAATTCCGTTTCCACATGTCGTAAAATGTATTCTTAACCTTGATAACTAGAAGGCTCTTTTCATCAGTGCAATTGACTAGTTCTTTCTTTGTTGTTGATATGTTCATACCTTTTTATCAATATGTATGCCATGCATGTTTATTTCATGGACCTATTGTCTGTCAAAGAGTTGGTTTCTTAAATTAAGAGATTGACTGTTCTTGGTTTATTGGTGCAATTTGCACATTGTTCGAGACTTTGAACATTCTTTGGATTATTGAGTTCACTCTCCACATTCTAGTACATGTTGCTACTCTGTAGCTAATTTTTGAATGTCTTTCTAATATAGATTGTGCATGACTGCAGACAACTCACTCTTCATAGTTGAAAATACAATCATTTATTTCAGAAGTCAGCAGATAATGAACACAATTAGACTGTTGAGAACTTAACTCATTTTCACTTTAAAAATCTTCAACATTTGAGGGATAATTTTCAAAAACTGTTGACCTGAGATAAATTAGGACTTCATTTGAATGCAATGCATTTTGAATAACATGTATGTTGAATGAAAATGAAATCATCCCCATCCTTTATACCATGATTATTGCTTACTGGCCTCTACCTTTGTAAAGCCCACTGCACACTATACGATCGGTCTGCGATCCGATTTTGGAAGAAAATGTAATGGCATTAGATATAAACATTTAAACACATAAAATATGTTTGATTGAGGTTCTGAATAGTCAAAAAGAAAAAAAAAAAATTGAAATTATGGCCTATTACGAGCCTTCTAGTTGAAAGAAAGGCCAAATTGTCTCCGAATCATAGTAACATCACAGCAGTCCTGTGATTGTCTAAGATTTGATACTGATTTGGCCCTTATTCCGGATATAAGGCTGACATCGCAACAAAATTCATATGTTGAGCATTCTAATTCTTGTTCAGAATGTAAATTAGGTAGATTTCATTTGTTAAAATGCCTCTATTTAATTCTATTGCAATTTATTTCCCAAATCGGATCGTGGTCGATCGTATAGTGTGCGGTGGGCTTAAGATACTGAGTAATCTCTGAGATGATTTACGATGAAGCTTTCATTAGAAACTTTTTAGTGAACGTTTCTAAATGCAGAAGAATTTTCATTTTTCTTTGCATCATTAAGAAACATAAAGTATGAGCCTGCTAGGTTGACTTTTTTTTTTTAAATTTGTGAATGTCTCATTTTCTTTGTTTCATCATTTTTGAGGACTTGCAGAAGTTTTCTTTGATGCTGTATAAGGTTGGTCTATGTGACATATTATGGGACTGAGGGTTTTATTTAAATACAAAAAATGACACTGCAGTTGGATTTTCTATTAGGTTTGATAATGATGATAACAGAATTTGGATGCTTTCAGTTCTTCATTTTTTTGTTGATTGAAAGTACTTTTTCCCTAAGTGAAGTGCTCTCATTTCTTATTTGTTGTTGTTGTTGTTGTTATCATTCAAACGGTTGTGGTTGTAATTCATGTATGTGCCCAATTTTATGTCAATGATAAATAGGGCTTTCTGTTAACATTTTTGCATTGATGGATCAGTTTAAGTAAATATTTGGGATTATGGGTATATTTAAGGAAATGTATGTGTTAGGTTTGCTATTTTGAGGATATTTTCTTGTCATGTGGTGATTTTGAAAATTTTGTTTAGGGATTATTCTAGGAAATTACCCCCAAATGGAGGTAGTCATGCCATATCTTATGAAATTGTTCCAATTTTATGTCATTGTGCATTTTATAGTGTTTTGGGGGGTAAAGATGCAAAGACTTCCAAAATATCAACCTGTAAGGCAATTTGAATAGCCTTGTCCATCACATTGGATATACAATAGGATATCAAAATTGAACTTGAGTTGGTTTAAAATAAGTCTTTGTGATCTGGTTGAAAGAGACATTTTTCTGCTGTCCTAGAGGTCGGAATGTGATTGTAAAGATATGTGCCATTCCTTTTTGATCCACTCTGCATCTTATGGACATGACATTGATTTCAAGAAAGTCAGTTGATTTCAAGAAAGTCTTTGTGGTCATGTTGAAAGAACCATGTATTTCTGCTGTCCTAGATGTCTGAATGTGATTGTAAAGATCTGTGCCATTCCTATTTGATCCACTCTGCATCTTGTGGACATGACCTTTGCAGTGTTTGGATTCTTCCGCATGGAACAGATTTCCTAAGGGGGAAGAATGTGTTTTACTTTAACCCCTAATGAACACAGCATCTAATAGCCTGTTCAGACTAGCGGAAATTCCTATAAAGAAACAGCTTATAAGGAACTATTGTGTTGTGAAAGGGGCATACACGTGTGATATAGGTATGGTATGAAGAAACAGTGTATAAAGAAACTAGTTTGGGGACGGTCAGCTGACACCATGTATTTAGTGTCAGCTTGTGTTCTACACAAAGATACAAGATGAAAGCATATACATGTATCATCATGCATTCACGATTAGCCCCATGCAGTTGTACCATTTTCATATTATTGTTCAGACAATAGAAGTTGACCCTGATTCTTTTGAGTTTTCATTCCAAAGGATGCTCAAACTTCTGTATGTAGCTATACGATGTTTTGTTAATATGGCTTGCAGACTGCACGGTTTGTGTATGGAAATACCATGCATTTTGCAAGTCTGAATGGGGTCTGTCGCCACAGTAGCATTAAATTGAAACGAGATGAGTGAGGTCCCATCAGATGGGACTTCTTTCACTTTAAATCTAAACTTGAGAGGCATGTTTCGAATTCCATGGAATCCTGCAACATGTTTTGACAGGCGGTTCCTAAAAGGAGGCTACTTTATTAAAGTGATAGGAAGAGGGAGAAATGACTGAGGATGAAACTTGTCCTTCCCTTCACATAGTGCTCTGTTAGCCCACTATACACTTGAGAAAATGAAAACCCCATAGTATTTAATAACTTGCCAAGTAAAGATTTCTATTTTTACTTTTTTTTTAATTGCACACATATCAGAAAGATTTATTTCAAATAATTTGGCCCCAATACTATGGTGTTTGAAAATATGATTGGTACTACAATTGTTCCTTTTGTTCCTTTAGTTTCCATTTATATTGTTCGATTTCGGCCCTCTGTTCATTCTTACAGTTTACTCTGATGAGTGCAAGACAAAAAGCTTAGTATGCCTCTCTTCAACGCTATTCTCCGATTATGGTGTTTGTTATTTTCTCAAACGATTGAAAAGCATTATACTTCTTTCAATCTATGATTGGCCAAGTTACCATGCACGACTACATGTTCATACAGCTCAGATACGTACATTGTTTAGTAAAAAAACAACAAAAAAATTCTGTATTTCTAAACAACATCATGTACCATATCATCTTTGATAACTAATGTAGTACTGTGTCAAAATACTTTTCATTTTATGTTTGTTTTTTGACATATGGAACTATGTTTACCTAATATATGATGATGGTGTATAAGGATAGCTTAGTAAATATATAAAATACATTAAGCCATCAAAATTTTTACATCTTTATATGTTGACATTGAGTCCTGCATTATATGTTTATTTCTCAACTATTGTTGACATATGAGTTGATCCTAAATCATTGTATTGTGAGTTTCACAGCTATGCTTTCTTTTTGATGAAGATGGGCTTGTTTTGGGGGTTGTTTTCATTTCAGAATATGCAGTTTCATGCTTTGCCAATTGTTTGAATGATTGTTTTTTGAATTTTCTTATGACTTTAATTTATAATATTATCTTGACTTAGCTCTGGATGACTTTGACAAAGAAAGGTTTTGTTGTTCTTGCAGTTTCATGTTAAGTTATAGGTTGTGTTATGACTATCATCACTACTTTTATTTTTGTATTGCAAATTCCTGTGTGGGTTTTATACAAGATGCAATAGTTTATTTGTTTTGTTTATTGCTTTTTGCTGTATTCTCACTCCTTATCTATGATAAGAGCATGGAGCCTAAGGTTAATGTAAAATATGTTGTTAAATCATAGGGAGGGTAGAAGGGGTTAAAGGGGGCAATAGACCTGTTCACAAAGTTATTCAAATTTATGGATGTTTCTTTCCTCGGGGACGTAGTAACGAGGCATTCCATTAACCTGTTATTAATGAATGAACTACAATACTTGGAATCCAGTTTGCATACATTACTTGTGGCTATATCTGACAAGCCTCTGACAAACTTTCAGGTTGTCAAGAACAACCTTTGTTTTAAAAGTATGCTTAAAATTTGAATATATTTGTGAACAGGTCTATTGTGAATAGATAGAGAGCATAGAACTATATTTTTCTTCATTACATTGGACAAAGGTGTATACTTGCTATTTATACAAAAAAATCTTTGTATGTATCCCCATAATTTCATGTTGTAATGATACCCTAAATGGATACAATACAAACACAGGACTTCAGGACAACCGACACTGAAATATTAGTGTTTGTGGAATTTATTACTCTCAGGGGCAGATATCTGTAATTCATATCATTCACTGAGAGAAAAAAAAATAGGACATTAATTCAAAATGTCTAATCTTTTAACGAAGAGTTAATACCCTTATATTTTTCAATAGATAGTATTTGTTTAACAAGTTTTTGACTTGATTTTTAGATTTTAGATTTTTAAAAAGACAAGCAATTTTCAGAATGAATATCTAAGTAAATTTAGCACCAAATTTCTGTGTACCAGTACACATGATTGCATGTTAGTATCCCCTTAATAGAAGCATGGAAGCAATGAAAAACATTGTGAATATTGGAATATACAATATTAATCTGACAAATTATTCATCTTTTTTTTTCTCTTCTTTACCCCCGCAATAATAGGCCTGGTCAAGTAAACGGAAGCTCAGCCAAGTCTGCACCAAAGTCTCCTTCTAAGGCAGGACCTCCCAAAGTTGCCAAGTAAGTCTGTGTTTCTCACCCCTGGCCCTCAGCTTTTAATTAATAATTAATGGACAAATAGATAGCCAAACTGTAATTACTCTATATAGTGTACCTACACGTAGGTTAGCTTGGGGATGAGTGAAATGATTGTCAATTTCCTTCTCCTTTTTTTTTTTTATCTTCATTCATTTTGTAAATGACATTATAAAAATTATCAAATATTCTTCAAATGTATGTTAAAGTGTACCAATCACCTGAAAAAATAATTTGTGTACAGCTAGAAAGTATAAAATCAATCTCAAAGAACTTTGTCTGGTATTCTATAGGTCAACAGTTAATGAGTAAGAAGGAAATAAAGGATAACATGAAAATGCTCGCACGGAACCGAACTCCGAGTTCGGTTCCGCACGAGGCTTTATCTTGGCGAGCGCGTACAGGTGCGTCGGGTAGTCTACCCACGAGTCGCTTTTATGCTTATAGAGAGTGTAATTGAAATTGCAATATCTCTTTATAGAATTGATATCTGAAGCCCATATTTTGAATATAGTATAACGACATGAAACCTGTAACATACAGAGCAAAATTATTTTTGGTGATTGGTACCCTTTAAAGCTAATATCTATTCTCAAGACAATGTTTCTCTCCTAGTTAACCTAAACTTTTCACTAATGAAAGTCAGATAGACACAGGGAAAGTTATTTGATTGTTTGCAAATATAAAATAGATGAAATATAGTGATTAAGCAGATAAAACATAACTTTCGATGTTTTGAATTGGGTTTGATACGCAAATGAAAAAAAAAGTGTAGGCTAAGAGGAGTTTAGAGGTATTTAGAGTTAATTAAATGGGTATCATTGATATTTGTTGTTGTTTTTATGTGTGATTGATCTTTTTTTTTTTTTTGTGAACTGTTTGTTGTTGAAATTTTGAGTCCCCAGATTTATTAGAATTACTAATTTATATATCAGCATGGGTTGTGTATTTGCTGTTAATTATTAACGTGATGCTTTTGTGAAAATTATACAAATTTTGTTCATATGCATTCATTTTCATTTTTTTTTTGGGGGGGGGGTAATTCATATTGATACACTTCCATTAAGATATAAATTATTTGAAATTCCTGATAGTGATGCTCCAACTTTTTTTTAAACATCACTTTTCTTGATCATGCTTGTGCAACAAAGGAGACATCATATCTCAGGACATAACCAATTTGCTGATGGATGCAGGTCATTATCTTTATGGAAAAAAAGATGAAAGTTCAGACTCCATACTAGCGGTAATTCACATTACAGGCAATCACGAGTTTTGTTAATAGAGAAAAAACCGCCAACAACAAATTGTCACTATTGAGAAGAAAAATCTTGCTGTATATCAGAAATTTTGTTGTTGTTGACACCTGATCAACTGTTTGGAATACTGTTTCTCTCATAATGTATTTTCATGACCAGAACTCATGATTACCTTTAAGTCCTTGCAGCAATGAACGATCTCGTGGGACATTCCTCACATCGTCCATTCTGGGTTGTGACACGTCCGTTCATTAACCTAGACTGACAGTCATGTCTAGCACCAAACAAGTCCAGTGGGAGATATGACGCCAAAGATTAAAGAATGATCAGGGATGGATGGGATTTAATAGAAAGAAGATGAGATATAACCAATTTGAGGACCCTGGCAAAAAGACTTTAAAGCTGCCTCAAAATGGTAGAGTAGAACAGCGCCATCTTATGGTCATTCCTAACTATTTGATGCAAATAAGATTTTAATTATAGAGATAAGTTGCATTTTATTTTGAATTTTAGCAAACAATTCACTTGGGAAATAGGTTTTTTTTGTTTTTATTTCAACTATTACTCTTGACTTGCAAATGTAGAAAATTGTCTGCAAGTACATTCTAAGCTTCTACAAGGGAGAATGGTGCATGATGGGAAATTAAGATGCACAGACTTTTTTCAAATTCTGTCCAAAGATGGCTCTATTTAGGAGGTCAATTTAATGCCACTTTAAACTGTAGGTTCTCTCGATTTCTATATATCTTGTTTTTGAGGGGCTAGGGGATGGAACAAAAAACAACAAAATCTTTTGAAGTGCAGAAAAATAAAAATAACCAAAGCTTGCAGTTCTTGATTATCCCCTGATCCCCTAATGTATATTTAAAAAAAGTTTGTATAAAGTGGGCTACAGGTAAAGAAATGATATGGTGTTAGGAAGAAAAGGTAACAATTAATAAGAACGTAATTGAAAAAGAGAGTAAACCTAGTGCGAGCATGCAAATTGAGGATCATGAATGTGTCTTTATTTCAACAGGATTTTTATTTGACATCGATCGGCAGCATTTCCCAAACACTATTCACATTTATATGTTTTGTCCTATTGTAGCACTGGTGTAGGTGGAGATGCCCATCAGCTAGATAATAACCCAGAACCATTTCCCCCTGGGTATACATATTATTGTAGCTAATATCATCACTGCTCTGCTTTCCTCTTTGTCAAAATAATCTTGAATTCCCATTTTAAGGTGTACTAGAAGTTGGAGACAAAGCTTCAAGTCTATTCTTCCAGAAGTTTTATAGTCATCATTAGAAGCCTCATTGTATGTTTATCACCGTTTGTGAAATTATCTTTTTTTATGCATTCCAAATATGTCTTGGAAATGTGAGCCAAGTTTCGGCATATTTCATAGTGAGGAAACTGACTTTATAAATACAGTTTCATAGTCTTGATCTCACGACATTTGTAGTTTACGTTTTTGTATGAGGTACATAACTATGAATTCTAAGAATACGACTGCCTAAATTGTCAAGATTAAATCTGTCTGTGCTGTAAACTGGGTGACAAGCCAATTGTTCTTTCAACAAACATTTTTTTTCTCCCTTTAAGAAAAAGGAGGGCATAAAGCCATTATAGAATTAATGATGGAGTTATTTTTCCTCTTGTATTTGGGCCGTTATTCTCCAAACTTTACCAGCAAGTTTTCCACAACATGCAAACTGCCTAAACTTGAATCACAAATTCCCTCTTGTTACCTTGGAAACCCATGTATCATCAACCCCAAAGGTATCAGTACTGATGAGAATATATATTCATACAGTGATGATGATGATGATGATGCGCATGTATACCAGAATGGGACGTCGAACACACAGTTGTATGCCACGCCCTCCGTGCAGACATTCGCCCCGCCTCCCGAGCCACCGAGCTACGGCACCGACCAGGCGGATTCTGAGTTCTCTTCTGACTCGATGGCATTCCCTGACCCGCCCTCCTTCCTCACTGAGCATGCTCCCATCACCTCACACAGGTACTTTTATTATGTAACACTCCTTCCCCTTCAATGCCTATAAATGATACCAAATAATCTCTAGATAACATAATAAAGTAAAGAGAAATATGATCAACATGTGTATATCAGTGCTGTATATGAATACAAATTTAGATTCAGTAAGAGGAGGGAGAATACATCCAAATCATTAAGATGATGATATCCCCAAAAAAATCATATCCAAGCATTTATATTTGTGTCAGAGTTTGTAAAGGGATGATAATTCCACAAAATTTAAGTAGCATAGAACACAAATTTGACATTCATTAGGATGATGTAATTTAAGTGGAGGCTTTCACTTGGAATCTTATATACCATGCGCCAAATGTATGGATATTCAGCTGTCATGGGTCTGTATTGGGTTAGATTTCACTATTTGCAAGGTAGCAGGTGATATTTGATGTTACCTTAGACACGGGTGTAGTTTAGAATAAATATCAGACTATATTATACATGTACATAGGTTTGATACATGAACATTCTGTTTTGCTTCTCATTGGTGTGTTACTACCTTTCTTACCTATACATGTACAATGTATATGTCATCACTACTAATAATCCTATTGTATGAAGCACTTAATTCCAGAAGGAAGTAAATCCCCATTTGACGAATGCCAGATTGTTCATTGCAACATGTGAGCATTGCTCATTTGGCATTAAATTAAATGATATATAAAGAATTAACAGTTATATTACAATGTCTGAAATTTGTAGGAAAAAGGAACCCTAATGGTGGTATTTTCAGTAGATACAAGTCCTTCTGGAATTAACTACTTCATGTTTTCATCAGTTAGTAGCTTAGAATATGAGAGTGATAATTTTGATTCTGTTTTGGGTAAGGTCTCCTGCTTTGTTTGTTAACCCTGTCTAATGGTTTCAAATTCAAATTCAAAGGCAAATTTTTAATTGCCCTCTTTCCTCCAAGCGTAAGTGTGTTCCTTTCTTAGACTTCTAAAATAGCAATTTCCAGTCATGCAGTGTGATTTCTGTCCTGGTGGAATTGTTTCTTGAAAATGAAATAATTAAACTCTCTTTTGATGTGATGTGGCTCAGGTCTTCAAGGCTAATTAACAAGCCCCTCTCTCCACCATCCCTACATCATGCTATGGGATGACATGTATGGAGCAACAACAACAACAACAACAACAAAAATCAGTCGAAAATTGGAAGAAATATGTTTTTTTAGGCTACCTAATAAAAACAAAATTTTGAATATCTCCTTCTTTATCACTTAGTGGTCTAGACACTTTATACTGGTCATTATAAATTCCAAGTGGTAAAACACTAAAAGAAATTAAGGATGTTGAAAGTAGTTAATTCCTTATTCTTGGGATGATTATAAAATAATGGATAGGAGACTGGAAGCACAGTTATCGTTCATTGGTGATGTCTAGTTGTAACATGGACCCTGGGGTCTGTGGTTGTTTGTAGGGTTAGGATGTTGTAGTTGCAGCACTTAACCTCTTGCTTGTAATGCGTCAATCACTCATCATCCCATCTCACCGTCCTCCCCGACTAAAAATAACTTTTGGGCACCAAGCAGGAACGGAGGAGGGGATGCAACCGACTCTGGTTATTCGGAGGATCTGCCCTCTCCACCCTCGATGACGAGTATTTCCGTTTCGAAAGCAGTACTATCCTCTACTCCGGAGCCCTGGAACCCCAATGAGAGCTACACATCGCCCGTGATTCGCAGCGTGCGGGCTCCCTCGGGCAAGTCGTCGGCAAGACCGCCCTCTCCAGCTGATTCTAACAGGTAGTTTAGGCTTTCCCTTCCCCCCACACCCTTCACCTAGATCTTGACCACCAACTCATTCTATAGCCTCAGTTATTACACCACAAATATACTCCATACTTATTCAACTTCATTAACACACTTTTTTACCAGTGGGGCCATGTAATCAAGAAGTCCAACATCAGATATTTATGAGCTCCAGATATGTACATATATCTTTTTACCATCAAATCATTACTTTTCCCAAGCATCTGACATATGACAATCAGGTAACATAGGTGACATTTGTTAGGCCTATCCCAAGGACACATAGGGGAGGTGTAAACTAGTGTACAGGAATATCAAAAGAAAATCATTCCTGTTACTTTTTGTAATTTCAAACTCGATTTCCAATTTTGAAAGAATATCTTCTTACCTAACCACCTCTTAATTATATTTTGGTAATTAACTAGTTGAAATTATAGTTATTACTTTGCTAAACTTGTAGGTCATATGCAATATTTGTAGGTGTATATATTTGTTTCTTTAAGGGGAGCTAATAGGAAAACTTCAATGTATGTGAATTTATTCATGTAACCACAATAACATCACTTTAACAGGGCTTTTGTCAAATATGTGATATTAATCTTTGTTTTGGGTCATCTCATTATCAACTTTACCTACCAATAAGCTAAATTTGACCCTATGATATTATGACTGATATCAACTGTTTGATAAAAGCCTGGGGTGGTATTCTGAGATTTATTTCATCTTGATTTTAGCGAAATAATTTTAATTGTCATAACAAAATGTACGCTTATGGCGCATCATTGGTTAATGCCTGCGCAAAAGTGGATGCGTACGCGGAATTCATCTGCGCAAACCCCAATGAAATGTTGCAATTTGAAATTTGTTATGACAATTAGAATCTTTTCACTAAAATCAAGATAAAATAAATCTCAGAATACCACCCCTTGTCATTGGTTATTTCCTGGAGCCCTAACACTTTTTTCTTGAAGTTTGTTGTAGATATGAATTTTATTTTGTAATCACATTCTTTATCTTCACTTAATGGAATAATTTTATCTACTCACCATTTCTGTCTTCTTTTTGCAGGATAATTTTTTTATTTGTGCATCATATTACTTTCTTCTTTTAATAATTTTCTCCTGCTTCCTTTATTTTGTAAATAAATTACTTCCATACTTGTTTTCTTTACCTGATTTTTTTTTGTTCCAGTGTCACGTTAATGTTTCACTTTGATCTCAACTTTTCTTCCTCATTTCTCTCAAAATTAATACATTTCGATTCATCAGCTATATATGATTTTTTTTTTTCAACTGTAGGACTTTTGTTGTGTATGTCTAGTTGAAACAGATGTCTATGAAGCATATTTTCTCTCATCATCTTTGGATTTCTTCAAGTCCAGCAAACTTTATTGAATTTCACCCTTTCCTCTCTTCTGTTGTATCACTTTGTGCTATTTTTCATGTGCTGTCACAACTATACTTGCCTCTCGACTAGCAATACTCAGATATCCTTGCTCAATTTCTTTCATCTGTATGCCTGTCAATAAATTTTTTTCAGATAATTTTCTGCTTCCATACAAAAAATGAAACAAAGTCACATGAAATGGCTGTCAAATAGCAAACTACTATTTTCAATCTATGTTTTTTAAGGTGTATCTTTTTATCAGACTTTCACCCCTTCCCTTTCTAACAGGAAAAAAAATATTCTCATTATATCAATATGCAGACATACAAGCAAACTATATTGCATGAAACACATTAAACAAATATAAATTTGGGAAGAACAGAATGCTGCATATATTGTTGGAAGTATGTATGTGCCACTAAATCGAAAAATCGAAACATAGAACATTCCTGTGTCTCATATTTTGGGAATGGCAATAATTATTGCATGATCTTTTTGCAGACTATAATTAAGGAATGGAAGGTTATGGAGTGCAGTTTGGATGCTTTACCAAAATAGTTTGTCAAGCTGATAAAAAATGACTAGTTTGGTCACAATTGTGCAATTGCTTTATTCTGCTACTAGATAAAGTTCAGTTACAGTGTCTGATTATTACAATATTCTTAAATCTCTTTCCCTTGAAATCTCATTCATTACTATTATCTGTCATTCATATCCTTCATTATTGATCCTGTCTTATTTATATTAGTTCTAACACTTTACTAATATCACTTCTCCTAAATTTAACTCCCCGTATTTTCATTTCTTGAGTTATCTGCCATCTGTCATTTATTTCCTTTATCATTGATTCTGTCTTTTTTTATATTACATGTAGTTCTAACACATTACTAATACCTCTTCTCCTAAATTTCGTATTTTCATTTCTTGAGTTATTTGCATCTGTCTTTATTCTCTTTCCTTTACCTCAAATATTAAATTTCATAATCACTAATCAATTCAAAAGCCTCTTCAATGAACTTTCAGGAATTAATTTATTAAATACCTTACCCTTCATTGAGAATACGCCTTTCATTGAAAACACATCAAAATTTAGTTAGCGTGATGTGGGCACAGAAATCGTAAGGATGATACTGCTTTCAAACTATTTTAGCTAGTCAGATGCTCCTTACATTGGCCAATTTCTTTACAAATTAAAAAGCAAATGCATGTTTGTTAAAATTTTACAAATGTATGCAATACTCTTGCAAATTCCTCATGGTTTTATGTTCATTTTCATACAAAAATGTACCAGATGCATAAGCAAAAATAATAAAAAATTTGTGCGCAATTTCTGCTTCTTTTTTACATACCCGAAATGTCAGTTGACTCTAGGAATTTTAAAGTGGGAAATAATCATTACAATCTTTTAATTTTTAACTCATAACTGAATGCAAAATAATTATCTTCTTACGAAATTGTCATTGTATTCTCCTTCCAGATTATATTACCTTTTTGGAGAAGTGAAACTATGAAAGAAAAATATCATTGTTGCCTATTTGAAGAAAAAAAAAAGCTAATTCATAAAGCCTTTAAAATCCCTTAAATAAACATCCTTGATGTGTTATAATGGGTTTTAGTTTGACTTGCCTTTGCACCAAGCTTTTTTATCTTTATAATCTATATCCCCCTTTGCCTGCACAGATCAAGAAATGCTCACAAATGCATATATATATTTTCAAATTTCTTATAAATAATGCTAATGAATATGACTGGGTATTTGTAGGGTGCTAGGTAGTCTCTGCACCAGGGGTTTTAATTCATTTATCTCAATATTCTCACTCTTCTCTCACTGGTGACCTCACTGGTGACCTCACTGGTGACCTCACTTGCCTGCACAGTGTACCTGAAGATGGTGTCAAGGTCATGTTTGTTCCAAAGAATCATTTGGGGTAATCTCACTCTTCCGTTGTCTTTGGTCTATCTGTTCTCCTCTCCATCCACATTCTTAGCTTTCTCTCTGGGTTATCTAACTCATATCTTGTTTTAGGTCTCCCTCTCTTTCTCTCTCTCTCTCTCTCTCTGCCTCTCTACCTCTCTGCCTCTCTCTCTCTGCCTCTCTCTCTCTCTGCCTCTCCATCTGCCTCTCTCTCTCTTTCTCTTTCTGTTTCTCCTCCTCACCCTCCCCTCTCTTTTTTTTTTCACCCACTCATCTCCTCACTCCATTCATTCTTGTTTAATTGTTAACTTAATTTTCTCTGTTATTTTATATTTTGTTTGGTTTCACACTTTTTCACATCACATGACAGATGGATAATATATTGGTATGAATTCAAACTTTAATTCTGCACAATGTTTCTCACTCAAGTTATGTCTTTGGTATAAATACCAAGTTAATGCATAATTTGATTAACAATGTTTGAAACAGTACATTTTCATTGGAATGCTTTGATCTGAAGTGTAGCATGTTCAGCATGGCGTGTGGGAAGGAATATTTTTGGAAACTTGTAGCTAGAGGAATTAAGCGAAAATCAGATATGTGCATGTCTGCATCAGTAAAACCAAGTCTTATTGATCTCCATGAAACTTATAAAGCTTGAATTATTTTTGTAAAGAATCAACGATTTGATAAATTTATTGATCTGTGAAATACTTGGGAAAAGTATAGCTATTGAATTTGTATAGAAACCTAGTTTTATCACTCAGCCTTGCAGATTTGAATAGGGGAAAATGACTCTTGTGAGAACTTCTGTCATGCCATTCAGCTCAGATGGTATTTTATAGTCCTAATTTTGTGATAATAAATTTGAGTATTTATGAAATGTTTTTCACTTTTTGCCTCATTAAGTTTTGTTTTGTTTAAAATTAAGGGTATCATTTTCTGAAACTTATTCTTATATTTTGGCAAAAAAATAGGAGATAGAGCCTAGAAATTCAAATTATGAGAATACACTTGAGTTGGTAAGGGAAGCAAGCATTTACAGTCAATATTCGATAAAATTGACCCTAGTATTTTTTAGAAGGATGTGCTGCCTGTAGTGTTGAAAATATGAACATTTGGGGATTGATTCTTTATATTTCCTTCTTGGTTTGATGGGGATATAGCAAGCCACCCAGTCAGGTAGCAGGCCGTACTACTACTACTACTACCAAGAACTTCACCACCTCGTACCAATCTCCAGCAGCCAATACAGGTACTTTGACTTTCCTTCCTCCTCGAATCATGTTCTTTTCTGTAGCAGAATGTTTCTGTGATGGATCCATCCCCCACCCCCACCCTGTAAAAATTTCTTATGCTTTGACACATATACATTCATTTTTAAAAAATGGAGTTTTGTACATTGCACAATCATACTGTAAGGTAAAGGGGAAAATGGTTCATGGAAATTATCTTTATAAATTTCCATCTTGCAGTTTTTTCTTGAAATGGACATGAAATTAAATAAAACACAAGCCAAACAGATTGAGACAAGTTTTTCCATTAGTAATTGTGTCTCCCAGGACTTGTGGAAGAAAACAAAATTTCTCATTAGTGCTAACCTTTACTTATCTCTGTTGTTAGCCTTCCTATAGGTGCTGGCAATTAGGAGTTCCAATGAGATTACACTTTCTTCTCAAATATTAATTGTGTTCCTTATTTTGACCGTCAATGCTGTTTTCTAATTTCCAATGTTTTTCGTTCATATTTTTTAATGTCAAATGGAATGATTATAAAATTTGAATGGCATTGCACCTTACAGAAGAACAAAGGCAGTTTTACTGAATGTTTAAAAAAACATTCTTTTATAACCCAAAATGGTGTTTCTGTTGTAAGACATACATTATATGTTTATAAGGGAAGGGAGATTAGAAATAGACATCAGAAAAGGATAAAATAATGAAATTATACATTTTCCTCATTTTCACTGTATAATTGGGGAGTTTCAATCACAAAGAAATAAAATGAAAAAAAGAATTTTCTTTATTGCTGTTGGTGATACCAGACAAATATGATATACACATATAGAAAGTTTCTTTATAGTGAGATTACAGTTTGTTTTCAACAGGTCAGTGTAGTAAATCATAGATATTATTTGTACCAATGGAAAGTGACTAGAAGCTTATAAAGTGACATTTGTTGTTGAAAGTGAATTTTATGCATTTCACATTAATTTCAATCTTGATTGGACTTGAGGTAGCCTTTCTTGACATTGTTTTATTACATGACATTTCGTATAGTTTTTCTTTCCTCTTCTCTCAGTTGAAGACGACATGGCAGCCCCTCCACCACCACCTCCGCCTCAAGTGGGTGCTGGAAACTATGCCTGGAAAGCTAACCCACCTTCGGCACCGCGCCCAAGCCCTCCTCCAGCGGCTTATAGGCCTGGTCCACCCCCTGCTCCGAAAGGCCAGCCCCCTAGGTCTGTCTTCCCCCAGCCTCCTCCATCCATGGGCCAGCGGGGTCCATCTCCCCAGAGAGGCCCGCCGGTGGCTCCCCCTCCGGCCCAGCGGGGACCGCCAGTCGCACCCCCTCCAGCACAGAGGGGGCCACCAGCGCCACCCCCGCAGGCCCAGAGGGGACCACCAGCGCCACCCCCGCAGGCCCCAAGGGGACCACCAGCCCCTGCCCCTGCCCCAGCTCCAGCTGCACCCAGGGCTGGAGGAGCAGCACCTGTTGCTCCTGGAATGACCCGTACTCCCTACTGCGAGGGATGTAACGAACCTGTAAGGTAAGCCTCTTGACTGATTTATTGATACCAGCTTGATCTTTGGATGGAATTCCTCTTTAAAGGCTAGTTCAAATATGTCGCGGTAAATCAAAGCGTTTTAAAAAATTTTTATAGTGTAATATGCTTCACATTTCTGTATCCTATAACATTGAGATTAGTAAATAAGCAAAGGACCTTTGTTGCGCACATTTGTCATTCATTAACATGTTAAATATGTGAACATGTCTTAACCTATTGACAGCTGAATTCTCTCATTCCCGTAGACCTGATACAGGCACCACCTGATTCTATTAAGCAAAGGGTTAACACATGTATAAGAGGCACTCTGCCAGTTCAAACCCAATTGACCTTCTTGTCTTTCCTAGCGAGTAGCAATGTATACACCTGGGAAGAAAGAAGTACACTTCATGCTAGAATCTGAACTCATGACTTTATCTTTAGACAAAAGTCCAAACCACAAATCCATGACACATCTTCACCGCTTCAAAACCATTTTGTACGATTGTGTTTGGTAGGAAGTTATGCACATACCTTCTGTGGTAAAATAGTAGATTGTAGTAATTGGTTGAAATCATCTTTAGAAAATGCAAGTCATTCAGTAACTATGAAAGGGGAAGTCCACCCTGATATCAAGTTGGTTTTAACAAAAGGAAATAAATTAAAGAAACAGATGAACGTTTGAGCAAAATCCGATAAGAAATAAATAAGAAATTTATGAATTTTTGAAGCTGTAATTGATCAAACACAAATTGGCAACTCTGTGACGTATCTTGCGAGGTCCTCTTCCATGTGCCCTGTACTAAAAAAAAATCATAAATTTCCATTTTCTCTAAAGAAAATTTTTAATCATTCATGCACCCTGGGTACATATATTATCATTGTATATGTGTTTTTTAATCAAACCTGTATGAAAGCAATCTAGTCCTTCTTCAATAATTAAGAAAATGTTTTGTAAACCCATTGCAGGGGCACATTCGTGACGGCCTTTGGACGTAACTGGCACCCGGAGCACTTTGTGTGTGCCCACTGCCATGAGAACCTTCAAGGTAAGGGAGTTATCGAGGATAAGGGAAAGATCTACTGTGAAGAAGATTACATGAGGCTCTACGCCCCCAAGTGTGCCCGCTGTATGGGATCTATTACGGGGGTAAGTACAGAAGGAGGGGTGGGGAGGGGGGTAAGGGTTTATTAGGATCTTTGCCCCCAAAGTGTGCCCGCTGTATGGGATCTATTACTGGGGTAAGTGGAGAAGGAGGGGTGTGGGCGTAAGGGTTTATGGGCTCTACGCCCCCAAGTGTGCCCACTGTATAGGATCTATTACTGGAGTACGAAGAGGAGAAGGGGCAGGATGGGGGGTTTAGTGGATTATGAGGCTATATATACCCCAAGTGTGCCTGCTATGTGGGATCTGTCAGTTGGGTAAGTAGGGAGGAGGGGCATTTAGGGAGTGGGGGGGGATCAAGTTTTATGAGGCTCTAGTGCCCAGTGTTTCGGATCTAGTAATAGGATAATTTGGGAAATGGGGTATTGGCGTAAAGGTTTTTGTGGCTCCACTAGCAATCACTTCTCATCTACTTTGATACATTTATTGACAGTTCAGTATTATATTGTGTACAATTGATTTGTTGTAAGGCTGAAATGAAAGGCATTGGACCAAGTTGCTGCCTTGGGGAACTCCCTTTAAGATTATTTGCATCCCAGAATCTTTTCAATAAAATGTTGGCAAAATATTGTTCTTTGGAAAGGCGTTAGCATGGAGAATTTGTTGTTGTTGTTGTTGTTGTTGTAAATATCATTGATTACTCATGATTATGGGCTATATGAATTTAACATTTTCATTACTGATATTTTCGACATTTGTTGGTTACATTTCTTTTGTAGGAATGTGTGAAGGCCATGGGGGCTGAGTACCATCCTAGCTGTTTCACATGTGTGGTGTGCAATCAACCAATCACAGGAGATGGATTCCATATGCAGGATGGAATGACATACTGCAAAAAGGGTAAGAAAGGGATCAAAATTACGTTACTTTGAAAGTTTCCCATTTTTATAATTTCCTCTTTTCTACTTTTTTTTTTCTCTTTCCTCATCACTTCATATTCTTTTCCTTTTTCCTCATCCTTATCCTTTTGTTCTCTTTTCATTTTCGTTCAATACTTTCTCAAATTCTTTATCTCTTCTCTTTTTTCTTGTCTTCTTTCTATCCTCCCCCTTCCCTTCTTTTCTCTCCTTTTCCCTCATTCCTTCTCATCTTATTTTCTTTCCTTTTTCTCTCTTTCCTTAACCTCTTTCTACTTCCTCTACTTTATAATAATCTCCATCCCTCTTTAACTATCCCTCTTTTTAACTTCTCTCATGTTCAGTCTTCTTTATCTCTTCTTTCTTTTCTCTTTCCCTTTCTTCTCTCTCTCTCCCACACTGCTTTTCTATTTTGTCTCTCATTGTTCTTCATCTTCATCTTTTCCTTCCATCTTTTCCTCCTCCACCTCCACCCCTCTTCATAGATGTATAATTCCAATAACACGTCCATTCATTACCTTGTTCGTATATGTTAACGCTCCATTATACTTACTTGACAGTACTTTGGTAATGTATTAATTATAATATTTGTTTATTATGTTGTAATCAGTTTGTAAAGTATGTTTGAAGAGAGATCATGAAGAGAAATAAATCTAATCTAATCAAATCAAATCAAATCAAATCACAATGTCTTCTCTCACATTCTCCAGACTTTCAGAACAAGTTTCGGGGGGTCAACTGTGGAGGATGCAACTTCCCCATTGAGGCTGGAGAAGCTTGGCTAGAAGCCTTGGATAAATCTTACCATGCAGAATGCTTCACCTGCACAGTAAGTTGCAAACACATTCCATAACTCATATCTCATGACTCGACAAGAACTCAGAGCTATCAAACGAACGAAAAGATTTTTACCATTAACACTTTACTTAATATATCCTCTTTTAAAAGACTGTTTATCTAACTGCTTCACTCCTATATGTACATGTATCGATGCTACATTTGCCACCCTCGACCCAGGTGTAGTAAGTGGGTACCTGGTAGGCTTTATTCCTTGATTGCACTGAGCACTACATTTGTTGAAACAAAGCTTCATCACTAAAAATGTTGTATACTTCTTTTACAAAAATACATGTAATAACTTACATGTATATCTGTAACGACAGAGGCTAAAAATATGAGTTATAATGAATTTTTTTTCTTTTTTTTTTTCTTTTTTTTCTCCCAGCAATGTAACCAGCGCTTAGAGGGACAGCGTTTCTACGCAAAAGGAGGCCGCCCTTACTGCCAGGCTCACGGCGCATAATGTTGCCATGGAAACACTACACAACACTAATAGTATACAGTATTTATTGGAGTAATTAGGCATTAGACTCATCCATCTTGTATCATACCAGTTGTTTAGTTAGTACGCACACTAGGATTTTGAATAACTTAGCTATTTTTTTTTACTTTATTTATTAGGGATAAACTCAACAGGGAACAAACAAGATCATATGTGAAATTGGATCATACATGATTTATCCTTCATTTGAAGTTACTCAAAATTTGCAAAAATCGCAGCACTTTTACTCTGCTGGTTATGATCAAAAGGTGCAGGGATAAGAATAATAAGATGCATGGACAAATTAAAGAGAATATTATATTATTGTCTGTCAATTTGGTAGATTTAAACAAACAATTATGTTTTTCCTCTTTGAATTCAATACGCTGTACAAAGAAAGAGTGGTTTCTTTTTAGATGTTTATGTTGAGTGAATGTGAGTGAAAAGAACGGTAAGAGGGGGAATTAAGCGTGTATCTAAAATACTCTATACTCTATAGCAAGCTCTGATGTTTAAAATGTACTGTCACTGTGTATAATTGTGATAGGCCAAATCTTAATCTTTATATAAAAAATTAAGATGATTTTAACCTAGTAACGACTCAAAAGCATGTTAATAACAGTGGATATACTCTATAGCAGATCAAAGCAGTATTCACAGAGATCACAGTGTATAACCACAGTGCGATTGCCATGGCGATAGTGCAGCAGTCGGTTGCCTTGGATAAAGCAGTTGGAATGCAATTCAGTCGTTTATGTGGTACATTTTCTTCTCACACTTTGAAGCCAATGATGTCTCAAGCACCGAGATATCTTGTTGGACGGTGGATCAGGAATTTCTTTCAAAACCTTGAGTGCCAAATATTGTTGATTTTTTTTTTATAGCTGGGCCTTTGTTTGTATGTATGTGGGGAGGGACTGCTAATGCAGATAGTAATTGTATTTTTGTAGTCTCCCAGTGTACCAGTAATATTGTGCTTCGACGTGGTATGTTTTAGCGTGTGATTGCATTGTTCAAAGCTGAAATACTTGTGTCTTAGTGGAGTGGTTTTAACACTTGACTGGAGGTGTAAAAGTCCTGGGTCCATGCCCTGGTATGGCACTAATGTCTTTTTGGAAAGGCATTGATATACATTTGCCACTCTCCACCCAGGTCTATTAAATGGATACCTGGTAGGAAAGAATTCCTTGAATGTTGTGAGTACCGAAATCATTGGCCCAGCTTAAGCTAGGGAAATACTGGAAAACTATGAGCACTTTACACAGTATTAGTGATATAAACAAGCTAATATTATTGTTATTGCTATGGAAGACAATGTGTAAAATGTAAAGCAACTACAGAGTATATAAATCCATGGAATTAATGGATGCAAGACTTGAGTTGTAATTGCAGCTTGAGCCAAGATTTTTTATTTTTTGTTTATGAATTTTTTTGTTTTGGAAATCTAACTGGGCCCTATTTTTGATAATACTTATACATGTTGACTTATATCAGCTTTTGATACTCGGCAATAAATTTTATAGGACTATTTATTGCGTTGTTCATAAACACTTTACGCAAAATGCTTTAGCAATATGTTAAATTTTGTATAGAAATGCATGTTTGTTAACTGAACATTGTGATGTATTTCATGTGTATGTGTGGGAAGTGATAAGAAATTTTGTATATACTTGTTATCTAGAAAGCAAGGGGAACAACTGGATGTAAGATTAGTCCATAGTGCAGTAGGAAATCAGATTCTGACATTATGTAATCAAAATATATATATATATTTTATGAGTATAACTAATACCAATAGTAGCCTACTGATTAATGAATGAACAATGAAGTACTATTGCTTGATAGTTAAGAGGGGAAAAATAATATGGACAGGTTATGTGTGTGTGTTATAGTTCATATGTAATGATAAGAAAATGTAAATATAAACTTATTTCTTCTTCGGAAAATGCATGTGGTTTTATGTTATGCTATATAATGGACGATATTTTATTCAAAGTTTCATGATCTGTGGGGGTGAGGTCTTATGCATTGCGTTTAATATTTTGGATACAGAAAGTTGTAGAGTGTACTATTGAATAAGTAACAGAATGGAATTTTAATTGTAAACCACTTGCACTGCAGAAGACATCATTGTTCTTTAAAGTAGTAAAAGTAGTTCATATTGACCTTGATATAATATTTAATGTACATTTGAAAATGTTGAATTATTGAAGGTATATCAAATTGATATATATTTCTCCTGACTTCAACTCAATCATGCATTGGCAATTTATGAGATTCAAGAATATGGAATTTATTGTTATTGATGATGAAATGAATGATTATCAGAGATAATCTGTTTATTTGAAGTTTCAAAACGTGAAACAAAAGGGGAAAAAATAAATTTGTAACTTATTATGTAGCAACAAGGGTTACATGTTTATAATCTTTAAGTGATATTTGTGTGGTTGTACGATTGATATGTTTGAATTTTGAATTTATGATTACCCATCATGCTCTGCTGATAGCCTTTTTTGTAGTCTGCTTTTTTAACACCTGAGCAAAATCCATATGTCTTCCATTCACTTGTTAGAGCCTTCCACTGTATAATAGAATCAATGCAATTATATGTACTTCTCAGAATTAAGGGAAGAACAAAAAAAAGAAAAAAAGAATATGATTAGTATAGCCTTGGCCATCTTAAATAAGGACAAAATATATCAAATAATGTATATGTTGTGACGTAAGATATTTGGTCATGCATTCATGTGTTGAATAAAAACCAAAGTGAATGATCGTATAGAGTGCAGTGATTCAAAAGTTTAAAATCCTTTATGGTGATTTCTCTAACACAGAACACAAGAGAAATGTTGTAACTGTCTTCCATTTTCTTTTCTTTTTCCACTACAAAACATTAAACATTTGTTGATCATGTGACTTCAAGGTCATGAATGAAATGATGAATACAAATTGTTAGATGCTTAGTTTGGGGGAGAAATCAGACCAAAAGCACCTTACACTGGAATTTCTACGTATCAAACTTTAGCTGTTTGGTTTCTAAAATGGAAACTGAGTATGTCTAGCAATATTTCCGTAGGATCCGGACAAATATCACAGTTAATGAAATAGTGTTGATGTTTTTTAAGAGTACATTAAGGAAAAAGTTACAAAATCTGCACATGTACAAACACAAAGCAATATCTTTATTATTGTTATTGAATTTTATGCTTATTTATTGTCACCTTTGTATATGAAAGTGCTTTCACTATTGGGAAATAAAGCATGCAATCTTTTAGCCAACCATCCTTTTTAAAATGTGTATTGTGTTTTCATATTGTGGGGGATTGCATTTTATAGAAAACAGTCAGTGTTGAGAAAAAGTACTGTGAAAGAGAAAAGAAGTGATTTTGGGAATACATTTGCTTATAGCAATTTTGTGAAGTGGCTGAATTTATCTTTCTGCACCAGCAGGTAGGTGAGAAATTATAAAAAGTGATCTTTCAATTGACATATATTGATTTTCTATTCCTTGTGTCAATACTAAACTTGACACAAACTATCTTTCAGGGAAATGAACTTGACAGCAAAGGAACTGGTTTCTGTTAAAGTGTACCAATTACCTGAAAAAATAATTTTTGTACAGCTAGAAAGTATAAAATCAACCTCAAAGAACTCTGTCTAGTATTCTATAGGTTGACAGTTAATGAGTATGAAGGAAATAAAGGATAACATGAAAATGCTCGCACGGAACCAAACTCAGAGTTTGGTTCTGCACGAGCCTTTATCTTGGGGAGCGCATACGGGTGCATCGGGTAGTCTACTCACGAGTCGCTTTTACACTTATAGAGAGTGTAATCAAAAGTGCAATATCTCTTTATAGAATTAATATTTGAAGCCCATATTTTGAATATAGTATAACGAAATGCAACCTCTATCATACAGAGCAAAATTATATTTGGTGATTGGTACCCTTTTAAAAAAATTTTTAAATAGCTTTTTTTAAAACACTTTCCCAGACATGCAACTTGTCATTATCCTTGGCCTGGGGACAGAAAAAGTTAAGCATCTTTGAATAAGATATATATCTTTACCTGTTTTATGTAAAAATGTTACTTTGTTATGCATTAAATGTTGAATGCTTTGTATTTTAGAGTTTTCTGTGATATAGAATGAAAACATGTTTTCTTGCTATATCAGAGAGATAATGGAGACTTAATATTTAAATGTACATATGATGGGCAATGAGGTAAATAATACATGTACTTGTGCTGGGCTTGTATTTTCTTGACATTTAAAAGAAATTTGGGGGTCATGATTTTGAGAAGTAAATGATTGATGTTGAATCGTGTCAACTTTAAAAATCACACAATTACACATTTATATAGTGATCACTGATTGCTTTAGCCTTATATCTGAAACTGAACAACATGATCAAGTGTAACTTACAGGGGTGACAGAGCCTAAATGACCGGATGACATCTCATTTTACAGATACGTACGGTACAATAAAGTGCTTTACCGCTTTTCAAATCTTGTATGTTTTCTTGCTCCATTATGTTTAGAGATTTGTAATGACTGTAAATGTGTACAGCTGTTGAAATTAATAAGGGAATGAAATAATTTGTGAAACAGGAAAAAAAAATTAAATATATATATATATATATATATATATATATATATAAATATATATATATATATATATATATATATATATATGTATATATATATATATATATATATATATTTATACATATAAAATGACAAAGTAGAAAAGTAATGCATTTTCGAGTGCAACAGTGATGTTTATTAATAAAGAAAAATAAAATAAACATCACTGTTGGACTTGAAAATGCATTACTTTTCTACTTTGTCATTTTTTCTGCACCGATGCCAACACGCGGACTTCTAATATCATTACACATATACATGTATATATATATATATGTATACATGTATATATATGAGGATGAAAAAGGTGTGTACACTCTCTCTCCACCCCGTTCTTTCCTACCCTCCCCCACCCTCTCTCTTTCTCTCTCTCTCCACCCCTCCTTTCCTACACTCCCCCACCCTCTCTCTCTCTCTCTCTCCACCCCTTCTTTCCTACTCCCCCACCCTCTAACTCTCTCTCTCTCTCCACCCCTTCTTTCCTACACTCCCCCACCCGCTATCTCTCTCTCTCTCCACCCCTTCTTTCCTACACTCCCCACTCTCTATCTCTCTCTCTCTCCACCCCTTCTTTCCTACACTCCCCCACCCTCTATCTCTCTCTCTCTCTCTCCACCCCTTCTTTCCTACACTCCCCCACCCGCTATCTCTCTCTCTCTCTCTCCACCCCTTCTTTCCTACACTCCCCCACTCTCTATCTCTCTCTCTCTCCACCCCTTCTTTCCTACACTCCCCCACCCTCTATCTCTCTCTCTCTCTCCACGCCCTTCTTTCCTACACTCCCCACCTTCTCTCTCTCTCCACCCCTTCTTTCCTACACTCCCCCACCCTCTATCTCTCTCTCTCTCTCTCTCCACCCCTTCTTTCCTACACTCCCCCACCCTCTCTCTCTCTCTCTCTCTCTCTCCACCCCCTTCTTTCCTACACTCCCCACCCTCTCTCTCTCTCTCTCCACCCCTTCTTTTCTACACTCCCCCACCCCCTCTCTCTCTCTCTCTCTACTCCTTCTTTCCTACACTCCCCCCTCTCTCTATCTCTCTCTCTCTCTCTCTCCACCCCTTCTTTCCCACACTTCCCCACCCCCCCCCCCCCCTCTCTCTCTCTCTCTACCTTCTTTGCTGCTCTCCCCCTTCTCTCTCCATCCTCTTCTTTCCTGCTCTCCTCCTCCCCCCCCCTCTCTCTCTCTCCATTCTCTTCTTTCCTATCCTCCTCCCCCCCCCCTCTCTCTCTCTCTCTCTCTCTTTCTTACTGCCATTGCTTGTATATATATATATATCTCTCTCCTGTAAGCTCCTTCCTCCTACTCATACCATAATTTCCTCCATTTTCAAAGTATTGCCTTCCCTCATCCCTTACATACAGGCATACATAGGCGAATTTGTGAAATACAAGTAAGTTCACACCTCCCAAACAACTCCAAAACCTTAATAACACAAGCAAACAAACAAGACAAAATGCTCACATGCAATCAATGAATAGTTTGTTCACATTATATATTTTAATATAATCTTCATTATTTACAAAAATTATTGAAAATTACAAAATGTTTTCAACACCATAATATGTGATTTCACAAAATTTTCTTTTCACAATACATCTCATGTAAGGACACTATTGTGTGTTTATAAGTCAAGTATATCACAATTCCATTTCAAAGTAATTTTAGTAGCCAATTTTTGTGTTTTGTTGTCAAAATTCATTTCAAGACAATGTTGGATATACATAAATATATCATAATAGTATTATATTAATAATTTGATAATATTTTGTTAAATTATTAAATCTTAATATAATCATAATAGTGTAACCAAAATAAATTACTGCCAATTTATAGTGTTATTGTTTCGTAAATAGGCAAACTATTGATATTCCAATCATCTGAAATTCAAGCAAAGAGGCCCAAGTTAAAGTGTTTTGTTCTTCTTTTTTTTTTTTCAATTTAAAATGAACAAGACTCCTATAATACTATTATCAAATGAAATTAAACTTGGTATCTGATTCAAGAAGGTTCCGGAAATCAACATTAATACTGATTGCATTTTTACTACACATTGTCGAATTCTAGCATAAAATACTCTGCGTGAAAGAAGCGTCATACTGAATTATCGCGGTGGATTATAATGGACGGCATCATAAATGAAGACAACGATGGTGCATTGATTGTACATAATGATAGAAAACATAAGGCTAAACATGAAGTTGCATGCATTCCATAAAAGTGAAAGTTAAAGAAATGTTCAATTAAACTGAACTTCTTTAATAGACAGAATGGAATACTAAGCATGGAAGATACAAGGACAGAATCATCAATTTGGTAAGAAAGTTGAGAGTGATTTGGACGGATCTCACTGTTATGACGTCAGTAAAATATGCACTACTCTGTACAAGACTGTATAAACCAATGCACGAAAAGTAAAGAGCACCCACTTTGTACAGTATCAACAGTTTCAACTTTTATGACCACATTTTTCTTAATGCAAAAGAAACTACATGTATTTTTAAAGTTTTATTCCATCAAAAGTAAATTTTACAACAGATTGCATGAGGTACACTGTCTGCTTAGGGTCATAGGTCGTCAACTCTCTGTAAAATGATTTGTGTTTAATGCCCTTCCAGCTCTCAGCAGATGACATGTAAATGAAGATATATGTGATGTGAGCAAATGCCTAATGTACAACAAGATGTTCAGGAGGACCTGCCTCTGTGCACCTCATACATGATTTATGAGTTATTCATGACAACAAAAAGGAGAAAAATTGTTTGCAATAGTGGATCTTACCCCATTTTTTTTTTTTCCGGTTTGAACAATGGCCTCATTCTTGCAAAGTCAAAGAAGTTAAAGACTTTATACGTTTTCTGCTGCTCTCACAGGACACACAATGCATGTGAATGCTTCTATTCAACATAAATGGGGCTTTGCCTTCTCTATTTGCATGAAAGTCAAGTTTTCTTCTTTTCTTCTGACTGCCCCCCCCCCTCCTTCCATGGTATAGGGGATAATCTATACCTCTTCCAATTTCATTTAAACTTTGCATGTTTTATTTTTTCTTAAACAGCCCATGTAGCTGTTAACAAAATGTGTAATATCGTAACCTCTATTCGTCTGCAGAGAGCCAGAAGGGCTTTAAGACCATTTGAGTTAATGCCCTTGTGCCTCCAAGTAGACAGTTTCGCCTTTTTCCACATTACCATGGCAAGAACTCTTTCAACTTTGCCACTGTACCTTCATAGCAGCACAGTCCTTATTTATCTCTTCTTCTTTCTTTTTTGCAGAAGCTTAAGAGAGTCAAATACCTCCCAACCCCTAATCCCACATTTTTCAGATCTACAAAGTCAACTGACTAATAAGAATGTTCATACTCCTTCCATATCTTTTCCAGAATAATGACAAACAGGATACACAAACCATGCTGTAATATTTGTTTTAAAATACATGAAATAGCAGCATAAAACAACTTTTGTTTTCCTCTGAGAAGCCAACATCGCTGACATAAAACACATTGCTATTTGGAGGATATTTGCTACTCTCCACAACAACATTAAAAAGTTCTTTCTAAGATCCACTCCTGAAATTTGCCATCTCATGTCAAGATGCCGCTTCACTACTACAGAGGGCAGTTGTCCTATACTCCCAGTACGAAGGCTTGTTGACTGAGAGCTTGTGATTGTGACCGGTGGAGCTCCAGCTGAGGTGCAATGGGGTTGTTGAGGGTTGCGTTGAAGGTGCCCTTCAGGACAGTGTCTTGCAAGAGTGGGCTCAACTGAAAAATAAAAGAAGGAAATTCCTGATTTACTTACAATCATTACATTCAAATCTATCATTAAAAAAAAGATGAAAGTATAATCATTTATCATAATATATGAATAATTTACATTAAATTAAAAGTTCAATTGGAATATATGTCCTGTTATTTTCCAAATAAGACTCCATTGGAAGATGGAATACATTAGATGAGTGAGAAAGAGGAAAAATGACAGAATGCATTAAAATATTAAAAACATATAAAAATGTTGCATGTTAATGCAGACAAGAATTGTATTCCAAGAACATTATTGAATCAACATTGTCATATAACACTGCAATAATTAATAATTATCTAAGCAACAATTTTAATTTACTTATGAATCCGGAATACCAATTTCATTTGACTTAAAAATATCACAACAATTCCATACTTCGTAAGTTCCTGGGCCAGGATTCTCATTCTTTCTGAGTTCTCTGAAACGTTGGTCTTTCCCAACAAGCAGACTGAGTTTGACTGAGTCCTTGGGTTCTGGATTATACGTGCCAGGTCCTGAAATTAAACATGGAGTGATAAAGATTGTTAGGGGGGAAGTTCTTGATGGAATTAAAGTGACTTCATCTTTAGGCATTTGCTTGTCAGTTATAGATCAAAGAACAAGACGAAACAAAATAACAAAGAATAAATTTGAAAATTTCTTATATCTGTTAGGCTTTACAACTTTGAGTCTTCATCCTCATTTATTATCATCATCATCATCATCATCATTATCATCATCACCATCATCATTATCATCATCAACATCCCCATCATCACCACTATCATCATCATCATCATCAACATCATCATCATCATCATCATCATCATCATCATCATCATCATCATCATCATCATCAACATCATCATCATCATCATCATCATCATCATCATCATCAACAACCCTATCATAAACAATAAAGCACAAACCTGGATTAGCAGGCTCGGGTTTCTCGTTGATGACGTCTCGGGGTGGGGCGAAGCGACGACTTGATGAGAGGAAGGAGCCCTTCTTTCTCCTCCCAGCATGCGTGCGGGGCGGGGCGGGATCCTTCTTACCCTGTGATAGGTCATGTGATGATCTCACCTCGTATGAACCTGGAGGAGGGTTATCCTGAGAAAGAAAAAAAACAGGCACAGTCATTTCAAAACTCTGTTTTTAGTGTTGATGAGGTATTAAAAAGAGATGGGAATGTGAGAACTGTTGAGGGATTACATTTGGCTGCCTGGTTTTAAGTACAATTCCAAGGCAAAGAATTGTATTCTTTATATACAAATGCCTAGAGCTATGGTTTATCTATTGAAATCTGAACAATCGTTTTCATTCCACAATCTCGAGATGCAAACAGAGTCAGTCAACCATGCCAAACTCAGACAAACATCTAGTACATGAAACTTCCAACTCCAACTGGTCTATTAGGATACTCAATAGAAGCTCCAAATTCTTTCAAAAAGCATAGTCCCTCAAAACTTCATGTGACAAGAAAATATGCAAAGCATAGAAAGGCATTAATACAAACCAAAGAACAAATTTATCTACAGTTGCCTCTCTCAACTATATGGGGTTTTTTCCCCCTCATAATGCACTGTGCTTATGCCTACTGGAGTTACAAATAAATCAGTTTGCTGATAATGTGTGAAAACATATATATGTGTATAAAGGACATGAATGTTTATACAAAGACACAAAATATTATCCCTCTTTATAGACTAAGACATCTTCGTACTCAACCCACCTGTATCGTAACTGGAGCCGGCGATGTCAACCTGTTGCTCTGAGAGGCAAAGTTGGCCGATAGGTTGGTGGTGTATCTACTGTACTGAGGGCTCTCTTTGGGCTGATAGTGGGATGGGCCTGGCTGGGACGAGTCCTGACGCTTGGTTATTGGTTTGATCCGCACTGATGTGGAACCAAATGCTCCTCTCCTTGTGCTCTCGATGTACGCTTTCCTCATGCTCTTGTCAGCGATGCCTGGGAAGGTGTATGCTCCTGGACCTGTGGTTTGAAGAGGGGGGCAGAAAGTATGATTGCATATTTCCAATATGTCTTATGTACTGTTAATATAATAATAGCATCAAATATTAAGGGCCAAACAGGTAGTACCAAGCCTAAAACTACTTCATACAAATTTCATTTCTTCCAGAAATATTTTGCTCACAGGTTTCTTTTGGGCTAATCTGTCATCCCATACCAGTCTGGGCTGACTTTGTTTCACCGTCCATTTTATGGATGGCAAATGGTTGACACCACCTCGAAGATAATGTCCCAGTAAACCTTAGCAGGCCCATTCTCACGAGAAAGGAATGTATTTTACCTGGAGTTTTCTTGATGTGTGGTTCCGGCACGAATCTCACAGCAGTCTGTCCGAAAGGGCTTCTCTTTAGCCCCCTGAGTTTCTTGGTTGCCTCCAGGGCATGGCGAGGGTCATTGTACGAACCAGGGGCAGGAACTATGTTCTTCTTCTCTTGGAATCTCTGAAAAACACGAGTGAGACAGAGAATTTAGTTGTAATTGAGGATGCAACATCCTGTAAATGTGATCCAACATTAGCTCTGCAATCCACTTTGTCAAACATGTATGGTTCGGTTTGGAGGTTGTGACTAATAAGGCAATAATACACCTTTATCTCACTTTTCTGGATAAGACAGTGTTACATTCACACGATGTGAACATCATGACTTATTTAGAATTGTTTCAGAACAGAATGACAAAGAAACTATGCCAGGATTCACCATCAATTTCTCCTCTGTCTATCGAATTGACTGAACATCATTTGATAGATGGATGAATATCCAGTGTTGTCACAAAAGCCTTGATAATGTAGTCTTTTTAATCGGACTACATGTATCTCAGATAAGAATTTCAATATCACTTTCAAGATGAATTTTAAATGTCTCAACGATCGAGGTACAGATTCATGAGCGTCACCTTGGAGTATAGGTGTCTTCCTGAATTTCGTGAAGATTCTCACTTTTGTTGGGATTCTTCTTACCTTGGCTTGTGAGAGGAACGGAGGATGTTCTACCTCCAGGCCTTCTGTGTTGACTGCTGGAGGTCTCTTGTCAAACTGACTGTTGATTACATATTTACCAGGACCTGGAACAGCCTGTTAAGTTTGGGAAAGAAACAGTGAAATACTCTTTGAAATGGACACTAAATGATTATATCCCTTTTGTAATGGAATATATTTGCATGTATTATAATAAACAAAAAAAATAACATAAAAAACAATGGTACTTGATATTTACACATGTCCACACATTCTGATGAACTATAATATTCTAATTGTAACCTAACAAACATGGAAATAATCTTGGGCTTGCCCGAATAAGTTTTAATTCTTGAAAATTCTTTCATGGTGCACTTCCTATAAATCCTCCAATTTATCCTGAATAAAAGTAAATAACAAGTACAATAATCAGTGCTTCTACACGGAGGTCTCTTTAAACAATTGGATAAATGTTCATTTTATAATCATATTCTTATTCTATACAAGTATGCATGTAGTGTACATCTTTAGTACAGTATTTATTACACAGCATTTTCCTTACAATTCATAAATGTTTCTTTGGGGGGTTTTTTATATGAAACATTTGCTTCCTAAAAAGCTTTGAAAACAGACAATGTATAACGAAGATAATCATCCTTGGATACTTCAGCCACTTCGATACAATACTAATGGTGTTTGGGGACCTACCTTTTTTGCTTCTTCCTGCACTATGCCTTCATGGTAGCGGGGAATCCTGGCCTCAAACGCGCTGGTCCCGCTCTTTGTAATGGCTGCATTTATGTTCTCCACATCGGCTTCTGGTTTGCTGAAGGGGTCATATTCCCCTGGTCCTGGTCCCACATCACCTCTGAAGTCCATCCTTGCTGATGTCAGGTTCCCAAAATGGACTCCCTTGTACTTGGCAGTTGCTTTCGTATCACCCTGCAAACGAAAAACAGGATGGAATGATTGACATCGATGTTTGAATGTTGCAGGACAGTACAGTCAATGGATTATATCGTCTGCCGAGAGCCATGGCATTATCTCACAGACTTTACATGGGGTTAACGCTCTTCTGGCTCCCAACAAATTACACACACTACTGCTGTCTTGTAAACATCAACAAGACCACATGTTTACAGAATTTTCTAAAATTCCACCTACAAATGTCATCCTAAAATATGTAAAAATGTGCACGTTGAAGACACCAATGTTCTCTTCATACATGTACACTGTACTTGTCATGTACTTTCATCTTATCAGATCACGGACTCTCCATACTTTCATCTCATAGTCAAGTGGCATCACAAGTAAGATGATTAGCCCATAGGCCATGATTGTGTCAAAACATGTAGGCGATAAGCAGGTAAGAGGACAAGTTCTACCATTATTTTGACAGATGCATATATTTACAATCTAAATGGAAATGTACTGCAAAAGCAACATTAAAAAAAAAAAAAGAACACCTGGTTTTGCTTACATTTGTGACATTATAGAAGGCTGGTCCTATTGTCTTATCCTTGGCAGGGGCTTCCTGTTTCTTGAGTACTCCATCCTCGGATTCTTCATAGCCATAGGCCTGGCCAGGAGTAGGAATAGAGGGCGCTTGTGCTTTCCTGGAGAACTTGATGCGATTTGTCATGAGCTGTTGCGGAGAAAGAGAAATGGAAAAGAATAATGAACGAGAGGTTCTGAATCAAGTTCCTAATCATCATATCAGATTTGACCAATTTTGATAGGAGTGTGTCTGAAGACTTCAATGCAATTTCAAAAGGCTGCTGTGAAGGAAGAGAAAAATATCTATGAATAGGCAAGGTTTCAAACTCCTCTTACAACCTACAACACAATTGATTTTGTTTTACTGGATTATGTCAAAAATTATATAGTGAATCATATCAACAACTCTTCCATAGATAGGAAGTTTGATACATCTTACTAATCCTACCTAGCCCTCACTATCCATGAATTTCATTAACCACTTATCCTCAATGATATAGACCTACATGCTCTGATTCAACTACATGTAGCTACCATTCAAATAAATTATTTGATTCTTTCATTATAATATATCTACACTACATGGTATCTACATAATAGATTTACAAAATCTAACCTTTGGAAGATACAAGGCAAGTAATAAAACGTAAAATTTACACAAGTCTTTAGACTTTTACCTGTCCTTGTACTATCTCTTTTTCTTTATTGGTATTCTTCTTCAGCCAATCACTCGACTTTGAGAGAGTGTAGGTGCCTGGACCAGGGGTTAGAATTGATGTGGAAACGTCCTCCTCAAACCTCTTGGCTGTGTTTGCAAGTGTGCGGCCCCCGGTGATTCTGAGTTGTGCTTCGGTGGGGTCGTAGTGGCCAGGGCCTGGTGCTGCAATGACAGCATCCTGAACTGTCAGGAAGGTCTCTCTTGGTGTCATGGAGGAAAACGGAGCATAGCCATCTGAAAATTAAGAGTGAAAGAAATGAAGAGATGTTTTTCAAGATTGAGTCCAATGACAAATTAATATATGGAATGCAACAATAAAGTTTGACATCAGTAACAAAGTCAAACTCAAACTTCAAAGTTCGACATGGATCCAACTACATGTAACTGTTACCATCAGATTTACTCTAGATCTATCTGTACAGCGTTAGATTTTAAGAATAAGATCATTTGTTACTGCAGAAAGAAATGATTAAAGGCAAGGCAAATTAACAGATCTAACATTACATATCATGGTCATGCATGCATAAAGACTCTAAAAGTTAGATTAATAAGGGCGATATCGTGAAGGGCCCCTCTCATTCACCCCGCAGAGTATCATTTTATTGCATGTAACGCCGTGGGGACTTCATTCCACCTCAATAGACATAACACGCAAGTGTGTGCGTACACATGAGAGGGGACCTATTCCACGATTAGGCCGATTTAAGTTAGATACAATTAGACTAGATCTAAGTTAGATCTTCTAAATAAAGAAAGAAAATTTTTCACCAAACTATCCACTTTAGTTGAAAGTTAAACTTCAGATTCAGTGACACTGGCAATGGTAATCATACCTTGGAAATCATACCTTGGAAGTGGGCTTAAAGTTATACAAAACTTATTTGCCCCTCTGCAACCATAAAGATGAATTATGTTCTATATAATAGGCTCTGTGCAGCTGTAGAAGAACATGGACAGTTGAAAACTTCATTGGGGTCAAATTTATCCTTCCTGGATGCCCAAAATTTCTTCAGGTTTGACTTAAATATGTTCAGTGATGAGCTCCCTACTACATGAGATGGTAAATTATTCCATTCTGATATCACTCTTTGAGAAAAGGAGGATTGCCTCAACTTTGACTTTACATGCTTCTTCAATATTTTAAATTGATGTCCTCTTGTTCGGCTACCAGATGAAAAGTCAAAGAAGTCAGTTGGTTGGAGATCATCTATTCCCTGTACAATTTTATAGATTTGTATCAAATCAGTTCTATGCCGTCTGTAGGCCAGTGAGGGCAACTTTAGTTGTTCAAGCCATAATTTGTATTGTAGATGTCGAAGGGGATAAAGAAGTCTAGTTGCACGACGTTGAACTTTTTCTAATTTCGCAATATCTTTCCTCAAGTATGGATGCCACACAGGTGAACAGGTAATGCCAGTGAGACTAGTAGTCTAGACTAGTAGTAACAGTAACTGTTAGATTCCCAATTCTTATGCTAACTTTGTTTGACTTATCAACAACGATTTCAACATTAATTTAGTCTAGTAGGCCTAGTAGGTTAGATCCAACTTAATAAGTAGACTAGAAGGGTCTATAGTCAAGTATTGTAACTCCGAACAGATTGTATTACCGAACGTGTAAAGTTAAGCGCCTAAAATGGGTTTTCATACGCATGGGATTACGCGTATGAAAACCACACTATTGATACCAAGGTTGTCTTTTTCCCATAGGTTTCACACGTTCGGAATTACGGTACCTTTTTCAAGGGACCAAAATGCCGCGTCGTTGGGAAGGGGTTCACTCGGAAGGGAATATCGTATTAAATCTACGTTGTCTTTTTAAAATTCCATCAACTTCTTTTTTTGTAGGACTTTGAGCATTCAATATGTATAGTTTGACAGATATTCGTTCGATATCTAATTTTCTATCGTTGATTTTCTGAAAAGTGTTCGGACACTGGATCAACCACCATATATATCTAGTCTAGATCTAGATTTATACATTTTCTTACCGGCTCTGATCTTGGCACGTCCTGGTTGAAAGGCGTCATATGCACCAGGTCCAACGAAAGGTCCTGTCGCTTGTGCTCCTTCTGTCAAAGCTCTTGGGGCTCGATCGTACATGGTGTCAAAAGTTTCTCAATTTTCTTCACCTGAAACACACGCCCACAAATGAACGATTCTGGAGAATATTGTTGCTCAATCTTTTGGCTTTTTTGCAAAAATTATCAGCCTCGAATTCACTAAATTCTTAGAATCCGTGAGTAATGATATAACAAAAATTACGTTCTATCCACTGGTGTTGTTCATTTTCCTACTAATGAAACGGCTTGCAGAACTTTTGGCGATATTTTTGCTTTATAATGTTTTGGCCCTCTTCTTCCGAACTCTCTAGGCCCCAGCTGTGCATGTGCCGTATATCCCCGCGTTATTTTGCCCAATGTTTACAACGTGCAGCTGGCCGTCGCGACAGCGTTGCTAAGGTTGCATTTGCTACATACAAAGTCCACCCGGCCGAGCTGACTCGACTGCACTGTATTGCACTGCTGGCACGCCACGGCCACCCTCAGACTTTTTGTAGTCTGTAATGCAGACCTCATTACAGAATTTCAAGGCTTCCACGACATTGTCTTACTGTATTGTATGTAAACGAGGGGAAGTTGAGATTTTCAGAGAAAATATCAGATCAAGTAGTGGATCGGGTGGGGGCACATCTAACCATTAGAAAATTATCGTATAACTAATATCAATATGAAATAACCACCTCGAATACAATATTACATGTTAAGAGTTGTTGTAACCAGGCTGATGACCCCATGCGTCCCTTTTATTTCTTTTTATTTTATCTATTTTTTTTTTGGGGGGGGGGTAATTAAAAGGATTTACAGTTAGGTATTTACAAATGAGGCACCCTAACCCCCTCCTGCCCCCCCCAAAAAAAAAAGGATAAAGAAGAAAAGTTACAAAGATTTAAGCAAATGCATCTTTAATAGACTTTGGACAGAAACTCAAGAAGCCAGCAGTTAATCTCCTTCTGAGCTCAACATATATAATGGGAAAATGTATTTTACACCACATATGTAGAGTTCAGGAGGAGACAAGGAGCACCCTGAGAGATAATGGGGAAAATCTGAAAATCTGTGTACAAAACAAATGGAGAGTTGTTCACAAAATCAGCCATTTTGAAGCAATTTTGCCAATTTGAGGATCCCCATAGAAAGTAAAACGAGACTTTTCAAACTTCCATAACTCTCTCATTTTTTAACCAATTTTAATGAAACTTTTTGTAAAGTGCTTCTCTGAATTTTCACTTTCCAAAAACATTGATTCTCTCCTTGGGTTTTGGTTTCCTTTAAGAAAGGTAGTCCGATTTATTATGTAAATTCAATGTATTATCTCTATAATACCTGCTATTTTGAAGAAAAGGTTTTTTTTCTCTCTCTTTCTCTCTCTCTCTCTCTCTCTCTCTCTCTCTCTCTCCCTCTCTCTCTTAGTAGTCTAAACCTCAATATCGAATCATGTTCACATGATGGTTGTTTACATCATTATTTTTGTTGAGATATCAATACAAGGACTGCGATTAAAGACTACAAAAAATTGTCTTTAAGAAGGATTTTTTTATTAAATAATTACCCAATAACATACAAAAATCCATTACTTTTTACTTCATTCTAAGCAATATGTATTTTTAGTACATATTTTTTATATTTCAATATGTATTTATAATAAATTTGAGATGCTTTGATGAAAACATCATATTTGTTATTATTATAAAAATGCTTAAAAAATTGAACAAGACCAGGCCCTCTCTGACGCAAGTCGATACGTCAGCGATTAGCATCTCATTTCCGCACACCACCACCATCTTCCAACACCACTGCTCCGCTACAGCTCGCGCGCCGCACCGGCTTGCTCGCTCTAACCCTCGCGCTGCTTGCTTACACCTGTAAATTCCCTCAGTGGTTGTATCTAATTTTGTGCACACGGGACACGACCTCCATTATATACAGAAGCAGCTGTTAGTGTAAATCATTCTTTTAAAATCTTTGTCGTTGTCAATTATTGTCACAGTTGTTTCAAGACGTTTCACAGGTCTCCTACCATGACCCTGTTAGTGGCCTTATTGGCGGTCTTGCCAGTATTTTCGTCGGTTTTGGGAGGGCCAACAGAGGCGACAAGCGAGTTTCCCGGACCAGATTATCAATGGCAACATCACGATCAGAATGGTCTCATACAGATATTGGAAGATACGAAAAAAGAATGCCCCGATATTACCAAGATTTATTCCATTGGGAAAAGCGTTCTAGGAAAGGACTTACTTGTTATTGAAATATCTGATAATCCTGGTAAACATGAAGTTGGTGAGTAAAAATCATGGCATGTTGATGATGACAAGCTTGTTTATATTTTTGTTTGTGATGCTAAAAGTATGTCCGGAAAAAGTGGAAGAATCTTCAAAGAAGTTCAAGTTCAAACCTGAGGCTGAGGCTGAGTGAGGCAAATGATGTAACCCGAAGAAGAAAAAAATGGTTATTGATTTTCTCACATGTGCTCTATCCTAACATTTTAGAGCCTCTGTGTTAAAAGTTGTGATTTAATGAACCTCAAAATATCAAATGCAAACATGTCAGAAATGTGTGATTCTTAATTTCTGAATGGTCATGATAATGGTCATGTTAGTTGGAAATCAAACGTGTCAAATTGACTTTTGTGTGTGTGACTTTGACTGTTGAATTGATTCTTGGGGAACTGTTTTGATTTAATTTTGATTTGATTCCATTGTATTGACTCGTTCAACTCTTATTTTTCTTTTCTTTTTTTTCTTTTTTTTGTTGTTTGTTTTGTTTTTTGTTTTGTTTTGTTTTGTTTTGTTTTGTTTTTGTTTTTGTTGTTGTTGTTTTTTTGTTTTTGTTTTTTTGGGGGGGTTACGACTCACGAGTCAAGTGCATTTTATGTCTGTGAACTAAACATGGGGCCTGGGTCCTAAAGCACCAAAAAAATATGCGCAATGCGACGCACTCAATGTGCCAAATTTCTGCTGTGACTGAGCAACAAGAATATCATTTAGGTTTGCAAAAAAGAATTGGTAATTTATTTTCCTCTATTTCTGTGGTATTACCCAGGTATTACCATTATTTGGAAATCAGGGTGAAATTCACATCAGTCAGCTTCAAAATCAAGATTTGCATTCATTTGTTATGTGTGCGTAGATAGGACCCTTTCTTGAAAATGTTAGTTATTGACTATCGTTTGCCCCAAATTTCTCAACGATTCAACTTCAGAATATGTAGAAACCAAGGTAGATCTTAGAAATTTGCATAAATCACTGAATTAAATGTTTTTTTAGCTGCTGAAAACAAAGTGCGTCACTTCAAGTCCTCCCATTGACATTGGTGTGTAAGATTTAAAACAACATAGACTTGAATAACATGAAATCACTTTGGTAAACTAATGAAACATAACAGAATACAATAATTGGGCAATACACTGCATGTATTATGTACTGACAAGCATGCACTACAAAGAGCACCTACATGTAAGTTCAATTCCTTAGCACTAAGTCACTACTACATCCTCACTTATGGATCCTGTTGAGTATTGCGTAGAAGTAGAAGTACTACTATTACTAGGTCGAGTGTACTCACAGTGATTTGACAAGCTTTTTCCATTCAGTTCTATTCTCCATGATCTTTGGGAGTTCCTGCCTTGGTAGACAAGTATCTTTTTCTAACTTTACTGGACGACCTCTGTTGCGTTTGCCATGTGTAGGTTTTCAAGGGAGCGTTTCATCAAGTGTTTGTCAGTGATTTTTACCGACAACTGTTATAAGCTACTGAAATCCTTGCATCTGATTGGCTGAGAGCAAATTTGTCGGTAAAAATCACTGAGAAAACACTTGATGAAATGCTCCCCAGAAGAGCATTTGTGAAAATTATTTTACTCTTGAAGTACACTGTAGCTGTATAATAATTTATTGTAGTTTTAATTGTTAATACTCTATGCATGGTATTGAAATAAGTTACATGAATACAAAATAACTGTAGGAGATGGGTTCTTCTTCTTCTTCCTGGTGAACGACCGCAATCAACTAGTTGATTATTATGTCACTTAACTTTTAAGGGAGGTCGCTGTAGCACATTGCAGTAATTTGCTTTCTACATAACTCATACTGTAGATGTATAACAACTAAAGAGTTATGTGGGATGACCTCGTAGGCTCGTACAGCACAATTAATATCTGGGTCTATTGTTTGCATGTTGGGAGTAGATCCTACATGTACAGTGTACATTTAGTGTGGATTACCAAGGGGGGAAAAAAAAATTCAACCGCTGTCCCCTTGCCCCACCCCCCCCCCCCTCCCCTCACAAAAAAAGAAGAAAAGTGTTTCGATTAGATGCAGAAAGAATTAAAGAAACAACTACATGTAGAAAAGGATTTCATGAAAATTAGACAGTGATAAGAAAGAATGTTACTTTTAATAATAATGTTGTTGAAGGGGCTGATAACTAAAGACAATTTGGCAGTTTGATTATTTGATATCATTGCTTTGCTAGTGACCTTTCATTTTATACATATTTTATGAAAGGTTCCCAAAGTGAAAGGTTCCCATGATCTTTTTTTTTCAGAAACTGATCTCTATATGCCATGCCTCAACCCAACTTATTTCTTAAACTTAACAGTTACATGTACATATAATGTACCATCACTGTAGCTCGGGTTACTTTGATTAAGACGACAATCTGACCTTGTTATTATTTCTTGTTGTTGTTGCACTCCCCCCCCCCCCCCCCCTGTTTTGTATTTCTGTTCATTCTTGTGTTTTTGCTGTGATGAGTGCAAGGTAAAATGTTTCAGTATATCTTTGTTCAGACCTATTCTTTCAATGTCCATGTAGATATGCTTTATATTCTGGTAATGTACATTGTGTATCTTTTTATTTCATTGGAATCAAATGACGTCAATTGCAGATATTTCTTTATTCCAGGTGAACCTGAATTCAAGTACATCGGCAACATGCACGGCAACGAGGTTGTAGGTCGTGAGTTACTCCTTCTGCTGATCCCCTACCTGTGCAAGAACTATAAGACAGATCCAGACATCAAGTGGCTGGTGGACAACACCCGAATCCACATCATGCCTACCATGAATCCCGATGGCTATGCTGCTGCTCTTAGAGAGGTACTCAACAAAGGTCTTGAAATCATAAAATAGGGAGAGAAAAATCATTCTTTTCATAGGCCAATAAGTTTTTTTGTCTGGATCTTTTATTAATTTTTTCTTCAAATGAGGAGGGAGGATTTTTCATATTTCTCAGATTTTTCTTTATTTCATATCAAAAGCAAAATATAAAAGAGTTAAAAAAATAGAATGAGGCTGGCAGGAAAAGAGTAGTAGAAGGGACAATAAACTAGGGATCCATTTTGTTTAGCCTACATGAACATGTCTGCTCACTATGCTATGTTCTTATACTGCATTTTAGAGATTATCTCGTGTCATTCTTTCTTTGAAAAGTGATTAAGCTTTTTCTTTTAATCTCACTGATGGTTTTACCAGGTCCATAGAATCCATAAAGAAAGAAAGGAAAGAAGATATATATTTTTTTTTTTTTTAAATCCTCATTAGGAAATTCTGTCATTGGTATATCAAAAGAAAATACCAAAATAGGCACATGATCACTTGCTGCTTGTCGAGCATTATATCAAACTAGATTGTTTGATACATCTAAAGCCTACAGGTACATGGGTAGATTGTGCAAAATTTTAGAAATTTAGAATTTTAGAAACACTCTCTTAAAATTGAGGGCTATGTCTTAAGTTCATTGTTTTCATTTGGGCAAGTTAATTGTCTTGAAAGGTTAGTACAGAATCTTTAACTTAGGAAATAACAGCATAATACATCAAATTGTGGTCAACGGGTTGCCTTAAGGAGATAAGCTGAACATGTACATGTAGATCATCTGTCTTCACACATACGCATGATTATGATGTCATGTAAAACCGGAAGGTACATGTTAACTTGTGATTGATTTGAAGTAGAAAAACACCTGTTCAGGATAGCTCTATGCCTAATTTAGGAACCCAAGTGCTTTAATTGTTTACCAAAATACATGTGAAAAAGGATGAAAATACCTATAAGCTTGACCAGAGGGTATTATGATGGATGAAGCAGGCGTAGGTTGTACTTGTGGGTAGTAACAACTAAAACCTGTTGCATGAAAGATTGGCAACATTGTTTAGTCTGGCCAGTGTACAATGGATGTTCACATTTAAGAATTTGAAGAATTTAAATCAGAAAAATGTGAAAGTGGAGAATTAGTGAATATTATTACTCAACCCAATTTTTTTTGACAAGGACATATATATATATATATACATGTTAATGTACATGTATATAAAAACACCTTTCGTTGAAGTCACACATGTGAGTGTGACTGACCAAAATTTGATCTCTGTGAGGAAATTACATGATCATTGTCTTGTTCATAACCAAAAATTGACACAGCTGTTCAGAGCAACGCGGTCCCAGATAAATACTTGAAAGTAAGGTTCAAAGCTGTACAAGCCAACAAGTACATCTAAGTCCTGTCGTCTTGTGACATCACATGTCTAACTGACCTAATTTGACCTGTAAAAAAGCTGATCCATGCTCATTGACCGGTTAAATGTCATGTCCATAATGGTCATCTTGAAGAAATATCAAATTGAAATACTTACAGTACATTACAAATGTAATAAGCAGGAACCATCCTCCAGAGAAAGTAGGAAATTCATGTATGTTTTACTTGGCCCGAGAGTACTGCAACTGAATTAACATACATGTACATATCATTATCAATTATCATTGAATACGACTGTAAACTGAAGTTGTCCTTTAGAGATCTTGCTGTCGCTGACGTGATGGAACCAACTACCATGAAAGGTTCTTGTTTTGCAAAGTTAATCAATGCCTTTAAACTTTACCACATCGTTCATGACATTTTTTGTTTGTGTAAACATTCGCAACTTGTACTCAACCTTCACTAATCAGTCTCTTTGTTTCTCCCACTCCTACTAGTTGAAGGAAAGAGACAAGAACTCCTGGTCTGAAGGAAGAGCCAATGCACATGGCACTGATCTGAACCGGAACTTCCCTGACCTGGACCAGTTCATCTTCGGTCAGAGAGCGGACCGCTTCCCCAGGAGACATGGCCCCAACAACCACATCACTGCTTATGTAGACCCAAGACAGGTAGGAAAATAGACATTGGCCAATCAGTGCTGTACATGTAGTTCGGAAGCAAAACTGGTCTCAAACTCACCAGAATGAAGGTTTGAGCCAAGCCAGACACAAAGCAGACTACATTGTAAATCATGAATCATGGTCAATTTAGTAACAGAAATCTGTTAGGAAAAAAAATGGTGATAAGGCCCATTATTTATGATCTTTGATCCACCAAGAAAAAAAAAGAACAGACATTATTGGGGGCAACATTTTGATTATGGATTAAAGTGTTTCTGGGTTACTGGACCAATTCAGAGCCCAATAATGTACTTCTAGAAGTTAATGAGCCAGACCAGACCAAGGTTTTGGGTTGTGAGCTACAGGCTTCCCTTATGCTATGGGATAGGAAATACGGCCGAAAAGACTTAATCTGAGGTGTTATTTCCTAATAATTTTGAAGATTCAGTGCTTTGTGCTTGAGAGGGAACCCTCGCACCCCACCTCCCAGGAGTGGCAGGACAGGTCCCCGACGTGCGTGAATGTTCTGGTGAGAATGCTGGCTACAGCACTAGGGCCAATACAATTTATCCTCTGGGTATTTTCCCTTTCTCTAGGATGGTTGGCCTTGCATATAGTCTTCAGTCATCTGAAGAATCCTGTTATTTATAACTGAAAGTTTCTTATACCGGTATGGAAAATAAATTTGAATAATGTGCAATCACAACATTTGGTCTAATACACAGTGTGCTCATAGTCTTCTCATGCTGACATGGATATTAAAGCACCTGTATAGTTAAAGAGGGAAGCCCTCAAAAACTTTTCTTCAGAAAGCTTGGGTTTTACATATAGTTGATAAATAGCAAAATACTTGTGGTTCTGTGATTTTTTTTCCCCCTTCTTGTTTGGAATATTGAACACTTTAGTGGTGCAAAGGAATTTAGATTTGTGATCATTAACTTATACATGTACATGTCACATCTTTACCTGGTGCCATTGGATTTCAGATAAACAGATTTTGTTAAAAGCTGTCTGCATCCAAAAGATAAACATGATCACACTCTGTGCTGTTTTCTTTGCCATTACTGTACCTAGGCCTTAATACATTTATTTTGTAGCATTGAAGTTTAGAATAGGAAAATGTAATTACATGTAGTTACATTTCCCGGTTTAGAAGTATTAAAAAAGATTGAAAGCACACATTGGCTTTTCTAGTTCAAAATGACAGGTCATTAAGCTAAGCACATGCAGTAAATGAATGTGAACCGTGATTTTGTGTTTGTGCTACATGAATTTCAGTTCATTTTCTTTTCATTTTTTTGCCCCACAAATTTAATGAAATAAAAACAACAGGAACAAGTACACATGTGCAGGTACATACAAACTAGAAATAGATCAAAAGAAACAAAACAAATCAAGATGTGGGGGGATTGACAAAAGCCATTTGATCTACATGTATCAAAGGTAAGTCCCCCAAAATATTTTGATGTAAGAAATCTTCCCGTGATACCCTCAGCAAAAAGAGAAAGTGGCACACTCTGTATTGTTCAACATTTTCATATAAACCGTCAATAAAATATTTGTAATTATATTGAATTAAAGAAAAATTGATACTCTTACAACATCGATTAAGATCAAGTTCTGAACTTTCACGCTTGGATAGGCATTTTCATTTAACCGCTAGAAGGTCTAATTAAGAAAATTTCCAAAAGAGGGCAAGTAGCCATCCAAAAGTTAAAGGGAAATCCAACCTTAATAGTAAGTTGCTTTGAAAGAAAGAGGAAAAATCAGAGAAGCAGATTGGTTAAAGTTTGAACGAAATCGGACAAGTAATAAGAAAGTTATGATTTTTTGAAAGTTGTAATCACTATGCATATGGGAATTTCAAATTGGCCGAATAGGTAATGTCACTGTGATGTAGCTGTGGACAACTCCCCCATTCGCTCTAACACACAAAATGACTAAAATGTCACTTTTTTTTCAAAATGCATTACTCAGTAGGATCTTTTCGTTCATGAGGACCTATAACAATATGCTATCTCCAATATATTTTGAGTACTGCCCCGAGGGTAAAGGCGCCTCGAAGAAAACCGCAAATTAATGATATTTTTGTGTACGACAAATGGGAGAGTTGTCCACAAAAATGTCACAATTGACTCACCAAATTGCCAATTTGAGATTCGCATAGATGTAGTGATCTCATTTTTCAAACATCCATAACTTTCTTAGTCCTTGTCCGATTTCTTTCAAACTTTCACCATCCTGTTTTTCTTATTTTTCTGATTTCATACAAATCATCTTATTACCAAGGTTGGATTGCCCTTTAACCCTTTCAAGACAATTGACCACATTTTGTGGTTTGGCTCAATAACTTTTGATTCAGAGCTCTAAAAAATATACCAGATGCATGAGTAGAAAGAGCAAAAATTCCTGCACATACTATGTCCATTTTTTGTTGCATGACCATATTGCGTTTGATGCCAGGAATTTTGAAAACAAGAATAAGCTTCAAAATCCTTAAATTGGCAACACATTCTGATGTTCAAAATCATTGTTTTTTATCAAAATTGGCATTTTTTTCAACTTTTCAACAAAATTCTTAACCATATATATTGTTTTCAAAGACATTACACATTATTAGAACCATGTAGAACTAAAAGAAAAATATTATTGTTGCCAATTTGAAGAAAAAATGTGATCAATTTAGCCCTTAAATAATTCTTGTCCTGAATGGGTTAATGAACATCTGTAAGACATTCTTGTTCACCAATGAAAACAAAGAATGAGAAACATTGAGGATTGAGCTCTGAATGTCAACTGCAGTTTCAGGACTACAAGGTTTTGACAAGCACAGTCAAGATGGGTGATTTTTTTTTTTTTTCATTGTTTCATTTGGCTGTACAAGTAAAGATAGAAATGCTCATCAACATTTGAATGGTCAGATGCCACATTTTTGCAATTTTCTTTCAGAGACTCATTTATTTTTAACTGGCTATGCTGAGTATGTTCACTCCTTCGTATAGAGTATGATTCCAATTGCATATCATCTTAAAGAGGATTAATTTATGTCTATTTTGATACATGAATGATACATGCAAGTTTACATTAAATATTTTTGAAAATCTTAACTATACATTTAAATATTGGCCATTTGTTGTTTTTTTTTTTTGCTGAGTGTATATTGCAATTAGATACAAAAAACTAATGCTGCTACATGTACATAAAAAGAAACAACAGCAAAAAGACACAACAAAGAGAGGCAAAATGAAAAATATACATATATTGTAAGGTTCACAAGACACAGCTTACATGTATGTTTTCTTTTCAAAGATGACAGTGTGGGACAACCTTTAATTTGATTGTATTTCATGAGAATTGATATTTTAAAAAAATTGTCTAAATAAAATTTAAAGCTCATGTACAGTATTGGTAGCAAAAAGGAAATTGGAAAGAAACATGTTAAATATAGTCTCATGTTGTTCTCCTTGTATCAAAAGATGTCTATAAAAGATCATTTGGTATTCATCTATGATTTCTGGTTAATTTCAGTGTAAATATCTGTAAGGAATGTTCGATCACTACTATTATGCTAGGACCCTTCCACCCCGACGGCTTGCCGCACAGTAATCTTGGGGCTTCGCATAGAGACAGCATGTGTATCACTGTGTGTACATGTAGCTACTCATTGGTTTTACACGTGTGTGTATAGTGTATAGCACATGCTGCCTTTGTTGGGATTTTACATGCCTGTCCCAGCATATAAATTAGTTTTTGCCTCTTTTTTGTTGAATAATAAGCTTTAGGAGGTGAAATCTTCACAGTGTCTTAGTATTGCTACATGTAGTATCTTGCTATTTATCAACAAAAACTGAAGAAATCTGACAAACAGTTTTTGAGGGCTTACCAAAACTCTACATGACCTTTAATACTGGTATGTTTTTGCACATCTCAATGATATTCCTCTTGCTTGGTCACCTTTAAAGTTTGTCATATAAAGCGTGTCACATGTTGTGTGTTTGATGTATGTGTATCCTAATGACCTGCGTACATGTCATTGCCATACTTTTATACTGTTCCTTTTTCAATTTTTCAGTTGGAACCTGAAACAGTGGCCATCATGCAGTGGCTCCAGGAGTATCCCTTCATTCTGTCTGCTAACCTGCACGGTGGTGACATCGTTGCCAACTACCCCTTCGACTCCAGCCACGATGGCAAAGCCAACTATGAGGCCTCGCCCGACGATGATTTCTTCCGACAGGCCTCTTCTGCCTACGCCAGTGTACATGGGGTAATGTCTGACCCAAATCGCAAACCATGTGACATGGGAGGCGAGGACTCTTTCAGGAATGGCATCACCAATGGCGCAGATTGGTATCCTCTCAAAGGGGGTAAGAAACAGCCTGTATGTCCTTTGTGTTGTGCCCTTCCTTGTAATGGTAATGATTAAATAGCTACATTGATTTTGTATTGCCCACATATTCACCAGGGGATGCTCAAGGCACTTACAAAGTACTATTATTACCCTGGCTTCAGCCCAGCTGCCCTAAGGCTCTGAAAGCATTCAAAGAAAAAATTGCTACCAGATACCCATTTACTACATGTACATGTGGGTGGACAGTGGCAAATGTAGATTAATGTCTTGCCAAAGGACATTAGTACCTTGTCAGGAGTTGAACCACCGACCATGTGATCCACAGTCCTGTGATAAAGCCTGTGAACAAATGCTTTCTTATCGAGGACAGCATACATGCCAACCATTCCGTTTTTTAACTGAACCATCCCGTTTTTTAAGTTTTTAGAACCATAAAGAATGGAATGTTCCGATTTTGGGGAAATAAAATTACATGTAATACCAATCGACTTTCCATATCATCCGAGTGCTGAGAGGATTGCACTGCGCAACGTCTGTGTAGCGTGTTGCTGTGCGCCACGCTGTAATAATGAGCGCATGTGTGTATAGTGCTATGCATATCCCTCAGCCATATGCACAGCATGCATGCATTCGCTACATATACCATTTATGTACGTTATACGTTAGCAGTGTCGCGTGAGTTGAGTCCGCAATACGTATCACGTAAGTAGTTGTACATGATTTGTGATTTGGTTCGATTTCGGGAAAAAATCTGTTAAAATAAAAGCAACCATGAGCGGAACAGTGTCAGCCAGGGACACCACCGCCGGCACCACCGCCGGCGGTGGTGGTGGTGGAGCTCCCTGGAGTTACTGAACCCCCTGCCAATATGTGCATTCAGTTTTCTGAATTCCAAATGTTGGCAAGTATGGCACAGGATTCTTTTTAAACGTTCATTTGATCAGGTTTTCTTCTCCAAACAGGCAACATTCATATTTTCATTTTAATTCTACATTTTTCGTAATTAATAGTCATGTTTCTACAAAATGCAAAGAATATGTATGTAAATTGACTGAAAGTCCGTTTTGATAAATCTTTTTTAAAAGAGGTGATCCTAAACTTTTCAATATGTTGCTAATCTAAAGAGAAAATTAAGTTCTGGGAAAGGTGAAAAATAATTTGGAAGCTTTCTCATTCCTTTTGTGTCAGTTTGGAAGAACATCATAGTAGAAATGTCCCCTGTTAAGGATTGCTCTATAAATGCCCACATATTTGAAATATGACAATATGTCAGTTTGGAAAAACATCATAGTAGAAATGTCCCCTGTAAATGATTGCTCTTTAAATGCCCATATATTTGAAATATGACAAGAAATAGCTGACATGTTTGGGCCGAACATTCATACCACAATATGTGTGCAGTCCCATATACCTATTTCTGTGTGCAATGCATGTGCTTTTCAGAGAGTTTAGGTCCAGTTCTTATCATTTTGATGATTCCAAAACTTCACAATATACACCAGTTCTGATGTAGACATGGTCAACCTTTCCCATTTGCTTTTAGACAGTTTCTTTCACAGTTTAATCCCATGACCAGGGCCCCGTTGCATAAAACTTACCATTAACGGTAACTTTGCCATCAACGGTAACTCCCATGGAAACCTTGATTTTGATTGGCTGTTGAGTGATGTTACCATGGTAGTTACCATTGATAGCAGAGTTACCATTAACGGTAAGTTTTATGCAACGGGGTCCAGAACTCAACTTTATCTTTAAGGATTTTCATGCAAATTTCCTTTTAAATTCCTTTGATCAATATGAGCTCTTTTATACAACCTTACAAGAAATATTGTGGTGATATCATCATTGATCTCTTTCAAATTTAAATGAAGTCTGTAGTGAGAATCAGAATTTAATAGTTTAGTATAGGCTCTTGAGAAGAGTGGATGTAATGGAGTACAATAGACCCATTGAAGATGACTCTAAATGACATGGGGTCAAAAGGTTAACAAGGCCCACATTATCCCATTTTGTTCTGTCAAGTTAAGGCTCTCTCTCTTTATTAGATGACAGAGATGTGTTTTTCTGTAATGTGCTGAAGGACAGCCCAACAGTGTATACAGTTCTTAAAGGGCACCAATCACCAAAAAATATTTTACTCTGTATGTTAGAGGTTACATGCCATTCTACTATATTCCAAATATGGGTTTCGAATATCACTTCTATAAAGACTCAACGCACCTGTACGCGCTCACCAAGATAAGGGCTCGCGTGGAACCCAACTCGGAGGTTAGGTTCGGTTCCGCGTGAGCACCTTCATGTTATCCTTTATCTCCTTCATATTCCTGAACTGTTGACCTATAGAATTTCAGATAAAGTTCTTTGAGGTTATTTTTATACTTCCTAGTGGTATACAAATTCTTTTTTCAGGTGGTTGGTACACTTTAAGCCCTATTCATGCATGATACATGTAGGGTAAATATTCTTTAGAAAAAAGTTGTTGGAAAACTTGAATGTGATTGAATTGCAAGAGGCATTTTTCTGGGTGTAAAGGCTCATTAAAAGGCTGCTTAAATGCTTTTTTTTCTTTGTTGCATTATCAGGTATGCAGGACTATAACTACCTCCATACCAACTGCTTTGAGATCACCATTGAATTGAGCTGTGTGAAGTTCCCCCCTAATCCAAAGGAATATGAAAGGTACTGGGGAGACAACAAACAATCTCTACTCGACTACATCCGACAGGTAAAATCCGGTTTAGTCCAGTTTGGTTCAGTTTAGTACAGTTCACTACAGTTCAGTTCAATTCAGTTCAGTTCTAGTAATCCACTGAATATGGGAATCGAGGAGTTCCTGTATTAAGCCTGGGGAAACGAGAGATTTAAATATTCAACAGGTAATATCATTTGTGGGCCGCTATACTGCAGAATATAAAACTCATCATTCAAATTGGGAAACTCTTTGTTTTTAATATAAGGGATCTCTGCATCAAATAATTTGCTTTTTGTAAGATCCAGTTCTGTGTGAAGATATTGTTTAATATGTTTTTGATATTTATTGATGAGTACAATTCACAACTGAAGCTTCAGTATGTCTTTATTCAAAAAAGCATAATTCTTGAATTTGTGTTACTAATCATCTATTTGATTTTGCAGGCACATAGTGGTATCAAGGGCACAGTGACAGATGAAAAAGGAAATGGAATCCAAGACGCCAAAATTAAAGTCGTCGAAATAAATGAACCACAGTCTGAAGATCATTACATAGAGCATGACATCACTTCTGGTGAGTTTAGCCGGTATTCATAAAAGCATCCTAACTTCAGTTCAGATTAAAGGGGAAGTCCACCCTGATATCAAGTTGGTTTTAAAAAGAAGCAGAAAAATTTAAGAAACAGATTACTGAAAGTTTGAGCAAAATCAGATAAGAAATGAACTCTCACCACTGCACACCTTAGGCCTAGTTCACGCATGATGTCTGCTTTAAAAAACGCAGCAGCAAAATAAAATGACTTAATAAAGTAATTTTAGTATCTTATAACGCAAAGATAAGTAAGTATTGACCTTTAACAGCAAGTAGCTACTATTTATTACCCTCACTTGCCATTCTTTTACATGAATATGCTTTTATTTAGTCAAAACAGTGTTTGTGAGGTGGTCTGCTTCATCATATCTGAATGAAGCTTTAGGACCAGATTTGGACTAGATTCCGGAAGAAAGTGCAGGAAGAATACATGAAGATTTACAGTCTTAAAGATATAAATTCTCCCTGAGTGAAGTCCTGAATGGTCATATGAATAGTAGTTTTGATATTGAAGGATTTTGAAAGTAATAATAATAATAATAATATTCCGTTCTGGTATAGAGGATGTCACATTATGGTGGTTCACAGTCTGGAGACCTATCCACTAGACTGCAACACCACAAAAGATTGAAGGATCTAGAAGAAGAAGAAGACCCAGAACAAGATTGGTCGACACAATCAAAGATATAACCTGGATGCTTTCTCTCTTAAAGTTATGCTCTTGCAGCAAATCACCATGTGCATATATGGCAAATGCTGTTGAGGGTCATTCTCAGTCACGTGTGTCCAAAATCCTGATAAAATAGTTCTTTGAAACCTAATTGTTCAGTTGGTTTTTTTTTAGCAGAAGTCTCTCATTTTGGAATTTTAAATAAAAATATTACCCCAACAGACGGAGAGTAATTATTTTAAATGAGAGTACATTATTTTCTTTCAGAGGTCAAAATGTCAAGCGTGTGACCTCGCACAAAAGGGGTCTGACTTGTTGGTATTCAAACCTACTTTTCTCATATTTCCCTTGGAGTGCAAGTTTCCATTTTTCATTGCTTTATGATGGGATTGCTCTGAACAGTTTGAAAGCAATTTTCAATAAATGAGGGAACATTCTTTTCTTTTAGAAGTGAAAATTGGGTTGGTCATGTGTGTGTGACCACTCAAAAAAGGGTGTTTTTAAATGTCTCTGTATATGGTTGGGAATTTTTTTTTTCTTGTCAAAGAAAGGGAAATCTTTTTCATGCAAGAATCAGGTGATATAAAAAATCAATAACATGTAATCTGATTTTCCGGCATTGAGGTCAAATTAGATGGTCTCTTTATAAAAAATAGCCCTTGGGATGTCAGTCATGATTTATCATACTGCATTTTCTTGGACTGGAGGGTGCACAGTACAAGATATTACTATTCATATGACTATTCAAGACTTCAGTAAAAATTGGAAATCTTCATATTTTCATATCTTATTTATTACAATTTCTTCCAAAGTCTAGCTGTCACTGGATCACATATGCTAGGTATATACCTAGTATGCCACTAATACATGGAAAGCTACACATGATATAAAATGCATAAACTCATTCCTTTTTAAGACAAATAGACCGAGAGCAATTTTTCCCCCTAAAAAGTTTGAAAAGGAATCATAATGAATGTATTTAAAGAACACCCATGAAAACTGATTCTGTCAATAAGTTAATCTCTAAAACCTCAATAGCATAGAGGCAATTCCAGCATAACGGACATGACAGTCAGACCATGTTCTGGTTATTTAAAACAGTTTTAATCAAAACCAAGAGTCCTAAAACATATTTTAGTAACTGAATCAGACACATTTGACTATCAGGGATATACACAGCAAATTTCACAGTATATCACTGAATAGTAGAAGAGAAAATGGATTCTTTGTTACCATAACAGACATGACGCCATGTGATAAATGACCAGAAAATGGTCTGACTGTCGTATCCGTTATGCTGGAATTGCCAATAGGTCAATTTGAGTGGTTCAAATTATTTAGGGCCATTGCCCACATTTTGTGGTTTGGCTCAATCATTTTTCATTCCGATTCCCTAACAAATGACCAAATGCAATGAGCAGAAAGTGCAAAAAAATCCCTAAACAAATATTGCTTTTTTTGGTTGTGCTGCCATATGGCGTTTGATGCCAGGAATTTTGAACCGGTAATAGGAAAATGAGCATTGAAATTCCCGGATTGGCAACATTTGTAAAGCTAATAAATCACTGTTTTTTCATACAAAGTGGCAGTTTGTAAACTTTTTGACATAGTTTCAATTAATGTACTTATATATTTTTTTTCCAAGTTTATGACTTTTGATCAGAAAATTGTAGCAATAAAAGAAAAATACCACTGTTGCCAATCTGAAGAATGAACACTGATCAATTTAGCCCTCAAAAATCCCTTCCCCAAATGGTAGCCATCAACCATTTACCGTAACTGTATTTTGTACCTTACTCTTGCAGCTGCCGATGGTGACTACTGGCGATTGCTGGTCCCTGGTACGTATAGAGTGACAGCTGAGGCATGCGGCTTTCATTCCAAGAACAAGACATGCACTGTCTCAGAGACGGGGCTCAACATGGAGGCCAGCGACTGTAGCTTTCAACTGGACGAGTCCAACGAGAGTACAGAAGGTTGCTCCTTCACAGAGCTGGAGGATCTCCTTATGAACCAGCTTCATCCTTACTACTAATCCCCTTCAACCTTCAACCCTTAGCCATGCCTATAATCCACTTTAATCCAGTTTAATCCAGTTCCTGCTGAGGTTTATGACCCAGTCACATAGAAGACACAGACACCATACCAACAATAGACCAAACATACTGATACATATCCCACTTTGATAATATTTTGATGGTTATTGGTCTGTTTGGAGTCAGTCTGATGATGCGATTGAGGTATTAACCCAGTTAGATCTGAGGGAAAATCAGTGATGATCCCATCTGATATTATCCTAATTCCATCATAAACTGTATCCCAACTGTAAGCTGTCCCTGATAAATGATTCCTAAATTCTAAGTAAAATGTTGACCAAGCCCAGGTATTGAATGGACCATTTTCGTTATACAGTCAAGTTTATTCACACTTGCCTCAAAACGAATTCTATTCACTGTTGCAAAGTATTGTATTGCAAAAGCTGGAATGCAAATTGCATACAGTAGTTGTTGCTAGGTCGGACAAACATTATGGCTTGCCCAACCTAACAACATGTAATGTACGCAATTTGCATTCCAACAATTGAAATGCAGTTATTCATAACAGGTGAATGAAATAGTTTGTCACTAGACGCTTGACAAAGATGTAGGCATTAAATTTGAATACATGACAAAAATGGCCTATTGAATGGGCTTGTTTCGGTTCGGTTCAGTTCCTATTTCTGAGTTTCAAATAATGTGGGGATTACAATGAGTTACATCTCCAATATCCATTTATAATCTCTGTATCTAATTTCAGACCAGCAACATTGGATCACTGTATTGCAACTAAATAATTTATGCATGTCCTTGAGAATTCTGAATGACACATTTTTTTTTTTTAATGATTTATTTGTCTTTTTTACCTAGGGTAGCCTAGTCAATGATTGACACTCTATTATACTTTAGGGCCCTACACACAAAAACACATATAAATATAACATAATACTTTTTTTTTTAATTGTTTTAGTAATATGTAATATGTAATACATATACAAGAAATGATGGAAGTGGTATCAAAATTGTATTTGCTTCTTTCTCCTTTATTTTTGAAGACCTTTTCCTCAAAAGATATGAAAGAAAGCAATAATCTAATCAAAGAGCGATATTTATATATAAATTGATTATTCTCAATATCGTGTCACTATATTTTTATTGAGAGAGAGGGTATTCCATTGCAATGATTTATTCATGTAGTAACATATAATATTATCACATATTATATCAAATTGCTATGTAGAAATATATTTCTACCTCCCTCCTTTTCTCTCTCTCTCTCTCACTTTTATTCTCTTCATTGCACTCCCCCCCTCTCATTCCTTTTCTACACTCTGAAAATCTTTGTATTATCTGGGGTTTTTTTTAATCTATCAAATACCGGTTTATTTCAGTATTTTGACTTCCACAAATTGTCCCAAAAATGACAGGAAAATACCTGTTCGCGAACATGGTATTTGTATGATGTGTAGGGCTGTGTGTTGGGGAAGGACTTGAGCAAAATGAAGTACATGCGATACTGCCAGGTTTGTCCATATTTGTGAAAATATCTGGACGCGAGAAATGTGTGAAGAGTAGAATATCATGAACTTAGGTTGCGTTCATAGCTTAATTGCAAAGCCAGAATACCGGTAAGCATTTTGAAACACAGTTTTGAAACGCTGTTTCACGGACCCCGTTTATAGCCCGTTTCTCCATGCAAACCTTGTTTCTGAAACACGCCATTATTTTGAGTTTTGTAACTTGTCTTAAAACTGTGTTTCTGCAACAAAACAACTCCGGACACAACCGTGTTTTGAACTAAAAGTGTTTTAAAACACTGATTCTGGCGTGAAAGATGAATTTATGAACACACCCTTACACAGGATAATGCATGTTTCAGAACTTTTGTCAAAGGCCAATGGGAACGTCTCCTTTTTTTCACATACCAAGATGATTTTTGCCATGTGTTAACTCTTCGGCTTTAGTGGGTACATCCAAATATATTCTATTTACTTGGGTCCCACTATACATTCCTCTTTGCTGCTAGAAGTATGTAAAATTGTATTCAAGTCTGTTCACACTAGTTGTATGCTTTCATTTTCTTTCAAGTTATCAGGGAAACTAACACAAAAGAGAACTAACTAACTGCCTGTATTCAGTGTATGTGCATGCCATAATGTATGATTATTTAAAGAGATATTGAGCCATGTTTGTGAGGGGAGGGTTTGTGGAGATATCAGTCACAAAGCTCATTTCACAAATCTTTTATTCAGATCATCGGCTTTAAATATTACTTCTGTCAAGATACATGATAAGGTGTATGTACTTGCCTAGAATTTGGCATGTATGGAAGTAAACTCTGACTCTCTGAGTAACTTCCATGCAGGTTTTAGTATGAAATCATTTTCCCGCTTACACTATTTAATTATTAACAAGTTGAATATCTCATAGTTTGGGGGATAGTTTATTTCTTCTAGCGATTTATATATTTTTGTTGTTGCTTTTATTTGGGGGGGGGCTGATAGTCCCCTTTAAAAAAGATTTATTTGAGTACTTACATCATGTCATAGTACTTTATTTTATTCAACCTTGATAATTACAGTACCAAATGTTTATTTGATTTGCACTATTTGGATAGAAACTTTGTCCTAAAAGTAACTTCAAAAGGAAAATTTATTTATCAAATTGGCAACTGTTTTTCGAGTTGTTCAAATTTGTCACCCTTTTGATTTCCTACAGACAGTGTAGAGTGAAGAAGAAATGTTTATTTCATATTTTTGAATAGTTATCTATTAACTGGAACTTTTTAAAAAAGTCTATTGTTTCTTTTATGATTTTTTTGGAAGCAGTTGTAAAATTGGTTCTGTACTCATTAATCACTTAAAGCAAAAAAAATATTTATTGTATTTCCTTCAACAAAATTTATATAAAAGTGGAACATTTGGGATGTACATCTGCAAATTTTTGTTAAGCCTTGTTTTTTGTGAAGCATTATAGTTCCTTATTTATTTTTTAAGCTTACTTTGTGTTTTTGTTTAAATGATAAATTTATTATTTGTTAACTTCTCTTCAATGAGGAAATATTTTTGATTACAATTTTTTTCTCATACAATAAATATTTTTGCTTTACTGTGGACAAGACCCATGCTGGTCACATTTTATTAGAAAGCATGCTTTTAGCTAAAGAGTGGGTTGTGCACAACTCTATTCAATGTCACAGAGTGCCGTGTGAATAGGTTCATATATATCATGCTTGATGTAATTAGTTTTATGTATTATAACTGTAATATTCCTGTTGTATATGAAGATTTTATCATAGCTATGTATTTTTGTCAATAGTACATATAAGAACAACTGATTATTGTGTAGCTTGCTGGAAAAGGAGATATATTATTGTCATTATATTAAATGTGTTCTTTGAATGAGCCTTCTGGCGGGGAAAATAGCTACTGCATACAAATGTTGATAAATGCATGTATTTGAAAAGGTGAAATTTTCCTGAAGGACCTTTTGCATTGTTCAGGAAAAGGAGACAATCATTTATTCACTTGTAAGTACTAGAAGGTCTTGAGTACTACCTGACAGTGAGAGAAACTTCTTTCTGTCAGGAATTCAAGTTTGTTTATACATTTATGCAAAAAAAAAAAAAAAAAATCATCATTGAACTTCTCTCTATCCTGTTAACACAGATACCCAATTTTTTTTTTTAAATCCTGAAACAGGCTATTCTGCTTATTAATCAGTTAGGTGCTTGATGTTGAATTTTGTGATTAGAATGCAAAAACATTGGTGTGCAAATTGACATATAAATTATGATAATTATTAATTCTATGCATTTAATTTGGTTATTAGCTTGCTCATGTTTGGTACTATGTCCATGCAGGGTTTTTGGCAACAAACACTTGTTGCTCCTACCAAGGTTAGGGGATTTCAAAAAGAAGATACCAAGAGTACATTGTTCCCCAACAAGGGTACCAACAAGGGTAATAAATCTGTCATATTCTGTCATTTCATACAGTCAACTTGCTAGAGAGCTTTGGTCCTCCCGAATCATTTCCTGAGAATGCTGCTAGGTCAGTTCACTCAATTAGGAAACAAATACATGTATCTAAAATCCTGTGTCCCATCAGTTTGTTTTGGGGTTGTTGTTTTTTTTTGGGGGGGGGGTGTTTTTGTTTTTGTTTTTGTTTTTTTAGTGCAGTGGTCATGTTTAGTGTATAAAAACTGACCAAAATATCTACTTAATTCGGGTGAGTCTTCATGCAAAACCTTGCTTAACCTATTCCTTTTCCTTTTCTGAGTTCTTAAATATTTTGAATTGTCAGGTTATCTTATCCATTCTAACGGATTTAATCACTGAAGTGATTTTTATTTGATATTTGTTGAATTTATATTTTTCTTGTCTACCTCTTTTTATTATTTTTTTTAGCACATTCCAGTGAAAATTTTCTATTAAGGACAGAGAGAGATAAATTACTCACATAAACAATATTTATGGAATTAAAATATGTGCTATCTTGCTATATTATTATCCCAAAATTATCTCACCATAACATTCATAGAAAAGCGGGTTTTTTTTTAACATGTCATATTACCGTCTAGTTTTGCTCTGAAGATATGTGATATAAGACTGGGGGTCACTTTCAAAAATGGGGAACCCAAAAGTTGGCATAAGCTTGTTATACCAAGTGATTTCTTAGTAACTATGATTCAAAATGTTTTGTCAGGGTTAATAAACATTTAATCAAGATGTTTTATATATTTTTTTTGGGGGGGGGGGGGGGTAGGGAGGTGGTAATTGTGATATATAATGGGAATCCTAACTCTATTATCTATTTGTCTATCTGAAGTGTTGTATATAAACTTGCTGTTAAGTAATTTATTGTTTTTTAGTACACTAAGTTCTCACAGAATGGAAGGCTGCATGTTAGAAGAAAAAAAAGAAGACTTTAAAATTTGGTGTTTGTAAATGTACCCTTTGTTTGGAACTGTCATTAACTAATGCTGCTTAATCTCAACAAATTATATTGGATTTGAGATTGAGAATGGTGAATGTAATTGAATATAAAACAGTTTTTAAATGTTTTGAATGTAAATTTAGTACACAGCTGGGGTCATGGGAAATATATAGTATACATCTATGTAAAGAATGGTAACTAGGGATTAATGGATGATTTTGAATAATCTACTACACCCGAGGGTCTCGTAAATTCTTTGATGTCAGTGTAATCATAACTTTTTTGAGATTGGAATTTAAAGTGACTCAGTTTTAAAATTGACATCTAACATGCTATTGCAGAAAGTCATTGTGATCTAAGCTGGGAAATGAGCATTAAGAATATGTGTTTTGTGATTTAGACAGTATTTTATTGTTTTTCATGCATGGCTTTAAATCAGAATTCATTAGATTTCATCATAAAGCTGTATTTCATGTCTCATTTTCACATCAGCCTTACTTTTACATCTCTACCCCTATCTCACCCCCCCCCCCCCTTCTCTTTTCCTCTATTTCCTGTCTCTTTTCTCTCACTCTCGATTTCTCTCTCCCTTTCTCTTTCTCTCTCTCTCTTTCTCTCCCTTCCTTCCCTATCATTCTCCCTCCATGTCTCTCATTCTCTTTTCTTTTCTTTCCATCAGAGGCTCTCTTCCTATGGTTCTCAAAACCCCTCCTTTTGGAGATTTTTTCTGTGATTGAAGATTAAAAGAATCCAAAAGATCAAATAGAGATAAAATTTGTGGAAGATGTTAAACTTCACTCATTTGGTGCAATATTTTCGTCATGTCATTCATTCTTTCATTACATACTCTTTCATTTCACTTGAAAAAGCTTGAAACTTCACATAATCTTCATCTTCTGAGTTTAAAATGGTAATACATCAGTACTTTTATTAACAAAAATACTGAATGCTTATTGATAACAAATGAACGTTTCCATATTTTGCATCTGTGAAAATGAAAAAATATTTATAATTCAATGCTCTGTCTTTAAAAAAATCTTGTGTTCACACAAGCCAACCAAAGAAAGTCAAAATGAATTATTTCATCCATTAATTCTTTCATGTATTTGCTATTTCATCAGGGCTTAGAATCCATATTTATAACATATCTTGCTGATCATTCTGCTTGCTACTATTTGTGAACCTGTCACCTCTTGTGAAAATGTGTCTAGAATAAAGAAACTGCATATTCATTGAAATTATTTTATGACTTTTTGTCTCCTAGTGTTCAAATATGTATAATCAAAATACAAGATGCTTAGTAGTGAAGTGGTGAGGTGGCAACATTGTGCATTATATGGTGATGGTGATGGTGATTTTGATTTTTTTCTTTTAATGTGGATGAAATAGATGAGGAAGAATTTGATGATGATAATAATGATGAAAATGCCAGTGTGATGATGATGATGCCAATGTGATGATGATGATTATGACGGTGGTGGTGATGATTGTGGTGAAATGATGTGGTGGTGATCATGATGATGGTGATGATGATAACAGTGGTGGTGGTAGTCTAGTTCTGGACGTTTGTAATTATTTTGTCCGTAAAACCCCATGTACGTGCACCCAGCGTATAACCAGGGAGGTGGAAGGGAGACGGCCTGGGTGCACGTACATGGGGTTTTACGGACAAAATAATTGTTTGGGAGAGTGAATCAGAGGACTTCGCGCCGTCTCCCTTTCACCTCCCTGGTTATACGCTGGGTGCACGTACATGGGGTTTTACGGACAAAATAATTACAAACGTCCAGAACTAGACTATGGTGGTGGTGGCGGTGGTGGTGGTGGTGATGATGATGGTGAGGGTGGTTTAGAAGATGATGACGGTGATGATGATGGTGGTGGTGGTGGGAGTGGTTTAGAAGATGATGATGAGGGTGGTTTAGAAGATGATGACGGTGATGATGATGGTGGTGGTGGTGGGGGTGGTTTAGATGATGATGATGGTGAGGGTGGTTTAGAAGATGATGACGGTGATGATGGTGGTGGTGGTGGGAGTGGTTTAGATGATGATGATGAGGGTGGTTTAGAAGATGATGACGGTGATGATGATGGTGGTGGTGGTGGGGGTGGTTTAGATGATGATGATGGTGAGGGTGGTTTAGAAGATGATGACGGTGATGATGATGGTGGTGGTGGTGGTGGTGGTGAGGGTGGTTTAGATGATGATGGTGATGATGATGATGATGGTGAGGGTGGTTTAGATGAGGATGATGATGGTGATGATGGTGATGATGATGATGATGATGATGGTGAGGGTGGTTTAGATGAGGATGATGGTGATGATGGTGATGGTGATGATGGTGGTGGTGGTGAGGGTGGTTTAGATGATGATGATTGTGATGATGATGATGATGATGATGATGATGGTGAGGGTGGTTTAGATGAGGATGATGATGGTGATGATGGTGATGGTGATGATGGTAGTGGTGGTGAGGGTGGTTTAGATGATGATGATGGTGATGGTGATGGTGATGATGATGATGATGGTGAGGGTGGTTTAGATGAGGATGATGATGGTGATGATGGTGATGGTGATGATGGTGGTGGTGGTGGTGGTGGTGGTGGTGAGGGTGGTTTAGATGATGATGATGATGATGATGATGGTGAGGAGAAGGTGTTGATAGTGGTGATGATATAGGTAGGTAGGTAGGTATGTATGTATGTAGGTAGGTAGGTAGGTAGGTAGGTAGGTAGGTAGGTAGGTAGGTAGGTAGGTAGGTAGGTAGGTATGTTTGTAAGTATATATGTATGTAAGTATGTATGTATATGTATGTAGGTAGGTAGGTAGGTAGGTAGGTAGCTAGTACATCCATGATGGAGTTTAGGTGCAAGCTAAGTATGCGTTCATGCTGAGGAGAGAGAAAGAAAGAGATAAAGGATGGTAAAGACGGAGAGGATGAAGGAATAATTATCATAAAAATTAAAGAGCATTCAGTAAATGCCTAGATTTAATCTTGTCCATGTCATTTGGAGGGGATTATCTAACTAAATAGGCCCGTCATCGGATAACGAAAAACTTCGCATGCAAATCGTATCGGATATCGATAAACATCACTATATAGTCAGATAGTGATATCATGATATCAATATCATAAAATAAGTTAGTAGTATCAGAAAGAGTATTTTCGTATGAAAAGATTTTGTTTTTGATAATTATTTTGGAATAATGAAACATTATTAGGAAGCGACACTTTTTTTTAAGCAAAGAAAATAATTTTTCAATCATGCTGTGGGCCTGCAGGGTACGTGATGCAGCGAAGAATGCCCCAAGTATATAGCTACGTGGAGATCAGTGGAATGGACCACAGAATCCTAAAGACGTCTTTAGGAGTTCTGTGGAATTCTGTGGAATGGATGGATAAAGCACACGGCAGCAGTCACAAGAGGGAGCTATTTTACATGAAAATAAACAAGCATGGAGCCCGCAAAAAGAGGGGAGCGGTGTATGAATGAAGAAAGGCGTTGAAATTTGAAGAAAATAGGGAAAAACACAAATGTTTTTATAGTTTTATGGTTTGTAATAACAATGGACCGATAAAAAGGAGCTCATAGCCATAACTGAGCTGTATAAGGATTCATTTTTAATTCCTGGCTGTGAAACTGTGGTAAATGAAACAGAATAGGCCCTGTTTCCTTTTAAAAAGTAATAAATTAAAGCCGCTGAATAATAATTGTGCATGGATTTTATTGGAATGTTCCAGCTATAAGGACATCATCCAACTCTTTGGTATTTCTTAGTTTTAAGTGTGTTTGTAGGAGAACACCCATTTCCACAAATCTTTGTTCTTTAGAAACACCATGTTTGTCCCTTTTTCGTCTTTTTTTTTCTCTTGTTGAAATACTTTTAAAAATTCTTTTCCTCGCTACTTTTTTTTCTACTTTTTTCTTTTTGTTTTTCAGGCGTGCCTGATTAATGAACGCATACTTTTTCTTTTCAATTGAACATATTGAGGGCTGGGAGATGATGATTGGGGGGGGGGGGGGAGGAGGGGTATATGAACAACAGGCCATATATACATGGGCAAATGCAGCAGTGTCGCTAGAGAGGGGTGTGGGGATGTCACCCCCCCCCCCACACACACACACACACACAACACACATCCACTCAGAATTACTGTCGGCAAAAAAAGAGAGGGAGGGGAAGAAGAAAGAGAAAAGGAAAAGAAGAAAAGAGAAAGGAGAAGATAAAAGACGAAAAAGGAAAGGAAAACAAAAACAAAAGAAGAGAAGGAAAAGAAAAGGAAGGAAAAACTGGCCAAATTTAATCTTCAGGCAAAAGGCGTCCCCTCGGTAATGGGCTGTGCAGCCCCCCCCCCCCCCCCCTCTCCGCAGGATTTTCAAAGTACCGATATTCGGGCAGCGATGTTCCCAAATAATTATGTAACTGCCGTATGTAACTTCTGTAAATTTTCACGAGAAATTAGAAAAATTTTGCTCGCTCGCAAAAATTTAGGAATTGAAAAGTTGATATTCATGCAAAATTCGTCCCCTTTCGGCAATAGGCTGCAGCCCTCCCCCCCCCCCCCAGGATTTCCAAAGTTCAAATATTTGGGCAACCACCACTTCATATTCGGGCAGCAAGGTGCCAGAATATCCACATATTTGGGCATTTTCAATACGAAAAGTTAGAATCTTGTCGGCAAGATTTAGAAATTGAAAAGTTGGAAGGGCGTCAGCCCCCTTGCGAAAATTGGCCGAATGATCAAGATTTCTACATCTGTGATTTTCTTTTATTATCATTTGTGGGGCGATTATAAGGTGCAAATTTGGGTGTCATATACTCTGAAAAATTGTTGGCAAATTTGGGTGTCACACCCCCATTCAAAATGTTCTAGCGACGTCCCTGGGCAAATGCACCCCCCCCAAAAAAAAAAAAAGAGACAAAAAAGAAATGTAAAATTTATTTGTTTAGTTTGATCTAGTGTTTCATCATACTCACTGATGCTTTTAAGCATTATGGAGAACATCTTCACTGAGAGCAGGAAGTCTCTAGTGTATCACCACAAAACAATGAACTGGAGATGGGTGCTTGGGATCGTCAAATAACATCTTCACCAGATGGCCAATGCTTACTTCACTTTTTAACCAATAACAGCTAGCCTCCTGCATAGTGTTGTGAGGAGCCTGAAGTCGTCGTCGTTGACCGTTTCGTTGTCGACTGCATCATGCATGCTCACAAGCTCACCTCAGTGAAAATCCTACTAAGCCTAATCTACTATGCTAATAAATACAATTTGCTCCGTTTCTAATCTGAAAAAGCTTTGCTCAACGACTTAAGAGTGGTCCAAATTGTGCCAAGGTCTTGGAGGATTACTGTACCATTTGTATTTTGTATATTGTAGGCTTCCCTCTAGTTTGTTATGAATTTATTTTTCATAAATTAGTTTTTCCTACAGAATGTTAGTCTCTTGTACGATCCAAATGTATGACAACTAAACAATAACTCAGCTCTAACTTAAAAGTGAATATCTACTATTCAGGAAACTCCACACCAACAAAATCATCTTATCCAAAAAAGACTGCATGAGTTATCAATCACCCGGAGGCTATGATTAAGATTGAAAACATTCAGCTTCAGAACTTCAGAACCACAAAAATAAGTTGGATTTGGGGGGAATCGTACTTGCATAACATCAAATCATACAAAAAATCGAAAAAGGGGCTGAAAGTCTAGTCAGTACTAAAATGTACACTTACGTGGCAAGCAAATGTGAGCAAATGCAACACGCGGAAGTAAACGATGGTGTATATGTTGTTGTTGATGTAAACCGGCGGCCACCTAACCAACCCGAATGGCCAGAAGCTCGAACTTAGCGTGTAGAAATACATTATATTTCTTACCAAGTAAAACGATATCTGGCGCAGACGGGAACCCACGATTATTGGTCGGGTGGCCAAGAGGGCTGCATCCCACCACCCCTTAGCACTGGAAGCCAGTGATGGCGGGGTTGCTGTGGTAGGAGCTCCCCCGTTGACCGGGTTTTCCAGGCGTTGCGATCCACAGCTAGCATTTCTTGAGAGCTAGCGGCTTCTCACAACACTCAGAGAGGCATGAGCCTGAGTAGAAACTCAGGCAAAAAGCGAAGTAAGCACTGAAGTCAGATTAGATGTTGTTTCACGGTTCCGAGCACCCATTTCCAGTCCGTCATGGCGAAAGGTGGGGTTTGACACAGACCTCCTGCTCTCTCGAACAGATCTCCCAAGTAGCCTGATCTGGCCCGGCGAGCCCCCGGTATTTATACTCTTTTACACCGCTAGCCGCTCCCCAAACAATGCAGACGACACTGCGACCTAAATATAGCAACATGACAATGGGAGTCAACCAACGTCACGATTTACGACCTTTTCATTGGTGCTGGCTGATGTGCCGCATGTACTGACGTCATAGCAACAGATGCTTATAGAGCTTATTTGTAGTCTATACAGGAAAGACCCTAATTACAGAATAGTGTCAGAGAAAATTTCTTACACTGAATTTAGCATTTGGAAATGAGACATGTTTGCTCCAAATCCATTTCATACCGGCAAATATTTCTTCTTCTGTATTGATTTCCTCTGATCAATTTCAGTGATACAATCTGCTTTGGATTATAAATAACTTGGAACACTGACACAAAAAAGTTTGCGATCACAGACTAGAGCTCTATTCTTGCCAGTTGTGTTGCAATATTTCCTGTCGTACTTTGTTCTCCAAAATATTATGTACATGATAAAACTCACCCTTGAAAACCAAATGTTGAGAATAACAATCAATACAACAGGCTTGCTTGAAAAACAATGAAGAGGAAATTTAAAGCCAAATTTACTCACTGCTATAAAACAAACGAAAGGCGCAGATTGCAAAGTTTCGAAGAAAAAAACAACAACCGAATGTTTTTGTGATCAGCCAAAAGTGGATCAGAGTGACACTGTTTTTGTGTGAACTGCGTGTTTTTAATTTCTGTCTACTTCATTGTATACAGTGATCATGATTGTGATTGGATTCAGCTTCATTAGCTCAAACTGCGTTGACGACAGTCTTCCTCATTCTCACAATTATATACTTCTTTGATTTACAAAGCAAATGTTTATGTTTGTTCTTAAAGTGATTTGGTAACTTATAGAGGCTTGATAAAATCTGAGCTGCCTGGCCTTACATGCTATCAGTGTATGTAATATGGTGTAAAAATGAAGCCCAGGAAATAAAAGCACTTCAAAATCATCATGTGCTTCACAAAAGTAAACATATGCAAGTGACCGGAAATGCCAGACTCATTTTCCCCCATATAGACTCAGTGTTAGACTAAAGTGTATGGCCATACGCTTTCGTAAATGGGAGTATTCAGTCATAGTCATCTTAATAATAGCATTATATATTCGAAAACCTTTCTATGCCTGGCTATTTATTTATCCTTCTGAACATCATTGTACAAGACAGATATCAAAATTCAACGATAATTTATTAAATCAAGCCCCCACAAAGTTACCGAATCCCTTTAATTTACCTCAGAAATCAATGCACCTGTCTCCACCCTACATGTACATGCTGAAATACTCATTGCCTTAATTTGACAGTTTACACTGCTAATTCCATAAGAATACAGTATACCATATTCAAACAGAGCAATCAAAACAATCGGAGGTAGTAATGCTCTGCACAATTTATATACTTTACTACAACCTCAAGATTAAACTTCTCGGCTTTCGTGTAAGCATTTTTCTTGGTGTATTAGTGATTATTATTATCATCTTTTCTTTTACTGAAACTATAACTAATAGCATGGCACGGAGGTACAGAAAATGGCAAATGTCTCATGATCATTTTTAAACAATTGAGTATCATAGGATGAAGAAAGTCTATTCCCCTCCTCTTTTTGAAGGCCCTGGGAAAATCATCACAAAGATAAATGAATTTTGAAGACTGAAAAAAAAATGGTATAGTAAATAATGAGTAAAAGCTGTAGAACCCTATTCAGGCCCTCAAACGCTCTAAAATGCAATTTTTCACTATTCAAATTTTGAAATTTTGCAGCTCGGTAGCTAAGCTCCCTCGCAGAGTACTCTAAACTGTACAATATTGCTCGAGATCTCTAAAACGTTACTTTTTTTTGAAGTCAGAGATTCCCCTGTGTTATACAGTAGACAATGAAAACGCCCTATATTGGACCTATTGCAGGGTCAGCAATTCAGAAATTAGAAATACCAGATCTTCTGTGTAAACGGTGATTTAACTCTTGGATTTGCCTGTGTGATCAAAAGTGCTCTAAAACTCTGTTCAAAACTTTCTCCCTTGGTCGCTATCCGACATTGCAAAATAGCAAATATAATATTTGCTGAGGAATTCGCCAAAATGCAATGGGGGGGGGGGGGGTTACGTGTCCCTCCCAGAAATGATGAAAACTGGAAAACAAATGTGTAGAAAATAATGAGTAAAAGTTGCTCCAAAAGGGTAAGTTTCACTATTCAAAAAAGGATTGGATTTTTTAATTTATTTTATTTTATTTATTTATTTTTTTTGGGGGGGGGGGTAACCGTCACAGACCCCCCCCCCCCCCTCCCCGGCCGTGACAAGAAATCGCCGCCCCTGGGTACATATGGCACATAATAATTAATTTTTATTTTGATAGACCACGTGGTGTTGTAAATAAGAGTAATTTTTAGTGTATCTCAGTTTTCATTATGTGTATTTGACTGTACAGCAACCCGACCAGAATTAATTGCATCCGTTGAAAATCGATGTCCTTTAAGAGCTTGGCTGTATCTCGCAGGCATTATGATTTGCTAATAATCTCCGTAGTATGTGTCAGTCCCGTGTGGTCTAGTGGTTAGGATTCGTGGTTTTCACCCACGCGGCCCGGGTTCGATTCCCGGCACGGGAGACTTCAATTTTTATTTTATTTTGATTTTTTGTCATGCCTCAATGATTTGATTCTTTTCGTGCTTTTTAAGTTATACGAATACACGTTTTTTTTTTTTTTATTATCTGCAATGAACCTCTAATTATTTTGTCACTTTTACCCATTATCAACAAGTATACTCCATGAAATCGGATTAAATGAACGTTTGAGACATGTATAAATTTGATATTACGTACATCTACATGACAAGTATATCAAAATGAAAAATAATGTCTACTGGTGAGACTACAATGATATACATGCATAGAAGCCGAACTCTTGCGAGCAGTGTTGCAACAGCAAATTGTATTCAGGCTTCCTGCTATAATGCTCATACATGACTGTATTACCATGGTCACGCAAGTGCAAAAGTGCAGTTGCACACAGACAGGTTTCGTTTGAAAAGGACTATTTTTGTTTTTCCTGTTAGATCAGAGCACTTTAAAAGGATAACAAATAAAGGACACACAAAAGCAAAGGAAGATTACAGAGCTGGTGCTACAAAGTATTGCAGAGTAGACATAGTGTCGCAGCTACAGGTACAATTTTTTTTTAATGTTTTTTTTTTTTTGGGGGGGGGAGGACACATCAAGAATGAAACGACCCCTCTCATCATGCATACTCATCCCCGCTTGATCGCTTTGCTCTCTTGCATGTTCCATAACATGCACGTTTAATACGTCATTTCTTTCAGGCTCATGTTCAATGTAAGTGAATAAGACTATAGTGTTAATCTATGCATAAATGATTATGTTTCGGGGAGAAAATGTGCTCATACGCCCAACGCAAAAGAGTGTCAATATATGCTCCCATCACTGCCAACAAATGCCAACGAATTCTCTAAATATCCAGAATGAGGGGGGGGGGGGCAATCACCGTCTACCCGATATCTCTCTTTGACTCTCTTCCACCCCCCCCCCCCCCCAGTCCCCGGTTATACGCTAAAAATGCCCATGTGACAATGGATCCGGCATTGTCAATCCAATTAACTATAAAATTTGATAACATGCATTGAAAGCTTCATTACTGTGTATGTGACGTGATATAGGCATGATAGAGTCTGCTTACATTCCCTATCATGACATGTCAATCCCGTGTGGTCTAGTGGTTAGGATTCGTGGTTTTCACCCACGCGGCCCGGGTTCGATTCCCGGCACGGGAGACTTCAATTTTTATTTTATTTTGATTTTTTGTCATGCCTCAATGATTTGATTCTTTTCACGCTTTTTAAGTTATACGAATACACGTTTTTTTTTTTTATTATCTGCAATGAACCTCTAATTATTTTGTCACTTTTACCCATTATCAACAAGTATACTCCATGAAATCGGATTAAATGAACGTTTGAGACATGTATAAATTTGATATTATACGTACATCTACATGACAAGTATATCAAAATGAAAAATAATGTCTACTGGTGAGACTACAATGATATACATGCATAGAAGCCGAACTCTTGCGAGCAGTGTTGCAACAGCAAATTGTATTCAGGCTTCCTGCTATAATGCTCATACATGACTGTATTACCATGGTCACGCAAGTGCAAAAGTGCAGTTGCACACAGACAGGTTTCGTTTGAAAAGGACTATTTTTGTTTGCACTTTGAAAGGATAACAAATAAAGGACACACAAAAGCAAAGGAACATTACAGAGCTGGTGCTACAAAGTATTGCAGAGTAGACATAGTGTCGCAGCTATAGGTACAATTTTTCTTTTAATGTTTTTTTTTGGGGGGGAGGAGACATCAAGAATGAAACGACCCCTCTCATCATGCATACTCATCCCCGCTTGATCGCTTTGCTCTCTTGCATGTTCCATAACATGCACGTTTAATACGTCATTTCTTTCAGGCTCATGTTCAATGTAAGTGAATAAGACTATAGTGTTAATCTATGCGTAAATGATTATGTTTCGGGGAGAAAATGTGCTCATACGCCCAACGCAAAAGAGTGTCGATATATACTCCCATCACTGCCAACAAATGCCAACGAAGTCTCTAAATATCCAAAATGAGGGGGGGGGGGGGGGGTAATCACCGTCTACCCGATATCTCTCTTTGACTCTCTTCCACCCCCCCCCCCCCCAGTCCCCGGTTATACGCTAAAAATGCCCATGTGACAATGGATCCGGCATGGTCAATCCAATTAACTAACCCAATTTGATAACATGCATTGAAAGCTTCATTATAAGTGTATGTGACGTGATATAGGCATGATAGAGTCTGCTTACATTCCCTATCATGACATGTCAATCCCGTGTGGTCTAGTGGTTAGGATTCGTGGTTTTCACCCACGCGGCCCGGGTTCGATTCCCGGCACGGGAGACTTCAATTTTTATCTGACTTTTGTCGATGGCTTTGGGTACAAAACTATTCAGGATATACCAAGCATTGAGGTCATACTAATGTTGTTGCCCTTCTTTATTACGGGAAGGCTACAAGAGGCAATCTAAGGCAAATCAGGCAATTATTCCCCCCCCCCCCCCAAAAAAAAAAAAAAAATTAAAAATTTTTTTTTTTAAATAAATAAATAAATAAAAATTAAAAAAAATAAAAATTTTAAAAATAGATAAATAAATAAATAAATAAATAAATAAATAAATAAAAATAAAAATAAAAAAAATATTTAAAAAATAGATAAATAAATAAATAAATAAAATAAATAAACAAATAAATATTCCTCAGTTTCCCTAAACCCGAGATTTAGAAATAATACATCTCTCATTATCAGGAGGTGTTGTATTTGGGGGAATCATGTCATTTAAAAAGAGAATATAATTACGTTGTTCTTGTTATCGCGATGGAAAAAATAATGGACAAAAAAATCAAGTTCGTCTTTATTTTAATAAAACAAATCGAATTTTGAGAAATCGATATCCCATTGTGCAAAGTAAGTCCGGTGCATGATAGAACGAAACCAATTTTTCATTTATTTTTTTTCTGGGTTTTTGGAGGAGTGGTATGTTTCAATCTTTCCATTTATGAAAGAACAAGATATTATTAATGCATAATAAAGGCCAAATGACCTGTATATTTTTAGGTATAACATGGAATAGCGTTTTTACCCATGATTGGCATTTATATAAAAAAAAAAAAAAAAAACTGAAGCACAAAAGATTTATCTCCCGTGCCGGGAATCGAACCCGGGCCGCGTGGGTGAAAACCACGAATCCTAACCACTAGACCACACGGGATGGACATGTCTGCTCGCGGATAATATAGACACTTAGCCAAGAGTTCGAATGCAGCCACAAGGCTGTCATGGAGAGCATTCGTGAGTCATTGTTTCAGTCGATCCATTCCTTGATCAGCAAAGGCTTAGTTTCTCCGCTCTATAAATTATCATTAGTATAGTAGTCATTGGCGTAGACAGGTCCTCATTACTGAGGGGATGATTCTCCCTAAGGATATATTTTTATATTATGGGTGTGCATGTGGGTGTGTGTGTGTGTGTGTGTGAGGGTAAGTGCATATATATATATATATATATATATATATATATATATATATATATATATTAATTATATCGTTTATATTAATTAATTCTATATACCAAAGAAAATGTATTCATGAATATGAAAACGACGACAGAATTGTACATGAATATAATTTTTCCTCATTCCCCCCCCCCTGAAAGCTGGGGGTGATTGTACACACTATTCCCCCCCCCCCCCACTTCAAAAAGTGGGGGGATGCATCCCCCTACGCTCCTGGTAGTAGTAGTAGTAGTAGTAGTAGTAGTAGTAGTAGTAGTAGTAGTAGTAGTAGTAGTAGTAGTAGAAGTAGTAGTAGTAGTTATAGAAGTAGTAGTATAGTAGTTGAAGTAGTAGTACTAGTAATATTATTATTGCTGTTTATTATTATTTTCGTTATTATGATTTAATTTAGGCTTGATTTTTTTACTATCCTCTTATAAATATGTGATAAAATCAAATTATATCAATTAGACTCAATTATTACAATCAAATCAGCAATCAAATAATTTGACTGAAATAAAATCGAGTTTGGGATTTATCAGATACAGGAAAATACAAAAGAAAAATAAAGACAGGTACTAAAAAATGCACAATCAAAAACAGAACGACAATTCATATCATAAATAACCATTCACATTATTGAATAATATTTTTATGTTTGTGCCGACTACGTCATTGCCGCAAAAACCCCAGTCTAATGAAACTGTGTGTGTGTAATTGGGTTTTTACAGACGTGTATCAATCAGATATGATTATTTACGTCTGGGGACCGACCTTTAACGTCACCATCCGAAAGACGCCAGTCTAATGAAACTCGCTTGATGTGTAAATAAGGCACTGAAAAAAAATCACGTCGGCGTATCATTTGCACTGCATTTCAACTGATGTCGAAACATATTTGTTGTTGAGACAATGGACTGCGAGCTTACATTTATAAGTATGATGTCATCTTCTTTATATAGCGGCATAGCTTAGACCTACTAGTGTAAAATCAGACCTTACCTAGATTAAAAACTGTTACATGCACTGCTTTTTTTTTGGGGGGGGGGGTCTTTTTGTGTGTGCATATAGGGTCATTAAAATAAAACGGAGACGAATCTTATGGTAGAGGTTAATATCAATGCGTTTTACTCTTGGATGAACTTTGGTGCATTATTCTCAACGCTATTTGAATTAGTAAGTCTGAAAAAAAGACTAATCTAAATCGATGATCATTCGACACTGCACTGCAAATAGCAAGCCGTCCTGTAGGCCTATATAAAGACAGTAAAATTCGTCGATCGGCAGACAGCTTCGAAGCGTTCTAGTGCCGTGCGTTTCATCAGGAGAACCAGCCCGTAGTTGAGCTCTCGCGTCTTTTACGATGGAGGACTTGATTCGGGTGCTGTTTCATACGATCGCTTACTTCGTTCCGCATGCGTTTCTACGAGGGCGGTAACGCTAGTGCCGTGCCCTACCGCGTGGAGGGCACTTCTTCTGGACTTGGGGGAAGAAACGGTGCTAAAACTCGGCTCCCGGGGAACGCCCCCACCAAAGCGACCTCGCTGTCACCTCTTTCGGTGCTCGTAGGTGGTGGGGGAGGCTTCCCGGGGCCACCAAGCCTAGGCTCCGCTCAGGCTGGAGGTATTGGGTCAGGGTTTCGAACCAGTGAGTTCATGTCTCGCTTTTGGTGCGAACGCTCTTTCCCTCAATTTACTAGTATACTCCAGTCTTGTGGATAGGCATGGTGGCAAAAACATCATCGAAAACGTCGTTGGAGGAGCATGCTGCAGCTCAACTGGATGGAGCAACTCGGCATCTGCAAGATGAGCAGCAAAGATTCGTCTAAAAAAAAATTAAACAAATTAAAGTTTAAAATACATGTAGTGTAAACGAACTTTAAAAAAAATAAAAATAAAACTGAGAGCAATGTGTAGGATTGAGAAGGGATTGAGAGGGAAGAAAAGAATAGATGTTTCAAACACAGTAGGCTTTCTATCAGAGGGTCAAACATGGGGTACATGCCGGACATAGCAACAAGTAATGTATGCAAACTGGACTCCAAGCATTGAGGCTCACTTATAAAAAGCTCGTCACTAGGTGCTCACTGAGAAGAAATGTGCATAAATTTGAATACATTACACTCAGAACCGGTCTATTTTGGTAGGAGAAACTGGGCAAGATGCGAAATACATGTAATTATATGGAATATAATTATGCGTCTGCGCATGGCGCTATTATGCAGGTACCGTGTCCATACACACTTTTATAGGTCAGATAGTAAACCCTTATGACATGTCATTCCCGTGTGGTCTAGTGGTTAGGATTCGTGGTTTTCACCCACGCGGCCCGGGTTCGATTCCCGGCACGGGAGACCTTAGCATTTTACTAAAATTTTCCAATAATAACAAAGCATAATGTTAAATTCAAACGCCAATTGTTTTCATTAATTGCTGTTAAAATTATTATTTATTTATTTTTGAGGGGGGGGGGTCGCTACGAAATCTCCCATTTGTCGTACACAAAAATATCATTAATTTGCGGTTTTCTTCGAGGCGCTTTTACCCTCGGGGCTGTACTCAAAATATATTGGAGATAGCATATTTTTATAGGTCTTCATGAATGAAAAGATCCTATACTGAGTAATGCATTTTGAAAACAAGTGACATTTTAGTCATTTTGTGTGTTAGAGCGAATGGGGGAGTTGTCCACAGCTACATCACAGTGACATTACCTATTCGGCCAATTTGAAATTCCCATAAGCATAGTGATTACAACTTTCAAAAATTCATAACTTTCTTATTGCTTGTCCGATTTCGTTCAAACTTTCACCAATCCGCTTCTCTGATTTTTCCTCTTTCTTTCAAAGCAACTTGCTATATTAAGGTTGGATTTCCCTTTAAATGCACTATTAGGGCTGACTTAATCTGTTCTATGTTAACAAAAGATTTAAATCTCCTGCTTTATAGTGCCTATAACAAAAGTTTTGTTACGTGTTTTAGGCAGGACATTAAATTCACTTTGAACAAGGTTTTCATTGTGATACCTAGAATCACCAGCTTATAAGTCTCGTTCTTAAATCCAACCGATGCAGCCGTTCATGCAGAATTGCAATACTCTGTAATACAATACATTTATGTGCCACACCCAACTTAATTAAAATGTCATTAATTTTATTGTATGCGTTCTAAATAGAGAATAAATCAAAGACATACTTATACAGACTGACAGAGAAGGGTGGAAATACAGAATGAGACAAAGATGGGGAGATAATGGGAGAGCGAGAGAATTAGATGGGAGAGAGAGATAGAAAGAGAGAGGAGAGAGAGAGAGAGAGAGATGGGGAGGCAGAGATAGCAGAAAGAACAGAGAGGGTGGAGAAAGATATAGACGCAAAGAGAGATTATCTTGTTGAGACGGAAATGTATATTAATAAAAGTGATTTGAGAGTAACTTGAGATATGGCACGATAAATGCAAAGTTCATGTGATGAGAAATTCTGAAACTTCACATTTCTATTTTCCTTTCTAGATGTTACATGCTATTTTAAGTTATATACTATACGCACATGCATAGGACAGAATTTGTATCGAGTTTTCAAGCTATACATGTATACATGTATATAGTGAATTCATTTTAAAAATCCTGTAGCATGCCTTATCATAATTTATATGTCACTTTGTCTCATCCAGTCTGTAGCTACACTGTCACACTTTCGATTTTGCAAGGTCCTTATTTTTTTCAGAACAAATTGCATTTTATCAAGAATCCAGTGACTAGAGTAATATACTTTCTTGGTGAATATATGTGTGCTATAGTTACCATTGTTATTATCGTTTTGTAACTGTAACACATGTCATATTTTATCATTTTTCTAATCAAATAACAAAACAAGACAAAGAAGATTGAAATTCTGTACAAAATATTTAATCATTTTCTTCATGTCTGACAAAGACATAATACATGTACTCACTTTTTACATGAACTATATTGCATTAGAGCCAAACATTAGCAGACATGTCTAGTATAAGACCATCAAAAAAGCTGGAAAATAATATATATGTACAGACTTTACATATTCAGTGCGTGAAGATATTGAACAATACAATGATATTGTCATACATTTTATTTACATACAAAATTATGTTTATTTTTTTAGTTACATAAATATCAAAATCTTAAACAACAAGAAAACCTTCATTGTGAAGTAAGATAGTAATCATAGTCAAGTACTGTATAATAAAAAAAAAAAAATTTAAGCAAATGTGTTAAGGAAACAAAACCAAACTTATTTTCTTTCTTTAAAGTGTACCAAACACCTAAAAAAATAATTTGTGTACAGCTAGAATGTATAAAACCAACTCCAAAACACTTTAACTGGCCTTGTAAGGGTTAATGGTTAAGGAGTATGAAGAAAATTAAGGAAAACATAAAACCCCCTCGCAAGGAACCCAACTCCGAGTTCGGTTCCACGCGGGCCATTATTCTATGTGAGCGCGTACGGGTGTGTTGACTATTCTCCTCCCAAGTAGTGTATTGTTTATTGGGAGTGTATATCAACTTGCAATATCTCTTCATAGAATCAACATTTGAAGCTCATATTTTAAATATAGTATATCAACATAAACCCCTAACATACAGAGCAAAATATATTTTGGTGATTCGTACACTTTCAAAAAAATGAAAAGAGCATATCCAAAATATATGAATGTTTGAAAATGGGAAACGGTAGTTCTGGCATCTACATCTTACAAGTGAATAAAATACCTTGATAAATAATTGTGAATACAAAAAGAAGATGGATGAACTAATATACCCAGAATATTCTTATGTTTTTACCGTGCAGAACTTTACCTTTCTTTACATAACACAACTTTTCCAATATACATGTATATCCAGTATTTTAATAATATAATGAGCTGCAAAAGAAGAAATCAGTAAAGGAAAAGCTGCTGAGCAAAATGAAAACAGCAACCTCCTCAGAAAAACAAGAAACTTTCACAAAAACAAAATGTTCACCAATAAAGTTTTAAATAGCAAAAAACTTTCATGAATGGCAAAAACAAAACTCAATATGAATTTTCGAAGATCTGGTCCACTCACAGAATTCACAAAAGTTTCAAGCAAGCCAGGATTTTCTGATGTATATTCTATAATCTCTTCAATAGTCCATACACCAAAATGAAATATGCAGGAAGGGGGGGGGGGGGGTCCCCCTATCTCTGAATCTGCAAATAGTTGAGTATTTATCATACATCCTAAAGGCTCTTGATTATCAAAATACAGATATCCAAACATTTTTCTTTAATCTACAGATGCATATGCCATATGTGGTCAGACTATCCTCTAAATAGGGTGTACAGATGTATAGTCCTACCATGCATTAGATAATCCAAAAACCAAACTACATGCATATGTGTGACTTAACATTTATTTATTATGATTATCTAAAAAGAATTCTGTTCCAGTTTAACATCATAATTTATTCTTTTGAAATTTTCTTCAAGAGTAGTCTCATTTTGATTTTCTAGTTATGTACCCTGATACACTGCCCATATATTCATATCAGCAACATTTCATATCATTTAGTGCACACATGCATGTACGTCAGTATTATACACAGACTTGGATGTACACATGGTAACCATAACACAGTAACCTTTCCTGATCTTTTATCATGTAAAAAATAGATTAGTACATGTATATTTTAAATGGAATGTATGTTTATGAGCATACACACCGCAGTGGAAATTCCCCAATTAATGTACTTACAGTAGTTCCTGTGCATACTTCGTTGTTCCATGCTCTGAGGCATGTATGAAGTGCAATTAGTGCATACTGTGCAAATATCTTAATCTTGCTGAACATGCAACAATATTAAACAAACACATGAATCATTAGACTCTTAAAGACAAAGCTGAGTTCTTGTCATGCAATTACATTGTGAAAGACACTGTCTCACACCAATTGGGAAAGGTTGATCATGTCTAAATATAAAATGGTGCATACTGCGAGGTTTTGGAATCATCAAAATGATGAGAAAATGACGCAATGCTGCTGAAAAGCATGTGCACTGCACACAGAAATGGGTATATGGGACTGCACACACATTTGGTAGGAATGTTCGGCCCGAACACTTCGGCTATTTCTCATCATATTTCAAACATGAGGGCATTTGAAGAGCAATCCTTTTCAGGGGACATTTCTACTATGATACTCTTCCAAACTGACTTAAAAGAAATGAGAAAGCTCACAAATTATTTTTCACCTTTCCCAGAACTCAACCTTCTCTTTTAGGGTACTACCTACATTATGACAATGTTGTAAAAGTAGACTGAACTGTGTATCAAGTTAATAAAGAATCTAACAACAAAAAATCATCCTACATGTAGGAAGTTATAAGCAAAAATGATCAATCGAGGAACAGAAAGATTGCTATTTATTCACTTTTCAATAAGCATAGTACTTCTATTGACTTCATAGCATGGTACAAATAGAATAGTAACTCAATTTGTATCGTGGTAAGAAGACCCCTAAAATCCTAGATATTAATCTGAAATACAGGAGTAATGAGCCAGTTCGTAATTAGTACATCGTACAAATGACCCTGATTTGACCTCACTTTGTACGTGCACGCGCATCTGTTCTGGTGGACGCTGCTGCAAACCGTGTGCGCATCATTGTGCGCACACTATGAAAAGGTATAGAGGTCAGCTGTACTCATTAAAAAAAAAACCTTTATCTACACATGCGCAAATCGTAATAACAAACTGGCTTATTTCATAGCAATTCTATACCATTGTTGTCACCCATATAACATTACTTTCCATCATCTTTTCTGCTGATTTTCAAACATTTTTTTCAACAGTTAAGCCCACCGCACACTATACGATCGACTACAATCCGATTTTGGAAATAAATAACAATAGCATTAAATATAGGCATTTTAACAAGTGAAAGCTACCCGATTCAGGTTCTTAACAATCATATGAATACTCAACATAGGAATTTGGTGCGCTGTCAGCCTCATATCCGGAATAAGGGCCAAAATCAGTTTCAAATTGTAGACAATCGCAGGACTGCTCTGACATCACTACGATTCGGAGCCGATTTGGCCTTTCCTCCAACTAGAAGGCTTGTAATAGGCCGTAATTTTGACTTTACTATCTATGCAACTATTCAAAACCTCAATCATACATTTATGTGTTTAACTGATTATATCTAATGCTATAACATTTTATTTCAAACTCGGATCGTAGACCGATCATATAGTGTGCGGTGGGCTTTAAACAAAATGACCTTTTAAATCACGCAGAACAGCTATGTATGTGTACCGTAAACAGTATTTCCACTGGAAAGTATCACTGTAAGTGAAACTACTAACTAACCCGTACGTGCACTCATTGTAAGCTCCCTAATTAAGTTTTTTTGAAGATGCTTTATTGATAACTTTCTTGCATTTGTTTTGTTGAAATTAATGGTAAATGAAACGTGAAAGGGAGACTACATTTAGTCAGATCTTGCATGAACATTCCCAAACAATTATCAGCTGCAGATTTTCATTCACTTTTTTTTCCCTCTTTGTCACATTTGAACACACTAAACATAAATCAAATTATAAAATACATGTACTGACTACAAGATTTAGTACATTATTATTTGGCACATTAAATCTGAATGAAAGGACAGAAAGGAAAGAGGGAGATTTGTGAATTCCGGTAGGAACATCAATTAATATAATACAGAACACGACTCAAAAAGAACCATTTTTGACCAACTGACACATTAGAGGATAATAAGGTACAATCAAAGGATTCTAAGACAACTAAATCCTAGACTAACACCTCTCAATACACTACCTCCCCTTAGACTACTACCCCTCCAAATCAAACAAAACTCCCCTCCTGACAACTACTCCCCCTCCCAGATAATTACCCACAGAACACCCCCCCCCCCTCCAAGATAATTATCCCCAGAACAACACCCCATCCAGACATGTATTTCCCCCTCCCAGATAATTACTCCAGACATCTACTCCCCCACCCCCCCCCCCAAGGATAATTACCCCCAGAACAACACCCCCTCCAGACATATATTTCTCCCTCCCAGATAATTACTCCAGACAACTACTACCCCCCCCCCCCCCCCCCCCAGATAATTACCCCGAGGACAACACCCCCACTCCAATGAAAATATAACTACCGGTATTCACTTTACATATGGGATGGGCATAAGTCCTACATGCTCTAGCAACCTGCAGTTCTTCTTTTTTTTCTGGGCAATTTTGCGTTTCAATAATATTCCAGAATTTGTCAGAATCTGTGATATCATCCATTAATTCTCTTTATTACTTTCTCTCACTTCTGGTGGAATAGCAGATGAATGGAGTGAAAGCAACAAATTAATATGTACACTGTATGAACAAACACTCATCTCAGTGTTCTTCAGTCTTCTTACAAAAGCACGGAGCAATCTGACAAGCTAGCCAGAACATGATCGCTGCGCAAGCGGCACTCGCATATCATTTGAATAAACTAGTCAATAACAGCAATAATAATAGTAGCAACTTATATATATGTAGCACCTTTTCCACTGGATACAAAGTAAACAAAGCATTGTTTCATAAAACCGTCACAAGTACAAGTTCACCGACTTCCCATTGAAATGCATGTTCATTTCAATTAGCCAGTCTGTCATTAGTACATGGTACAAATGACCCCGAAATGACCCTAATGGCCTAATTTGTACCTGCATGCGCATCTGGTGGATGCGCAACATGTTTAACACCTATAATCATACTAGATATAATGTACAAAGTAGCAAGAAGTGCAACTTAAGGCAAAAAAGGCACTTAGAAATGTGGAGAGGTACAACTCAAGTTTCATTAATGATGAATTGCTTTCTTGCACATGAATATCCTAGACGATTGTCCAAATTTAAAGGCAAAAGCATATCAAATTCAGCCTTCCTGTGATAATCAAAGGTAAGCACCAAAACACAATAGGATTGTATAGTAAAATGGCCACTAGGGCGGTGATCTAACATTTGCTCCAGCAGCAAATTCTCAGGGTTTTATTTCATAGGGTTACAGTTGTATTTAGGGGTGAAGTTAGGATCAATTCGGATGACGTAGAGAATTAAGGGCACAGCAGTTGTCGCAGGAGAACGTGTTGTACATCTCCAGGGCTTATTTTCATCCCAAATTCAGGTACAAGTGATGTATCCCAATATCCATAGGAATATTTAATGTTATTTCCTTCTTCCTTTAAAATGTAAAATTATTCTTTATTCGGGGGTAGGGGAGGGGACGAGGGGTAACCTATAACTAGTTCATGTTGTCAGCCACCTCCACCTCTCTCATTAAAGAATTAAAAGACTGTTATTTTTTAAAAGTCATTTTTCAGTGATGTATGAGTAAAAAAGAGAATGAAATGATTATTGGAATATACAGTTAACCTTGTATGACCCAAAGTCACATAAGTCAAAAAACTTTCCCTAAGTCGAATCAATTTTATTGATCAAACTATGCAAAATATGTGTTATTTACATTTCCCAAGTCGAACTTTACATAAGTCAAACTTTTTTTGGTGGTCCCAACAGATACGACTTATGCAAAGTTAACTGTACGTACAAAAGGAGAACCTGAAATCATGGATTTTATAAAAATCTGTTTTAGTTTGGCACATCTAGTTTGGTCTTAGAGCAAATTAGTGATGGGGTTTCTTGAATTAGGTTTGAAATCTACAAGAAGACAACACAGGTCAGATTTACCTGTCTGGCCACACAAATCTGTTTTCACCTTTGTGCATTATGTGCAAGAATCCCCAAAACACAGGATAGAACTGCATACCTTTTCATGGTGTAGTGAATCTAACATCAAAGGCCAACTTTTAAATTAAAACAAAGTACTTGCACTCTATATTGCTTTGCTGGCTACCTGCAGAATATCATCAACAAATGACTATAATTGAAAATTCTCTCTATAGTTTAGCTGCAGTTATATTAGTGCCACTTTAAAATGACAACACTAAGTGCAAACAAGGATCGATATACTGAACCAATATCCTGCCATTCTAGTAATACACACTACATCCCCTCAAATAAACTGTGCAACTGAATGCAGATCACAACACTGACCAATCAGCATCCTCCTTTTCATGATGTACAGCAAGAACCTTGCTTCTGATTGGCTAATACTAGGAAGCTTATTCTTCACTGCATCTTGTGTCCAATCAAATTTCTTTATGCAACAGACAAGACATACCGTAGATGTATTTAGTAAATACAGAAAAAAAATATGCCCTTTATCACATTGTATAGTATACAACAACAAAGTACCATGTCCCCATGACATTGCAGTTCAAGTCAATGGCAAATGGTTTAAAACTCATATGTAAACCATGTTAAGTTAATGATGACACAATATAATCAGTTAATGTAAAGGTTATATAAATCAGATATTTCATCCTTCACAGGTCCGGACAGGAACTTTGGAATTATCCTATGTCATAGAAATACCTACTTCATATTTCCTTTTATATACCCTCCATGAGTTTGTAGGACACCATAGCATCCACCTTGTGTATTGATGTTGTGAATGACCTTAGCCTGACCTCTTCGGAGTTTTCGATCAGCGATGGTCCTGACTCCTCCCATTTTTCTGGCGTGTTCAAGTTCTTGTCCGTGTAGATGAGCAAGTTGAATTTACCTAAAAAATAAAAAAGGGTACACAAATCAGTATCATTTAAGAACCAAATTTATATACCAACTGCTAACTGAAACATATCTTTATTGAAACCAAGAAAAGGAAACACAAAAGATAAAGAAAAAAAAATCACCATCAAAGTTTAAAGGGCAATCCAACCTTAGTAATAAGATGATTCCTGTGAAAGCTGAAAAATAAGAAAAACAGGATGGTGAAAGTTTGAAAGAAATCGGACAAGGAATAAGAAAGTTATGGATGCTGAAAAATGAGATCACTAAATCTATGCAAATCTCAAATTGGCAATTTGGTGAGTCGGGTATAACATATTGCGGTCAACTGTCTGTTTGTTGTACACTAAAATATCATTAAGTTGCCGTTTTCTCCTAAGCACCTTTTCCCTCGGGGAAGTACTAAAAATACACAGATAGCACTGCATTCAAACTTACACCAATCTGCTCCTCTGATTTTTTCCTCTTTCTTTCAGAATAACTTGCCATTAAGGTCGGATTTCCCTTTAAAGATAATCTTTGGTTCTACTAATGAAATTCTATTTTGAGAGAAACTGGCTACAAATCAATATGAATTTTTCTCACACAGATTTGTTGAGATGACCAGCAAAATGAAAGCGAACTAAAAAAAAAACTTTCTGGAAAACACATTCACTAAAATTAAAATGCATAAGGTAGCTTAGCGAAACGTTGTGGCGCGTAAGAACGCGGGAAAAACGCATATGATAAATTTGCTCAAAATCATAATTTTATTCTATAAAGGCAGACTCAAAATATTACAATGTAGAATTAGTATTCAAATATTTGAACAATTTTAAGCAAAATAATATGAAAATTTTTATTCAGATATGTCTGATCCTAATTTTATAAGCACATACAAAAATTGCAGTTTTCTTCTATGCGTCTTTCCCGCATTCTTACGCGCCACGACGTTTCGCTAAGCTACCTAAAGCATCTTGCTATTTATTCTTTTGTTGTTGCCGTTCCTAAACAGTTTAGCTTTAACACTGTTCTCACTGACTTAATATATAAAATAGTAACACTTCTGCTTTCATTTTGTTGAGAATCAATAAATTCTCTTAATACATGTATTTCTTTAATTCTGTTTTAAAATTTTGATGGAAACTGTAAGTACATATTTTTTCTTTATAAATCAAGTTAACAGAATTGTATTGAATCATATATTTCATTATATCATAACCTTTTTCTTGAAATAAGCTGATACTTTTGTTAAACATTCATAATAATTAAATTACTTACTACCAAATAGTTAAATGACTAGTCTAGTTTATATTGGTATTTACTCATTTTGATTATTGTTATTGCATATTCACATTTACTATTTATTTATTTTTAATGTAACAGAATCTCAATTCAGATTCTAAGATCCTTACATACATGTACCTCAGCTTTATAAACCAGACTATTTGTTATTTTTAGAACTCATTTTTTATCACTTTAACCTTTAAAAGTTGACATTATGCAATTTTATACAATGATTTCTTTAAAAGAGCAAAACATCCTGTAACAACCACATCACAACCAACCAACCGCAAGGATAATATTTCTCATTGGACACTGGTACACAAGTAACCTGTAACATAAAGACCACCTGCTCACAGAGACTACATTTCTGATCTCCCCTGAGCAACCTTTATAAACAGGTATCACAGAACATGAAAATGTGAAGCTCAAGGTAGCTTTGAAAAGGACTTACAGGCCGTTTCTAAGAGAGGAAGAAACGTGACTGAAGCTGTGATCTGCTTGATGACTGCTTGTATTCCTTTGTGGATCTCTGCTTGTGACTTCTCTCTTGGCTTACTGCAAAGATAGAAGAGGTACAAAATAGTTTTTAGAAACAATTTACAGGAGACTTCTAATTGGAAAAGAGAAACAGTCATATTCCAATTTAACATGCGTTTCAAGTGGGCTTCAATTCAATTTTTTTTGTGCAAACTAATTAACAACTACAAATCACTCTTATCTATATAGAAGACTCTCTTAGATGGTCTTGTTTTTCTTTTCTGAAAAATCCTCTGTAAATTCTGTTTTTATTCCAATACTTCAAGTTGGAATCAGTGAAGAAGAAGAGAAAAAACTGTCTGGTTCGAACAGCATCTGCAGTATAGAAGTAGTGAGATTTCCATGTGGGCATTTTTTACGTTTTTTTTTATCCTTTACTCCCCCCCCCCCCCCTCCCCCCCACCACCAAGGTCTATTTCAGTCATCAAGAGCTGTGTAAATTTTACACAGATATTCATTTACACATGTATTTCTACACAGTACCATCAGACATGTACCTTACCAACCCTAACAATTTCTCTCATCTTCATGAGCCATTTTCAGCATAAAAGTTGTCCGAGACAAGAAAAACACAACCTTGGGACACTCTCATTTACTACAAGAGGTATTTCACCAGCCTCTGAGGGGAAAATCGGGCCAAGCCTCCAATTTGAAATACGGCTTGCATGACATTGCATGACCTATTGCATGTTGCTCTGGCAACAGCTGTTCCACGCTCAGTTTGTAAATCTACCCTGGACAAAACACTTTTACAAACTCTATAGAGAACCAAAGTGTGACGTCATACCGGCCAAGTTGTCAAGGTTGCTGGTTCCAAACAATTTTGTGCTAAACAATGGCATGGTGATCACACCAGCGCCAAACACTGAATTTGCCCTGCTCCAGCCCATTGCTTGAATGATTTCGCGGTGAACCTCATGCTCTGGCTTTGTTGTTTGGAACCAGTAACCTGGACGACGAGCGAATATGACATCAGCACTTCGGTACTCTATGCCGCATACATTCACTGGAAGGTGCAAGGCAAACATGCGCAAGTGGGCATACACTAACACTGCAGCAAAGTGTGAGTGTGGGCCATGGACCATCTGCTGAGCTGTGACAGGCTGGATGACATTTGCACCTATAGGGACATGGCAGTGGCCAACAACGTGGCTCTTAGTCTTACATGTGCTAGACACTGGGAAACAGTAGTGTGATGACCCAAAATGATGATGACCACCTCTAACCCTAATCCTAAACCTTTACCTAAAACCTAATTTGAGGGATCGGTAAAAAGCTGTAAGACAGTCACAGATGGCGGCACTTTATTACTTTTGTTGTGACGCCTACTTCCGGAACAGGTATGGGTTTTTCCTATTGATTAGCTGATGTATCTTAGTCAAGAACGGGTCTAAAGCGCGATTGAAAAGTGACTTTATAAAGATTGATTTAAATCATACAAAAGTGTTTTTGTGGGTATGGGGTTCCATAGTAGGACTGTAACATGGGTACATAGCCACGATAGAAATGTATTGTAAAGTGAAAAGACTGGAAGTAGACAACAAAACCAAAAGCTGGACCCACAGCTCCCGCAGCATGCATCAACCAATCAAAAACAAGCATTTGGTAATTATCTGTTGACGCCCTCTAGCGGCTAGAAGTTTTTATTTATTGTTGATCCCTCGAATTGAAAAGCAAGGAACAAATATTGCCAGAGCAAATTTCAAATCACAGATGTACCATACCCATACTTGCCAACATTTGGAATTCAGAAAACGGAAGGCACATTGGCAGGGGGTCTAGCGGCCTGCCTCAGTGCCCCTGGCTGACACTGTTCTGCTCATGGTTGCTTTTATTTTGACAGATTTTCTGCCGAAATCGAACCAAATCACAAATCATGTACGACTATTTATGTGATACGTACTGCGGACTTAACCTGCAGTGAGCGACTCGCAATAGCACTAATGTATAATGTACGTCACAGTATTCTGTACATAGCGAATACATGCATGCTGTGCATATATGGCTGAGGGATGTGCATAGCACTATACGCACACACACACTCATTATTATATGCTGCACATATAGAGATCAGCATGGTGCACAGCAACACTCTGCACGAACGTTGTGCAGTGCAATCCTCTCAGCACTCAGATGCTATGGAAAGCCAATTGGTATTAATACTATTTCCTCCAAATCAGAACGTTCCTTTTTTTATGGTTCTAAAAACTTTAAAAACGTGACGGTTCCGTTAAAAACGGAACGGTTGGCATGTATGCATACCTGTCATGTGTCATTGTTTTATCACACTCTATATCAAACTGCCATCTTTCAAGCACTTCATCGTTTTCCTCGCTGGAGATTGTCACCACGACCTTCTGTACAATCTGCTGATTCAACCATTCTGGATTGAAAGAGAAAAGTCAGAAGATTTTAAATCCAAGAATAGAGAACAGTGTCCTTCCCCAAAATCAAAACTATGCTCACTCACAATTTTCACAAATGTAATTACAAAAAGGCTTTGGTGAAATGAATCTCCTATGTGCAAGCATTTTTTTCTGAAAATGAGTAGCAGGAAAATGGTTAAGATATATAGTATGTGGGCAATTCTGTGCAATGTGTCTCAAACAACATATGTCTTTTTCCACATATTTCATCAAAAAATGAGGAATGTCTCGATATGAAATGTCTCGATATGACCAATGAATAGTGGTGCTTTCGGGTATCACCTCCTGTGTACATTTTTGTTGCATGACCATATTTCATTTGATGCCAGGAATTTTAAAAAGGAGAATAAGCTTCGAAATCTGTAAATTGGCAACATATCAAGAGGTTCAAAATCACTGGCCTTTTTATTGAAATTGGCCATTTTTCAACTTTTTGACAAAGTTTCCAACCATGTGTAGTGTTTTCAAGAACATTACATTTTATTAGAACCATGTAGCACTAAAAGAAAAATTTTCATTGTTGCCAATTTGAAGAACAAAAATGTGATCAATTTAGCCCTTAAATAATTCTTGTCAAGAAAGGGTTATACGTTTTCTGCATCATCATCATAATTGAGAAGCTACAGCCTAAGAACTCTTACGAAAATGTTATTTACACGGCCTGCTAAAAAGTTATGTGAGGGTCCATGAGACAGGCCTTCTGACAACTTTACTGAGGATTCACAAGATCAATATTGTTGGTGTCGTGAGCTGTTGGTCTTGTAGGCCATTGCTCTAATGGGCGGAGGATCTCATGGGCTGTCTGTCTATTCATGCATAGCATTACGGTGGGTGCCACTCCTAGTACTGACAGGGGTACTTATCACAGAATAATGTGAGATGAATACCACAAATGTCTATTGAGTCAGCGATGAGAAATGGATATACCCCTATCATAATTGCTTTCTTAAAGGGGTTCCCCTGGTGAGAGAAGTGCAATAAACTCCCAAACTGAGGTATGGTTTTTTTTTTTTTTTGGTGTTTTTTTTTTTAAAGAAAGAAAAGAAGAAGGGGGGAGGAAAGATCAGGAAATCATATTTTTAAAAGGCAATATCGCATTGTCGTATTTTACTGTTTTTATCATACTAAATACAACAGAATTGTACTAGTTGGCATCTCTGATACTGGGATGAAAGTTAGAATTGTAAGATATCTTATGCTGAAGTCTACTACATGTACTTTATGCTATAAAACAGCAGAGATTTAGTGCACATATCATATAATTTGACAGAAGGAATATAAAATCAGCTCTGAATTGCAGCGACGTCAGGCCAGCCACATGAATTCTCCCAATTTAAAGCAACCTACAAGGCTTACAAGATAATATCCAACAATTTTTTTGTTGCACAATTCATTTACATTCTGAACCTCAGTCAGTGAGATTTAACATGTATAATCTTTTGTTTCTAATCCTACATTTCTCCAACATTTTGGTCATGGTTGGATTCTATGTATGGTGGCCCTTGACATACCGAATCAGCTAGTTGACAGCTGCAACATTGGGAGAGGGTTTACCTTTCAGTTGTTCCATTACTGAAGACAGGTAGGTCTTGAGTGCCTCATCTGTGGTTGTCAACAGAGGTAACTTGTACATGTCACACCTTGTGAATGTCTCTGCTGGATAGATGCCTCTCTGATATAACAGGTTGTTGATTCCATAATCTATCAAAAAGATCATAATAAGAATGATGATGATGATGATCAGGGGCGGCGCCAGGGTATTTTGATAGGAGGGGCAAGACGACCTAAAGATGACGTCATATTTTTTCTCCATTATATAACAGGGGTATTAGAGTTATATGTTTAAGACCTCTCTTTTTAATACTCCTCTTTCTTCTTTCTTCCCTTTTCTTCCCTTTTCTTCCTCCTTTTCTTCTTTTTTTTTCTTTTTTCACTACTTGAAAAATCATAGGGGGGGCGGTCGCCCCCTCTGCCCCCCCTGTAGCGCCGCCCCTGATGATGATGATGATGATGATAATAACTATCATTCCAATTTAGTTGAATTTAAAAAGAAAGCACAGAATACTGTAAAACTATTCAAAAACTTTTGCAAATTTTGCAAGTAGTCCAGATTCCAAAATTTCATGCGATGAAATAATGGAATCACTACATTAAATTCCCTCAAGTTTACGAATGGGACCTTTTTGCTTTTACAGCACTATGATTACCATGGCCTTAGCCAAGCTACCCATAAGGGCTGGCCACATTTGTCTGATAACGATAATTACATGTAAGACCATCTACAATATATTACATCCAAGCAATCGATTTCATGTGAGTATAACGTAAAATTGGAATTTTAACACACACCAAGTAATAGTGGTCATACTGACCACTAAGCTGGACGAATGCAAAAATACTGCTCATTTTCTATCGCATGTACTAAAGGTATGGGGAAAAAAATAAGTTAAATATTTCAAATACTTTCTTTCAATTCAGCTCTTAAAAATCTTACTCCTACCTTGAATGGTCATTAGGAAAGAACTCCTGATATTTCCAGCAAAATCCAAAGTCAAAATCATGTCGAAAACCGAAGAAATCCCCGCCGATTTTTTGGTTATCGCATGTTGTTTTCATTCCGCCGATGTTTCAAAGCAAACTTGGCCAATGAATTTTTGTCCACAAAGAAACTTGGTATCGCGCGCGCACATCGATCTCTACGATAGTGCACACGGGAAATCAGGATTTTAAGTGTGTGAGATAGGGACCAAATTTTTAACGGCCAAAATTTTTTTTTTTTTGGGGGGGGGAGATATCAGCGCTCGCGGCAATCAGGAAATGTACACAATGACTTGCGATACCCCGTTTCGCCCACTCACGGGACCATCACTATATGGGGCTGTGTCAATTTTGGCCTGTCACGACCTCTAAGTTGAAGAGGTAAAAGCACCAATATAATTGGCAAAATTTTGAGAAAATACTTCCTTCTACATTTTAGAATGATAGAATATCTAATTTCATGCCAGATCCCTCGATAGGATCTTTATCATCTTGATCAAGTGAAATTTTCAGGCTGTTTTTGGTCGGTAATCTTGCTCCTCTCCTGCACACATATGGGCAAGATATCACACACTTGCCTATGGGAGGCAATTGCTCACAGTATGAAGGTACCGAATGCGAGGTTATCGCCAGAAGTGACAGTAAATTACGGATTTCAGTTTTGGAATTATCTTTTCCAACAACGGTAGATCTAAGTTGAATTTATTGTATTTCATGGATATGTTGGTGTCAGTTTTTGTAAATTAAATGCCGATTTTGAGTGAATGTTGGTGACTTTTGTGCAGTGGTGTTTTGAAAGTGTTGAGTTGTATTGTAAGGATTGCTATTGTCAAGCCGATACTGATATGATCGGGATGGTGATGGAGATCGGTGAAGAATAAAGGAGGAGACTTTGGCTGTGACATTGTATCGTGGTTCGGACGTTGTTGTTGCCAGATTAAAGGTATTTTGTCCTCAAATCCCTGTCTGATTTCTTGTCATTCCTGTTTGTACTTTGGATCCCCTTTCAGTATGACTGCCTAGAATCTACACAGGAAGTATAGCTAAGTCGCTATGAGTGGTTTAATATTCATTTTCAATCAATTTTGTAGGCCTACATTGTTTTTAGCAACACTGAGGCTCTGAGCCTTGGGTGTCGCATTGAAAGTCTATTATGTCTATGGGTCCTTGTCAGACGCCGTGCTGTGCATGGTGTCTGGACGGGCTAACTCAAGTTTAGCATTCGCTGTGTGATTCACGATTAGCATGCCATTGCCACTGGCACAAAGACGGCAAGATCGGCACGGACTAGGGCTGGGACTAAAAACCGGGTACCCGAGTCCCGCCCGAGAGCCTCGGGACCCGGGTAAAAATATTAGATAACCGATGCCCGAAAATGAGTATTTAATTATCACCTATGTATGTACACGACAAGGCGGTAGATGAACGTCGAACAGCCATTTACTATTTACATGTAAAAAAAATCCATGTAGCGCTCTAGCGCACCATTGCAGTGATGCGCTTTTGATTCGTTCAACTCACTGTGAAACATAACCTTACACATTCGTATACACAGAGAGCAAAGCTCACTGCCGCTATTCGGAGACTGCTCATTGGTTCATTGAACCCATGACATACATGTAATTTGCATTTAGTGCCCTTCCCCCTTCTTTGCAGTGAACGATAAGTCTATGAGCGATTAACGGGCGTAAAGTTTACAAACTCATGCATATTCAACAGTCGCTCCACACTCGCACGTGGCATCTCACAACTCGTACACTATTAAACAGGTATTTCTAACATCGACGATCACGATCTGACACTGTCACAATATCCTGAAACTTTAGCAAAGAAGTTACCAATTACTGAAATCAGATTAAGAGTACATGAACGATATATCCAAAATAATATCCTTCATTGTTCATGCGAAAGTGAAAAGCAAGGCTGTGAGAAGCAAAGGATGTCTACAGTGCGCGCGATTAACATTTTCATTCATAAAATTGGGCTTGTGACGTCATTTCATGAGCGGTCCGTTAATAACAAGTCATGACAAGTCATATGCCAGCCAGCCAATGAAGGTATGCGCTTTTTTTTTTTTCTTTTTTCTTTTTTCCTTTCATATACCGCGGCGGCATTGGGCGGAAAGGCGCTTTGTATAAACAGATCGAATTTCAAAAGGGAACCGCACGTGTGTATGTTAAAGGATGAAGTTGCAGTCGGACAGAGAAGAAAATGTTGGCTTGATGATTTTTTTTGATGAATGATGAGTTTGATGAATGATGATATTTGATGTCTGATGAAGATAATTGTTTTGATGATGTTATTATCTTGATAATGATGATATGATGATGATGTCTTTGATGATTATGATGATCGATGATGATATCAATGGTGCTACTGGCGAAGAGAGAGGACCCGGCATGTATTGATGATTTTATGTGTACTAGTAGTGGTACGTGTGTGTGAATTTCAATAATTGGCGGGTTGATCACACGTTGAGAATGAAACTGTCGGTGAGACGATGACCGCGTGCGTGAGGACTCGCAATGTGTATAATTAGAGTATGAGGAGTGTAGATACTACAGAAAGCTCGCCATTTTCGCCAGGCAAATCAATACTCCGTGTGAACAGTGAAGTTTGTGTACAAAGTGAGTGACTCGATCTCTACGATCACGATGTCAAAATTCCCAAGAGCTGCCCGTACAAAATTATTAAGAATCATCATGATCATCGTCTCAAACGAGTTTTTCTTCATAAGATTTCTTTGTATTCCCCTTCCTTTTTTATAAGTACATGTACATTCATGTATTTTGGATAAACATGTGCGAGGGACTGTTGACCGCGCGTGACTACCTAAGGCGCTGGCGCGCTGGCATGATTAGACGGTAGACAATTTCTACAGATTAGATTTAGGCGGCTTATGCCTATCCTGTCTTGCGCCCACGCGATTTCCTCCGCCTGTTTTGTTGTTGTTGTTGTTGTTGTTTTTGTTTTTGTTTTTTCCTCGAATGGTTTATTTCAGTTGCCAAACACAAAGGAGTTTTCCCACAGTGTTTGTAGCTTCTTAGGGGTAAATATTGGCTTGTAATTCGTGTTATATCATTTTCGGGTAACCGGGAACCCACCCGAAAAATAGTCGGGTTCCCGAATTGAAAAAATACCCGAAACTCAGTCCCACCCCTAGCACGGACATGATGGAATGTGCGCTGTAGCATGTGTAGGCAGTGCAATGCTGAGCGGTTCCTATGCGGCTAGACCGATGGGATCTGTCTCTTCCTCGGAGAACTTCTCTTTTTCATTACTGACGTTTGTTGGTCAGTTCTCTAAGGAGGAGAACTGACCAACAAACGTCAGTAATGAAAAAGAGAAGTTCTCCGAGGAAGAGACAGATCCCATCGGTCTACTATGCGGCATGCTTGTGCTAATATCTCGCACTGTCGCACGCATAGACGGCAGTATATAAGGGTGATTGCCTCCGTGAGAAGGATAGCACCAAGAAGGTCACCAAGAAGAAGCCGGCAACACACCCACCTGCTGCCGAAATGATAACTTGGCTTGATTTTCAAAGTCATTCATAACATCAAGTCAAAAAATACAATTGGTGGGACTGAACAAATCCATGCACGTCACATTTCCTATGGGAATAAAGTAGTGTTTATTTGAATTAACTGTCATCAATTACAATGATAATATTTCTTAGACATATACTAATGTTGCAAAATACTTACAAAAGAATTCTGCAACGATTTCACTGGATCCTTTCAGAGTAATCGTGTTTTTCGTAGCTTGTTGTGTCCCCGCCATTTTTTCGATATTGCATGAGCTGGAAAACAAACTAACGTGATTGGTCAATCCGTCGCGTCGACCCACTGAATTCTCCATACACAAACCCTGGCCGAAGCCTGGAGAAACCTAGTCTGATGAATAGACCCTAATGAGCAACTGAACTTGCTTTTTACTTATGCACAATGCATACCGTGGCTACCTGGTAATAGCAGTGTTGTTGTTGATGTTGTTATCGCTTGCTTCCATCTATCGGGGGAGGGGAGGAGGGGGGGGGGGGGGAGGGACTATTTCCCACCCCGACAATAAAATTATTAGCGGTATTGCAATCAGCTTTAGATAAGGCGAGGTTTCACCATGGCACTCCCCCCCCCCCCCGGGGATTTTTATAGGTGTACAGTGCGTCCCCCAAAAAAGTTAACAGTTGGAAAAATAAACATTTCAAAATATTGGTAGGAAATTATCATACCTGTGGATAGATTAGGGTCGCTTCAATCAAATGATACCAAAATATCTGGCAATATTTTAAGCTCGAGTGAGCAAAAGTGACCGTTTTGCGAAAGGGTGCAAAATCCAGACTTGACAAGAATTAGTATTTTGTTCTGGCTGGTATTGACAAATTTGAGAACCGAAAAAAGATGACAGTTGGAAAAAATCTCCCCAAGTGAACATTTCAAAATATGTTCATGAAATTGATAGCTTAGGGTCTCTCCTATCAAATGACACCAAACATCTAACGATAATTATGTTACCCTTGAGTGAGCAAAAGCCATTATTGTGAAATGGTGCAAAAACAAATGTTGACAAAACTTTGTATTGGTTCTGTCTGGTATCAGCAAAGCTGAGAGTCTTGAAAAAGCTTAGAAACTTTCATATTCGGATCATTAAAATGCAATTTATGAAAAAATAGGCTTTGTTTTATGTATGTCCTGATATATCCCATCAAAACTTTATGGTTGACTGAGAAAACCAGCTTCAATTAAAACCTTGCCAAAACTATAATTTCAAAACACTCAAAAAAGCAGTTAATTGCTCACTGAAGCATAAAATATAGATGAGATAGGTAAGGACATACCGAGGACAGAACCTCTTCTTTAATAAATTGTCTATCATTGATCAAATATGAATATTTCATGACTCTCAACTTTGCTGATACCAGCCAAAAGAAATACCAAGTCTTGTCTTGTCTGGATTTTGTACCTTTTTACAAAAGTGGTCTTTGCTCACTCGAGTGTAAAAGATCGCCCGATCTTTAGGTGTCAAATAGAAGAGACCCTTAGCTATCCACAGGTATGAAATTTTGCATCAAATATTTTGAAATATTTATTTGGGGGGCTTTTTCTGACTGTTAACTTTTTTTTCTGGGACGCACTGTAGTTCCGATATTCGAGCATTCTCCACCTCATATTCGGGCAGCAAGGTGCCGAATATCCTCATGCTTTGTGAGGTTCCCGAATATCCTCATATTTGGGCAGCGAAGTGCCCGAATACACCTTTTAATTTCTATACATTTTCAATACCAAAAAGAGTATGCCCCTTCATGTTTTGCGCAAAATAATTTTATTTTAGGCCTGATGAGGGGTGATGCATAACAATGGATGATTGGACTGTGCTTTTAAATTTTGCATGTATTTAAATTAAAAATTCTAAACCTCTCACTTTCGAAAGATTAAAATAATATATATATATATATATATATATATATATATGTGTGTGTAAGGAAAGTGGGCGTGGGAAGGACTGTCAGAATGTAGTAAGTTTTTGAGGTTGACCCCCATATCCGTTTGAGGTGGGACCCCCCCCCCCCCCTAAAGCTGGAACCCTTCGGGCGCTCCTGAGAGGGGTTGCTGCAGGGTTGCAGCCCCGCACTTTTGTCTAAGGAGACACGTAATATGCAAATTCACACGCCCTATATCCCCGCCCCGACCTACAAAAACGCCCCTGTCAAGATGTTTTATAGAGTGACATGAGTGTTGGTAAGGGATAAAATCCTGTTGATGAGGAAAAACCATGGACGGTAAAGGATTAACATTGAGAGAGAGAAGGGGCAGGGGTATTTCCCCATAAAACTTTTCACATGCATAAAATTTCCATTCCCTTTCCTGGAAAGTGTCGATATTTTGTTCTCTTTTCATCAAATAATGATGTTCAACGAATAATTGATTAGCCTTTTTGACGATTTTTAAAAAACTAAAAGCAAAAAAAAAAAAAAAAAAAAAAAAAAAAAAGCCTTATGAAAAAGTAGTATATAAATTATACTGAAAAATTATTGTCCGGGGTCCTGCCGGGGGATCCTGACGGTATGTGAATAGCTTTCCTTTACATGCTTTTCTATTCATTTGCTCATTATCTCCCTCTTCATTCCCTCTCCATCTCTCTCCAGTGATGGCATGGGGGCAAAGGAGGCAAGAGGCAGAGTGAAATCCTTTCCCTACACTTCCTCCAAAGCTATGAAGAATGTGATATTTATTTGTTAATATTTTTTTTTTTTCAATTTGAAGGGCATTTTTTTTTTAAATGTAAACCCCTTCTCATTGAGCAATTCTGGTATGAATGGTAAAAAAAAAATTACATGTTTTTTTTTTATATGAATGTTCTTGCATTATTTCTTTCTTCTTTCTTATGTATCCCACAGCAGTATCCGAAAATCTCATATTTTCATAATCTTCGCCCCTAACAAGTTTTTAAAGGAGGAGTCCAGCCTGATTACAAGTTGGTTTTAAAAGAAGCAGAAAAATAATATTAAAGAAACATATTAGTGAAGCTTGAGCAAAATACGATAAGAAATAAGAAATTTATGAAATTTTGAAGTTGTTATCAATCAAACACAAATTGGCATCTCCGTGACTATCTTGCGAGCTCCTCTCCCATTACAATTTTGCTCTCTACCCCCAAAATAATTAATTTCCATTTTCTCTAAAGAAAATATTCAATTATACATGCACCTTAGATAGAATCATTGCTCATATGATTTTACACAAAACCTGTATGAAACAAATCTACTCCTTCATCAAAATCTAAGAAAATGACAATTTATGAAATTTTCTGAACTGTGCAAATGGGAGAGGAGCTCGCGAGATACGTCACGGAGTTGCCAGTTTGTTGATTACAACTTCAAAAGTTCATAACTTTTTTTTTTTTCTTATCGGATGTTGCTCAAACCTTCATTAATCTGTTTGATTTGATTTGATTTGATTTGATTTGATTTATTCAGATTCCACATTTACAATGAAATTACAACAATATGTATAAATTACAAACACTGCAAAAACAGAGAATACATAAATATGACATAGAAAGGTGACAAAATGATATGTGGAGGGATCTACTAAAAAGCTTAGCTTAGCTTAGCTTCTTCCTTTATTCAAATCAACTCAAAACCAGGGTTTCCCTTTAAGAGGTCTCCGTTAGCCAATTTTGAAAATGACAACAAAGGTATGCCCCCCTTCCCGAATATTTGCTTGCTTCAGTTTGCAATGGTTCTGTGCCTTGTTTCATAAAACATAAAACTTGCTATTGATACTAGTGTTAAAACAAAACCCGTTTGATTCGAAGCTGGTGTTGTTTTAACACTTATCTGGTGTAGCCCAATATTGATACCGAGATGGTGTTGATTTGACACCTTGGTTTTTTCAGTGTATCAGAAGTAAAGAGGGGGCACTTATCAGATTTGAAAAGGGGCATTTATCAGAAGGGGGAATGGCACTTATTAGAAGGGAAAAGGAGCACCTATCCGAAGTAAAATTTCACTTATCCCAAGAAGAAAAGGGCACTTATTAGAAAGATAAGGAAACATTTATTAGATTTGGAAAGGGGCACTTATCAGAAAGATAAGGAAACAATTATTAGATTTGAAAAGGGGCACTTATCAGAAGGGGGAGGGGCACTTATCAAGAACTTTAAGTGGCACTTTTAGAAGTTAAATGGGAACTTATAAGAGAAAAAAAAGGGGGCATTTTTTCAGAAATAAAAAAGGAACTTATGGGGTACTTGAAAAAGTGGGGGGGGGGGGCGGGCATTTTGCCCCTTTATGCCCCCGGGAGCGCCGCCTCTGGCTTGTAACAGTTATTGTAACTCTCTCTCCCTCTCTTTCCATTTGATAGGGGGGAGGTAAGTTCCCCCGGTTCATCACCATAGCTCATGTTTCATACTGCCTTCATTTTTCCTAATACTTTCTTGCTATCGCTTTCACTATCTTTTCAGTTTTTCTCTTTTATAATCCTTTCGTCCTTCGTTCATTTTTCTTCTTCTTTTACTTTTGTATAGTCCCACACATCGTTCATATAAACGTATTGATAGTCCAGACCGACTAGCCTTCAATACGAGACTAATAATAAAACACAGTGCAGACAATAATGAAATTTAATGCTTTTCATCTATCTTTGTTTCCGTGAGATCACATAAACGCATGATTATTTTCCTTTTTGAAGTCACTTATTCATAATGTTCACCCTCTGCATCCAATAGTAGATACTTCCAAAGAATTATACCTATCGACTTTCGGCAGTTTAAAATCATACAGTCAACCATTTTTTCCCCAGTTCTGTCCACTGTATTCGTAAGCGTTCTCATTTCTAATCGACGAGACTGGGTGTCTGGAACTAGATCAGCGTTTCGTATTTTTAAAACTAAACTTTAAATTTCCCTTTGCATTGTAGTTATTTCATTTTGGGGAATACAAAATGGTGAAGCAATGTCTGTCATAGACCAATCAGGTATCCCGCAGAAGAACTGAATGCTGGAAGGCATATCCTTGATAAACAAAAGGGGTGTTGCGACCTTTAAGCGTTGCCTTCGGACCACTGAAGCGACCCTTGACAGTCTGGTTCATCTTGATGGTGTATGAATTCGGGGCGGCACCGTCACTCTTTGTCTTCCTTCTGGGCCTGGACGTCATGCTGTATTTCGGTCCGGAGTCTTTATCAAGCTTTGGTGTGTATGCCGTCGGGGCTGGTTCATCGACGCGCTTCTCCGGACGATCACACCTACCAGCCATGGTGAAACTGGGTGCTCTCTTGCCGTCTGGTCTATGCATGACACGGATTTCATAATGATTTGGACCTGGTCCATTAATCACGGAGCTACTGACGGGTTTTGTTCGCTTGCCCATAGAATACGCAGGAGCATCGTTATTCGTAAAGGCCCTGGGTCCGAGATATGCCCCAGGTCCAGGCGTGTCTTCCGGTATCGGATTGGTGATTGGATACTTGCATATGCCCCGGAAGGAATAGGTCGGAGCTTTTCTCAACGTCTTGTCCGTGACACTGTAGCGCGTTGGACCAGGAGTAACAAATTCAACATCTGACTCAAATGGTCGGTATGTCACTACAGCAGTAGGGGCATCGGAATTTTTCATAGAGTCGCGTAGGAAGTACGAATTGGGGCTTGGTCCGAAGGTTTTGTGTTCATAAGGCTGCCGGCTACGGATTGACATCGCCAACCCTTTTCCGATCTTGCTTCTGACTTTGTAAGAGTTTGGAGCAGGAGAGCTAGTTGATACCTGCCAATCTGCACGAAGTCGTTTTGCCAGTGAATATCCTGACTTGGTAGATATTTCCTTGACGCTGTATGCAGCCGGGCCTGGGCCAAGTGATGAGGCTTGAACTGATCGTCCATGTCGGTGGAGAACTCCAAATGATTTGAAAGTCCCTTTATCTGTTATTTTTGGAGAGTATGCATTCGGACCTGGCGTTGGAAACCCACTAGGCCTAGTAACTATTCCGGACAGTGCGTTACTCGGATGACCCACGTTTGCTCCCTCTCGATGCCTGGAAGAGATGCTAGGTTTAGGAGCATGTTTGCCAGTGTCCAGATAACGCACATTAATATGAGCTGGTCCAATGGTGTTCGTCGGGTCTTGCGCTTCTTCTGTTGTCATAGTCTTGCCTTTTCCCTTCAGAGTGATTCTTCTATCTCTCCATATTAAATCCCCAGACGTATTATAATCTCCTGGGCCTGGAGCTTGCTTGTTGGTATTAGTCTTGCTGCGCCCTACTATTGAGTACTGAGGAGCGGATCTTTGTGTGAGCTGGTGGCTTGGCAGGTAGTTTCCTGGGCCTGGACATGGAAAGGCGTGTTGAGTAAGCGGCTTGCCTCCCTTGGGAACGATGTAGTCACCCATGGCTGTCCGGGTGTGCACCGGCCTGGATTCGAGTTGGAAGGTGTCTTCTGTGCTTCCTCCACCGTCTGACATGTCGGTGACATCTTTCCTGCCTGGTGCTCCTCGTCTTGATGTCTTTGAAATCCCCTTCACTTGACCATCCTCATCAACCGACTCCTCAATAGTCTCCATTGCGGATTTAACAGATGATGTCCAAATGCAATGCCTTGGAAGCTAATTATATTGGGTTGCTTGGGGACCCATATACTTTAAATTTCTTCAGAATTGCAATCCCATTCATGATGATGCGATGTAGACTATAGAGGAAATAATAAAGCGCTTTGCGCGTGCTTATCACTAGAGACGCGCTGCATGCAATATTCATTCCTGCGCTTCCTGCACACTGCGCGCGAGCGTGTCTTTTGAAATCTATGTTTGAAACTGGTTTGAAATCAATTCAGCAGAGCGTGGCCGTGACGTGGGCACCCGGCCGTACATGTGTCAGCTGCTGACTTAGCACCATGCGCCTAGACTGTGTCCCTGTGAATGATACTGATTCTTCTTTAAGTCCAACCTTCCTTCTTTTTTTTTCCTTCAATGCTGTTGGAGGTCAGCAGCTAGGTTCATTTGGAAGGCAAACAAGGTCGATTAACGTTGGATAACTGCTATATTTGATTCCATCCGCTTAAAAGCAGATAAAAAAGAAAGGCATCATCATGCTCGAGTCCGAGTCGTCAGATAGTCTCCCAAGCTTGTCCCGAAAGGACAGTGACGTGATAATCGATGACGAGGGTGAGATCAAGAGATGGGTGCGGCCCGACTTCGAGTTTCACCGCTTCATCCAGCTATTGACCGAGTCCAACTGGTTCAACGGTATCATCATGTTCACCATTGTGATGAACGCCTTGACGATGGCCGTCGAAACCAGTGACATACTAAAGGTGAGGACGGGGAGGGGGGGGGGGGGGGGTTGTGTGTCCGGACAATTAACAAAAATTAGCCTGTCAATTTTGCCGTTAGATTTTACACAAAATATGCATCAAGTAGCACTAAAATCAGTGAATATTTGCAATTCAAATGATTTTCTACCTATCCTGTGAAAGATTTGTGACAATTTGCTTGAAAATTTGTTCGATTTACTGTTTAAAAATGACCTGTCCGGATAACCAACTTGTCCGGACACACAACGTCTGGGCATATATTTTATACAAACTCAGGGGCGGCGCCAGGGTATTTTGATAGGAGGGGCAAGACGACCTAAAGATGACGTCATATTTTTTCTCCATTAAATAACAGGGGTAATATAGAGTTATATGTTTAAGACCTCTCTTTTTAATACTCCGCTTTCTTCCCTTTTCTTCCCTTTTCTTCCTCCTTTTCTTCTTTTTTTTTTTCTTTTTGCACTAGCACTACTTGAAAAATTATAGGGGGGCGGTCGCCCCCTCTGCCCCCCCTGTAGCGCCGCCCCTGTACAAACTTATTCAAATTACCATAATGGGGATCAGTCCATTGCAAGTGGGATGGGGGTAAGAGAACACACCCCATTTGGGGCAATGGGAGAATTTTCCAGAAAAAAACCAAGACATGAAAATAACTGTACCCCTCCCTTTCCCTCACTGAGGGAGGTTTGGACGTATCGATGATGGGGATGGGGGGGGGGGGGGGGGCTGGTGAGATTCTAGAAATCATGTTCCCTGGGGGAAATTGTGTCGGGGAAAATTACTCGTCAGACTTCAATCTTACCTTTATTGATCACTCGAATGAATAACAGCTTACAGACGAAGGGGTGACAAAAAGTTATGACAAATGATGAAAAATTATGTCGAAACATGGTGACGAACAAAGGGCAATGAAAACTATGATGAAGCAGGGCGGCGAAACGTAGGGTGGCGAAATATGTGACCAAACACGGCGACGAGACATAGGATGACGAAACATATGACGAATCAGGGGGACGGAACATAGAGTGACAAAACATAGGGTGACGAAAAACATGACAAAATCGGGCGACGAAACATAGGATGACGAAAACTATGATGAAGCAGGGCGGCGAAACGCAGGGTGGCGAAATATGTGACCAAACAGGGCGACGGAACATAGTATGACGAAAAATATGACGAAATAGGGCAACGGAACATAGGGTGACGAAACATGACGAAGTAGGGCGACGGAACATAGGGTGACAAAACATACATGTATGACGAAACAGAGTGACGAAATATATGACCAAACAGGGCAACGATACATAGGATGACGATACATAGGATGACGAAACATAATGACGAATCAGGGAGACGGAACACTGAGTGACAAAACATAGGGTGACGAAAAACATGACAAAAATCGGCGACGAAGCATAGGACGACAAAAAATATGACAAAATACGGCGACGAAACATCTGATGACGAAAAATATGACAAAATCGGGCGACGAAACATAGGATGACGAAACATAATGACGAATCAGGGGGACGGAACATAGGGTGACGAGCGTATAGGTGACGAAACATATGGTGGGGGAACACAGATTTATAGATTTCACAATAATTTTGTTCTATATTATTCTGGCAATTGTAAGACAATTATGAATATCCAGCAACAACTGCTGTGTAATCAAGTTCTAACAGAAACTGAATTTCTATCTTCAACCCTCTACTCGACTCTACACCACACCTTAAGTCTATCCTTAAACATGATCTAAAAGTCCAACCACAATCCAAACCCCATACATATAAATGTACCTATGTACAGCTACATGTGTTTGTCTCGTAGGTATTGCTCATACAGTAGGTATGGCTTAGTTTCCTTTAAAAAAATAATTTTCATTAATTAATAAACTCATTCATTCATGTATTTATTACCAAAATATTCAAGAAACATTGAATTTCAGCATGACAATAGGTATAAGTATATATTCTGTAAATGAAAGCAACTTTCAAATTTGACTTAATGAGGTCATTTCAATATCATGCAACTTTCGTTATTGCGAATGAAATCATTTTATTTTTGTCAATATAATGTTTTTTACGTAGGCCGAATTCCGAACAGTGTTCATGACGTTCGATGGGATATTCCTGGGAGTCTATACCACGGAGTTTATTCTCAAGATCTATGCCGAGCCAATCAACTACTTCTACAGCGCCTACAACCTTTTCGACTTTATTGTTCTCCTCATCTCCTATGTACAGGTAACATCCTTTTGTAACTTGTTGTCAGTCTGCTGAGAGCCAGAGGGTCATTTATCCTCAACACAGAGCTATCATCCTTCTACCTATCCGCCAAGTCATCGTTGATATAACATCCTTTAGAAGAAAAAAAAATGAACATTTCATAATCCTTGAAAAGACATTTCTTTTGAAGCTGACAGTATGCTTGTAAAACCTTGACAATTCATATTACTCTTGTTTTAGATTTTCATTTTGTATGTTCTTTGAAATCATGGCAAAGACAAAGATGGAGTAATGTTGAGCAAAACGCAATGTTGTTATCAAGAATTTCTCAGCACATAATGTTGACAAGCAATATAGAAAAAAAATGGGATCATCAGTTCACCTATCCTTCTATTTCCCTTTTTCCCAATCTGTCTCGGTCTGTATCAATATTATGCTTTTTGTTTCGTTTCCTCCCCCCCCCCAACCCCACTCTCTCTCTCTCTCTCTCTCTCTCTCTCTCATTTTATCTCAATTTTTAAATTCTCCATTAGCTAATTAATTGGCTATTTTAGTATACTGTAAAACTTGCTCTTGTTTCTTCTCCTCTTGCGTAGATTTTCCTTGGCCAGATGCAAATAACATCTCAGGGTCCCAATCTAAGTGCTCTTCGGACTCTTCGAGCTCTCCGCACCCTCAGAACTCTGCGCACAGTGTCCTTTGTCAAAGGTCTTCAGGTAAGAATCGACGCTCCTCGGATCGATAGCGTAGCTACGGGGGCATGTGCCGCCCCTACTGAATACAGAAAAAAAAAAAGAAAGAGAGGGAGAGAGAGAGAGAGAGAGAGAGAGAGAGAGAGAGAGAGAGTAAGAGAAAGAGAGAGGAGAAATGAACGTAAAAAGAAGAGGATTCGACCCTCTTGCCGCGCGGCCTTCCTTCGCTTGGTCAATTTGTTCCCTCTTATTTTCACTTGGTAAGACCCGTTCCCCCCCCCCCCCCCCCCCCCCACTGTGACAATAACGACTGTACCCACGTTATGCCTCAGACTCCAATCGTCTGGCTGTTCAAAAACCTATCTTCTTATTCTTCTTTTTTCTCATTAAAAAGGGGAAAAATACCTGCTTCTAGAAAAGTGACAATGTAGGATGTTGCTTTTCACATGCTTGGAAATTTGATGAATTTCAATTTCTTGCTTTGAAAGTTAAGTACTAAAGATATAATATAGATTTTGTATGTAGTTTAATTGTATTGTCTGACTCTCTGTCATAGTGTGCAAATATTCAGTTTTCAAATTTTTACACCCCCCCCCCCCCACTTCCCCCAATTAAATTTTCCAGGTACTCGTCAATGCTCTTCTGGACACCTTCCGTAACTCTGTCTTCAACGTCATCCTCCTCCTCGTCCTACTCATGTTCCTCTTCGCCATCATGGGCTACTACTTCTTCGGCTACAATGACGACTTGTCGGATAAGGAGCACTGGGGTAACTTGCCCGCAGCCATGCTGACTCTCTTTACCTTTGTAACTGTAAGTCAGTGACAGCTTATTTTGATAATAAAGAAACAAAATGTAGCTTTTAGCTTCGGCTACATGGAGGGCAATTTCTATATTTAATATTTATAAGCGCATGTCGGACAAAGAGCACCGGGGCAACTTGACTGCAACTATGCTGACTCTATTTTTTTCCTTTGTATTAAAGTAAGTCAACCGACGAAAAGATTCAAATTGAATAGTGTAGACTTTCTTTCTACATCTACTGATAGGCATCTTGTCGTGAGAAAGCTATTCAGAGCGTTTTCATTTTCTCTTCATAAAGCAGGCGTTAAACGAGGGGGGGGGATTTAATGTCGGCTCCCCTTCAGCTATTTAAAAATATGCTAGTTTTATGAATAATATTCATTTATTCCTTCATGAAAGGTGGAAGGATGGACGGACATACAAGCCGATCTAGACAAACTGACGGAAATGTCTCGGGTATACACCATCATCTTCATCATCCTCGGACATTTCATTTTCACCAATGTCTTCATTGGAATGATCATCATGAATATTCATGAAGCCACTGTGGCCTTCCAACAAGAGCAGATGGTTGAACGTGAATTGGTAATGTGGACGTTCTGGGCCCCGTTTCATAAAGCTTGTTATCAATAACAAGTTAGATAGTTTTTATAAGCTACTGAAATCCTTGCATCTGATTGGCTAAGAGCAAATTTGTCATAGAAATGTTGCAGTTGTTACTGATATCAAGTTTTATGAAACGGGGCCCTGAATCGTTTTTTTTTTTCTTTCTTTCTTTCTTTTTTTTTTCTAATGATTTCCTTACTCCGTTTAGCAAGGACTAATGGGTAATGGGGGTGCACGGATGTCGTTAAAGAGTTACAGTGAATGGTTGGCAAAATGAGTACATTTTTAATTGCTTCTTGGATTTATTTTTTTTTACAAAATTGTTGCGAATTTAGCCTGGCACCCCTAATTAAAATGGTCTAGTGACGCCCAAGAGGGGAAGGGGGAAGTTGCCCCCTCCCACACAATCAAATTGACCGTACGTTCTATCTGGAGTAAGATCGACCGACCACCTTGATAGATCACCGATTTTATATTCAGACTTTTCATAATTCTATGAGCAGATGAGACGATTTTAAATGACTCTTAATGACAACGGGATGTATTTCTTTTACTGCAGACAATTCAACGGAAGAAAGAGTACATGATTAGGAGACAGCATGAAGAAGTCCGACAAATGCTTGAAAAACAGGTTTGTTGAATGCTGAATTGCTTATTTTCTGCCTTTTAAAATATTATCTTTGAGTCATTTTGGTTATAATTTTCGCTGACCGTTTACGTCGTTGCCTTAATGGAAACATTTTAGTAGACCTAAATCTATGCCAAAATACTCAAAAAATCCCCGTCTCTCTCTTTCTAACTCTCTATCTCTTTCCTTTCCTCTTTTTCTCCCCCTCTCTATCTCTCTCTCTCGCTCTCTCTCTCCCTCTCTCTCTCTCTCTCTCTCTCTCTCTCTCATCAGAACCAAGGCAACTATAAGGACTTCTACGATATGGTGAAGGAGTTTCAGGGGACGTTACGTCACGATGATTACACCATCTCAACGGATCCCGCTACCAGTTTAAGATGGATCGAGGCGTACATCACTACTCTCGATCACGAGGACAACACCATGTATAGGTAAGAGAGTAGGGCATGGCCCATGGGAAGGGCGCGGTCAGTGGTATAGTATGTAGTTTGTAGTAGGTGTACCAAGGGGTACGGAAAGCTGGTTACCAAATTTGATGTATCTCGCTACAAGATTAAGGTGGATGGAGGCATATATCCTATACCCTCCACAATGACAATGGAAATAACAAACACCCTGTACAGGGTATAAGAGGGTAGGGAGCGGCACCTTTGTATGGGTGTGGAGGGGAAAGGGTGTGGTGGGTAGTGGTGTCACTTAATGGGGTTTGGGGGGGGGGAGACGGACCTCTCTGCCACTATGATGTGGGTCAGGGCATGCAGCACGGACCAAAGTCGTGAGGTAATCGGTAGGGTATTTCATCCACTGATTTAGTAGGTTCGGGATACCAATATAGACTCAAAGATGGCAATGGTCGATTTACTTATTACTTTCATTTTGCCAGACTTCTCTGTTCACACATTCTCAGCCATTGTTATCATGGTTATAAGCTTCATAATTATAGCTGCAGGAGCCAGGGAACCTGGGCGGGGCGGGGGGGGGGGGGGTTGTAGCCCCCTCCCCTTTTATCTGACCGCCCCGCGACCCCTGAATGTATGTTGAGTGAGGCGGATTATTAAAGAGAACGAAGAGATTGAAGGTTTCAATTCATGTTTAATCCAGTCGTATGCATAACTGTTTGTTTCGTAAAGATAATTAAATTTTAGGTTTTGTATGTTTAAACAGAGGTAGAACACTCATGGAAGGTACAGACTTATTGAATCTTATATACTTTGTTTTGTTTTTGTTTTTGTTCTTGTTTTTTGGTTGTTGTTGTTTTTCTTTGTTGTTTTCGTCATCATGTCATATATGCTTTCATGTTTATTTTCTGTCGTGTAGACTTCAGCAGCTTCACTTTGAGATGTGCAACCTTCTAGCCATGGTTCTTGAAAAGAAACTCAAGGAAAGATACGGACTGTAACCATGATTACCTAAGATGCAGCTTTTTGGAAAATCCGCCGTGTTGTTCACCTGCTGCTTCTGGGCACTTCGATACCTATACCTCGGGGGTCGGGCTAACTCGGCACTAGGGCGAACTCGGCACTGCTTGGTGACTATGTTTCAAGAGTTGAAGTCCACGCTACGCACCGTACCCTTTTTTAGCCTTAAATTTCATGTTTTGCATAATTTTACTTCTTGAAATTGTCAACATTACTTCTTTGCTAATCATTTTACACAGTGATATCAAATAATTTGAATTTAAGAGTTTTGAAATGTGTAATTAAATGCGAAATTTAACACAAGTGTTCGCGATCACTTTAACTCTCTGGTCTCCCTCCGAGGCGATTTTCCGCCAAGGCCGAGTTCGCCCTAGTGCCGAGTTAGCCCGCATCCATTTCTCGTAATGACAAAATTACCCCCCCCCCCCCCCCAACGATGCAATTGTCATGCATTGTATTTCCCATCTTTTGGAAAGACGATCGCCGATTAATTTTGATGTGCTCTTCTTTTTTCTTTCTTTTTTCAGCAATCTCTCTGAATTTTAATCAATCGATTCTTGTTGCTGCGTTGATAGTTGTAGATTCTGGCGTGTTGTTTGAGGATGTCAGCAGTAGTCAACTATTTTTGGTTATTACAGATTATCAAGAAAACAAAAGGGAAATTTTTTTTTCGTCGTATCTTATATCTTCATTACCAATATAAAATGTATAATTGTAATTATATTTTCATGCAGCCTTTAGTAAGTGATATATAATGTGGTCGATAATCTGTTTAAAAATAAAAACAACAAAAAACACCACAATAATCCACAATGTTACTGTAAAAGTGTTTATGTTCAATCTTAATTTGTTTATATTGAATTGATATAGACACGTCCTGCCCACAGTGTGCTACAGAAGAAGGAATAAGTAATGCTTTTGTTGATGACAAGCAAGTGACGGATAACAGATTCTATAAGTGGGGGACAGATAAATCCAAAATCACTGAAAAGCATTTAGAAAAGTGGTATCTCAAATTTCGATGCAGGAGTAGGCCTACGCGAATAACGATTGTATTCAAGAGTGTTTTTTGTTTAGGATCTGGGGGGGGGGGACTACCCCATGTGCCCCTATACCGATCTGCTTCGATGACATGTGAACATTTGATTGCAACCATGGCAACGAACTATCGTACTTGATTGACATGCAAGTGGTATTATGATGTTTTGTTCGACTCGTGGACTAATCTACGATGCTTTGGAGATGTTGTGTGTGACATTTATTTCGAACCAGCTATACATGTAATATGTATTGGAGTCCTTATCTGAAAGACGCTTTATGTAAAAATAAAAAGATTGTATAATTTTTATATTCTTCGCCAAACCGTATCGTAGATTATGCAGGGCAATATACGGTACTTTTCATCTACCTATAACTACTGGCATGATACAGGTAAAATCTGAGCACAGACTGGGTTAAGATTTTTCAATACCCGTCCTGTGCGAACAACTCCACCCCCCCCCCCCCCCCGCTTGTTTTTCTAAAGTGGGCTTCCAATGAACAGTATTTTCAGCATATGTTTACTCCCTCGTACTCTCTTCAATGAAATGTCAATGATTCTTTTGTGAAAGTTATTAAATGCAAAACGCAAATAATAAATATACAAACGTACAATATGTTTTCTGCCTTTCAAAAATGTATATTTTTCGAAGAGGATTCGTCCGCTCTATCTTTCGTCACCCGTCCCGTTTGGTGGAATAGATGGCGCTCTTCAATCTTGTCTTGTCTTGTCATGTCCACTGAACTCTGTAGTGTAGAGTTCAGTGGTCTTCAAGTTGTCTCGTCTTTCCGTTGATGCCCACAATCAAAGGCAGAAGCGGATCTAGAGGGGGGGTTGGGGGTTGCAACCCCCCCCCCCCCAAAAAAAAAAAAATCCGGGGACCATTTTTTTTTTTTTATCTTATCTTTTTTTAAAATAGTGGTGTTTTAGATGCAAGAAAACGCCATTTTCACACACAGATTTTCAAAAATTCTCCCTACTGTGGGAGGGGGGACACCCCCCTCCCACACCCTCCCCCCCTCGCTCGCTCCGCTCGCTCGGGCTCGGTCGCTACGCTCCCTCGCATACCGCCCCCAACCCCCCCCCTTTATAAAAAGCTAGATCCGCCCCTGAAAGGAGTTGATTACCAAGGCACTTTAAGACTACTTTCATGTCCTGCGTTACACAGAGATTTTCAGTCAATCGCACATTTGTATTAACCAACCATTGCTTCATGCACATCTCGTTCAAAAAGCTGACCCTGGACCAATCAGAATGGTTGTTTCAAATTTTCGATTAATTGCAAACCTTTGTGTTACAGGGTCCTACATTGCCCTTCCAAAGGCATGAAATACTTAATATACAAGCTACTTTTTTCTTTTAATCCTTTGTGTGATTTATAGGACTGCACTTTCGTTCAGGTTATAAAAAAGAGTAACTTTTATATATGTATAGTTTGCGAAAATATGTGACTTTTCCTCATAAAATTACTCATGATTTTAAAATAATTGTCCATTCTGTTTTTTAAAGAAGATCATTAAAAAAAAGGTTTCATTTTAATTCTTACTTTATACACTATTTCCCAATTATATAAACGTTCTTTATCTAATCGTTTGTTTCAATATGGCTGCACTTTGTTTGTGGAAATAGTCACACTGAGGTAACTGGAGAAAAAAAAAAGTAGCGTAATGTATAGTTGTCCTGGATAGTTGTATATAGTTGTATAGTTGCGACCCCTCAAAAAGGTGATGCTAAACTTCGGTTGTGAAGCCAAACTTCCAAAATAGAGAGAAAAGAGAATTTTGGAGGCGAATGTCCCCCCCCCCCCGAATTTCAAAATGGATTTGCGCCACTGCCCCCCCCCCCCCGACGCCATTGTCCAGATACTCCACTGTGTAAGTCTATGAGATTTATACCATTGTTTCTTGGGATGATCTTTAGCGGGGGGAATTTTTATTTTTAACTTGAAACCTGGACAAAATCTAGGGAGATTCTGGCCCTTATTGGAGGAATCGAAGCACTGAGCTGCGATGTAAACGAACAACACGTCATTTGTGAGTAGTCTGTTAATCTAGACCCTAACACAACAGTTAATTGCGCTACCTTTGGCGACCACTCCAGCGACCACTCGGAGGCACCGAAGCGTGACGCGGTCGAGAACAATAGAAAATCGCTGTACGGTGTCCTCAAAAGAGACAAAACAAAACGAAAAAATATTTGCACCGTAAATTTCGCTTCATTACCGGTCGGAAACTTCAATTCAAGTAGGCGTAGTGAGGCGATACAGAATTGTACTCTAGGAATAATGAGTGTGTAAAATATTCAGTTTTATGATGGAAAATGTGACATACCGGGGCAAGATGTCTGAATCTTACTGTTTTAACTTAAACTTAGTCCTTTAGACACCCCCTGAATAACCCGATTTCGAACAAAAAGTAAATCGGCATGATGATTGCGGAATACAATGATTCTTTCAAACTTTCATCGACATTTTTAATTGTAAGTTGATTATACCAAATTAAAGCTGAGGAGTTCAGCTTTTTGGTGGTATATGCCACATACCGGAGCAAGATGTCTGGATCTTACTGTTTTAACTTGAACTTAGTCCTTTAGACACTCAATAACCCGGCTTCGAACATGGGTCAGTCGGCATATAATGATAGCGAAATACAGAGGTTAAATATAAGCTCTCTCAAATTTTCATCGACATTTTTTATTCTTAGCTGATTATACCACATTAGAGCTGAAGAATTCAGCTTTCTGGTGGTATATGCCACATACCGGGGCAAGATGTCTGGATCTTACTGTTTTAACTAACTTAGTCCTTTAGACACTCAATAACCCGGCTTCGAACATAAAGTCAGTCGGCATGATTATAGCGAAATACACAGGTTAAATATAAGCTCTCTCAAATTTTCATCGACATTTTTTATTCTTAGCTGACTATATCGAATTAAAGCTGAAGAGTTCAGCTTTCTAATGGTATAAGCCACATACCGGGGCAAGAGGTCTGGATCTTACTGTTTTACAGTGGCGGCACCAAGGGGGGGCATGGGGGGCTTTGCCCCCCAGTTGCCCCCCCCCCCCCAATAATTTTCGGAGTGAAAAAAAATAAAAGGGTGGAAAATGAAAAAGAAAAGAAAAGGAAAGAAAAAAGTGAAAAAGGAATGGAGAAAAGAAGGAAAAAGAAAGCAAAATGTAACTGGGGGTAATTGTCCTGGGGGTAGTTGTCCTAAGGGGTAGTTGTCCTGGGGGTAGTTGTCCTAGGGGGGGGTAGTCGTCCAGGGGGTGGTTTTCCGGGGGGTGGTTGTCCGGGGGGGGGGGGTAATTGTCCAGGGGGTAGTTGTCCGGATACGCATAAGAAAGCTGAACTCTTCAGCTTTAATTCGATATAATCAGCTAAGAATAACAAATGTCAATGAAAATTTGAGAGAGCTTATATTTAACCTCTGTATTTCGCTATCATTATATGCCGACTGACTTTATGTTCGAAGCCGGGTTATTGAGTGTCTAAAGGACTAAGTTTAAGTTAAAACAGTAAGATCCAGACCTCTTGCCCCGGTATGTGGCATATACCACCAAAAAGCTGAATTTCCCAGCTTTGATTTGGTATAGTCAGCTAAGAATAAAAAATGTCGATGAAAATTGGAGAGAGCTTATATTTAACCACTGCATTTGGCTATCATTATGCCGACTGACTTTATGTTCGAAGCCGGGTTATTTAATGTCTAAAGGACTAAGTTTAAGTTAAAACAGTAAGATCCAGACCTCTTGCCCCGGTATGTGGCTTATACCATTAGAAAGCTGAACCCTCCAGCTCTAATGTGGTATAATCGGCTAAGAATAAAAAATGTCGATGAAAATTTGAGAGAATTTTCATTTGACCATCGTATTTGGCAATCATTACGCAGACTGATGTTGTTCGAAATGGAAATTATGTAGAGCGTAATGTAACTAAAAGCAACGAAAACTTGGAAAGCAGTGGCGGCATCAAGTTGGTGGGGGGGGGGGGGGCATGGGACAAATTTGTTCGCTCAGCTCGTGTAAGTATCCTATTTGGGTAGTTTTATAGCCGAATAATTTCTGTACATTTCCACTATAATAGTGTCAACATTTTTGCTCGCTCGCAATACAGGCCTATAACTCCCACCACATAATCAGGCCGCGAGATGATCAAATGTCCTCATATTCGGGTAGTTTTATAGCCAAATAATCATTTCTGTACATTTTCACCACAAAAAGTTTCAAAATTTTTGCCCGTTCGCAATGTAACTACCACCTTATTATCGGGCAGCAAGATGCTCAAATGTCCTCATATCTGGGTAGTTTCATAGCCGAATATAATTTCTGTACATTTTCACGACAAAAAGTGTTCGCAATAAATAACTACCACCTCATAATCGGGCAGCAAGATGCTCAAATGTCCTCATGCATATTGGGGTAGTTTTATAGCCAAATATGTAATTTCTGTACATTTTTACTACGAAAAATGTCAAAATTTTTGCTCGCTCGCTTCGCTCGCTCGCAGTATATAACTAACACCTCTTTATAATCGGGCAGTTCAGCTAGATGCTCAAAATGTCCTCATATCTGGGTAGGTTTATAGCCGAATAATCTGTACATTTTCACTACAAAAAGTGTCAAAATTTTTTTTGTCCGCCCTTGCCCCCCAAACATTTTCTTTTGCCCCCCATTTGCCCCTCCCCCACTTTAAAAATCCTGGTGCCGCCACTGCTGTTTTAACTTAAAAATAGGCTTTTAGTTACATTACGCTCTACATAATTTCCATTTCGAACAACATCAGTCTGCGTAATGATTGCCAAATACGATGGTCAAATAAAAGCTCTCTCAAATTTTCACCGACATTTTTTATTCTTAGCTGACTATACCAAATCAAAGCTGGGAAATTCAGCTTTTTGGTGGTATATGCCACATACCGGGGCAAGAGGTCTGGATCTTACTGTTTTAACTTAAACTTAGTCTTTTAGACACTCAATAACCCGGCTTCGAACATAAAGTCAGTCGGCATAATGATAGCGAAATACAGTGGTTAAATATAAGCTCTCTCAAATTTTCATCGACATTTTTTATTCTTAGCTGATTATACCACATTAAAGCTGAAGAATTCAGCTTTCTGGTGGTATATGCCACATACCGGGGCAAGAGGTCTGGATCTTACTGTTCTAACTTAAAAATAGGCTTTTAGTTACATTACGCTCTACATAATTTCCATTTCGAACAACATCAGTCTGCGTAATGATTGCCAAATACGATGGTCAAATGAAAATTCTCTCAAATTTTCATCGACATTTTTTATTCTTAGCCGATTATACCACATTAGAGCTGGAGGGTTCAGCTTTCTAATGGTATAAGCCACATACCGGGGCAAGAGGTCTGGATCTTACTGTTTTAACTTAAACTTAGTCCTTTAGACATTAAATAACCCGGCTTCGAACATAAAGTCAGTCGGCATAATGATAGCCAAATGCAGTGGTTAAATATAAGCTCTCTCCAATTTTCATCGACATTTTTTATTCTTAGCTGACTATATCGAATTAAAGCTGAAGAGTTCAGCTTTCTTATCGTATAAGCCACATACCGGGGCAAGAGGTCTGGATCTTATTGTTTTAACTTAAAAATAGGCTTTTAGTTACATTACGCTCTACATAATTTCCATTTCGAACAACATCAGTCTGCGTAATGATTGCGAAATACGATGGTCAAATAAAAGCTCTCTCAAATTTTCACCGACATTTTTTATTCTTAGCTGACTATACCAAATTAAAGCTGAAGAGTCCAGCTTTCTAATGGTATAAGCCACATACCGGGGCAAGATGTCTGGATCTTACTGTTTTAACTTAAACTTAGTCCTTTAGACATTAAATAACCCGGCTTCGAACATAAAGTCAGTCCGCATAATGATAGCCAAATGCAGTGCTGGTTAAATATAAGCTCTCTCAAATTTTTATCGACATTTTTTATTCTTAGCTGATTATACCACATTAAAGCTGAAGAATTCAGCTTTCTAATGGTATATGCCACATACCGGGGCAAGAGGTCTGGATCTTACTGTTCTAACTTAAAAATAGGCTTTTAGTTACATTACGCTCTACATAATTTCCATTTCGAACAACATCAGTCTGCGTAATGATTGCCAAATACGATGGTCAAATGAAAATTCTCTCAAATTTTCATCGACATTTTTTATTCTTAGTTGATTATACCACATTACAGCTGAAAGATTCAGCTTTCTGGTGGTATAAGCCACATACCGGGGCAAGAGGTCTGGATCTTACTGTTTTAACTTGAACTTAGTCCTTTAGACATTAAATAACCCGGCTTCGAACATAAAGTCAGTCGGCATAATGATAGCCAAATGCAGTGGTTAAATATAAGCTCTCTCCAATTTTCATCGACATTTTTTATTCTTAGCTGACTATACCAAATCAAAGCTGGGAAATTCAGCTTTTTGGTGGTATATGCCACATACCGGGGAAAGAGGTCTGGATCTTACTGTTTTAAAACTTAGTCCTTTAGACACTCAATAACCCGGCTTCGAACATAAAGTCAGTCGGCATATAATGATAGCGAAATACAGAGGTTAAATATAAGCTCTCTCAAAGTTTCATTGACATTTGTTATTCTTAGCTGATTATATCGAATTAAAGCTGAAGAGTTCAGCTTTCTTATGCGTATCCGGACAACTACCCCCTGGACAATTACCCCCCCCCCCGGACAACCACCCCCGGAAAACCACCCCCTGGACGACTACCCCCCCCCTAGGACAACTACCCCCAGGACAACTACCCCTTAGGACAACTACCCCCCAGGACAATTACCCCCAGGACAACTATCCCCCAGGATATTTACCCCCCGGACAACTACCCCCGAACAACTACCCCCTGGACAGCTACCCCCGGAAAAATTGTCCTGGGGGTAATTGTCCTGGGAGGTAGTTGTCCTGGGGGTAGTTGTCCTGGGGGGGGGGTAATTGTCCTGGGGGGTAATTGTCCTGGGGGTAGTTGTCCTGGGGGGTAGTTGTCCTGGGGGGTAGATGTCCTATGGGGGTAGTCGTCCAGGGGGTGGTTTTCTGGGGGGTAGTTGTCTAGGGGGTAGTTGTCCTAGAATCTTCTTATGGTATAAGTCACATACAGGGGCAAGAGGTCTGGATCTTACTGTTTTAACTTAAACTTAGTCCTTTAGACACTCAATAACCCGGCTTCGAACATAAAGTCAGTCGGCATAATCATAGCGAAATACAGAGGTTAAATATAAGCTCTCTCAAATTTTCATGGACATTTTTTATTCTTTCTTTAAGGACATATTTTAAGGACATTTTATACCATTGCATAGCTTAGGGTCTCTTCTATCAAATGACACCAAAATATCTCACAATATTTTACGCTTGAGTGAGCAAAGACCAATAATGAGAAAGGTGCAAAATCCAGTCTTGACAAATAGTGATATTAGCTCTGGCTGTATCAGCCGAGCTGCGAGTCATGTAAAGGCTTCGAAATGTCCATATTCCGATCAATGAAAGACAATTTATGAAATAACAGGCTATGTTCTCTGTATATCCTTACACAACCCATCAATTGTTTATGCTTGAGTTAGTAATTAAAGGCCAAGTCCATCCTAATATCAAGTTGATTTGAATAAATATAGTAAAATTAAACAAGCATAACAGTGAAAAATTTGTTGAAATCGGATAAAGAAAAATACGGCATTTAAAAATTTTTCATAGGTTCACGAAACAGTGATATACATAAAATGAGCTGTATACAAATGAGTGAACTGATGACGTCACGCACTCACCTTTTTAAAAAATTTATTTCTTTATATGAAGTTTCAAATATTTTAATTTTTATAGATGTGACAATAAGGAATCTCTCCCTTGTATCAAAATAAGTTATTGAGTGTCTAAAGGACTAAGTTCAAGTTAAAACAGTAAGATCCAGACATCTTGCCCCGGTATGTGGCATATACCACCAGAAAGCTGAATTCTTCAGCTTTGATGTGGTATAATCAGCTAAGAATAAAAAATGTCGATGAAAATTTGAGAGAGCTTATATTTAACCACTGTATTTCGCTATCATTATGCCGACTGACTTTATGTTCGAAGCCGGGTTATTGAGTGTCTAAAGGACTAAGTTCAAGTTAAAACAGTAAGATCCAGACATCTTGCCCCGGTATGTGGCATATACCACCAGAAAGCTGAATTCTTCAGCTCTAATGTGGTATGATCAACTAAGAATAAAAAATGTCGATGAAAATTTGAGAGAATTTTTATTTGACCATCGTATTTCGCAATCATTACGCAGACTGATGTTGTTCGAAATGGAAATTATGTAGAGCGTAATGTAACTAAAAGCCTATTTTTAAGTTAGAACAGCAAGATCTAGACATATTGCCCCGGTATGTGGCATATACCACCAGAAAGCTGAATTTTTCAGCTTTAATGTGGTATAATCAGCTAAGAATAAAAAATGTCGATGAAAATTGGAGAGAGCTTATATTTAACCTCTGTATTTCGCTATCGTTATATGCCGACTGACTTTATGTTCGAAGCCGGGTTATTGAGTGTCTAAAGGACTAAGTTCAAGTTAAAACAGTAAGATCCAGACATCTTGCCCCGGTATGTGGCATATACCACCAGAAAGCTGAATTTTTCAGCTTTAATGTGGTATAATCAGCTAAGAATAAAAAATGTCGATGAAAATTGGAGAGAGCTTATATTTAACCTCTGTATTTCGCTATCGTTATAATTATGCCGACTGACTTTATGTTCGAAGCCGGGTTATTGAGTGTCTAAAGGACTAAGTTTAAGTTAAAACAGTAAGATCCAGACATCTTGCCCCGGTATGTGGCATATACCACCAGAAAGCTGAATTCTTCAGCTTTAATGTGGTATAATCAGCTAAAAATAAAAAATGTCGATGAAAATTTGAGAGAGCTTATATTTAACCTCTGTATTTCGCTATCGTTATATGCCGACTGACTTTATGTTCGAAGCCGGGTTATTGAGTGTCTAAAGGACTAAGTTTAAGTTAAAACAGTAAGATCCAGACATCTTGCCCCGGTATGTGGCATATACCACCAGAAAGCTGAACTCTTCATCTTTAATGTAGTATAACCAGCTAAGAATAAAAAATGTCGATGAAAATTTGAGAGAGCTTTTATTTGACCATCGTATTTCGCAATTATTACGCAGACTGATGTTGTTCGAAATGGAAATTATGTAGAGCGTAATGTAACTAAAAGCCTATTTTTAAGTTAAAACAGTATGGTCCTGACCTCTTGCCCCGGTACGTGGTATATACCACAAGAAAGCTGAACTCTTCAGCTTTGATTCGGTATAGTCAACTATGAATAAAAAATGTCGATGAAAACTTGAGAGAGCGTTTTTTTTTAAATCATTGTATTTGGCACTCGTTACGCCGACTGATGTTGTTCGAAAGGGGAATTATGTAGAGCGTAATGTAACTAAAAGTCTTTATTTTAGGTAAAACAGTGAGATTCAGACCTCTTGCCCCGGTATATGGCATATACCACCAGAAAGCTGAACTCTTTACCTTTAATTTGGTGTAATCAGCTAAGAATACTAAATGTCGATGAAAGTTTGAGAGAGCTTTTATTCCATTATCACTCGCTATACGTCGAAAATTCGCGATCATTTTTATTTGCGTTCGCTGTTCTGTCATTTCTCCAGTCATAGAACTAAAATGACGTTATTAGCAAAAATTATCAATCACCTACGATGATACTTTTTGAAAAACCGGTTCATTTCTATTTCGGCTGTATTTCCAGTTCTACAAAGCTTTAAAGAAGTGTTTTTGCCGGCCGAATAAGCCTTTTTTGATCAGTTAGTTTTTTTTCTTTTTCTTATTTGTTGTTTTGTCGACACCGTAATTGGTCGCTGAACTTGTGGTCGCCAAATTCAAGGAGCGTCTACCAGCGCAACAGTTAATTGCGCTACCTTTAGCGACCACTCCAGCGACCACTCGGAGGCACCGAAGCGTGACGCGGTCGAGAACAATAGAAAATCGCTGTACGGTGTCCTCAAAAGAGACAAAACAAAACGAAAAAATATTTACACCGTAAATTTCGCTTCATTACCGGTCGGATACTTCAATTCAAGTAGGCGTAGTGAGGCGATGCAGAATTGTATTCAAGGAAGAATGAGTGTGTAAAATATTCAGTTTTATGATGGAAAATGTGACACCCCCCAGAATAACCCGATTTCGAACAAAAAGTAAATCAGCATCGAAATACAATGATTGAATAAAAGTTCTTTCAATCTTTCATCGACATTTTTAATTCTTAGCTGACTATACCAAATTAAAGCTGGGAAATTCAGCTTTTTGATGGTATATGTCACATACCGGGGCAAGATGTCAGGATCTTACTGTTTTAACTTCAACTTAGTCCTTTAGACACTAAATAACCCGGCTTCAACATAAAGTCAGTCCGCATAATGATAGCGAAATACAGAGGTTAAATATGAGCTCTCTCAAAATTTCATGGACATTTTTTATTCTTAGCTGACTAATTAAAGCTGAAGAGTTCAGCTTTCTGGTGGTATATGCCACATACCGGGGCAAGAGGTCAGGATCTTACTGTTTTAACTTAAAATAGGCTTTTAGTTACATTACGCTCTACATAATTCCCATTTCGAACATAAAGTCAGTGGGCATAATGATAGCGAAATACAGTGGTTAAATATGAGCTCTCTCAAAATTTCATCGACATTCTTTATTCTTAGCTGACTATACCAAATTAAAGCTGAAGGGTTCAGCTTTCTGATGGTGTATGCCACATACGGGGGCATGAGGTGTGGATTTTACTGTTTTAACTTAAAAATAGGGTTTTAGTTACATTACGCTCTACATAATTCCCATTTCGAACATCAGTCTGCGTAATGATTGCGAAATACAGTGGTTAAATATAAGCTCTCTCAAATTTTCATCGACATTTTTTATTCTTAGCTGACTATATCGAATTAAAGCTGAAGAGTTCAGCTTTCTTATGGTATAAGCCACATACCGGGGCAAGAGGTCTGGATCTTACTGTTTTAACTTAAAAATAGGCTTTTAGTTACATTACGCTCTACATAATTTCCATTTCGAACAACATCAGTCTGCGTAATGATTGCGAAATACGATGGTCAAATAAAAGCTCTCTCAAATTTTCATCGACATTTTTTATTCTTAGCTGACTATACCAAATCAAAGCTGGGAAATTCAGCTTTTTGGTGGTATATGCCACATACCGGGGCAAGAGGTCTGGATCTTACTGTTTTAACTTAAACTTAGTCCTTTAGACACTCAATAACCCGGCTTCGAACATAAAGTCAGTCGGCATAATGATAGCGAAATACAGTGGTTAAATATAAGCTCTCTCAAATTTTCATCGACATTTTTTATTCTTAGCTGATTATACCACATTAAAGCTGAAGAATTCAGCTTTCTGGTGGTATATGCCACATACCGGGGCAAGAGGTCTGGATCTTACTGTTTTAACTTAAACTTAGTCCTTTAAATAACCCGGCTTCGAACATAAAGTCAGTCGGCATAATCATAGCCAAATGCAGTGGTTAAATATAAGCTCTCTCAAAATTTGATCGACATTTTTTATTCTTAGCTGGCTATACCAAATTAAAGCTGAAGAGTTCAGCTTTCTTATGGTAGTAAAGATAGGCTTTTAGTTACATTACGCTCTACATAATTTCCATTTCGAACAACATCAGTCTGCGTAATGGTTGCGAAATACGATGGTCAAATAAAAATTCTCTCTAATTTTCAACGACATTTTTTATTCTTAGCTGATTATACCACATTAAAGCTGAAGAATTCAGATTTCTGGTGGTATATGCCACATACCGGGGCAAGGTGTCAGGATCTTACTGTTTTAACTTAAACTTAGTCCTTTAGACACTAAATAACCCGGCTTCAGTCAGTCCGCATAATGATGACGAAATACAGAGGTTAAATAATAGCTCTCTCAAAATTTCATAGACATTTTTTATTCTTAGCTGACTATACCAAATTAAAGCTGAAGAGTTCAGCTTTCTGGTGGTATATGCCACATACCGGGGCAAGAGGTCAGGATCTTACTGTTTTAACTTAAAATAGGCTTTTAGTTACATTACGCTCTACATAATTCCCATTTCGAACATAAAGTCAGTGGGCGTAATGATAGCGAAATACAGTGGTTAAATATGAGCTCTCTCTAATTTTCATCGACATTTTTTATTCTTAGCTGATTATACCACATTAAAGCTGAAGAATTCAGCTTTCTGGTGGTATATGCCACATACCGGGGCAAGATGTCTGGATCTTACTGTTTTAACTTAAACTTAGTCTTTTAGACACTCAATAACCCGGCTTCGAACATAAAGTCAGTCGGCATAATGATAGCGAAATACAGTGGTTAAATATAAGCTCTCTCAAATTTTCATCGACATTTTTTATTCTTAGCTGATTATACCACATTAAAGCTGAAGAATTCAGCTTTCTGGTGGTATATGCCACATACCGGGGCAAGATGTCTGGATCTTACTGTTTTAACTTGAACTTAGTCCTTTAGACACTCAATAACCCGGCTTCGAACATAAAGTCAGTCGGCATAATGATAGCGAAATACAGTGGTTAAATATAAGCTCTCTCCAATTTTCATCGACATTTTTTATTCTTAGCTGATTATACCACATTAAAGCTGAAGAATTCAGCTTTCTGGTGGTATATGCCACATACCGGGGCAAGATGTCTGGATCTTACTGTTTTAACTTAAACTTAGTCTTTTAGCCACTCAATTACGCCGACTGATGTTGTTCGAAATGGAAATTATGTAGAGCGTAATGTAACTAAAAGCCTATTTTAAGTTAAAACAGTAAGATCCAGACCTCTTGCCCCGGTATGTGGCATATACCACCAGAAAACTGAATTCTTCAGCTTTAATGTGGTATAATCAGCTAAGAATAAAAAATGTCGTTGAAAATTTGAGAGAGTTTTTATTTAACCACTGTATTTCGCTATCTGCCGACTGACTTTATGTTTGAAGCCGGGTTATTGAGTGGCTGAAAGACTAAGTTTAAGTTAAAACAGTAAGATCCAGACCTCTTGCCCCGATATGACTTGTGGCATATACCACCAGAAAGCTGAATTCTTCAGCTTTAATGTGGTATAATCAGCTAAGAATAAAAAATGTCGATGAAAATTTGAGAGAGCTTATATTTAACCACTGTATTTCGCTATCATTATGCCGACTGACTTTATGTTCGAAGCCGGGTTATTGAGTGTCTAAAGGACTAAGTTCAAGTTAAAACAGTAAGATTCAGACATCTTGCCCCGGTATGTGGCATATACCACCAGAAAGCTGAATTCTTCAGCTTTAATGTGGTATAATCAGCTAAGAATAAAAAATGTCGATGAAAATTTGAGAGAGCTTATATTTAACCACTGTATTTCGCTATCATTATGCCGACTGACTTTATGTTCGAAGCCGGGTTATTGAGTGTCTAAAAGACTAAGTTTAAGTTAAAACAGTAAGATCCAGACCTCTTGCCCCGGTATGTGGCATATACCACCAGAAAGCTGAATTCTTCAGCTTTAATGTGGTATAATCAGCTAAGAATAAAAAATGTCGATGAAAATTTGAGAGAGCTTATATTTAACCACTGTATTTCGCTATCATTATGCCGACTGACTTTATGTTCGAAGCCGGGTTATTGAGTGTCTAAAGGACTAAGTTCAAGTTAAAACAGTAAGATCCAGACATCTTGCCCCGGTATGTGGCATATACCACCAGAAAGCTGAATTCTTCAGCTTTAATGTGGTATAATCAGCTAAGAATAAAAAATGTCGATGAAAATTTGAGAGAGCTTATATTTAACCACTGTATTTCGCTATCATTATGCCGACTGACTTTATGTTCGAAGCCGGGTTATTGAGTGTCTAAAGGACTAAGTTTAAGTTAAAACAGTAAGATCCAGACATCTTGCCCCGGTATGTGGCATATACCACCAGAAAGCTGAACTCTTCAGCTCTAATGTGGTATAATCAGCTAAGAATAAAAAATGTCGATGAAAATTTGAGAGAGCTTATATTTAACCACTGTATTTCGCTATCATTATGCCGACTGACTTTATGTTCGAAGCCGGGTTATTGAGTGTCTAAAAGACTAAGTTTAAGTTAAAACAGTAAGATCCAGACCTCTTGCCCCGGTATGTGGCATATACCACCAGAAAGCTGAATTCTTCAGCTTTAATGTGGTATAATCAGCTAAGAATAAAAAATGTCGATGAAAATTTGAGAGAGCTTATATTTAACCACTGTATTTCGCTATCATTATGCCGATCATTTTTATTTGCGTTCGCTGTTGTGTCATTTCTCCAATCATAGAACTAAAATGACGTTATTAGCAAAAATTATCAATCACCTACGATGATACTTTTTGAAAACCGGTTCATTTCTATTTCGGCTGTATTTCCAGTTCTACAAAGCTTTAAATAAGTGTTTTTGCCGGCCGAATAAGCCTTTTTTGAACAGTTAGTTTTTTTTTCTTTTTCTTATTTGTTGTTTTGTCGACACCGTAATTGGTCGCTGAACTTGTGGTCGCCAAATTCAAGGAGCGCAACAGTTACAGCTATAACCGCGACAGGTGTCTGGACATGTTTGTGACTATAATATCTTTTATTTCTACCGTTTTTTCAATTAAATACGATGATCAGTGATCGCTTCTAAGCTAAACCCGAAATATGTTAACAATGGAATACTGACACATATTTGACGAAACAGGCGACTTGGAAACACTGCGCTTCACCATTGGTCCCATATACCGCCATTGTTGCTGGTAAAGTCAACTCGATCCAGATTCGAAGAAGAAATTGTAAGCTGCCACTTAAAAATCATGGTACGGGTACTTGCTAGTGGAGAAGTTGTTGCAGACGACGATCCAAGAGCACAAGCCTCTAGAAAGCAACAATCTGGGTCATCCAGACAAATGGTAATTACAATCACATGATTCAAAGGTCTATTGTTTTTTTTTTTGTAGACTCTACATGTAAGTCTTTAACAATAACAGTTAAACTAAGTTCTTTTTTGAAGTTTTTTCCCCTTAAAAGTTAAAGTTTGCTTTTTGAATTTGTTTTCTACTTCATTATTTCTATAAGAATAACAGAGATAAATGTTTCAATTTTTTTCAGTTAAAAAAAAAAATAGATCTAGATCTCATAGAAACTTTCATGTTCATTCAGATTTTTAGCGAAATATTCTTTTCGAAGTCAATGATATTTTCTTTAACGTCTACTATTTTTGAACTGGTATTCTGTTCATTGGACATCCGGGTCGCATAGCAATCACCACAAAGGGGCAAACAAATTCACAAAGTCTACAGAGATAGCCACTTTTTCTCCTTTTTCTCGCTTCAAACCGGATGACAGTTGCTAACTCACCAGTTATTAGCACCTAATTCGAATTATTCTTCCTTCACTTTAATGAAAAAAAGGAAACTGTTGACAGTTTCTTAGAAATTGCAATTTTAAGACAAAATCCCATCGACGGTGTGTAGAAAGTTTCCTCTTTACGATTCCCTTTGTTCGCCGGTCAGCATGGTTGGAGACTATTGTGCTCGGGGCTGAGTGACATCAGCCCGTTGAACAGAATTGACTTACAAAATTCACAGTCTGTGTCTTGTAAAGTTCAATTTTGTTTTCTTGAAACGATCATGTTAACATGATCATGCTGTCATATGATGTGGTAAACTGCCTTGAAAGAAACGGCGACAGCAAACTATAATGACGTACTCTTAAGTGCCGCACGAATCACATTTCTGAATCTTATAATATAACATACAGAAGTGTGCTTCAGCCTGTGTTACGCACAGATACCTTTTTCTTACCCTCACTTGTCATTTATTTATACATTAAATTATGTTAACGAGCCTTTAAATTATTGTGAAATCTAAATGTTGAAAATCTGTTCTTTTTCCACAATCAGTGAAAGCTTGTTTGCTGTGCTTCATCAGCAACAGTGCCAGCTATGATGAAGATCTCCAGAACCTTGAAGCACAACAAGTGAAAGCTTACCAAACACTGGTTATGTTTTACTGACTGTGGAAAAAGAACTTATTCTTAATGTTACATGTATATCACCAATCAAATGAACCTCTTCAGTGTATTTGAAATTTCTTTTATTATTTCAGGGGAGAATTCGTCATGACGATGACATGGGCCAACAGGGAGGTTACGGCGGAGGAGGAGCTTATGGAGGAGAGGGAGGAGCATATGGAGGAGGAGGAGGAGGTGGAGCAGGAGGAGGGGGAATCTCCATCTTTCAAGTCCTAAATCAGAAATTGCTCGATGCTGGGATTCCTCGATGGACGCTCGGAACGACGGTGATTGAACCCATTGTGACGGTTGGCTTTATTCTTGCCATGCTGCTGCTTGGAGTAAAGGGACTCTTGCTGGGAGCTGTGCTCTTTGCTGCTGTCAAGTTTAGCGGAGGAATGGGTGGAGGTGCAGGGGACAATACCGGCAGGAACACCGGTGGAGGGGGTAGGGGTGGAGGGATGGGTGGGGGTAGGACAACAGGTGGAAGGGTGCTTGGTGGAAGGAGGTGAGAGGAAACACCCTAAAGCCCATCACACACTATGATCTGACTGTGATACAATATTGAAAGAACTTGCGATAGCATTTGATATGAACATCCAGATATGCAACACCCTAATGAATGCTGTTCTGAGTAGTCATATGAATAGAAAAATCTGAATTACTGGGTTTTTGTGAACCTTCTAGTAAGAGGAAAGGTGAAAATAATAATAATAATATACTAATGAATAATAGTGGGTCCTTGTATAGCCCTCATGTCTGGCACATTGATACTCCTGGTGCTCCATTATTATTACCCTGGCTTTAGCCCAGCTGCCATTGCAGTGCTCAAGCATTTTGAGGAATTAAAGGAGAATGAAATTCTGGGGGAAAATCAATTTTAATGAAAAGAGAGGATACATGTAGAGAGAAGCAATTAAAAAAAAGTTCCATCAAAATCGGTTACGAAATGAGAAAGTTATGAAAGTTTGAAAAGTCTCAATTTAATTTCTATGGCGATCCTCAAATTGACAATGTTGCTTCAAAGTGACAGGTTTAGTAGTACAACTTTCATATCTTTTGTACACAAACTTTCATATTTTCCCCATTATCTCTCAAGATGCAGCTTGTCTCCTAAGCTCAAGATATATCATGGGAAAATGTAATTTACACAACATATGTTGAGTTTACAAAAAGACAAGCAGCATCTTTAGAGATAATGGAGAAAATATGAAATTTTGTGTACAAAGCATATTGAGAGTTGTACTACTAAACCTGTCACTTTGAAGCAACATTGCCAATTTGAGGATTGTCATAGAAAGTAAATTGAGACTTTTCAAACTTTGATAACTTTTCATTTCGTAACCAATTTTGATGGAACTTTTTAAAAATTGCTTCTCTCTATCCTCTCTTTTCATTAAAATGGATATTTTCCCAGGGTTTCATTCTCCTTTAATTCCTGCCAGGTACCCATTTACCTCACCTGGGTTGAGTGTGGCAAATGTAGATTGATGTGTTGCCAGAGGACATTAGTGCTGCGCCAGGGATTTGAAACCTTTACCTTGTGGTTCAGTCTGGAGACTTATCCACTAGACCACAACACCTCTGAATCGCTATGATGTCAGACCGGTGGTGCAGTTGCCTCTGATTGGCCTTTACTCCAACTAGAAGGCTTTATGTGCACCCAAATTTTGATTGTAGTATTCATTCATATTATGATTCAGAACCTCAGAAAGATTTTATCTGTTTAAACTGCCATTTCTAATGCTGTTGCTACTTCTTCCAAAGTTAAATTCCTGTTGGATTATGCAGTACTAGTGTGCGGTTAGCTTTGAACAGAAGAACATTTTCAGTGCCATAAAAAAATGGCCCAAATACTAGGTAACCATCTACTTTTTTTCACCTAGAAAAGCCAGTGCTTTTTCTTGAAATCCAAAACGGGTACATATATTGAGAATTGGACAATGGTAAATTGATTATGTTAAGACAAACAATGAAAATGAAACCATTATAAAATATTTTTTTGCAGAAGGGCAATTCCAGCGTAATGGACGTGACATATGGTGTTACAAAGAGTTCTTTTTCTCTTCACTTATTCAGTGATATACTGTGAAATTTGCAGTGTATGTCCCTGATAGTCAAATGTGTCTGATTCAGTTGCTAGAATATGTTTTAGGACTCTTGATTTGTTATTAAAACTGTCTTAAATAACCAGGAAATGGTCTGACTGTCATGTCTGTTATGTTGGAATTGCCCAGAAGTCTTATTGGGCAATTCCAAGTTATTTTGTCCAATACTTTTTCAATCACATCAGGATTTTAGTACTGGTATATCTGATTAAAGTGTACGAATCACCTGGAAAAATAATGTGTGTACTACTAGAAAGTATAAAATCAACCTCAAAGAACTTTATCGGGCATTCTATAGGTCAACAGTTTAGGAGTATGAAGGAAATAAAGGATAACATGAAAGTGCTCATGCGGAACCGAATTCTGAGTTGGGTTACGCGCGAGCCCTTATCTTGGTGAGCGCGTACGGGTGCGTCAACTAGTCTACTCACGAGTCGCTTTTATGCTTATAGAGAGTGTAATTAAACTTTCAATATCTCTTTCTAAAAGTAATATTTTAAGCTCATGTTTTGAATATAGTATAACGACATGGAACCTCTAACATACTGAGCAAAAAATTGTGGTGATTGGTACACTTTAATGTATCGAGCTGATAGCCTTCCTAAAGCTCAGACCAAATACAAATATTGATAATTTTATGTCATTTTATGTTCACAAGTCCATAGTACTTGGTAATATGTGGTACATATCTTGGACTTGACTATTGCCAAAGGGACACATGTATTTATAAATTTGTTAGCACTGTGCGGTTAAATTCATGAGGACTTTCAATGATAATTACGATGATAGTGATAACTATCTTTCATCTTTATGGCACCTTTCAGTTACAAGTAATAACCAAATACTTTACAGTGTAATACTATTCCAGTCGTTGGATTCAACCATGATTTCTCACTTGCAGTTTGCCTTCTCCTTTCCTCTGGGGAGAATTCCAGCTAGTCATCAATTTTCTAAGCGCACTTAATGATCCAACCACAGAGAAAATGTAAGATAAATCACTTGACATGAATCAAGTTATTTACAAGAAGGGATGTCAGTGATGATATGCATCCCATTATGCACCAGCATCCTCCATTTTAATAGCTTGGTAAAACACTTTTTTAAAAGCACCATTTTGCAATTGTTGGTCAAAAGGGTCAAATTTATAATTACAAAAACTCAAAATATAGGCAAACGCAAAGAAAAAAATCTTTATATTCTAATGTATGAAGCGAAGAGTGCATCTTTCTTTGCTTGAACTCAATTTTTGGCCTCTATGATAATAATAATAATAATAACTAGCATTTAGTACGCTCTCTCCATAGTGCAACTGTATCACAGCGTTTACAAAATTTTGCCGCCCAAGGTGAAATGATGGTTTAAAACATGGTCTGGATATAGGTTTCAACCACACATGTACGTTTAATACTGTGTTCTTTCAGTGACAAATAATGAAATATGTTTCCATTAACATGCTGTCTACTAGAACCAGAGTGTCCCTGTATCAAGCCTATGGGAATTTGAGAATTCAGCAGTCAGTGGGTTAACTAGTCTATGATGTTGCCAACATAAGTTGCTGCATGTGCATTGTCACATTGTAGTTTCTTTTACAGTCACATAAAATCTAGATCATCTAGAATTTATTGAGTGGCAATAACATTTTATCACAAAACTGCAATATTACCTTTTTTTTCAAGTATGGAAATTATGAAATATTGACATTGTATATCTGGCTTTATATACCTCACACATAGATTCTTATTCACTGATTGGTCAAAACTATATCACATGATACGGCGCATCTCGATCTATCATTGCGTCAGAGGGTTTTGGCGTTCTATCAATTGACCTAAGGTCAAATGATAGAAGGCCGAAACCCTGTGATAGAACACGTAACCCCTCCGCGACTTTTGCACACACGTGCGTCCACAAAATTTGGTTCAGGTTTCGCGAGTTGCTAGGCTACGTGACTGCGTTCAATATACGCGCAGCGCGTAAGAATTCAACATGGCAAGTGACTAGCTTAGCAACTGAATCAATAAAAAGGATGAGGTATATAAAACAAATATGGACTGCTCTGTAATCGGATGGTGGTGGAAATTATCACTCCCTCGGTATGAACACCACCTTGGGAGTGATAATTTCCACCATCATCCTCATGAGCAGTCAATATTTGTATACTATCGATAGTTTTAGCCTTGTATGAAGAGTATAAATGTTTGTTATTTCATGAAAGTAAACATTCTCCTTAGAGTATACTCTGCATTGTTTTCTATTTAATGTGAGAAAAATTAGAATTATGACATGCCTACCTGACAACTCCTATTCATGTTTAACATGTCTGCTGAGAGCCAGAAGGGTTTTAACTCATACATGTATGCTTTTTACACAGAGTTAACGCCCTTCTGGCTCCAAGCAGATGATGTTCGCAGAGTAGATTCAAAGCAAAGCCAGTTTTGCTCTAGGTCATGTATTATTTGATTAAAAGGTATTTTCTTGGATGCATCTTTCAATGGGGAACTGCACCAAGGTGTACATTTATTAGATCTGGGCCCTCTTGCGTAAAAAGCTATGTTTAAATGCACCTTTTCATGCAAGAGGGCCCTGAATTTTTCTGTTTAGATTATTCACAGTTATGTTTTGTTTTGTTTTTTTTTATTTTTTTTATTTTTTTATTTTTTTAATTCAAGGGTATAAAAAACCTTACCTGACCATAGTGGGATCAGGAGTTGGTCTAGCGGTAACGCCTGCGGACAGCTCTCTGTATTCGCGTATAAACTTCACTCTGATTGGACCCAGGTTCGAATCTCAGTCACGTCTTTCGGACTGTGACGTTAAAGGTCGGTCCCAGATTTTGCAGGTTTGAATGAATTGAATTATGATAAATTCTGTTATACGTTCTATGTTCATAACTTCATATCCAAAGTCTTTTTCAAATAGAATGTATGAAAATAAAACCATACAATGATTTTATTGTGGAATGGCAATACATGTATAGTGAAAAGTTACAGGTTTTTTTTTATACTTGTCATTATTTGACTGCTGAGAACAAACTCCAAGTACTGAAACACCCTTTTACTTACTCATATCAGTTCAGTTAAATTGGATAGAATCTGTTCATATCATTTCATATCATTTGCCGATGTGCATCAACATTTCATCAGGTAGAGAATGCCATGAAGTCACAAGAAACAAACAACTGCCGCAATAACATCTTTATACTAATATTATTAATAATGGAAACATACAACGACACGAAGAAAATCCAAAATGAGAAGAGGGATGAGAGATCGGAAAGGAACAAGAATGAGAGTGAGCAATAAATGAAGGAAGGGGGTGAGGGAGAGAGAGAGATAGAGGGAGAGTATAGACAAATTTGGTCGAAAAAAAATATTTGAAATGAAAATGGAAAATAATTCTAACTCTTTCACGGTTGTCGAGAAGTAGAAAAGATGTAAATACATGTAAATACGTATTTTGCTTCAATCTAATTTGGAAATTCAATGAATATCTGATTGTAATCATGGGATGGAATTGAAACGTGAATGGACAAAAAAATAATCAAAACTGGGACGTCCCTGCAGAACGACAGCTCATGAAACTAAATGATAAAGGCCCGAATTCACAAAGGAGGTTTAGTTTAAACCATGGTTTAAACCCCCTCCTGGGGTTTTTAAGCGTACGTGCGCACGGAATCCGATCCAATCATATATTTTCTTTGAGCGCGCGCATGGGCAATGTGCGCTTATTTACGCTTATTTTAGTACGCTTACGGAGGTTTAAACCTTGCCATGGTTTAAACCTCCTTTGTGAATTCGGGCCAATGTCTTTCTTTCAACCCTCAGAAGAGTTGCCAAAAGGCCCGCGAGATCGAGACCGATTATATGTTGGTCTTATGTGCTGTCGGTCTCGTGGGATTCGCCTCGAATCACGATCGGTAAGACCATACTCGGTGTAGGAACAAGAAAAAACATGATTTGAAAAACGCCTTTTAAAATAACAATATTAAGGAGTTTGATATTATCATATTAAACAATATTTTGGGCGTTTTATAGGCAAATAATATTTATTATATCAAGGATCACTGCTTCCCTAAAACTAAACTGCATTGTATGCACATGCATGCTCCGGCGACAATTTCCCATACACTAAACCAAGCCTGAACTTCAACATTGGATCAAACCATTATACCTAACCACTAGCGTACCCACGGGGGGGGGGGGGGGGGGGGGGGGGGCAAAGGGGCAGACTGACCCTCTGACAACCTACTGATAACCTTTTATTTAAAAAAAAAAATTTTTTTTTGCTTGCTTGTCAGAGAATTCTGCAGGAAAACTGGACCCCATAAAATCTGACCCCCCCCCCCCCCCCCGCCCAACTGAGCCACTTTTGGAAGGCTGGCGAAAAAAAAAATCCCTAAACCTAACCTAAATCCATAACCCTATATCATTATATTTTTGACGAAATAAATGCGGAGCAAGTGTCGACGGGGCATAATGTCGGAGCAACCCTAGGCTTAAATCATCACTTATTTTTAGATATTGCGGATCTTGTCACAAAAGTACCAATAATTCTATATTATGACGCTCGTCATATCCGCGACATAAACACGGATCATGGCTTGAAATAATGTATCCCCTTGCGATTGAATGACCTCCTGCACAATTTTATGCATGTACCCAGATTTAGAACAAGGCCATCAATATTTCATTCTACTTGGACATGACTTATAACATCATATATTAACTCAAAATATGTACCAATGGAAAGTCCCACTATACGACTTTAAAAATTCAACAGATTTTTTTACAGTTTAATTTCAATTATATATTTCCAATTCGACGGAACTCGGAAAACACACATCACATACCCCCTTCCGGTTGTTGCATGTGGGCACAGTGCCCCTACTTTTCTCTTTAACTTCACTTAAGTACCCCCATTTTTCTTTCGAATAAGTTCCCGTTCCATATTCTTATAAGTGCCCATTTTGATAATTACACCTCATCCATCACCTTACTTTTGATAAATGCTCCTTTTTCATCAAGAGCATTTATCCCTTATAATCCCTTTTATCCCTTTGAATGTAACAAGTCATTTTTCCCTTTGTAATATATAGACACTGCTTTAATATTTCTATATTTCTATATTTCTTCATAAGAACATTTTCCCGTTCGTATATATAAAATGCCCTTTTTCAGGTGTGATTAGTGCCCATTTTCACGTCTGATAACTGCCTTTGCTACCCTTTTCTACACATTCCTTTATTTTTCTAATAAGTGTCCCTTTCCTCATGATAAGTACCACGTTTCCCTTTTTCATATGTGCCCCTATAATCCAAAGTGACTTATAGAGCCAATATTCCCAAATGCTCGCTCGCTGCGCTCGCTTGTATTAAAAGTATAGCTTTTAAATAAATTTTCAATGTGAAATTTTGCAAATGAAACCCCATCAGAATTGTGTTTCCCCGTTTTTATATGACAATGTAATTGCGACCTCACAAATTTTGAATATTGTTTGCTCGCTTGCTTCGCTTACTCACTCAATATTCAAATCATACTACAAAACTACAAAGCATAATGCTAAAGTTGTTTCTTGGACATGTAAAGAGAAAAACCACATGTCTACACACCCTATATATATATATATATATATATATATATATATATATATATATATATAAATATATATATATATATATATATATATATATTATTATACGCCATCATACCCCCACTTATGAGGACCTGTTTACGCCAATGTCAATAACGAACAAGTTATTTCATGTTTTCATGGGTGTATCCAGCAGAGGGCAGAGCCCTGTCTGACATTATATAGAGTTGCGATTGATACAAATCAATCCGAACTTAAAATTAATCGCAACTGTGTACTTCAGCGATAGGATTTGCTATTGATTTAAAGTTGCGATCGATTCGAATCAATCTCAACTCTTTATAATACGGGCCGTGGTGTACATCGATGTGCATTTCAGACGGTTAATCAAATAAAAAATGAGGAAAACTTCATCAGATTTCAAAACTAGTCGAAAAGGGCCTACCAACCAAGCCCGCCCCCTAAATCGTTTATTAATTGCCTTCGATGCTTTAAAAATTTAAATATGTGGACAGGAATTTTGAATGGAAGGTGTAGCGCCCCTATATCTGCTCTAGCAAAGCCCTTCACCCTTTAAGCAACGCCCCGAATTCTTAACGAACACAATATTTCGACAAAGTCGTATCGAATGAGGAGCTCTATGTGGTCTGTATTCTCTTCTCAGGCTACTGTGCTGCTACTCAGTAGTATAGCTCCCTCTATAGATAACAATGTAAATAATTAATTCTAGTTCACTTCAAATGTTATAAACCATCAATCAAAAAACAAACCAGTAAACCGAAAAGCAAACCAGTAAACCGAAAAGCAAATCAACAAATAGAACTCAACAATTCTTGATACTGATCATAATTGATGATAATCAATTCGTGTTCGAAGATTCAAGAAGGCTTTAAATGTGAATTTTGCTAATGCCATCGGTTCTTTCAGTCTCGAGCATGGGAAAAATGACCTCTGATGGTCTAATGGCGGTTCCAGGGGTAAGCATGGGGACACTTGTCTCTCCCCCCCCCCCCCATCAAAACTCAACCCGGCGTAACTGAAAATGTGCCGCTAGCTCTATTCCTCAGTAGCCATGAGACCCCAAAAGGCACCTGAAAAATGCAATATTCCGTGTTTTCTGATTGTCACAGATTTTTGTTGGATTCAGTATGCCCCCCCCCCCCTCGGGCCAGAGTAGGCATATTTGGGTCAGACATTGTTATGATAAGGTTGAAAGAAAGGGATTTTTTCATAAAATGTGACAGTCTTGATGATGAGCTGGATTTGCTGTTTCTCATTTTTGCAAGGCTGATGCAAAAAGGGTGGGAAAGATAAACTTTCTCGTAAATGGATAGAGTCAACATTTCAATTAAAACAAAACCAGACCACACAAAAAAACTCTTAAATTTGTCACAATGGGCCTATAGATAATTTACAAAAAATAAAACCTGAGGACTAAAGATTGTATGCAAATATCAAATTAAACAGATGACAATATTTAGTTTTTTAGAATTGATATTCAGACATAATTAACGAGCTGCGATTATATTCTAAAACGATGGCAGTGTTTAATGATCATATAGTAAAAGTGATGATAAAGAATTAATCATATCAATCAAATTAATAATATCAAAGGATGTTTGGTGGATTATTTAAACACAATAGTTGAATTTCAGGATGACAAATTGAAGGTACCAGAACTTATATTATAAATTGTTTATGAATTAAGACTAGCCATTTATCTACTGAGCTGCTGTATTCGAATTCGTTTGTGAATTTGTGTGTGGGCTAGCAACGAGCGACGAAGATTGATTTGGTCCAGCGCCCTATACCGTACGCGTAGCCTATATGCATGCGCATAGTAGTACGGTACGGATCTGGCAAATGATCTTGTAGCTAGTTTGGATCTCGTAACGCAACGGCATAGGATCAATAACATAATGTGATTGTTAATTTGTTTCGGAAATATTCTTGCCAAAATGTCGTTTGCAAACTTAACTGATGAACAGTGTGAACTAACACAATGTGGAGAGGAAACCTGTAGAAATAGATATTGGTATGTTTTCCTGAGTTCCAGTTTGATAACTTTTTTCGGTGGCCTGTTGGCAATTTTGGTTGTTCGACTAGCGGTGCTACTAGGATGCAGGCGTCGGGTGTCGGACAGCCACCGGGCCAGCTCCACGAGCAACGTGGCGATGGAGCGCCCGGGGATGATGCAGAAAAACGAAGACGTCCCATGGATGACAGCAATCCGTGAATATTCGGCGAGTTTGATATCTGCTCAAACAAAGATTGGAAAGTGCCTGGTAAGTTAGTTGGCAAGATGAATACCTATCATAACCAATGACAGTGAAATTTGTCCCTTTTTTAAGAAAAAAAGAAAAAGAAAAAGAAAAGAGTAAAGGCAAAGCTAAAGTGTCAATTCAGACATGTCGAATGAATCTAGCTTTAGTAGCTAGACAAGGTAGACCAGACAATCAAGGCCAGTTGCAAGACTGACACTACAGTTACTGTCTTACTGATCATGCTGATAGTAACAAAAGTGAGTTCTACATGTATTGGGCTTTGACTTCATGTTCAAACTAAATTAGTCATCTAATTAATTATGTTAAAGAAGGGAACATTACTTTTTGATAAATTGAATGCTAACATAGACCTAGACATAGTAGAGGTAGAATCTGAGACTAAGTGCATCAAATTGGCTTGAAGTTTTGAAAATATTGGGGACCAAAAATTAACCTGCTCCCTGTTTGGTCGACATTTCGTTCTATTTCCAGACAGTTTTTAAAAAGAAATGTGGAAATGTGACTCCATATTCTCACTTTACTCACAACTGCAACAAGGTACAAGACTCAGATTGTAAATTTACTGTAGACCTGAATGAACTTTGAATGTTGGTGTCTAATTCAATTAATGATTCGACAAACTCTACAAAAAAAAGTTAAACAAATTCAAGAAACAAAAACCCTATTAAATTTCATGCAGTATTTAAATGTAGTAGTCTATTAAGAATTTAGTGTGAGCAATATGCATCTTGGCAAGACTGAAGTAGAATTCATGTGAATTATGAGACTTTATAAAATAGTTGTGAGTTATAAAAAATGTACATATCTGAAGTTAGTCTATTTGTATTTTATGATATTTAGAGATGTTTTACACCTGAAATCTATGTTATATGATATGCTTTTTTTACAGTCATTTCTGAGTTGTACTAACTAAATTGCTTTTTCAGCAGTACAGTAACCTTCATAACCCTTTTGTGACAAGAATTATTTAAGGGCTAAATTGATCACATTTTGTTCTTCAAATTGGCAAACAATTTTTCTTTTAGTGCTACATGGTTCTATTAAGATGTAATGTCTTTGAAAACAATATTTATACATAGTTATTTTTTTTTGTTTAAAAGTTCAAAAAATGGCTGATTTTTATTAAAAAACAGTGATTTTGACCCTCCCGATGTGTTGCCAATTTAAGGATTTTAAAGCTTATTCTCCTTTTAAAAATTCCTGGCATCAACACAAATGGACACAGTGTGCAGAAATTTTGTGCTCTTTCTACTCGTGCATCTGGTATATTTTTTAGAGCTCTGAAACAAAAGCTGTTGAGCCAAACCACAAAATGTGGTCAATTGTCTCGAAAGGGATAAAGTACATGTACATGTAATACTGATGTACACCAAATGGAGGAAATCAATTTAAGTTCAAAAGTGATAATTTTTGTTCATAGTTGGTGCTTCTTCAGAGGAAATCATAAATCACATCCTGCAAGCAGTTACCAAGTTTGTTTTTTGTTTTTAAATTAGTATGGATCTGTGAACTTTCTTACATGTACATGTACAGTATGTGGATGCACCAAAGCATATACAGCATTCATCAGAGAACATCGTTTGTGACTGGAATGAAGTTGAGAACTGCATGTAAAAGTCAAGTATTGAATGAAGGGGCTTCATGTTGGATACATTTCTCTCGACCAACTCAGTGAGAATTACTATTTACACTTTATGCACCAAGGTACATTTATCACAAGATCTGAGTATGTCAAGGCCCTATCCATACAGCAGCAGTGCTGCATAGTGTGTTAGCAGGAAAATCTTGATATTTCCCTGATTTTAACCAGTTATGCAATGGAAAGTTACATGTACATGTATCTACCGGAGTGGATTGTGCACTCAGAAGAAAGCTGGAAAGACACATACCTTCAGCATCATCAACAGAAACTATGCTGTGCTACACAAGGAACAAGAACAGTTTTCCAGGAGAACCAGTGTTATTTGTGTAGATTATTTGATTTATTGGACCTGCATGTGTCAATATTACATTGTCATATATATGTGTCAAGGTATTACAGTACTTAGCCAAATTGTTATTAGAGTAACCAGCACTGTCTAATGTCAATACATACATGCTTTCAATTGATCTCACTTCAAGTAACAGTCAAACACAGTTTATAATACACATATCAGTTTCTAGTTCTATGACCACTTTCCTTTTATCAAGTGTTGTTCTTCCATGAATGAAATCTTTCAGGAAATTACATGTGAGTAGCGGCACTCAAGCCTTAATTGTAGTTTCAGTTTTTATACACCAGAACACTGAAATTGCATTGTACCAAAAATATCTACCCCTCAAAAATTCAGCATTCAAATCTTTATGAAACTGATATGTACAACTGTACAGGGCAAAAAGTGATTTTTCAGTTGCCTTGGAACAAAGTTATCATTGTACATTGTAAGTGTTGTTGATGAACATTATATTGCAATACACATGACATAAATGAGTGGACATATCATGTAGGTGTCACCCTGTACCGGTAATAATGGCCTTTCAGTTTCAGGTCTATCATTCATATTGTACATGTATTTCAAAATTTGAAATGAATTCTTTAACAGCATATTACAAGGACAAGTTCATGTAAGAAACAAAAGCTATAATTCATGTATCTCATTCATGTTTTTCAAAGAGAAGAAGAGGGGTTTCTCAATACACGTAGCTATCCTTTTTATATGAATTTTATATACCGCAGATCAGCCCTACATGTACGTGCCCGATACAAGCAGTCTTTATTGTCTGGGAATTCAAGCTGTATTCAATTCAAGCAGTATTGTAGCAGTATAACATGTACTTGATCTCCCTTATGAGTCCCTTTGTTTTGTTTTTCTTATGTATTTTCCTCACACTAAGGAGAAAGTAGTAAATGATATAATTTAAAAATGTGTGTAGTGGCATGCAATAAATCAGACTTGCCATTTAACATAAAAAGGGGGGATGGGGGGGGGGGGGGGAAGAAGTCAGTTTTATCTAACATGATCAATTGTTAAGAGTCCCATGGAGGAAAACCAGAGACAAAGTAGTGAAGGTATGTTGTCGCTGTCCAAATGCAGGCCTACATGTAGATGTTAATTATTACACATTCTAGGACGCATTCATACCATCCAAAGGGACCAGAAATGCTTCCTTCTGAGAATAGGAATCAGAGGTTTTACATAATGATTGAGCATAAAGTGGTCCCAGCAGGAAAATAGTAATCACACTTTGTGGATGTGACTTCCTCTCTGAAAATTAAAGTTACTAACTCACTTTTCAACATTTTCAAGCTAAAATAGAAGAAGTTTATCTTTTCCTATATCTCTTTTCAAATGCTTGGCAAAATAAAGCTGTACAGTTTTAAGCAAAATGATAAAATTTGAAGTAGAAAATTGAATATTTCTTTACTTTCGAGCTTGCAAGGTAAATCACAGAGTTGCCTATTTGTCCTTGATCAGTCACAAATTTGAAAATTCATAACTTTCTTACCCTTAATCATATTTTCCTAAAAGGGAAAGTCCACCCTGATTGCAAGTTGATTTTAAAAGAAGCAAAAAAATTAAAGAAACAGATCAGTGAAGGTTTGAGCAAAATATGATAAGAAATAAGAAAGTTATGAATTTTTAAAGTTGTAATCAATCAAACATAAATTGGCAACTCCTTGACATGTATGTATCTTGCCAGCTCCTCTCCCATTTGCCCTTTACCCCAAGAATCATTACTTTTCCATTTTCTCTAAAGAAAATATTCAGTCATACATGCACCTTAGATATAATCATTGCTCATATGTTTTTACATAGAATCTGTATGAAACAAATTTATTCCTTCATCAAAAACTAAGAAAATGAAAATTTATGTGATTTTCTGTACTGAGAAAATGGGAGAGGAGCTCGCAAGATGCATGTACGTCACAGTTTCCACTTTGTGTTTGAATGATTACAACTTCAAAAATTCATAACTCTAATTTCTTATCATATTTTGCTCACACTTTCTGCTTCCCTCATTTTCCTTCTTTTATTCAAATCAACTTAATACCAGGATGGACTTTCCCTTTAAACTTGCATGGACCTGTTTCTCTCATATTAAAGACCAAACTCAATATCAGGGTGGATTTCTATTTACTTTTGCCACATTTGGCATACATGTATATGTCTTCAAGTTCTTTTATACACTGTAGATATATACTGGGTACTGTGCATTGCACAACATACATACATGAATAGAGCACATACCGTACATGTCCTGTAGAGAATGATAAACATATATTGCTCAAGAATTCAAGGTTATTTACAGTGCCATGTGGTAGGATGTTTATACTGTCTTTCTTATGAACACAATTACCAAGTTCAACGTGAAGTAAATGTTTCTAGTAAGTGTACGCAGTGACATTTTTACACTCTGTCTGCTTAAAAAAAAGTACTCGTGAGTTTACTGTTCCTTTTCCAGATCCAAAGTTCAGGACAGGAATCATTTAAGGGCTAAATTGATCACATTTTGTTCTTCAAATTGGCAACAATAATATTTCTCTTTTAGTGCTACATGGTTCTAATATGGTGTTGTGTCTTTGAAAACAATATACATGGTTGGGAATTTTCTCGAAAAGTTGAAAAAAATTGCCAATTTTGATTAAAAAAAAACAATGATTTTGAACCTCTCAATGTGTTGCCAATGAAAGGATTTTAGAGCTTATTCTCGTTTTTTAAAATTCCTCGCATTAAACGCAGTATGGTCATGCAACAAAAATGGACATAGTGTGTGCAGAAATTTTTGCTCTTTCTACTCATGCATCTGGTATATTTTATAGAGCTCTGAATCAAAAGTTATTGAGCCAGATCACAAAATGTGGTCAATTGTCTTGAAAGAGTTAAAAGGAAAATCTGGAGGTTTGGTTATGACAGAAATCTATTTGTTTGTACTTTCAAACTCTACATGCAACAAACAATTATATAATATTGACTGGCCTTGAGGGGGATATCAGAATATGTTGCCCGCAACAGAATTACATTGCCCCGAGTCGAAGACAAGGGCAATATGGTTCTTTTTTAAGGGCAACATTTTCGATATTCCCCGAAAGTAGAGCCAGTCAATATTATTATTATTACCTACATGTATATCATTGTAGCAATGACAGACACGTCTGTTTGCCTGTCAGTCCCTTTGATTTCAGGTTATTCATGCAGGTATGTAATCTGGGCCAAGCAATTGTGATGTAAATTGTTGCCGCGCGTATCCATTGTTTAAGCCTACACTTTAACGCGTACACAATACTGCGCACTGACAAGAAAAGGTGGATGTTAATCGGGCTCAATGTTGACCGCACTTTTTGTACACAAAGTGAATGGTGAAACCCGGAAGAGGGAAAATATCAGGGAATGATGACCACTCAGAACTAGGTCATTTGCAGAAAGCGCAATATATGGATTTTAATTGCACCGTAGAAATACCCCCATATAGGTAATAATATGCAATGAACATGTGTATAACATGTAAAATACTTGAATACAAGTCGTTTGTTATTTACACAGAATTTTTTTTCTACATGTATGTACATGTACACATTCATGTCCAGGCTACATGTACATGTAATATGTGAAAACCTCATGAGGCAGGTCAAGCTTTCTGGGAAAAAAGTTTGAAGGAAAATTCATGTGATGTACATGTACACTGTACATGTAGTCATGCAATAATTCATATACATAACAAAATTATCAAATAGATTTAAACAATGATGCACTCTACATTGTAAACAGGCATGTATCAATGCTGAGAACATTAATTCTGAGTTTGTTTTCCCCCCAACTTGTTTAAGATAAAGGACAAAATATAACAGTGTAATATACAGTATACATCCAGGTCTGTTGATTGTATGTATATTGAGTCTATTGTTTCTATGTGTAGTTTGTGTTTTTACATTGCACTGCACATGTGTGTGCAGCAGATCTTAAAGGGTCTCTGAGGCCAAAAAAAATAATTTGTATACAGTTAGAATGGATAAAATTAACCCCAAATAACTTTACCCGGCATTCTACAGGTTAGCGGTTAAGGAGTTTGAAGAAAATAAAGGACAGCGTAAACGATCGACGCGCGGAACTCAACTGGAGTTGAGTTCCGCGCGAGCAGTTTTCTGTGCGTGTGCGTTTTTTTAATGCGTGCACGTTCGGCGAACGCCAAGACGCGATAATGTAATTATCGTTATCGCTTTGTCGTCTGCTATGTGCAGCGCCGGGGCTGACAAACATTCGAAAATTGATTTGGGCTGGAACTTACGGATAATATTCAGCCCTAATGAAACAACAAATGAATGAAGGATACAACGCAAATTTTTTTTATCGAATTGGAAATTGATTTGGTGCGTAACTTATGGATAATCTGCAACCCAAGTAGAACAACAAATGAATGAAGTCATACAACGGAGAATGTTTTTAAAGAATCAAAAATTGATTTGGCGCTTAACTTAGGGATAATATACAGCCCAAATAAAATATGAAAGGAATGAAGTGTACAACGCAAATTGTTTTTTTATCGACTGGAAATTGATTTGGCGCGTAATTTATGGAGAATCTACAATCCAAATAAAATATGAAATGAATGAAGTATACAACGCAAAATGTTTTTTTTTATCAATTGGAAATTGATTTGGCGCGTAACTAATGGATAATATGTGACCCGTCACGTCAAAATGAGAAAGAAGTCGTATTTTTTTCAAATTTAACTTTATCAATGATTATTATTCTCCATTTCATAAGCGTTAATTTGATATAAAGGTCATTTCTAGAGAGAGAGTATATGGCTTTATAGTAGGGCTCTGGAAAAGTATTTCTTCCAGAAAGACGCTTCCGAAGTTTGACTTCCATTTTGTCTTCATGCACCAGTTTTTCATCTTTAATGCCAACTAGATTTTTTAAAAGTCCGTAGTAACCGTTTATCAATTTGAATAAAAACTAGTTCCTACGTTCCTTTAGGGTCTCTTCTCATGAAAACATAAGTTTTAATTCATATAAGTCATGATTTCTAACGCTTTAATGGGTAGGTAAGTAAGTAGTTTCAAGCCACTGAAAAGGCTTCTCGCATCGACTTATTCCGTCTTTACCGTGCTATTTGTTATGATTTTTTTTTATGCTGGTATATAGTCGATTTTACATTTTAAAAACCTAGAAAAGTTCTTTTCGTTTCATTTTTTTTTTTTTTTTTTTTTTTTTTATAAATCCGTGATTGTGGTCTTCGAACAGTTTCAGCTTTGCTGCCGAAAAAGCAACTTTGGGTAATTTGCATATGCATAATTAGCATAAATTCATGGAAAATTGGCACAATTATTACGCAATTCAAGCCATTTTTCCATGAAAGTTCTACATGTACTTTCATTCAACCAGGAAACTGTACGTCCATGTTCTAACTATAAGGAAAAAAATCACTTTCAGTTGTTCAAATATAATTAAATTGGTATTTACATGAACTTTACGTGATATCTAATTGAAAAAAAAAATACATTAAAATATAACTGTGTATTTCTTACGATTAGAACAAGGAACTACAATTTTATGGAAATTTCGCATAATTATAGCCGCAGCGTTTTAAATGGCTATTATTGAATCTCTTTTCTTTCACCCACCTTGAAAGTGAAACTTGACACAATACCTTCTGGTCTTTGCTTTCTCTTTGAAAGCTAAGTTGTTGTTTTTTCTCTTTACTCTCTAATGATACAGTAATAAAACCAAAAAGTATTTAAAGTCACGCTACAACAAAAAAATCTTTTGTTTGACATTTTCCTTTCTTCCTGCAAGGTATCTCCAAACTTTTCAGTTGCAGCTTTCCTATAAGGTGTGCTTAAGAGCATGGAGTTCATGTCCTGGCGATTATTGATCGCACCCCCTCCCCCCCCCCCCCCCCCCGAATCACGCCTTTTATGTCGAATATAACATTGGTTTGGCGAATAAATTACAAAGAATCTACAGACCAAATGAAACAAACAAATTAGAACTTAGACGCAAATTACATTTATCGAATCAAAAATTGATTTGGCGCTTAACTTAGGGATAATATAGGCCTACAACCCAAATAAAATATGAAATGAATGAAGTATACAACGCAAAATGTTTTTTTTTTTTTTTTGGTTTTGTTTTTGTTTTTTGTTTTTTTGTTTTTTTAAATCGGATTGGAAATTGATTTGGCGCGTATTAAACTAATGGATAATCATAATATACAACCCAAACAAAACATTAAATGGATGAAGTATACAACGCAAACTGTTTTTATCGAACTGAAAATTCAGTTGGCGCGTAATTTATGGAGAATCTACAACCCAAAAGAAAACAACAGATGAATCAAGTATTCAACACAAAACGTTTAAGTCGAATAGAAAATTGGTTTGGCGCATAAATTACAAAGAATCTATAGACCGAATGAAACAACAAATAAATTAGAACTAAGTCGCAAAATACATTTATCGAATCTAAAATTGAAAGTGAAGACTTTTTTTTTTTTTTTTTTTTTTTTATTTGGTGGAGAACCCGGGTTCCTGAATCGATATATCGTTAGGTGAGCTATCGTTATCGATCGATTAGTCTTTGCTCAAGTCTTATTTATATTAATTTTGGGGGGTATTTTATTTTCAAAAATCAGTATCTCCTGTATGCTGTCACGGTTGAATGTCGTGTTAAGTTTTCTGGGGTTGATTTTGTGTAAGCTAACTATACACAAATTATTTTTTCAGGCCTCAGGTACCCTTTAAATGGAAAGGATATCATAATAGGATTAAGGCTAATTATCCAGGATACTTAGAGAATAGACAAAGGCTTAGTGTAATCTTGTTACTAAGTGAATTAAATTAACTGACCATTATTGTCTTGGTTTGTCTTGGTTTACGGTTACATGTACATATGAAGATGTATACAAAATGTGGATGTGGCTAACCACCTCTTCTAATCTATGGACATACATGTACAATTTCTACTGGCACATACATGTACATGTACATAGTTACACTTACAATGTTGCATGCTTGAATAGACCGCTTCTGTAATGTATATAAATTTATGCACATAATTCTCTGAGCACCTAGTGATGAGCTACATGTATTCCATTAACCTGCTTTTTAATGAACCTCAATGCTTGGAATCCAGTTTGCATACATGATCTGTTGCTATGTCCGGCAAGCTTTCAGGTTGTCAAGAACAACCTTTGTTTGAAAGGTATGTATAAAATTTGCATACATTACCGAAGCGGTCTATTGATCAGAGATCTACAGAAATTCCATGTACTGTATTTGTAAGCACACTTAATTTACGAGGTATAAAAAAAGAAGACTTTTTTGGTTGTTAATAACTAAAAAGTTACAACTAAGGTTTTCACATTGTAAAGTTGAAGGATGTCAAATTTATTTGGAGTAAGTTTTGTGACATCTCTTTGAATACTGTTCTTAAAGTTAAAGCAATGAGCATCTGAATATTTAATTACATTCTCACTTTTTGAAAAGTCAAGTCCACAAAATCTGTGTGTATCAGTAATTAATTCAGAGCACAACAATTGCCATTGTACAGTGCAGCTGAAATTCCAGAGCACCTCTTTTAGCCCAGAGTCATGAATCATTAACAACACTGGATGGCAAAAGTTTAGCAGAAATTACCGGTGCGATACACAATGGTATTGTTGTGTTCTGAATTAATTATTGATACACACATACATGTGTTTTGTGGCCTTCATTTTTCAAAAAGTAAGAATCTACATGTTTATTTTATTAAATATTTTGAGCATTGTTGTCAGATTATTATCACTCATGAAAATTTCATAAAACTTTCTCCAAATAAATATGACATCCTTCAACTTCACAATGTGAAAACCAGAATTTTTAACTTTGAGTTTAATATTAACAATCTATAGTGTCAATTTGTTTTTACACCTAGTACATGTGCACTTTTACACTTTTACACTTTTGCACTTTGACACTTTGACACTTTGACACTTGCAAAATTTTGCTTAGTCCCGTATTATCGATGGGTTTAAACAAGGATTTAGCCCCATCATTAGTACAGGACTAAGCTTAGCCCACTTTCTTTTCACTTTGCATTTTACCAAAGTGGGCTAACTCCACGATAATACAGGATTATTTTAGCCCTCGAAAAAAGCAGGGTGGGACTAAGCGCTCTGACAAGGGAGATAGTACAGGACTAAAACTGCAAATGAGAACAAAACAAACAAAAATAGTCTGGGGTTAAGGATAGTCCGGAGTTAAGGATAATACGGGGTTTAAAAAAAATCAAGTGTAAAAGGCCTACTGTTCCCTTAAACTGCTGTTTTGTTTACATTTGTATTGAAATTTACACAAGAATAAAGTAACTGCGTGAATACCTGTATGCACGTACGCAGTATGTGTATTCTACATTGTAAATACATGAATTTGTATTTATGGTGGAAGATATGAAATACTTCAAATGCAAATACCAACATGTACAGTACAGTGTATTGTACAGTGTACAAATTTTTTTTTAATGAAAAAGGAACTAAGACACATACCTTTCTCAATTTTCATTGTTTGTTTACAGCACTGCAGCACAAAACTTTATAAATGATAATAAATTGTCTTATGAATCATTTGTTAGTGCATCTTCTTAGGTTGTCCTTTAATACTCTTGATTTCACTTGAATGAAGGTCAAAAGATAATATTTACAATTAAATCATTCAATTTATTTCCACTCTATGCTAAAAGGCTGGAGAGTGCAGAGAATCTATAGACATTCCATTTATATTAAACCCAAATCTCACAATGACAATGTGAGAAAACCCAAATTGAGGTCCATACATGCCAGGTTATGAGATCTTATTAGATCCAATCAGTGGTTTGTATAGTCAAATTTCCTGTGTATAGTCCGTTAATTTGTCTAGCTAAGTGAACATGCTAGTGATTATCCAATGTTTTCCTGCAGTTGTGCTTGAAGCATGTTCATGTACATGTAATACATGTATAAATAAAGTACATGTACAGTGGTAAAGAATTTTAGCAGGGGCAAGAGTATGTACATGTACATGTAGGCTATTTGATCCGGCTTTCACTTTATTTTTTTATGATTATTGATTTCCTAATTTGACTGAAAGGATAATTCATTTATCTGATATTTTGACATCTAGTTGTGAAATTACTGTACTTGATCTTTTTAGCAATTTTTCTTATATAAGAAAACACATTTCTGAAAGTTGTAAGATAGATAATCAACATCTAGTATGGGAAATAACTGTTCATTTCAGTGAGAATAAAAATATTAGAATTCTATCACAGTACAAATGATTCTTCAAAATATTAGATGTCATTATTATTACTGGAGTAATGCCAAAGGAATTTCAAACCATCTTCATCAGGTATATTTCTCTTCACATTTTCTACTTTATTTTTCAATATATTTTTTAGAAAGTTACGTAAAATAAAAATGATAACAATACCATACTTTTAACCCTTTCAGGACAGGAATTATTTAAGGGCTAAATTGATCACATTTTGTTCTTCAAATTGGCAACAATAATATTTTTCTTTTAGTGCTACATGGTTCAAATAAGGTGTAATGTCTTTGAAAACAATATACATGGTTAGAAATTTGTTGAATAGTTGAAAGAAATTGCCAATTTTGATGAAAAACAATGATTTTAAACCTCTCAATGTGTTGCCAATTTAAGGATCTCATAGCTTATTCTTGTTTTTAAAATTCCTGGCATCAAACGCAATATGGTCATGCAATAAAAATGGACATAGTGTGTGCAGAAAATTTTGCTCTTTCTACTCATGCATCTGGTATATTTTTTAGAGCTCTGGATCAAAAGTTATTGAGCCAAACCACAAAATGTGGTCAATTGTCTTGAATGGGTTAAAGCACATATCATAATATGTCCCTACATGAGTGTGCTGTAATGGAAAGAGAGAAATAAAAAGGATCGAGATGATGAAGAAGAGAGAAATACGCTCAACATACTTCCTCCAGTCACAAGGAAACAATTGAAATTGTTTCCAAAAAATAAATGTTTTAGCATAGTACTTCTAGCATGTGTTAAATCATTTAAGGTTTAAAAAAGCAAAGGCATAGACTGAAGCTTTTGCTTCACTTTTATAGTGATTGAAGATTTATTATCTGTCGTTCCCAGTGTTGAGCTCCATGTTAGCTGTTGCTAGGCAAGAGTGTTGTGTTGCCAACCAATTAAACAATATTTCCAGCGGTACACGTTTCATTTCGCTTGTTAATCTAATCCCTACATGTACATACATGTATATGGAATTTGTATTTCTACAATATATATATATATTACTAAAGGGACAAGTAATTATAATTATTAAAATGTCTGTAGTGATAAAAGTTGGCTTTTAATTTATTTTAGTTATTAATTACTTTTCAAATTGTTTCCCCAAAATACAAGCTTTTAACATGTAAATTGTTTGTTGCATGTACATGTACGGTGTAATGTACATTATCGGTAATTGTGTAAAATACTTTTACTTGAAAATACTCTATTAAGGCTCATTGCAACATACAGTTTTCATTCAGTTCTGATGATGATTTTTAAATCTTACCTTACAGTGTAGGAGTACTTAGTAAGGCATAACACTTTACATTCAATATTCATTGCTTTTTGTTTCTGATTTATCATCAAACTGTGAGATGGATACAAGTCATGTACATGTACATTATATAGTGACTATAACCACTTCACAAGTGCCGTGTTCCTGTACTTAACTGAATTTGATGCTTCTTGAAAGTGATAATCAAAGACTGTTGAAATCTTCAGATCATGCCTTTAGATTTTGCACATGTGTTCAGGATGTGTTGAGACTTTACTTGTTAAAGCTATTATACATGTAAATGCTCTATCACCTTAAAGTTCGAAACATCATTTACATTTAACACTTTTGATGAAATGAAAGTGGTTGAACTTTTTCAATCTCAAGTTTAATTGTTTTAAAAAACAACATATTGTAGGAGATTTTCAGACAATTTTTATATAAAAAGAAGAAAATTTATAACCCTAGGGCCCTCTTGCATAAAAAGTTGCGTTTAATCGCAACTCAAAATATTAAACGCAAGTCCCAAATACGCGATCCTGATTGGCTGAAAACCAAGTTGCGTTTAATTTTTTGAGTTACGATTAAACGCAACTTATGCAAGAGGGCCTAGATGTTTTTAAGAGAATAATTACATGTACATGTACATGCATTGTAATAATTAGGATTTACACACACAAGTAACACTTAATTAGAACGTTTGAACTTCACATTACCCTGGTTACTTGATTTGCTTCCTCTTTTAATAATTACCTGTGAACTAATACATTTTACTGATTTTTATAAATATTTCACCATCGTACATGTGTACATGTAGGTATGATTTTATTTTTTATGCAGTGTCATGTCCACCCCCAAATAAAAATGAACAATGAATAGTAATATAATATGGACTGGCCTTGAGGGGGATACAACATTTATTGCCTGAACTAGGAGCGTATTGTCCGAGTTGAAGACAATGGCAATAGGATTCTAGTGAGGGCAATTAATGTTGTATCCCCCAAAAGTAGCCAGTCCATATCATTATTATTAACAGAATCAGACATCTAGAGCAAACTTGAAAATATTGTAAAAAAATACAGCTTATTGCCCGCTATTTAACATGCACAATCCCATTGACTTTCGAAATCGGGCAATAAACAATTTATCGGTCCGCAATTGAGTTGGCTTGTCAAAGCCGGGCAATAAAATGTAAAAATTGCTTTGCTCAGATGTCTGATATGGATAATAATATGTCTTAATACATGTAGATGTGACATTGCAGTATGTACTTTATAAAGTTTGATCCTCACTTCATGCCCTGGACAATTAATACAGCATATCTAGGGTGATGTATATATGATTAGATAGCAGTGAAGGACTTCCTGATGAGCATTTGTTAGGTCAGTGCCATCTGACAGACTTGGCCAACATTGACTTAACTTGAGTCAATGGGAATTCAAGCCAAGGGTCAAGAGTAAATCAGTTCACTGGTGGAAAGTAATCGCTTCATGAGCCCATGCATGGTGCTAGTATACTGTATACTGCAGCTCTTACAGTGAGTGAATTAACGTTCGGTGTTGAAAGCTGGTGTTGGTGTTGGGGCAAAACTAGCACCAGCCACAACATCGAACCTGAAATGAAGCTGGTGCTGGGATTGACTTCACTAGGTGTTGAGCTATCAATAATGTGATTAATATTATTTTTATAAACCAGAATTCGGTGTTGGGGCTAGAATCAGCAGCCCAATTTACGCCCTCAACACCAACACCAACACTAACACCGAACTTGAAATCACCCATTATGTACCACTTAAATTTTGGTAAAGATGAAAAATAATTTGTGAGCTGTCCATTCTTTCTTTTGTTAGTTTGGAAGAATATCATAGTAAAAATGTCCCCTGAAAAGGACTGCTCTTCAAATGACCTAATATTCAAAATATGACAAGAAATAGCTGAAGAGTTTGGCCCAAACATTCTTGCTACATGTGTGTGCAGTCCCACATACCCATTTCTGTGTAGAGTGCATGTGCTCTTTAGCGAGACTAGGTCAATTTCTTTCTCATTTTGATGCTTCCAAAACCTTACAATTCTTACTGTACATTGTAGACATGATCAACCTCTCCCTATTGCTTTGAGACAATTTCTGTCACAATGTAATCAAATGACCAGAACTAAACTTTATCTTTAACTGTGTAGTCTGTAGGCACAGACTTCATTTTGCCATTTACCATAGTGGCTGTGTCATTTGTAGGGAACAGCTACAGTATAGGGCTTGTGGACTGCATTCTCCATAGTCTCTCATTTCAGGCCTTTTGTTACATGTTACAACTGACAAGTACATTAAGGACATGTAATTAAAAAGAAAAGAAAAAAGAAATGGGGGGGGGGGGGGGGGGGGGGGGAGCCCGGAGGGGAATATTGGGAAAGACGATGTTATTCTAGGAAAACTATCAAATCACATGAAGAATATGTACATATAGGCTACATTATTCCTTCATTCATTATAGACAACTGGAAATGGAAAATAAAAACGAAGACAGCATTTAACAATAAGATAAGATAAGATAGTCTGTTGAGAGCCTAACTGTATTTAACAAAGTACATGCAGTCAACGCCCTTCGTGCTTTCAGCAGATGAGAAATGAAAGTGCAGTATAGGCACTCTTTGCAGAAAAGCCATTCTACTTTATACATGTATCCATCTTGATAACACATTTGAAAGTATGAAAAATTTGAAATTAACCTTGAGGTACAATGTTGTACAATGTAAATCCATTCACAACACCCAATCTCATTATCAACCCATGGTATGAAAAGGTTTTTATGAGTCAATATCTTGGGTAAGCTGCACGGGATCTTTTCCAGATGTCCAAGTGCTTACCCAATTTGTCACCTGCAATAACATTTCATTGAAATGAATTTACAGATAATCAATTTCACTTCAGGGAATGAAGTTGTGTGTGCGTACAGGCCTATCTTATAGACTGCATAGTACATGTAGTATGTAGTAACACCACACCAATATGTAGGCCTAATTTTTATTGTAATTCATATCATTTTGTTCCTACTTGCATTAGAAATATTGCAATTTCTTGTACATATACATATACATGTAGGCCTAATATTGCATACAATGCAGAGTACATTATACCTTTACATTTGTATATATGTAGAGGAAAAGTAAATGCTAAATAATTAGTTTGATTACGAAACACGTTTGTAAAAATTAAGATATTTCTTTGAGAAAGTAAATGACACTGATACATGGAGGCCTACACTAATCTATATTCTTAATAAAGTTAATTTGGCCTACCTTTATGTAATCTAATGTACATCGGTTGATTTGCATTGGCACTTAAGAAACTTACTTTTAAAGGGGAAGTCCACCCTAATTTCAACTGGAATTTGAGAGAAGCAGAAATATTAAAGAAACAGATCAATGAAAGTTTAAGCAAAATCCGATAAGAAAGAAGAAAGTTATGAACTTTTAAAATTTTGTAATCGATCAAACACAAATTGGCAACTCGACGTATCTTGGGAGCTTCTCTCCCATTCGCCCTGCACTGAAAAAATCTTAAATTTTTATTTTCTCTCAAGAAACTATTTTATAATACCTGTACCCTAGATATAATCCAGGCACTTATGCTTTTACACAAAACCTGTACATGATACAAATCTACTCCCTCCTTAAAAACTAAGAAAATGAAAATTTATGAATTTTTGTGTTCAGAGCAAATGGGAGAGGAGCCTGCGAAATACGTCACAGAGTTGCCAATTTGTGTTTCATTGATTTCAACTTCAAAAATTCATAACTTTCTTATTTCTTATCAGATGTTGCTAAAACTCGCATTGATCTGTTTACCTAATTGTTCTGCTTCTTTTAAAACCAACTTAATATCAGGGTGGAATTTCCCTTTGAAGCTCATAGACAGTCTTGGTAGCAAAAATCATACTGGCAAGAAACTTATCTAACATAGTCACATACTATTCTCCTTTTATCATAGACACATGTACGAGAATATTTAACATTCCATTCACGATTTCGAACAAATTTTAGTGTAAATATCTGTAAGAAACGCTTGGTAATGGCTTTTCACTGCCACACGCTAAGACCATATCCAACCGAAGGTTCCCCGCACAATAAACCCAGCGCTTCGCACTATGTGTAGCGTATTCTATACACACAGCAATCCTCATGTGAGTAGTGTGTGTTGCTGTTGTTTGAATTTACATACCCTCTTTTTTGGGCCAGGGATTTTTATTGCTTTTCACCTCTCATTCGATAAATATTTCACTTGAGGAGGAAAAAACTTCACAGCATCTTAGTTATGTTAGTACCCTGATATTAAGTAAAATCAAAGAAATCTCATGAAAAGTTTTTGAGGGCTTCCCAAAACTATCTGTTACCTTTAACTCCAACACAAAGTCCCATCCCTTCCCATTTTTGTCATGCCTTGATGCACATAGTGTGTTTCGTACAACTGCAGCATGACAAATCCATTCACAAGGTTCTTGTTCTGTGTGATTACAACAAGAGGTTTCCTGCATCACCCAGTGCGGACAAGTACTTATCAACACAATGTCCAGTCCTTGGTTGAGTAGGCCTACATGGAGGCAAGGAAAGCCTGTGTGTGTGTTTCACTTTCAGTGAACTGGAAACAGTGTTTGTTGTGAACAAATAGTGATCAGTTATGCAATACTTCTACTGTATCCATGTCACAGATAACTGTTCTAAAACTGTAACTAAACATACATTTTGATAGGTTTGAATGTATATTACATCAATGTGATAATTCATCTTTTATTACATGTATGTTGAAGATATGTTAGTAATTTGCAGATAACTATATTTGTAGAGTAATAAGCCAGTTCATAATTAGTATATGGTACAAATCTGTTTTGGTGGATGCGCAACTTGTTTAACATGTAAAATCATACTGGGGTGCGCATCATTGTGCGCCAATATGAAAGCGTATAAAGGTCAATTGTACTCGGTACAGATGACCTTTATCTGCACATGCGTAAATTGTAATTATGAACTGGCTTATTGCAGTGACTTTCTTAAAACATTAAAAATTAATAATTGAGAGAAGAATAGGCAACCACATTACATACTTCATGTATTTCCTGTCCTTAAATTACACATGTAGGCCTACATGTACCTCTTTCAAAATAGAATGGCAAGTGATAACCAAAGTTAATGACATTTAGTATTAACTAGCACTCAACTCAAAATTGTTTAACTAATAAAGTCTGACTGTACTTCCTCTCACAGTTTTTATGGAACAAAGTCTTCTTTTGTGTAAATACATCTGTAAGGATCCTCTAGTCTTGGAAACTAAATTTAGATCCTCTAATCTTGGAAACTAGAGGAAACTAGTAGGTGTGTAATGAATGAAATAGTAAATCGATTGATGCCTTAATTGAAGGAAGTGCCTCTAACCCTCCTCTCAACCATCAAAGAATATGAAAAAATAATAACTGTTGTTTATATACATGTACATGTAGTACCCTAACAGTTTTCAGTAACGTTCTGACCAGTGTTAAAATTTATTGTTACCCCAGTCATTTCAATTATGATTCTGCACTTCATTTTGATTCAACTGAACGTTCAGTACGTCAGAATTCCCACCATTAAAGCAAGATATCAAACAATAAAAACTATTTCAAGGTAATAATTCTCATAATTCTACTACTTCGGCGCTTAGAAACATTGTATTAAGCACAATATAAATGTTATGTATTATTATTATATAATATTATTATTATTATCATTATAATTGGGCCTAAAATTGTGATTTCATCCAATATTGAAATGAATGAAACTCAAACCATCCACCGTATAGTCTCCAGTTGCAGCATCCACAAGGCTCCCCATGGTTCTGAAAGCTTAAAAGAACTTAAAGGTTTCCAATCACCAAAAATAATTTTGCTCTGTATGTTAGAGGTTGCATGTCGTTAAACTATATTCAAAATATGGGCTTCAAACATTAATTCTATAAAGAGATATTGCAATTTTAATTACACTCTCTATAAGCGTAAAAGCGACTTGTGAGTAGACTACTCAACGCACCCGTACGCGCTCACCAAGGTACATGTAAAGGCTCGCGCGGAACCAAACTCTGAGTTCGGTTCCGCGCGAGCATTTTCATGTTATCCTTTATTTCCTTCATACTCATTAACTGTTGACCTATAGAATACCGGACAAAGTTCTTTGAGGTTGATTTTATACTTTCTAGCTGTACACAAATTATTTTTCTCAGGTGATTGGTACACTTTAATGATAACACTGCATGTAGACCAACTCTCAACCAGCATTCCTGTATGACTGATCTTGAGGGAAATTGGCAACCGCACGAAAGAAGAAGTGAATGAATGTGCATTTCACTTGTAAAGTACAGCGGCAACACAGTTATATTAACTTTGAAACAGGGAGAAAATGTTGATTATATCAAGTCTAAAGTTTTCATTTTTCTTTATTTTGAATAAGAAAATTAAAAAGTAAAAATTAAAAAATGATCAAAGTATACATGTAGCATGACACTGCTATAAAAGTGCATTTAAATTCATAAAGTATGGATAGAAATGTCTTGTTGATTTTTTATAAAAATTTATAACGATAAGGATTGAAGCCCCCTTTGTTGACGAGATGTCATGAGTAGTACCAGGTGTTAAAAAAATGACAATTTTCATTATAGTAATAATTCAAAATTTATGGCTCATATTGGCATGAAGTTTTCACTCTTACATGTAAGTTCAAAGTTGCAAATTTTAAAAGGATTAATCTTGCTTCAAACACATAATGTAATTTACAGTGTACGTAGTTCTTGATACATGTACATGTACTCTGTGAAGAAAAATACCACTACAAACAACTGCAATATGATGTTCCAGATGATGATGATCATAACAATGATAATAATAATTATAGCAATAATGATAATAATTTTAAAAATGATTATATCAATTATGATAATTATGATCATTATGATTGATAATATAGCACTTTACCAGTATTGAAAGGAATACAGCCCAATTAGTACTACAAGAACATTCTCCTTGCCCCTCCCCTCCATCCAAAAGAAAAAGAAAAGAAAAAAAAACATGATTCATATAATCCCTCTTTGGGGATGGATGTGGAAAGTACAATTTGGGCTGCGATGTCAGATCTGACCTTATTGAATTCATTTTCGGCGAGCGAACGGCACGACTCGCAGTAATACTGGAAGTAGATCAATAAAAAGCCGCAGAGGGTACATACAATCTAATGTGGTAAAAGGGTGGAGAGACATGGAGTAGATACAAGCAAGATGTAATCGGAGAAGGTGAATAATTACGCAGAAAGCAATGCTAGGTGCTCGGCCTCCACCATAGTCCAAACACCCTGCATGTCCCCAAGTACGAGTAAGAAGCTTGTTTCTTTTTATTGCCATTTGATGCTAAAAGGAAAGGTATTATGTTGTGTAGTCTTTTCGAATTGGGAGCAAAAATTGACAAACGAGTCGTGTTTACTTTTAAAGATACCTACATAGCAGGCATTTCAAGTATAGAATTGAAGAAAAGCATGAGTGGGCAAAATGAGCATGTGCATGGATGTGTTAAAAAAGATTTTTTTAAAAGACAGTTCTCATTTATTGTATGCCTGCAACATATTCATTATCGTAAAATCTCTATTAAAGATTTGTTACTCAAATTATTCCAGTGCTATCACTACATTGTAAGTCTCAATACAGCTTTAAACCTTTTGGAATTAAAACCTACTTCTACTGAAAATTAAACATTGTCATTTGTATCCCGTAGGTTGATATTGGTATGAAATATAAATCTGATGGTATGATATAAACAAAGTTAATTGATGTAACTCCCTCTCCTCCTCCCTTCCCCCTCCCTTCCCTCCTCTCTCTCTGTCTCTTCATCACAGTGACTCTTAAAATTGCTACCTTTGGTGGATGCAGTATAGCATTAAAGTGATTGATTAACTTTGTGAAAAATTGTAAAATCAGCTCATATGCCAGTGAATTGTGTGCAGTCCTCTAACTACATATATAATTAAGGATATGTGAAAGTATGAGAGAAAATGGAACCCGTTTACTATCCTAAAAAAGAGAAAATCGCGATCAATCGCTAGCGCAAGTCGCTCGGCTTCTTCGCTGTGCTGCAGTCACAAAAACCAAGCACCAGCGCTTGGCGATTTCAGAGCGGGTTTCCAGCCCGTTCGGTATTCTGTGATAGAGCGAGATATGCCAACCGTAAGAGTTCTTTAGGGTTCGGTGGTACTCTATCCCGACATCAGTGTTCAATCGTAAATATCTTGATATATAAACGACCGATCAGCTTATAAAACTCAGGCGATTCCTGTCTCAGCTAAAGGTTTGCAATTATGATTACAGCATTAGCTGGAACAGTGATTTTTTTTTTCAATCCTGGGCAAAGTTAATCAATCCCTTTAATGCAATATTGTCTTGAGTGGCTGAGCTCTATCTGATCTAGGATGGGTTGGAGGCCAATCAGGATAATTTGAAATTCATTTTGATGATTTAACAAATTGCACATCTGAAGGACAGGAGAGGAATTGATAAGAGTAAAGCACGTGAATTCAAATGGTCAACGCAAAACTAAATCCAATTTACAGTGTCCTTGCTTGCCTGCGCATCTTAATACTGGCTTGTTAACTCATTGCATACTGCAACTGGATAGGCCCTGTATTAAACCTCTTGGATCATGAGAGAATTCAGTAATCAACTGGTTAACTGTACATTTAACCCATTCAGCATAACTTTTTTACCTTATAACTCACCTTTGAAATGTATCAACTTCTGAGAGCAAAAATGTCGTTAACTCGTATACTACACAGAGTCAGTGCATGTGATTTGGCTCTCAGCCGACAATTTATTCTAGTGAATTAATCATCATTTGTAAATGATGAAACAAATGCTGGTATAACCATGGAAATCCACACTGTCCCATGCGTGCTTGTGCACACAAATGACAAAACATGTACCCGATTACATATTTAAATACATGGAAGGAGATGAAAACAGATAAATATATGCAACTCACTTGGTTTATATTCTAAATTTCAACTGTAATAGTTTTTAAATATTTAGACAAAATTTTGCAATACACACATTTTAGGCAACCCCTTCATGCATAACTTTGATGTATGCATGAAACTTCATTGTGAATACAACAAAAGAATATTGAATACATGTAAACATGCAATTCAAAACGAGTGTTCAGGCACAAAATAAATATTGACACTGAGAGGTATAATACAGATGCTTGTAGAGGTACATGTGTACATGTGTATACATGTGTGTGAAATTATGAAATTGTAAAATTATACACATCTAATTCAATTATGCACCATGCGTTGGACTTAGTTTGTGTACATGTTCGTATTATTAACATACAATGTAAATTGTGTTATTCTGTTATATAGAAATTGATTTAAATGTGAATTAACAATTGTATGAAAACCGTATTGTCATGCACATGTATTGTATTTATATATAATAATCTACATGTATGCATAATATAAGGCCTTATGCATGTATTTTACAAAACACTGATTGAGAAGATCAAAAAAATGTTCTCTTTTATTCTTTTATTTGAATTAAATGATATTGTTGAAAAAATAAATTTTGTATTTCTGTATTTAGTTTCATTGTTGATGTTTATGTCTGTAAATTATTTTTGAAAAATGAATTTGTAAATGTAAATGTATTTAGAAATTAAAGCTGTTGATTACATCAATGCAAATTGATCTTTCAAGAATGCTTGTATGCATTTTTATCAATTCTTAGAAGGTTATTTATTTACAATTATTTACTGTTTGTGCTCCATTTTCCTTTTTTCCTAGAAATAAATGTGGCAATAATATGAGGATGAATCAGTCATTACCGTTTTATTCTCTTATACAGTCATTGATTTCTGAGGTGTTCCTTTTGTTTTTATTCCCAGCTGTTTTTGCTTAAATGGTAGCCAAAGTATGAAGTCTGGTTTCCAGCTGTTGCTTGATTTAGCATAGATTTCTTTTTATCTAGTCAAAGAGAGGGAAAAAGGAAGGGAAAAATGGGTTCAAAATGCATATTCAATCAAGGGTAACACATTCAATTTTATTAGTGAGAACTACTAGCTGAGGTTTTATGCATTGCAATCCATTAGCCTAACAGAAATTGCATTGAAGATATTCTTTTGAAAATGGCTACAGTGGTCTTTCAAGAAGTGGGAGGGATGGCGAAGTGCCTCAATATCTGTTTATTATGTACCTTTTTTTCTGATTATTATTTTAATAGTTCATCAAATTAGTAATATTTAAAAAAATATGAAGGAAAAAAAAATCCAACCATTAATTTCTATTTCTTCTTTGTATTGAATGGGTAAAGTTTTGGTTAGCAATTATTCCCTTTTACCATTAATCATATGGTTAGTCAATGAATGCTTCTTAAAGAAAACAATAGAACATCTTATAAATACTTGTATGTAGAAACAATAAGAATAAATTAAATTGAACAAATATGAATGCAAAGGATTGCAAATGTTGAGCTTCTAGTGGGCTCCATTCACAATGACTGCTGAGGTCAGAAGGGTGCTATCTCTTATACTAGGTGTTAAAAAAAAAAGTGGACAATTTTGATCGTTAATAACTCAAAAATTATACTTCATATCAGACTGAGGTTTTTACACTGTAAAGTTGGAGGATGTAAAATTCATTGGGAGTAAGTTTTATTACATTTCTCTGAATGCTTTTCTTAAATATTGCTCTGAATATTTAATCAGATTTGTCACTTTTTGAAAAAAAATCTGAGTGTATCTGTAATTAATTCAGAACACAACAATTGCCATAGTGTGTTGCAGCTGAAATTCCAGAACACTTTTTTAACCCAGTCATGAATAATTAATGACACTGGACAGCAAAAGGTTGACAGAAATGACAGCTGCAACACAATTGTGTTTTTAAATAATTGTCATAAAACTTGCTTCCAATAAATTGTACATCCTTCAACTTTACAATGTAAAAATCTCAGTCTGATACAAGGTATAATTTTTGAGTTATTAACAATCAAAAGTGTTGACATTTTTTTTAAAACACCTAATATTACAGGATATGAATGAACACCCTTCTGGCTCTCTGCATACATGACTACATGTATAGGCATTAAATAATTGAATAATTCTGCATCATCTGGAAACTGGACTTCTATAACCCAGCACTGCTGAAGTATCATTCCCTAAATTTGCACATATACCCCGACCAAGACACTTTCATTGCATGCTACAGCACAGTGTGTTAAATACTGAGTTTTTTTGTTGTTGTTTTGTTTGTTAATAAGAGTTTAAATGTTGAAGAGCTCTTTAATTTACATGTACATGTATGCGGTTTTCCAGGTAACTACAGTTTTACCAAAGGGTTATCCATAGTGATCTTTTTCCCCTTGTGAACTATACAATTAGACAAAGCACCAGAGATGTACATGTATACTTGTAAATAACCACACAATTATCCTCAAATAATTTTTAGTGAAAATTATTACTTTAAGAATTTCTAAGGAAAATATTCTTTGGATAAACCAAGGATTTACTAGGCACTCCTTGGGTAAACATTTAAGGAGAGTGAATAAAAAAAAATTGTTATTTAAAAAAAGGGCCTTTTTAGGAGACCACATGTACAGTAAGGTGTGCTTGGCTATACACAAGTATTTTATGAATTTCTAGTGTGTCCAGGATTTTAATTTTCATATTCTACTTTTATACTTTATATTAAATTTAAGGCTATATTTTCTTTATCTGTAACTTCAACTTATATCTACTAATGATTAATGAAGTAACAATGCAGATAGTTTAATTATAGGATGCCATCATTCCAAAATACAGAGAAAAACATTTTTGGTGATTGACCTTACTGTGATAAATAGATATACAACTTCATGAATTTGGTCAGAATCCAAGGTGTTTTTCTTCATTTGTTAAGAAAAAATACTAGTTCCAATGTAGATTTACACGTAGATCAAAGATGTTTTTAAGTTTGAATACAACATGTATGCCATTTAACATGTATGGTAACTCAATATACAATATGCAGTGTATGCAGTTATGTGGATGTGTATCAATAAGTTTGTTCTCTTATCTGTACATTTTGTATGTAGATTTATTAATTTTACATGCTTATGTAGAGAAAGTGTGTATGTAACTCTTGCTGGAGTGATTAACTTGTTTTTAAGTTGTTGCAAATGATTCTGCATTTTACAACTCTTTATCCTGATGCACTAATGATTAGTGTATCCAAAATTTATCGTATTTGAATTTGAGTTGGAAATATCTAATGATATCGATTTGAAAGTATGTACATATAGTTATGTAGCGCATGTTTGTTAAATCATTATACCTTACATGTATATATTTACATCATCAATTATTATTTTTATGTTGCTAAACCTAATTTATTTTTATCCCCTTCTTCCCCCTGATTACATCAGCTGGTCGTTCATTTTACCCTTAGTATGGGTTCCCTTATCTGCTATATACTTGACACCACCAAGTAAGTACCGAGACAGTTGCTTTCTCACCGTTGCATTTTTTCACCCTTGCAATAGCTAGAGAAGAAGCTTCAGCTTTCATCTGCATTGGTTTGCAACCCATGCCATGTTCACACTTTCATGTACATGAATAGTCCTGTTCACATTGATCATTAGTCATTCAAACCATATTTTTTTTTACAAACCTAATTTTATATGTTTTTCATGATCATAGGGTGGGAGACTAATGAAGGAACTTCAGATGAATGCAAAATGTCATGGAACTACAACTAAGTTCAAGATTGGAAAGGATGAACAGTTTTTGTGAAGTTTAAGTGAAGAGAGTGTGAAGAGCTCTATTTATGTCAAGTAGAGTATGAACAGTGATGTTAAGCAAACCAATGTTTAAGCTGAGCTTCATAATGTTGCTTGTTTAGCAAGGATTGCATTTGCATGCTTAGTCTGCTTCAAGATAGGATGTTGATTAATCAAATGATACTCTGATCCTGAGACCACAAAGCATTGAAAGGAAAGATTCCCATTTCAATACATGTAGATGGAAATCGGTGGGAATGAAAAATAATTGACAGTGGTTGTTCAGCTTGTTTCCAACAGGTTAAACATATCCTGTCAAGTGTTTTGAATTGGAGTTGAAAGAGGAAAAGGGGGGGGGGGGGAGCAAATTCATACATCTAGGCTCTAAGAAGTCTTGAAGCAGGCTAGCACAGAAGTAGCGACCAGCATGCTTCATATACATGTAGGACATGTACAAGGTCAGATTTTACATTGTCTTGCTTCATGTATCTATGCATAGATTGCTGGAAGCACTTAAAATAATGCATGATGCTTTGCATTGGTTCAACTTCAAATATGTATTTTACATTTCTGCTTGAGTTCTAGTTCAGCCTGCACTATGCTTTATTATATATTCACCAGGAACATTGACATTGTATTACATAATGCACCGGTTCTTATGTCGGAAAATCACCTCCATGACCATCATTATCATTATCATCAGAGGGTTTACCTGTTAAATTTTTCACCATGTATACTCTGAAGATTTTTAATAATCGTTTCACTTCATTATATTCACCATGTATAATCCTGGTCAATAGATAATACTTTGGGGAGTCTTTGAACATTATTACTTTCATGTATGGTGGTTATTATTATTAATATCTTTTTTAACAAATGTTCAATTCTTTCATTGTTCATGTTTATATTTTGCCAATTTTTAAAGGTTTTACATTTCGTTAGATGAAGTTGATGAGTTCATTATAATGTATTGAGTTCATTGTTGTGCCTTTTCCATTACTGTTTAGGTACTTAAATGTATATATATATATTTTTTTTTTTAATTCTCATTACTAGTATTGAGATAATTTGTTCACTGATTAAAAATAAAAAGAAATGTTCAGTTTATCAGAATGATGTTTTTTTTCCAGCGACCATGTTGAGGAAATTTCAATCATGTACATGTGTTGAATTTGTTGTACTTTCAGTGTAATCTATTGCAGTGGGAAAAAAAGGATTTGATGTACTTTGATGGACAGTACAGAATGTCTCTGATTTCAAACATGGAGTGTATGAGTGTAATTTACAGGAGTTGTTAGAAATGAAAATTGGTTTGATTATTTTGTCAAATATGGAAATTGGTATTGTTACCTCATACAAGTACTTGTACACTGTTTGTATGATGATACATGTACATGGTCTTTGTATGTGCTTATTCCTTTCACCTTTTGAAACTTTGTATAAGTGACAAACATGATGCTGTTGTTTTAAATGAGGAATGATGTACATTTGCGACTATCTTTTGTAATATGTTTATTGGAAAGCATTTGTGTCATAACATCGAGGGTATTCATTCATGTAATTTACATTCAGCTGTAAAGGTTCATTACAGAAATTACCATTATATATATATCATATTGCATTTTGTGAACTCATATCTACATCCGTTTTGCAGCAAGGTCCAGGAGTGATATAATCAGTCTCCATTCATTTAACATGATATTTATTCTTGGTTTTTTACTTCAAGTTCCATTGCAATGCCATTCATTCCCATCTCTTTTTTTCCCTGCTCATTTTTTCCTTAAACTCCACCATCGTCGACCTACGATATTACAGGTGATTTTGGTATTCTCTGTGAGCTTGGGCTCTTTCGTCATTTACATTCTTCAGCTTGACGAGTAAGTGTCTCGCGATGTCGAGAGATTGAAGTGCCTTAACGACTCCCCTACTCATCAGATTGATGTGCCTTTCATTTCTCCCTCATCATCATTTAATTTTAATCCATTAATTTCAACGCAGTTTCACTGCTTTACCTTTCTGTTGTGAAAAACATAACATACATGCAACTACCATTTACTGCAGAATCAGGCGATTCTAAAATGCGATCCTTTCTTTCACTATCTGTTATTACTAATGAGATTTAAAGCATCAAATTTGATCTTCAGAATGCAAGCTTGTCATCAAAATACCCATCATTAAACATTTGCATTACTCTCTTTGTATATGAAATGGCAAGAGATACTTTGTAACAGGGTGTGTATATGAAAGAATTTCAATGACAAAGAATCAGAGGATGGTTTGCATGACTCTGTAACAAGAGAAATGTCTGTAAGGTCAGGCATTTTTTAAGGACAATTTTTTTGGGTTTTGTTTGCAGGCGAGATATGGTTTATGTTAATGATAGAAAGGTGAAGTAGAAGGAACAAACAGTTCATTCCATATTCATTCATCTCCACAGTGATGTTGCCTTCATTCCATCCTATATTCATCTGTCAATCTTGTAAAGCGCTGAGAATAAATGTTGATATTATTGTGACAGCTTTTTAGAGGCTGCATAATGCTTCAATACCATGAAGAAGTATTTATGACCCCTCCAATTTTTTCCCCCTATTATTATTACAGTTGCAGAATGTTATCATTTATCATAATTTTATTTTTGAAAAAATGTCTTCCAACATTTCCCCCAACATATCTAATGTATATTCAATCCCCCCCCCTTCATTTTATGCCATGCTAAAGTTGGTTATCTATCATCAGGTGTACATGTAATACAGTGAAGTAGTACATGTAGTTTGTGTAAATCTTGAGGTCCAATATTTGAATATGACTTGAATATTGACAATGTTAGAAAATCACAATGATGTACAGATATCCCGTTAGCAACAGAAAAAGATTGGCTTTGCAAATTCATTTGTAGCTTTTTCTATTAATCGGGACACACTTTCATATGATGTGCTTGATTTCAAATCATTAACAAAAAATGTCGGAAATATTTCAACTTTTTTTGTTAATACCTGATGTGACACATTGCATGGAAACCAGGAAATTACAGATGACAGTTGAGCTCCAAAATGTTAAACATTGTTGGCTTTTTGTCAAAATATCCTGATTTGTCTGCAATTTAACTGGATGATCTTTTGATGAAGAGGAGAAAATTGAATTTATAAATTTGTAAAGGAGTACATGTACATAAAGTCAAACCAAGGTTGGCCTAACTTAGATTATGAGGAATATTTACGTTAGTTAATTATAACTTTTTAGGTGAAATGTAAAAGGGTTTATATTTTGCATAAATCCGTCTTATTCTTTATGACTAGGTATATTGAAAAGTTTCTGGATAATACATCATTTATTGTGCTAAAAAGATATTTTACTGTGCTTAAAGAAAAATTGTCCTCTGTGTTGTTACTTTTTTTCTGAATGGTTTTCATAAACATGTATACACATGGGGGAAATACTCAAATTGCCTGCTTTTTTTACCAGAGATGATCTCATCCAGTATTTTTTTTTTTTTTTGTTGTTGTTGTTGATTACCTTGATGTCCTTAACACTTTGGATTGATATTTTGTCAAAGCTATAAAAAAAAGTTAGTTCCCTTAAGGTTCTTCTTTTCCTGGCAACAGAGGCATACAGCTGCACAGCCATATGCCTCAGTTCATTCTGGAATCTTGGCTTGGTTAGAATTTTGACCGCTTGTTTTCTATGAGCTTCATCATTTAAGTAAATTGTCTTGTTTTGGGTGAGGTAACATTCAGAGAAATTAACTTTGATACACGCTTTTGAGTTTGTAGTTTTCCATGAGTAGGGTGTATAGATTAAATACTGCTCATGATGAGGATTGTCCTTCATTTGAAATATTTTATTATCTGTCGCCATCATATCGTTTCCTCAGAGCCATGAAGGCATAAGTACATATGATCATATCACCTTCTGGTTCTTAGCAGACAATGTAGAGAAAAGATGGGGATTAGGGGGTCTACATCACACAAGCTAAGCTTTTTAGTAGATCCCTCCACATATCATTTTGTCACCTTTCTATGTCATATTTATGTAGTCTCTGTTTTTGCAGTGTTTGTAATTTATACATATTGTTGTAATTTCATTGTAAATGTGGAATCTGAATAAATCAAATCAAATCAAATCAAATCAAATCAAAAGGAAGGGGGTAGAGGCAAAATAATGGAGAACAAACTAAAGAGTGGGATAAATTTATCAAGTATACTGTTATGTTGGGAAATAAAATTTTAAAATAAAAAGAAAAAAAACAATTTAAAAATGTGAAGAATTCAGTCGGAACAGAATTTTTTTCCCAGCATCGCATAAAAATGGGCATGCCATTGCTTCAACAAAATACCTGCTTTTATATCCTTGTGATAAAATTCACTGGAGTTTGTACATGTATTCTCCTAGTACTCCGAACACATTACCGTCTTATGTAATCTAGTGATTAAATTAACATAATTTTTTTATTTCATTAATTTGCAATGGTTTCCCACTCTTCCATATATTGCACCTCATTATTTTCTCCCCTATTACCTTGGTCACCATCTTGTCATTTTAGCTGATAATGTTAACATTTGACAATGTGTTGGAGTATGTGCTGTGTTATTTAGCACTAATTGTTTCCACACATGCATAACGAATAGCTTTCCTAGTGTTGCATGGCAATTTCAATGTTTACAACCCGTGATACGAGTGCTTGGTTAAAAACAGTGCCAAGCAGAAAAACTTTTTTTTTAAACAAAACTTTGCCCATCTGTATTAAAGTTATTATTTAACATTTATTGCTGTAAATGAAAGAGATTGAACTGCACATTTTTTTTTTTTCAAAACATGCATGCTTCCAAAATATATTGGACAGTTTCAGGCAAAAATGTTGTTATGAAGAGAAAGTGCCTTGTGCATTTTCCTGCTTTCTAAGTGCATTTTGTAAGAATTGCACTCAGAGAGGGAAGAGGGAAGCAGAGCAAAATAGCTAGTAATTGCCGTTTTTCTTTATAAACAAAAGTTTCACTTTTTTTGTGGGGGGGGGGGGGAGGGGGATTGTTGCATAGATGTCACAAACACATTTGATAGATATTCTGATTAAGCAAAAAAAAAAAAATGCCAAACAGTATTTTAAAGAATGAGTATCCGTCAGATAGCCGTACAGTAACACGAACATGATACTCCATCATTTCTTAACATGAAGTATTACTTTACATCCTTTAAATCACAAAGAACTAGGGCACCGTCGAATAAAAAAAGATTTTATTTTCCTTTATTATTGTAAGATATGGGTGAAATTCAACCCACATGCTATGATCAGACCTTGTACATGTACATTGCTCTAGTTATTGATGGCTTTTAATTTAAAGCATTATTTGCACATGTTTGCATATTACCTTGAATTGGATATGAAATTGCAGCTTTTGAAAGTTTAAGATTTCAAAGAATTGAAAGATGAGTGACTTGGTATTAACTTTCATTTATACATTCGGCCATCTGTTCAACTCAGTGTTTACCTATTTTTTTATCCCAAATGTTGTCCATCCATCCTTTCCGTATGATGTGTCAAAAAATGAGGTAAATATATCAACAACTCGCACACTGAATTTCTTTAATGTATTTTTAAAATAGTATAGGACCCATTACAGACCCTCATGGAATACTTTTTGCGTATTGAGACCTGAAAATGCCTATTAAGGGCTTCTGATACTCAGATTGTAGCCCAACTGTATATGGAGGTGTTCCACAGGGATAAGTTTTATGGCCTTTTCTGCTCTTTTGTACTTGAAGGAAATTTGTAATTAGGAGTTGTTGATATCATATTTTTAAGAACTTTTTTAAAGGATGGATGGACAATGTTTTGGACATAATCTTTTATCTTTCCATGGTATGTATTTAGCAGAAAAAGATGAATGACTGGCATAACTGGATAATTATTATTAATTTTAAATCACTGTGGTATTTAAATTGTTTAAATGGTTATAAAAAAAATTTGTATGACTCGGTCATATTCAAGGGTCATGTAATATGTGACATATAGTCGATACTGTACCTGTGATTAGTCACCATTGTCTTTTGCAAGAAATGTAAAGAGAACAGAATAGAGTGTATAGAAACAAACAAACTTATAAGGTGAATCCATTTGATAAAGAAGAACCAAATACATGTAGAGAAGGGAAGAGGAATGAAGAAAGGACCAAAAGAAGATAAGGTCATCGAGATGATCCATGGAAAGATACAGAAGATTTATAGGCCATGAAGAGAGAGGACTGGAGAAAAAAAAATGTTTGAAGATGAGACAAATGGATGCTATGAACTCAGAAAGAAGCTCAAGCAAGTCTGATTTGTGTCAGCTTCTGTTTTGTAAAAAGAAGAACAAACAGGCATTATATGCCCTAATTAAAGCAAATAAATATCTCCTTGTGTATTGAATATTGGTAATGAAAAAGCACTTATCCAATTAGAGGTATAAATCATCATTATTAGTTTAAATCATTATAGTCAATTTGAGATGTATGTATTTGTTCTCCTTATTTCTATTGTAATGGTATACTAAATTCATTGCATTGTACCCATATGATTCTAACCCATATGATTCTAACCCATATGCACGGTATAATAATATATCACATTTGTCTATGGTTGCTTGCATTTAAACTGTCTGTTTCCATGATTGTCATATTTTGTTAACTATTGTTTATGTATATTTGTTTCTTGTTGCTGTTTTTGTATGTTGTTGTTTTTTCAACTTGTAACCTTTCGAGATGGGATGCATGAAGTGTTTATTTTTTATTTTTTAATATGGCATATTATGAAGTACATCAACTTCGATTGCTATACAGTGTGTGTTTGAGCCACAATAAACATGTCTGCATTCTGCAAACTGCATCAGTTTTGAATGTAGTATAACAGGCCTGAGTATAATGTATATTCCAGCCATGATATATTTCCTTTTTATGAAGTGTGTCAACTTTGATAGTAGTCTAGTGTATGTTTCAGCCACAGATTTTGTTCAATTGTTATCTACTTATGAAAACAGAGGGAATAGACCTGTTCGCAAATATATTCAAATTTTATGCATACTTTTAAAACAAAGGTTGTTCTTGACAACCTGAAAGCTTGTCAGAGGCTTTTCATACATAGCAACAAGTAATGTATGCAAACTGGATTCCAAGTATTGTAGTTCATTCATTAATAACAGGTTAATGGAATACATGTACCTCGTTACTAGGTCCCCAGGAAAGAAACATCCATAAATTTGAATATTTTTTTGAACAGGTCTATTAGCCTACTCACATGACTTTATGTGTCACAAACATTTAGCATGCCCCTGTGGGTTATTTTCAAAGGAGAATTCATTATTATTTGTTCTTTTCTATGAAATATACAGATCATTGGCTTTTTAGTTATTTCTGGGTGAAAAGGGTTGATACCCCATGAAGAAGTGTATGACATTAGGTCATTCCAAGTGGAACATTATCTTTCACATCAATGAACTGGGTTTTGTTTTTTTTCCAGTTTTTATTGCAGTCTCCTGGGTGCAAGCTACATTGTACTTTATAAAACCATGATTTGTCATCAATAGAATAATAGATGTGGTGGGATAATAATATCCGTCGAGATGTATTTTCACTAGCCCAATAATTAAAAATAAACTCCTATTTTGTAGTGGAAATACAATTAGCTTGCGGTATTAGCTGAAGCTCGCTTTTGCTTGTGAAAACACACCTTCTGTCTGCCTTCTTCCATAGCGCTTCCACTTAAATATTCAACAGTGAATTTATCCCCTGAATGAACCTTTTGAAAAAATCAATGGCTATAGTCCTAGCTGTCATATTTGAAGTGGTTGAATGAAATACCCATCTTTAATTTATTGGATTCTTTTGAGCAGGTCTCTCGCATATTTGATATTCATAAATGAGGAGTTGAATTTTTGATCAGCTTTGTTGTTTGGCAGGACTTTATGGATGGATTGCCGTGTTGATAGCACATCTCGTCCATTGAGAAAGAAAAGGACCTATGAAATATTGAAAAATGCCCTTTCTATTGTAGGCCCCCAATATAGATGATATATATGTATGTATACAAGGTGAACGCAGTGGTCAAAAATTTACAGATGTGAAAATTAGAGATATTTAAGAGTGAGCTGTTAAAGAGCTTTACCAGCATAATTCATTAGTTCAAGAAAGGAATATGTGTTGATTCAGGTGTCATCACCAAAATTGATTATTCCATGAGAAACAAGAGAAAGGGTGATATTGATTTTAATTTATTCAAATCATAGAAGTCTATTGAGAGCTAAAAGGGAGCTCACTTTGTGTTAATTGACAAAAGTTAACATCCTTCTGGCTTCAAAAATGCGAATTAGTATGTACACTACCTGTATATTTCATAAAGAGTAACTTTATAAGATCATTTCCTGTGACTTCATCTCAAGCAATTCAATGTCAAAGGCTAAGTTTTGAAAATTGCATCCTAGATAATTACTTTTATAACTGTAATGTTGCAACAGTCTATATCTGTAGGACCATGATAAGGATTCTGTCCTTTATTTTTAGTGAATATTCATGGAGGTAATATAGATTTACTGTATTGCTTTTTGAGGGCCAGAAGGATGTTCACTCATATCACTGTACATTGATTTAATGCCCTTCTTACTTTCAACTACTATTAGGTTTGTCACTTTACAGGATTAAGTCGACTACCCATATGTTATTTGATCATCTTTCAAAGTAGTGCACTTAATGTTGATGTGAAAAAGTATTCTCAGTAAGGATCATGTTTCATCAAGTAATGTACATGGTCATGATTCATTTAACATACTCTCAAATTGAAAACCTCATCAAGTCGATGAGTATCTTTTGCACTCATCACACCAGCTGTTAATGACAAAATACAATATATATATTAATATACATGCCTTAGACTTTTTTGTTAGGCATATGTCGCAGTGAAAAGGCGAAAGGCACATCTATATTTCATGTAGTAGATGTATATTTGATGGCGATGCATATTTCATTGCGATGTTTGGTGCATACTTAGAGTGGCATTATGCATAGGTGGTATTCATCTTCGGCTCCACTGTTGTATTGTATCGAGACACCCATCTAGTGTTTCATATCTGTGTTGTTGAGCCGAGATCGAAAGAGAGAGAGAGAGAGAGAGAGAGAGAGAGTGGAGCGAGGGACGAGAGAGCCAGTTTCCTATCTTCATCTGCGGCCATTGTTGATGTACGGCAAACATTAATCACGATCAGGATTTTGCTCTGCAGATTCACCTGGCCAGGCTGTGCAAAAACGAGGGAGAAGCAGGGGAACATGGATTGAAATATTTGAAGGGAGGGGTAAGGGGTCATATGTATATATCATATTGTGATTTTTAACGGGTAGAAAATGAATTCAGTTAAAAGAGAAAAACTGGAATCATGATCAATATTTTACTCAGCATGTTCACCTGGCCAGGCAGCTGTGTACAAAAAAAGATAGAAATCAGGGGAAAGTGGGTGGAAATGTAGGGGGTAGGAGGTCTTTCCATGTCATGCTGTACCATAATATGCTTTTTAGTGAGTAAAAATGAAATCAAATTGAAAAATTGAAAAACATTGATCATAATCAGGATTTTCCCATCGTTTCATCTGCCTAGGCTGTGAAATTGAAAAGAAAAAAAAAATTATACTGAAAAAAGAAATTGTGGAAAATGAATTGCAGAACAAATATGTCTTTGAGGAGTCCAGTTTAGTCTTGAGTGGGGTGTATTGTTTGTTCGTTAATATGGATTATCTTAGCTCATAGAGAAGAATGATTTTTTTTTGTATTAAAAAAACTATATATATATACTACTACTAAGCATTTGGCAGGTTTTTGACATGCCCATTTGGAAATTTGTCACCATTTCAACTCTGATCATTAAGTAGTGTAGATGTATACTTGGCAACCAATTCGAACATGCTACTTTATTTGCAGGCCTATAGTTTTGTTAGCTAAGTATTTTTAAGTACATCCATACATAGGTACAAATAGTAGCTATGAATCTGTTAACAATTAGAAGTCTTGCCAGATCTAATGTTGACCCTATGTAAATATGTGGTGAAAGAGAAAGTATACTGGTAGTGAAGGTGACTGTTTGTGTATTGGTTGTCACGTGTAGAGAAGGGCTTTATTGAAGTGAACAAATACCCCATGTTTTCAAATGAAAGAAAGGAATATTGTAAAATGAAAAGAAAAGAAAGTTACATGAAGTGTATATAAGGGTTGTATTAAAGTGAACTATGTCCCATGTTTGAAAATGATAGAGTTGTATTGTTAAAACAAAAAATTGAAAATTGTGAAGGACATATTTGAGAAGGCTTTTAAAACAATATATTCTACTAAGAATCCCTAAATGCTTTCCTTTTTGTTCAGCAGGATGCTTGATATATATATACCATGACTCGGGACACAGGAGGCATCTAAAGACAATTGCTTTAGGGGAATAAAAGTGGAGAAAGTTGATAATTGCTTAGTTGAGTGGTTCTCTCTTATAAAAAATGATGTCATGTTAAGAATCATAAATGGTTTCTGTTCGTTCAATTGATTTTTCACTGTCCTTGTAATTCAAGAGACTCTTGTTAAAGGCTTCCATTGTAGAGAATTAAATAATGTTTACCCTTTTCTTTGATAGCTACATGTAGGTTGTTTCCTCTTTTGTAACATCAATCATTAACTAAGACCGCTGAGTTACAGTGATACATGGTGCATCATCATTTATCAATTACTTGTGATATCATATCCTTGTTTTTAAAAGAAGGGATGGGCTTTCAAATACTGATTTATGAGATGGATTTTCCATTAAGACAAGTTAATGAGTGATCTAGTTTCAATGCAACCACATCCCCTTTCATTGTGTGCTACCAGTTGACCTCCAAATCTTTTATAGGTGATCTTCAATTGTATTACTTTGTCTATAAACATTCTTAAAGCTCATAGACAGTCTCGGTAGCAAAAATCATACTGGCAAGAAACTTATCTAACATAGTCACATACTACTCTCCTTTATCATAAGACACATGTACGAGATTATTTAACATTCCATTCACGATTTCAACCAAATTTTAGTGTAAATATCTGTAAGAAACGCTTGGTAACGGCTTTTCACTGCCTCACGCTAAGACCATATCCACCCGAAGGTTCCCCGCACAATAAACCCAGCGCTTCGCACTATGTGTAGCGTATTCTATACACACAGCAATCCTAATGTGAGTAGTGTGTGTGTGGCCGTTGTTTGAATTTATATCCCCTCTTTTTGGGCCAGGGATTTTTATTACTTTTCACCTCTCATTCAGTAAATATTTCACTTGAGAAGGAAAAAACTTCACAGCATCTTAGTTATGTTAGTACCCTGCTTTTCATTAAGTAAAATCAGAGAAATCTCACGAAAAGTTTGTTTGTTTTGAGGGCCTCCCAAAACTATCTGTTGCCTTTAAAGTCATTTTGACACAGTGGTGAAAGTTCAGCTGAATTGTGTATGAGAATGTTTATGAGGATGGAGTATGCAACTCTTTCAAGAGCTATGTCTTCTTTGTTGTTTTTATTTGATGAATTTTGATGAGAATGTATGAAAACCCCATCTCTGAATTTTCAAAGAGAAATGATAAGCATTGAATGAAGGAAAATAGTAGTTATTTTCATTAAGAATAATAAGAATGCTATTTGTACTGTGATAGGAATAAGTGTAAAGTTTTACATGTCATCATTACAACAGTATTAATTTCTAGGGAATTCTCTGTAAATACATATTAGTTTATAGGGCCACTCTGGATTTTATCAAACAAATTGCCCTTGTCATGTTTTATATTCTCTCTGTAATAGACATTTCAGAACAATGGTTTATGTGTGCACAATACTTTGAGAAAAAAAATTGTTCAAGTGCAAACATGCCTTCAAAGGGGTCTTGCGTGAGTCCTCTCTGTAAGAAGTAATAAGGGGAAACACAACCTCTACCAGTTATTCAGTGACTCATGGAGTACTTAAAAACCTCAATTAATCATAAACTAGCATCTGTAGTATCTGCTTGGGAAGCTGCACGTCCAATTTATAAACTCATAATCTCAGTAATGGTGGCATTTGTCAAACTAACGAACCAGTTTAATCTGCCGTGGTAATTTTTCAATGAAATTAATGTGTATTGAAATAAATCCCTTTTTGGTTTTAGGTTATTGCTTCGTGAGCAGCTTTTCTCCTGGGAATTGGGCTAAATTAGCTACTAAAAAGTCAGTAGGACTTTGATCCTTGATGCATTGGATGATTCTAAAGGGGAAGTAACCCTTTATTGGTATTTGCAATAAGAGCATGAGTCGAGTAAGAGCAAGAGCAGTACAAAATTAAAAGTTGGAAAAAGGGAGGTGGGGCAAGATGACAGAGGAATGGAAAGATTGTATGTGCATTCGTAAAAAGTACAAATATCAGGTAAGATAGGGAGAGAAAACAAAAATTTATATCTTCATGGATGTGATAAAGGAGCAGAGTGGCAGAGAGAGAGAGACATGGGGATAAACAAGGTCAAGACAAGCCACAGATAAAAGAAAAGAAGACAGTTGAACATATATGGTCTGTTGAGAGCCAGAAGGGAGTTAACTCTGTGTTAAAGCATATGAGTTAATGCCCTTCTGGTTCCGAATAACGAATTATGCATATATAACCAGAGGAGACGAGTAACAGTAAGAGAGGGAAAAGAGACAGGACAGTATTAGAAGGAAAGAAGACTAAGCACGAGGCATAGCTTTGGGACACATCGATATCCCATTAGCACTTCATTCTGTAGACCTACAAACCCATGATTTTGTAAGCGAATATTCCAAGGGAGCGGAGGCACTAATAATATGTGTTTGATTGATAGCATTCCAAAGCTTACTGTCGCGGTCTAGAAACGGGCATCACTGTATGGGTGTTTGTAGGGTTTGGCGCCCTGCATGTTAACATTTACACCATCGCGTCACCCAATGGTATAAATATTGCCGTAAATAATGGAACAGGGGCATTATGACAACACAATTATTACTTGCACGCTAGTACATCAGTCATAATAACTAAAGTAAAGAAAGTAATTCCTCAAAATGCAAGAGTGGCAAGTCTGACAGGCAAGAACCCACTATTATTATCATTATTGAAAAATAAATCAAGGTGAAAAGAGGCATGCTCAGCAATATGGATGCACTTTTTAAAGAATATATTCTGACCTGATTCTTTGTGCAACATGTATATGATCCCAAATGAACAAAATCTACTTTGGGAGGCTCTCAAAAATGTACAAGTACAGGATGTGTAGGTTTAAAATTTTGACATGCTCTTTGTATGACTTAAACATGAATTTAAAAAAAAACAGTAGATCAGTTCACAAATATTTCAATTTCTTAATGCTTCTTCCTGAAATTCCTTGTGATAAGTTCTATAATTCATATTTATTTATTTATTATGATTTATTCTGTGTTCTTTATACAGGGTAGTCTCTTCAGTACATAAAAAACTGCTTTGCAAGAGAGCCCTGTATTACATAAAACAATTAAAATACAATGTAGAACAATTTCAGAACAATAAGATAACAGAACAATACAAAAAAAGAATATGTTAGAAATATTAACAAGTATAAAATTGGATCACGTCTTAAATACACAATGTTAAGTGTATTACAGTTACCAGAACTTAGAATGGAGGTTGCATATTTGAGTTGCTGCTATGTCTAATGGCAGTCTTGCAGGTCTTGAAGTGCAGTTATTGTAGAAGAGATCTGTTGGGAGACTCAAGCTAATTGATGGCCCTGCTAATTTGCCGTAAATATTGTGTTAATGCTGAATGACCTTTGTATCGAACATGCTGTAGAAATAATCTGTGCTTCCTAACATTCCAAGCTAGTCAAGGCTTCTTTTCTCTCTTGTTGTAACATAAAATGAAATATTAACATGACTTGGTTCTGCTTCTGATTCTTGTGGCATTTATTCATGCACTTTTCCTTGATCTGGCAAATAAATTATATGTATATTTATATATATATATATATATATATATGTTCGCTTTATAAAGAAATCTTGGGGGGAACGAGCTCTTGCTCATGCAGAAGATCGTGGAATTCACTTCCACAGGAGCTGAAGAATGCCAACCTAAAATCCCATTTATTCAATCTTGCATTTTGAAGACAGATATTTTTTCTTGATATTGATTCCCTTGTTATGTTTGTTTAATTTTCTTTATGTTTTAGAGCGCCTTGAACATTTAATCAGAATGGATAATGGCAATATAGAAATTGTTATTATAATGAAATAATATAATTGAATATCTCAAAGATAAACTGTAATTGAAAGTTGCAAGTTAAACAGTGCTGCAATTAACATCATAAATGAATTGTGCCTATAGGTATGCAGTTCTTATTGTTAAGTTTTGCATATTTTGTGAGTGGTTAAGATTCATGCATGTATGGGTGTCATGCTGTGAAATAATAGAATCACATTGATCAAAATTAGACTTTTGCAGTTTCTATAATTTTTTTGACTCCAAAACACAATCATTCACCAATGTCTCATGTTTCATGAAATTTTCTGGTTTTGCAACATCTCCCTATACAGTCTGAACACTCACAAGCAAGAGTAAGACATATTCACTTGAATCTGTTCCTGATATTTGTAGCAATCTATTCTTGGATGATGGCCCGCTCTCTGAAGACACCATGCTGTAGGTTTAATTATTAATCAGGAGGTGGGGAAGGAGGGGGTTAGCCGTTGAACTCGGCTTGGAAGTCAGCCGAACGACAAAAGCCCCAACATAGCAGGTAGATGATTAATAGGGACCTGTGTTGGTCAAAGTGAGGGATAAGGCTTGTTCACATATGCCCTTTTTTTTTAAAGTGTAAACTAGCTGCAAGCGAGGATGAAAAAGAAAATAGTTGGGTGTAACATTAGTCTATGTGAGTATGTGTACTCACTTATTTGTGTGTTACACGATACAAAATTGTGAAATGCTGTTTGCTTTAAAAAAAACGTGGAGAGAACACCACAAGGTTTACCGCTGCTGGCATATGTGAACAAGGTATAAGACTTCAAGCCTTCGAGAACATGAAAGACACAGCAGGAATTAACCAGTGCACAGTATGAGCTCACGATCACAAACATGATAGGAAATGTGTGCATGTATAAGGATGCTGTGTCATGAGTTAACGCAGGTTTTCTAGCTGTTCTTCTGTATTACTTTACTTGCCCAAAAGCTTGAATTAAATGAATTTGTTAGATGAACAAGCTATTGAAAATATTAACTTTCACCTCAGTTGAAAAAGGATTGAAATTTATTGATTTGTGTCTTAGATTTTAACAAATTGACTTGCCGATACTATCTGGAGTTTAGGGTTGTACTGATATCTAGGCTACTACTGCTAGGCTGATCGAGCCTCCTTAAAAAATTTGGGATGTTCTGATTACCGGAAATCTAGTAGAGGGTGTAAAAGGAGCGCCCAAGAAATTTAAAGAAAATTTGTCCATCTTGAATGTAGGTTAATTTGAACGTAAGATGGTTGACACCTAGTTAAGGATGAGAGTGGTAATGTGGTATGTTACATGGATGTATGTTACAGAAACTGGGACACATGTATAGTACAGGATCTCCCAAAGGTTGTATGCATGTTTAAGTTGCAAGGCGTGGTATGCACGGGAAATGCCATTTTGAAATGGTATGTAAATTTCAAGTCTTTGAAATGTATGCCCTTACATTTTGTCACAGGTGTGATTGCACTTTTGATAATAGTGATAATAATGATAATGTATATAATAGAAAGATGATGATGATGATGATGATGATGATAATGATAGTGTAATATAAAGGTGATGATATTGATAATGATGATTATTATAATGATTATGTATATAATTTAAAGATGGTAATGATGATGATGTTTGTACAAAGCTGCCATTCCTCTGACGTAGGCCTCTTTGATGTGCCAGAGCTGGTATGGGTATCGTATGTTACTGGATGTGAGTGCATGTGAATTAGAGAATGTGGTCAGGCGACTCTTGAAATCAAAGTCTTGCAAATAGCATTGTGGTGATTACATAGGCACTTGATGAAGATCTTTTTACAGCGTGATCCAGAAGCAAGAAGATTGATGTGCTTAGAGCATATAAGAGTAGTTGGTGATCAAGTGTCTGGCTATTTTCAAAGGGAGGTTCCTTAAGGCTCTCAAGGGTTGCTCATCAGAACATAGTCAAACAAATAGCAGGGATATGTGCTTAATATAGCATAATGAGATAGCATCGTAAGATAGCATCATTGATACATGGAACCTCCAACATTTTCCCTAGTGGCCTTTTAATTTACATTCATACAAGAGTGAGTGTTTGGATGGAGTTGGCTGTATTTGTCTCTGTTGTTCTAGATGACAACGAGTTTGCAGTTGTCATATATTTCCCCAAGCTTTACGCTTGTCAGAAGAAGCGTATTGTCGGATGAGAGTCAGAAGCATACAAGCTAACATCCTTCTGAATCTGAACAGACGACGATAGTCGGGTTCATACAAGTTAACTTAATTGTAGTTATCTTGCAGTTACAGACCATATGAACAGACTCATAGTATCAAAACTTTAAGTTTACTTGTAGTTCTAGAGCCACAAGTGAGCTCGTGGTTAAGGCCGAAACCACCAGCAGCGGGGGGTCCTCCGTCGCAGTTTCGGACAGTGTGGATGGAATAAACTTTAAGTCTCGCAAGCTCGTAATTAACAATGACCTCGCTGTTCATGTTAAACTTCCATGTTAAACTTCCAGGCCTTACCCTTTGTACGAATTATGAACACAGGATCTGCATGTGTACTGTACACACAATCGGTAGTATCTACTTCCGGTGTTAACGATGATTGCTCGGTTTGTAGTTTCAGAACAACGAGCATCGTTGTTTCGGGCCCGTGTGAACCCTCATCGTGGTTAGTCTCGTACGAACGTAGCTATAGACACGATTAACTTGCTTAGTTGTTGTCGTACAGAGTGGAGCAGATAACCAAGGGATGAGTTATGGAGCCAGGTCATGTGATATGGTGCTCTTATCGTAGCTGTACCAGAATGCAGTTACGCTGCAACCCAATGCTGTATTAGAAGGGATGGCAGATAAGAGACAGAGCCAGATAGAATGAGAGAGGAGGGCGAGGGTACTTCGCCAGAAATACACAGGTAGAAGAAGAAGATATCGTCTGTTTGGAGCCAGAAGGGTGTTAACTCTGTACAAATGATGGGACTTAATGCCCTTCTGGCTCCAAACAGACCATATGTTAGAAAGCATGAGATTAGGAAATATAAGGAGAAAAGAAGAGAAGGAATTGTGCACAGTATAAGCGATATAAAGTGAGAGGTAAGTTAGAGAAAGAGAGTGATAGAGATGGAAATATAGAGAGAAAGAGAGAGAAGAGATGGTTATTTTATAGTGTTTGTGGAAATAGACAAAGTAGAATGAATACTGAAACACAAAGGAGATGAGAAATGCAAATTGGTGAGAGAGAAGATGAGGGGGAAAATGAAGAGGAAAACAATAAATACTTGTAACTCCCTTGATCTTATTAAAATAATGGGGTGCTAAAGAGAGATCTGGGCCATGTTTCATAAAAATTGTTTATAGTAACAAGTCACAATGAGTGTTATAAGCTTCTGAAATCATAGCATTTGATTGGTTGAGAGCAAATTTGTCATAAATCAGTTGCAAATTGTTATTGATAAAAAGTTTTATGAAATGGGGCCCAGAGATACTGACATCTTGAAAAGGCACAAAATATACATTATATAGTGAGGAAGGGAGAGGGAGATAGAGAGGAAAATTAAATTGATACAGAAAAGACCTAGAGGAGATGATATTGAAGTGGTTTTGAAAGGTGGGGGGTTATTTGGACAAGGATCCTGATCCAAATTAGTGGAGTGTGAGAGATGGAAGGAAATAAGCAAGGAGGTGTTTAATGGGAGGACCACGTAACAGGGATGGGGGTATTAGGATCATGGGTAGTTGAGAATTCATTCACACTGTTAGATGACACCATAGAAGGTTACACAAATCATTGAAATGATGGGGAATAGTCAGGTGGGGGGGGGGGGGGGGGGATAGGTTGGGTTGACAGCCTGGTAAGGGGAGGGTTGGGCCATGTAGCAGTAATGTGAGCGTAAGGATCATAGGTTGTTCAGAACTTCTTCATGCTGTGAGATGATACCACAGAAGGTTATGCTTGTACCAATCATCGGATGGTTTGAGGGAGCTAGGATGGGGGGAAGGTAAGGAATACGGAGGGGGGGGGGGGGATGAGAAGGGAGTGGGAGGGGTGGGCCATGTAACAGGGATTTGAGTTTTAGGATCATGGGTTGTTGAGAATTCATCCATGCTGGGAGATGACACCTAAGAGGTTAGACATCATATCATTAGAAGGGGTCAGGGAAAGGCAATGAAGAGTGGATGAAATATGATGCAGGAGGGATAGAGAGAGGGAGGGGGATGGAAGGGAAGGGCAGTCATAAAGGGGTGTGAGTATCAAGATCATAGGCTCCTAAAAATTAATTCATGCACGCTGTTAAGGCCACCACACCTTACGATGGGTCTGCGATCCGATTTCAGAAGAAAATGTAATATCATTTTGACAAATCATTTAAAAACGAAAAATATTTTTGATAGAGGGTCTGAATAGTCATACAGATAGTAAAATCGATAATACGGCCTTTGCCGAGTTTTCTAGTCGGTGGAATGGTCAAATCAGCTCCGAGTCGTAGTGACGTCACAAAAATCGTACGACTGCCTACGATTTGAAACTAATTTTGCCCTTATTCCCTGAAGAAAGCTGACAGCTCACCAAAACCCTATGTTTAGTATTCATATTACTTTTGAGAACCTGAATAGGGCAGATTTCATTTGTTGAAATGCCAATATTTGATGCCATAGCGATTTATTTCATAAATCGGATCGCAGACCGATCGTAAGGTGTGCGGTGGCCTTTAGATTGCACCACATAGCATTTTTACAAATCATTGGATAGTTGGAGATATTGAGAGGGGGTCAGGAGGGGGTCTGTGGAGGGTCAGGATGTGATGGGTGACCTGCATAGTGAGAGTAGTTGGATTTGGGGGGGGGGGGCATGTATCAGTAATGTGAGTATAAAGATCATGGGTTGGTGAGAACTCATTCATGCAGTAAGATGACATTTGACAGCAACAAATCGATGGATGATATTGGGTAAGGAGGAGCAAGAAGAAATAGGATAGCCTATTATATGGAGCTATTATCTAATCTGTTTGGAGCCAGAAGGGCATTAACTCTGTGTTAAAGTATAGAGTTAACCCCCTTCTGGCTCCAACTCTATACTTTACTATAAGTAAATGGAGCCACAGAGTAGGGTACCAGTACAATGTAACATGGATGTAAAATAGAGATGATAAAAATGCTTTGTGAAATTTTTGTCCATTGTTATATTCTGAGGGTATGCCACCATGTGAAATCAATATTTTATTGCTTGAACCCCATTTTTTTTGCACCATAATTAATATTAAACACAGGGTACCAGTACAACATAACATGGATGTAAAATAGAGATAATGAAAATGCTTTCCAAAATCTTTGTCTATTGTTATATTCTGAAAATATGCCGCCATGTAAAAATCAATATTATTGCTTTGACCCTTTATTGCTCCATAATGAATATTAAAGGGTACCAATCACCAAAAATAATTTTGCTCTGTATGTTAGAGGTTTCTACACGTTCAAAAAGGAATTGTTACACATGAATAAAACATGAAGAATCAACCACAGTGCTGTTTATAATTTAACTCAATGTATAATCAACTGATTAAGAAACATTGACACCATCGTAGGTACATTGGGGACCTACAGAGGTATATGAAAGTATTTGAGTAGAATTCTGAATGCATACTTAGCGAGTACTACTGATATACATGTATATATTTCAACATCAGACATGGATGAGTAGGTGAATTTGCAACACTTGTAAGGAATTTTATCTGCAGAAGATGTGAACCTTTTGGTCAAGTGAATTGGAATGAGGAGCTCTCAGTTGTATAATCTTATTCTCTGTCTATTTTAGATTCAAAATGTCAATGGAGAATAATGATCAGGGCCCCGTTGCATAAAACTTACCATTAACGGTAACTTTGCCATCAACGGTAACTCTCATGGAAACCTTGATTTTGATTGGCTGTTGAGTGATGTTGCCATGGTAGTTACCATTGATAGAGTTACCATTGACGGTAAGTTTTATGCAACGGGGCCCTGGTTTTTTTTGTTGGTGTTTTTGGGGGGTACTTTTCTATGATATACATTTAGTATGACATATTTTGCTGTTAAAAGGGATAAAAGTTAGGAAATAGAGAGTAATTATTATCGGACATAACTCTGTAACCTCCTTTCGATGTCTCACAGGTTGCATGCATAAGATGAACAACACAACTGCAGTCACGTACCATCGCGCTTGTAGAATAGTATGTAGTTTGGTTGATACATTCTGCGTAAGTTGTCTTTTGCTGCTAAATATTGCTTCGAAGGGGCCATTTAGATTTATGAAAATTATGCAAATTGCCCAAAGTTGATTTTCAGCAACAAAGCTGAAATTGTTCGGTGACCACATGGGATCACAAATCAACAGAAAAACTTCAACGGAAAGAATTTTTCTAGGCTCATAAACTGTCAAGTCGACTAAACTCGGAATACTGTTAGTTTTTATTTTATGGTAGCTGGAGTAGGTAGTGTATTTGGCATGTCAATACCCAATACCATAATTTGATCATAATCTTGAAAAGAGTACACAGAATGGATTTCAATGTCATAAACCTATGCCAAGCGGGATGATCATTTCTGTAATCTCTAGTATTTTAATGCCGAAATTGAATATGTTTACATGGAACATACAGTACCATGTCCTAATGAAAACAACATAGTTTCTGACAGTATTCTATTGTTGATTCTGCTGTGTGCATAAGAAAGTTCATGACATTGTAAAAAATATATATATAAATATATTGTTTGTTCAACATTTACACAATTTTTAGATAGGATGGTTAAGTGGGTTAATATCAGATTACGTATGATCGATATGTATGTATCCATCACAAATCGTCCCATCTTGCAGGTGTATTGACTTGCGATTGATTAGGGGCTGCCTTAGTACTTTGATTCTGATCAATCGTAACCCTATGTACGATGGTTCAATGATGGAGAGGTGTGGAGGGAGGGAGAAAGAGAAAGAGCAAAAGAGAGAGAGACACACACACATATGAACAGAGATGAGAGAGAGGGAGAAAGATATGAAGGGGAAGAAAGACATGAGAGAGAGATAAAAAGATAAGAGTAAGCGAGGAAGAGGATATTTTAAATCACATTATCACCATGGTAGCTTCTTACGAATTTTATTTTGTAATGATTATGTGAAAGCCTGTCAGCCTAATGAATTGGAGTTAATTCACAAGCTGGCACAAGTCAGGTGACAGCAGAACATTTTATTTATAGTAACAATTTTCCCTGCTAAAATTCTAAATTTGATTTACAGTCTTCTATTACAACCATTGAACTTCTCACAGAATCAAACTCAGAGAATCCATGCGTATTAATTTATTCTGATAGGAGCAAGATATATATATATATATATATATATATATATATATATATATATATATATATATATATATATATATATATATATATATATATATATATATATATATATATATATATATATATATATATATATATATATATATTTATTTATTTATATAATTAAATAAGGGGATTTCCATATCTTCCTCGAATATGAGGTTCATAGCAGTTGTTTACCGTTTGGATAAATAACATAGATGAGTACATGTAAGGCCAATTCTTATCTGTTCCCGCCATAGCCTCGATTAATAATTAATGGAATTAGGTAATTATTAAATATAATGAGTGGTATAGTGGAATTCTATTCAATTAGATTTTATCCTTGTTCAAATTTATTCATTCCAGTTTGTATTCCCACCCAAAATGCCAGAAAATGTAGATAAACAAGTATGTTATACATGGACCTGGTACAATAGTGTCAATTTTGTACAATGCAATATCGTTGTTGCATGTATAGAGAAGATATTTGTATTTGCTTGTTAAATGGCCTGTAAGAAGGTTGGCGGGTACACTTGTAGATATATTATATGTCCATGTATACAAACATGCATATAGTTTTATATGCTATGCATCACTACACATGTTAATGAAAGCATTAGGGAAATATGAACATGTTGGATAAGAGCCACAGGGCATTAATCTTTGTAATACTATTGACTAATTAGATCATTTTGACTGCCTATTACATGTGGTCAAAATTACACACTTTTGATTACACAGTTACATAGTCTTTCTTCTTTTTTTTTGGGGGGGGGGGAGGGGGGCAGCATTGATTATTTTCTTGATACCCATAACACATGCGCAGGACTGAATTTTGGTCATGAGGATGGAATGAGTGAATCAGGTATTAAATAGCATTCAGCCTTGAGACAATGGTTGAGAGATTTTGATCACCACTATTTTCCAGTTATCACGACTAAGACTATCCTGTATGACCTGGAGTAAGTTGCTGGTAGAGAGAGAGAGAGAGAGAGAGAGAGAGAGAGAGAGAGAGAGAGAGAGAGGAGAGAGAGAGAGGAGAGAGAGAGAGAGGAGAGAGAGAGAGAGAGAGAGAGAGAGAGGAGAGAGAGGAGAGAGAGAGAGAGAAAGACAGAGAGAGAGATGGAGGCTTCGAGCGTGAGCTTCAAAAGCCATACTACCTGTAATCCGGTCTGTTAACAAAATTTGGGGGACAGAATTTACAAAAGCACAATTTTTTGCCTGTGAGTCCTATATATTAAAAGCATTAATTTTAGATAGGGTGCATGCCTCGAAATCAGTGAATGGAACCCTATTTAAAATGCTATTTTATGCAAAAAACACAAATTCAGTTGTTTACCTCCAAACACATAAATTAGTTCCTTCATTTTTCATATCCAGGTGAATCTGATGAAATTATCAAATTCGTTTTCCTCTATCTTAATGTTAATTTATGCATAAAACACATATTCTGTGATATACTCACAAAATAAATGTGGAAGGGCTTCAGATTCTAACACATAGGTTAGATCAATCAGTTAGAATAAAATAACATTTATACTAGTAATTGCAATAATTTTGTAATGTTTATTGCTTTTAATACTAATTTATTATAATTGATGCTTATATATGCATAATGCACATTTCCAATGATATATCAAGAAATGAATATACTTGAAAGCACTTCAAATTTGTAACATATTGATGAATAAGGTCAGATTAGTGAAATGACTATGTTAAGTATGATATTCTGAGTCTATTTCTTGACTTTTAAGACCTTTTTATTATAATTTATGCATATGAATGGATAAAACAAAATTTCAATGGTATATCACTAACCGACTATACCAGCACATCCAATCTGATACTCACTGGTAAGCATAGTCAAATAAATGAAAAGACAACGTTAACTGCAATTTTCAGAGTATATTTCTTGATTATTTATGCAAATATTAAAGAGCCGAAGCTCTTTAATACATACAATATGAATGGCATTAACACCGTACCTTGGATGAATATAATTCAATAATTTGCATAAATTTGCAAAATTTTGCATGAAGATGTGAGTTATTTTGATGGGTTCTGTGGGAAAAAATAAATCTGTAGGCACAAAAAATACATATGGAAAGTTTGGTACATTTTCAAGTACTTTGATTTTTAAACTGTCTAGGTACATAATACATGTAGTACTATAATTGGCATAATTACTATAACTTTACATGAAGATGAGATTTTATTCGATGGGTCCTGTGGGAAAAAATAAAACTTTTGCCACAACAAATACATATAGAAAGTTTGGAACATTTACAAGCCTTTTGATTTTTACTTTGTCAGTGGAATTATTTAGGGCATGTAAATAGTATAAATTAGCATAATTTTGCATAAAGATGTGGTTTGATTCGATGGTTCCTGTGGGAAAAAATGAAGCTATGGTCCTATCAAGTACATTTGCAAAGTTTGATGCTTTTGTAAACTGTCCCCAAAACTAAAAAATATGAGCTTAACAGACCTGACTACTGCAACATTATAGGGAAACTTTCAAATTTAATTGGGATAGGTTTTTCAAGAGATATCAGTCTAAACATTTATCAATTGTTAGAATTTTTGTTGATAAAGATTTTATCACTTTAGTTTCAATAACCTATACCTTGTAATTAGAGAAACTGTTGTAAATTTATTGATGCATATCAACAAAAGGATTGGCCAATATGTTCCTGAATAATTAAAGAGTATTTTCAAGTATATGTATTAAACAGAAAAAACAATTAAGGATGTAGTCCTCCAATCCTGTTTCTCTATGCATGCATCTAATGTTACCATGAAGGACTTTCTTTCCTTACAAGAATCTAAAGTGAATAGGAATTTTCTAGAAAGATGCAACCTTATCAGTGCATTGGCATTTCAATGGAAAACATCTTTTTTGACTTGCTTAATATGAGGAAGGACATATTCCCAAGGCTTCAATCCATATTCAATCCGCGAACAAGCTCTTGACGATTTTCGTGGAATGGTCATTTTTTTTCCTTCTTCCGTCTTGTGTTTCAGCCAAGCTGCTCAGCAGGGAAGAAAGGATGTAAGCTGTCTTTAATAAGGTTTTTTTATCCCTGTATTGTCTATGGCACTACCGACCTTATTCCAGGCAGGCAATGAGGATGAAGCAAATGTATTGTTTGTCCACAAAATGTACTTCAAGCAAGGCTATTAATTAACATGCCATTTGAACCAGGTGGTAGTGCTACAAAGCTTTCAACTTAATTGCATCATTCCACTTGTACTAAATTTGAATCTCAAAGAAAGCAGATAATATGTTGAGAGCCAGAAGGGCATTAACTCTGTGTTAAAGTATATGAGTTAACGCCCTTCTAGCTCCAAACAGACAATATTTTCTGCTCTCCACAAAAATGGCCAAGCATTGCAGAATGGTAGGATATAGAGCTCTCGCCTTTCAAATGGAGTCTATAATTGTTAATGGTACAAATTTCACTAATAATGAATTGGGAGGAGGTACAATATACTAGTAGTGAAAAATGCTTGAATGAATGAAAAACAAGTTAGAGTTAGTCTTTTATTATACACTTTCTTTTTATAAACATACTTCAACAATGCATTTAGTGCACTTAGAATATATTTAGCTCTACAAAATGCATTATTTCTTCTATTGTATAGCTATTCCGTTGCTCAGTATATATTGCTGATATATGATTGCATGAAGTACTTTTTATTTTTTTTAAATAAAAAACAGAAGACATAAATGCCCATAGTGCTTTTTAAATGAGTAATGAAAATTACATATTTGCTGTTGTGTAAAAACTGTGATGACTTGTTATGAGATAAACACAGCCTACACAAGATATATCTGTTATGACAATCATAAATACAATATGCTTTACTGGCGGTTGTCTTGGATATGTCACAACAATACTTGGTATATAGTCTGTTATCATGGATTCAATGAGCCTGAATGGCACCAACGGTAGTGATCCTATTCATAAAGCCATAATTATATAATTTTAGTTCTATGTAAAGTATTATTTACAATACCCAGATGACAATGACCAATGCTACTGTGAAGCCAGTAATATTTTCACAGGTGTGATTATGCATACCATAATGCTGAGAGCCAAAAAGACTTTAACTCGTATCCTTTGATATTGCGTTTATACCCTTGTGATGCCCAGCAGACGAGACAGTCTACTGGTATTTCCCCTCTTAAATGATGTGGACTGAGAAATATCTTTCTCCCTCTCTTTCTCTTTTTCTGCCTCTTTGTCATTCGATATTCCTAAATTGTCCAGTCGCGTGTACAATGTATATGTCCTGTCCCATGTGCTTGCTTTCATGTTATTGCACAAACAGTTATGTAGGCGTTGATTGAAAGAAAATAATATCTACACGCATATGTCAAAATCATTAGTTGATACGGTGTAAAATCATTTCCTGTGTGAAGGAAGTGGGGAGGAGGTGGTCACATTTTCTTACAATACTATTCTATCAAATTCAATTGCTTCCTGATATGAATTAGATATGAGTATAATAATTAGGAATTTGCATTTTTACATAATAGCTTCTACAAGCAAAACATAAGGAAGAATCATGTATTATAGAAGCTCAATAAAACACAGGTGACTTAGCTGCATCTGTGATCAAGCAATTCTTTTGTTCTTTAGTAATATGGAGAAAATAGAAATAGTATATTATTCTTTTAAACATGGGCCTGATGGTGTTGTTGAAATAAGCTGGTTTAAATGAAGTAATGAATACTAAAATTATTCATAGTAGAATATCTGCTGACAGGAGATTCCACCAAGTGTATTTAAGTTAAGCAGATTTTAGTATGAAGTCTGCCTTGAAGTCTCACATGTATTTCTGATTGAAGTTGAATGAAACTAGGGCCCATTGGCAACAGTCAGAGCACAGTTGATAACTGGTTTGACTTTTATGAACATGTAAGATATTGAAGTAATTTTGAAAGGTTTTTTTTAAACAAGACTAGATTGATTGCATTTCTGAAAAGTATGAATGATTGATGAAGTACAGTGATGGCAAATTAATTTGCAAAGTGATTGTAAATTAATGGCCTATTGTGATGCTTTTCTTTCATGAGGGAGATAAAGAGAGAGGAGGGAGGGGAGAAGGGAGGAGAGAGAGAGGGGGGGGGGGGGAGGGAGGGAGGGGGGAGAGAGAGAGGAGGGAGGGAGAAAGAGAGAGAAAGAAAGAAAGGGGGGATATACAATGTCCCTCCTAATTAATATTGATTATGATAAATTAAGCCTTGGTTTTAAGATATCAATTTTAAAAAGCATGTCTTGAGATTTGTCATGGCTTTTTTCGTATCTTGAATTGATTGTTATGAATTTTGTCTGTTCCTAAGACATTATGGCGGCAAAAGAAGACATCATCGAAAAAGGAAAAAAAATATGACAAGGGGGTCAAATCAATGGGGTTTTCAAGCTGACCCATTTTGGATTATTTCTGGCACCGTGGGTTCGGCAAATTGATTAGTTTAGTAGATGGAAGACCAAGTTTAAATTGAATGAAAGGTTCCAGTCAAATTGGATGCCTTGTGAATCGCTGTTTCCACCAGTAATAAGGACCCATCGGTTCTCTCGCCTTGGTGCTTCTCATAACCAACTGACCAAATCCGAGACATGCGAAGGACCGAAATTCAGTGATATTTTCTATTAAAAATTTGCTAGTTAATTGTGGTGTATTCCTTGTACTACTTGAGCATTTGAAGCCTCCATGTGTATGTACTTAAAGACATTTGAAGAAATTGTAAACTAGATTACAAGTATCTCATTTTATTTGACACTATGCATTGTCAAGAACATTTTATTGATGTTATTTATTTATAAAGAGCTTCATTTCAAGATGTCACAAAAAATATAAAACATTTAGAATTACAGGAAATGCAGTATTGATGGATACCAGAGTATTTGATTTTAGTTTGCGACAAGACTGTATTTGGAATGATGGGAGTCTGGGGAGTTTACACCACCTACATTAAAACAATCAAAAGATATTATTCCGTAAAAGCGATGATTAGTAGGTCGGTTACTGCTTTTGTTTCATTGCAAATAACAACAAATTCAAAGTTCTTTTTTCATGTGCACAGCAGAGATTGTAGATACCCTCAATAAAGGCAACATTTATTCACCGTTTCCGTTAACAATACAATATTCTTATTCATACTTATTGATGGAATACTAGGTCATGTAGTCAATACAACTGAATCAATAGCAGGTTTGTAAAGTATCATAATGCGTACATATTCATCAGTTGCACAATGAATAGAATATATACCAAAGGTACTTGTTTCAGGGACATATAATGAGAGCTGATTGTTCAGCATAATTCTAATCAATATTTGTTGATGAAAATTAACTTTGACAGTAATCTATGTTGGCTTGAGAATCAAGGATTCTTTATGAATTTATTGTTATGACCACATGTTATATGATAGCTATATGAAATCACTGAAGCTTAACTTAATATTGTGGGACATGTTTCATTTTTTATTAACATGCAAACCCAATTGGCTTGAACCAAAATTATTTGTGATTTTCGCCAAGTTTTAAGTTAGGTTCGCAATATAGGAGCTAAACTTTAAGTTTCGCTTGTAGTTTCAAAATTGTAAGTTGTAGGTATCTTGTAGTTTCAGACCGTATGAACGGACTTGTAGTTTGGAAACTTTAAGTTTACTTGTAGTTCTAGAACCACAAGCGAGCTCATTTTTAACACGGATACCACGAACAGCGAGGGGTCCTCATCTGAGTTTCGGACCATGTGAATGGAATAAACTTTAATGTTTGCAAGCTTGTTAAACTTCCGGGTCACGCCCTTCGCACGAATTATGAATGCAGGAACTGTATGTGTACTGTTCACACAATCAGTATCTACTTCAGGTGTTAACAACGACGATCGCTCAGCTTGTAGTTTGAGAGCAATGAGCATCTTGTTTCGGGCCCATGTGAAACTTCGTTGTGGTTAGTGGTCATTGTTTCATTATCTTAAAGTTTCACTAGCTTAAAGTTTAGAAACCACAAGTCCTGTATGAATGTACCTATTGTCAATTTATTATATTGGAATTGAAATAAATTATCCTATTAAATTCATAGGCAGCTATTCATAATAACTTCAAGACAATAGCTACGTTCGTACGGGACTTGTCGTTTCGAAACCTTTAAGTCGCGAAACTTTAAGGTAATGAAACAACTACTCACTAACAACGACGAAGGTTCACACGGGCCCAGAACAACGATGCTCATTCTTAGACTTCAAGTCTAGAGATCATCATTTAACATGAGCAGAGAGGTCTTCGTTAGCAACGAGATTGCTAAACTTCAAGTTTATTCTGTCTGCACAGTCCATAACTACGACGAGGACCCCCCCACTGTTCATGGTTTTGGTGTTTACTACAAGCTCGCTTGTGGTTCTGGAAATACCAGTAAACTTAAAGTTTCAAAACTATGAGTACGTTCATACGGTCTGAAAACTACAAGATAACTACAGGATAACTTAAAGTTTTGAAACTACAAGCGAAACTTCAAGTTTATCTCCCTTTGTGTGAACCTGATTAATGTCTTTCACAATGGAATGGCATCGCCAGTATTGAACAGCATCTTTCAAGTGATATTTACATAGATTAGCTCGAAGAGCATAAGGCCTTGGTGTGACTGCATGATGTATGATGTCTTTGAGGAACCAGAAGGAATATTGATATACGAGGGCAAAGAAATCATTCATCATTGTCTTTCATTGCAGATACGCAATTCCCTGCCTGGTTTACAGATTACAAGACACTTGTCATTGGCAGTGAAATAACCATTTTTATAGTAGTTTGTTACATAGGATTGAATACATTTCCATACACCTGAATATAGAAATTTGATCTTCGTGGATTTATATAAAGGCTAGAAATTTTTTAAAGAAGCATATATTGTTATGGACTGAATTTTGAGGGTTCAGAAGAAATTACTTTGTTTTGTAGTAGTGAGTGCATTTGAATATGAGTTTGATTTCCCATGTTTTTATCAAAGGAAACTGTTGCAAGGGCAGGCAATTTAAAAAGCTGAATAATGGAGATTTAGTAGAAATAAGGCACACATATCAGTACTAGAGTCTTTTTTTTATCAATTCGAACTAACTGGTAGAATTAGTTTCAGGGCAAGCATTAAAAGTGTTTGCCCATGCTTTCAATTTAGTTGCTAGAGGACTGGAGGACTCAGTAGGTTATTACGCTATACAAGTTGCCTAATAAAGAAAGTGACTTCTCATGAATAGCATATATACCTTCCATCATAAACTGATACATTTAAAGAATCACTGCTGTACCAGTGGCGGATTTAAGGGAGAAACAACTGGCTGTGCCCCCCCCCCCCCCACCTTCGAAACCCAGTTGGCATACTTTTAGCACACAACTCCAAAAATTGCCCCCCTAATAATGGTATTATTTTTCAGAATTATGCCCCTCTATTTACAAACAAATTCCAGGATCTCCCCCTGTACATCTCTGCCATGGTGGTCATACATACATGGATATATTTATGTATACAAGAATAGATGTACCCCACTAAAATATGAGTAGGCCCAAAATGTCATCTTGCCGCTTTTATGGACAGAGTATCAGCTTTTTCTTCTTCATCTTCATCTTTCGGGCGGACGAAGTCGTAGAGAGTCACTCATGACGCAGGCCAATTTAGGACCCTGTGCCTAATAGAATAAAAGCCGATACTTGTCATGCCAGATGAAACTATAGCTGGAAAAACAGCGGCGGCTCAGTAGGTTGTTTGTTTTTATTGGGATATTGGCCTTATTGGGGACATGCGTGTAGTCATTGATCAGATGGGTTGAAAAATTCATGAAGTACGACTGACAAACGTTAGAAGTAGGGAAATGTATCATTGAATATAACATGTAATAAATCACTCTCTTGCCTTGGAACTCGTCATATTCCATGAATGCTGGGAAGCATTCCTAGAGAGGTTTCTAAATTTCTGTAAAATAAAGGAAAAGTCATCTTTTGTATTTGTACTATCATTAATTTTGCTGAGAGGCAGTAAAATGCACTCCTGACCTTCAGTGTACAATATTTTGATTGTCAAGTAGTGCTCACAATCAAGGACCTTCTGTATGATATGACTGTGTTTTGGTGATCATGTTTCCGTGAACAAGGATATATAAATGGAAGTGAAAAATGAGATTTTTTGCTGAAATGTTGCTGGCAGAGTTTGTGAATCCAGATTCAGACCTTACAGTATTGACTGATTGATCAATGTCATTCATTACCTGTCCCTTGCACTCTCTTTTCCTATTCCAAACTCAGATTACTACCGAGAAATGAAACAAATATATTCTTTCATATTGTGTTTTAATACTTTTGCAGGTACACTTGTATTGTCAAAGAGCAAACCAAAAACCCTTTTATATTGAAAATAGAGAAGGATAGTGCCTCAAGGACGGAGTCGACTTACAAGTGTATTTGTACTGTACACTGCATATATAGTTACAGGATGGACTAGCTCTGCTGTCTGTGCTTTAGAAAAAAAAAATGGGACAGGTCTTCTACTCTTGACTACAATTATATCATCTGTTTGGAGCCAGAAGGGCATTAAATCCTATACTTTAACACAGAGTTAACGCCCTTCTGGCTTTCAACAGACGATATGTTAGGCTGGGCTGGGGTAGTAATCCAAAAGAACACTGATAAATATGTGATATATGCAATACAAGAACTGAATATTATTATGATAATTATTATTATTATTATGCATTAGAATGTATGAAACAGAATGGTTCTTCCTACACAAGCTTTTTTATGAAGAAGGTCCCTATTCTTAAAATGTTTTTGGTTGTGCTGTAATATAACAGTTATTGTAAATGTAATGTTGATGGCTGGGTTAGGAGTCTACAGTGGGCTGTTTGTCTCCTGGGCCCCCATTTCTTAAAACTTGTTATCAATAACAAGTTCCAATAATTGTTATAAGCTACTGAAATCCTTCAATCTGATTGGCTGAGAGCAGATTTGTCGTAGAAACGGGACAGTTGTTTTGATAACAGGTTTTATGAAACAGGGCCTTTGCTGTCACCTCGGTCTCATGGGCTAGAATCGGCATTGAATAGTTCTTCCCATTTATGCTTCTTTGTGAAGAGGGTTCATATTCTACAGAGCTATTTGGTCGTGCTTTAGGTTATCGTAATATAGATGGATGAGTTTGTAAAAGGATATTTGATTAGATTAGGTATGCATACTCCTTTTTCTATTGCCATTGACTCTAACATACTGGTGAGGGGAGAGGGTACATAGGAGATGGAGGAAGGGAGCTCCGCAGAGGCAAGAAAGGAGAGACATGCCAAGAGACCGAGATGAATGAAAAGAAAAAGAGTAAGAAGGTTCGTTAGGAACAAGTAGCTTTAGACAAAAACAATACAAAGCAAAGAAGAGCTAGGAAGAGGGGGAGAGAAAGCACGAGAGAACAGAGATGAGTTGGAAAGTAAGCGAGGGTGCAAGTCAACATCTACGCATTGACATTTGACTGTGCTAATGTCTCTCTAGTGTCATGTAACAATACTGTCTAGTGCTGTGTAACTAGAGAGGCTGTAACATGAATGCCAGGTGCACAGTACGGAGACGACGTCGTGAAGCTGTGGCCCAAAGAAAGTGCATGCCGTTGCATAGGCTTTTCACACATAGGGGAATTGTCACAGAAGACAATTTCCCATAAAGAAATAATTAGCCATGTAGAGAAAGGGGCATATATATATATATATATATATATATATATATGTATATATATATATATATATATATATATATATATATATATATATGTATATATATATATATATATATATATATGTATATGTATATATATATATATATATATATATACCAGTGTTTATATATTGTCCTATAAATAAACGTCACAGAGAGAAACTCATTTGCGAGAGAAGTGCACAGGTGTGTACAATTCTCTTACTATATATGCTCTCACACAATGAGTCGACCTTGATTCTTTATCAAGTTTTTGTTTTTAACAAAAGCACAGCTCTTTGTTTTGCTGTATGATGATTTGCTTCATGATGTTCACACTCAAAAAAAATTATATCACTTATTCTACAGCTACGAGTTTTGTACAAAACATCACATACTTATCCTCTTCTGAATGGGGGGGGGGGTAATCCCATGATAAGAAAATAGAAGTTGTATGCTTTTAGTCATCGCAATGAAAAAAAATAAAGGATTTAGATTTTTTTTAATTTCATCACATTTCAGAAAGGCAGTATTAAACCAAATTCAAATTATGCTGTTTTTCCCTCAATGTATTCAGAATAAAAGGATCTGCTGTTTTTAGTTCATCTTAGAAATCATTAATCAACCAGTTTAACTCATACAAAGGTCCTCAATAAATTCAAATCAGCTTTTGTCCTCTCTAATGATCTTGTGTAATATAATTTGTATTTCATTTTTAGATCAATATAGAATTAGTACACTTTTATTAGTACACTTAAAATTTATATTTTAACTCAGTGTTATCTCGGTGTTGATTCAGTTATAAAATTAAATAATATACTGCACTAGCTTGCTTCTTACAGTAGACAATGTTTCCAGTACAGTAACATAGTCATCTAATGTCTGAGAACTGTGTCACTACATTTGAGTGATTGCCCTTTTGGAGCACATCAGGGGGTATAATTTGCCCCCTGGTATCAGCTAGGATCATCAATGAATCTATGGTGGGAGGAGGGTGTGATTTACACATTAGTTACGAGTTCTCCATTGAGACTTGCAGTCACATTCCTGTGTCTCGGTGTCAATTTTATGTGTATATTTGTGAAACTGAAATCATGTGTAAGTGGTTTTAAAAAACAAAAAATTTTCTATTCACAGTATTTTCACATCTTCCCAAGATAAAGATGTTGAATTCTCAGAAAGCAAGTTTAATTCCTCATTTTTGTTGGTGGGGAAAATGTTCTTGAATGATTTCATAGAGATAACAGAAAGAAACAAAAGTTGGTGGTCATAACCAATGATTTTTTCATTTTTGCAAGAAATGGATGGACAATACTTGCAATGTCATATGGAACAAAAAAATAGTCTCGTCTTTCCTCATACACTATCGACCCATAGAAATCCAAAAAATAGGGGGTGCTGATTAATTTTATTAATTTTTTGATATTTTAAATAAATTGTATTCATCATTATCATTTATAATATTCAAATTTCTTTAGATTGAATGCATCACATTTACAGGCAATCCTCATTATCGTGGATAATGCCTCCAGTTTTGATCATATTTCATCTCTAGCTGCCGTCAATGCAACCCGAAGAAATTCCTGATTTAAGGGTTGGCCGTCCATCGGGCGATTTAGGATGAGCCGAGTTACCTTTTGCATGCATTGATTTAGGGTTATAGTTTTTGATGACGTAGATAAGAACATTAAATCAATTGCCGTCAAGTAGCACTGCCTTCAGGGTTGCCTGAAGTGATTGTCTATATGTTGGAAATATGTCTGCATGTATTTCCTTGGATCGCCTGTCGTCAGAGAGAAAAAATCATATATTTATAGATTCCTTTTATGGTTGGATGAAATGAGAAGGCTACACAAACTTTTACACTGCACATAACACATACCATTGAGGCGTCATGTAAATAATATTTTTTTTTGGGGGGGGTGGTGGGCTGCAGTCAATTTCAATGCATTCCTGATATATTCAAAACTCCTTAATGATTTGGTTAAATAGTAATGCTGTTCTGTTATTGTGTACTTTTAAGGTAATGTGTAAATGGCAAGGCACTATGATGAAGAATTAATCCAAAATATTTGTTTCCAAAATAGAAAAGAAAAGAGCAAATGAATTCTCTGGGCTTTTAAAAAAGTATAAGTTGTAGGTAATTGTTGTCATTATAGTCGAAGTGCATTTGCCAAGCGATCATATGCAGCAAGAAATGAATAAAATGAAAGACTTAAGTATCCCTTTAACCACACAAAAAGATGATCATTACCTTGAAAACATGTTTTATCAGACATTGTAATTTAGGTATCTGCACAGGGCAACTATTTTTTTCCCGGTATATGTTGTGAAATACGTCTGTTGTGTCGATGTCTTACTATGTTTCTTTGTATAATTTTCCACTTATTTTGTATGCAATTATTTATGATTTATTTTTTCTCTTTCCTGTTGGGTTTTTTTTTATACCCGATCATGTTGTTTGAAAAAATCCCATGCTAGATTTCCTTGGTATTTTTGATGGACAAATAAAATTGAATTGAATTGAATTGAGTTGAATTTTTAATAAGTAAATATGGAATAATGCAATAGTGATGCTAATAATTCAGACTATAATACCTTTTTACATAACGCTGCAAGATGTCATCCCTGTGTCCGCATTGATGTAGTGAAAATGTTACCATTTATAAAGCAGTGGTAGTGTTCGACATTAACATAGTGTTTTGGAATTCGTAGAATATGTTTTTAATCTCTTTTGAATTGTTCCTTTAATTTTGAGGATTTCAGATGAAGAGGGAGCTTATTCCAATGTTACATACATGTAGTACCTTCAAAATTCTGATAGCTCACTCCTTCTATTTATTCCCTGCACAGTTGTGGGGGATATAAAGGTAGCTTGCTATTTATCTAACCCACATCCACTACATATGACATTTCAAATATGTGTCCATGCCTCCTTTCATGATAGGTGAATGGTTTATGCGTCGTGGTCTAAGAGGAAAAAGGATGTTAGGCCAGTATAGTGGTGTGTACTGAAGAGCCTTCTGCCCTTAAAATCGATGTTCATGTCATAAATGGGGATTACGTGGCACGTATGCATGAAAAACGTCTTGGTGTAATGTGTCAACTGGTGGGCCTGTTTGCTAGTGTGGAGTTACAACCTTGTGCTTCTCAATTGTCAAAATGCTTGGAGACTGGGAGCAATTAATGTCATGTGTAAAATACATGAATACATGAAACTGTCTCATCAAATTTAGATTGCTGTAAATTAGATTCTACCTGTTTGGATAAACAGGAAAGAAATGCAGCAAAGTGAATAAGGGACAGAGGGAGAAAAGAGAGACAGAGAGTAGAGAAGAGAAAGACTACCTTTTGATTTTATGTGACATTATTTCTTTTTAAAAGCCATTGAAGAGAACATTGTTTTTGTAATAAAGACCCTAATGTCCTTTTAGTATGTGATTGAAGTGTAAAGAAACTGCCACTCAGTCTTTTTTTTTTTTTTTTTTTTAGCAGTAAAACTCATTTTGTTTTAGCCAGAATGGCCAGTTCCAAAGAGAGAGCCTTGCTTCTAACAAATATTATTTCCTGTCCATCCCCTAACATTGTTTGAGTTGTTCAAATCCCAAGCCAATTTCAATGAATATCTCACTATTTGGCCTTCTTGATCAATGTATTATTTACTGCTCAATTTGATGGGGTACAGCCTCGGGATGGAACTCATGTCGGAAGAAAGCCGCAGGTTTCAGACCCTGTGGCGATTGGCTATCCAACATTTGCTCTGGTGACATTTTCTCTGCGTTCTATTTTAACCAAATGAAAGGATTAGCACCTGGGTTTGGTGATTCTACATTTCATCGGCTGCCTGCAATAAGGCCATTCATTATAGCCACATACTGTCAATGGCAGTAATGGCCTTTCTGCGGGGAAGTGACGATTAGCTTCATGCTTTATTTCATAAAAGATATAGGGTACGGGCTGGTGTTGCCATTGAATTTGAGGTTTGGATAAGGATTAGGGGTTAGTGTTAGGGTTAGGTTAGGTATAGTGTCAAGTGCAGGGCTGAAGTTGGGAATTTGGTTAGTGTTCACACCTAAAGCCCAGGAAAACATGATCAATAATTTTTGCTAGGATATGAAAGGTTTGTGTCAGAGAGACTATCTCCTTTGAGGGCAAATATCCCTGGTTTGGTTTGCCGTGACGACATTCCTTCAGTATCAATCATCAAGACACTGCTTTTCCCAATGACGTAGCTTTTGAGATGGGATGCAGGTTGTCATAGCAACCCCTCCAGTCCAATACCCAGTAGCCCGGCATTAACCTGTTCATCACCAACCCCCCCCCCCACCAAATCATCCATGACCAAGAGAAGAGAAATTTGCCAGAGGAAATATGAGTGGGCAGTGGCGTAGCCCACTTGTAAGGAAAGCACGGGGAAAGGCAAGATGGACATTAAGTTTGAAGGTTCTGCAGGACATACTCTGGTAATAATTGCTCTGTGGTTAATATCCTACACTAACTGAATTCCTCACTTCAACCCTGGACAAAACCTAATCCTAACCCTAACCCTAACCCTAACCCTAACCCTAACTCTAACTTAAAACCCATTAGTGGAAGGCAAGTTGGCCTTTTTAGTTTGAAGGTTGTGCAGCACATACACTGGTCATAATTGCTCTGTGGTTGATATCCTACACTAACTGAATTCCTCACTTCAACCCTGGACAAAACCTAACCCTAACCCTAACTCTAACTTAAAATTAAAACCTGTTAGTTACCTTAACCTTAACCTTAACCCTAACCCTGTATGTTTGCTTAAATTGTGCCTGGAGCAGTTTAACCAGATCACCAGTTTGAAATTTCATTGCATTTTTAATAGAAATATTAATTTCACCCAAAGTCCATACCTTTGTTCACTATTATAGTCATTTTTTTGTAATATTTTTAAATCTGTAAATGCTTAGCCATTAGGATTAATTTAAGATATCACTACACCCTAATAGCTTGGTTTACCTGGTATGTTTATTAAGAGAACTGTTCTTGTTACAAGTGTATCACGATACCACATGAAATTGTTTGTTGAAAGCCAGAAGGGCATTAACTCTGTGTTAAAGTGTATGAGTTATTTAAGGCCCTTCTGGCTCTCAGCAGTATATCAAGCTCATAATAATTCTAATATAATGTTGTCACATTTGGTGCAGTGTCTCAGAAGACTTTAGATGCATTCGAATTGAAAATGTTACCTTAGAGTGATGCCAGGCTTCCATTTTTTGACAGTGTCATCTACTGGACTTCAACATATGTATGTTTCTTACAATAAAAGCATTAACATAATTCAAGCTCTCATCAGGGAATTGTTATCTTTCTGAGAACTTTTCCGCCATGAAGATGTTATTTTTAGAGCTTTCACAGAAAAACCCAGAGACCCAACCTCTCATCTTGTTCTACAATACTGGTTTACAACTGTCATGGAGATGGGAACGATCTTCTCTCCGAGATCCTGATGACGCTCGAGCCTTAATCATTACCATGGCAACCCGGTATATCCGAAAATGTGTTTTTTATTGTGTGTGCATTGGGTATTCATTGTGAGATCCTGCTCCTAAATGAGAAGGGACATAAGATGGAATGAAGAAAATTCAATTGAAATGTCAAAATGCTTTTATTTAATCACAAGACGGCAATACCTTGCTCAATTTGTCCGGCCGAAATCACATACCAAAAAAACATGGGTTGAACGGAAATGGGAAAAATATGGCAAAATCCAAAGCAGAGTACATGCATTAATTTAGCCTCGAGATGCGTTGAGAGGGCATTATCACTGGAGCTTGTCTTGCCAGGGAGAATATAATACCTCTAATCCAAGATGACGTTCACTTTAATGTTGTGAAAAGAAATACCTCCCTCTATCTCATGCACAATGTACTCTGGCCCAATGCTGGCCCCACAATGCACCAGTGATGATGTCATATCCTCCTGATACGTTTTATGTTTTCTTGGGTTTTACTGTGTTATCATTTAACAGGATAATCAACAACTAAATTGAGAGTTTAGTTACCCCTCTGCACAGTGTGAGATTCCTTTAAAATGGAAAAATGTTTATCTAATTTATTCTGAATTATTTCAGTTATTTTATCACAATATGTGTGCATGCTTATTCCTAGAATGCTTTGTGGGTATTTTCTTCCAAACGTGTGCTTTGCGTTTCAATAGCAGAATTAACCAATGCTTTGTTTTACCAGTGCTTTGTGTTGAAGCTATTTGCCTTATCCGATTTTTATTGTTAAAACTATTTTCCTTATTTCATTTTTCTTTTGTTAAAACTATTTGCTTTATTCTACTTTTCTTCCAATTATTTCACTCCAAAACATGTTGCTGCTTTTTTCCTCTGTAATTTCTTTTGCACTTTATCAATGAACAATGTTAAATCCTGATCTTCTCTGCATGTTTATATGTTCAGTCACTGTAGCTTGTACATGATATGTTTGTCTGGGTTGTTTTGTACTTATCAAAGAAACTATACCTACTAATCACTTTACATGGCCATTTTATACTTGCATTATTCCTCATATATTTAGCTCATCACTCATATCAGTATGGAAGTCGCCAGAGTGTACAATCAGTGTAAAATTTATGGACGCATGCATGACCTTTTAGTTATTAATTTTTAATATGTTGTTTAAGTGCTTTATAAGTACACGTAGTGTCGTTAGAACCGCCATCATTTTTATGCTTGCTCTTTATTTATGCCTGCATTGAAGAGAAAAGAGAGGTTTTCATTGAATAATTTTGCACTTGTAATCGTCCACTTTGGAATTATCAATGAATTATTACTGCTAAGAGCCAGACGGGCTTTCATATATGTCTGTTGAGAGCCAGAAGGGTGTTAACTCTGTTAAAGTATATGAGTTAACGCCCTTTTGGCTCCAAACAGACGATACATTTTATAAAATATAGTTGATACCCTTCTGGTTCTCAACAGATCCCATTCAGAATTACAGTAACTATCATGTGTTCAGAGGCATAGGGGCATTTATCCCTTGATATTGAGTTAACACCATTTTGGCTCTTGCAGACAATAATGTAAAGAGATTTTAATCTATTAGACATAGGAATTACATATACCTCACATTTCCCTGAAATTTAGATTTCTGCAGCTATATCTTTTGTAAATCCTGCTCTCTGGATACATGATCAGCTCTTGTGCACTTACTTTATTTCGCTTTAATTCAGTGAAACTAGCTATGCTGAAAAATAGATATTATTATGAATACCAAATCAAATAGATTTTGTGATACCATTCTGAAAATTAAAACCAGTACTTTGGAGGAATTTTTAAGCAATTTATATGAACATTTTGCTATTTCTAAAAATTTCGTTTTTCTGCAATTGTTTTTCTGCAATAACCGTTGAGCTCTGAGAGTTATCTGTAGACACATTCAAAAGATTTGTTAAGTTAATTCCCAGGTCAGTGCTGGAAAACCAAATATTTGTAATTTTGATATATTGGTAAAAAAAACCCCAAAGAATCTGTACTTCTTTTAAATTCACATGAAATAATTAAAGATGATGAACATAAAATTGCACATTACCAATTTTTTAAAACCTAATTTTGTTGCTCCACCTGTAGGCCTTGTTTTTTTTGTTCGGAATCAAGACTTTTTAATGTATTTTATATTTTCTTCTCAGACAGTTTTTGTGACAATTTTGAAGACATGTCTTAATAATTTCTGTATTTTTCAATTTTTTTATTTAGACCTATAGAGAGATGCTTCAGTTTATCAGAAGATCATATCTTCCAGGTGGATCTTGCCTTCAACATATTCTTTCTCCTCTACTTTATTCTGAGGGTAAGTTTTTTTTCTTCTTTTCTTTCTCAATGTCTATGACAATGTCATTGGTTGATATATAGACAATCAAATTCAAGGTCAAATTAGTTTCTTGCAATTTCTGCAGAGTAAATAGGTACATGTATGTCATTTTTTCAATTTGATATGAACATAATCCTTCTGAACTTTATCCTGAGGGTATTGGCTCATCCAGACATGCCGCAGTAAACCGCTTTAAAAAATAGCAGGGTTTTTAAGTGTAGTGCTCTTCATATTTCTCTATCTTATTACACATAAATTAAATACATGTATTAAATACGTGTAGGACCTGTGTTCCGTCATGCATCCCCACTTGCCATTCATTCAATACACAAAAAAAACGCCTCATTTTTTTTTTTTTTGTGCAGCTGTTTACTGTGGCATTTGTGAACAAGCCTTTACGTTCTTCCTTTTATTTCTCATTTTTATTGAAAATAACAATGATTAACATGGACATTGACAATTCTTGGTCAAGTTTTATTTGGCTATTTTCTTTAAAATAGAAGATTAAATGTGTATAGGCATGTCTGTGCATTCAGATAACATTTTTTATTTTCTACGTTGTTCCGAGGGTAAGATGGGGAATGTGGTATAAGGATTAAAGAGGAAACTCAAGATGTACTTACCAGAAGTCATAAATGATTCTATTAGTACATGTAGGCCTACATGATGATGAGCAGTCACCTAATGGGCTCTCATACAATTAAGAAAAGGCATTCTCTTTGCAGGTACCTAACATGGGCCTCCACACCTAGGGTCTTGTAACAAATATAGAAGGTCATTCTGGAATTCCTCCTTCATATTTGCTTGAAATGGATCACTGGCGATAACATTTCCTATAATCTCATTTACCACTCTGGAGCTGCCTGCATAGAGAGGAGAGAGAGAGGAAGAGAGAGAAAGATGGAAAAAAAGGGGAAGAGATATATATCGTCGCTGGTTTCACGAACCGACATACACACATAGGCTTAAATACAGGAGATACGTCGGTTCGCGAAACCAGCGACTATATTTATATATATGGGGAGGAAAAGAGAAAGAGAGAGATGAGGCAGAAATATGGATTGAGAAAGGGGGGGGGGGGGTGGAGGTATACATGTATACCCCACTCGCATGTTAACAGAGACAAAAAATGGAAACAAAATCCATATATCTCATGTTAACATAAAAGTCAGCATTTGCAATGTGGAAAAGAGCAAGCACTGAAATTATGTTTTAATGTTTCAATGTTTTAATTTCAATTCTTAGTTAATTGTTTTGGCTCATTTTATTGCAACTCTACTTTTCTTTTCTGAATACATCATCGTCAATGTTTACAACCTCATGCATTTCAACTGTAATCTGCATATTCCTCAACTTCCTAATGCAATTTTAGCAATTATTGTCCAGACAATAATTTATTATTTCAACACATAGGATATATTAAAAATAATATACAAGCACTAATATCAATTTTTGAGGAGCAGTGACAATGTTTCATTGAGATCATTCTTTAATGGTTATGGTGACAGAAAACCCTGAATTAGTTTCATTGAAGGTCATACAGTTTTTGGAAATACAGAGCATTAGACAAGCGCATTCATACCTTCATTATTATTTAAATTATTATTTATATGATATCATATTTATTATTATAAAAACATTCTTTCATGCCCATTATTCTTTGAGGATTAAAGGGCAATCCAACCTTGGTAATAAGATGATTTGTATGAAAGCAGAAAAATAAGAAAAACAGGATGGTGAAAGTTTGAAAGAAATCGGACAAGGACTAAGAAAGTTATGGATGTTTGAAAAATGAGATCACTACATCTATGCGAATCTCAAATTGGCAATTTGGTGAGTCAATTGTAATTTTATGGACAACTCTCCCGTTTGTCGTACACAAAAATATCATTAATTTGCAGTTTTCTTCGAGGCGCTTTTACCCTCGGGGCAGTACTCAAAATATATTGGAGATAAAATATTGTTATAGGTCCTCATGAACGAAAAGATCCTACTGAGTAATGCATTTTGAAAAAAGTGACATTTTAGTCATTTTGTGTGTTGGAGCGAATGGGGGAGTTGTCCACAGCTACATCACAGTGACGTTACCTATTCGGCCAATTTGAAAGTCCCATATGTATAGTGATTACAACTTTCAAAAATTCATAACTTTCTTATTGCTTGTTCGATTTCGTTCAAACTTTCACCAATCTGCTTCTCTGATTTTTCCTCTTTCTTTCAAAGCAACTCGCTATTAAGGTTGGATTTCCCTTTAACAGAATACCATCCCATTTGTATCAAAGGTTACCTGCTTTGGTATTCTGTTAAAGAATGGTATATATATATATATATATATATATATATATATATATATGTATATATATATATATATATATATATATATATGTATATATGTATATATATATATATATATATATATATGTATATATATATATATATATATATATGTATATATGTATATATATATATATATATGTGTGTATATATGTATATATATATATATATATATATATATATGTATATATATATATATATATATGTATATATATATATATATATATATATATGTATATATATATATATATATATATATGTATATATATGTATATATATATATATGTATATATATATATATATATATATATATATATATATATATATATATATATATATATATATATATAAAACCAGTATAACTTAGCACTTTATCATTTCCAAATACCCTGCTATCCCATCCAAATAGAAATGCACCTCCATCTTAAGCCAGACAGTGCCTCCTATAGTGGATGATGGAAATATCCAATTGAGGGAATTATCTTCCCTGGCATTTAGAGTGCCATATCATCTCTTGAGAGCTAAAAGGACCTTAGATAATACCTCTTCTAACACGGCATTAAAGCTCTTCTAGCTCTCAATGGACAATATACTCCTATTATTGAATCTATACTATAAAGAGGATATTATCTGTTGAGAGCCAGAAGGGCGTTGAGTCTTCAAAAGATATGTGATAGCGACCTTCTGGCTTTCAACAGACAATATTTGTGGTACATCTTTAGAGTATGAGATTTGCAGCACCTTCTATCCATACAAATATCATGCCGAGGTGGCCTGGTATTTAATACATAAATGGAGGTTGTTTTGACAGCACTATGAAGGCAGTGAATTGAAAAGAATTGTTTTGAATACAAAACAGTGTGGATTTATGGTTGACATTTTGTAAGATGGTCCACATGCAGAGCACTGGAATTGTTTTCCAGAAGCCTTTGAAATGTATCCAGTTATTAAAATGTATTGATACACTGAAATTTAAACGTAAGTCCTAAAGTGTGCTAATTTTTGATACATCAGTGAAAATATCCAGATCCAGTTGACATTGCAAATTGAAATTATTTCTTTTTTTTCAAATAATTTCTTCTTTTTTTCTTTGTTTTTTGTTTGTTTGTTTGTTTGTTGTTGTTGTTGTTGTTGTTGTTGTTGTTTTTTTTTTTTTGGGGGGGGGTAGTTTTTGTGCTTTGATTTTGCAAATATTTTGTACAGTACAGTTGCAATGGAGCCACTCCTAAAACTGAATTGCATGATGTTTGTAAGACATGTATATATAATGTGGTGTTATTAGGCATTTATTTCTAGTTAAGATGCTACATTCAATATTCAATATGATTTACACATAGGTCAAAATTAGTTGATCAAAATTGCATGAAAATGTAATCAATTTGAGTGAAAATACTGAGAAACAGCTGCATACTAGCACCTATGTTTACTGTGTGTTTTTTTTTTATGCACACTCAACATTGAGATACATTTTAACACCAATTTGCACTGGTGACATATGACTATGCAGGTCTATTAAGTAATGCATTTCTTGCATTTTTTTTTGCAGTTTGTAGCTGCTCAGGACAAATTCTGGTTCTGGCTTTCACTGAACTCAGTTGTGGATTTCTTCACCATTCCTCCAATATTTGTATCCATATATATGGCCAGAACATGGCTTGGTAAGTTCTGTTCTCTTTTAATATGTTTACATAATGCTTGAATACCTTTTATTTTTCATCTTATTTTTTGCATTTGTCTATTCAGCCTTGGACAATTACACAATACTTTGTACGATAGCTCAAAAAACTGTCTGCTATTAAAGTAAGTATCTCCTTTTTCCGCTATGAACATCATGTAAAGAAATATTATTTAGCGAAATGGAAGTTTTGGCATTTAAAAAACATTAGAACTTGATAAAGAATCAGAGAGAACCCCTTGTGTGAATGTAGCATTTATGAGTTTCTTAACCCTTTGCCTTTCGGGGCCCGGTGGATCTTGTATTAAGCCTATGGCAATCAGAGAATTCAGTAGTCACCTCAGGGTTTCATTCAATGTTCATTCATTGGAAAATGGCACTGAAGAGAGACATACGGAAGCTTTTCATCTTGCACTCATCAGAGTATACCGCAAGAATGAATAGAAAGCTGAAATCGAACAATATAACTGGAAACTAAAGGAACAAAGCACGTGAAATATTAAACGGGTTTTGATTTCGTGGGGATGCTCGTATTATTTTAGCTCCCTTTATTACAAAAAAACGGCTGGCAATAAGCCTAATTTCCCATTATTTTCAGGCAGCAAATCAAAACCCGTTTAATATTTCGCCGCTTTGTTCCTTTAGTTTCCGGTTATATTGTTCGATTTTGGTTTTCTGTTCATTCTTGCTGTATACTCTGATGAGTGCAAGACGAAAAGCTTCAGTATGTCTCTCTTCAACGCCATTTTCCGATTCTGTAGTACCAAACATCTTTTCAGATGTTCATTTATATGAAATATATCTGGTATATATGCCCCCTAATATGTTGTAGGGTAATTGTATGTGTTTCTATTAACTTTCCTATCATGTTGATAGCCCATCTATCTCTCCTCCACTCTCCCACTTGTACCTCTACCTAAGATGGAAGAAATTATTCCTAGAGTTTGCCCAGCTGATCAGGTGTCCATGTAGTATACACCTGGGACTTGAGCAGAAATTAGGGTATGAAAGATCACCCTCGTCATACAGATACTGCTCTACACTACGCATGAATGGTATTGGCAGTGGAGGCCATCGAGGGTTTCTTGCTTCTTCTCCCCATATTTTTCTTCATTTTACATCAATAGTTGTGTAAAAAAATATATCATATTATAGCACTGTGGTTTTTACAATCCATGTCGTAAACCTTGTCTATTATTTATTCATATATTTCTTCTCTGTGAATTTTTTTTGCTGTTTAAAAATATGCAGCATATGAGTAGGGACAGATTAAGACAGAAAGAGAGAGGGGGAGAGAGGGAGAGAGAGGGGGAGAGAGAGAGAGAGAGAGAGAGGTGGGAAGAGGAAGAGAGAAATAGAGAGGGAGAGAGAGGGAGAGAGAGAGAGGGAGAGAGAGGGAGAGAGGGAGAGAGAGAGAGGTGGGAAGAGGAAGAGAGAAATAGAGAGGGAGATAGAGAGGGAGAGAGAGGGAGAGAGAGGGAGAGAGAGAGAGAGAGGTGGGAAGAGGAAGAGAGAAATAGAGAGGGAGATAGAGAGGGAGAGAGAGGGAGAGAGAGAGAGAGGTGGGAAGAGGAAGAGAGAAATAGAGAGGGAGATAGAGAGGGAGAGAGAGGGAGAGAGAGAGAGAGGTGGGAAGAGGAAGAGAGAAATAGAGAGGGAGATAGAGGGAGAGAGAGGGAGAGAGAGAGGTGGGAAGAGGAAGAGAGAAATAGATAGAAAACAATGGACAAAGTTAGTGGGAGAGTTTGAAAACAAGAGAGGGTTAGGGAAAGGTAGAGAAAGAGAAAAAATGTTAAAGAAAGAGAGAAAGAGAGAGAGAGAGAGAAGAGGAGAAGGGGAAATTAACTGATAAAAAGAAAGAAATACAGACAGAAGAACCGTGATCCAGAGATATGAGAGTTAGAGATAGAGAGAGAGAGAGAGGGGGGGGGGGGAGAGAAAAAAATTGGCTATCAGTCATGCCCTTAATGATGATGTTTTATGAGATAGAATGAGCTATTAATCACCTCTGCAGCACTCAATTAGGTATAAATGATACTTGTGTTATGTCTATAGCTATGATCATTAAAGAGATCCTCCAGAGTGATACCATAAGGCCATATGACACACTGTACTGTTAGAGCTAGAAGGACATTCAGCATGTGGTGGGTGAAATGAGTTTAAAATGCACATCTAGCTCTCGGCACAAGATAAGCTCTATGGCAATGGAATATGATAGCCCTGTACCTTCCAACCGTTTGATTAATCTTGGAGTGGGGGGGGGGGGGGGGTGTAAAATGGCAAGGTCATATGGCAGTCTTTCCTCTTAATGCTTTGTACTCTTCATCAAAGTAATATTAATTCTTTGTCATGACATTTAGTTAGCACAATATCTTCAATTTGAACAAACTTAAAAGAATATTTGTAAATCAGGCATTAATAAATACTGAGAAATTCATTTAAAGCAGCATGACAGCTAGCCATCTTTCTAAACCTGCGCGTTCATGACATTTCTATAAATGTCTCCATCCCAATCAAAGTTTGTGCAGTGTATATTGAATGTGCATAAAACAAATGGTGCCAGGGGTACGTATGTATGCAGGGCTTCATTAATGAATAGTGCAGAGTGCCTTAATGAATTGCAAGTGACGTGGAGAATATCCCTAAATCTACCCTTGACGGTTCAAGCGAGGGCTTTGGTCCGCATCTTGATGAAGCCGGAGGCAGATCACGTAGCCGAGGGTGAATGTACTCTGAATACAAAAACAGATTAAGGGAAGAAAGAGAAATTCTTAGAAGAAAAATGAATGTCACAAACTGTTGGATTTCACTGTAATCAATGTTTCTAAAAGTTAAAGGGTTAAAACAAAATTGTGTGCCCACAATTATGCTCTGTTCTGAAATCTGAAGTATCTGTTATCCAGAGTAGATGTGAAATGCCATCAGCTGAGAGCGAGAAGGTAGTAAATGCCATCAATTAATGTCCTACTGGCTCTATACATATTGTGTTACATTTCATATATTTATCCTATTTTGCCCTAATTAGAATGTGCATCCCAAACTTTTTTGAAAGCCTTTGCTGAAATGTTAGCTAAACTTGGGTCAATGAAGCATATTAAGTTGTACATTTCCTCCATGTGTTTCCCCATTTCCGTCCCTCCTTCCCCTCCCCTTCTCTCTCTCCTCTCTCTCTCTCTCTCTCTCTCTCTCTCTCTCTCTCTCTCTCTCTGTTTCTGTCTCACATTCCCTCTCTCATACCTTCCCTTTCCTCTTTCTCTCTCATGCTCTTCAATTTCTGTCCTCTTTCTAATTATCCCATTTTCCCTCTCATTGCACCTTCCTCTTTCTATCTCTCCTTATCTTTATCTCTTGTATCTATTTCTATATTCCTTAATCGGTTCTCTGCCATCTTATTCTTCCTATCTGTTTCCTGTGGAAATGATTTTTATGTTATGTTATGTTTCAAAAATAGTTTTGATTTCTCTAATTAATGGACTATGATTTCATATGTTTCATCCTAGGTCTGAGATTCTTGAGGGCATTGCGTCTTATGCAGCTCTCAGAGATTCTCCAGTTCTTGAGTATTCTCAGAACCAGCAACTCCATCAAGCTGCTCAACTTGGTCACACTCTTATTAACACTCTGGCTGGGATTTGCAGGCATCATACACCTGGTAAGGAGTCTAACTCATTTTTCCACAAAGAAAGCTTTTGTTAACCCTTTCGAGACAACTGACCACATTTTGTGGTTTGGCTCAATAACTTTTGATACAGGGCCCTAAAAAATATACTGGATGCATGAGTAGAAAGAGCAAAAATTTCTGCACAAACTATTTCCATTTTTGTTGCATGACCATGCTGCGTTTGATGCCAGGAATTTTAAAAATGAGAATAAGATTTAAAATCCTTAAATTGGCAACTAATTGAGATTTCATAATCATTGTTTTTTCATCAAAATTGGCCATTTTTGCAACTTTTCGACAAAATCTGTAAAAATGTATATTGTTTTCAGACATTACACCTTACTGGAACCATGTAGCACTAAAAGAAAAATATTATTGTTCCCAATTTGAAGAAGAAAATGTGATCAATTAAGCCTTTCAATAATTCCTGTCCTGAAAGGAAGCTTTTGTTAAAGTAAACTTTGATACATTTGTATGCTATGGAAGGACTTCCCAGCTTTCACATTGCTGTAGTAGGCTATTTATGTTAGAATTAGCTTGTGATTAATTAAACCTTTAAGCCCTCTTCCATGGTATGATTTCCAGGGTATCATAAACTAAATTAAAGGGGAAGTCCACTCTGATATTTAGTCGAGTTGGGTAAAAGAATGAAAATTAGAGAAACCGAATTAGTTAAATTTTGAGCAAAATCCAATAAGAAGTAGAAAATGAAACGCAAGTTGGCTACTCTTTTGAGGTCCTCTCCCATTTCCTTTGTACTAAAAATTCCATAAAATTCAATTTTCTAAGGTTTTTTTATGAAGAAATAGATTTGTTTCATAAAGAACTTGTGTAAAAACATAATTGCATTTATTGTATGTACGGTACATGTGTGATAAAATATTTTCTTAAGAGAGTACAGAGCAAATGGGAGAAGACTGAGCAAGATACATCACAGAATTGCCAATTTGTGATTGATCGATTACAACTTCAAAAATTCATCTCTCTTATTTGTTATCAGATTTTGCTCAAATTTTCATTGATCTGTTTCTCTGAGTTTTGTGCTCATTAAAACCAACTTGATATCAGGGTGGACTTCCCATTTTAATATATATTTCAGTCACATACAGTACATAAATGAAGGCATATAATTTGCATTGGTTTCATGTACATGCAAGACACACCATTGTAGAGGAAGATAGAGTGATAAAAGAAAGACTTCATGCATTTGCAAAAGAGAAAGATATATAGATGTCTGTGAATAAGCCTTCCCAATGCGTGAGCCCCTCTGGCCCTGAATTTCAAATGGGGGTGAATCCATTTTCTGATAATGAGATTATTTGCGGGAATTCTAATAAAACATGCAGCAATTGGCAGTGGAGGCGTGAGGCAAGGTAATTGCCGATCGCAGCGCCGTGTACAGAATAAACCATTTGGTGTGAGGCTTTTGAATTTTGCATTCTTTTATTTAACTCATCTCCGTAGTCAGTATTATGTTAACACCTGCTTAGGGGAGGGCTGTTATGCTGAAATAACAAATTGATTCTTGCCTCCTCATTAATTACGTTTTGTTTTGTAGGACAGCTTTCAGCTGCCAGGTTTCATTCACAGTTTGTTTTTATTTGCAAATATCTAATGAAAGAGTAGCTGACTTTGTCATGGAACGTATTTGGGAGGTTTATTGTGCTGACCTTCTCTACATTATATCTTTATCCTTTCTTTAGAATATTAACAAAATGAAAAATTTCACAAAAAATTGTATCCACACCCTTTGCCAAGCATACGATGATATACTTTCAGTCTTTGCTTCTAGGTGCAATAAATAATCAGTCAATCAACTGAACACAAAGTCCTTATACGTACATCCCTACAATTGTTTCATAAATTGTAATTTAAAATAGATCAATACACTTTTCATTCATAGCTACATAGCTCTAAAGATAGCAACCAAGATAGTAGCAAAAAAAATACAAATAAATAAATTATTGAAGATATATGTCTTTTGTTCTTTTATACTTAAGGTAATTTGACAAAAGACACATCCTTTAAAGTATTGAGAGAGAGAAAAAAAAAGATCAACACTTTTGTCTGAGAAAATTTAATGTTGCTTTTCAATATGAATGGTGAAAATTCTTTTTAAACCGCAGTACTAATAACTCTAAACTCACAGATTACGTCATCACTGGAGGAGTAATTTGGAAGATATTCCAAAACATTGTCGCCCCCAATTTTTTATCTTGTTTCAATCACCTTTTGGACTGATTTTTCAACATGTATTGTCAAAAGTGAAGCTGTACCTCGAATTTTTTTATCATGACAACTTTGTATTATCACGGCAACTTTGTATTAGTGCAAGATTGTGTTAGGATGACTTTGTAAGAGGGCAAGACATATCTTGAATCCCTGTGTCTTTTGGTCGTTTGCCATGATTTCCCATCCCCTCTTTTCTACACAGGGTTCACCCAAAGCATCTTTTCTTTCTTTCAAATCCAGGTGGAGAACTCAGGAGATCCTTGGTTGTATTTCAGTAACCAGCAACCCCTCTCCTATTGGACATGTATTTACTTCCTGGTCGTTACCATGTCAACGGTCGGATACGGTGATGTGTACGCCAAGACAGTTCTGGGAAGGATCTTTGCCACTCTCTTCATCTTTGGTGGCTTGGTGAGTAGATTCAACCTTTCTTCATCCCATCTTTTCTTCTGTCTTTTTTTTCTGTTTTCTGTTTTACGAATATCCAACTCCTTTTTTTTTTATCAATCTCTTTCAATACAAATATATTGAAAGAGATTGACAAAAAAAAAGGAGATCGAACACCAATGGAAAGCAAATTTCTGTATTATATATGGACAATAAATCTTGAATCTTGAAATCTTGAATCTTGAATATTTTTCATTGTGTGTCTCTGTGCTGTCATTTGCAGTCAAAAGCTTTCTATATTGAGATAAAATTATTCTTATCCTCCTACAGGCCTTGTTTGCAACAGTGGTTCCTGAAATCTATGAAATTCTAAGTCAGAGGGGAAAATACAGTGGATCATTACAGTCAGAGAAGGGCAAAAAGTAAGTCTCTGAACTAATTCAGCATATAGTTTGCTGAGAGCCAGAAGGGCATTCAGTCATACTATTTCACATATACACTGTAGTTAACCCTTTCAAGACAATTGACCACATTTTGTGGTTTGGCTCAATAACTTTTGATTCAGAGCTCTAAAAAATATACCAGATGTATGGGTAGAAAGAGCAAAAATTTCTACACACATTGTTTCCATTTTTGTTCCATGAGAATATTGCGTTTGATCCCAGGAATTTTAAAAAGGAGAATAAGATTTAAAATCCTTAAATTGGCAACACATTGAGAGGTTCAAAATCATTGTTTTTTATCAAAATTGGCAACTTTTTCAACTTTTTGGAAATTCTTTCAACCATGTATATTGTTTTCAAAGACATTACCCCTTATTACAGTCTTGTAGTACTAAATGAAAAATATTATTGTTGCCAATTTGAAGAACAAAATGTGATCAATTTAGCCCTGAAATAATTCCTGTCCTGAAATGGTTAACAGCCATCTGGCTCTCAGCATTATTCATTAATAGTCATTATTAATTGATAATCATCCCAGTTTACTGTTACCCCATGTTTCCATATGGTTCGATAAACCAATTAGTATATTAGAGTATAATGAAAGCATTGAGTTCCTGTGAATTTAGTGTTGGTGAAGCAGAAACCCTTTGTAAACTCTGCTTTTATACCCAAATTTTATAAAGAACTATTCATCAAAGTGCAATCAATTTTTCCCCATGTTCTTACAATACAATAGACTATACTAGGATGAAATTTCTCAAAGGGGTGCAGCCTGTTCACATTTGTTTAATACAATGTGGATTTGCTGCTCTTTGTCTTTGAGTCATTACCAACTGCTGAGATCCAGAAGGGGTTAACTCAATCCCTTTAACCCTTCCAGGACAGGACTTTTTAAGGGCTGAATTGATCACAATTTTTATCTTCAAATTGGCAACAATAATATTTTTGTAAACAATATACATGGCTAGGAATTTTGTCAGAAAGTTAAAAAGTTGCCAATTTTTATTTAAAAAACAAGGATTTCAAACATCTCAATGTGTTGCCAATTTAAGGATTTTAAAGCTTATTCTTGTTTCAAAAATTCCTGGCATCAAAGGCAATATGGTCAAGCAACAAAAATGGACATAGTGTGTGCAGAAATTTTTGCTCTTTCTACTCATGTATCTGATATATATTTTAGAGCTCTAAATCAAAAGTTATTGAGCCAAACCACAAAATGTGGTCAATTGTCTCAAAAGGGTTAATACATAGTTACTGCCCTTCTGGCTCTCAGCCTACAATATATCTATGGCATTGATGTGCCGGGGAGGAAAATCAAATTTCCACCATGGCCCTGACCTTGACTGACACTGGTGTCCTATCAAAAGCCAACACCGCCAATCTCCTGACACTTGATTGGAAGAGATGTTTACAGACCTGTGTGTTGGTCCTTGTTATACCATCGGAGCATTACTGATGCGCTCCCGACACGATTACCTTACCCTGGGAAGGCATCGTACCATGAGAGATGAAAAATATCTCAATTCTTTTGAAGGGCTGTCTCGTGGATTGTTGACCTTTCATTCCGAACTGATGATCAACAAAGCAGGACGATTTAGGATGATGTTGGTTTACTGTCAGTTTTTGTCTAATAGTATTATGGGTCTTGTCTGTGTTTTAGTGGGTTTTTTTTATTTGATTCCCTAATCTGTCAAAGTCTGATTTTTTTGGGGGGAACATGCTTGAAAAATCCTGTACCTGCCAATACGATGTTGTTGAGAAATTTCATCATTTTTGTTCGTCTATTGTCTGTCTCATTGTGTAAGTGGAGTATCAGATGTTTAATAGGGTTCGTGCTGTCATAGCTCTCTATCTTTTGCCTTCTTTCCATTGTGGCCCAAAGCTGCTCCCATAATGCAGCAGTGATCATTTCATCATCCTGCAGATGTTTTCTCTTGGTTGTAGTTTGTTTTCATGACAAAATAAAGAGACCAACAAGTGGGGCATTGCGTAGTCTTTATCAGAGCTATACATACAGAGAGTCGCGATACTGGAGGACTCTTCTGATTGGTCAGTCATTTCATGGAGCTTCAAATAGTTCCCTCCCATAGAGAATGTATGTGAAAGGGAACTATTGGGAGCTCCACGATCCGCCATGTTTTAAACAAAGAACGCGTAGGCTTATTATGCGCGTGTCACAACTCTCTCTTTCAACGCGCTCTGCTCTTTATCCAAGTATGGGGTCTCTGTAGAGCCAGAGAAAGTTTAAACAAAACAGTGAAAAGTATGTTTTGATCATTATTCAAGAAAAAAAGGGGGGCTCCTTGTGTCCTTATGAAATGTTTGGGAAATATCAGGGACATTAAATTACGTGTGATTAAAAAAAAGTTCTGTGCAACGTGCTTTATCAATCAAAACACACATTAGGAAATCAAGAACAGGAGGTTTTATAAATCAAAAAATTTGATGGGGAAAAAAAAATCTACGAAGTTTTTTTTTACTTCTTCTGTTAATTAATCTTCAAGCTGACAGATTTCAGATTTTTTTCAGTATTCACACCTTCCAAGAACTCATCATGAACCCATCAACCTATCATGAACATTGTGTTTACAAGCCAAAGCCTAAATTGTTAATGACCCAGTAAGGTTCTTCACATCTTAAGTACATCAGATCACCCTCGCTTGATTAAATAAATGCCAGGCACCTGTAATAACTGGGTGGAATAAAAGACCAAAAAAAAGAAATAAGGTGTCACATTTTACGCAGATAGTGTTCTGGCTGCCATCTGCCTAGTTCCTGCTAGGAGTGTAATTAAAAAGTATTGTCTTTCGTTATATTAAGTGTGTGATGTGAAAGCTATTAGAATGGTGTGGATCAGCCGTTAATCGGCCCTTCAGACGACAGCATATTGTGCCGAACATCTGCTAGATTTCACACTGATATGATTAACTTATAGAGCGGTACTTAGGAAGTGCATGTAGTCTAAATTTGTTTTCTTTGCCGTAATGGATTTTCCTTCCTTTCCATGAAATATTAGCAATGATGAGGTATTTTCAATGTTTTTGTTTAATCTCTCACCTAGTTTTGTTTTGTTTTGTGATGGTATAAAGCAAGCATCTGTGATACTCTTTTAGCTTCAATTATTCACTCATTGAAATTTGATACTGATATGATGGAAAATGGTAAAAACTATATCGGAAAATGGCGTTGAAGAGAGACATACCGAAGCTTTTCGTCTTGCACTCATCAGAGTATACCGCAAGAATGAACAGAAAGCCGAAATTGAACAATATATCCGGAAACTAAAGGAACAAAGCGCGCGAAATATTAAACGGGTTTTGATTCACTGCCTGAAAATAACGGGAAATTAGGTTTATTGCCAGCCGGTTTTGTAATAACGGGAGCTAAAATAATATGAGCTTCCTCACAAACTCTTTCTGTCGGCACAGAATAGGGTCGGTGAGCTGAATGTATGTGGCTTCAAGCATGCGCACATGTGGAAAGTTTCTCGCTCGGCCGAGAACTTTGAACCAAGACGAACTCTTGATTGTTCAGTTACGGCTTTCTATTCATTCTTGCGGTATACTCTGATGAGTGCAAGACGAAAAGCTTCAGGATGTCTCTCTTCAATGCCATTTTCCTGTTCTGTAGTACCAAACATCTTTTCAGTTAAAAACTATATGTGATCAATAAAAAGGGACATGGGTCAGACCATAGACCAATAGTCTTGGACCTGGGTATTCCCAGTTTGAAACCATACCAGTGTACTAGTACACTTAGGCACTAGTACTCCTCTATTACATAGTCCTTAGGATATGACTTAGAGCTATAGGTTCCCTAGAACTTACATTAAAGAATACTATTTGCTTTCCGAGCGCCAAATCGGTTTGCGCATCAATGCTTGTAGTCTTTGGCAATGAATTATGGCCTTTAGGTAGATAGGCTGCTACCATATGAGATAGTCATTTTTTTCATTGCTTCATTCAGTCTCTAATAGCTATTCAGTGTATAGAAAGTTGACATTTACCCAGTTAATGAGCTGTAAAGCTCATAATTCAGTTATTGCCTCCATCATAATTGTTGGCATTCTGCTCACCCCAAATTCTACTTGTAGAAATGTATGCTATCACCCAATGCTAACAATAATGTACTATAATCCTGTGTGTAGTTAATGATGCTTTTCGTTTTCATTTTTTATGATCAATACATTTAAAACTATTCCTTGTTATGTTTAATTTTTTGATTACCCATCATGTAAATTATCCATTTGAATGTATTATCTACAATTTATGTTATTTCCTAACTTTGTAAATTGTGCACAATTCAACGTTATGTTTGGATTTATGATTATTTTTAATAAATACTGTTTTGTATTGAATGGAATAATGAAAAGAAGGATGTATCTTTTGAATATAGGGAACCTATCACAAGGGGAATGTTTACCCACCACAATAACTCTTGAGGATCTGTAGAACACTTAAGAGGGGGGGGTGTGGAGTTGAGTTGTTTACATCACTAGGAATTAATCAAGATGTTGAGCAAATGATTGAGCGAGGGAACCCCATGCGTGTAAAAGCGGTGTTTATAGCACTCAAATTTGTTTAGATGATGAGAGGCGGTACGGAGCATCTGGTATTGAGTCAACATTGTCTGGGCTTGATTGGAGCGGGAAGGGTGGACGCGCACCGCATTCTCCCGAGAATCGAGTTAATCAACCTGGTGCTCATGTTCTCACAGTGTTTTATTGGCAGTCCAAGCAGCATGCGTTTAATGGACCTGTTTGCACTGGGGTTTTAATACACTTCACCTTGATAATAGCACAACTTACAAACAGAACTTACCGTTGGGCACATTGGGAAACCACCAAACGTTACCGATGGGGTGATTATAATGATTCAAATGGGATTGGGAACCCTGTATGGCTTTATTGTCTTAGTTTAGTTTGTAATGTTCAAATATTAGTAAAAATTAATGTACAGTATGTTTGGACAGATTTTCCATTGCTCCAGCTTGGCAGCACAAAGAATAATCACATTCTCTTCAAGTTTTGTTTTCATGAGAAATCGTTCACCCGCAGATACTCCTATTGTACTCTTGCTTCCCCTACCATTTTTGGATCAAAGTGGTTTATCATTTAAACAATTTTGTGAGGTGATCTATTCTCAAAAAACTTTACTCCTAAAAACAGAATAAGAACTTTTCTATTGAAGGATCCTTCTTGCTTTTGGTGATTCTATAATTAGCAAATAAAAGAAAATTAATTTAACAAGAATGCACTATGATGTGATTTCAATCAAGCCATCAGTGCATGAAAATCAATGTAATACTAATTCACTCTTGCACTCAGTTTGCACTTGCAGAAGTGGTAAAGCAATTGCTATTTTCATCTGTATCAACTGATGATAGACATAGAAGACATAGTTCTGGTAACTTGTTTAGAGAGTTCGCCCGAAACCACAAGTCAGCCATACCAAGTGAATAGTCACATACCCTAGCAATCACGTTCTGTGTACGGTACATTCTATAGACATTGCAGACTATTACTTAATCTAATTCAGCTTTTGGTCAGGAGATTCAGCACTGGGGCTCAGTATGACTTTCACAACTTCATGAAGTTTGTATCTGAATGATCAACGATTTAAAGTTGTTATTAAAGCCCTAATGCAGAAGTGGGGTACAACTTTGATGGATCCACTGAATGTTACTAAAGGGAGGCTTTTCAAGCAACAGAGCACCTTCTTGACTCCCCCTTCTACCAGAGCCCTGCAAACATCAAGGTTTCCTCTACTTTAACAAGGGTCTGTTTCCACCTTGTGTTGGTCACTCTAGTTAGTACTGTGGTGAAGCGTGTTTATTTCAAGTTAGTGAAATCATTTGAAGTCAATCCACATAATGTTTTGACTGAGCATGCCAAGTTGGGCTAGTGTAAACAGACCCCTAATTGAATTCCTGTGCCCTGGCGCTGTTATGGCGGTATAGAGCACTGGGCGGCTGGCCACTTAAGCCAATGATGGGAAAAGGGTCGACAAATTTTAAATGGATTAAGCACTATTGTAGCCTTCAAGTCGCATCACTCCACGGCACGTCAGTGCCTCGGCTAATGACAGGCTTTGCCTGTTTACCGCTCACGCCGCCTTCTCAAACATTAACTCAGCAAACACAAGCCATACTTGTAGATCACTTAATTTGCTGGTCGATTGGCTGTTACAAGAAATTGGTATCTGCTTGCGGGGGGAATGAAGAGTTTTTAAGCACCTTTATCGGATCACCTTTGTAAAAGAAACCATGGCATTAAGATAGATTTGTGCTGGGCATATTTGTTTTACTAGAACTTTCCATCTGCCTGAATTAATTAGTATTTAGATCGCTTCTAATTTCTTTGCCTGCTAGTCTCTGCTGCAATTTGAATTCTTCCTTTTTTCACATGCTTTTACTGTGTAGTTGAGACATAGCTGCATTATCTGCAGTCTTTGCTGTACTATCTGTTTGTTTTTCTTGTGGATTAGTAATTGAATAGAGAGAGGGATATATTCTCTATTTATCTACTTCCAAACTTCTATGTTATGTTAGTAACCTCTTTTGGTGTTTGTACACTGCTCTTTCATTTCGTCATACCCTAACCTAAATAGGTTGGCTATGCATGAGATAATAAACACTAGAATGTGTGCAAAACATGCTCGAGCAATATGGCCGGCATGTTTGTAAACAAAGGTCACATGGTCTCTGGACACATTCTACTGTACCTCATTATCTTAACCCAGTTTTCAAGCCACCAGACTAAATAAATTGTGCAGTCTGTGCCATCACTTTGTCTGCTATGCCTTGTCACATTCATGTACACGCAGAGGTGACAGATCCTGCACGCTATCAATGGATTACCATGTGCATTGGCGTATCAACTGGGCCAAGGGGCTTCCCCGCCTCCTTTAAAAAAAAATGTGTTGGATAAAATTTTCTCCACCCCCTCCCATTTGAACTGCAACATAATCAGAGGAAAAAATGTCAGGTAGAAGTGTTTCCCCTCCCCCCCCCCCCCCCCCCCACTTCTGAAAATCCTAGATCTGCCCCCTGTACACCCTCAATTATTTCATAGAGCCAATCAAGTCTCATGCTTTATCAGTCTGTAGCACCATTAGTCGGTGCCTTATGCCCTTTCATGTTCGTTTGAGTGTACCATATGGCTGACATACACCGCTCAAGTCTTTATTATTGAATAGACAATGTCAAGATGTTTATGTAGTATGAGCCATATTAGCTGACAAAGCTGCCATTTCCACTAAATAATAATAATAATTGTACATTGCTTAGTAAACACATAATACCACATGGTCTCTATGCGTTATAGAACATCACTGTGATAATGTTACAAAAATTAAATATATATAAAAAAAACAGTTGTGTTTTCAGCTCAGATTTGAATTGATCCAACTGAGCAAAATTCCTTAAATTCTGTGGGAGTTTATTTCAAAGTTCAGGTGCTATCTTTTGAAATGCCCTCTCCTCATATGACTTGGTCTGGAATTTGAGAGAGAAGATTTTTTTTAAATTTGAATGAAGATTGCATTTGGATACATACAATTGAATGAGTTCACAAAGATAAACAGGGGCGATGCCATGTAAACATTTGAATGGCATCGTTCTGTATTTGTTAAAGGGAACCAATCACCAAAAGTAAAAATACTTTGTGCATCATTAGAAGACATATAGTAATCCTTAAAAAAAAACTGTATGAGATTTTCAAAGTTGAAAAATAAAGAACATAAGGGGAAGAATAATTTCAGGTCAAGAGAAGTTCTCTCAAGGTTAAATTTCCATTCATGAGCGTACACTCACGTTGACTTGTCTACTCTCAAGTCACTTTTACCTCTTGTTAAAGTGTATTTGAACTTGAGCTATATCTTTACAGAGGTAATAGAAGTAATATTTTAGGCTGAGTTTTCAAGTATAGTATGCTGCCATGGAACCACAAACATCCAGAGCAAAATGTGTGTGTCTGTGTGTGTGTGTGTGTGTGTGCGCTGTGTGGGTGTGTGTGTAGGGGGGGGATTGGTTCCTCTTTTAAACATATATCTAAGCATATCATAGCATGTTCCAGATCTGTCCATTGACACTGAATAGTCTGCTCATGCAATTAAGTAATCATTACTTCTCAAGAGCAACATTTCATCCATATATGCAGTGGTTAGAATAGATAAGTTCTTGTAGGCAGTTATGAGTAAATGCCATCATCATGTAATGGTGGTTATTAGCATACCGACAACTTTGTCATGCTAATCATCATCATAGTCATCAGATACCCTTCATGTATTCAGACACCAAGGATCATTAATCTCGAGAAGCGAATTCAAGTAGTGAAGGAAAGAAAAAAAGAGATGCAGAAGCCAAGAGCAATTTTAAGTTTGGAAAGCCCGATGAAAGAGGAGCTCTGGAAAATTAGAGAGGAACTCTGGCAAAAAGAGAAGAGAAACATGCAAATTTGCTATGAGGAAATTTCTCTTTTTCTGTTGAAAGTAATAGAATAAACAGAGCTCTTAAGAACAATTTTGTTCCCTTTTAAACTGAATTCAATTTGTACAGTTACATGTACTTGAATTTAGTTGTACTTGTAATAGCTGTACAGTCAAACCTATTTATAAAACCTGGGTGGTTGCTAAAGCTGATTTCACTAGAGGCCTGCTGGGTTGAGGGAATTCTGTACAAGATAGGCTCATGGTATCTGCAAAGCTACAAGCAAAATACTAATCAGAACTCTGGCGTATTGTCTTGGATACAATGCACAAGAATACGTTGCATAAAGACTGGGACAGGGAAAATTGAATGGTGAAGTGCACCTCATTTGTCCGATCATATCGGGATCACTTTTGCCTGATCAATTTTTTTGTCCCCGCCGAACGAAGTTCGCGAGGGGACTATGAAACGGGCTCCGTTCGTGTGTGCGTGTGTGTGTGTGTGTGTCCGTCCGTCCGTCCGTCCGTCCGTCTGTCCGTGTGTGCTCAAATGTTAGAAAATGCTACTTCTCCGTCATTTCTTGGCCGATTTTGATTCTGATTGTTTTATCTGATAGGGCTGGGTGGGGGCTTCCAAACTTCTACACAGAATTTTGAAATTCATTAATTATGCAAATTTATTCAAAATTGACGAAAAATGCTACTTCTCCTCTATTTCACATCGGATTTTGATTCCGATTGTTTTATCTGATAGGGCTGGGTGGGGGCTTCCAAACTTCTACACAGAATTTTGAAATTCATTATTCATGCAAATTTATGCAAATTTATTCAAAATGGCTGAAGGTTCATAATGTTTTCATGTTTTATATTTCAGTTGTATACATGCATTGTTGGTATTCTCTTCTTTTGCATGCAGTAACATTATTATTTTATTCAATAAAGTTTTTCACTGAAGTTTTAAGGTTCAGGCTAGTTAATTTCCACAGATCTGCACTTCCGGCGGGGACATTTATTACGCATTGCGTAATTTACTCATTCACTTGTTTTTCAAATAATTTTGACAAGATTAAGAAGGTAGACTGCAGGTAATGAGTGGCAGATTGGAGTGTATTAAACAGAATAGTCCGGTGGACTAGACAGTATACATCCTCAGCTGAGAGCCAGAAGGGCTTTAACTCATACATGTATGCTTTTATGTAGATTTAACACCTTTCTGGCTCTCAACAGAGGTTATATGGAGGTTTTGGTGTGCATGCTCATGGAGAGGCTTTTGATGGTGAATTGGCCTTCAGATGTGGAACATGGCCTTAAGTGATTAATGCGATTCATTAGAATGGTTGCAAGTGATGATAAAATATGTGATAGAATGATTCTTCTTGTGTGCCTGACAGAGCATTAGCAGGGATCTTTACATGAATTCTCCTTTGATAATTATTCTGTTAGAAACAACAGTTTCGTTGAGGTATGTAACTATTTAGAGACGTAAGAAGAAGATTATCAAAAATGAAAAAAAAAAATGTATTCAGTACAAGTATAACTATATAAATATGCATTTTTCCAAACTAAATTTGAATCTTCTTCTGATCATGAATCGAACTGAACATGTTGTAGCCATTGCTTGTAATAGTAAACAATTTAGTAATAGTGATTCCTTATAGCTGTCTGAATTCATTGACAAGAGTAGCAAGAGTAGAATAGAGACATGCTTCTTCTAACTGAACTGAACTCTGTCGAAGGTTAGTACATTGGAAAGGTATTGATCACACTGGAGCTATGGCTTCACTCTTCATCCCGTGTAGGGAGGTTCAGGTCAAGGCCTTCCGAACTAATATTAATATGTGTTACTTCAGCTCTCCTCTCTCTCCTTCTCCCTCTCTCTCACTCTCGATCTCTTTCTTTTTCTCTTGCGCTCTCCCTCTCTCTTTCTCTCTCTCCACATCTCTCTCTCTCTCTTTTCCTTCCCATCTCTCTTTCTTCCCCCTCTCTCCCTTTCTCTATCTTTCTCTCTCTCTTACATTTGCTCTAGCAGGATGATCAATAAGTGACCATTTTTAGTCGTGCACTGTGGAATATTGATATGTTTACGAGGAGCAGAGGCAAAGAGGAACATATATTACCGACATGTTGATGTAGCATGCTCCCTCATGCACTGTGGGTTTCATATGGTAGTGATGGCATGATACAGTACTTGTCCAATCGTTTATGATATGATAAGATAAAGGGAAAGAGAGATAAAGAGAGAAGCACAGATTGAAAGATGATCTTCTTTTTTTTAAAGCAAAAGAATGAAGGAAGACAACTCAAAAGTAGTCATGGTCATTGTAAATAAAGTGCCACTTGAAGTAGAGTTATCACTCTATGATTACTTCAATTCATTTCAATTTCGGTTCTGTTATAAAAAGTACATGAAAGTACATAAAAAGTCCAAAGATTAAAATTGTCATATTTACAGTAAAATACAACAAATATGAAAGAAGCTTATGAACATGCAAAATATCATTAACAAATAAAAAAGGATTTAACACATTTGATCATAATAAAAATGATGAAGAAGTATATATCAAACAAATTTTACAAAAGTATTGGTACAGTAAAAAGGAAAATTGTGTTTTCAAAGAAGCATGTGTTTAATAAATCAGGTAAAGTGTAATTCTAATAACAAATATGTATAATAACTATATGTACTACTACTACACGTACTACTACTGCTACTGCTACTGCGGCTACTGCTACTGTGGCTACTGCTGCTGCTACTGCTACTGCTACTGCTACTGCTACTGCTACTGCTACTGTGGCTACTGCTGCTGCTACTGCTACTGCTACTGCTACTGCTACTGCTACTGCTACTGCTACTGCAACTGCTACTGCTACTGCTACTGCTACTGCTGCTGCTACTGCTGCTGCTACTGCTACTGCAACTGCTACTGCTACTGCAACTGTTACTCCTACTCCTACTGCTACTGCTACTCCTACTCCTACTGCTGCTGCTGCTGCTGCTACTGCTACTGCTACTGCTACTGCTACTGCTACTGCAACTGCTACTGCAACTGCTACTGCTACTGCTACTACTACTGCTAGTGCTAGTGCTAGTGCTAGTGCTAGTGCTAGTGCTACTGCTACTACTACTCCTACTCCTACTACTCCTACTTTTTCTGCTGCTGCTTCTGCTGCCTCTACAGACACATTGAGAATGCGAGGGAATGCTTCCAAAACAGGAAAAAGATTTTTGTTTTAAAACTTCATTTTAAACACTGACTGGGGGAAAGAAAAAAAAAATAGTTTGATATTGTCTCTGTATTTTAAATGTATGATTTGAAGAGTGTGGATAATCGTTATAACCCATTCTCAACCGTTAGTACTCCGCTCACTTATTGGATCAGCAATGGTCTATGAGGAAGTAATGATGGGTTACACATGTAAAGACTCAATAGTCATTTGAACTAATGATAATGTCTGGATGATATTCAATAGTTTTTTCACTGTTATCCTTTAAATTCCAGTATTGCATGTGAAACTGCTCCTTGATTTGTTGAGACACTAAAGAAAATGATAATGATAATTATGTTATTGGATTCTTGTATATATATATATATATATATAGCACCCATAGCAGTCATGCTTGACACTTGTGGTGCTTTAGTTTATACAGAATGGATGTATTGTAATGGAAATGATGAATAAGTATCATTAGAGAAGGAAAATTGAAGATTTTTTTTTTTTTGATACAGAAATTAAAAACATTGCTCACCAATGATATCCTTTAATAATGTAGAGTGGTTTTAGTGTCTTGGTGTACATAACGATCTATAGCACATCTTGACTTTGCTCCAAGCAAGTGGTGCATGTTCTTATGAATTATTCATCTTCAACAGTTCGTCTTTCCGCTTTCTCCTTTATCAATTCTCTCTTCTTCACACTTAGCATATTGCTCTCTCTCTCTTTCTCTCTCTCTCTCTACCTATCTCTAGTTGATGTACTTTTTCCCCTTGAAATACCCTCTCTCTCTTTCTCTCTTGCTCTCTCTCTCTTTACCTGTTTCCTGTTTTTCTACCTCTTTCCCCTTTTTTTTCTCTTCATTTCCTTCTCTGTTTCCCCTTCTTCATCTCTTTTATATGTCACTCTCCCTTCTCCAATGATTATTCCCTTTCCTTTTAATACTCTGTCAATCTTTCTCTACCACTTTTCCTTCCCACTCCCCACCCCACCCCATCAGTCACCCACTCCTTCTTTCTATCTTGTTTACTCTCTTTATCTTTCTCCCCTTCTCTCTCTCTCTCTCTCTCCTCCCCTTCTCTCTCTCTCTCTCTCTGTCTTCCCCTTCTCTCTCTCTCTTTCTCCTCTCTTGCTCTCTCTCTCTCTGTCTCTCTCTTTCATCCTCTATCCCTTTCTTCCTGTCTCTAGTATTCTCCCTCAAAGAGGCCATTATAATGAGCTGTCACGATTGCGCCAGGAATTATTTTTAGATGGGGGCAGATATGAAAACATAAATTTGTAAATGAGTGCTGCATCTGCAACGTATTTTACTGGCCACGTAAAAGTATTTGACCTTTGCGGACTCAAAACACTGGAGGGAACAGCAACGTATTTCTCTCCCTGAATATTGAATAGAGGATCATGTGCATGAATAAAGTGAGATCTTATCCAAGAGATAAACAGATTAAATGTGTGGCCAAAATAAACCTTATTTTTCCTTGATATAGTGAATGGCAAGTGTTTACACAGTGATAAAAAAAGACTGGTTAAAAACCACATTTGAAACATAATTTGGATAAACTGTCTTCATTAGGTTTATTGTGTTTATATTTAAATTACTCTTTCACTAATCATTCCTTGCCAGAATCATTCAATAAGGAGTAATTTTAGCAATTGGTTATTTTAAGTTTATGTATGCTAACTGTTTGAGTAGCATTTACAATGCTTTCCAAATAGATGATTGTAGCCAGACAATTTTATCAGTGGACAAATATTTCTTGCTAGTGCTTTTAATGTTGTTGTATAATGTTCAAAAGGAAATCTGAAAACAATTTTTTCCCTTCAAATTGCAAGAATTTCATCTGCATAGCTCTCACCATTCAGGTTATACAAGTATACCTCTGCACCCACATGCATGCTCAAAGGCATGGAGGTATGTGTATACCCCTTCAAAATATTCTTATGGGAATATAATGAGCGAGAGACGGCGTACGTAGCCCAAATTCTCGGTTCCATTATGTACAGATGGGAAATGGGAAAGAAACTGTCTGCTTTATTTTAGCAGGATGGCAAAAGATGTCATCAATATTTTGCGTGTTTGGGAGATGTAGCCGTGTTTGCTCTCTGTAATGGGCTGATCAAGTTGCCCACCTAGCTACCGCTGTTCAAATAAATCTCTCTCCCCTAGACCTCTCCTGGGCTCACACCCATATCGTAGCTGGACTCGTTGAAGAAAGTACAGCTTGTCTCAAGATACAGGCTAGTTGTCATTTCTTGAATATGACATACAATATACATGTATAGAGCACTGTCACTGCATGTTGGAGGTGTTTACTCCTGGTTGATGCTGAAGACTACTAAATGCCTAGGCTCACACCTACATCGTAGCTGGACTCATTGAAGAAAGTACAACTTGTCTTGAGGTACAGGCTGGTTGTCATTTCTTGTCATTTGACATATGATATAGAGAGCACTGGCACTGCATTTTTAACCCTTTCAGGACAGGAATTATTTATGGGCTAAATTGATCACATTTTGATCTTCAAATTGGCAACAATAATATTTTTCTTTTAGTGCTACATGGTTCTAATAAGGTGTAATGTCTTTGAAAATAATACACATGGTTAGGAATTTTGTCAAGAAGTTGAAAAAATTGCCAATTTTGATAAAAAATAAGGATTTTGACTCTCTCAGTGTGTTGCCAATTTAAGGATTTTAAAAGTTATTCTCCTTTTTAAAATTCCTGGTGTCAAACACAATATGGTTATGCAACAAAAATGGACACAGTGTGTGCAGAATTTTTTGCTCTTTCTACTCTTGCATCTGGTATATTTTTTTGAGCTCTGAATCAAAAGTTATTGAACCAAACCACAAAATGTGGTCAATTGTCTCGAAAGGGTTAAGGTGTAAATGCCTTCTGGTTTGAGCTCAGGACTAGTAAAGCTACATGTAGTCATTTGAAACTGTATTTGTAATTTCTTGCTTGTGACATATGATAAAGAGAGCAATGTCATTGCAGCTTTAAGGTATAAACTCCTGTAAGTTGTATTTTAAGACTAACATAGCTGGGATTGAAATGGAGACCGGTTCAAAATCGAAATTCTATATAGAGAGTACAGTCACTGAATGAAGCCTTTTTTATTTACAACGTATGTAATAAAGAGTATTCAAACACATCCAGAGAAACACTTAATTACAACAAAAACAACAACGATACATTGCCACTTCAGGCACTACTTAACTTTTTATGATGCATTTTTCAAAAATTAGTCCTTAAGTTTAAAGGACAGCTCTAAAAAAAGATGTCTTCCAGTAATTTATTATAGCAAAGATTACAGCAAATTTTTCTCAGTTTCACTTTGTCTTTTCATGCAAGGCAGACACAAAAAATCACTTCTAATATCAGTTTCTTACTTCTTGCTCAATACAGTTTGGTACATTGAAGCTTGCTTTCTATTGCTGTTTAGATGCCTAACAATGAGAGTAATGTACCATATCAAATTTAATATTTGTAATAAGGATTAACATTCACAGGCAACCATCCCGTGAAGGGTTTTGTGGCTACATGTATTACAAAAACCACAAATGTGTAATGCAGTCATGCCTGAAATATGTGGTAAATTGCACTGTAATACAGGGACAGTTTTGCTAGAAATAAAACTTTTACATATATGCAATTTCATTGACTGAGTTAGTGAGGTTTTAGACATTTGCTAATTTCCAGTCAATTAAAAAAAAATATAATGATTGACTGCTGAGAGCCAGAGGAGTGTTGATTCTGTGTTAGTTTATATGAGTTAATGCCCTTCTGGCCTTCAAAACACAATTTTCTGTTTTCTGTACTATACATTTTATTTTATAATACCTATGACAAGATTATTACATTATCATGTGTCTGGTGGAAAGACATGAACACAAATTTGGGCCAAAGTTTCAAATTTGTGCTTTTGTATTGAAAATGTAGATAAATAATTTGGAGAAGTAACTTATTACTGTCAAAATAGACAGCACACAAATAGATTTGTGTTATGTAGATAATGTCAAAGACAGGTAAAACCTTTAAAATGCAATTTCCTTGAAATATACATCAGCTGTTTGTGCATCCATTTGCGCGCTTCTGTCGGGCACTCAGTAAAAAAAATCAAGCTTTCTGTTTTTTCTTCAGTGTGTAGTACAGTAGCAGCATTACTACATTTATTAGTTGCATCAGTCTTATGTGCTTACTTGAAGTGATGCATTTTGTAATTGGATTACTGCAAATGCAACGATAGATAGTATCATTCCTAGACCTAGAGATAATAGTGATTAAATACATCCTGTCCTAGTCTATTTTTAATCAAACTTTATCTATCATAACTAATCATTTATAGACCTAATAGGTGATCACAAAGAGATGAAAACAGAAGTATATATGATATACCAAACGCTTTCAAAAAAATGATGGCAGATTGATTTTCACTTGGGAAACCAGGGTCTGGATGTCTCAGACTAGACCTTTTCTACCGTCTTTTCTAGTTCTGCATTTTTAGTGTTCGAAAGCCACAAACCTCCAGGTAATAAATATCACTTAACACTTTAATCCGTGCTTGATCGCATGCTATTGCATTTCAGTTTGATTAGCTCTCTGCTTTTAACTGTGATTATGTTTCAGTTTAATCTCCCTCCGAATGTTTGCGGAAAAGATGGATTCGGCCGCCCCCAAAGTTGTATAAATCAATCTATATTGATTGGAATGCTCCAACTACTTCTATGGCATACGATGCTGGGATGACTGCATGCATAAAACCAGGGAATAATTGTGTCCAACCCCCCATGGAAGGCCAATAGTAATGCGTTATTATGTCATGTATCCCGCTTTGATGTTGATTTATTTAATTGAGTTATCTGTTGAAGATGTGAACTGGTTGCTCTCTGTCATGAATGTGAACAGCCCCGTACATTTTCATAGTATTCTTGCCAATGCTATTTGCACATAGATGTAGGATAAGTGTCCATTCACACTTGGATTTATTCATTGAGTTATCTGCAGAAGATGTGAGCAGCCTTGTACATTTTTTATGGTAGTGTACACTATGCTCTGTTCACATATGCAGGGGGCTTCAGAAATATCAACTTGCCCTATTTCATTGAGTTATCTATAGAAGATGTGAAATGATTGCACTCTGTTATTAATTATGAACAGCCTCATACATTTCATAGTATTCTTAGCAATGCTCTTTTCATATAAAGTATGTAGAGTGCTACAGTATTGAGTCACATTTGGATTTATTCAATCAAGTTACTTGCAGAAGAAGTGAACTGGTTGAACTCTGTCATCTATGTGAACAGCCTTGTACATTTTTCATGGTATTGGAATCTGTGCTCTGCTCACATATGTAGGGTTTTTAAAACTTAAAGTTACACTTGTCCTATTTCATTGAGTTATCTGTAGAAGGTACGAACTGATTGCACCCTGTTATTAATGAGAACAGCCTCATTCATTTTTTATGGTATTTAACGCAATGCTCTGTTCACATATGTCCGATTCTGCAAACATGTTACATCTACAGAAGATGTTACCTGATTGCTCTTTATCATTGTGAACAGCTTCATAAACTTTCCATAGTGTTCTTGCAGATGCTCTGTTCACATATGTAGGGAGCTGCAGACATGTCAGTTCATATCTACAGAAGATGTGAACTGATTGTGTTTTGTTATTAATGTGGAGCCTTATGCATTTTATTGAAAGGTAAGGGTTAATGCAATATCCGTGATTTCTGCTCTTATCTGTAGTAGATATGGACTTACTTAGTGCTTTTGCATGAGAATGGAATTCATATACAGTTACACAAGGTCTAATTTATACATTGTTGAAATGACTCCCAAGTGGTTTACCATCTGTTGCATATTTTTTGACAGGTGGTCTTTAGGATACTTCCAGGATGTCAAGCTATAATCAGACATCAAATCTTTTGTCATGTTATATCACATACCAAGATCAAGGAAGTTATTGTTAAACATTGTAATGTGAAGATGTTATCCTCGAAACAAAAAAGTTTTTAACCCATTCATGAAAAGGGAACGAAAAGGAAATTCAAAATGCATATTAGCAGGTGTTGACAGAAACACTGCTCATTGTTTATGAATACTCTGCATGCCACACAAAAGGAGTATTTTTGCTGCAAGGGAACACAACAGCTCTTGATGAATTTATTAGATTTTCACTTGATCACTCGCACGGTGTGTGGCTATCACATCTTAATGGAAAATGGCAGCTGATATTAGATGTGCTCGGGAGGGGGAAAGATCCATCTTTCCCAGCCTGTCTCTGTAGGCTCTCTCTCCTGCCACACATGCACCAGGGAGATCATCCAGATGTTTGTAGTCTCTCAACTGTCCCCTGTCAGGATCAACGAGGAATCCAATTCGCAGTTTGTGTTTTCCTTGAGTTTAGATATAGAATCGAAACAGGTTGCAGAACTCCATGTAGGCTCCCTCCTGCAACATGCACACAGAGGATGTTGTCCAGATGTTGTAGTCTCTGAACTGTATCCTAACAGTGTTACCGCTGTGTCAGGGTCACCTCGTCCCTTTCACAGTTTGCATTTTCCTGGACTAGATATAGAATTGAAACACAAATCATGGAATCATGCATATATGTCATATAATGGTTATTTCCATTGGACTTTAAAGATTATGATCTCTTTTCTAGCGTAATACAAAGCTTCTTTTTTTTTGGGGGGGGGGTCAATTGTATCATGTGCTTTCCATCTCCTGCATAGCTTAATCTGTTACTGAATAGATCAGAGAGGAATAGATTGTAGATCTGTTACTGTTTTTACATTATCCTTTTTTTCTCACTCAACACTCTTCAAAATGATCGGTCAATTTCAACTGATATCTCTGGCAGATATGTGTCTCCATGACACCAAGCCTGCGGTCAGCTGGAATATACAAACCAAACTTCAAAAAAGAAAATATCAAAATCCTGCCCCCCCCCCCAATTAATTTGATTCAGTAAGATGCCAGTGTAATTATTTATTTTTCACTATAATCCTGTTCAAGCTCAAAGCAACCATTGACCTAAGTGTTTCTTGACCCATCCATTAATGGAGTCTACAAGTGGCTGGTCAAGAAGACTACCCTTCCACCCACCCACAGGCTACAGTCACACTCCTATCCCTCTTCTTGATTAAATCGTTCCCGTTGGGAGCGAAGGAATACAAGGAAGAGCAAAGAGAGAAAGAATAGCAGTTGGAGGGCTCTGCTCTCCCAGCGTGTTATCATTACGCACATTCAAAATAGATTAGCGCCTTGGTAGGATCACGCAGTGGGCCGATAACGGCTCTGTGTACATAGATAGATGATGGGTATGTCATTAAACTATGAACAAATAATGCGAAGTGTATTCACCATATAATCTATAAGATATTTGTTTTCCTGGCTCTACAAACCAGTGCAGCACTAAGCTTCATTCATACAGGATAAGGTAATCACCTCAAAGACAAAACAAAATAAAACAAAAAGTCACAGAAAAATAGAAAACATAAATATACTTTAATTCACATAACAGATGAGGGAGTACACATATACGCTTTTTACACTTGGTTTTCTTAAACCCTGTACTATCCTTAACCCCGGACTATTTTTTGTTGTTGCTGTTCTCATTTGCAGTTTTAGTCCTGTACTACCTCCCTAGACAGAGCACTTAGCCCCACCTTTTTACATTTAGCCCCACCTTTGTGGGATTAACCCTGCTTTTTTCAGGGCTAAAATAATCCTGTACTATCTTGGAGTTAGCCTACTTTAGTAAAATGCAATGTGAACAGAAAGTGGGCTAAGCTTAATCCCGTATCATCGGTGGTGCTAAATCCTCATTTAAATTCTTGTTTAGCCCCACCAATGGTATGGGATTAAGCAAAATTCTTGTGTTAAAAGCTTAATAGGGGCCTTTGTTGCATGTAGCTACGTCTGTTTTTCATCGCCGATTCCCATTCATTCGCGTGTAAAATGCTTTTTTTTTTTGCTGTGACATTCTTTTGAAGAACTTCACGATGCTTTGTGTGAACAGTGTTTTTGGATGTGTCCTTGCCCTTTACTAGGTCTTCTGATTGGCTGCAGGATGTAAAACCGGTCATGTTTCTTTTGGGAAAGAAGAATTAATTCATTATCGACATGTGAAAGTTAGATGAAAGAAGGCTGGATTGAGAAATAATTGATAACCTGGTAGAGAGTTTACAAACTCCATCAAAGCTACAAATGTAGATTATTAAGGGGAGGAAACTTGCATCTGATGTGCGTTTCTTATTTCATGTTTAATCTAATCTTAAGTGATACATTCAATTTTCTCATCAAATGAAATGTAATGCCCATAATGTAAGACACTCATGCGAATATTGTGACTGCAGTCGTCTTGGAAACGGTAATAATGATACTATTCTTAGGAGCTTCTGCATGAGTAAATCCCAGACTGCCTAAAATGAGAAAGTAGTAAAGAAGGCTGTAAAATTCCCTGTCATATTATGATGTTTTCTGTGTCCCTTAATCAAGGCAATTTCTACTTAAAGTTTAGATAGTATTAGGAAGAGGTAAATGCACTCCTCAGAGTTCATTACACTGGAAGAAGATATGAGAGTTGCCAGGAATTTATACTATGGACTTTTTCCCTGAGTATTGCTTATCTTGAAAAGTGATAATGGAATTTTATTTCTAAAGAAATTGGCTGAAAGTGATTGTGACTTGCTGTTAATGAAATAGGTGGGTTGTTTGAACCAGCAAATTGCATGAATTTATAAGCAAGCTAACAAAAAAAAACTGCTTTAGATTATGATTGAAGAGCACATTTCCCACTTGCTCATTGAAATAGACCATATTTTAAAGGTGATATTTAGATTTGGTTACTCCCTTTATAAATTTTTCGTCAGATTTCTTGGTTTTTTGTTGATAAATAGCAAGATACTAGTAATACTAAGATACTATGAAAATTTCACCTCCTAAAGTGAAATATTTTGCAAATGAGAGGTAAAAAATAATTTATATACCGGGCCAGGGATATAAACTCCCAACAACAGCAGCATGCACTATACACTATACGCGTGCAAAAACCTATGAGGATTATGTGTATTCCACACACAGTGACACACAAGCTATCTCTAGGTGAAGCCCTAAGACTGTTGTGTGGGGAGCCATTGGGGTGGGTCCTAGCTAATGGCAGTATGTTTCCTTACAGATATTTACACTAAAACTCCCCGGAAATCATTGTTGGAATACCAAATGATCTTGTACAAACCTCCTTTGATACAAGGAGAACAACATGAGACAATAATGAACACGTTTCTGTCCAATTTCCTTTTTGCTACCAAAACTGTCCATGAGCTTTCAGCATTTTGGTTGGGACTACTAGCAAAATTTCTTAATCTTTATTTGACCATTACTGAGCTATTGTACAGTTTGTAGCAAAATTGTTTGTACGTTGTCTTGAACATTTAGTGTAAGATGTGTTAACTGGCCCTTGAGAAGTTGTTTTCTGTTGAAACCAGAACTCACGATTATGCATACTCTATGATCTCTTTTGAAGGGAGAGAGAAATGTGTAGCGTGCGACACCTTTCTCATGATATTTTACTGCAGCAGTTTCTTTTAATGATTTACGGGCTGATGTCTGAACCTGCCTTTAGAGGAGAGGGTTGATGGGCCTTTAGAGGAAGATAGATTAAATTGACCACTATATTTTTAAAGTGGTTTACTACCTTATGTCTGAAAGAGCCTTTAGAGGGAGATAGATATATTGACCACTGAATTTGTTAAGTAGTTTACCACCCACCCTATGTCTGAATGGGCCTGTAGAGGGAGATAGTTAAAGGCCACCGCACACCTTACGAGCGGTCTGCGATCCAATTTGTGAAATAAATTGCTATGGCATTAAATATTGGCATTTTAACAAATGAAATCTGTCCTTTTCAGGTTCTGAAAAGTAATATGAATACTAAACATAGGGTTTTGGTGCGCTGTCAGCTTTCTACAGGGAACAAGGGCAAAATTAGTTTCAAATTGTAGGCAGTCGTAAGATTTTTGTGATGTCTCCACGACTCAAGCCGATTTGGCCTTTCCACCGACTAGAAAACTCGGCAAAGGCCATATTATCAATTTTACTATCTGTATGACTGTTCAGATCCTCAATCAAAAATATTTTTTTTGTTTTTAAATGATTTGTCTAATGATGTTACATTTTTTCCTGAAATCGGATCGCAGACCGATTGTAAGGTGTGCGGTGGCCTTGAAATGACCACTGGATTTGTAAAGTGCTTTATCACTTCGTGTCTAAATGGGCCTTTAGAGGGAGATGAATGAATGACCGGTTCAATGCATTTGCTGAGCATATGAGGTTTAGGCGACTTATCAAGGGGGAAAAGAAAGCTGATTTGTTTCTTGCCAACTTGAAATCAGAGTTGGTGAGTGTAGTGGGATGAATTTGGAGTGATGGAAAATGGGCAATGATCTTTCGTCTGTGTGTAGAATAGGTAATGATGTCAGCAGCGCTGATTCAAAATTGAAGGAAGCACCCTAAATCATGGTAACCATCATATTTCAGCTCTAAACAAATTTTATTTGTGAAACACTGCCAATGAATTTCACATCACAAGTGCAATTTACAACCATAAAATCTACTTTAATTTGTAATACATTGTATGGTCTACCATTTCACAGATCATTCTATAGTTTAGCTTGCTAGATTGAGGTCTTTTTCCAGATTCAAAATACATTATACATTGGAAATTTAACTAGTTTTTAAAGTGGAAGTGGGAAGGAAGTACATGATGAGATATTAAGGAGCATTTGCAGTGTTCAGCTGATTATGAATGGTAAAGATCTGTCTTATATTCTTAAGATTAATTAGGTGTCAAATTGAAATAGATTATGTTTTTGTAGTAGTTTTATCTGGATGGAGGTTACCCTCTTTTTTTTTTTAGGTGGGGGGGGGGGTGTTATAGTTGTTAAGATGTACAGACCTCAGAACACCATGCTGATTCTTACAGTAGGGGATGAAACTAACACATTTTGTGCTCCATTAAACCAACCAGACCTTTCAATTGTTTTCTGGTTATAACAGTCACCATTCTGCCTCATCAAATGTATACCTTGGTGGTAAAAATGCATGTATACACCCCTTCACATCTCATAAATCCATGCTCTGACTATTCTCAAGCAAGCAAGAAAAATAACACCTATTTTTTTGTCATAATTCCAGAATGAAAGCCGATTACCAAGGCTCACCATGCAGCCATTAGCATAGGTTGAGGCTTGGAGTGTTAAGGTAATCATGAGGAGAAGATGCGTCTCGACTTCAGAATGGGAGACGGTCTCATTAATTTAGCAGCCCACCCCTAAACTCTCATAACATATGGGGATGTGCGTTGGAGCCTTTCCCGGAGGCCCGTTCCCATGACCGAATATTTCATACAAATAAGTTTTGCCCAGGGCTGTGGAGTTAGGGGAATGCACATGTTATGACTGTCATCGTGCAGAGCCTTTAATGTTATCATGAACTGGCAAATGTGTAGGCTGAACAGTGGTGTATCCACCAATTCATGAAACCAGTACTGGAACATCATCTGAACAAGCTACTGTCTGGGTAATACAACATTAATGTAATTTGACACCCAGCGAGAAAACATTATTTCTATACCAGTATGGGTGAGAATTTCAACCCTTCCACCCACGTTAAAGCCATTGAATATGAGTATACGATGTGCGCAGCATACCGAATCCGTGCATTTCTTACTTGCATTATGCAGCTCTCTTTCTCTGCGCAGAGCTAAATTGAGAACATCAGATTATAGACTCATATACAACATTAATGTAATTTGACACTCGGTCAGAACACTTTCTTTTAATGCCATGTGGGTGAGAATTTTAAACCTCCCCCACTCGGTAGAAGCTTTTGAATATGAGTACAGCATGTGTGCAGCCTACTACAGCCGAGCAATCTTTTTTTATATGCGTAGTGCAGACATTTTTCTCCGTGCAAGCACAAGCTTGAGTACGTAAGATTATAGTCTCAAGGCAAATCATCCATAAAGGTACTCAAACTCACTGAAATTATTTTTTTTACAAAAAAGAAAGAAAGCCATTACAGGTACATGTTTGTGTTTCATGGAAGTGGGAACAGATCTTTGATGATTGGTCAGGCAATCTACCATAACAGCCGAGTATTTCAGAAGAGCATTGCCTACTTGTGGCAGTGAAGTTGGGAAATGGAGAAGGGTTCATTCATCATTGTTAAGACTGACTCTCAATTCCGGTCTTGGTTTATAACAGTGGTGGATCCAACAAGCCCCAGCAGGAGTTGTAAGCCCGTATTCTTGAAAGGCGCCTAACTTTAAGCCCCCGCCTAAGTGTGTAGATTTAGGCCACCAAAATATGGAGAGCCAAATGTTACCCTCTTTTAATCAACAAAATCACCATAGTTTTCAAACTAAATGCAAAATACAAAAACCAACAATAGAATTGATTTCTGATGATCGTTTCATGCCAGAAAATATTTTTGTTTCTTTATTTTTTTACATACAAATATAGTAATTTATACGGGACTTAGGAGTTGACAAATGGCCTTCCATAAATCAGCGACCTAAGTTGCGGCCACTTTCGAGAATACTGGCCTTAGACCCTAAAAGGCACCTGAAGAATGTGATGTCTTTTTTTTTTTTTTTCTGCTTGTCAAGAGAATTTTCAAGTAAAAAAAAGGACCTAAAGATTTGATTATCTTCTTTGTGCTCCCCGACAGCATTTATACATTTTTTATACATTTTTTCACTTGATATCTTATCTTTTCCAAATTTCATAACTCTTTAAAGAAATAGTCAGCGCGATATTTTTTTAACAATAAAACTCTGACTCATCAGTTTCTTAGCAATATCAGATGTTCCCTTGAACTTCATTGAAGTTTTATTTTCTGCGGATCTGACTTGACTATGAGCACATATTAATAACATGAGCAAACCACTCTTCCATCCCACCAGACCCCATGTAAGTTGCCACTTGAAGCTGGAGTCCACTCCTTGAGTATGCTTCACAACATGGTGAACATCTTGTCATAGAATTGTCAATTTCCAATGCCATTTCAATTGCTGATTTTCACACCAGACACAGAGCAGGCGTGCCATGTTCACAAGTTGGGAGATATGATTATTACTTGTGCAGCTTGGGGATAATATCTGGGCCCTGTTTCATAAAACTTGTTATCAATAACAATTGCAACTGATCTATGACAAATTTGCTCTCAGCCAATCAAATGCCATGATTTCAGTAGCTTATAACAGTCATTGTGACTTGCTATTGATAACAAGTTTTATGAAACAGAGCCGTGGTATAGAGTTGGGAGGAGGTGACCATATTACTGTTCATCTTGAAGAACTTTCTTTATGGTGGTAGTGTCTTGTTGCCATGACAAGAAATTAACGATGGTGACATTGGGGGACCTCGGCATTGTTTCCATAGTAACCTAGTGTTTAGTTTTCTGTGGATGTAGAAGAAAGGAGGCATGAATTGGAGAGAGGTGGAGAGACATTGAATAGGAACCTGAGAGATGGAAGGAGAGCTTGAAGAGAGAGAGAGAGAGAGAGAAAGAAATAGAGGGAGAGAGAAAGAGAGAGAAAGTGTTAGAGAGAGAGAGGAAGAGATAAGAGAAAGAAGGTGAGTATATAACTTGGAGAGAAGAGAATAATTTAGACAGTGGGAAAAATCAAGAAAGATGAAGACAGGGTTTGGAGAAAGGAACTGAGAGAGAGAGAGAGAGAGAGAGAGAGAGAGGACAAAACTCATATTGCACGAGTTTATCTGCAAATAAAAATTTGTTTATTTGAAAGGAACAATAATATTGAAATCTTATCAGTCATGAGAAATTATAAAGAAATATGATTTATGACAAGTAACAGCTATGAAGCAAGAAATAAAAAAATCTTCATATAAAACAAGATCAACCAGGTAAAACAAATAAAGATATTTCAAAAAGAAAATTAAAAGGAGATAGAAAGAGAGGGAAGAGAGTCCACATGGAAGACAGAATATTGTCATGAAAAAGAGAGATGGGAGCATTTGTAGCATTAAAAAATAACACATATTCAAGGATGGTAATTTGATTATTCCGAGTTGATTATCATAATTTGAAAGAGAGCGTGGAGAGAAAAATATTCTATGTACTGGATGCAACCACTGCCAAGATATCTGACAGCCGGTGAAAGAGAAATATTTGATGAGCATCACATGGTATCAAATGAATATGAGGCCATTCATTCTCCCCTCGAAAAAATTGGTTCTACTACTTGTCAAGGTTTTCATTTTTGATCATTAAAGGCAATTACTGGAGTGAAACGATGAGTTATTCAAAGGTATTTTTGACCTTGACAGGTATTTGTGGGTATTTTCATGGTTTCAAGTTGATAGTCACAATAACATTTTCCAATATGGTGTTTTATGTAAAGAGAAATAAGCCAGTCCGTAATTAACCCTTTCAGGACAGGAATTATTTAAGGGCTAAATTGATCACATTTTGTTCTTCAAATTGGCAACAATAATGTGTTGCTTTTAGTGCTACATGGTTCTAATAAGATGTATGTCTTTGAAAACAATATACATGGTTGGGAACTTTGTCAAAAAGTTGAAAAAATTGCCAATTTTGATAAAAAAACAAAGATTTTTAACCTCTCAATGTGTTGCCAATTTAAGGATTTTAAAGCTTATTCTCCTTTTTAAAATTCTTACCGTCAAACGCAATATGGTCATGCAACAAAAATGGACATAGTGTGTGCAGAAATTTTTGCTCTTTCTGCTCATGCATCTGGTGTATTTTTTAGAGCTCTGAATCACAAGTTCTTGAGCCAAACCACAAAATGTTGTCAATTGTCTCGAAAGGGTTAATACATGGTACAAATGACCCTGAAATAACTCAAATTTTTACACACACGCGCATTTGTTTTGGTGGACGCAATACTTGTTTAACATCTTTGACAATTACATATGCCACCTACAGCATGGAAAGGGTTTACAAATCAGGAACTTATTTTGACTTTCAAGAAGAGAGACTAGCTTTCCTCAGTAAAAATAAATGTATTAAAAAGCATGGGAATGACTTGCATCACAAACACTTCAGGAAGAGAGAAAACTTTTCTCAGTAAGGAAGTAAGATATTTTGTTTTCAGATTCGTGATAAGACTTTTATCACATACTCAAACAGTGCTTAATGACATGTTTCATAAATGATACTTGTAATATTTGAAATGCCATTGAAACTGTTTTGAGTATGAACAGTAATGGATATTGGCATTGTGATTAATGATACAAAGAAATTACCACAGGAGAATACATTTCTCTGAAAAGAGACAAACAAAGACAAAGCAATTGATGCGAGGTGGCTGGAATAATTGGATATTGAGACGGAGCTGATGAGTTGCGCCTCCATCAAGCATCTAACTGCCCTTATCCAGAACACGTCGGTGTCAGCCATGTTGTTTCGGCATGATCGATGGAGCACTGGGTGCACAGGAAGCCTTGTTTAGCAGGTCATGTGATCACTTCTCTGACACAGAGCTCAAAGAGCTTTCCAATGAAGATGGTGGCTTAAAGGTACTACCTGTACTAAGATTCTTTAATAAGACCCAAAACAAAGCGATTGATTCAAAGAACATTTTAACATCGTGTTAAAAGCTTGGTGGTTAGCAATGCTTGGGTAATGATAGTAGCAGCAAGAACAGTATACATGTAAGTACTGATGCGGCTATACTGTGGGTGAATAAGACCATGCATATTATTATTACATTATAGGAAGCAAGATTATATGAATGTTGACAATGTTATTGCATCGCAATATAAGCTACGTTCATATGGGACTTGTGGTTTCGAAACTTTAAGTTAGCGAAACTTTAAGTTAACGAAACCACGACTCCCTGACCGCAATGAGGGTTCACACGAGCCTGAAACAACGAGCTGAAACTACAAGCCGAGCGATCTTTGTGGTTAATCCCGGAAGTGAATACTACCAATTGTATGTACGGTACACATACAGATTCTGTGTTCATAATTCGCGTTTAGGGTATGACCCGGAAATTTAACATGAACAGCGAGGTCGTCCTTAACCACAAGCTTGCGAAACGTAAAGTTTATTCCCTTCACATAGGCCGAAACCACGAACTCGCTTGTGGGTCTAGAACTACAAGTAAACTTAAAGTTTCGAAACCATGAGTCCGTTCATACGAGCTGAAACTACAAGATAACTACAAGTTAACGTAAAGCTTTGAAACTACAAGCAAAACTTAAAGTTTAGCTCCCATTGTGTGAACGTAACTATAGTCAATCCTCTAATTACACTTATTTTGTCTGAGGTATGAATAGAACTCATATATTTGAATTAAGGATTTTTATCTTTGTTTCCATACATAACATTGATCATTTTTCTTAAGATTTCTAGGGATATTTGTTTTTAACATTTTAAGACCAATTTTGAAACCGTTCAGCTACTTTTGTGACATGCAGAATATTAGATAGTAACTTTAAAAGCTTTAGTCCTTGTTTCCCACTTATTCATATTTAGTCCATACATCTCAAACATCATATTCCAATGAAGAGTCTTAAAGTGTACCAATCACCTGAAAAAATAATTTGTGTACAGCTAGAAAGCATAAAATCAATTTCAGAGAACTATATCTGGGATTTTATAGGTAACAGAGAGTGTAATTAAACTTGCAATATCTCTTCATAGAAGTAATTTGAAGCCCATATTTTGAATATAGTATAACGACATGGAACCTTTAATATACAGAGCAAAATACAGAGAAAAAGTATAAGCTCTATGATGTTATTACTTCACAAACTGTATTGGAACTTTAGTCCATAGATACTTAATTGGATTTAATAGAGTCCATTTAATTCACCTCATTTATCTTTTTCTTTTCATGTAAGGGAATAAACAGTAGCACAACCACAAAATTGTCTGAATATTGGTTTGGGAGCTTTGCCAGAATGACACTATTAATATGGTAATTTGGAGAGTAGTGATAAATTTTATTTTGCTTCCCCAAATACATTACCATAACTCATCACATAGATTGTCTGTAGCGATATTGCCATGGACACTTTATTTCAGGTCAATACAATTGGGAAGTAGGCCTTACTTCAGTGTTTTAAAGCTTTCCACATACAATGCCAGAGCAATTTCCTTGAGCTTTTTACTTCTAACTTGGTTAGAAATATAAAAGAATGCACCTGTTTCAGTTCTCTAGCAGCTGATTCTTATGTGAAATGAAAGATTGGAGGAATATGCGATTTATGTATTGCTCACTACACATAACATTGCAACAGCAATAAAAATTAGCCTTTTATTTATAGAAGCCTGGTGAAAATCAGCAATAAAATTGCTCTGAAGAAAGAGAACATAGGAAACAGAGTATTACTTAAAGCAACATATTAGATATATAAGTCATATTGCTTTATTCAATATGTTCTTTCAGACGAGTAGGGTGTGAAGTGTAAAATCAGTAAAAGACTTTTAAAGATTTTACCAAAGTTTTCAAAAAAATAGTACTAACCATTATCCCTCCTTTTCCATTGCATTGTTCAATTAAATTTATTTCATAAAAATCACATTAGTTAATATATACATTGAACAGTGTGAGGATCTAACACCCTAGAAAAGCCAGTGGCTTGAGATTGTAGGGGGATCCTACAATCCTACAGCTAGCTTTAAATTAAAACAATACACCAAAGCAAGGATGATGTAAGTGCTTGTTGTTGAAAACTTAGGTTTGAGAAAATTAATTAGCTGTTCAGATGAAATCAATGGGTCACTGAATAATTCCACTAGGTAGGTTTTTTTCTAGAGCAGATATTCTTCAGTATTCTGCGTACATTTTGGACAAGTCGTTGGAATGGAAAAAGATGGCATTTGATGGACAGATGCGTGCACTCAAGAGTAGCTTGGATGAATAGGCACGAAGTAGTATTTCAGTGTGTATGAGACGTCTTGGCGTTGCTGTTAATGTCATGGCTTTCTCTCTCCATCAAAAGGAAAGAGAAAGAATTGGTATAGACCTTTGTGAGTAGCTTGAATAGGTGCAACGCAGTACTTCAGCGTTAGAAAATGGCTTTGTGTTACAGTGGATGTTGTGGCATTTCTCTATTCGTCAAGGAGAGAGAAAGAGAGAGAAGTGGTATGGAACTTTCAAGAGTAGCTTGGATGAATGGGCACGACGCAGTGTTTCAGCGCTAACGAAATATCTTGCAGTGAATGTCCTCCATCTAGTAGAGGGATAGAATTGGAATGGAATGGTGAAGTGTGAGCTAAGACAAGCAGGCATATTTAGGTCAACTTCAATTAAGCTTGGCCTCTCTGGCAAAGCCTTTTCCCCCATTCCTCTTTCATTGATCTACATTCTCTATGAGGCAGGAATCATTGATTCATTGCTGTTCATACCTGTCCATTGATATAACATGAAGGAAATGTCAGTGTGATCTGATATGAAGGACATCCTTTTTTTTCCCCCTTCTTGGCTCAGATTTTTTGGTTGTTTGAAATGTTGTCCATAAAGTCATTGCAAATCTGAAATATCATCGGTGTAGAAAGTTGTCAGCTTTTAGAATTCATGAACTGATGAGCAACAACGTATTTCCCATTTTATTGATTAGTTAAAACCTCTAAAATGCTGTTGCTGTTTGACTTCAGTAATTCAGATCCATATTCTGATTGTTAAGTGCTATAGAAAGTGAGAATGTTAAATGAAAAATGTCTGTAGATCTGTAGAATCATGAAAGAAAAACTGAAATGAGAGATCCAAATATACATAAACAGCAAAACAAAAACAAAAAATACTGAAAGATGATTAAGTTTCTTCAGGTTAAAGAAAAAGATTTAGAAATGCTACACATGAGAACTGTAATAAACTTTCACCATTTTTTTTTTATTTAAAGAGAAAAGGAAAGAGAAAAGGGAGAGAGAGAGAGAGCAATAAAAAGAGATAAGGGAGACAAGGAGAGATGTTAAGAGAGAGAGAGAGAGCATTTAAAAAAGATAAGGGAGACAAGGAGAGAGAGAGAGAGCATTTAAAAGAGATAAGGGAGACAAGGAGAGATATAAAGAGAGAGAGAGAGAGAGCATTTAAAAGAGATAAGGGAGACAAGGAGAAAAATTAAAGAGAGAGAGAGAGAGCATTTAAAAGAGATAAGGGAGACAAGAAGAGATATTAAGAGAGAGAGAGCATTTAAAAGAGATAAGGAGAGATATTAAAGAGAGAGATCATTTAAAAGAGATAAGGGAGACAAGGAGAGATATAAAGAGAGAGAGAGAGAGCATTTAAAAGAGATAAGGGAGACAAGGAGAAAAATTAAAGAGAGAGAGAGCATTTAAAAGAGATAAGGGAGACAAGAAGAGATATTAAGAGAGAGAGAGCATTTAAAAGAGATAAGGAGAGATATTAAAGAGAGAGATCATTTAAAAGAGATAAGGGAGACAAGGAGAGATATTAAGAGAGAGAGAGAGAGAGCAGTAAAGAGACAAAAAGGAGGCTAGGAGAGATATTATGCAAGAGAGAGCTTTTAGAGAGATAAGAAAGACAAGGAGAGATATTAGAGAGAGAGAGAGAGAGAGAGAGCATTTAAAGAGATAAGGGAGACAAAGAGAGCTATTAAGAGAGAGAGAGAACAATAAAAAAAGATAAGGAAGACAATGAGAGATATTAAGAGAGAGAGAGAGAGCAATAAAAAGAGATAAGGAAGACAAGGAGAGATATTACAGAGAGAGAGAGCATTTAAAAGAGATAAGGAGAGATATTAAAGATAGAGATAGAGCATTTAAAAGAGATAAGGGAGACAAGGAGAGATATTATGGGAGAGAGAGAGCATTTAAAAGAGATAAGGGAGACAAGGAGAGATATTACAGAGAGAGAGAGAGAGAGCATTTAAAAGAGATAAGGAGAGATATTAAAGATAGAGATAGAGCATTTAAAAGAGATAAGGGAGACAGAGAGAGATATTATGGGAGAGAGAGAGAGCATTTAAAAGAGATAAGGGAGACAAGGAGAGATATGGGAGAGAGAGAGAGCATTTAAAAGAGATAAGGGAGACAAGGAGAGATATTAAGAGAGAGAGAGAGAGAGCAATAGAAAGAGATAAGGAAGACAAGAGATATTAAGAGAAAGAGAGAGAACAATGAAGAGATAAGGGAGACAAGGAGAGATATTAATAATCCAATCCAATCCAATTAAAGTCCACTCCAAATTTTCTTAACCGAAAATGGAAATTCTTTTTGCCCAATTGATCGTGGGCCCGGCAGCCACTGTGCAGCGCCAGATCGACGTTGCTCTATCCCTTCAATTGTTGAACGCCAAACAAGGTAGCAGCAACTCCCATCTTTTAACGTCTTTTGGTATGATGCGGCCGAGGTTCGAACCCACGACCTACCGATTGTGAGGCGGACGCTCTACTGACTGAGCCAACACATCGGTGAGAGAGAGAGAGAGAGAGCAATAGAAAGAGATAAGGAAGACGAGATATTAAGAGAAAGAGAGAGAGAACAATAAAGAGATAAGGAAGACAAGGAGAGATATTAAGAGAGAGTAAGACCAATACAGATAGACAACATGCACATGAATAAAAGAAGGAAAAGCCTGAAGGAGATAGGGATATGTGAAATGCTGTAAACAAAAGCTACTCGAGGACCTGTCTAAAGATCAAAATGAAAATCTGCTGAAAGTGGAAATGTACGCGGAAAAGGAAAAGAGCATTAACCAAGTAGAGGGAAGTTTCTGAAAGGGTAATCATCCAGGCAGTTCTTCACAGAGGCTATAGAAGTATCTGTCGAAGGGCCATTGGTCAACACAGACACACATATTGAATTCTATTTTGGGAAGCCTGTCCATCGCAGAGGCTAGATGCATTTCAAATTTGTAACCTAGTACGTGTGCGTACAATCGTTTGACCGTCTAAGATGCATTTTGGATGCGCATAAGTAGATAAGTGCATGCTGGTGCGGGCAAAAACGACCCAAATCCATTTATTCTTTCCTGTATGGAAGTGCGTATGGTAAAGTTCAATAGTATCATATTGTGTCAAAAAGAATTTTCACTTTTAATAGGATTAAGATTGCTTTGTCACTATGAGATGATTTTGGTTTGAACGACTTGTATATGAAAGAAGATGATTAGCAAGAGATTACCTGGAGTTTGATGAAAATTGTTCTCGATGACACATGCTGTAGTTTAACTTACAGTTTTTGTGTAAAAATTGGAAAGTATTTAGGACTTGATTTATATGGTTTTACAGTTGTATTTACTTTTTTCTTCCTCATTAAAATAAAACTTTTCACAATTTTTTTTGATATGTTAGTGATGAGTTATAATTTTCAGTGCCCTGAATAGTAGCAATTGATATGGATTGAACGGAAGTCCCTGATCAATGATGAGTCGATGCACAATCCAAATTATTGGAGGATTGTCATCGATTTAGGTCAGTCACATCTTTTCATCAGATAGGGCTCATTAGTGAAGATCAGAATGTCGAGTCCATGACATAGAGGGCAGTGAGTGCAATTTTTACCTTTAATTAGATATTTACTGAAATTGAGAGAATATCTAAAGGCATGTCTTCAGATTTCAATAACAATACACTGACAAGGAGAGATAGCAAACCTCGAATCAATCACATCCCATTTTCATGATCTCTTTCATTAAAAGCAGCATACAGGGTTAAAACACAACATGTAAACAGATGCAATGTCAGTAGGGAGTATCTCCTTACCAAGTCACATGGGTCATTGATAGAATATCATGCTGTCATTCTGAATTCAGCTCACGTATGGTCATTATTTACCTCCTAGGCAATTTCTTACTCTCCATATAAAGCTACTACAAGAGCGGTTGCTCTGCGATGTTTCATAAAAGCACAACAGTCACCACTATTTTTTGTAGCTGTTCGTCAGCACAGCATCAAAAATTCCATTGAATTGAATAAACGGGCATGTATGGAAGGCCAGGCTAACTAAACTTCTTTGTGCACCATAATGATATAAAGCTGTATTAATTGATTAATTAATTAATTAATTTATTGATTTATTTTATTTATTCATATTCCTGAAATTCTTTTGGTCATGGTCATTGATGCCTGCCAGAGGACATTTAGAATGGAATAAAATTCTTGTTTTTGATATATATATATATTTGATTGATTCAAGTATTGGGTCAATGTATTCAATCATACAGTACATAAAGGCAATAAAGATGGTTCCATGAGCTTAGGGAGACTAAAATTGAAAATGTCAGCATAATCTATGTGTGGATGTTACGATCAGAAATGATGCTACAAAATCTATTCCAATTTCACAACCCAATTCAGACTAATGGAAGTAATTTTGATTACAGGAAATTGTATACCTGGGGTTACTTTATAAATTTTTAAATAAATATGAACAAATTAATAATCAAGCACTTTCAGTATTTTCTTGAGCAGAATGAACAGCTGCAGACAAATATTTTTAAAGTGTAACAACAACAATTGCAAATGAAATATGATGAACAGTCAACAGAAAAAAAAAATAGGCACTTTTGTGCATTTTTTTTTCTTTTTATTTGATTATTTTGAAATTGAAATTGCTTTAGGCAACTATGGAAAGTCAAATTCTTTTGTAAATTCGATTTAAGTAATTACTATAATTCAGTCGGTCAAATGGTTGCCATTAAATGTTTTTATATGTTATTGTGGCATAATAGGAAAAATATCTTTTAAAAGTGAAATATTCTCTTGCAGTGCCAAAGCAAAGGATATTTTCTGGTTTATCGTATTTCTTTCTTGTTAATCAAAATGCATTTGAAAAGTAGGTCAGTGGCCTCTCTTCAGTTTGCTTAGAAATTAATTGTTTCTATCAAATGATACATTTCTTTAACAGAATGATGGATTTTTATAATAGGTGAATTTGCAGGCATTATTATACATGTTGGACTATACATATATAATGTCTGTGAAATCATGTTTTCAACTTTTCTATGTATTGCAATATTTTTGCATGATCTTTGACTGATGAATTTTTTATAAATTTGATCATTTTTTTTTCTACAATCACCGTACATTAGACTATTCAACTAATATCTATAAAATTGTGCTTTCATTTTGTCAATGTATTGAAATATCTTTTATAATCTGAGGCTGATGAATCATAGACATTTGAATTTGTGCTGGATTTATTTGCACTGGATTTATATGCTGTTTCTTTTTTTCAGTTGCTTTAGAGAGGTAGCCTTCCCACGTTCCCAAGTTGAATGACCTCTCTTTATATGTTCTTTCATCCATTTTTGTTCTCTGTCTCTTATCCTCTTTATATAAACTTCTTTGTATCTACTCAGTACATTTTTTGTCTATTTCCCCACTTCTCCAACCCCCCCCCCCCCCCCCACCTGCATTTAAAGAGAAGGTTGAGTTCTGGGAAAGGTGGAAAGTAGTTTGTGAGCTCTCTCATTCCTTTTATGTCAGTTTGGAAGAACATCGTAGTAGAAATGTCTCCTGAAAAGTATTGTCCTTCAAATACCCTCATATTCGAAATATGATGAGAAACAGCTGAAGTGACGGACTGGACTGCACTGAAGAAGAAGAAGTGTTTGAGCCAAACATTCATGTCACATGTGTGTGTGCAGTCCCATATACCCATTTCTGTGAGCAGTGCATGTGCTTTTCAGCAATTTGGGGTAAATTTTTTATCAATTTGATGCTTCCAAGACCTCACAGTATGCACCAGTTCTTATGCAGACATTATCAACTTTTCCCAATTTGAGACTGTTTCTTTCACAATCTAATCACAAGACCAGAACTCAACTTTATCTTCAAATAACAACAATGCTTCTAAGTAGATATAAGGATAAGTTTGAAACTACTGGATATGCCCAGTAAAGCAAACTATACATTTCCATGGTATGTTCACGGACTAAAAATATCAGACATGTATGCAATTTTATGAGCAAACAGGATCATGTTTTCTGAAATATATCCCAGGGCATCTTTCCTCATCCATATGTCGTCAAATCCTTGTCCTTGTATCTGGCGCCGTTGTTTTCAGAAATACACTCGGCCAAAATTGAAACTCAAACTCCCATTGAAATTGAAGCAAATCATATGCAGCACTCAGCAAAATTATCACAAGAAAAAATCTCTCGTTTGATATTCATGAAATTCATCAGAATTTGGAAATGACCCAGAAAAACATGGTATGGGTTTGGTCACTTAACAGGAGAGTGTAAATTGGTGTAATTAATTGAATTGGAGCTGTGGTAGATAATGAGAAATTGATGAAGTGTGATCATTCCTATATTAGCTATAATTGAATTCAGATCTATGTTTTGATGGTTGGATTGGCTCAAATGAGGTGTTTAATTTCATACAGTGGTATATTTAATCTTAATTGGTTCTCACCTTTTATTGTCAATCATCTATGAGCTATCTATATGATTATTATTGCAGCATATGATGTAATGTATATTTCAATTTTTTTTAAATTCTGTTTTGTTTGCTGTTAAAAACCACATTAACGTGTGCATTTGTTTGTGAATATATTGCATTCGCTGTATATACTGGAATTTGTGATATCTAGTAATATCAATGAAATGCATCATTTGACTTCTTTCATTGGAAAAGGGAGATAAAAAGAACAAAAAACAAAACAAAAACAGAACAAACTAAAAAAGAACAAAAACACACCTGCATCCAGAATATGGTTATAAACAGTTCCCAGATCTCATAGTTGTAATTTGATCAGAGATATCGATAATTTGATTATTGTACTGAAACGATAATGAAATATTCATTATACCATAACAACACAAATATGCAAACGTCATGTGACTTTCTATACCAAAAATGTAGGAGCAAAATATGGGACCAAAAAGACTCTCTAATCTATCACATAGAGAAGTGAAACTCTATCTCAAGTACATCCTCTTTTTTTTAATGGATGGTATCAAAACTTGTAATAAAAATCCTGTGGGTTGAACTTGAGAAGTTTCCATCTTTTGAGGCTTGTTCACAAATGATGCATTGAACTAAAACAGTTGTTTTTTAAAGTGTCAGTGAATGGCAAATGGGGATGAATAAAGTAGCTTTGGGAAACCAAAGCGCATTACGCTTAAAATACCAGCACGGTTTTCCACGTCATGTGAACATGGCTTTATGAACACAGTGTGAACTACACGGGACAATTGATTACTGGAAGTATCTTTGTCACGATTTAAAAACGTTAATTTAACCCTTTGCCTACGGGAACTGGGTGGCTCCTGTATAAAGATTATGGGAATGAGATAATCCAGTAGTCAATGGATTGTTTAAGACCATAATGATAATCACTGTAGTTAAGGATTCGTACCTCGTTTGGAAGCAGCTTGAAATACAACATGCTGAGAAAGGCTTGGGGTGAGCTAGGGTGGGAAAGAGATGAGACATAATCATGCATGCCTAAACGGCTCAGTGCGCGATATCGTGAAACTGACGATTGATTAATTAGAGGATTGTTTACCTCAGAAACAAGGCATTAGGCCCTCCTAAATAAACCCAGGCGACATGAATGTATACAAAGAGAAAGGGCTTTCATTATCTCACAAATGATAAACAAGGAAGGAACAAAAATCTTGTAGCCTACAGGTGTAGTCTTTTGAATGCAGACTCTTTTGCGGTTTATAGTAATGTCAGCACTTATCACAAATACTTTCGAAAAATCAACCTAAGGTAATTTCAGTAGTTATGTCCATCACCCATTGAAAGGTGCGAACATTACATTGACATATTACGTAATCCGAACAAAACGGTATTGAAATTCCCCTTGAATTTATTACTTGAAAAACTTAGTGATCATGTTTGTCAACTATTAGTCCATGGAAAGGACTTTCATTATGTCATAAACTAAAAGTACAAGAATCACTTGACCTACACTTGGTATATGAATGCAGATTTTATTTGAAGTAATAATTTCAACATTGCATGTATCGGTTGTGGAAACATGATAGTGGATTTCAACATTGCATGTAGTGGTTCTGGAAACATGATAGTGCATAACAAGGAGAGTAACAAGAGAGAATGTATCGTCTGCTATGCTGAGAGCCAAAAGGGCATTAACACATAGCATTTACCATAGAGTTAATGCCCTTTTTTCTCTCAGTAGATGGTATGTAACAGAGAAATACATTAGATGATTGTAAATGCCTTAACCCTTTCATGACAGGAATTATTTAAGGGGTAAACTGATCACATTTTGTTCTTCAAATTGGCAACAATAATATTTTTCTTTTAGTGCTACACGATTCTAACAAAATGGAATGTCTTTGAAAACAATATGCATCATTAGAAACTTAGTCAAAAGTTGAAAAAAATTGCCAATTTTGATAAAAACAGTGATTTTGAACCTCTCAATGTGTTGCCATTGTAAGGATTTTCAAGCTTATTCTCCTTTTTTAAATTCCTGGCATCAAACACAATATGGTCATGCAACAAAAATGGAAACAATGTGTGTAGAAATTTCTGCTCTTTCTACTCATGCATCTGGTATATTTTTTAGAGCTCTGCATCAAAAGTTATTGAGCCAAACCACAAAATGTGGTCAATTGTCTCTAAAGGGTTAAGGTAGCTTAGCGAAACGCAATGGTGCATAAAGACATGGGAAAGACGCAAAGAGGAAAATTGCTAGTTTTGTCTGTGCTTCTAAAATTAGAATCAGACATATCTCAATAAAAAAATTTCATATTATTTTCCATTTAAGTGTTCAAAGAAATATAATTCTACATCATAGTATTTTGGTTCTGCCTCTGTGGAATAAAATTTTGATTTTGAATAATTTTGTCATTTGCATCTTTCCCGTTTTTATGCACCAAGATGTTTCACTATTTTTTAAAATTAACTACCTAAGAGAAGAGAAGGAGTAAAATGACATTTGCTACACCATGGGTTGTAGCAATCAGTACTTTTTTTTTTCTGAAATTGTAGAAAACATTTTTTTTTTTTTTTTTTTTTTTTTGGGGGGGGAGGGTCTCCAGTTATGGGATAATAGTTTCACATCTTACACTGCTTTAAAGATTTTAGGATAGGAGTTAAGACTGGAAATATCTAGAAATGTGATGTAGGGCCTATCTTCTTTTCTCTTCCAAAACCTGGAGTTGATATTAAAATGCTGCTTTTAAATCCTCTCCAATGCATCTGACCTTCAAACATAATTCTAATGATACTTCAAAAGCAGATCTATATTTGATAAATTATATTTTCCAGACTCACTAGACAGAGAAATAGGAGAGAGGACAAGTTTCACGTGAACTCCTAATTTTTTTTGGTATTTTTAGAACTTGTAAAAGCATGAATCTACTTAAAGCTGTTAAAAAGAAAGCGTCATACAAATACACAAATCGTATGAAAGAGAGCTTTGTTACAATATATTTTTAGACTCACTTATTCAATTTATTTCATATCATTCCTTCTTTCTTTTTCCTTTTGATCAGTGTATTAAGGTATATCAAATGTGTAATTGGATTTTCCTGTTCTATTTCCATCCCATGATCTGCTTGGACTGTGATACATGTCAAAATGTATTTTCAGAGTGTATCGTGGTTTCGTACTTGCCTAGCCATCACTGCTATTGACCAGTGTTACTTAGGAAACTGAAAAATCCATCGGTCTTATTGTGTCTAATTTATTCCCACCTGCAAACAGCAGTTAGCATGGTTTTTCCATGCCTTCTGGCAAGTTACGCAGGAGATGCTTTTTACCCTTACATTAATAAACAAGACACTGTCATCAGTTCAAGTTACCATGGAAACCATCTGCTGATGGGGAATGTTTTTCAATCTCTTGATGTAGCTTGGCACCATATATTTTTGTCTTCCTTTCTAGCAGGCACTTCTCTCTCTCTCTCTCTCTCTCTCTTTCTCTCTTTCTCTCTCTCTCTCTTCCTCTCCACTGCCTGTCTCTTTACCTTCTCATTTACTCACTATTTTTGTCTTCATATTTTTAACCCTTACAGTACATGTGCTTCTCTCTCTCTCTCTCTCTCTCTCTCCCTCCCTCTCTCTCCCTTTTACCTTCTCATTCACTCTCTATATTTGTCTGTTCATATCTTTTAACCCTTATGGTGTTATCACGTGTCAAGCATGTATCATATCTAAGATTTCATTACAAGTTTAAATTGAGGTTTGCTTTTTTCTTGTTAAACTTAATTATGTATTCTAGTAGTCTTTGGTTATATCATGTACAAAGGCATCTCTACGTTGTTGAAAGATCTCCTTTTTGTTAGCTTTCCTATTAGAACAATATTTATTTGATGTCCTCAGAGGGCTTTTATATCCATTGTCAATATTGTTATTTTGGGAATATGATATTTCAGCCCTTACATATCTCCTCCTGCCATCATCTTGTTGTATGTGGTCATTATGTGCAGCAGCATCTCTAACTTTTTCTAACATTTGTTACTAGTATACCTTTCCCTTTTTATGTTATTATGATATTAAAGTCTATAATGTTTTTATGGGTCACTTTTTTAAACAAATGTTTTGATCTTCTTTTCTATCTCCCCTCACAGGCATATAGTAGTATGTGGTCACATCACCTATGACAGTGTCTCCAACTTCTTGAAGGACTTCCTCCACAAGGACAGGGACGATGTCAACGTGGAGATCGTCATCCTTGACACGTAAGTCAACATCATTCACTTGAAAGGAGATCAACAGCTCGTTGCAAAAAGGGCATTATGACCAGTGACAACTCATGCCCACAGTGCATTTTTCGGTGCATAAAGGGCTTTATGATCATTGACAACAAATGGCCACTGTGTACTTCTTGGTGCAAAAGGGGCTTTATGACATTGACAACACATGGCCATTGTATACCTTTTTGCACTGAGCTGATGTTATGTGATTTGTGGAATACAATATCCCTATTCCTGGAGTGCTTTATAACAACAACAAAAAAAAAAATTGAGATAAGAGTCAAGAGGAGAAATCACCTCTGGAAAGTTTTTAGAAGGCTCTAGAAAATAGTGAAACATTCTGAAATTCCCATCCTAGAAATACCAGTTGCTAACAACATTCTAAAAGAGCCCTTGTGAAGATTGTCAAATTTTTGCTCTGGTGCTTAGACTTCCAACATGATAATGATGTCTGGTGAGAGCCAGAAGGGCTTACACTCTTTTTAAAAGTTTCTGATCAAATGCCCTTCTGCCTTTTAGCAGACAATATGGTGTTATACTATTAATACATGGTTGGGAGTGCGTTAGTGCGATCTGGCAACACAAAGGTTTTTATCGTGGTGTACTAACGCACGAGGCGTAGCCGAGTGTGTTAGACACCACGATAAAAACCTGCGTGTTGCTGGATCGCACTAATGCACGACCTCACAAACCATGTATTAAAAGTTTTATAAAACGGGTCTACAATCTTAGTGTTTTCTTACAATCTTAGTGTTTGATCCGGATTAGCCGTGCGTTAGTCCCCTCGCCGTGCGTTATCACTTTTTTTTGCACGGTCACGTGGTGTTATTTGACCAATCAGGATGGCTACATTCTTGAACCCGTTTTATAAATTCTTTTAACACATGTTTTTGTGATATACATGAAAGTCTAAAGATGGTGCACAAGTGTTGACTAGATAAAGATCTGACCAAAGAGTCATCTTTTGGGACTTTTCTCAAGGACAGAACATTCATTTCATGCACTATTTATTCATTTGAACAAAAGAGATATTGTTATTAAAAAGTGATTGTTAGGGAGATTAAGGGAATTTAACCAAAATCTACTGTCATTCACATGGAAAACTGGAAAAAACAGGGGTGTGAGAAAAATGGAGTCATAGAAGAAGGAGCAAAATGAGAAGATGAATTAAAAGATTTTGATTGAGGTTTTACACAGAGAATGAGAACATTATTCCAGATTAAAGAATAAAGAATAAAGAAAGAACAAATGAAGAAAAAAACAAAACTTTCTCAACCTTTCCACTCTTTAAAATTTTCTTGTAAGTGAGAAAATATTTACAGAAGCAGCATAAAATTTAATAGGCCTAAACATATAAAGAGCAACATATCTGTTAATATAAATACATTAACATGCACAGTCCATTGAACTACCAGCTTTGCACAGACTGACAATTGCCAATTTGCACCTCAACTGAGAGAGAGACTGATAGGGAGAGTGTGGCTTTGAAGATAGAATATCTTGCCAAAGGACATGACCTCGTAATGGTATTTCTCGTACCGTGTTTCGAGCCCTTCGGAACAGTTAAGGTGTCCATATTCCTCTTGCCTAATCGTAGGTCCTTCCTGAACTTGGTGCAAAAGCTCTGTATAGAAATTCAAGAATTAAATTAAGTTGAATGCATACAATACTGGGATTTTCTTAGAACTCTACATTGTTAGATTTATTGTAGATACAGGGTTAAGAATTAAGTTTATTAACGTGAAAGAAGACGGTTTATGACGGGAATGATTGAGATATTTATCAATGACAAAAGCTTGCCAAATTGTATGGGTAAAAAAAAAATTGTATATCAAGATCTGCTATGTCATGACTGTTATATTATACAAACACTGTGTATTAGATTTCAATATGACATGTACCTATGCCTAAATTGCTCTTAGTGTGAAAAGATCCACATAGATGTTCAACACGAGAGTGATGCTGGTTGATTTCATGAAGGCAATCATCGACAGTAATAACATTGTACCATGAGCATTGGACGAGGTATGGTAGGCATGTGACAATAGAATTGAACTCGTCACGCAAGTCTAAGCAGGAAACATTTAAGCCGTCAGACGAAACAATTTATGACGGCATCGCTTCTTCATGTAACCTCTGTAAAATGCCCATAGAATTAGTTGGCTTCCTGTCGACCAGTAATTGTTAAAGTACTGTAGTATAAGATTTTAAAGTTTTAAATGAGTATTCACACATCGGGTTGGAAAATATGTTCCAAACAAAGTAATAATAACTTTGGCTAGTATAACCATACAATGAATAAGAATTTTTCAAAATGTCTAAACTCTGTGGTGCAATTCACGTAAGACATCTATTTTAAACCATGGTTTAAACCTCCATAAGCGTAGTTTGCACATGTCCTCGTATGCAATAGGCAGACAGTAATGCATTTAATATGCTTATTTTAGTCCATTGTGGTGGTTTAAACCATGGTTTAGACCATGGTTTAAAAATAAACTCTTTCGTGAATTCAGGCCTTTGAAAATAAGATGCATTTAAATAATTCTGTTATTCATTCTTTATACCTGCAGTGGAGGACAAGTTGAGATGATGTCTACAATCTAAAAGTACACAAAAAGCATTACCACCCATCTTGTACACCAAGTCCCCCATATATCACACTTGAGTGGTAATCTAGAGCATGCCCATACACATCAGGCTTCAGTAATTCAGATATTCCCAGAAGGCCTACATAAATCTATACATGAGATGTCTTTATTTAGATAATAAGAGAAGGGAAGAATGCTGGACCAGAGCAGATTTATTGGGCCTGTTAGTAGACTGTGACCAGGATAATTTAGTGACATCGAGCATGAAATGCATCCACACAGTATAGATGCATTAGACATTTAATATGGAAAGTGAAATCAATTTTTGGAGGGATTGGACTGAAGTCGCAAGTAGATTGTACAAGGATTATACAATGTATACAACTAGTATGCAGTTCAACTCCAAGGAAGATAGTTTTACTGAGCAATATGTTTGCTTTTTAAAAATTTTCATTGCTTTGTCTAGACATGACATTGATATTGCACACGTAGAAGATAGGGTCTGCATCTAGTGTAACAATTTTTTTTTCTTAAAAACACTTTATGTATTTGACCATAAAGTGTACCCTTTTTTTTGGGGGGGGGGGGTGTAGAGACATGATTCGTTATGAACTTAGAATTCACAGAGGGGTTTTTGTACATTTGATACATCTTAACCCGTTGCCTACTGGATCCGGGTGGTTCCTGTATTTACCCTATGAGTTTAAGAATTCAGTTGTCATTGGGTTAAAATAATGAAAAATCGAGAATTTAGGGAATCCAGGAGGAGAGCATTCAAAATGTATGTTATTCTTTAAAAAATCTCAAAGTATCATTTTAGAAAATTGATGATAATCAAATTGGTCTGCAAACTAGATGCACCAAGATCACATTTTCACCATACCCACAATTTTATCCACCAATGTTATATACCTTTAACACAGAAATTAGGGATTTGTTACCTCTTATAAAGCAAACACCCCCCTGATTCTCTCCCACGCTTTGACGACGCCACAAGCTCTGGTATGAAAGGCGATCTTGAGGATGCTTAGCCAGTACACTCTAGTAATTTATCTGAGCCTCTTTACAGTCTTGGGATGGCATCAGATATCATCTTCAGCCTGGTCTCGGCAGAGCACGATCGTTGTTCATCACTGCTTGGATGATTATTCTTGTATTCTTTTGTTCAGGGATGAGATAAAGCATTCTTTTTTTCAATAGCCAAGGAGTGTGTAATTAATGGCTGTGAAATAATTGTCAAAGACTCCTCTTCAAATTGGCAATTCTTTTCGGGGGGGTGTTTCACAAAGAGTTAAGTTTGACTTAAAGTCGCACTTCAATTCCTAGTTGCGTGCAGTATATGACACATCGCCGCATTGGTCAGATCATGCTCAGGGACGCGCGCTATTGGATAATCTACCAATGAGATTATGCGTTTAATACCTTATGTGCAGTGTTACTTACGCATGACTTTAAGTCAAACTTAACTCTTTGTGAAACACCCCCAGGAGTGTTAAAAATTCCAAATTCTAATAGATGAAACGTTTATTTTACTCTTTTTCTTCAAAATGTTGTCAATTTCAATGTTTTATTTAGTAGGAAATCAGTGATTCCAAAGTTTTTTGGGTTTTTTGCATTACCAATTTGAGATCTATTTCTCATTTTCTGGCATGAAAGACTTTTGCCAATGCAACAAAAATGTTCTTAAAATATACCTGTATCGTAGGGGTTTTTTAAGCTCATGCCAATGTCTTCTAGGAATTTAAATTAAAACAAAAAAATCTGCCAAACCATGAAATGTAGTATTCTGTCTTTCAGGGATTGACAATCTTAGATGTCATCTAGTCTCAACTTCAAGCTAGTCTCAGTGGAGCAAGGACTTTGAACACTTCTTGTACCAGGCATCACTGCATGCCATTGCTTAGATAACACATGATTACTTGCATTCTTTTTTGCGCTGGCCAGTGAGGGTTTAATTAGAGACTGAAAGATGATTGTGCAAAGTCACTAGCCTTTATTTACCAGAGGCCATTGTCGCTATTGCACCCTTCACATATTTAACATCTGCTGTTATGCTATTCTTCTCTATTGTAAGGGTCGGAGTGTCAATATGTACATGTATATGTATTTGATTTCAAAATACCACACTTTGTGATGCCATGCTTAACAGTGTTTGGATGATGTAAATGTCCAAATTTCTGTAAATCTTTCTCATCTGTAGATTGAAATGGAGAAATAGAACCTCATACATGTATATACATTTCGGTCTACTGCTAAGAGTGCATCACATGTTGAAAATTCTATGTTTTGAATACGAGCAAAAATTAGAATGGATTGTCTAATTGTGGTAGAGATTCGCAGGAAAAATCACAGCATTTGCATGAAAATGGTTGTAATGCTTCTTTAACTCCAGTTTCTAAATTCATTTTTTAAAATTACATGTTTAACAACATTTCAACTGATAAATAGAATGGCTTTCCACACTACGTTCAAATGAATTCTGTGAGATACATTTCTCCCTATAATATTTTGTCTCCCATGCTACCTAATGGGTAGCTTTTTGAACTTTTATTTTCAATAGTTAAATAGTACCTTTAAAGAATGTATATCAATTCTCAATCTTTACAATCTTTTGTTCCTATTCAATGGCTGTGCCTGGTAATCATGATCTAAGACTGTTGCATTGATTGCTTACACTGTAACTCATGCATTATTCAAACTTCAAGCATTTATTGTAGACTGAGTTTTAAAATTAAAGATGCAGGTTGAGTGGAAAAAGATAAGGATCTTTGTAAGTACACTTGTAGAATTAGGAATTTATGGTACTTTTTCAAATATTGACAAAAACCCTACGTGCTCCATCAGCGAGATACAGATCTGAAGTAAATATTAATTCATATGTTTGGAATGTAAGACATATAATATTATAGCAATGCTGATAAAATCTAGATCTGTACAAGTGTCCTCTGCTGAGAGTCAGAAGGGCGTTGATAAGCCATGATGTGCACACCAGTATGATTTTAGTTGTTTAACATGCAGCACGTCCTCCAAAACAGATGCTCGTGCATGTACAGATTGGGGTCATATCAGGGTCATTTGTACCATTAGCTTATTCTCTAACACAGTCAACATCCTTCTGGCTCTCAACGAACAATGAATATTGTCTGTTTGGAGCCAGAAGGGTGTTAACTCCTACACTTTAATACTGAGTTAACGCCCTTCTGGCTCTCAACAGACAATATGCCAGGAAGGCAGTGGGGGGAGAAAGCAAACTTATGCTTTTTCCGAAAGAGAAAAAGTAGATTATACTTTAAACTGAGCAGTGCAACAACACTCTTTGTGTCACCAGGTTTACAAATATGTACCTCGAATAATGTTTTTCAAGAGTGCCTGTTTTTCATTGTTCAATGATAATTATTGTGATAATGCATAATTCACTTCCAAAGTCACCAAGAAAAACATGTTTTTATATGTATGAAAAAATGAGATACAGTGTCAAACTTTGGGCACAGTGAGAACACTTCCCAGGGAACCAGGTTATCCTCAATGACCTTGTTGCTTCTTCATTTGGATTAAAGGCACAGTGAAAACACTTCCCAAGGAACCAGAATGTCCTCAATGACCCAGTACCTTCTTCATAAACACTTCCCTAGGAACCACACTGTCTGCAAGTCTCTCCATCTTGCCTTGTCCCTTACTTCATTGGATTAAAGGTACAGTGAGAACACTTCCCAAGGAACCAGATTGTCCTCAGTGACCCCGCATCTTCTTATTTTGATTAAAGGCACAGTGAGAACACCACCAAGGTACCACACTGTCTGCAAGGGCTCTGCATCTTGTCATGTCCCTTAGGAGCACCCATCCCACATGCCCTAAGGCAGCAGCATGCCGAGATGATGATAAATTGTGAATGCTGCTTGGCTGCACCCTGATAAGACTCTGCTCTAGGACTTGTTTTTTGCCCTCCATGTCCCGAGCAAAGAGAAGAAGCAGGGGAGAATATTTATTAAAAGACAACCAGTGGAGAAGTTTTGTCCATCAGCAGCCTATCTGCTTTTCAGGGAATTTAAAAAATGCTTTTATTTGCTTCAAGCCATAGCAATGAAAAGAAAACTCTTTATTTTCACTGCCTTAATTCTCATTCTGTTATACTCCAACCTTGAGTTTATGGAGAATTGGCCAAAGGCAGTAAATTGAAATCAAAACATATAACAACTAGTTAAAAAGGGGGAATTTCATCATCTTCCATTTCGCTTCTTTCTTTATATTTTCGGAAAATACATACATGTACATGATAATGAAATTATGATTACATGTATGTATCAGTTTTTCTGTTTAGACATATATTACTTTTTGTGTTTTGTTTCCTTTGTTATTTTGATGCCAACAACAAAGTTCATGTAAGCATTTCAATACCATTGTTTAAGATGAAAGTCTGTAGAAACTCAACTTGATCTTCTTAATTTAAAAACTGATGGACTGTTTCCAAGTATCATAGCATTTCTTTGAAAACAAATATACAACTGTTTCTTGTCAGAGTCTCCAACCATATTTGTGTAATAGGGATGGAAGGGGGCAAGTTGAGTCCCTGTCCATTTGTTTGATTACCGCCCCCCCCCCCTTCCCCCTTTTCATGGTGAAATGTCCTGATCAGCAAGTGCACATATTCCTCCCCAGAAGCCATGGGCAGTGATCCTTGATTATGATGTCTTGTGAATGCTGTGTTCCTGGCATTGCTGAACTGCCTGTTTCTTTCCTAGTGCCTTCAAGAGTCTGGGATTCGTGTCCCCTGTCCTTTTGTTTGATTTGCACCCCCCCCCCCCCCACCTTCCACAGAGTAAGGTCCTGATCAGCAAGTCCATGTATTCCGCCCTTGTAGCCCTGGGGCAGTGATCCTTGATTATGATGTCTCGTGAATGCTGTGTTCCAGGCATGGCTGCACTGCCTGTTTCTTTCCTAGTGCCTTCCAGAGTCTGGGGATTCGTGTCCCCTGTCCTTTTGTTTGATTTGCACCCCCCCCCCCCCCCCCCTTCCACAGAGTAATGTCCTGATCAGCAAGTGCACATATTCCTCCCCTGTAGCCCTGGAGCAGTGATCCTTGATTATGATGTCTTGTGAATGCTGTGTTCCAGGCATGGCTGCACCGCCTGTTTCTTTCCTAGTGCCTTTCACACTCTTGGGATTTGCCTCATGTCACACCAATTATTTCAGCCTAGATGAACCATTTCGCATCACATGAGCTGGAGACGCTCCATCCGCTTCAGCTCATTTCACAACATTGGGGGGCAGCTAGAGAAGTTTGAGACAGGAGAGAATAATTGCATGTTTGTTTGTTTTTTACTGAGAGCATGGCAGGGTGTTAATGATAATTACCTGAAATTTGTCAACAACAGGAATTTCCTTACCATGCTATATGCATTTAGAGTTTAAAGGCAGTCTTGAGCATTGGTAACAACAGAAAATAATATCTTACAGAATATACTGCAGTTTAAACTAGATGTGTAAATACAGCTTGAGTCTTGAGAAGAATTTGCTGCTTTGATTCTGTCTACAAAACCTTGTCTACAGTGTGGGCGATTACATCTTATTGTTACATGTTAAGCATTAATGTTTAATTTACATTAACATGTACTTTTTCAAAATAATTTTTGCATTATTGGATAAAAATGTTATGGGATGCTCAGTTGAATGTGATTTGGCACGTTCAGTTCCATGTATTATTCAAACGACTCTGGGTGTGTTCACATCTTCACTAGATAATTTTAAGTGTATCCGTCTTCACAGTAGAAGACCTTTATGTTCAGTGTAATAGCACATTTGTATTAAATGGAGCCTGGGTATGTTGAATGGAGTATATCAGTCTCATGATTTTATGTTCAGTGTTAGAGCGATTGTATTCAATGGAACACAGGTGTGTTCACATCTTGAGTAGATCAGTTGAATGATTATGACTGTCTCCATACTGGGAGATTTTATGTTCAGTGTTAACACATTTGGAACCATGGAACCAGGTGGTGTTCACATCTGGTTGAATGGAGTATATCACTCTCATGATTTTATGTTCACTGTTAGAGCGATTGTATTCAATGGGACACAGGTGTGTTCACATCTTGAGTAGATCAGTTGAATGGATTATATCTGTCTCCAGAGTGGGAGATTTTGTGTTCAGTGTAAACACATTTGAAACCATGGAACCAGGTGGTGTTCACATCTTCAGAAGATTGCATAAACAGATTACATATAGAATAGTATGCTGTGTCTATAGAGTGGGTCATATAGTATGTCCCAGAAAATCAATCAAGAAAAGGCAGGAGTTTAAATTGACCCAGATATACGATGTATAAAAAGAAGTGATTTACCTGAAAGTGGATGAAATATATTTTTGAATGATACTACTTTGGCATTTATCCTTACATGTCACAATGAACCCATTGCATGTAAAAATGCATTGGTAATAGAGAATGTTAAAGCATTAAGATCACATCTGAACATGGCTATGATTCTTTTCTTTTTTTCTTCAAGGAGATACACTTTATATTCATTTTTGCCACTACGATGTTTTTTATATCTTCAGAAGATTATTTTTATTGTGTCTATCTGTCTACAAATCAAGTGCTCACAATTCACTGTTAGCACCCAATATAAGTGTAAGCTTTAATATAGTTATCTTCATTCATTAAATATTCATCTACCAAGGGGGTGTTTCATAAAGCTGTTCGTAAAGTTACGCATGACTTTACGAATGACTTAAATATGACAAGCCAGATGGGATGCTCAATCATTTTGAACTGCATCAATAACGGTGAACTGTGCAGATGTAGATTACCATTCTTATTATGACAAACATTTTTAATGCAAAGTAAATTTTTTCCAATAATTTAATCAAGGTTATTGGAAATAGAGTCACACTTTGTTGAAAAACTTTGGGCATCCTATCTGGCACTTCATATTCAAGTCGTTCGTAAAGTCATGCGTAACTTTACGAACAGCTTTATGAAACACCCCCCAGTACTGATTATGACTGACCTATTGTTTAAATATTTTCCTTAAAAGTTTGTAATTAATATATGATCACTCTTTTCTTCAAGTCCAACTTCATTGTACATGGCTCTTGTGGAAAGTAATTACTGACTTTTGTACCCAGTTTGTATAAAACTACAAAGCGATTCATAAATAAGTAACTTATGATTCTTACTTTTCTGTGCTTTATCTACAGTGCTGTTCCAGACCTGGAACTACAAGCTCTGTTCAAGAGACATTTCACCCAGCTCCAATACTTCCAAGGATCGGTTCTGAATTCAGTGGATCTAGAAAGAGTCAAGGTAAGAAATCATCCATTCACATCAAAAATGTTATTTACTTAGAACCAGAAGGGCCTTAATTTATTCAAATGATTTATATGAAATGTGTATCGGAAGCAGAAGGTGTTCAATCCAGTTTGGAAAATTGATTTCACAGTGTAGCTTGATTTCATATTTCACCTGCAGACTCAATTTTCTTTTTTGTTTTGTTTTGTTTCTTTGTTTTTCATGGAAAGATATTACATTAGTGTTTTATACACAAACTCATTTTTTTATCAACATCACAGTGTGCATTCCAGAGGCGGTGGAACTTTGGGCTTTGGGCTCAGTCAAATGGAAGTGGGGGGGGGTCGGGCACCTTTTGTCCACCAAACAAAAGGTGCTTCCCCCCCCCCCCCCCCAACTTCCATTGTCTAATGTTTCGCCGTCTCTGGTACATCCTTTTGTAATGCTGAAATTTTGTGGTAGTCAATGTCTTTGGGGGACAATTTACCTGCCATTCTGACCCTATAGAAAACTATAAGCCCTCTTTCTTGAGCAATGTATGTTTGAAATTTGCATTCAAAAAAGGTTGAGAATGTCTAAAAAGAGCAGCACTAACTTTACTAGATTGTACAAATATTTCTGCAACCCACAAATTCAATAAATCCCCTTCCAGTTGACAGCATAAGGGACTGTCCCCTTTCTGGCCCTCAGCAGTCGATATGTGAGTAGGTAGGTTGACGAATGAAAGTTTTTACATCAGGGGATGTTTGCCACATAGCTGTGGTCTTCTTGTCTGAATGAAATTTGTATAAAGAAAAAATATATTATTTGATTGAAGCACCTGTATTTTTTATACAATAGACTGAAAACTTTGTCATTAGGAAACAAGGATGGCATTGAATTTGAATGAATAACAAACAGTATGAAAATAATTCAACTGACTCTGTCAAGTGCTTATTTGTGCAGTCTTGCAATGAACCATGTTCTTCCTGAACAGAGAGGGGGTGTTACGTCTGCACAGTCACCTCTAAAAATTCAAGACATGCCTTCTCTTAGAAACAAGCAATGCTTACTTAAAGTGTACCAATCACCTAAAAAAAATGATTTGTGTACAGCTAGAAAATATATAATCAACCTGAAAAAACTTTATCTGGCATTCTATAGGTCAAAAGTTAAGGAGTATGAAGGAAATAAAGGATAACTTGAAAATACTCACACGGAACTGAACTCCGAGTTTGGTTCCGCGCGAGCCCTTATCTTGGCGAGCGCTACAGGTGCGTCGAGTAGTCTAGTCACAAGTCGCTTTTACGCTTATAGAGAGTGTAATTAAAATTGCAGTATCTCTTTGTAGATTTGATATTTGAAGCCTATATTTTAAATATAGTTTGACAACATGGATCCTCTAACATACAGAGCAAAATATTTTTTGGTGATTGGTACCCTTTAAGAATGTTGCTTCATGCAAACCAAGCAAGAAATTTGTGTTTTGAGCTTTTGCTTGACTGCACACTCAAAGACATTGTAAATTTGATTTGCATTGATGTACCTAATGCATTTCTAATAGAAGTCTAGGAAAATGTTTTCTTCTTGCGTGTTTTCACTGGGAAATGTTTGAAGCACGAATGCATTTTTGGTTTATTCAAACATTAGAGGCATAAAAGGGCAAGAGTATAAGAGCACGGTTGTGATGTAGGAATTCTTAAGGAAGGGAAGTTTTTCTCTCTGGATGTAAAGGGGAAAAAGAGAAATTACGTGTTTTATAAGAAGAGAGACTCTATTCATTATATTCAGTTCTCTTCAAGGGTTATCAAGAAATATCAAACCAGCCAAATGGCTGAATGGCTGAATTGCAATATTTAAAGATGAATATACATAAGAAAGAGTAGCAAAAAAATTAGTGAAGAGACTAAAGAAAATGAAGGAGTGTGTATTCACAAAGGATATGTATGATTATAGGATGCCAATAGCAAGGGTGATTATTTCTATTAAAAGTACTTTAAAAGTTCATGGTGACATTTTGTCATAATATGATGTGTGTCATTATAAAAAAGAGGGAATATTATTATCATTTCTTACAGATGAAGGATGCCGATGGATGTCTGGTGTTATGTGACAAGTACTGCCCTGACCCAGATGCAGAGGATGCAGCGAACATCATGAGGGTCATCTCAGTCAAGAATTACCACCCCCATATCAGGGTCATTGTACAGCTTATGCAATACCACAACAAGGTAGAGTAGACTCTACCATTTCATTAATAGGGTTGGGGTTTGAAGAGGGGAGTAAGAGGATGCAGCTAATATCATGAGGGTCATTTGAGTCAAGAACTACCACCCCCATATCAGGGTCATTGTACAGCTTATGCCATACCACAACAAGGTAGAGGAGACTCTACCATTTCATTAACAGGGATCAGTTCGAATTAGGGTAAAACAACATGTTGGAAAACTGTCAAGGATAGCATCTTATTAAAGTGGTTGTATATTTTTAACACAATTAAAACAGATTTATATCTAATACTAAAACATATGCAACTGGAAGATACCATTTTCTTTGCTGGGTAAGATCTGGATAGGGGCAGAATCTTTACATATGTATACAGTGTAACAGATAAGTAATTCATAACAACCCCTCTCTATATGCAGCGTGATAGGGATGCATATCTGTGTATTCAAATTAAAGGCGCACGATACATATGCAGCGTGATAGGGATGCATATCTGTGTATTCAAATTGAAGGCCAATGATATCACATACATTATCCAGCAGGCACAGTGTGGATTAATTTTGACATATGATGGATTTAGTGCGTACAGATGTATGGAATACATCAGGATTATTGTTTTGTCAGCGTAATGTGATTTTGACAGTATGTCTGTTCAAAGAGAGAAATTATTCCTCACCCCACTGTTCACTGTAACAGGAAATATGATCATTTTAAATCAATCTATAACAATACAATTGAATTGATTACAAAAAAAGTGTTTTGATATTAAGTAAACATGATTGATGACTCAATTCAGTTCAGTTTTATGCAATTCAGACAGAATTAATCAGCAACCAATAAACCAATGCAAATGTGAAATGGGTGAATATGACAAATGACCAAAATTACTTCTCTTTTGTACTCATTTTTAAAAAAGATGCATCATTTCATTTTAAACGGGCTGCATGCTTACAGATCTTGTGCTCCAAATGCATTAATGTTGCTGTGCTTTATTATCATGGCTTAGTTGACCTGTTGGAGTTTGTTTGCTCTTTCTCCCAGTGAAGGGCCCATGTGAAATGAAATGAAACAAACCTCTACTACCTTGGTGAGGCTTGACGTTACAGAATTTGTCATCCAGATATGTTAAATTACACTTTTTTGAATTCACCCATATCACCAAGAATTATGCCTTTTTAATTGTGGATACGTCTTACAGTGCCAATACTTTTTGTTGCTATTTTAGGAGCCTTTGCTATGTTCAGATACTTCTTTCTCACCGTTCTTGAAATAATTTTTGTTTTGCGTCAGTGGTTAGTCACGTCCTGTATGAACATGCCTTAATAGAGATGGCTGCCTCAACATGTATCTTTCCTACACTTAAAGTCTACCAATCACCTTAAAAAGTAATTTGTGTAGAGCTAGAATGGATAAAATCAACCTCAAAATACTTTATCTGGCATTCTCTATGGGTTAATGGTTAAGGAGTATGAAGAAAATAAAGGAAAACATAAAACCCCTTCGTACAAAACCATACTCTGAGTTCGGTTCCATGCAGGCCCTTCTTCTATGCAAGTGTGTACAGGTGCATCAACTAGTCTCATCACAAGTCGCTGTAATGTTTATTGGGAGTGTATTTCAACTTGCAAAGTCTCTTTATAGGATCAAAATTTGAAGCTCATATTTATACAATGTAGTATAGCGACAATGAACCTCTAACATACAGAGCAAATTAACTTTTTGTGATTGGTATATTTTAAATTAATTTTTGAATGTAGCCACTATAGAGAGGTGCCCTCTTTTTTTGAAAGATGACCACTATAAATGAAAGTAAAACATGCAAGTTTTTTCCATTTTTAGAGGTGTCATGGTCTAGTGGACATGTCACCAGAATGTGTATCACATGGTTCATGTCCCAGTCATGGAACTGATGGACTTGTATTTGGCAAGGCATTAATCTACATTTGCCTCACTCAAAATAGGTGTAGTAAATGGATACCTGGTATGCAGGGATATCTTGAATGCTTTTTACTGCCTTAAAGGGGGTACCCAATGCTGAAACAATGTTAGTTCATTTAAAAGATCATGATTTTATTAGCAGAAAATCATCTGCCTTAAGTTTTTTAAAAATTCGTGTTGCCAGAAAAATCCCCGAAATATGGTAAGACTTCAGGATATTTTGGCCCCTCAGCTGTGTCCCAATTTCAGCTAGGTAACCACAATGACGTCAAAGTGGTTACCCAGGTTCGCGTATTGCAGATGTGTTGCGCGCTAGACTGTACAAAATGCATTACACCTTGCGCGCATTTTGCTATAATTGCGCGACAAGGTAACCACTTTGACGTCATTGTGGTTACCTAGCTGAAATTAGGACACAGCTGAGGGGCCAAAATATCCTGAAATCTTACCATATTTCGGGGATTTTCTGGCAACACGAATTTAAAAAAAAAATTAAGGCAGATGATTTTCTTCTAATAAAATCATGATCTTTTAAATGAACTAACATTGTTTCAGCATTGGGTACCCCCTTTAAGGCAGCTTGGCTGTAGCCTGGGGGTCGTTTCATCAAACCGTCATAACGACAAGATCAGCGACATCTCGACGCTGTCGCTCAACTTGTCCGCTAACTGTTTCACAAAGCCGTATTTTGCGAAGATCAGCGACAACTTCCCTGACAAGTGACTTGTCGGTACTCCAAACCTGTCATATCTTTTTAGAACGCCATCACAAGCCAGCTTTTAGTTAGTCTATGGGCTGCGAAAAAAATGAAAAATGTAAGTGAAGAGAAAATTATTTCCTGATCTCCAAGCACATCTCTTTATCATTCTTTTCATCAAATAGTTTTACTTATGTTTTTATTATAATATTTTACAGACGAACAACATGTTCTTATGACCTCTTGACCCTCCAACAAGTAAATGAAATTAATATTTAGAATACCCCCATCGGTCTACCATAGAAAAGGTGTCTAAAACGGAACAGTCTGTATATACAGACCAATTTAAACGACGACAATTTATCATGTATGTATTTTCCCTATATTTTTCCCTTTTCACGCAATCCTTTGATATAAATAATATTAAATGTATTTTTTTATAACTGAATATTAAGAATTGGGTCATAAAATATCTGAATTCAATCATTTTCTCTAAAGTTTACACGATTTGGGTCTTCTTTCCATAATTAGTCAATTACGGTATCCTCTTATTTACAAATCTAGATTCGTACATCGCAAAAGCATCCTCGAGTTTTCTCAATTTTATAAATTCTAAGATGCCATAAGTAACACATCTTTTCATGAAAACGGGATGTTTGTATCATCAGTATTAATTTTCGCTGCCATTTTTGACATTTTGGAACAGTTTGGGGGAAAACTGAGCCTCTAAGTCTGTTTGGGTAATTGACGATAAATCCAATGGACTGTGATATAGACTATGTTTTTTAACCGCTGAGTATCGATATCATTGAGTTGTCGTTTATCATGGCTTCGTGAAACAGTTTGTCTAGTCCATGACATTTCCGTAGATCGCCAACAAAGTTATGACTGTCATGGAGTTGATTTGATGAAACGACCCCCAGGGTAATAGTATTTTATAGGTGCCATGAGCATCCCCCTTGGATGGATACATGTATGTGTGCAGTATTAATGTACCTGTATCTACTATTATTGTTATAAATGTATTTTATTCTATTTCTTGTTGCTATGCAGGCCCATCTTCTCAACATCCCTAGCTGGAACTGGCGTGAGGGAGACGACGTGATCTGTATCGCTGAGCTCAAGCTGGGTTTCATCGCTCAGAGCTGCCTTGCTCCCGGGTTTTCCTCTATCATGGCCAACCTCTTTGCCATGCGCTCTAACAGCGAGGTAAATATCAACTCCTTTTTTATCCCCTTTTACTGCCTCCAACAGTCCTTGATTTCTTGCAGTGGCAAGGTGGATATTGGGGCTTTTAAAAAACTTTTTAAAATTCTGTTAACAAGTTTATATTTCTTGCAATGGCGAGGTCAATACTGGGTCCTTCTTTGCCCCTTCAAGTGCCCCAAAGTCTTTGATGTTTTTTCCAGTGGCAGGGTAGGTGTTAGGTCTATAAAAGATTGCTTATTTTGTTCAAACATTGAGGTATAGTTATGACACCCTTTATCTGTCCAAAATGTGTTTGGATTAATGCACTAATGAGATTGGGTCTGGTTCTTATCAATCCTCTGATCCCCCCCCCCCCCCAAAACAAAAAAAAAAAAAAAAGTTGTGATTTCATGCAGTGACAGTGTGTAGGAGTAGAAGGTATTTTTCAAGAGCTCCCTGAGAACATTACCCTACTGGTCCTGGAGAACTTATTCCTGTCCCTGTGCTTGTTCATGTACCCCTACAATGAACATCTTTATGCCAGCCAGTGAAAGTAAGGGATCTTTCTCTCTCTTATAAATTTTCTGCAAGAGTTGGCATAAATCTAACAGAATTGATGCAGTTTTATTCCTTTCATGGGACATTTGATGTGCAGGGGTGAGGATGGAAATAATATCTGTGTTGTGTCTTGACGTCATTGTTGCTAGCAGAAACTCCCTCCAGCAATCTTTGGGAGTTTTCCCTTTTTTCGTCTATCCTGGTGTCAGGGTCTTTATTTCTGAGTGTAATCAATCAATGCTTCACCAAGAAAACACTCCAAATCCAATCTTCCCTAGCAAAATAACTTTTTTGGAAAAATGGCTTTGTGAAAAGATGAGAGTCAGCAAATCTAATATCTCAATTGTTTTATTCCAAGGATTACCTGTAGGTCTTAATTGTTTTTAAAGATGTCATTTTTAATTTTGCCCTTGTATTTCAATGGGGAGAATGATATCATGAGCCTTGCCACTTTTATTTTTTTTAATTTTGAAAGCAAAATATAAAGTATTTATGTATTGTTACTATTATATATGTCATATATATTCACCAATGTTATAGTAGTGTAGAATATGTTGCTAGAAGATGCAACACTTTTTTAGTGTTCATATAGATATCCCATTATGTAAATTATGTCTATACAAATATTCTACCATGTATTCATGTCTATATATCAAAGTAAATATCCTTGATGCCAAACCATGTATAACACCTACATGTATAAGAGCATGGAATTATACTTTGTTTTCTTCTTTTTCTTTATTTTCTTCTTTTTCTTTTTGATATAGTCTAGGAGGCTGATATTACAGCCTAACTGCATGAAAGTCATATATGAATCAAAGTGGCTTTGTTATGAAATTATTATGTTCTCTTTTTTTCCTTTCACAGCAGATTATAACCCATTGACTACTGAAGTCTTACATTCCCATAGGTTAATACAGAGATCACCCAATTCCCGTAGACAATCGGTTAATGGAATCATCCTGTCAAATAATGTCTCCTTTTGACAGATTGACAGCAGGCTATGTATTTAGTATTAAATTCCATTGCACGTACTTTTATTTTATGTTTGAAAATGCAAAAAGGCCGTGCCACATTTGAATAGCATCTTGGAGGGTGGGAAGTGGTGATACAACATTTGCTCCGACAACATTTTCTTAAGGCTTTATTTTGTTGAACTTAGGGCTTGGGTAACAACTGAGTTTTAGGTTAAAGGGAAGGTTGAGTTCTGGGAAAGGTAAAAAATAATTTGTGAGCTTTCTCATTCTTTTTATGTTAGTTTGGAAGAATATCTTAGTAGAAAGGTCCCCTGAAAAGGATTGCTCTTCAAATGTCCTTATATTTGAAATATGAAGAGAAGCAGCTGAAATGTTCGGGCCGAACATGTGTATGTAGTCCCATATACACATTTCTGTGTGCACTGCATGTGACTCTCAGCAGGACTGAGTCAATTTCTTCTCATTTTGGTGATTTCAAAACCGTACAGCATACACCAGTTCTTATGTACTATATAATCAACCTTTCCCAATTGATTTGAGACATTTTCTTTCGCAATATTATTGCATGACCAGAACTCAACTTTATCTTTAAGTTGATGATAGGTTTAGGGCTAAAGTTAGGTATCTTGTGGGTCCAGAGTTGAAGTTAAGAATTGGACTTGTGTTTAATAAATACCGACTTTTGAGAAGTTTTCTCAGTAGGATATGTGAAATAATCAGGCCATATGCATCATCTGTCCTGCTTAGCAATTAGTTGTGTCTGACCCTTTACTAAACTCAAGTTCTTGTAATGTAACTGTGGTTAAAATAAATAATTTTCATTTGCCATCCATTAAAGTTGCTATGAATCTTAATGAGTCTAAAATCATTTGGGTGGAAATGATAACATGAGAGCAAAACCTTAGTGAAAGTATTTTCGTCCAGTTAATTGAAATTTAGTAGTTTCTTGCATTCTGTGAAATTTTTGTTCTTTTTTTTCCATTACTAGAACTCTAGATAACCTTTCATCTCTCTTATCATATTTGCATATGGCCTAGCCCCATTTTCAACTTTTAATTTACTGACCAGAATAATGTATATCAGACAAAAACATTTACTTTTATTATACTATCTAATGACAGATTTGACAACAATCTAATTTGTTAGACTAGTCTTGATAAAATACATTTTGGAAACTTATATATTAAAGTAAAATGCAGGTTTGATTTTAGTTTTTATTTTTTATTTTGTACAATAATGCATATTGATCTAAATCATTAGATAGTGAAACCCTATCTGTCATAATAAACCTTAATTTTCTCCAAATTGCGTTAACCAGGGATAGATTTTAGTCATTCTACAGGACCAGCTTAAGTATGAGTAGATGGGGCTACCGCCTTTTGGGTGGTTGATGTTAATCTTACCATTTTGTGACACTATATACTTTAAAATGTAATTGTCAGCCATTCATATAAATTACATCTATTGGAAAATTCCCAATAAGAGAAAAGCTATTTGAAACTAGTACTTCAATACCTTTCAAGATTGAATATTACCTATTCATATCAGTTTCATTCATCTCTTTTTTTCCTTCTTCTTCTATTTTTTTTAAATTGGAGTGGATGGAAGGATGTTTGGTAAAAAAAAAAAAAAAAATACAATAGATGAGCTCACAGAAGAAGAGAAATTTAAGATCTGTATATTCAAATGGAAAAGAATTTTGTTATATATTTTTACATGAAGGAATTTTAGATATATATGTCATGAATCAAACATGAATCTCAAACAACTATAAATGTTAAGTATTTTGTTGTGCAGCTTAGTAGGGAAATAGGGACATTATTTAAAGGAGAATAAAACCCAACAAACATTAGCTGATAATCATGTGGAAAATTGTCAGCCTGTTCACAATATCTTGAAAATACTCCTATTTGATTACTCAGTAGGAGAACAATCTCTCTAAAGTTTGCAGATTCCTTGCCTAGATATTATTCCATGGGGGCTGCCATTTTGAAGAAACTGTGATGTCATAGTAGTACATGTCCATTTACCTGTACACAATGGATATGATGTTGCATAATGAATAGCTATTGTACAACTAAAGCCACCAATGCAAAATGGCAGCCATCTTGGTACCCCCAGCATCTCGCACAGGTGATATTTAGGAGCAGTAGTATATAAATCTTTGTTACTTCTTTGAATAACTGACCAACTTTTGTCTGACCAAGCAACAACTTGTGCATGCTGAAACCTGCTTAACAAAAGAAAATGCCCCACCTATGAAACAGCTGAACCAAATATCTTGACACAAATAGGTTATATGACAGAATAAAAGTATCTTCATTTGAATGTACATGACTACAAAAATGGTTTTAGAAAATCCATGCAGTGTCATGCATTCCACAGGTGATCATGAGTGTCATCGCAGCTAGTATACTGGTCAGTGGGTATCTCACAAATAGCACTGCTCTGACATTACTTTGTAAAGAAAATGGCAGCCCCCATGGGATAATGTCTAGCAAGGAAACTGCAACTTTTTGAGACATTGTTCTCCTTAAAAAATCAAATAGAAATAATTTCAAGATATTTATAATAGGCTGACAATTATCTGCATGATTATAGGCTAATGTTTGTTGCCTTTCATTCCCCTTTAAATTAAGTAATATTCATGCAAAATTGTTTGCATACTAAAATTATAGCTTCATTTTTAACTCCATTGAAAGAAAGAATCAAGTGAGAATGTGCATTTATGTAGAAATTCCAGTAAGTAGATATTTTACAGTACACCAGGAATAAAAGAATCTGTAATAATAGAAGAGGAATGTGTATTCCCATTCAAATCAACATTCTTTTATTACATTTCTCCTCCAAATTGAGAAAGATATTGATGATATACGCAGACAAATCTACCTAGTAAAATCTTTATTTGATTTCTATTTGTGTACATCCCCCTCTGTCATAGCCCTGGGTAGACTATTGTTGTTGTCATGACGATGACACATTCTCATCCCGTATTATATTGGTGGGATTATTTCATCAAATTTCATCACATTATTATGAAAGAAGGCGAGCTGTCTGCTCACATGTGAGTGCATTACAAATTAGTGGGTTTAGCTCGGCTGCGATTACAAATGGGGAGATATATTAGTCATGCATGGAGACTTGGAAATTTGCCACCTAGCACTCAAAGTGCTAGGTGTTATTTTTCAATATTCTTTGCTGTAGATAACCTTCCAAAGCAATTACCATAAGCTGTGATACTTATTTTTGTTTGATTTATTTTTAAAGATAAAATCTTTGAGATGTGTTTGCAAAGAATAGAAAGATGGCTTTGTTTTTCAGTAACATGTGAGTAGATCAATTAAAATCATTAAATGAATCTAATTTTTTTTCTTCAAATATACGTACTCAATCTCTTAGGGTCATATACAAAGCGCTCTAAAAAAATGATGATTGTAACTGAATTCAAATAAATGATAAAGCTGTGTATATGAAATGAAACTAACTTTTTCAGCAAGATAACAAGAACATCAAATTTGGTCTTCCTCTTTGTTTTTTTAATATAAATACAAAAGTCTTATGTGTCTATATTCTGGTTTCTATATTTTCTTAATGGTCCCACTCAAAGTGCTAGGTGTTATTTTTCAATATTCTTCACTGCAGATAACCTTCCAAAGCAATTACCATCAGCCAATATCTCAATCAGGAGATAAGGCTGAAAAGAGTAACCCATATTTGAAAGATCCAGGAGCGGACGTGAGTTTTTAGAACGATGCCGTCGTTTTCTCCATATATATATATATATCACTGAACTGGTGATTGGAAGTCCTTTTTGGCTAACATTGGTCTTAAAATTGCCTAGTTCATGTTCACTTCTAGTAGGGCAAGTTGTATGGTTTAAACCATACTAACAGAGCACAGGCTAATCTCTCAAATTATATGTTTTGCTTATAGTATCAGGTGACTAACAACTCCATTTGTAGGATTTTTAAAGATAAATATTTATTGTTAGTTTTTTTTTTTAATGAATACTGCTGGTGGTGTAGAAATTTTTTAATACTTGTATGCTTTAGTGATATCTTTGTTCAAGTGACTACTTCCAAAGAAAGACTACTTTTTGCCAAGCTTTTATTATAGTAAAGCGCTATACCACTCATTATTTAATAGTGGTATACTTGTATCTTTTCTCATTTAGTGGCTTTTCTGTACAGGGATAATGTTTATCATTATAGATTCATCTCTCTATATCTTATTGTTTGCAGGGTTTCTGAAAGATGTAGTGAGAGTGCAGATGTACCACTATATGTACTTCATTTCTTTAATATTTTATTTACACGTTTGCTGTGTGAAAAGGGGGAAACATGAGTATTACAGCTTGTAAATATTAGGAACAGTCATTCATAACAAAAAAAGAATTGTATTGAGTATACCTTTCTTTTTTTTTTTACTACTAAACAGGACCTTTTTTTATATCGTATTTTCATGATAATCTTCATGTACTCATTCTACACTATACACATAAACAGAAAACATAAATATATGTTTTATTTGTCTTATGGAAACCATCTGAAACACTTTCTACTCCAATCATTTTTTTTTCTGTGAGTGTACACTTCTTTAATTCAGTGAAGGCGTAGTTTTATGTGCACATCTTTCAATGAACACTTATTTTGAAGCACAGTATTAATCATTAACTTCTATTGTAGCCTTTCTCTCGTAACTCACCAAAACAGATGGAAGGGAAAATGGGAAATCTACCTCTGATCAACGTATATGAATTCATGACATACACTTCTGACACTAAAACTAAAATGCCTTTTCCTCTGTAAATAAATGTCTTACCTCTGTGTGATTTATGTGTTTGTTACGGTACTATGATTTATATTCTAATCCTGCATGTATATTCTCTTCACCTTACTGAACTTTAACTTCATATTATTTTTTTTCTTCCAGATATTACTTGTTTTGCAGCTTTGCCTGTCATATATGTATTAATGTCATTTCCCTTTTCCCAAACCCTATGCTTTCTGCAGTTCCCATGCTTATTTTCAAGATGTTATTCATCTAAGAATGTTGGCAATTGGGGTTATAATTCTTCGTAAATGTCACTTTTCTTTGGTCAATGTTCAGTTGCTTTTAAAACTATTTGTTTGAACGAGACGTCATATCATTTAGAACCATCAGAAGATGTAAAAATTGTTCAAACAACTTAAATTCCTAAGGAGAGAAGTAACAATTTTGCTCATTTTTACCCTCCACTCTCTAGCTCAACCTGATGTAATCTAGCAGATAATTATCTTCATTTTGTAATCCTCTTATGAAGTTCTACATCTTACAACATAAATTTGCTCATCCAAATCCAGTATTGATTATTTGATTGAGATGTGCATTTGTGATGTATTTCACAATGTTCTGTTTTCTCTGACAACCAAAAGGTTTAAAGGGGCAAGCATTTTTTTTAAGGGTAAACCAGTCTTCTAAGAAATAGGGCTAATGAAAAAGAGTATTTAGGCTTGTAACATGAAGATATAGTTGAATATGTGATAAATGACTTGTACATACCAACCTGTTCAAAAGACAAATCTCCTCCCCAAACGCTGAATTCTTTACAAATGGAAACTGCTCTGTAACATTTTATAGGAGACGTTTCTTTAGTAGTATAGCACAAATGTGTCCCCTTTGGCAGGCCAAAAAGAAAATTGAAATGAGATTGTATTTGATAAAGAGATCCTTAATACCTATAGTTGGCTTGTAGCTCCTATTCTGTGCATGTTTGCATGAGCGATATAGACTGTAGAATAAGTATAGGAATGTGTCGCTTATGCTTTCTTCTCTGAATTTCGTGTGATTGATTTCTTGCATGTATATATCTGTAGATAAAAGTAGATAAAAGAAATGTTCTGTTCTTCTATGCATGCTCTCTCTCTATGTTTTCTCTATTTTTTGTGTTTTTAAACAGATTGAATCAGCCTCTAAGAATTTTTCGTCGACTCCTACCCCGCAAACTCCCTCTGGTTATCACTATATCAATGTATGTAGTTAGACTCTTGCTCGGTAGCAGCCAAATCAGTAGCATTAGAGCCAAGTATATTGTGCATTTCCATTCTTTTGTTTTCTTTGTACATAAAAGGCATTTGTATTGTGCTTTATTTGATATGACTTGCTCCATGCTATGCATCATACAAAAATTGCTACAATTACACCTAAAAACACATTTGTTTTAGCATCATTACAATTCATCATTCATGTGACACATAACTGATACATTTGAGAAATAATGCAATATATATTCTTCATACTTTCTTAAGTTAGTCAAAGTCATGTTCATGATTTCCATGACATCAGTTTTATCTTTTAAAAACGTAAAAAGGCATACACATACATTCACATGTTACTATTTCACTGAGAGCCACTTTCATTATAGGTTAAAAAGATATTTTTAAAAAGTAAGTGAAGTGTATCTTGATGAGCAATCCTATACACTCAAAAGTGACTCCCGAATTGAACTTTAGATTTTCATTTAATTAATGCTATGGCAATGATAATGTTGCATCTTATTCATACTAATTTTATTTTTTGTCATTTAGAAACAGTAAGCATTTTACTTTTAAAAAGCCTTGCAGAAGTCTTTTTGAAATGATTCAGGATCAATTCGTCTGTTTGGAACCAGAAGGGCGTTAATTCGTATCATTTTGTACAGAGTAATTAATACCCTTCTCGCCCAAAACAGACAAATACTCCTTGGTTATTGAATCATTCACTTTTTGCACATTCACACCATACACTTTAAAATAGCATTCCACATCACATCACATATCTCTTCCATGTTCCATACTTTATCAAATATTTAGAATCACATCAGCAATTAAACATAACTGGAAACAATGATAGATTTCCAATCGTTAAACAAACAACAAATACATGACATTTTTGAAGCATTTTCTAATGTATTGCTTGTCAAGTAAATTAGTGCTTGTCTTTCAGATAACTGCATTTTGAAGTGACAAGAAATTAACTTTTTCAATAGAGACAACAGTCAGTAAAAAATAGTTTGTTCTTTTTTCGTTCATCCAAGAAATATTGGTAACTCTTAACATTCTGGTCATTAGTAGTGCTCCTGTTTATACAAAATGACATCTTTAGGGGGGAATAATGAATATCAGTGGTAAATTCTTTTGAGTAAATTGGTAGTAATTTTGTCAAATTATTAGCTATCAGTTATATAAAAATAGATAAGGAGGACTACAGAGCTATAAAAAAAAAAAAGAATAAGGAAAGAAAAAAGAATGAAGAAAATCTGGAGAAGACATTTAAGAATTATAGAAATGAAACAAATAAAAGGTTTTACGGCACATTGTCAACATTGATGCCTAACCATGTTAGATCTATTCATTTTAGTAAAAAAAATTGTCTCATTGAAAAAAAAAGGATGCATGGTTTCGAGAGCATTTGTAATGCATGTGCATCATGTGCATGTATAAGTAATGGGAAACATGCTCCTGTTTTATTATTATTAATAATTATGAAGTTTATCAGGGAAGCACAGCCCTAGATGTGTCTAGAATATTGCGTGTCAAAAAACACCTGGATGTACAAAAGTGTATGTCAAGGATAGCTTGTTCATAGTTTCTTGACATTGAGGGCAGTATGCGTGATTGCATGTTACAATCATTGTAATTAATTGCCTTCAAGGTTAGGATAATTTGGGAGGGAATTTACAATGTTTTTTTTTTTTGGGGGGTAGGGGGTTAAATGTAAATTAGGATTGTCTTGTGCTATGACTAGTCTCTATCTACTGCATTTCATAGTTCTTTCAGTGATTCTACTACTATTAGTTCTGCTACTGCTACGACTACTGCTGCTGCTACTACTGGTACTACTACAACTACTATTACTGCTAATACTGCTACTATTTTTACTACTGCAACTTGAAAGACTACTACTACTGCTATACTACATCATACACCTACTACAATTGCTGATTCTATTCCTACTACTTCTACTTCTTATACATTTCTGTCTACCATCTGTCTTCATCGCTTTTACTTCTGCATTTCAGAAATGTCTGGAATAGAAAAATACTGGATAATTTATTTATTTTTCATTGAAATATTTGAAGAACTCTTAGCTTTAACAAACCATAATATCATGACTAGTGTTATCCACATGCAATTATTTCAAAATAGCTTTTCTTCACAGCAGTCATAAGTCTTTTTTTTTTTTTTTTTTTTTTTTTTTTTTTTGCATTTCCATTTCACTTTTCTCTTATGTATCTTCATCTTTCAGGTCATAGCGTTATTTTTATTCCATAGACATTTATATAATCACAGCCAATTGATAAAGTAACCAGTACTGCCACCTCTTACTTAAAATTCCATCATCTTATCTTCTGCTTGGAGCCATAAGGGCATTAACTCATATTATTATACACAGAGTTAACGCCCTTTTAGCCCTCAGCAGCTATTGTCGCGTAGCTATACATGTGTACTTGACAGACATCTATGAAGTTATTCTGACTTCCAGGCAAACATCTTTCCCAACATATGAGTCAAATGGATTTAACAGAGTCTGATGAGAATGTTCATGTAGACCATCACTACTCCCTTCATACCTGTTCTCCGTAAAGGAATGCATTGAGAGGGTGTGGTGTGCATTTTCCGGAATCTGTTACGCCCATTTTCTCTTTGAAGGGGAAAGAAATATTCTACTTAAAAAACTGGAAGGCAGGCTTCTATAAAACATGTTTGACATGATCCTGGGTGTATTGTTGAGTAGCTGGTTACTTAAGCACTACAAATCCTTGAAGGTAGTAAGCATTGCTGGTTTTAAATTTATACAAACCTTTTTTACCACTCGAAAAATATCAAAAAATATACTATAACAATGTACCAGCATGTTTGATTGGTTTTATATTGTATGCATTTTTTAGGAACCATGAATCAGCCCAATTTTTAAAAATAAGATTGACATGGCATATGAAAGTGGTGTTATCTGTATGAAAGTGTATCATATGCCTAATGTGATCTACAGTGCTGTTTTCAGTAGCAGCTTTTCTCTAGTAAATCCTGTCAGTTTCAAATAAAACTTGTTACTATCTAGGATTAGGAAATTGGTGGTATGATTTGAAATTCAAGCTTTTTTTTTGTGAATCCATCATGTCATCTGTTTGAAGCCAGGTCATTATTAAGTCATATACTTGAACACAGATTTAATGCTCTTCTGGTTCTCAACAGACGATGTTTTTTATCATGGGGCTTTTAGAGGTATTTGTATTTCCACCTCAGTCATCTAGCAATGGTATTTCATTGAAGGGAGAGAAAAGGAGAAAGAGAGAGAGTGAGAGAGAGGAGGAAAAGAGAGAGAGAGAGGAAAAGAAGAGAGAGAGAGAGAAGGGAGAGTCAAAGATAGAGAGTGAGAGAGCAAAAGAAAGATTCATTGTTCATATTATTGAACTTGAAATTCAAACATCAAAATCATAGGATGAAGTGAAAAGAAGCACTTTGTACAGCTTGATGTAGGTCATACTAAGGAAGGTATTGTCAGAAGTGTCTGGTATATTTGAAAGGTGCCCAAAATATTAATATGGCTGTTAACAAAGCACTGTGTATGAGAAGTCACATTTGCGTTCATAAGAAATCTAAAGATCATGCTAAAACTAACAAACAGACATTTAAACCAAGTGCTAGCACTATTGGGATCAATTTAAGTGATAGCGAAGGAGTTTTACACTTTTATATCATGCCTTCACTATCTACAACTTCATGTAGCTGCAATACTATCATAATTTTTATTATTGTTCTCATCATGGTTTATTCATTACTCATTTAAATTGTGACTTTTATGTATGGAGATATATGTTATTTAATTTGAGTAAGATTCTTTTATAAATTTCACATTTTGTAGTTATACATTTTACACGAAGTTCATAGTTAGATAGTATTTAACTGAAAAGTTGTCATTTAATGAAACTTTGGGGAAGAGAGAAGTAAAATGTTTTCTCAAGTATTATGTCTTTATTGTGAGAGTTGATTTGATGTAAATTACTTTCTCTGAAAAAATATACTTTGTGTTTTGTGTTATCTCTACTAACTGAAATTTGGATCCCAAATAAATTCAGATTCTATGTTGTGCACTTTTTATCACAATGGATTTAGGGTTCTTGTAACATGTCTCTAAACTACACTTTACATGTATTCTTTCACCTTTTAATTATCTGTCAAAAGTATGTTTCTTTCATTTGCTCTCATTCCTAATTTTTATATTTTTTGTGGGTTTCTTTTCTTTCCTTTTCTCCTTTTTTTTATGTGGAATAATTTGGTCAACATCCTCGTCTATCTCCTCTCTTCTCTCTTCGACCTTCTCTCACCTCTCCCCATGATTATATTCCATGGTTTAATGGCTTCTTGCTGTCCCTCCCACCCTGTTGACCTGTCCACCCCTCTATCAGACCGAAGATGAATCCAGCCTATTGGCAGCGCCCACTGGTGAAGCTCAGGTGTGTGGTTTAGTCCATTCTCAAATCGGGTGAGATTAGGACAGTTTTTTCTTCTCACATGTGGTTTGTTTTACCACTTCAGAGATTGTGTTCACTAGCTTTTTATTTTATTATTATTCACTGTTCATTTTTTCGATTGCATGCTTCAAAAACGTTTTCAGTTTAGATTAGATTTTGTTTTTCAGAGTCACTATGAGTGTTAAAAAATGCCTTGCCCTGTAGTCGAGAAAGAAGAAAGTGAAATGTTCCTCTTTTTTTTCGTTTCAAAAGAAAAGTTACAAGCAAAAGAATTATATCTACCCTTTACCATAATCAAATATTATGCATACTCAAAATGATAATCATTTTATATCCCCAACCCATTTCATTTCAAGTTTTACCACCATTTATTGCTATTAATATTACATACTTACATGTATATTGCAAATTTCCCTTTCACGTAAGCATCCTTAAAAGGCAAATTCACCATATATCTTGGCTGAACTGAAATAAGAAGTTCCTTTGCCAATTTTCATTTGACTATTTTTTACAAGTATCGTTCCATTTAGTTTAATTTGAATTTGGAGCCCTTATATTCAACGCACAAACTTTTGGACTAATAGCTTGATTTATTGCTACCATGAACGTTTTCTTGACGTTACTTTTGAAGGAGACTTTTAACCAAGACAAAGTCCCTGTTTCATCGTACTAATTGTCATGTAGAGCATGGACGTGACACATTGTCCCACCCCCATCTTACAAGTCGTCTGTTGAGAGCCAGAAGGGCGTTAACTCTGCATTGAAGGGTATGCGTTAATGACCTTCTTGCTCTTAGCGGACGAAGTGTGTGTGCCGGCTGCCACAGATATAGCTCCAAACACCCTAAGAGACTGTAGTTTAAAAACCATACCACCTGACTACCAAACTCTTAGCCCTCCCCCCCCCCCTTCCCCCACGGCTCCTCCTCATCCTCCTTCTCTTCCCGCTCCTTCCTATCCTCTATCATTCAGTCCATCCTGCCATCATGCCATCTCCAACTTTACCTTCCTTATTTATTCATTCATGCAAAACTAATATGAAAAAAAAATTCTCACCCCATTTTTGAATAATTCATGTGATAGCTTTCTATTGTAATAAAAGCATGGATTTTAGACGGAGAAAAAAATATTATATATCCTCTTTGCCACAAGATTATACATGTATTTCGAAATCATTTACAAGCAGTGAAAAAAGTCTGGAAAAAAAACAAACAGTTGGAGCAGAGAGTTACTTGGCTATGGAAATCTCATAAAGTGCTCTGGTTAAAAATAATGTAAATATGAAAATCTCTACCAGGAATTGTGAATTTTATGATAGGAAGTCCATAAAGAGTATTTTTACACTCTTAGGATGATAGAAATATGCACCTGTAGAAACTTAAATGTGATATACATGTGGTGCACTTATATGTTGGAAGAAACTGTAGACATGTTATTTTTTGATTTTTTGTTTGTTTAATAGATATCATGTATGATGAAATTTTGGAACTGTCAAATTCATAATACATATTGCAAGAAATTTTCTGCAGACTGTCAGAAAGCCCAAAAGGAACTCCACAAATATAAATGTATTGGACTAGACTGATTTATTGATTTTATTTGTTAAATATAATGAAACATGATTTGTATAACATTACATGGAAAAATGTATTTTGAACAAAATATAGTAACCCATAAAAGCTTGTAATTAGCTCATTTCAAATGGGGTCCTAATTAAATTAATAAGACAAAGTTAATTGACAACAAATTCCTTGACCCAAAGAGTAAACTTTTTTTTTCCAGTTATGATTATGATTAAGGTATACAAATACAGTTCAATGGCAATTCTAATGCTAATGATGTTAGTGTGATTTTTTATATCACGTGGGAATAATCCAGATAAGATAACTTGCAAATTGTTTATTATTTTATAAATTTGCTAACAAGAGAAATTATGAAGTGAATTCAAAATTCTTGCCAGCAGCATGCAAGAATCATGGATAGGACTTAAGAAATGCACTTACATTCTGAAATCTATCTTTAGTTCGATGTTTAGTAAATGTTGAACTTTTCCTATTTCCATCTCTAACTTCTTCACTTTCTTCAAACTTTCATCTTTTAGTATCGAACACTACCATATGAACTAACTTTGCACCTTTTTCATTGCCCCCTCTCACAATACTGATCCCCCCCCCTCTCCATTTTCTACAGCACCCAACCTACTTTCTCCACCATTTTATCTGGCTTTCTTTCCACATCATTTGCATTTTGTTCTAAGCATTGATTTGTGTTTTTCAATATTGTTTGTTTTTGTTTTGTCCTCCCAAAATGACTTCAATTTTTTCTTTTAAAGTGTGCTGAATTTCATTTCTTTTGAGTTGATGTTCAGTTGTCGATTTCATTTTGAATCTCGTAGCAGATTCGGTAATATGTCATCTCCTTGAATGTGGACTAATCTCAGAGCTCCGTTCTGTTTTCTAGGTGCTGATGAGTTGGACCCATACCGATTCCTGCTCTAGATTCAAAGTGGACCATCTCTTGAAGCAAATTGTTTGTAGGATCTGTCATCCTTTTGAAAAAAAGGGCGGCCTTCATCAAAACAGTGCACTATTACTCTTTACAGTGCAGCAAATTAGTTCTTTAGGATAACACATTGGCAGCTTGAGGGCACAACCAGCCTGTACTCCCATTCAACAACCGTTCTTGCGTGCCTTAAAAAAATTACCCCCCCCCCCCCCACCCAACTTTTAGATGCCAAAGGCACCCAGAATATGTAATTATTAACATGTCTGAGTCTATTTTCATGCTATTTAGGTAAAAACAAATGGGATTTCAAACAGTTTACATGTAGCTCATCCACTCACACTATTTGTAGTTTTGAGCTTCCTTCCATCAATTTGTCTTCAAGCTGTTGGTCCATTTTCAATCCAGCAAGTTACTTCTCCTCCAAAGAGGTCCAAAGTAACATCTTCTCGCGGCTTTGTATAACCAAACGAAAAAAAAAAATCTACATATCTCGTACCTTCACCCAACCATGCTGCCATTAGTGTACTTATACATTCCATGATTTCATATATCATGCCGGCCAGCTATGAAAACTGAAGAACCTCAAATCATTTGCTCAAGATTTAAAGAATAATAATACCTGAGTGCTTGTTCCCCTAAACCGTATCTGTACTTATGACTTTATTGATTTTTCGGCTTCCCCTAAAAGAGAAAACGGTTCATACAGGGTTACGCGGCTTACGCCACGCCATTTCTGATGTCGCAAACTAAGACCAGTCCGGTAAATAGCAAGTATTCCTTTTGATTGTGGCCCATGTGGTGCTTCGTGCTGATTTTGAAATGAATATTTCTATCTCGTATAGTTTTGGTCTTGCTTTACTTATTTCTTCATCAGCACCCAATTACTGTTCCTTACGTTTTTTGTATTTCTATGCACTCAGGAAAAAGAAATTGATACGTGAAACCGTTTAATGAAGGAATATGAAGTGAACATTCTATATCGTAGGAGAATGAAAGCACGAAACATGTCATCAAGAAATCATTGCATTCTCATCAATTTATGTGACACATGAAAGAAATATTGATATGCAGATTGACCATTTCTTGCCACTTGCACCATAGATGTCCGTTTGAAATGTTCCGTAAACAAGTCTTGTCATTTTGTGCCTTTAATTGTGTCAATCTTGTTGATGTCTGTGAGTCACTTTGAGAGCATGCATTTTTAAGTGTTTCTGATTTTCATTAAGATACATGTACCTTTAAGTTAATTTACCATCATGCCTTCATCATGCATGTAATGACCAACATTCAGAGTTATTTGCATTTTATTTATTAAAATTATTTTTAAAAATCTAAATGAATTGCATATGCTGTTGATTGGTTGATGATAGTTACTGGTGTTTTCTTACAGAATCACCTCTCTCAATGTTCATTAACTTTTCAATTTGTTTCATTTAATGCTTTGAGAATAAATATTCAAGTAATCACAAAACATAGGGACTTTTTCTATGCCATGTTAAAAATGAAATTAATACAGGTTTCCTTTTGTCGTTTTTACTGTGTATTGTTTTTCTTGAAAAGAAGAACTAGTTTATTGATTTGCACTTCTGACTCTATGCTCAAATCTAAGTGAATGATGTCATATTTTTGTTCTAGAAGCTTTGTTAACTGTTGTGATTCACAGCATATTAAAGTAATTGAAAGTTCAAAGGAAATGTAAACAGTATACTTTTTGTTTTCCTTTTTCTATTGATTATTGTAGGTATATTAGATACAATGGAACATCTATATATTTAAGCACATTTGTCTCTGATGATTGATTGTCAAAGAGTTCCTTTCAGTGTTCTATTTTAAAAAAATATTGCAGAGGGAGAGAAAAGAATATGAAAATATGTCATTTTATATTACCATATATTTTGATAGTTTAGATAATTAGAGAAAAATAGTTATCAACCCCTACCCCTAGCCTTTTAATGCTACTAGCTTGTTTTTTTCTGCATTTTAATTGCGTTTTAGCTACCGTTCAAAAGTTTTTGTTGTATGTGAAGAGATAAGCTTGAAATACTACAGGCAATGGCTTATCTCACAATTTTGACACTTTCAAAAACTTTTGAATACTTGTATCAGAGAGAAATTAAGCAAACTCCCTGATTGCCACTTATTTTCTCCTTATAGCAACCATCATTTTTCCCTTCCAGTACCAGCCAAAGCTTTTGCTACCTTCACCATATGTGATTTATGCTCACTGCTATCGACTCTCACAGATAGATGTAGCACAGTTTTACTGATCAGATGCTTTAATAACCATTTTTTCATTCCCCCATTATGTTTCATTCTCATATATCCTGCATATCACCTTGTCATTGTTACAACCAGCAGCTTCCAGCTTTTAACAAAATTGAAATAACATATGTTTGCTAGAAGTTCTTTTTGCCACCTAAGATTTTTCCATCAATCCTTGCCGTTTCAGTTTTGTGCCCCAATAGTGATTTTTGTATAGTAAATCCATGCAAGTTTAGCTGGGTAAGGCTGCATGTGTAATGTTACTAACTCTTAAATACTGCAGCAGTAGATATGCAAACTCCAGCATTTTTTTCATCTGCCCCAACCATTTTGTTTTTATCGCCTTCCATCATTTTATTATATTCATCTAATTGTAGTCTAGACATCCAGATTCTATTTGATGATGGATTGTGATTTTACTAAGAGATCACAAATGCTTAAATATTCAAGTACATGTGTGTAAAACACAGCAGTCAAAAGGTTTACTAAAAATGTTCAAAATGGATAAGTATTGTCATCACTAACAAATTATAACAATTTTTAATATTGCATGTATATCAAAAAGAATATAAATCTGTTTTATCTGTTAATAATGCTATAAATTTATTTTAGGGGTTCTTGAAATATTTCATACCCATTTTTGTAGAATTAATTGGCTTTTATCTGCACTTGTTTTTGAAGTTTGTAGTTTTCCTTTTATTGCTTTGTCTACTTTAATTGGAAATTTAGTTGAATTTTGCCACACAGGTTTTCATGCTGTAAGGCACACGTATTTCACTGTGAATTGGTTCTAGCCGTGATGTCTTGTTGCCAAATCAAAATACAAATCATTTTTCATTTGTGCTTTTCAGCAGTGAAATTTTTAATTGGGGTAATTTTAATTTTATTTGTTTTATCAAAATTTAGCAGTAGTTACTCCTGCAGACGTGTTTTATTATTAGAGAGGGATAAAACTATATCATACAGACCTCTATGTTTATGTTTCCCCCCAGTTCCTTGGGGCATTTAGTTGAATATGAAAATTTTACAATGAGAAAATTCTTACATGGGTGTATAAAACTTTAGTAATTTATGAAATATCAAGCTCCACAATTTGTTTTCCCTTAGTATCGCAGCATCCTGCTTATTATTTGTAATGGTTTATTCGTAATTCTGGGATAGGGGGCGAAGGAAATTGTATCAAGGTAGTGGACAAAACTGGCAGTGATTAATACCAAAGAAAGAAGAGTTGGTTATATTCTCCTAGATGTAGAGAAATCAATTTGAGTTTTTCCCTTTTGATCAAATATTCTTATCTTATTAAGCCAGTCCCTCCTGAGGTGTTCCTGTACTATAGACTAAGTGACCCTTGACCTCAGGCCAGCCAGTTGCCTGCCAAGTTGCATGTGCATCCTTTTATGCGCTGATCGCATACAACAGGACGTGTTAATGATGCAATAACACACAAAATTGTATTTTGTGTGATTGCATAGTAGTGTGCATAACCGCATTATGATGGCATCTCATTATGTGTGACTGCATCATGATCGCATCCTGTTGTGCATAATGGCATTATAAGTGCATTCTGTTCATAGTAGGATGCGATCATGATGCCATTGCAGTAATTGCATCATGATTGCATTGCATTGTGTGCAATGGCATCATGATCCCATCCTACCATGAATGATCACATCATGATCACATCCTATTTTGCACAATCGCAAATTGATTGCATTTTACTATAAGTGATCACATCATGATTTCATCCTACTGTGTATGATAGCATCATGATGGCATCCTACTGTTGTGCAATCTCATCCTATCATGACTAGAGAATATACATGTACATGCAACAAGGTAGGTAGTAGCAGTCACAGTTGAATACAAAGGTCACTTGGTCTATGCACATAATCTGGTGAGAGCCAGAAGGATATTAACTCAATTCAAAGTGTATGAGTTAATGCCTTTCTCACTCTCAACAGACAAGATAGCAAATAGGGTAAATAGAGCCTTCTGAGACATAGCAATAGCTTTCTTACAGTCTAGATGAACCTGCAGCAATTTTCATAGGGCTATTGTAGTTGTTGTAGGTTGTTGTTAACGACATGCAGAAACTGATTTGGCTTTTGTTGTGGCTGTATTTCAGCAGGTACCAAGGGGATCGTGGCAAAGCAACTACCTTGAAGGGTGTGGTAATGAGATGTATACCGAGTATCTTTCTAAATCCTTCACTGGTCTAAGCTTTCCAGAAGTCACTCAGTAAGTAAATCACTGTAAAACTTCAAATTTTTGTTTTAAATATTTTGAAAATATTTTGCATTTTCAACATTTAGACACAGTTATTAAATATATACATTACATGTACTTGTTTGGGGCTAAACTACATGTATTTATGGTTTGTATTTCTTTATCTTCTCAGAATTTGCTTCCAGAAGTTGAAGCTACTAATCATTGCTGTGGAGGCCAACATTGATACAGTGGAGAGTGTGTAAGTACTTTGAGGCTTTATTCTGCAATTACCACCCTCCACCCAGGTGTAGTAAATAGTTACCTAGTAGGAACAACACCTTGATGATTGCAGTAGTTGTTACTGTATTGGACAAGCTTTACTGTAGTAAAGAGCCGCCAGTGAAATAGAAGCATGTAATGTAATATGTAATGTATATCTAAAGTCACAATGCAGGCTGGATAATTAGCTGTTGCTGTGTTTTGCAAGAAATGGGCAATGTAAGATCTATTGAATTGTGATTCAATTTTGTACACTGTGGTAGCTCCAATGAATTCATTGCAGCCCATTTGTCACATAATTTTCAAAATATGAGAAGAAAAAAAATCTATACATTGAGCAAGCCATACAGTCTATTTCATAGATGATTAGTTTAGGGGTTTAGAAGTACTTAATTATTTAATTAAGTATTTAATTGCTATACATACTGTCAATTGAATATTCATATGTTTTTTCACTAATTTACATGTATCCCTTAACCGCTATTTCTCTGTGTCACCTATCCCATGATGCAGCATTGCCATCAATCCAGGCCCTCATGTTCGCATCCAGGAAGGAACTCTGGGATTCTTTGTGGCTCCCTCGGCTCAGGAGGTCAAAAGGTAAAGGGTCAAAGGTCTTATTACATTAGAAGAATTTCTCATTTCATAGTGTGAAGATGCTGTCATTCATGATATTGCAGTACAGTGAAAACTCAGTATAATGAGTTCCTTGGGACCATCAAAATTACCTTATTATAGCAGGAATCTTGTTATATCAGGTTAAAAAAACAATAGAATATAAAGAGCTGGGACCAGAATATTACCTTGTTTTATCAGGAATATTGTTATATCAGACCTCTTTATACTGAGTTTCCACTGTATTATAGTAGCAGGGTCCCCAGTTATTTTGAAAATCAGGGAAAACCTGGAAATGGGGTCCTCTTCTTCAAGTCAGGGAAATTAAGAAAAATCACGATAATCAGGGATAAATTTGGGAATTTCGTTGTCTCAAAAAGAAAGTAGTCAGGCTTTGTCTCGTAGTTTTGTCTTGTGTCCAAACAGCATGTCCAATGTCTTTTGGCTGTTCATTGGAAATGTTTCAAATTTGACATAAGTTGAAATATTGATTCTAGTATTTTGAAACCCCATCGGGGAAAAATCAGGGAAATTTGTTTTCATGAAATGCTATAAGCCCGGAGTAGATCGGTTTGAATTTGATAGTCTCCCTTTAGATGATAAAGTGCTGTCACATTTATATGAATTTTAATTCTGGAATCTGTTACAGGGCCTACTTCTACTGCAAGTCTTGTCATGAGGACGTCGTTGATGTAGATAAGATCAAGCAATGTGGATGCGATAATGGTATGTTTAACTGAAGTTAAGATGCAGTGACTAGAACTTTATTTCTCTTACCCTTTCTCTTCTCTCTCCCTCTCTCTCTCTCCCTCTCTCTCTCTCTCTCTCTCTCTCTCTCTCTCTCTCTCTCTCTCTCTCCCTCTCTCCATCTCTCCCTCTCTCTCCATCTCTCTCTCCATCTCTCTCTCCATCTCTCTCTATCTGTCTCTTTCTCTCTTTCTCTTTCTCTCTCTCTCTCTTTCTCTTTCTCTCTCTCTCTCTGTCTCTTTCTCTCTCTCTCTCCATCTCTCTCTCCATCTCTCTCTCTCTCTCCATCTCTCTCTCTCTCTATCTCTGTCTCTTTCTCTCTTTCTCTCTCCATCACTTTACATGTATCAATCTACGTTTGTAAAAAAAAAAAAAACTCTTCAGCAATATACCAGTTTGCAGTTGATATCTAACACATTTCTGAAAACTGTCATACAATTGACAGATTGCAGTGTCTAATCTACATACCTCTCTATTCATCTAAAATATGATAATATCAATTTTCAGGAATATGTAATCTACATCTTTTTTTCTGAGAGTTTGTTGTGCAAATATATTGAATATTTGGTTTTCAGTTTTCAGCTACGTAGAAGTACTCTATTTGTATTGTGCAAGGATATAGTTTAGACATCTATATTGCAAACTTTGGGTAATAAGTTGTTATTTAGGGTTCGGTACTGTACTGTTTATTTAATATGCTAGTGCATCATGTGCAGTTATCAGTATTGTTTGAAACAGATCATAGGCTCAAAGGACATGGCTCTTTTTCAATCAACAGTATTTGAGATACGGATTATGACTTTAAAACAATTTTTAATGATGTAAAATCTTCAATGTGACATTGATTTTTCCATCTTGATCCAAATGAACTATTTGAAAATTATTCAGTTATTGATTTGTTTATACATAAACATGTAAATATATATAATCCACAAAACCCTCCCCACAGTGTAAATGTGTTGTATATCAAATTGCACAAATACATATATATATATATATACATGTAGTATACAGAGTGCATTGTCTGCTTGCATGTGTATGACTGTTATATCAATGAAATATAAATGGTCTCCTGCTCATTATTATAGGAGATCAAATCTTTGCTTAAAAAAGCAAACTGCACCAACCCTAGCATACCTGTATATTTCAACCTACACAGTGTGCTGTCAGTTCTGAGTCTGTAAAGTCTTTGCATAAAGTTCGTGAAAAGATATATCAATACCACAGTGCTAACGAACCTTCAGAGAATTGTATTTGGATCAGACATTATGTGCACTGCTTGTTTTGTTCCATATTTTTGTTGTATGCGTCTGCCTTTGTTTGTTTGTTTTTTTGTTTTATATTTTGTACACATGTAGTTGTCATGTCAGTAGGACAAGTCTGCTGAGAGCCAGAAGGGTGTTAACTCATACAACTTTCTGGCACTCATCAGATAGTATGATAATCGCCTGTAGTGAATACAATCATTCATCATGTCATATTTGTTTTTCATATTATTTTTCCCCTTTTTTATGAATAGTTCTGAATCTGATAGTTAAATACTGTATTCAAATTTGTGTACATACATTTGAAACAAGTTAAAGTAGCTCTTTGAGGATTATGAAGCTTGTCTGAGGCTCTCCTGACATATATATATGGGATAACAGCTTATTTTGCATAGTGGATTCCATTGATAGAGATTCTAACAACAGGTTAATTAAGTTTGTTACCCTCATCAGCAGACTTGAATACATAGATTAAACTTGACTTGATAGAGATACCAGCTGCCACTCTGCAGAAAGCCCGAGTACAGGCTGCATTAAGCCCACTGCACACTGTACCATGTGACGTCAAACCAGTCATGAGACTGTCTACAATTTGGAGCTGCTTTGGCATTTTCTCTGTCCGAAATGCCCTCTGTACCCTACAGTTCTGCTTTTACGATTCATGTGACCATAATGAACTTCACTCAGGAAGGCTGAAGTTTATAGTCAGATTGGGTGATTTCAAGTTCGATGTTGGTGTTGAGAGCGTGAATTGGGCTGCTGATTTTAGCCCCAACACCGAATTCAGGTTTATAAAAATAATACCAATCACATTATTGATAGCTCAACACCTAGTGAAGTCAATCCCAACACCAGCGTCATTTCAGATTTGGTGTTGTGGCCGGTGCTAGTTTTGCCCAACCAACACCAGATTTCAACACCGAACTTGAATTCACCCATTGTATAGTGTGCGGCAGGCTTTAGAGGTCTGACAAGACAATATTAGGCTCTGTGGTCATTTCGTGTTATTCAAGCTGTCATCCCATTTGGTAGAACTGACTGTCTTTTATTTTGTAAACTGTTATCAACTCTTCTTGAGTTGAATACAGCATCACACTGCACAAATTCTAGTATTTAAGTTTGATTTTTTTTTTTTTTTTTTTGCTGCTGTTCACACAGACCAAATGAGTAAAACAGCAGAAAATTATGCCAGAAAGAACTTCTTTACAGACATTAAATTATTTTCTGTTAGTTCCCACTGGATAAAGAAAGAAAAAATCTATTAAAGGAAGACATGTCAATATTTGAATTTTGGTTTATACTTGTGTGAACAGCCCTAAAATTGATTTAAATGCATGGTTGTGTAGAATGTATTTGAGTAATAAAAAAATGTATATTTTACACCTTGTGTCAACTGCATGGTTAAACTTGTATGATTTTTTTTTTTAATCACAGATTAATTTGCAGCACTTTTTATTGATTTGAACCCCCCCCCCCTCTCCAGCATGGCTGATGAACATTTTAGATGACACCCTGTGTACCTGAGCTCGATGTCTTTAACTACAAGTCTGCCTTATCTTGCATGCCTCCCGCACAGCAACTAACCATTTCTCTCTCCCATAGCAGAGAGACAACTTTTCTTTCTCTTCTCTCTTTAAATAAAAACACCTACATGTTGATTTCCTGTGTCTTACAGCGGACTACCTCAACAGACGAAGAGTTTCCTCGGTCCGCAAAAACCGAATTTTCGGCCAAAAGAAGAAGAAGCAGCGCCCGCCCACGTCTTCAACAGGTTTTCTATCTTTTCTATCTTGTTGCTCCATGCTGTGTTCCTATTCAAATCATTTTTTGGTATTTCTCATTTACACTTGATTTTTGACCCACAATATGCTTTGCTGCCTGAGTATGTACTACCATTATAAATCCATTGTGCTTGATTCATTCCATATGTCTAATATGGTGTTATACATTTAACTGGATGCCATTTTATTTACTGACGAAAAAAGAAAAGAATTGCTGACTTTAGCCAAAGCCTCTAGTTGAATATAGATAGTGCATTATTAAAAACCCAAATATAGTGGAAAGATAATTAAGTAAATGTCACAGATTGTAGAATAATATCCTGTTCAAGCTATAAATGTAGCTGCTCAAATTTACTCCAAAATAGATAAAGGAATGGCCAGGAAAGTATTTCTAGAAGCTGACAAATTAGATACTCTTAGACTATAAAAAGAAGCACTCACATTTTTGTAGAAAAGCAGACATTTGTTTCCCCCAATGCAAATAACATTTGTCACTTTTATTCAGCTGCAATATTTATTATGAAAATTATCATGAAAATTATTATGAAAGTTATTAACAGACTGTAGATTTTACAAATCCACTCGCAATTTAGTAAAAAGATAGAGGAATAAGAAATATTAAAAATGAATAATTTTGTGCAATTACATATGTTATTAATCAGTTTTCTCTTTAAATATTTGTTTTTTATATATCATAGGGAATAAAGAATAATGCTCATTTCAGCAATTTTCTCATTTCATAATTTGTTTCAGTTTTATACTAATTATTCTCATAATATATAATTTTTATTATCCAACATTAATTGATGTTCATGGTTTATTTCTACTGCATTAATGTTGTATAATTGCCTGAGCATTAGAATGCTTTTAACTTTTTTGTTGGTGATGAATTGTAGATGCATGCTAGCATCTTGTTCATTTGTTCTATCTGGCTAAGGCACCTCCATAAACAACAAAAAAAAAACATTCTAGGAAAACTATCCCCATGTCTTCCACCCCAGACAACTGCACCCTGGATAACCACCTACCTGGGACAACAACCCCAGGGACAATTACACCCCCTCATAGAGAAAAGTTATCTCTTTTTTTTATTGTGTGGGGGGTTGTCGGGGTTGTCCTGGAGGGTAAGTATCCAGGGGGTGGTACTTTTGGGAGGGGATATTTGTCTAGACACAAAGAGAGTATAATTTAGGATGAAGTTGCTATGCAATGATCATGTTAATTTTTTTTTTAAATCATTCTATTTTTGACATTGTGCTTCAAGTCTGTTTTAAGAGAAAAGAAGAAAGAAAAAAATGCATCAGTAAAAGAATGGCCCATTGTGTCTCTACAAGAGCAATTTGAAATAGTAAAGAGGCTTCCCATTTATATAGGTTTCGATATGTGAACATTACATAATCATCACTCTGTGATGACATTCTTACACTATCAATACATTTTTGATACTGCTTATAATTGAAATACACAATATCCTACACCTATCTTAAACACTAAAACATAGTCTCTATACTGGAGACTATGTTTTAAATGTAAGATAGGAATCTTGCATTTAAAACAGTCTCCAGTATAGAGGCAGTAATTTTGTCAACACATAAATTACTTCCCACTGTTTAAACTTCACAAAATTCTTTTTATTCAAACTTTAATTGGAAGAGTAATTCATGAGTTTCTTTCTAAAGGAATGAACATATACATGTATTAGGTTGAAATTATGTGATACATGTACAAAGATTGAGATTCAAAATATATTTGTTTTAGAAGCTTTTGCCTTTTATTAAAGCATTTTGATGATTAACAAAGCTGCAGGTGACTATTTTTAATGATGATGCTCTAAAAATATATATATCTTAGGATTGAAGCCAGATTTATTTCAACATTACATAGTTACATCATTTTTTAAAAATTTATTTCATATAAAATCCATGATAGTTAGGAGCTTATACATTTATATTCATGCTCATACGATGTTTATTACAGCATCTAAAGTACATAAGCAGTTGCTTATTTGTGTTTTTTATTTGCCTGTTATAAGGTGTTTGTCCTTTTCCTCTCTCTACCTGCTTCTAAATCTTGATGAAGAGGGAAATTTTTGTATCACTGCAAATGTGTAAAACTTTTTATCCACACATCAACAACAAAATGGAATATCCGTGGATTTGTTGTTTATTTATGAGTGAAAATGTCCATAACTTTCTTTTGAGTCATTGTAAAATGTGTGGTTCATTTATGAGTAAAGTCAAAAACTATTGAAGATTTTTTAAGCAGGTAGTGGGGCTTACAAGAAAAAAATGTTTGTTTTTTATGAAATAAAGTAACAAAGCATTGTGCCATTTGAATGATAAGTTGTTAAACAAAACTTGCATTTGCTGCTTAAATATCATTTGCTGATATATGTACATTTTTTTATCATTTTGTATGATTTACATGTAATCTGTCATATATTTTTCTGCCCTTGAAGATATAACAACTAAGAAAAAAAGCTCAGAAATATATTCAATATATATTGTTTACTTGTGGAAACAAATCAGTATATTTCTATTATATATGATATTTGATGAGACTATTTATCTATATCCATTGTTAATTCAATGAAACTATTTGATTTGATGAAGAAAAAGAAACCAACATATTTTTTTTATTCCCCACTATTTGAATACCTGTAGATTAATTATCTAAAGACCGATTGATAAAACAACAAACTCTTCAAATAATGCTATGTTTAACGTATAATGAAGGAGAATCATATTTATTTCATACAAAAATTGTGAGAAATACATTCTAACCCCAAAAATGTAAATTATAACTTTATGAAATCAGGATCAACTCTCATTCATTTCCTTAAAAAATCATTTGTAAGAAATGCATATAGTTTCCAGACAAGATGATTTATAGGATTGTAGAATCAAGTGAATTCTTCTTTCTTTTCTAAAATCTCATTTGTGATTTTGTGATAATGGAGTCTACAAACACTTCATTTTTTTTTTCTCCAAATAAGCCCGTGAAATAAACATAATGAAAAGTTTGTCTTAAAGAAACATGCATAAAACAGAGCATTTCTTTAGACATAGGCCATTATGCAAATTAACTTTATTACAATCAAAATTGAAGTTAAAGAGTAAATTCTGTCTTTACCTTAGTTTGAAATTATGTATTTCCTGTTTGGATTTTATCTGATTCAAATGTGCAAAAAATTAACTCTGATATTAACCACTATTTAAATTAATGAAAACTGAAGTCACTCAGGGGCTGATATCTATTCTCTCTTTTGATTATTTGATTAGTAGACTCAGAGATTTTAACTAAGCACTGGTTTCACAATTCTTTGTGTTTTTTTAATATAAGAAATAGTCAATACTTCCAATTTTGCCCCTTTATTCTATCATCAGTGATGAGCAGTTACTACTTTTTTCCATACTCGGGCTTATTTGAAAATGCATGCTTCACCAATCAGAAACGAGCTGTGTAGTCACATAATGGCACTCCACACAAGAAAATCGACTAGCAAGTGACGAAAACTTAGCATTTTGCAAACACCATCATCATGTTGTCCAAATATATCGAAGAAGAAAAATGCTTGTGTCAAATCCAGCCGGCAAAACTCTCTCTTTTAATTTCTCCCTTTCATTTTCCCATTGTTTTTTTCTCTTTTATTTCTCTTTTATTTTCTGTATTTTTTTTTTTTATTTCTTTGCTCTTCATCTCACGAACTTTGACCCCCCTTCCCCGACAACCGTTCATTGCCCCTTCACCTTGTCTGTCCGTGCGTGGTATGTTGTCGTTGTTTTGTTTGTGCTGCCTCTTTTTTTTTCCGTTCTGGATATTTAGTGTCCCCTACTAATGGCGACCCTTGCCCCCCCTCTCTCCATGTGTCCTTTTCTGCCACTCAATCTTCTGTAGTCACGACTACCGTTCCCGCAGCATCCAACGGGGAAAACATACCTATGCAAGAACAGACCCCGACCATGGATGGTAAGCTCTTTCCTTCCGTCTTTGAATTTTCAGAGCTCCCGTTTTCAGAGCTCCCATCTTCACGCGATCATTCTCTCACTCCTCTGCTATTAAACTTTGTTCTTTCTTTTTTTTTTTTTTTACTGTGACCAATGTTAACTGAATTTTCAGAGCTTCTTTGTTCTAAGTAGTTCAAACTTTGTTCTTCTTTTACTAAGTCCATTGTTTACTGGACTCTTTTTAAATTACTCTTTGGCTTTTTAACTGTTTAACTGTTTAACTTTTCTGTTTATTGATGAGAACATATGTTCACATACTGTTCTTCTCTCTTTCTTTTTTACTTTTTTGCTCCTAGTCTCTCTCTCTCTGCCTCTGCCTCTTTCTTTATTCCTTTTTCCTTTTCTATCTTTCTCTACTTCTTTCAGTATTTCCGTGTCTCGTTTTGGGGTATTTTCTACTCAAATTTTTTTTTAACGCATATCACATACTCTTCCACTCTTTCTCTCTCTCTCTTATCCCTCTCTCTCTCTCTCTCTCTCTCTCTCTTATCCCTCTCTCTCTCTCTCTTTCTCTCTTATCCCCTTTCTTTCTTTATATACAATTACATGCATCTTTCTATCTGTCTCTTTTTCTACTTTTGCTCTATCAATATTTATTTTGCTCCCTTGATAACTTTATCTTTTTACTCATTTCTTTTTATATCATCTCTATCTATTCTTTGTTCTTTATTAATATTTCTTATAAATACCCTTTTTTTCAAGTATCTTTATCCTGTAACTCCTTATTTTCTCTTCTTTAATTACTTCAATGTGTTCTGATCTCGTTCTTTTCTTCTGTCTACTCGCTCGTGGAGACTCGCACATTCGCCTCCCCCCAAAAAAAATCATCTCAAACCCCTTATTAAAGTTAAGAGTTTGATGTGTTACATCACACATACACATACCCATTACTGCCCTTTCATCCGATCACTCCACGAATGATCATCGATCAGCCAGACATTTTCAATCCCTCAGCCATGATGAACAGATGAACCCCGCCCCTTTTAAATATGGTATAACCCTCTCGGCATGTGTATAACATGGTAGCCAGGTAATGTGCATCATGATGATGATATCAAAGCAATATAAAGATTTGTGATGATTATTCTACTATTCTCTTATTTATTCTTGTATTTCTCTTGCCTTCATCATATTATCAGATACTCTGTATATTCCTTATATAACTTCATAACAGTGATATGCCTGTATACATTTACTGAATGCGTAGTCTTTTAATTGTAATATCAGTGTTTTTACCAACCTTCCAGCATCTAGTGATGCCGTATACAATACTAGGACATTCTTTATCACCACCTATATTTTCACAATGAAGTGATCACTGCTCTATCGTAAATCTAGGCTTGCACTCTCTCTAGCAAAGCTACGCTTTTCTAGTTTCAAGGTAGCACACGATAACTTCACCAAGATTGAAGTTTGCGGCAGTTAGGAGTAGTAGTCTTTCTTCTCCAAACTTTCATCTTCCAGAATCTACCTCAAACACTGATTCAAATAATGCACCCCTGATACCGACCCAGCCTACAAGACAGAGTAAGCACTATAGTATAAAGAATGCACATAACAAGCAGGAATTTTTTTCTTTTCTAAAAGTTCTTTGTTTTTGTGAAAATAGCCTTTTTTGTTGGAGTATGTATGAATGGAAGATGAGAAAAGAAATTAAAACAGACCAAAAGTCTCGTTCGTAATTTGAAGTGCATGGTGATTTTCAAGATACGATGAATGTTGATATTCAGGCTTAGAAATTAAAAATACAACTGTCAAATGTTGATGATGCAACATTTAAGATGTTAATTTGATGAGATTTTATAGGGATTTTGTTTCTTTTCTTTCTAGCTCTCTGTAGGACTTTAGACATTCTTTTTCTTGTAGTTTAGCTGTGGCATTTGTTAAAGGTGCTTTTCAACAATTACAATCCAGAATATTATGAAAGAAAATGAAAACCGAGTTTAATGTTTTCCAATAAGAAATCAAGTTTTTCATTATGTGGTTACATTCATTCTGTTTACATGCTTTTGCCAAAAGGTATGAGAAACAAAGTGAAATAGAAAAGGCAGAATTCTCTTTTAATACTCTAAGCCATGATTATTTTGCTTGGAATCATGCAATATTTTTCAAAGCATTGTAAGATGGATTTATTGCACAAATTAACCACTTTTGTTTTAACTTTAAAATGTTGAATGGCACCTTCAAAATGGAAAATCAGAAGTAGCTGTAGAAGTAGTGGTACAGTAGATCTTACCTTACTCTTGTATCTGAAGGTGGTATTGTATAAGGGTTCTGATTTCCACTTGTACTGTTGTTCCTCTGTCTGAAATGAACGTAACAGAGAAATCATCATCGCCAGAGCCAGAGAGTAACACAGGTAAGATGGTGAATGTCTCCATTGGAACACGCTTCTAGTCAAACAAAAAAAATATGTATATACAGTATATTACACCCAAATGTCTGTCACTGTACACCCCTGATTACGATGTACATGTATATGCACGCTAGGAGCAGTACCCCTTTGTGAAGGCCCCTCATTGTGATACATGTAAGTGTCGTACCGTGCACTATTCTAGTGCGCAACCCTTTCTTAAATGTTACCAAATTAATCTCCCCTGAATGAGGTGATAAGATTGTGAATGTTAAGATGGAGAGCTTCCAATGAAACAAAATATTGATGCCATCCAATTATATCTCGGTGTACACTCTTGAGTACAATGTATATGCACGTTAGAAGCAGTGCCCCAAGTAAATGTCCCCCTACTCTGTAAATTGTCACCCAGCACTTTATTGTGGTGTGTCCCCCCCCCCCTTTTTTTTGTATATTGACGAAATGTAACTCACTGGACACCCCTAAGTATATGCATGATAGAAGCAGTACCCCTTGTGAAGGTCTACCCATAGTGATGAGCAAGTATCACTCAGCAGTCCATGGTGGTGCACAACCCCTTTTTTGAGATGTATTCCTGTGCATAGTCATAGTGTCTAGTTTGTGGCTTTACATCATCTTGACAGGATTATATAGGGTGACTGGCTATGCGAACATTACCTTTGTACAAAATGTGGACTGCTTGTTTCCATTGTATACATGTATACCAACTTGTTTATTAGGGAGGGAACAGGAAGGCTGTTAATATGTTGAATACTACTCCCTAGAAATCTTAAGTAAACCCATGGCAAATGCCTGTTACCGAAAATTGTTATGTAATTGTCTCCAACCATGAAAAAAAATACATAGCAGCATCGAGAGCGTCTAATCAAAGTCCACAGATATTCATTTTAATGTTCTTATCGATCACTACTGACATGAAGAGGGGCCTTAACTGGTTTTGGTGATTCAAATTACAAACTTGTAGAAGCTATTGTACTGACTTATGTGGTTATGCCATTGTACGACGTATACAACTATAACCCAAAGTGAAAGTAGACCTGCTCTTATGTGTAGTGAAACACAATACTGTAATATCTGCTTCGAGCAAGAAGGACTTTAACTTACATAATTTAACATTGATTAAATGTCCTTCTTGCTCTCAGCATACTGTAACACACTGTCTCACATACACACCACAGGCATGCATACATTTTGTGTATGTATCTGTACCAACACAATTTGTTATGTAATGTTTCACATAAAAATTAGGCATTGTGGTAATGCTTTTGTACACTCCGTGGAACTGTGACCAACAGTTGTGTAGTGAATACTGGCATGTAGATGCTGCACTCGTTTGATGTAAACCCACACATGATTCTTAACATACCGTTTCACATATGACATTGATGCCTGCTCAATTAAGTGTGGTACACAATGTGAGATTGTGACCCGCATTCGTGCACTTTTGCTCTTGCAAAAGATAAAATACCACTGCACTGATAAAAATGTGCATGTACATGCTGCTGCACACATGTTATGAATGTACACACACACACACACACTGTTGCAGTAATGTTTGTACACTGTGGTATATATATATATATATATATGATCTGCTACTGTGAACTGTGTTTCGATTATAAATGATGATGTCTGTTATGTATGGAAAGCTGTTAGGAATTAAATACATGTGATACACATGGACACAAACATACCACAATTTTCCACACTGTTCTCAGAAGACAAAGTTATGTGTGGCTACAGTGTGGTGCACTGTGGTATTTTGAAACTATACATATACATTCACCTCAGTAACCCACACTGTTTCACACAAGAGACACTAATGTGTTGCTGCACTGTGATACAGTGTTTAGTACTTCTTGATTTCATTATTACAAAGTCAGTAAGTTTGTGTTTCTTCTTTTCTTTTTTTTCATTAATTCTTAATTTGGTTTCAAGTTCTTATGTTTTTTATAGATTTCAAGATTATTATAATGGTACCTATAGAAATATCTTAGAATCTTTTTCGAGGCAAGGCACTTTTACGTATAATGGAAAATTGAATAAACTATATCATCTGTTTGGATCCAGAAGGGCATTCAGTCCTATCATTTGTACAGAGTTAATGCCCTTCTGGCTCCAAACAGATGATATATTGTTGACAGTTGAAGAAACCTAGGGCTTGCACTTCTGTCATTTTTTAATCACATTTTTCTCCCTAGTCGATTACCATTGGTGAATGCAGAAACAATTAGTAGCTATCATTATTGCTTTATTAAGATTTTTACCAATTATTTATTCCTTTTTGTTTCATATATTATATGATTTTGATAATTTATTTGTTGGTGTTTTTGTTGAATGTATTATTGATTAATCTTAATGTAGCTCTTTGTTAGTAACTTGAATTTTTACCAAATATATATTATTGTCGTAAAGTGTACTTATTTCCATTTTGTAAATGTGAATTTTGGTAGATATCAGCCAGATATAAACACTTTTTATTACTTGATTATTTTCTAACATTTCCCCACATTCATTCTTACCCCAACACATCCTTCATATATTCATACATAATAATTGATTTATGTTTTTCAGTACATAACCAGTATATTTCCTTGATATTTTTCATGGAAATACTCATTACCCATTGAGCTTGTCATGGGTGTCCTAACTTTCTATTCAATGTTATATGCATGCTATATTTTATTGATAAGATCTCTCTCTCTCTCTCTCTACTTACATGTTCATATATATATATATATACAGGTATTTTTAATGAAATCCTTAGATTAACATATTATTTCATTTTGGTTGCTAGTTATATATTTACTAATAACTATGTATAGTTATATGTAGTATTTTATGATTTCATATCTTTATGAATTTTCATAACCCTTTTGCAATTCCTTCACAACCTCATATTGCTATTGAACTATAGGTATTTTGACTTCATCATTTTGTCTTATCAGTCTTCCTGAAATTTCTCCATTTGCTATTTAGAATATTTGTTATTAAATATTATGAGATCTACTTGCTTCAGATGACTATTACTTGAGCTTCAAATACTTTATTTTTGAGATAAATTGCAATTGTCTGCTTGCATTGGCTATACAGTGCAGTACTTGCTAACTGCAAAATTATGCTATTTCTAGTATACATGTACATGTAGCTTAGGCAACTTTAGTGAAATATAATATGGATAGTAAATGGCAATGTGCCAATATAATTACCGGTATTGTAAGGATAATCATTCTAATGACAAAATTGGAAATAATGGTAATGTTGACTATCATTGCCAGTAAAAATTGTGATAATTATTTTTAAGATAATGAGGAATGTTATCATTAATAACATTTAGTGAAAACAAAAGTAATGACAATTAGTATTAAATAAATGGTATTGAGAAAATGTCAGAATTTTGATAATTCTTGTTACTGTTAAAGATGATATTTATCTCTTTTTTTTATTTAAAGAAGCTTTACTAGCTCTCTGCTCTGAATAGGATCAAGCTCATTTAGACCGTATAAGCCTCAATCAGATACAACACAGTAAACCACCTGAAAAAAACATTCCTCCTCCAAATAAAACCATTTTACAAATGAAGAATTTACAAGTGGGGGATGTAGCTGCATGCACCAAGGCCCATAAGTTATTCACTAAACTGTAGGTCCTATGTTAAAAGATTCATAAATGCAAAGTTTCCCTTTAGTCCCTTTGACACTCCTGTACAACCAACAGCGAACATAGAAAAGTTCTTTCCTTTGAAGTTTTTTTGTTGATTTGTAATCGTACGTGGTCACTGAACAATTTCAGCTTTGTTGCCCAAGGGGTAACCTTGAGCAATTTGCATCATTTGCATATCAAGATCCAATGTGGTGTTCATCTTATGCAGTATAACCTGTGATGCAACAAATGGAGGATATACCTGGAAATTATTTTGTATCACAGGTTTCATTGCACAAGATTAACAACACTGTTAGCATGGGGTGCAGCGCACACATATTGCACATAAGTTGTCTTTGGCTGCATTACCTATACATGTGGCCATTTGGATTTATGCAAAATGTGCAAAGTTGCTTTTTGGGGGGCAACAAAGCTGAAATTGTTCATAGACAACAGGGGATCACAAATCCACGACACAACTTCAATGGAAAGAACTTTTCTAGGTTCATAGAATGTCAAGTCGATTACTTTGCTTGTATCTTTTTATTTTGTGGCTTCTTTTTTTTTTTATATTTTTTTTGTGTCACATGTGAACAAGGCTCTGCGAGAATGCTAAAATCCAAAATCAGCTAGAAGAAGCAACTTATTCTATTTTGCAATAGCCATAGAATGTTCAAGTAGGTTATCAGGCTTACAATACCATCTCAAGATTCGTCTTCATTTGATGACTAATTTCTTGAATGGGAATTTTGCCTCTCTCTCTCTGTGCAGCTCTTGCCGTTCCATCGAACCTTGGGGCCGGAGGAAAAACAAACGGCATGCAACTACAAGAAAGGTATGTTATCATTTCAGTACTATTTTAGAGTAAATCCGGCCATTGTTATTGCGAACAGTATTGTGAAATTTGGATGGTGTATTTCATTTTGCAACATGAAGGATCATAGAGAGAGAGAGAGAGAGAGAGAAAGAGAGAGAGGATTAAGTGGTTTTTGGTTTCAAAAAATGGTATGACATTCATAGTAGGCCTACATAACAAAATGAATATTAAATTTGGCAGTATTAGTAATGGTTTGTTAAATTTGAGAATTCTAATTACTAGTACAGGTTGTATAGTTGCGTCTGTACCAGTAATATCCATAGTAGAGTAAAGTAATTAGTAGTAGTCACAGTAGTAGGAGTTGAAGTAGTATTTGTAGTAGTAGTAGTAGTTGTAGGAGTAGTAGTAGTAGTAGTAGTTAGTAGTACTAGCAGTAGCAGTAGCAGCGGTAGTAGTAGAAAAGTTAAATGGTAACTGGAATGTAAGCCATTATATGTGAGAGAATACTTTTAAAATATGTATTGCACAGGAACTGGTTCACTAATATAATGGCAGTCAAACATTTCATGCTATAATTGTCTTTCATCCATTTACATAATTGGGCCATGCTGGTTATCTACATAATGTGTCATAAATGTGTATAGTATTGTATTTATTACAGAGAAAACTTCATTTGTAATGCATCTTTCTCATTGGTAAAGTTAACATACTCATTGGAATGTTCTCATTTTCAGTATGATGGGACATAATTAAACTAAACCCTTATTGATCGCCATTTTCCGGTGTCAAAGGCACTTCTCCCATCAACCAATAAGAATCAGCCTTTTAACAGCTATAGCTAGAAGAAGCTGTATAATTTGTGTTCTTGATGGGTTTATGGGATCGTCTCAGGGTTGATAAGAAGATCTTTGTATAATGTGTAAACTATTTGTGTGATTCAAATAAGGTTTTGAAAGGCATAGAGTTAAAATTTGAAAAGGGGGCCTTATTTTCCTTGCAAATTAGGTATCGAATATTACTTTTTTTCTGTGTGGGTTAGTTTAATGTAAATTTGTGCTTCATAATCTAATGTGACCCTGTAATTTTGAGTTCAAATAGCTTAGTTCTGAAGTATTTTACAACTTTTATTAGTAAAATGATTTTTGATTTCAATTGAATTTATTTTGTAATTGTTCTTGTCCTTTTACCAACTGTGGTTTGATTTAGACATAGTTATTTGTCTCTGAGAAAACCGTTATCAAGGTATGCCCTATAAGTTCCTCTGTCATTCCTTGACGAGTTTCCATTTTATCTAACCTCTTATCTGTCCACTCCCTCCTCCCTCTCCTCACCCACTCCCTCTTCTTCGGTGTTGGCCTGTGTTTCAACGTTTTGTTGGGGCAGGTCATGTATACCATTGTACATTGACGGTCAGCCGTCTGGCCCTCAAATCTTTAACATGACTCAGTGGCACAGACGTAATTCAACCATGATCAGAAGGTATTCTTCCGTCTATTTTACTCAGAAAAGAGAGATTTTCCTGCAAATCCCTCATCCCTTTTCTATCTGCTAGTGGCTTTTTCTTGGCCTGGGAATGGTTTTCTGGACATCCATCATCTTGGGAATCTTGCCTCATGCATGAGAAATCTTTGATTATGGCCCTGTTTTTTATGAAACTTGTTATGAATGGCAACTCCATGAGTCCTTGCTGACAGCCAATCAAAGCCAGTGATTTCTGTAGCTTATATCAATCATTATGACTTGTTAATTGAGGCTGGGTTTTGTGAAACAGGGCCCAGTTGTAAAAGGCATCCCACCGCTGCCATCACTTTAATACATTGCTTCAGTAATTGGTATGGTGTATCCATAATCTTATAAGACACAAATATTCTTTGTACATGGGACTGAAGAAATATTATTAGGATATTTGGAATCATTTCTAATAGCCGTTTTAACCAGGCATACATGTGAACAGCCACCTTTTCATGATGAATACCTGGTGTACAGTAGGACAAATAATCTTTTGTATATAAGGAATATTTGTCAATATTTCACAAATCACTTTTTCATTGTCATCAATTACCATGAAAATTTCCAATACAATATAATGGTGGAAAGCTATTATGTTACTGTCAAATGTTATTGCGCCACAAGAACAACACCTTATACACTCAATTTCTTTTTTAGAATTTTTCAAGTCAATTTAAAGACGTTGTTTCTTTTGATACATTGATGATTGTTTAAATATAACACCATACCAGACAAGACATGCCCCCCCCCCCAAAAAAAAAAAAAAATGGTGGATGTTGGTGGATGCTACTCCTTTTGTGAAATATATGGTTAGCACATGAATGATAATGGTCACCATACCTGGTGTTATCAGCTAATGAATACATAAATTTAAAAAATCAAAGAAAAAGTCAAAAGAAATTATGGGAAAGTGTTCACCACAATGAATTTACATTGCAGATCATGTAGAATATTGAAAAGCATGGTAGTATTACAGCCACTTGTTACTACTTCATTGATAGTGTGCGGTTAGCTTTGATTTTACGCCATAAAATACGATAGTGATTGAGCATGGGTGTCTTCTGAATGTCGTCATTGCTCTGTCCAGGTTGAATGTGGTACTTACTGCATGCCTAACAAGTTTTATTTGGATTAATTTGGTTACTTGTATGTACATGTATGTAAGGGTGGATATTCATTACGATAAATTCAGACAGAGGTCTGTGGCCACTACGCTTAACTCTTTGATATGACTCGCATATGATTCAATCATGCTGATTGTTTGACTATGTTGGTTGTCTCATTCAGGATCCCTACACAAGATACCAATTCACTTACAAGTCCTGAACCAATCATTGGCAGGTATTGTCCAGGAATGTAGTTTTCTATAAAGTCTAGTGGCACTTTGTAGATTAACTCACTTTTTTCACTTAATGGGATTCTCAGAGATACATGTGGTGTCAAGTTTAAGATGGTTGTAGACTGTAGACAAGTGGAAAAAGAAGAAGAGCTGTAGTTGTTTAGCTTTATTTAGCTTACAAAATTGGGAGTAAAAGGAAAGTAAGTAGTAGTAGCAGTGGTAGTATTAGTAGTGGTAGTAGTTGTTGTTGTAGTAGTGGTGGCAGCAGTAGTATTTATGACAGCAAGCAGTATTAAAAGTATCAGTAGTAGTTGCTTGTTGAAAATAATAGTTGTAGTGGTATCAGTTGCCATTTCAGATATTGTTTCAAGTATATTTAAATGAATTTAGAAGGAATATCAGGTGAGGGAGATCAAGTAGAAGTAGACATCACTAACAAAGTGATTACTACTAGTAGTTTTAAAAGCAATTTAAGTTACTTGTAGGCATTTTCATTAAATGCTCTTCCAACAATTTTTATTTTTGGAGTGGTGGTAACTATATGCTAGGTCAGTGATAAGGTTTTAACAACACTAATTAATATTACAGCCTCTTTTTAATTTTCAACCTTAAGATTTTGTACAAACCTTGTCATTAAGGGGCAGTATTTAACATGAGTTGTTCCTTGGAATAGAATTTGGACAGATTATAGGTATTTGATCTGGTATTTTAGATATATATGATAATGATGATGAAAATTTAGATTTTTAACCCAAGATTTTTTGCCATCATTTTTTGGTATTAAATTATACTAATCCAGATATAGAACAACATTTGAATGATTGCAGTAATGATTTTTTTTTTTTTTGTATCTCCAATAACGTTTATTAAAACGTTATCTACAGTAACGCTTTAACATCATATTTTTGTGAAAATTCCTAGCAACATGATATATTCAATGCATTAAATCAGTTCATTGATCTCATGCAATGCTAGAGTAGACTTTTCATTCATGCATTCACAATGCTAGCTTGCCACAGGTTTTTGTATCATCTGTAACTTAATCCATAGTTATCCTAATATTGTTGGGTTTCTTTTAATTCAGTTGAAATAAATTAGGGATATAAAGATGTGAATATTTGTTTAAATTCGATGAAATTCTAATATCATATTTGGGGACTGGTTGCCTAAAATGCTGATGAGATTTACTCTTCTAACTCATAACATCATGCATTCTTCTTTTTTTTTGTTATTATTGTGTTATTATCAATCACTAAAGATAATGGTAAAAGTAATGATAATAATGATATTATTATTAGTGTTGAATATTATATGAATAATGTATTAATGTAATAATTTTGCACAAATATATATTACCTTATTTGCAGGTGATTGATGAATAACTTTACATGTATCATTTCATTTCGTAATTCATTGGTATATATTTTTTTTTTTTGGTTTTGCCACACTCTGTGTGTCTTTGTTCTCCACGCCCCCCTTTCACCCCACACGCAGGACCGGTGGTTGCCCTCGCCCCAGTGTGGGGTCGCTGGGTCAACTCGTTCTAAAGCTGAAATATGCCAATGGCAACCTAGACAGGACCAAAAGACTGATTCAGCATTGGTGGGTTCCATGCCATGTGATCACTAACATCGCCTGTTCTACCCCCTTGTTGTTCCTTTGGCCTCTATCCTGTCTCTCTTTGTCTCTCCTTTACTCCCTGTACAGCCCTATGCTGCTCAATACAGAGCAGAGTACAGGCTTAGTTTCTCTCTTCTCTCTAATCAGCAAGAACTGTAACTTAGATGCAGATTTCTAGATGGACAACCTCTCCAGGTTAAATGCATTTGTGCAGTAGACATTAGTGCAGGCAAGCGCAAGCATGTGCGACTTGCATGATATATTTAAAATAATGTCATATATAAAAGCTATGCCAAAAATCAATGTGTTTAGTTCAAATCCCTCTTTAAATGCAAATGCACAATGAAGCAAGTAAATGATTTAATTTATAGCATATTTAGCAGCACCAGCAGCACATATATATATCTACAAATCTGCAAAATTTGCATAGTTATCTAATTCATACTCTTGATTCTCAAAAACTAATTGTTAACCTCTTGGAATTTTAAGTTTTCAAAGGGATTGTGTGAATTTTTCTAAATGGTGGATTTTCTGTTCTATTTCTTTGACTTTGAGTTTTTAGACTTGAGTTGTAGTTGAGCATTCTAACCAGTGAGTTTGGGGATCTTTTGAGGATTGATGAAATTATTTTTTGTGTTAGGGTTACTACTAAAGCCTGTATTCTGTTCTCGTGTCAACCCCAAATATTATAATTGTCTGGCTGGGTCAATATTTTAACCCTTTCCATACTGGCATTACATTTTAATGTAATGCAGACCCATAGAGATGTGTCTTGTAGAAAAACATGTCACATTGAATGGTTTTTTTTTTTTTTTTTTTTTTTTTTTAAAGACAGATTTATTATTATCCAACTAAGCTCTGAAAGTGAGTGCGGTCAAAATATTTTTGAAAGCTGGATATTGGGAACAAACAAAATGTTTAAACTGTAGCAATCAAGTGGTACATGTACATACTACTTTGCTCATTATACTTTTGTAATGTTTTGAAGGTAGTAAAAGAAGGGCTATATAAATGCTCAACACGTTTACTTTTTTTTTTCTAACAAATCCGTAACTTTCAAAACACAAAACATGTAACAGCCAGATATTTATGTTCTACTAATTTTGCTTTGTACTTCCTAAATTCCTTCATTTTGTTTCAGGTGCTGTAGAGTAGCTTGGTTACATCATAACCCTGGTCCTCTGTATGTTGTCATTAGTAAATCCCTAGGTCTGTCTGTCTAACTGTCTGTCTGTCTGACTGTATTTTTGGTCATCTAATTGGTTCTTTTTTTTTTTCTCTAGGCTTATGAGTCTTAATCATTCTCTATAGTTTTGTCTCTTTCCCCCTGTGGTCATTATCTCTGCTTCATTACCTAGGCCTATCAACGTAGGTATCATCTAAATGTACCCCTCTCCCTCTCCCTCTTCCTCTCTCTCTCTCTCTCTCTCTCTCCCTCTCTCTCTCTCTCTCTCTCTCTCTCTCTCTCTGTATCTGTCTCTATCTCTGTCTCTGTCTCTTTTCATTCCTCTCTTTCTCTGTCTTTTTCTCTCTCTTGTGTTTGGCTGGTCTCCAGTACTCATTCTCTCCATAATGATGTCTTCATCTCTTTATATCTTTCCATCTCTTTTGCCGAGTACTTGTGTCTGTCTCTCTCTCTCTGTCTGTCTCTGTCTTTCTCTCTCTCTTTCTCTCTCCCTCTTGCTCTCTCTCCCTCTCTCTCCCTCCCTCTCTCTCTCCCTCTTGCTCTCTCTCTTTCTCTCTTTCTCTCTCCATCCCCCCCAATCCTCAATCTTGATCCTTACTAACCTCAATGTTACAGTTAAAGAATATCATCTCTTCTCTTAAAGTACTTGTAGTAGATCTAGACATCACCAAAAATGCCTTGCTGCAACAAAGCATTGCTATTGTTACATACAGCATACCCAAAATAGTTGTAGCAAATCCTTGTGTCCCTCCTTTCTTCATCATCATCATCATAATACACTCATGCAATGCACTACAATTGTAATGTTCAATGCTACGCACATTGGTATTGATGAAGACAGTTTTTACATGGACGATTAGTACACCAGAATCTTCTATCACCTTCCTCCCTCCCCACCCTTCAAAAGAATAATAGAACAAACTTCTTCTTTTTATAGGAAGACATACAAGACCACAGTGTCGGATCTACGTAGGGGGAAAACTGGCCCGTGCCCCCTCTTTTGAAACCCAACTAGCGTACCTGAAGTACATGATGAAAAGACATTGCCCCCTTAATTGTGTTCTTTTACAACATCCTGGATCTGCCGCTGCAAGACCATGTGCACTTATATTGAATACTGGAAATTTTAATATGTCACCTACAGAAATACATAAAAAGGTGTAAATGATAACAATGCTGTCCCAGGAGGCTTTAAACAATTTAGATTTTCAAACTAGATGTGGAAACCTCAAGTCTTGAAGTGTAAGCTCGTCTTCACAAATTCAAATTGTTCTTAATTTTGCAATTTTCCTTGCTTCTTCAAATCCTTGCAATGAAAAGCAAACTAATGCGTCCACAAAAGCTAAAAAGTACACCCTCCTACTTGAGCAGTGCCCGTTATTGGAATCTTAACATCATATTCACAATCATCAGGAGATGCAGTAGACATGCAAGACACATTTACAGCAACAAGCACATGAAGTTACAATATTTTGATAACTCTCTCTAGCATAATGTAGGAAAGTTTAAAGGTCAGAAATAGGTCACCAGTTGCCAGGATAATGCAATCTTTCCCTTAATATGAAACCAGAAAGAAATTGGTTAAGATAAGATGCATGCGAGGAATGGGAAGTGGAGATTAAGAAATATTTTTAATAGATGTACTTAAAAAGAATTCTTAAGATGGGAAGATGAAGTCTATATTTTGACCAATTAATCGGTGCTTTTTATTTTGTGATTCAATATTGTATATGCCTTGCATATTTATCAAGCTCTTGGTGCCTGCACTAACTGTGATTAACTAATACACAAAGAAGAGAAGTGAAAATAAAACTGTTTGGTTGGAATAACATTTTGAAGTGGTGAAAGAATGAATAGTTATGTTTTAGGTTGCTGCACACTCTTGCATGACATAATTCAACATCCACCATCACGAACATAACCATCTATAAATGCATTACACAGCAAGAAAATGACATCACTCATAGTTCCACGTGGAGCTTTCTGTGTGTTGTGCCTATCTCTTTCCCCAACAGGCCAGCTACGTACGTGTTGGTGATGGTGAAACACCTTCATGGTTGCATCAGTTAACCCGCTCTCCTCTGCTTCTTTAGCTCTCATCGTTCATTAAACCGTAGATCATCTCTTGGTTTTAACCCCAATTCCTTCCTAACGAGTAACATATTTAATCTTTTTGAAGTGCACCTAATGATATATTAACCAGCTTGTGTTTATTTTCCCCTGTCTACAACCCCCACCCCCATCGACACCCCACCCTCTTCTTCTCCTCCCCCCCCCCCCCTTACACCCCCTCTGGTTATGTAACCTGGTTGCTACCCCTTAGGTAAGTGTTGAGAACCTGTTGTAGCTACCTGCAACACACACCACAGACTTGTCGCTCATGTGGTGCATGTCCTTCTAAAGCTACAGCAACAAATGTTGCCCCCACGCTACCCTTTCATCAGAGCTTCCTACAACTTTGTTGCCTTATAGTCCTTTCACAGTAGTTTGCTGCAACCATGTTACCCTGTACAGCCCTTTCACAGTAGTGTCCAACAAACATTCAAGTATATCACCAAATCTCAAGTTACATTTTTTTTTTGTTATAAACATTATTTCTACGTTCATGCTCAATTTTTGTATCTTTGTTTTTTTTTTTGTTAAAAACGATTTTGCGGACATTACTCCCATTTAAGAATTTCACTTAATCAGATTTTGTTTGATAACCCTCACCTTTTTTTTTTCAAAGTAAAACATTTATATTTCAACATCTACTATTCTTTTCTCAGATATGAATATAAAGTGAAAGATGACAAAATCTGCTGCTGATTTGAATTCATTGTTTAGTTAAATCTTCACATGAAAAATCTTTGTCATACTTGAATGTTTTATACCTTGCACAATCAAACCATACGTAGAAGGTCACCTTGTCATTTCAATGTTGTCTTCAATCAGACTTGTTCAGGCTGTGCTGGTTTTTTTTTTTAATATTATGTGGCATTTTTGTTTAGTATATTATTCAACCATCCTAATTCCAAACCCAAATTTATTGAAGTCAAACATATTTCTGTGATCTCTCTTTTTTTTTATTTCATGAAGAGATCCATTCAGCAGTGTTAATTGAAATCCGTATGTTGAAGAAATTAGGTCAAGAGTACCTACATGTACATGTATTGCTGAGAGTAGAAAGGCGTGAACTCACACTGATGGAGTTAATGCCCTCTGACTCTCAGCAGATGAAACTCCTCGCTGAGATGCTTACACAGTCTGACCGAGTTAAGATTGAAGTCATGTCATCCAATTTGTGTGACTCTTGTGAAAGAAAAAAAAATAATTCATTTGCTGAGAGCCAGAAGGGCGTTAACTCATGTACCTTTTATAGGAGCTAAAGTCCTTCTTGCTCTCAGCACACACAACATTGTTTCCCACCTTTTATCTGCCATTATTTGGACGAGGCAAGTGAACAACTTTTTTCTGCAGTGCCAAAGACTAAATAAAGTATAAGAACATTTTCTCTTCAGTAAAATTATGATGAAAAAATTTAACAAAAAAAACTAAACATCAGTTAGGTTTTATTTCATGTAACATTTCTCAATCATTACAAGTAATAAGATCATTTTTTTTTCAGACTCCTTTTGATGTTTTTATCTTCTTTTTGATTTTGCCTCATCACAACTCAACTCCCAGATTTCTAATCATATCATTTAATACCCTTACTTCAATTCAGTCTTCCTATTTCAATGAAAATTATCATTTTCTTCACGATTATTCTATTTTCAAAATTTTTCACTCAAATTCATATTTCATTTATAATTCTACCATCGATATTGAATATGACAATTGTTTATGCAGAGATTACACTCTCTATAAAGTCAAGTCTGATCATGGAATATGGTCATCTTGTTCTTTTTACTTTGGCACTCATTGTTCTCTTATTGATAATGGTGGAATTGTTTTTTCATCATTGGTGTGATTTCAATATAATTTTTCTTTCACCGTGAAAAATATTTGTTTTACATGCATCTTTGATTTTCTTTAATTTTATGTAGAATCTTTGGATTAAAATTGCCAATTTCCATCACTGCATAAATACATCACCATGATATTTTTCTCATGAAAATTGAGAGTTGAAGCATTATTGCGGTTGTTATGCATGTTTTCATTCAAATTGTATGTTGCACTTTAAATGAGAGCTTTTTTTTTTGTAGCTTGTTAAAAAGTCAGTTTTGATGGTAATCTTTTCAAATATTGGGTACTCTTCTCTTCTTCAATTTCCATCTGTATCAATTTTGTCTTGTATTGTTTCAAATTGGAATAGCTTTGGAATATTGAAATACTTGTATTTTCCTAAATCCAGCAATTTCTTTCACAATTTTAAATAATTTGTTAAACTTTCTGATTAATAAAATAGAAATCACACCAATTGATGAACATTCAATTTTACTTTTGCTTTAAAGAACTCACCATTCACTCAAATAATAAAAAAATGATTAAAAAATACAAAATACATGTAAAGGTGAAAAGACAAGATTGTAGATAGGGAGGAGTCTGTTATCATAATTGTTTGACAACTTTGGGTGGAGAATGTAAACTAATTTTTAATCATAAAATTGATTTAGTTGTATTCTAAATTCTAATGATACATGTATAATTGGGCTTGAATGAGATAGTTAGAAAACAGATTTGCACAAACTTTACCATATGAAATATACTAGGATAATCTGAAGGCTAAAGAGGTGGGGTTCTAATGACCTAGATTTTTAAACCATGAACTTTGACCTTTGACCTACAGGGTCGGTCCACATCAGAGAAGGCGCGAATCGGCCAATCAGGTTCAAGAACAAGAAGATGTGGTAGAGTTTGACTGCACAGGAATGTTCCACTGGAGCCCAGATAAATCCTTGGAGGAAGCAGTTATTGTAAGAAACCTCACCAGCGCATGATCTGACATATTGTCTGTTTGGAGCCAGAAGGGCGTTCACTCATGTACTTTAACACAGAGATAATGCCCTTCAGGCTCTTAACAGACAATACGCTTGGGGCTGTATTTAACCAAAGATGTAGGGGTTAGGGTTGATATTGGATTTTAGGTTAGGTTTAGGTTTAGGGTTAGGGTTAAGGTTAGGTGCAGTGTTTATTCCAGAGTTGAAGTTAGGACTTTCAGTTACATGTAGTTTTAGTACAGAGCATGTGTCGTACAAGCTTTCATAGACCAACCAAGATAATTGATTGCATCTTTACTATTAATAAATCATACATGTAGCCATGCATAGTCAAATGCAGAATGGCATAAATTATAATTTAATTTAAAAAACTCTTATTCCCGGCAAAGTTTTTTCATTGTTAAAAATCTTTGGATAAAGCGATGGTTGTAACACAAGCTCCCTAGCAACCTGCATAGCAACCAGTACAATTGATCACATCTTATAAGTATCAAATTGATCATAGCTTTGCAAAATAGGCTGCAGAAGAGGATAAATAAAAACCTTTTGTCAATGCATTTATGATCTTATAAGTGTTGTACATAATATTTGAATCAGTCTCTATATATTTAGTATTGCGATGTCATGGCACATCAACAATGCCAATTTGATTTTTACCATCAATCACCTAACAGAATCGATCTCAGGCTCACAAAGTGGCTCTGACGTCACATGTGGTGGCATGCTTGTTCGGGGACAAATCCTCACCTATTATTGGTCTACGCAACTTTGTGATGCCCCTCAGAGCTAGCAACTTCCATTTTGAAGAACTCAAGACGATAGTCCTCCTGGGTAACTTGGACTACATCAAACGAGAGTGGGAGACGGTCAAGAACTTCCCCAAAGTATTCGTCCTAAATGTGAGTATAGACTTAGATGTTGAAATAAGGGTACTGTGAAAAGGGGATTTATAATCATGAGGTTTAGAGATGGTCAATAACTTCCTCAAAGTATTCATCTAATGTGTAAGTTAACAGACTTTGCATGTGTATTGCAGAGGTACCCTGAAAAGAGATCCATAGCAAGGTTGGGAGATGGTTAAGAACTTCTCCAAAGTATTTGTCTTTAAAGGTGAGTACTTCTGGATTTTAAGAGTACTGTGGACAAGGGTCCCTCTTCGCTTTCACTCGCTTTGTTGAGATATGATGAAGAACTTCCCAATCTACATGTATTCATCTTCAATGTTTGTACAGATGTACTCATTTATCTGTTATCTGTTATAAGAAACAGAAAGGTGAAGAGCCCTGGCTTTTGTCATATTTTTCTTGCAAAATTGTTTTAGGCAGTTTACCGCATCATGTATAAATGAGACTTTAGGAGTTTTATTTCCTAATCTTGTTGTTTGTTTGACAGGGTTCACCACTAAGCAGAGCGGACCTGCGAGCAGTCAACGTCAACCAGTGCGACATGTGCGTGATCCTCTCGGCCAGCAGGAACAGCCTGGATGACCAAAGCCTCCAGGACAAGGAGACCATCCTGGCCTCTCTCAACATCAAGGCCATGACCTTCGATGACTCCGTCGGTCTCACCAAGGCCGGACTACAAGGTTGGAACAACCAGCTCCTCACATCGACATCGTCCAGCAAGCAAGAGGACAAGGATAAGGATGTCGATGAGTGCGATGATGATGATGATGATGGGGAGGATGTTTTCGAGGATGGTGGGGATACTGATCTTCAGGGTGTGTTCCTTGTTCCGTGGTTGTCCTACGAAAGCGACCCTGTTAAATTCACCCCATTTACTACTCACCCCATCAGTTGCCTGTAAAGTGCATTGACACTTGTCTTATTGTCCCTTGCCAGTTCATTTTGATGTTTCTAGTAAACATTCGTCTAACATCCTAGCTTTTAATTCACTCATAGTTCCCTACTGATGCAATGGTTGTGATTAATGAAAAAGTTAGATGAAAACACAAATGTGATCATAGATCCCGCTTCATGTTCACTTCTACAAACGAATTCGTTTAGCTATCGTAATTTCTTCCTAGAACTAGTATAGGTATAGTGTCTTCAGGGTTAATAAGAATCTTTATAGATGATGCATTTCCTGCATATTCAGCATTTCTACTTAGAAAAGAATTCCCTATGTACTTGAAAAAAATGTACATGAAGACTTACTAAATTGATACAGTAATTTATCTCATGCTTATATAGGTATTCATTAAAAAGCAATCGTGTGTAAATGTCCTCAAATATTAACTTATTGCAAAATTCACTTCATGCTTTATCATTAATATAATCAGCAAAATCAGTTTCAAATATGCGAGCATCCAGAAATAGCAGAGAACATCTTGAAAAGATATTTAGCAATTCAAAGTTAACAAGGTACTTGATTAGTTAGTAGGCTTTCCACAAAATCATTTCATGCATAGTCATTACTATAATCGCCATTTCCACACTTGGCAAGTGAATTTTGTTATTAGTGTACCTAGAAATAACAAATACACCGTAGAAGAATGCTGATATTTTTCATAAATATTCATTTTTTTAATTAGTGAGGAAACAATGAGAAGTCAATGCTTCTGATATATTTCCAAATTCTGCCAAGCTGACTCAGCTGTATTTATAATCACTTTCCCCTTTTATTTCTCTCATCTTTCATGCTCATCTTAGCGTACATGTATTTCCCCCCAATATCTTAGATGTTCCAAACATATTTTCCAAAGTATACATGTACATTGTATATTCAAAATCATCTTTTCATTTTCCCACAAATTTATCAAAGATGTCCCAAATGGATTTCAAAATATATTGAAAATATTTACATACATTTGTTGTTGTTTTTTTGTTGTTGGTTTTTTTCTGAACTTGATAGCTGTGCCATATAAATGTTTTGTATTCATCTATTTGTTTTATATTCTTATAAAAGGCATTTCAGTGATTTAAATATATCCATCTATAGAAAGGGCTCAAATTAGAAATGATCTGCACCTGTGTTATCAGCTAAGTACAGAATCACTTGCTGATGTGCTTTTTGATAGGCCTGTCCCCCAAATTTGACATTTCTTTTTATTTCAAGATTCCATAGCTTGAGATGAGTGAGGAAAAAAAGGATTATAAGTTTTCTCACGATAATTCCAATATTTGTAAAGTTTACAACTCATATACTCTCATCATAATCACACATGTGCATTCATGTAACTTTAAATCATCAGAAATCATGCCCTAGGGATAGGATGAAAATGATTTATCCCATCTCACCTTAAAATCGATAAGTTGTGTCTCTGTTGAATGAATTGATAAGCGCATGCATTATTTTTATTTTTTTTGGCACGTACTGACAACTAACGAATGTATTAATAATATTCCATGAATGTTGATGTTAACAATCAACTCACTGTTGCTTCACAAGATGAACGAACCTAGCTGTAGGACACTTGTCATCATATTTTGTCTTTCATATGTTGGATTACTCTGCAAAGCTGAGGTAAGGTACATGCATCTGCACTATAAATACTGCAATTCTTTTCATCATTTATTTTAAGGGGAGGGGGGAAGACTGGTATCTGTTTAAAACCTTTAGTTTGTAAAGTGTGATATTTTTTAAAGCAATACCACAGCGATTATAGCTCGTCATTGGGAGCGTAGGGGAGAAGTTATACCCATCAATATGCAATTAAATGCAATTTCTGATTCTCATAAGCGATGTGGCACCACTTGTTATACTGTAGCTTATTAAGAATAAAGGATGGCTATATTCCATAAATTCAGATTGAGATTGGTAGTGTCCAGTATGATAATATTTCATGGAATCAACGAGTGGATGCTGCCTGGCACGGAAGCAAAGGAAAGGACTTAGTTGAGATGTGGAAATTAAAAGAGGAAGATCTGGGATGCGGCTTTGCCAGTACTAATGATAAAAATATTGATAATGTTATTTATAGATAGTTGTATAGCACTCACATCCACCAGACAAAGTGCTCCAATAAGCCATTTCGTAATTACAATTTGCGCATGTGCAGATAAACATTTGTACCGAGTGCAATTGGCCTTTATATACTTTCACAGCGTGCTCACCATGATACGTGCACCAGTATGATTTTAGTTGTTACAAAAGTAGCATATCCACCAAAACATATGCGTGTGGGCTTACAAATAGACCTGTTCACAAATATACATGTATTCAAATTTTATGCATACTTTTAAAACAAAGGTTGTTCTTAACAACCTGAAAGCTTGTCAGGCTTGTCAGATATAGCAACAAGTAATGTCTGCAAACTGGATTCCAAGTATTGTAGTTCATTCATTAATAACAGGTTAATGGAATACCTCGTTACTAGGTCCCCAGGGAAGAAACATCCATAAATTTGAATAACTTTGTGAACAGGTCTGTTGGGGTTATTTCAGGGTAATTTGTACCATGTATTAATTACGAACTGGCTTATATTGGTAATAGAAGAAGGGGATAGGAGGATTGCCCTGAGACATCATACCTGGGTTTGGGGGTAATGAGGTTAGTCAAATCATGGGTTTGAGTGGGTAGGGAGATAATGAGGAGGACATTAACCCTTTGAAAAGTGAATTCTGTCCTTCCCATAGGCTTAATACGGGGACCACATGGGGGGCATTTCATCAAGTGTCTTGTCAGTGATTTTTACCGACAAATTTTCTCTCAGCCAATCAAGATGCAAGGATTTCAGTAGCTTATAACAGTTATTGCAACTTGTCATTGATGACAAGTTTTATGAAACAGGGCCCTGGTTCCTCTAGGCAGTGGGTTTAAGAGGGAGGAGATCAGGAACAGAGAAGGGGTGAGGGAGGAGGGGTGGAAGGGTACACCAAATCCATCATGACACCACATTCAATCCTTCTATCCATCATCATCATATCATCGCCTTTAACCCTTCCAGGACAGGAATTATTCAAGGGCTAAATTGATCACATTTCGTTCTTCAAATTGGCAACAATAATATTTTTCTTTTAGTGCTAGATGGTTCTAATAGGTGTAATGTCTTTTAGAACAATAAACATGGTTAGTGATTTTATCGATACGTTGAAAAAATTGCCAATTTTGATGAAAAACAATGATTTTGAATCTCTCAATGTGTTGCCAATTTAAGGATTTTGAAGCTTATTCTCCTTTTTAAAATTCCTGACATCAAACGCAATATGGTCATGTGACAAAAATGGACATAGCATGCGCAGAAATTTTTGCTCTTTCTACTCATACATCTGGTATATTTTTTAGAGCTCTGAATCAAAACTTATTAAGCCAAACCACAAAATGTGGTCAATTGTCTTGAAAGGGTTAAAGACATCTGCGTCTTGTGCTCTGTTGTGATCCTGATAGGAGTGAAGCAATTTGAACGATCACCATCTCGTTTTAGCAGCCAAAATGAGAATTCTTCCAAAATATAAAAAAAAACTATAATGCTTTTCATTGGTTCAATTGAATAACATTGTGAAATTGATGGATCAAACTAAAAGTCTCTTTAATAACTCTTTTTTTTTTAACAATTTTTTTTTACTGTTTTTCTCATTGCTTCACTCCTATCATATAAGTGAATGCATTTGTAATGTTGCATGGAGCATGTGTAAAGTTATTTTTTACTTTTTTTAATTGATGCATTTTAGTTGAATAATCCAATTATTAATCTTACACAATCTCACCAAAACAATCATGCTTTTCCATGTGTAATATCACTTCAGTGTAATTTGTAGAATTGCATTTTTTGATAGAAAAGAAAATTTTTTGCATTAAAACACAATTCTTTGGTTAGATTTTTACCCAAATGGTTAGATTTTTACCCAAACAATTTCAAATTTATCTAGAACTAGCTTGCATAAAAGCACTGTAACAATACAACATGATTTTGGATTTTTGGTCTTGTGACAAAAGCCCTTTTGGAGATTAATCTGTATCATTAGAATAAAAATTGAACCTAAAAAATTGACAATAAAAGCTTAAAATATGAAGGCATGTTCATCAAATTTAGATCAAGTTGCTTCAAATATAAATAACTCTTTCTTGCATATCACATTGTTTCTACATGTATAAAGTATTACTAAAATCTTTTCATGCTCTGTAGGATTAAAAAAAGAAAGAAACATATGCAACTTCTTTACTTGAGAAAAGAACTGAACTAATTCTATTTTTTGACGACCTCTGTTTACCAGGTATCATGCCGATGAGTCTATCACCTCTTCATACAAGGACGTCGGAGGTCACAAGACGAGGTTCAGCTGTAGGAGCTAACGTACCCATGATCACAGAGTTAGGTAAGGGGATATTTGTCTCTGTCTTTAAATTGAAGAATCCTAAGTAGGATACTTATCGTCTGTTTTGAGCCAGAAGGGCTTTAAACTCATATCATTTTGTGCAGAGTTAACACCCTTCGTGATTGGTCGCCTGAACATAATAACTACTCGAACCACCTTGGGCATCATGGTATGCGGGGTTTTTTTAATGTGGAAGTTGAAAATTCAAATACCGGTAATAGTTTATTGCTTGACTTATATAATTGTAGATAACAGTATTACGGGACATTTTTGTTGTTGTTGTTTGTTTTTAAATCAAAGAAAATCATCCCCTTTTTGCTCATTTTGATTTATTTAGTGAATGATTCCAATGTGCAATTCTTGGACCAAGACGATGATGATGATCCAGACACTGAACTCTACCTGACCCAGCCATTTGCCTGTGGTACGGCTTTTGCTGTCAGTGTGCTTGATTCACTTATGAGTGCTGTAAGTTTTCCTAGTCCTGCTTTTCTTTATTTCATTTGGATTTTATTTCTGAGGGTATGATGAAAACTTAAACAGAAGTCTAGACAACAAGAAATTGTGCAGAGAAAGTAAGATATTGAATGAAATATTTCTAAAATGTATGAAAGTTATTTTCTGTATGTACATGTGCTTGTCAAAATAGACAGGAAAACAGCAAAAGACTTGCCTTTCTTCTACTTGGAAGTTTCCATAATATTTTTATGACATTTTGTGAAAATTTAATTCATTAAATTTTGCCCAGGAGAAGACTTTGATAACATGGCACAGTACATGTGTAGCTATTTGATTTGATTTATCATTGCAATGTGTATTTTTCTGTATTGTGATCCGTTTTGATTGCTTCAAATCTGGTTTGATGATACACAGAGGATTATTCAAACCAGTCATTATCTCATCACATTGATTTAATGAGTGTAACATTTTCCAACCATGATTTGTCAATCAGCGATTGTGCCATTGTGCTTTACAAAACCTGTATATCTATCTGTCCTCATCACAGACATACTTCAACGACAACGCCCTGACCCTGATCAGGACTCTGATCACAGGAGGGGCTACACCGGAACTGGAGCAGATCCTAGCCGAGGGGGGTGGCATGAAGCCAGGCCAGAACAACCCAGAGCTACTGGCTAACAGAGACCGATGCAAGGCAGCACAGCTTCCACTCTTTGAGGGACCTTTCTCACAGTACGGGGTAAGTCAAGGGAATGGGTTGGTGGTTTTGGATAATTTTTCTAGTGCTGGTTCCTTTCTCTGTTTTTTTTTTTTCCTGTCGTAGTCTCTCCCTGTTTCTCTGGGTATTTTTGTCCCCGCCGAACGAAGTTCGCGAGGGGACTATGAAACGGGCTCCGTTCGTGTGTGTGTGCGTGTGTGTGTGTGTGTGTGTGTGTGTGTGTGTGTGTGTGTGTGTCCGTCCGTCCGTCCGTCCGTCTGTCCGTGTGTGCTCAAATGTTAGAAAATGCTACTTCTCCGTCATTTCTTGGCCGATTTTGATTCCGATTGTTTTATCTGATAGGGCTGGGTGGGGGTTTCCAAACTTCTACACAGAATTTTGAAATTCATTATTCATGCAAATTTATGCAAATTTATTCAAAATGGCTGAAGGTTCATAATGTTTTCATGTTTTATATTTCAGTTGTATACATGCATTGTTGGTATTCTCTTCTTTTGCATGCAGTAACATTATAATTTTATTCACTAAAGTTTTTCACTGAAGTTTTAAGGTTCAGGCTAGTTAATTTCCACAGATCTGCACTTCCGGCGGGGACATTTATTACGCATTGCGTAATTTACTCATTCACTTGTTTTTTTTGGTCTGTGTCGCAATCCTATCTGTCCCTCTTTATTGTGTGTGTGTGTCCTTCTTTGTCTCCTTTGTTCCATCTCTCTCTCCCCCATCTCATTTTGTCTGCGTCTCCTCTCTCTCTCTATCTTCTCTTTATCTGTCTGTCTCTCTTTCTCTCTTTATCTCTCTTTCTCTTTCTTTCTCTCTTTTATCTCTTTCTCTTTCTTTCTCTCTTTATCTCTCTTTCTCTTTCTTTCTCTCTTTTATCTCTTTCTCTTTCTTTCTCTCTTTATCTCTCTCTATATATTTCTCTCTCTCTCTCTCTCTCTCTTAATGTCTGTAAAATTATAACCAGCATGTAACCATTATATAGATGCCTACTAGACTTTAATCATTCATATTCTATCATCTCTGTTGATATTTACAGAATGGAGGTATGTATGGAGACATGTTTGTGGATGCTATCAAGAACTATGGAATCCTGTGCTTCGGTATTTACCGTTTCCGTGACAGCACGGCTTCCACCAGCACCCCATCTTCCAAGCGCTACACCATCACCAACCCTCCCTACGAGTTCCCTCTCCTCTCGACTGACCTTGTCTTCTGTCTGATGCACTACAACCCTGTACCGCCCAGCTCCAAGTCCAGCGCTTTCAAGAAGAAGAAGCCTCGCAAGCCCAAGGAGGAGAAGACCATCAAGGAACAACCAGAGAAGGAGAAGCCTCTGGAGAGACTCCTAGACCGACCCAGAGAGCCAGAGAGGTTGGTGGCGTCCATCACTCAGGCTCCGACCAGCCCTGCCATGTCGGCGGTACCCCTCCCGTCACCGGTCCCGGTTGTCCCTCCAATCGAGCCCCAGAGAAACGGGTCACACCAGCCTGATAACCGTGACAGTGAGGCAACGACACCGCCCGCCAACGGTAACGGTCATGGTACGCCAATCATCGTTTTGCCCTCCTCTTCGTCTCCTTGTTAGGAATGGAGGAATGTATTCAGGAAACCAAAGCAGGGAGGTTGGAAGAGAGATGATGTGTAGGTCGGGTCGGATCTGATAGCACTCCACGATTGTGTTAAGACCATGTGTAGTTCCACCAATGGGTATTGCTTAGGGTAGTGCCATCAGATAGGGGAAAACCCTGGAATTATCATCATGCAAAGGAAAATACAAGGTGCATGTAACATGGTCCAACCAGACATAAATACTATGTTATGATGAGTTTATAGTCATTGTACCTTTAGAAAGGAAGCATGTGTCAGATATTCTTTGATCTATAATAAAAAAAACTACAGAATGTACTAATTTAGATCAAGAACAAAAGAGTATTAAAGATACTTGAGATTGGTATAAAGTATGTGGGCCTCTTGAGTAAATATGTTGCAAAATATTGAATTTGATTCACCTCTGAAACTGATCATTTGTAATTGGTTTTCAAAGCCAACATGAAATGTAACTGTTATATCTGTGCATTGCCACTACTCTGCCAAATCACTGCTAGTATTACAGTGACGACCGTCTTGATTTGGGAGTTAATTGGCTTTTAAAATATATCAAATTTTCATAGCAGGACAACATCTTATTACTTGTCCATTATAATACACTTTCAAGAGCTCTAACAGTTACGCGAGCTAAAGTCGATATTTTGATTTCCAAAGCACCGTAGAAAGGCTTGGAGATGTTTTAATGCCATTCGCATAACTTGGAATACTCACTTACTCTGTTATCTATTCTATTTAAAGCAGTACTGCAGATACATTGTACTTTATTGGGAATGCATTACATTACAGGCACATGGAACCTGACATTATTTGTTATGATTGGGACTAAAGATAAATATTGACAACCATATCTTATAATCATATATCACCGCAAACTGTGAATAGATTAAACATGATAGAACATGTACGTGTAGGTGGGCCTCAGAGCCAATTGTGGAATAAAAACTTCAAATAAACCATTATTCACACATGAATATATTGGTATGTAATTGAAATAGCAAGTAACTTTTATTCAGCATTCACCCTTTCAAATGCATCAGTGCATAAATAGACTATCTATATATAACATTATAAATGCATTTTATTATATATAATTGTACATAAATATATATTTGAAATGTTTTACACAATATTTTTAATCATATATAGTAGAAAAGCAGAATATCAATATCTGTATTGAATTATATAAAATTTAGCCAAAATAAAATGTGTTCATTCACTTTTTGAAATGGACAACTTTAATAAATACTTCATGTAGTTTTTTCCCTTTTTTTTATTGACTCTTTCTTTTCTAATTTATAATTCCCTTTTAATTATGTTTGATTTGCAAGAACTTTTGAAGAATTTACTTCACTTAATTCCTTTTTTGTTAATAATTGAAATAGATGTTTCCATATCACCAAACTATATGCCTGTTTGAATTAAGCTGAAATTAATTTCTTTCATACGTTTTTCCATGAAATAACACTAAAATCCAAAGGAAGATGATACATCAGTACTCATTTTGAATATTTTGTAAGATTTTGCCCTGATAGGTTGGACTCTAGCACACATTCAAAGAGGGAATGCAAATATAATTGTTGTAGGCTATGCGTAACCAACACCTGGGCCTGTATTCTGTGAAAACCAAGGTTTTAATCTTGGTCTAAAAGAGTTTAACACAAACAACCAAAGTCTAAAGTTGACTCCTTTCAAGCTCAGCTTAAACCAACCTCAAACCCAGTGTTTAGTTTACCAGTAAGTTATTTAGAAGAAGACAGCTCTTGATGGTAATAATAAATTTCATCATCAGGTTTAAAATTACTTTTTTTCCCCTTCATTTAATACAATTAATGATGAAAAAAGTTTGACTGTTTCCTTATATAAAAAAAGACTCAAAATGCTTTCCTGAGCTTATTTTAATCTACAGAATCCATATTTACTTTCACCTTTATTTATTTCTTCTGTTGGGCTAATTCACTGGTTAAAGTGACTGCATACATATATGATTCTACTCAATATTCCCTTTATGGCTTGTATGAGGTCTTCCTGATGTGCACATATCATTGCAAAGAACGCAAGAAAGGCATGCTGTTTCAGATTTCCATTTTCGTTGTACTCTTGGCTTTATCATGTGCATATACATTTGAACCGTGTGAATTGCTTGTTATAAACTGACTCGTTACATTTCTGTGAACCAAAGATTTAATACTTATTCTTTATGAAAAATATACTTTATGTGTAGTTTTTAGTGAATATTGAATTTTATCCATATGTCAAATTTATTATGTCATCAACCTGTTTTATGTGTATAGAGAATTATTTGTTGCGTATTACAGTATCCTTTTGGAAGTATTTGTAAGAGTGTGTGTTCACATTTCTTTACTGTCCATTGTATCAAGGTAGTTTTGACTTTTTCCACTGGGTGTTCTAAGCTTGTGGAAAGTTCTTAAAAGTGTTTCCTGTTTTCTGTTTGGTGATTCATATTATATTACAGATAAATGCAGTTTATGTGGAGGTTTGGGAGACTAATAACAAATTATTACATCCTGTACATCTAGAAAAACCGTTTGATAACAGATGGCATCGTTTCTACACATAACTTTAAAAAAAAAACCTTAGTTATTTGAAAGGGATCAGAAACACATAGTTAAGTGGAATTTTTAGGTATCCTACCTTAAATCTGAAGGGATGAATTTCAGAATTTTTGAGCATATTTGTTACCATAGTTTTTACTACATTTAGTTACATGATTTTAATGAAAAGGAAGAACCAAATCAATGGAATGAGTGGCATTTCTGATGTGAATGAACAAGTATGTGATACATTTGCCTGAAGCCTACAGAATACAGGAATATGGAAATGTTGTGTCCATGTCAAAGGAATTATGCATGAAAAGTGTGTTTGCCTTTTGATGTGCTTAATCCTTTTATTGCAGTTACAATAGAAAATACTTTCTGTCACCCACTTTCTGTGCAAGAAAAATGGTCTTTCTTATAGTTATCTTTTTTTTCAATATGATTGAAGTATTTCAATCATTTATTTCATCTAGCCTCATTAGTACTATAGCCTCATTAGTACTAGCAGACATGATATCGGTGGTTATTTCTTTACTTTCTTTGATAAAGCCAGTCACTGTAAGCTTTATATTTGTGGCCAGTGCAAGCGTTTGATCATTTCTGAACTATACATAATTGTATAAAGACGTTAAATTATGGTGATTTAATTTCATATGATTCAGTGTAAAAATTGACAAAAGAACGTTGTATTATTTGTAAAAAGCTAAATAACTTGATTTATTTTCTTTGCTGCGTGAATCAAATCTTTGGTCGCCAAATACGATTTTTGTGAATTTGTGGACATAGCATGAGGGAGAGAAGATAATTTTTGTGGTGAGAAAGAATATGTATGTTGATATGTAAATATGAGATCAATTAGAATTATTAACTTCATTATGTATTAACAAAGTACTGGTATATGCACTAAAGTATCTATTTCATCATATAATACCCAAATATTTTATGATAATCCTAGATAGATGATTTACAGAATGAATACCCTGAAATATGCGTATCTAATTTACTTGTAATCGAAGACAGTATAATGTATTTTAGGCTTGTGTGTTATATTAAAACATGAATATAATAAATTGGTATTGTACAACTCAACATTTAAACATACCTCTATATATATCAAATTACAATACCTGATGATATGCATTTATTATCCGTCTGTATTTGAGGAATATATACTTAATTATTACTCAGTACACACTTCTTGGAAATTTTACCAAACACATATTTAATTTAATGTAATCATATATCGAGCAACATATGATTGTATTTGAACATTGCTGTCAGTTTCAAGAGAAAATACACCAATGGCATTTTGTTCCATTTTGCCATCAAAGGCTCAAAATATCCCAATTAAACAAATATAATTTTTTGATTTAGAATGTCAAAAACAGAAATTTGATACAGAAAAACTAGATAAACTTATTCCAGTTAATCTAGGTCATTAATATGCTTTTGAATGAATAAAAACAGCTCCAAATCAATTTTCAAGAAATAGTGGTATTGAGAAAGTTATAAAAACATCCTTCTTATGCATGTGCATGATTGAATAATCACGATTCCTTACTTTGTTAAAGAAATCTTTAAAAAAAAAAATCTGTCTTAAAAAGAAGCTCAACTGCTCATGATACCTTGCTACATACTGCCTCCATTTTTGTTATCTGTGTATTTTGCAAATGACTGCAAATAGGTAACAATTCAAATGTTGTGCTCAGATATTATTTAAGGTATTCAAAGAGCAAATCATTAGGTGTCTGGCAGAACTGTGTGGGCAAGAAAGTTCCTTACACACTGTAAAACGTTAGGAATTCCCCTTGCCACATCTCTCTGTAGGGCACAAGACAACATGCTATCGAAAGAGATATAGATGTCAATGCAAAAAGGACACTAGATGAAATTGCACCAAGTCTAAGGGGGAGACTGGAATATGGAATACCATTAGGCATCTTGGATTATGACATATTTTCCTTTAGGTATTTAATACAGAACATCTTTGTTTTGTTTTTTAAACTATTGAAGTTATGTTGCTTTTTTGTTGTGTGCTGTGTGTAGTAGTAAGTACTAATCCAAGATTTTGAATCTCGTTATGTTCACTAATGAGATTCTAGTTCGAAGTATAGGGCTTCTTCGTCATCAGGATGCTTGTACTTAATGTTTTATTTTTTATGTAAGAACACATTATTTTTTATCAGGTAGCAAGTCTATGAGAGAAACAGAAGGAACGCTAACACACTTTGAATTGGATTCAGTTGTTTTTTGTATTTCAGGAAAGAGTTTTTTTTCTTCTGAATATTATCTGCAATGTATTTTATTGATGGTCATAGACTATGTTTGGGCGATACGTTTTTGATTATGAGTACGTTTCTTTTTTGTTGGTATTGCAAATTGGTCAAAGATATTTTCATGTTTGATTAAGTGTATACTTTACATAGCTGTACCGAAATTTGCACTCTTTTAACACCCACCTTGTAATTCTTTTTCTTTCTTTACAATGAGAAATGAGGCAAAGATGTTTAACCTCTTAAAAATCATTTGTAATGTTGAATATTGGCAATTACTTCAAAACTTCGTTATCATGAATTTTCCCTTTTTCCCCCCAGAAATACCCGAAGATTTTTATTGACTATTTGATAGCAGGTTTATGTACAAAGGGAGTTACTCTGCTTGCTAATCCAAGTTGATCAGCAGTGGCAGCACTCGCAAATGATGTTTTGACTGTTTTTAACTCATGACATTTTTGTTTTAACCTCATTGCCGGATTATCTTCATATTTGTGAAGGTTGAATCCATGCTTGTAGGATATTAAAAGATAAGACAAAATGACAGCTAAGACCAAATAAAGTTTGATGACCCTTTATGATTCTTATTTAATTCAAGATGGCAAGAGCTTGATGAAAGGTTGACCATTAAACGTTTTGATGTATTTGCCAAGAAAAAGAGATTTTTTAAAAATACATTTAAATCTGAAATTAATGTGTACATAAATTACTGACAGTGTTTTAATTATACCATTTCATGCTAGTACATGCTATGTTCAGCAATAAAAGCACATATTGACAACTATACATACACTTTGCTGTTTCTGTTATTCTTTAATGAAGGTACTGACAATCACATTTAGAGAGAGAGAGAGAGATGATGATGATGATGATGTAGTATGCATAAAAAGTATTAGTAATGATTTGTAATAAAAAGAGGGGTAAAAAGTGTTGAGAATAAACATAGAACTAAGGGATTTGTTACGAGGATACCAGATAATATGTACATATATTTAAATCTCCTCTGTATTTTGTTTTGTTTTGTTGCTGTAATGAATTTATATTGTTACTTGTTATCTTTGTTATCAAACAGGGCCTCATGGAAGACCACTACTATTGGTGAAAATGTGCTACCCTGTATAAATATCAGAAAGAAAGAAATAAATTTGAAAAGAGAAATGGGAGAAAGAACAGGAAATATGTGGAGAGGGAGGTGGGTAGTGAAAATAAAGTATAGTAGTGAGAGAGATAGGCCAGGAACCTGTCCCAAAATAGTCACCCCATTTTGCATATGAGATTTGACCCCTTAAAGTTACTTGGACCATCCATGTCATTCACAAAAAGCTTGTCAGCTCGAACGAAGCCGCCGGATTTGGCCCCCAGAGCCCCCCCCCCCCCCCGAAAGGGCCCCAAAGTCGGATTGATTTCAACCCATCTAACATATGCGCCAAACTTTGTCAGAAGGAAGGTGTTTTGGTAATGTGTAGTCATACACCTTCCTTCTGACAAAGATGGTGCATAATTATATTAGATGGGTTGAAATCGACCTGACTTTGGATTTTATAGGATTTCTGAGAAAAAAGGAGACTTATGAATGATATTATGATAGTTCAAGTTCAAAATAGGCTACAGCCTAGTTAATCACAGGTCTGGAAGACAAACATATTTGGTCCTACATGCACTCCTTCTTATACTTTGTGTGAAATTGATGTTCCTAAGACCAAAACACTGCAAAATTAATGTGGGTCATTCTTTATAAAGTGATACAAACGGTCACACACGTGACAATCTAATTTTGCCTTATGACGGGAAATAAAATTACATATAGATGATTTTTCATATCTCCAGTTTATTACATGAAAAATATTTCTCTTTCTTTGACAAAAAAAATCATTTTCCAACCATGATTTTACAGAGACAAATAAAATCGCCATTTTTTGAGTGGTCACACACGTGACCGACCCAATTTTCACCTCTAAAAGAAAACAATGTTCACTCAAAAATTGCTTTTCAAACTGTTCTGAGCAATCTCATCATACAGGGATGAAAAGTGGAACTTACACTCCGAGGGACATATGATATTTGCCATATTTTGTTTGAATACCAACAAGTTAGACCCCTTTTCGAGCGAGGTCACACACGTGACCGACTTAATTTTGACCTCTGAAGGAAAATGATGTACTCTCATTTGAAGAAAAAAAATTACCCTCCGTGAGAGACTTCTGCTACAAGATAGATACTGACAAATAAGTGTTAACTATTTTTCAGGATTTTGGTCACACACTTGACTGATACCCAAATGTTATGTGAGAAACCGTTTTTACGTTTGGTCTAGCTTCAACTGCAAGATGACCGCGAGAGCAAGAGAGCAAGAGAGCATTTTTAAAAAGTCAAAGAAATGGAGGATTCTTAAATAAATATCCTCTGGACCATCATCCCCACAAAGGTAGGTAGTTGTCCTAGGAGCAGGGGCGGACTAGCCATATGGGAGTTGAGGGACTTTTCCCCATTAAATTCATTAAATTCATCAAATTCATTCAATTCATTCAATTCTATGAAGGTTTATTAAAACATGATTAGCCATACACAGATTGAATTGTACGTGTTGTATAGCAATTAAAATACAATATTGATACAAATTGCAAATGTAATAAAACATGTAAAAATAGGTTGTAAATTTTTTGGGGGATAAGTTACTTTAATAAAATCACATAAAAAGAGCTTGAAATATACAAATTAAAATCTGTTGTCAATAAGTAATGTTATCATTGCATATATATATATATATATATATATATATATATATATATCTTCAGCACTTATTTATACATATTGCACAATACTAAATAATGAAAAGTTAATAGGTCAAGGAGAAAAAAAGAAGTCTGTTTCCGAAGAAGGTAAGTATTTTAAAAAGGAATGTAAGTATTGTCGACAATAAAGAAATAAATATTCGATACTGGAGAGAGGATGGTTACATTTGAAAGAGAAATAGTGTGGGAGAAATATAAATGGAAAGAAAGATAGGAATAGAAGTTGCTGGAGAATATTGGATAAAAGATAATGCATACAAAATGTCATGGACAGTATAGTGAACATAGAACGAAGATGTGGTTCAATATCAATAATATTAAATTAAATTTTTGATACAGATATTGGGTGTCACAGTATTGGGGATGTTAATCAGACGTTTAGATTTGCATAATGACAACTGGGTATGTGTAAGATTAGGAAGAACAGTATTTTGAAACCTCTTAGTGAAATTCTTAGGTACTTTTTCACATTTTCTAGGTTAAAGGTGTTAGTTTTCTTTGGAGGTAACCACGATTGACACAATATTTTTTTTCCATTGAACAATACTAAATAATGAAAATAGCAAAATCTTTTGTCAGTTTTTACGAAATGAAAGGGTTGGCAATATCAGTTCATGTATATGGCATTTTCATATCAAACATATTTTTTTCCGAGGATAATTCGAAAATATTAAAGGGAAATCCAACCTTAATGGCAAGTTGCTCTGAAAGAAAGGAAAAAGAAGCAGTTTGCTGAAAGTTTGAACTAAATCTGACAAGCAATACGAAAGTTATGAATTTAGGAATGTTATAATCACTATATGGGAATTTCAGATCGAATAGGTAATGTCACATATGATTTAATTGCGGACGGACAACTCCATCATTATTTTGCTCCATTACACAAAATGACTAAAATGTCTTCTTCTTTTTTTCAAAATGTATTTATCAGTAGGATCTTTATTTTTCATGAGGACCTATAACAGTATGCTATCTCCAATAAATTTTGACTACTGCCCCGAGGGTAAAGTCGCTTCGGAGAAAACCGCAAAGTAATGATATTTCTGTGTATACGACAAACCGGAGATTTGTCCCCAAAAACTAATGTCACAATCGAATCACCAAATTGCCAATTTGAGATTCTCATAGATGTAGTGATCTCATTTTCAAACATCCATAATTTTCTTATTCCTTGTCCGATTTCTTTCAAACTTTCACCATCCTGTATTCCTCATTTTTCTGCTTTCACACAAATCATCTTATTACCGAGGTTGGATTGCCCTTTAAGAGAAAAGTGGCCGGCCGGCCTATGTGAGGATAAAACTAGAGAAAATAAAGGGAGGAGGGTAGGCGGGAAGCTAGAAGGATGAACTGGAGAGAGAGCCATGAGAATGATTGAGAGAAAACAAGTGGAAAGATGTGGAGAGGATAAAGATAAACGTAAAAGCCTCAAAAGAGAATGATGACTTGCAGGAAATAATCAGTATAGGCCAAATAAGAATCAACAGGCAGAGGCAGGTCATTTTGAAGAGGGTGGGTACTGGACCAAATTTGCCGACAAGGGAGCTAGTTTTTTTCCAACAAGCAAAGAAAAAAAAGCATCACTATAAATTTTCAAATTTGCCGACAAGCAAAACCAATAACGGTAGTCGGATTTATGTTCACATTTCGTAAAATTCTTTTCCCCAAACAAGCAAAAAAATAGGGGGCATAACTTTGTGACAGGGAGTGTCAACCCCCCCCCCCCCCCCCCTCTAGGCGCTCCCTTGCTGTTGTTGTTGGTAGGACATAATGGCAATCCGTTAAATTTGACTATTATCACCAAAACAATTTTCATTTATTACATAGATATAGATTTCATTCATGAAATAGTTTGACTTCTCTCTTTTAAAAATAATGTTCATTTAAAAAAAAAAAATTTATTATAATCATTATATTTTAAAGATAAATAATAGCATGCCAGGTTACCAAATCCTGTAAATCCTGCATTTGTCTGAAGGTTTATCGGAAACAATTTTCCTACGTCTCTCGGGTGCAAACAGGGCCGGGGCTCCCTTTGGAATACCTCAATACCTTTGAAACTCGAAAGAAAAAGATAAACCAGTTTGGGTTTGAAATAAAGAAAAACTTAACCAAAAGGTCGGTCGAGAGTAAACAATATTATTCGTAAATATGAATTTCTCCGAAACTGTTTATCTTTTCAAATTATCAGTGAGTGCTTTAAAATTTAAAAAAAAACAAAAACAAAAACAAAAAAAAAAAAACAAAGGGGAAGAAGAAGACAGTTCTCTTCATTAATTAGTCTAAACTTCTCACACATTGCATGGCATAATGGAATTCGCGACTGGCTACATTCTTCACAAAAAACGTATGCAGTGTATACTATTCGCTGGTATTTTGTGAGGGCGATGATACATGTATCTTCCTTTTTCGATTGGTAGGCTATGTAAGTTTGCAGATATTTTGTCTTATGTTTCTATCAGTAACAAATTTTAGATATTTTATATGTTTCGTGTATATATACACAAAACATACAAAATTGCCTAACTATACCTCCTTGCTCTATCTCCTTGGCGATACCAACCGTACGCTGAGGATAGGGTATAATAGTTCAGAGATGTTTGGAAGCATGAAAGTTTGTTGCCCTTGTCGCGCTAAGTCGTCGCACTTTTTATTGGCCACGTCGTAGAGATTCGTAAACAATGGCATGCAAGATTTACCAGCTGATGTATGTGCGCACGTGAATATAATGCATAGGAGCATGCAATAATATGCATTGCATGCAACTTGCATGTACCTGTAATCATGGTGGATCCAGTGCTACTGCTAGTGCTACCAATGACTGCTACAAGCCTGGAATAGATGTTCGGAATTTAGGCCATTTTGTTTTTAACCTTCGCCATATTCCTTAGCTGCGTGGACGGTAAATATTAATCATTAAATAAAAATTTCCACGGTAACTATAGTGATCTAGACTATAGTCTACGCACTTATGTACAACAAGCTTAAAGGGAAATCCAACCTTAATAGCAAGTTGCTTTGAAAGGAAGTGGAAAAATCAGAGAAGCAGATTGGTGAAAGTTTGAACGAAATCGGACAAGCAATAAGAAAGTTATGAATTTTTGAAAGTTGTAATCACTACGCATATGGGAATTTCAAATTGGCCGAATAGGTAATGTCACTGTGAGGTAGCTGTGGACAACTCCCCCATTCGCTCTAACACACAAAATGACTAAAATGTCACTTTTTTTCAAAATGCACTACTTATAGTAGGATCTTTTCGTTCATGAGGACCTATAACAATATGCTATCTCAAATATATTTTGAGTACTGCCTCAGGGTTAAAAGCGCCTCGAAGAAAACCGCAAATTAATGACATTTTTGTGTACGACAAATGGGAGAGTTGTCCACAAAAATGTCACAACTGACTCACCAAATTGCCAATTTGAGATTCGCATAGATGTAGTGATCTCATTTTTCAAACATCCATAACTTTCTTAATCCTTGTCCGATTTCTTTCAAACTTTCACCATCCTGTTTTTCTTATTTTTCTGCTTTCACACAAATCGTCTCATTACCAAGGTTGGATTGCCCTTTAAGACTCGGGGAGGTGGAACTCCTTGGTTCACTCATGCTCATCCAATGAACCAGGGAGGTGCGAAGTTAGTGGTGCAAAACAAAGCAAAATTTGCTTTTGTTGGAATGTTTGCTCTTTTAGGAAATATGACTTCGAACGTATTTTATAATTTTGTAAAACATCAAGCCTGTAAGTAGCCCCAACATTTATGGCTGGAATTTTGCTGCAGAGTTTTTAATTTTTTTTTTTAATTTTTACTAAAAAATAATTTATCCCTACTCATCTAACAAGTTGGTTAGATCTATTACTGTTACATGTTAAATAGTGTCTGTAGAAATTAAAAATCTGAATATGAACAGATTCTGACAGACTTTCCTCCAAAGCTCATCCAGTGTTCTTCATGTTGTAGGAAAATTCTGTGAGAGAAAGTTGTGTGATTGTGATAAATAATACATGTATATACTATATATAATTTAACTTTTTGGTGTTAATAAGTGTAGCAATGATTCTTTACCACTTATGTACATCATTATTTTCTTCGGACAAAAGCATAGATCTACATTTATTTAAAAATTGAACGAAAGGAAAAGCAAGAGGTAGTCTAAGAAGAATGTTAAGGAAAAGAATGAACGATGAGGAAAAGATGTTTGTAGGGGAGATGATGAGAAGGATCGACTCAGGGGAAAGAGGAAAAGAAAACTGGGTAAATTCCTGGGTAAACTCACACATTATAAACTCACACATTATAAAGAAAATATGTTAAAGATGTGCTTTTCATAAAATGTCTTGAAAGAAATTTTTTTCTACATTGTAATAACTGACATTGCAGTTTTATTTCAAATCTTTCATAGGATGAATGACACCACCATGGATGTTGAATCATGGTCCTGCAAGGATGTATCCAAATGGTTGTCCACCAAAGGATTTGGTCAGTACACTCGTCAGCTATGCACCGTCCACATGATAGATGGTCAAGCGTTGCTTCTACTGACTGAGGCCGACCTTCGTAGTGCCCCTGTCTCCATGAAGGTACTCGGAGACATTAAGCGTCTAATCCATCAGATCAATCTCCTCAAGCATCAAAATGGCAACCACGGACAGATTTCCAACGGGTTTGCTCCTACAACGATCACTGCTCAGACACCCGACTACATACGTCTCCGAGAGGACCAGGTGGATGGCCCAAAGAAACACCTTGCACCAAAATTAGAACCCGAAGTGTTCAAAACATTCTTGAGCTTTATCTATGTATTTGCAGTGTTTCTTCTCACTGCTTTCGTCATGACTGTTGTTCATGATAGAGTGCCTGATATGGAGAAATATCCACCTTTGCCGGACATTGTCCTAGACAGTATTCCTCTAATTCCTTGGGCTTTCAAGGCCTGTGAACTATGTGGTATTATTCTGACAGTCCTCTGCTTCTTTGTACTCTTTCTTCATAAACACAGGTATTCAAATAATCTTTGTTTTCATTCAAAGGTTTATAACTTTTGGAAGACTGTCACTAAAGAGTCAGAGAAAGTAACCAAATTTCCATAAAATTTGGAATATGCTGAAAAATTCTTGAAAAGATAGCAGGAAATTTAGAAAGAAATAGCTTGTAGAGATTGATAATTTTCATTGAAAACACCTCAAGAGGCCGTACATGTGTGATGTTCTCAAACTGAGGTATTTTGAAAATTGCAGTTTATTGTTTCAGGAGCTCTCTGACACGGTCAAGATGCAAGGAATAATCTGAAGTAAATACCTATTTATCGCTTGGGTCTTGGGGTAGAACTAAAGAGCTGAATTTGAATATTATAATATAACAAAAACACTTTCCTTATAAACTTCATGATATGTTAAGGACACTTTTTCAAGGCAAGAAACTATTAGGAATTGGGAAATTTTGACATTTTAATTTACATTGTAATCATTTCATGAGTCTGGACCACTTGAGAAATTCATGAAAGTTTCCTGTATGTATAAGTTTCTTTTTTTTTTTACAATTTGTGAACTGGTCTGTTGGCAAGTAAAAATTATTATCCAACGATATGTGCATGTATGGACATGGTTCTGCTAAAGAACAGCAGCAGATTTTCTTTTTATATTATATTTCGTTTTTATTTTGTTTCATCGTCATTGCTTTGCAGGAGCATTGTTGTGAGACGACTCTTTGCTATAACAGGGACTGTGTTCTTACTGCGGTGTGTGACTATGTTTGTTACATCACTCTCTGTGCCTGGTATTCATCTACAGTGCTCTGCTAAGGTAAGTACATTGTCGTTATTATCGTCATTGTCATTGGCATCATAATCAGCAGAGTTCATACCAACAATGTCGTAGCACTATAGTCATTATCATTAACTTCATTCTCTTTATTGATCATCAGTAGCAGAAAAATCATTGTCTGCTTTATGAATGACTAATCACCATTTCCTTCCTTAAAATTATGACCCTCATCGTTATTACCACCATATTTTATTATGACCATCTTCAGGATTTATTGTCATCATCATCATCATCATCTTTTACATCAGTACCATCATCACTAACATTCACCACCGTCATCATGATCATGATGATGATCATCACCACAATCATCAATATGTACATGTATGTTCACATTAAGAAAAAGTAGTAGGGCAATGCTTATTACTAGCTTCAGTATTATTTGCAGCAGCATCTTTCTTATTAATTCTTAATTATCATCATCATCATCCTCATCAGTTTTCATTAAAATCATCATTTCCAATCATCATTCATCATCCTTAAACTTATCAGGGACAAAAATCACAAAATCATTATCACATCATCATCATAATCACCATCATCATCTTCATCATAATCACCATCATCATCATCACTATCATCATCATCATCACCATCAGCATCATCATCACCATCATCATCATCACATCATCATCATCATCATTATCATCAGCCATCTTTAATCATATGCATTTGGGACCATATCAACATTGTTTCAGTTGTCCAAGTGCCTGCTTGGATGTGGTGAAAAGTACTATTTAAAAACTTTTTTTTTGCAATTCCATATATTTTGATAACATTTGTAAGTGTAATACTTTGTATTTGTAGGTTTATGGTACAATATGGGACAAGCTAATGAGAGCGATAGAGATCTGGTCAGGCTTGGGTATGTCTCTGACCGGTGTCCATACATGTGGAGATTACATGTTCAGTGGACATACAAGCTGTCTCACTCTTGCCAACTTCTTCATTACTGAATGTGAGTAAACTGTCAAAACCTTCTTTTTGCCGTAGAAAAACACTACAGGGTTGATAATAAAGGGAATATACAAGTTAATAAAGTTTTGCAGTAAGAACATGTTGAATAGTCATTAAAATGACTGTTGGTATTCTTCCGTGGAAGAAGCAGTTCTTTAAATAAATGAATTATAAGGAAAAGTTAAATCAGAAGTAAGAAGTTCAATGAAAAGAGGTATTCCATGATGTTTCAAAAAGAATTATTCAATTAGGGTGGCCAACTTTTCAAATAATGCAATCTTATTTAAAAATCTTATATTATTGATCAGTGATCTTGAACATTGATGAGAAAAGTGAAGAATTTAGAGTTTAACAGGTAACCATGATGTTATTAACTCTTTCAAGACAATTGACCACATTTTGTGGTTTGGCTCAATAACTTTTGATTCACAACTCTAAAATATATACCAGATGCATGAGTAGAAAGAGCAAAAACTTCTGGACACACTATGTCCATTTTTGTTGCATGACCATATTGAAGTGGATGCAAGGACTTTTAAAAACGAGAATAAGCTTTAGAATCCTTTAACTGGCAACACATCGAGAGGTTGAAAATCATTTTTTTTTTCATTTTTTTCAACTTTTCGACAAAATTCCTAACAATGTATATTGTTTTCAAAGACATTACACCTTATTAGAACCATGTAGCACTAAAAGAGTAATATCACTGTTGCCAATTTGACGAAAAAATGTGATCAATTTTGCCCTTAAATAATTCCTGAAATGAAATCAGATAAATATTGCAAAAGTTTGAACGTATTAATGTTATAATCATATGCACAATGGAATATTAAATTGGCCAATCCTTAAAGGGTTAAAAGAGAATTGCAATATACAGTAGAATTGTAAATATGTAATTAGAAGCCATACACTTTACTCTCCTGTAATTAGAAGCCATACACTTTACTCTCCTCAAAGAAAAACTGTCCAAAGATGTTCTGTTCCAATACAAGAAAATTTCCAAGTCAGAAACAAGTGGGTGCCATCAAGCCTTGCATTTGGATGATTTGTGTCATTTGTTTCTTGACATTCTAAATGCATTTTTTCTTAGATTCTCCCCGCAAGTTCCACATTCTGCACACGGCAACGTGGGTGATCAACTTGTTTGGAATCTTCTTCATCTTGGCTGGCCATGAGCATTACACCATCGATGTCTTCATCGCCTTCTACATCACCTCGCGCCTTTTCCTCTACTACCACACTCTTGCCAACAATCGCGCCCTCCGACAGGGCGACCATCGAGTCAGGGTCTGGTTCCCCATGTTTTCTTTCTTCGAGTCCAACATCGACGGCATCGTTCCCAACGAGTTTGAGTGGCCCCTCCCGTCTTTGACGAAGATCATGGAGCGTCTTAGCAATGGCCCGGTCAAGAGACCAAAAGGAAAGTCAAGATAAATATTGTTTTGGTAACACCTCTAGAATTAAGTACTGGTATTTCTATCTTCCTATATCTTAACAAGTGCAATTCAGTGATGTGTGTATGCTTCCAAGTATTAAATGATGTGGTGAAAAGGGTACAATAGGGCCTTGTCAAATAGACAACTTAACTCGAGTTTGATATCAAGCGTAAACTCTAACATTATAAATGGGCAATTGTAAGTTTGCGACTGGAGGATTTGCAAATAATAGGTTTTCACACAATACCACCTCACAATCTTTCTCTCTAGGCAATTGTGAAAGGTTGTGTAGTAATATTGTAGTAATACTGAGCTTAAGAACATGAAGAAGACAAAATTTGCTTGAAGAACTATTGGAAGGGATATTCTAGAGTTTTATACCACATGCAGGATCTATCATCTGGCTATATCATCTGGCTATATGCATCAAGAGAGGAAATGACTTTTGTTGAAAGTCTTTCATTGTGAAAGTGGTATCACAGAACAGTTGCAGATATATTAAAGGCCAATCGGGCCTTGTGAGCAAGTAGTTGTGAGTGAAAGAAGGCAAAAAATCAGGAAAAAGAGATTGTTACAGAGGTTGGAGTGCCCTTTAAGTTCATGTCGTATCAAAACTAATCAAGGATACAATGTATTGAACATTCTATGGGAGGATATCCTGTAGTAAAATACCATGGGCAAGAAGAACAAAAGGTCAAAGTTCACAGAGTGTACATTTCATTTCATTATGAATGCAACCAAGATCTTTAGGTATGGTCAGAACATGTTTCAAGAAGAGTCCATTCTTTATGCATGGCAGGATATAAAAGTAACAATCGGGAAGAACTCGGAGCAGTGAGAAAGACAAAAAAGGAAACTTTGTTTTTCCTCATTGAGTCCACATAGAAAACTGTTCTAAACTGTTAAATGTCTGTGCAGAAAGGGCATTCCAAATCAATGAAATTTATTACAGGGCATTATATCTTATATTGTGTTATTTCACTTGATTTGAATTGGAATATGAAGGCCTTTACAAGGCATTGTATGTTATTTGAGTACTTCACCTTTAAGGTTTTGATTGAAATACATGTATATCAATTTATATGGATATGTTATTATGATTTAAACAGTAATTGTAATTATTTATGCTTCCCTGCATTTATTTCAGAATTTTATTATCGATTAAATATTTTGCCAATATTCAATGGATGTACTAAAAAAAACAATGAGCTGTAGGAAGAAGAGAAGCAGCAATTAGGATTTATTATATGACAATTAGGATATTATATACAGAACTTCATAGATTTTTACGTACCAAGGATTTGGTCTCTATTTTACAGAACATTCTTTTATTAGACATGTATGAAAAGGTTATTTGGTATCATTATATGGAGAAATTATGGTACATATGGTATTATTTATGGTATTATTTATGGTATTATTATGGTATGGTTTACATGTACTTACGGTAGTACCAAAGACATAATTGGCACACTGTAAGGTGATGGTGTTGAAATGAACAGAAATCATGTCATGAGCTTTATTTAATCATATAAATATTTATAAAGTTGTTGATTGTAAAAATATAATTTCTTTCTCTCATATATATATATATATATATCAATCACAAATCTATGTTTAATAGTTCATTTATAGATACATGTATCATGCTGTTAAAATTGCTATGATTTGGGATAGATGTTTATGTTGAGTACTGTTTTTTTTTAAAATCAATTTAATGAAAGTTATAGTATATGGTGGACTATAATGATAGCATTGGGAATATTATGTCTGTGTGCTAAGGCAGAAATATATACTCCTTTTCAGTCATCTTTTTGAACCATTAAGCTTGTTTGAAAGGACAGTATAGGAATATTTATAATGCCCTTTTTTATGCACTGTTAACAAATTTTGTGTTATTTTTATCTGCTGGAATGTTAAAGATAAAGTTGAGTTCTGGTCATGCGATTACATTTTTCAAAGAAACTGTCTCAAAGCAATTCGGAAAGGTTGATTATGTCTACATAAGAATTGGTGTATACTGCGAGGTTTTGGAATCATCAAAATGATAAGAAATTGACCCAATCTTGCAGCAAAGCACATGCCCTGCACACGGAAATGGGTGAATGGGATTGTGCCCACATGTGGCATAATTGTTCCGCCCAAACACTTCAGCTATCTCTTCATATTTTGAATGTGGAGGCATTTGAAGAGCAATCTTTTTCAGGGGACCTTTCTACTATGATATTCTTCCAAACTGATATAAGAGGAATGAGAAAGCTCACAAATTATATTTCACCTTCCCAGAACTCGACCTTCCCTTTAACCACAAGGCCTGCAGGTAAAGACATAGTTATAAGATGGCGATATATTATACATGTAGGTATTTTTTTCTGTTTTAATAATTTGAATTATTATTATATCATAAAAATTATTTTTATTTGTTTCATTGTGGTGGTTGTGCTGTTATATTTCATTTTTTTACTCATAGGAATTTTGAGTGTTAAGAACTATCCATTTCTTGTAAATTATAATTTTATTTCATGCCCTTTTAAAAATAATACGTAAAGGAATTAAGATATGATATGATTACATAAATGTTACGCATATGATTATGTTTTGCTTCAGTAATGTAATAGCTTATTTACATTTCAGATTATTTTAAATAATACAGAAATTTTTTTCTGTAAAGTCTAAGCAGTACTGGTATTATATCTGATGACATGAATCATCCATGAAATTTGATAAGAAAATTTGTAAACTATTTTGACTGGCTACGCATATTTATGATATTTATGCATTTCATGGAATGGATTAAAGATTATTTATGCAACATAGATTTGTTAATCTGTGTACACATTTCAAGTGAATTTTCAATGTACACTTATGAAAAATACACACAAAATACACACATTCAGACACTTCAATACAAGCTACACTGAAAATGTAAATTAAAATTCATTATTCACTTTAATATCACAATTCAAAATGTTGTAGTTGAGTGCACATTGTATACAGTATATTATACAGTATTTCAAAAGAATTGGCAAAAAGTAGAAAATAAAAGTCAAGTAACTTTCTCCTCCCTCCCTCCTGACTGCAAAGACAATGCAGTGTCCATTTTTGTATCCCTAAGGCTAGTCCAAGGTATTATCTTCCATACAGTATGTTACCCTCCACATCACTCATTTCAGTAGACTTGTTTATTGCATTAAGTTGATAGCATCATTAGAGTGTAGATCAGACCAAATCTCATGGAAAATTATACTTTATTTGTTAATTTTTTTTCATTTCTCCATTATACTTTCTAACTTTGGATTACAAAGTAAAACCCTTGGACTTGCCCTAAAACAATCAGCAAAACAAGACAAGACCAGACAAATAAAACAGCAGGGTACTAGCCATACTTGGTTGTCCTAAGACTGTACATTGGTCCAATACTCCAATGATTACTTGTATATTTGAGCTACCCCAATGAATCACACATTTATACAGGGTGTGCCAACATGAATTAAAAGAATAGATGAAAATTTCTCCAGTCTACAAAAAATGTACATGCAGCCATCATCGTCCTTTCTATTAATTTATCATTGTGTTCATACACATTTATCACAAACTGGACCTGTAACCTTACAGAAGATTCTCAATAAAAAGGATAGTCATGTGGATTAAGTTCTAATCTTAAACCAAGGTCTACTACAGCTCCAGCCCTTTCTTTCAATAGCTCCCTAACAAAACATAAATTCACTTGTCTCGTCTGTTTTGTCATTCCTGTCATAATTTCATTGTCACATGGAATGGAAAGACAAGTACCTATCATGGAAGAATATAAATATATAATTTCTCATTTCTTTTCCTTTCTCGTCACACAGCTGCAGGCATGATCTATGTACAGTACAAAGGGAACAAATTCAGGGAGGGGGGGGGGCATGGGGGAAAAATTCCACCCCTCCCTTTTTTTAAAGTGAACACAAGTGGACACATATACATGTACAATACTCAAGTATATTAGGAATTTCTTCCTAGAAATGACATACTAGACAACAATAGACAACTATACAGTATTTGCTAAATGTCCTGTCTAAGAGCATAATAATCAGGCCTGGATTAAACACTCGACCTTGGATTTAAGGGCTGGTCATATTTGTCTGATAACGATAAGATTTTTCATTAATGTACACCTTGGAGCTGCCCTACTATGAACAGTCATGACAACTGTCTGGCCAGTCGCTGTAAGATCTTCAGCGGACTGCTACCGTAATGCCGTAGGTGTGTACAGCCAGAGATGTGCGAGCATGGAAGGAAGGCATATGGCGTAATGAGTGTGGGCAATTTTTGTGGCACACATGGAGATAGGGTAGATTAGGCTTGTCTTATCAGAGCTCCTGTGAGTAATGAGCCAGCCGAACTTTCCCTATGGGTGAGCCTCTTAACTGCTTGGAGAATGGGGCAGTTGGCAAGCACTGGGTTTCTAGCAGGATTAGTTTAGCACCGAGGTGTGTACCTCAGGTATCATGAGCATACTCACACATACACACCATAGAGTTGGGTGTATCTTTTAACTGAAAATCTCTGTTATCGTTATCGGACAAATATGACCAACCCTTTAATATTCAAAACTGATAACTGTATGAAAAGCATTGCATATGAATGAGGCATGTGTAGACTTTCTAATAGCAATGATGGCAATGGGGCGGTTTAATGAAGAAAAAACAAAACATTCTGATGTAACTACTAGTTTTAATTTCTATTTTTTCACAAATATATTGTCAGTTTGGAGCCAGAAGGTCGTAAACTTGGTACAAATGATGGGACTTAATGCCCTTCTGGATCCAAACAGATGATATAATCCCTCCAAAGCACTTGTATATGTACATCATACTCAGTTTGGGAGAATAGTTCCATGTTATGATTCTGTCTTTGTCAAAACAAACTTGTTTTTATCGTGATCTGCCAAGCAAACAAAGTTAGACACAACATAGTCAGGAAAATATTCTTTACAGTTTTCACCTCTTCAGACCTTTCGAAGTTCAAAGTCATAAGTCATAAAAACAAAATATTGCTCTTTTTACACTTAAACAGACTGAGGACAATTTATCCACAAATCAGTGTTGTCTTAAAAAAAAAAGCTGAATAGTCATATCTCACTCTCTTTTTTTTCTTTTTTCAAGATGAACAGTGATCATTGGCTCTTCAAAAAGACCTTAACGGTATGTCATAACATTGCAATAAAAATTATTTTATTTAAATTCATTATTGAAAATATCATTAGGGATCATACACACAATGCAATAGCACTAAATTTTTCCAGGCCTGTCTATTTTTTTTTTTTTTTTCTGATGATGATCTAGATATAACAGGTAGCACTTTCATGGTAATAGAAAATGAATAAGAAACCGATGCTTTGAAAATTAATTTATATCAAATGATGTAATGTATACTGCCTATGACCAGGGAGATCTCCCACCTCCCTGATATGACTTTGAACAAATGATCATAAATGCATTATCCATAAATGGATAATTCCATTAAAAAACACAATCCTTCATGTGTACATATTGTACATACATGATGGTAGAGGCTTGGCCAACAGCTGATAATATATGGTAATATATGAACAGCAATATACATGTATATGTACCAATATACACATACTGCACAGTATCTATGCAGTACATTATGAATTGAATTCATTTTACACATAATACACAAAAATTATAGAGATGTAGAAAGTTAGAAACAGGTTCTCAAAATCTTAATATCTAATAAATGTACACTGTAGCTTAAAAAAATAATCACATGTAAGTACAAATCCTTTCGGAAGGCAACACAAATATTGCTAACTGGCAAAAAAATAAAACCAAAACCTCTGTTAAACTGCAAAGTCACAGTCTTTCATAAATAAAAAGACATCGTGACAGCAGAGTTTAGAAAGGAAAACAAAATTTACTAAACCACTTCAACAGAAGTTTTGTTTGGCTGCAACTTAAAATTTGGACTATATAGTCACCCTTGAAACAATGGGTGCATTTTGACAATATAAATAAACATAAAATACATATATAGACATACCACAATCACAAATTCTCTGGGAAGCTTAGAGGGAAAAAAAAAATTCTGTTTTGGGGAAAATCACAAAGTTACAAATAAGAGTGGAAAGTCAAGACATGAAAGACATTTCTGGTCTCCCCTTGGCCTTGGCAGCATGATACAGTGGAAACTCAGTATAAAGAGGTCTGATATTATATTCTATTGGTTTTTTTTTGACCTGATATAACGAGATTCCTGCTATAACAAGGTAATTTTGATGTTCCCAAGGACCTCGTTATACTGAGTTTCCACTGTATTGAGAAAAAGAAAAAGAATGATCAAGTTCATGAGATGGTCTTACAAAGTGATACATGTATATTCTTTAATGATACAACATACATGTATGTACATCAGGACTTTCATTATTTGGACGTCACTTCATATGGACCAGTTCTTTGTTCACGTGGCCAGTAGATGTTCTGATTTTGTATCACCTCGGGGCCTTGTCTTGACGTCTTCATTCATTATAGCCCAATTCATGCTTGCCATAGTCCATGAAGCACTTACAAGCAGTTTACTATACTTCAAACCACGGAAGTCTCGCACAAAATAACAACTAGTCGCTTGAACATATAATATGAGTGAAGATCAACTGAGAAAACGCACAGCTCTTTATTAAGAGCAGAATGGAAGGATGAGAGTGAATAATTATCAGTAGTGTCACCTGTGGCAGATCAACTTAAGCAATCAGTCTTTTCGGACAGTCTACAATACAAATCCATCTTAAAACTATCTCCACATTTATGACCATCCTTTCCACACCTCAAACGATGCGATTCCATCCCAGAAATATTCTTGTACCTATGATGTCCTCTCAAATCAACGTCTTTTCCAAAATCCAACATAGCGTTATCCTTGTCCTTGTGATTTCACATCAGTGTCCATTATAACACGATAAAATGCAATCCCTCTTGTAACAAAGACATCAGGTAAACGCAGATTAATGGTGAATGGTGTCAACGTATCAAGGAATCATCACCAGTCTGAGGGGATGAATGAATCAACCTGTCCTTAAATTGATAACACTGATGTTTTGGGTTTTTTTTTGATTGATTGGTACATTCATGCAACAAAATAAATCTGCTTCAATAAATATATGTATTACATATAACACCTAAAAAAGTGTTTTATTGTTGTTGTGTTTTAAAATCTTGCAAGGGTAAATCATTTTGCGTTTGATGAGCTGCCAATTTGTAGATTTCAATACTTTTTTGTTCAAGTATTTCATTTAAAACAAAACTGATTCGGAAACTCCAACTGTCCACCGATTATTTTTTCTGCTTTAATACATACATGGCGTACATCATGTGTAATTTCTAGCTTTCCTACTGCACTGGTGATAGGTCACTTTAAATGAACATGAATTTCCAAAGGGTTTCATCCCACGATGTATGTACATGTATATCAGGCAAAAACAAAGTACCACATCTCAGAAAGGTGTATTCTCCTCTTTAAAGCTTAACAAGATACAAGGTATAACAAGACAAGGGAAGCTCATCATCCATTTCTTGATGTTGTCATGGTGACGGGAGTGCATCACAGAGAAGAAGATGAGGGCAAGGTTAGCTGACAGCAGGGAAAGGGGTGTGGACCTCCTCAGTGGTGGAGGTGGCTTCAGGTGTTACCCAGATGATCCCAGTTCAATTGCTCTACCTCCTCCGCGTTCTGCTTCTGTTCTGCAGAGAGTGATTTCATCTGCTGATCAAATCTGTTGGGGGGGGGAAGGGAAAGCAAAAAAAACATTATTATTATAAAGGGTACAACAGGAGAGCGGTTGTGTCACCATAAGGAAGCAGACAAGGCTCCCACAGCTTTACATTAGTGTTGCAACGAATCACCAAAATTTTGATTCGATTCGGGTTCGTTTGATATTTTTTCCCCCGAAATTCGTTTCGATTCGGATTCGGAATAATAATTATTTTTTAAAATAAAAAGTCGGAAATCGCCTTTACATGTGTGTTTTTCTGTTTTGACTTCCTTCTTATTTAACATGCGAAGCGCGGGGATCCGCGATTCTTGATTATTCACTCGAATACAGAATTACTGGCACACAAAAATATCAAATTCAAATTTACTTGTGACAGCTGCATCATGGAACCTACGTTTGTTCATAATGCGAGAAATAAAGGCTTTCGTCGTGTATATATATCCGGTAGAAGATTGCCAATTTGATGAGAGAAAACGTTGCACCGATATCAATGTGATGTGGTTATTGCAAACACTCGTACGAAGTTACAAACGCCCGTATTCTATCCTGGTCAATTATACAATCATCAAATTGACGGTGCGATAAAATCGCTAACTCGGTCGCTAACTTCAGTTTTTTCTCTCGCGAGCGACGTTCCGCTTTACCACTGATCTCTATGGAAAAATATTCCTATCGTTCCGAACTAAATTAGCGACTAGTATTTTATCGCACTGTCAATTTGATGACTGTATAATAGACCAAGATAGAATACGGGCGTTTGTAATTTCGTACGAGTGTTCGCAATAACCAGATCACATTGATATCGGTACAACGTTTTCTCTCATCAAATTGGCAATCTTCTTCTGGACACACGCATTATTTCTAGCAATGTGAACAAACGAAACGAACGTGGGTCCCATGCAGCTATCCAACGTAAGATTAATCATTTGAATTTGATTTGAATTTGATATTTGTTTGTCCACGATTTAATTTTGCATTAAAAAATTGTGAATTCTCAATTAAATGCTGTACATGTAGTTCCCGAATCTTCCGAATCTTCCGAATCTTCCGAATCTTCCGAATCAAGCAACAAAATTCGGATTCGGCAGGATTCGTTTCGACAACGCAAATTCGGGAATTTTCAGTTCGGTTCGGAAATTCGGAAACAACACTACTTTACATTCCATCTGAGGGACTAGATAAGGGTTACTGCCTTATCAAACGTAATTTGTGAGCTTTCTCATTCTTTTTAAGTCAGTTTGGAAGAACATCATAGTAGATATGTGCCCTGAAAAGGATTGCTCTTCAAATGCCCTCATGTTTGAAATATGACAAGAAATATTTGTAAATTCTTCTGGCCGAACATTCATGCCACGTGTGTGTACAGTCCCATATACCCATTTCTGAATGCAGTGCTTGTGCTTTTCAGCGAGATTGTGTCAATTTCTCATCACTTTGATGATTCCAAAACCTCAAAGTATACACCAGTTCTTATGTAGACATGATCAACCTTTCCCAACTGCTTTAAGACAGTTTCTTTCACAATGTAATTGCATGACCAGAACTCAACGTCATCCTTAAGACAACATACTGCATATAACAATTATTCATCATATGACCTTGAACTAAACTGCCAAATTTTAGCAAAATTGGTTTCAAAAGATGCCCCAACCTCAAAAATGATGGGTAGCCATCTGCAGCAGTCACTAGGCTGTCAAAATTTTTGAACAGGGCATCAAAATCCTCTCTTCCCTTCCTCCTCCCCCTCTACCAAAGTTAAAATAGGATTAAAAGCAATAAACAATAAGTCTTACTCTGTATGAAGTTGCAAGCTCATATTTACGATGGACATAGAATCCTGGATTGGATAGTTGGATTGCCCATCCACGTCACTCTGGGGCTCAAATACTGGTGCCGCCCCACCAGAGCCAGCCGAGGGGGGCGTGGTGGGACCAACCAGACTCTTTGATCTTGATAGCTGTCTCTGTACTTGGACATCAGACTCCCTTTTCTACATAATGAAATGGATGAATAAAATGAAACAAATTGGGACAACATGTAATATACATGTATGTAAAATAATCATCAACTACTACAGCAGAACACATGGAATATAATAGGCAGCTACATGTACAAACATATACATGTATGATAATTAGTTACATTTGAAATACCACTTGAATAGTTTTTAATTACAATGCGAGCAGAAATCATCATGTCTTGATAAATTTGCATTCTTATTCCTTCTTACATTACAATAATTTCATTTATATAGCACTCTTTATAACTGCAATTGTTTCACAGCACTTTACAACATTGGAATGACATAAATGTTGATCACTGATCAAAAGGTAAACTTTGAGTTTGAGAGACTTCTTTTTAAGACCTTCAGGGGAGCGTTTCATCAAGCGTTTTGTCAGTGATTTTTACCGACAAGTTTGCTCTCAGCCAATCAGATGCAAGGATTTCAGTAGCTTATAACAGTTGCCGGTAAAATCACTGACAAAACACTCAATGAAACGCTCCCCAGAAGGGGATAGAGGAATGAATCTTGGAATTTCATTCTATAGTCAAGAAGCATGTGCCTGAAAAGTAATGTCACCCGCTGTGGTATGTGTTCGGGGAACATGTAGCAGGGTACTGTCTGTACAAGAGCGAAGGCCAGGTTGAGCATATTGATATGGTTGGATAAGAAAACTTTATGATAAGCATAAAGAGCTCCAATTGCATAATCCTCCCATCTCCTCAGCCCCTACATCATCATCATCATCATCATCATCATCATCATCATCATCATCATCATTACTATCATCATCATCATCATCATCATCATCATCACCATCAATATCATCATCATCATTACTATCATCATCATCATCATCATTACTATCATCATCATCATCATCATTACTATCATCATCATCATCATTACTATCATCATCATCATCATCATTACTATCATCATCATCATCATCATCAATATCATTACTATCATCATCATCATCATCAATATCATTACTATCATCATCATCATCATCAATATCATTACTATCATCATCATCATCATCAATATCATTACTATCATCATCATCATCATCATCAATATCATTACTATCATCATCATCATCAATAGCATTACTATCATCATCATCATCATCATCATCAATATCATTACTATCATCATCATCAATATCATTACTATGATCATCATCATCATCTTCATCAATATCATTACTATCATCATCATCATCATCATCATCATCATCAATATCACTACTATCATCATCATCATTATCATCATCAATATCATTACTATCATCATCATCATCAATATCATTACTATCATCATCATCATAATCATCATCAATATCATTACTATCATCATCATCATCATCATCAATATCATTACTATCATCATCATCATCATCATCAATATCATTACTATCATCATCATCATCATCATCATCATCATCATTATTATCATCAATATTATTATTACAAAGAAAAGACAAGACATGGCCCCTTACTTGTCCCATCCCTCCTCCATTCTATCTTTCTGTTTGTAAAAGGACTAAAAGGAAACATGTAATAACAGTAACAAATTTTTGTTATAAAAATTCAGAAAAGGGAATTCTTGGCGGAAAAGGACTAACCTTCTTTATGGTAACTTCCAGGACTTCCCACATTGTCTTCTGCTTCTCTCTCTGGAAATGTGAGATGCGTTTCTGAGCCTCATCCATCTTCAGTATACACTCTTGTATACTGGCCATTGCACCATCGATCATCATGCATGATTTCTGCACCTCTCTGTCAAATAGTAATAATAATAATAATAATAATATCTGTTTTTTTTATATAGCGCCTTTCCAATTAAGTAATTAATCAAAGTGCTTTACAGTCTATTATTACCCGGTTCAAATGGAAACAGGAAAGAAGAAAAAGGAAGAAAAAAAGGAAGAAAAAGGAAGAAAGAGTGACTGAGATCAGGAAAGTTCTGAGCATGTCAAGAAGTTGGAGAGTGCAGTTCTGAAAAGAACTGTTTTTAAGTGGGTTATTTTTCATGAAACAGTCTTTTCACAGAGGCTCCCACATGGTGTTACCGCAAGTGTTCACTTGTGAAAACTGTAGCTTGATTAGACAATATGGTAAAAAGGGAAGTCCAACGTATTTGGTTATTTGGTGTCCTATACGTTACCGAGTATATTGGAATACTGAATATAATTAAAATATACTGGAGCACTGAATATAATTCAAATAAAAAGTATCATGATTTATAATATTTCATCTGATTTGAGCTACGGCATAGCTGTCAACTTTATGCAATCATCAGAAATACTCAAATCTTTGGAGTAGCCAGATGCTAGATGGCAGAAAGAAATCAAAAGAGGGATAGCCCTGCAAAATCAGCATTCTCGAAATTCGACAACATATTGAAAAATCGTAGACTGAGTTTGAAGACCAAGATACGAATACTGAACTGCTATATCCTTCCAGTGTTAACCCTTTCGAGACAATTGACCACATTTTGTGGTTTGGCTCAATAACTTTTGATTCAGAGCTCTAAAAAATATACCAGAAGCATGAGTAGAAAGAGCAAAAAATTCTGCACACACTATATCCATTTTTGTTACATGACCATATTGCGTTTGATCCCAGGAATTTAAAAAAGGAGAATAAGTTTTAAAATCCTTAAATTGGCAACACATTGAGAGATTCAAAATCATTGTTTTTTATCAAAATTGGAAACTTTTTCAACTTACCAACAATCTTTTTTAACCATGTATATTGTTTTCAAAGACATTACACCTTATTAGAATCTTGTAGCATTAAAAGAAAAATAATATTGTTGCCAATTTGAAGAACAAAATGTGATCAATTTAGCTCTTAAATAATTCCTGTCCTGAAAGGGTTAACCTATGGAAGTGAAGCATGGCCAATAACCTCAGACATAAGTAAACCCTTGGAAAGCTGTGAAATATGGTTTTTCAGAAGAATGCTGAGGACTCCACGGACAGATGAAGTGAGTAAAGACAAAGTATTGAGAAGAGCAGAGGTGAAAAGAAAACTGATTTGTGAAATAAGGATTCGACAAATGAGATTTATAGGACACTTGATAAGAAAAGGAGGATTGGAGAATCTAGCACTAACAGGATAGATTGAGGGAAAGATGAGTAGAGGAATGAAAAGAGTATTATGGATAGATAGTCTGCAGAGATGGTTGGAGGAGAGAGGTGTGAAAGACCAGGGGATGGAGCTCGAAACAGAGAGTTGTGGAACAACAGATCGCCAAGTCAATAGATATGGCACCTAGATAGAGAGAGCCAGTAACGTATGGGATAAAATATCTTGGAGTTGCCTAAATACAAAGGAGAAAGATGAGAGAAGCATCAGATTGGACATGAATAACGAAATGTCTCACCTGATTTGTGCGAAGATTGCTTGGTTGTATTCACAGAACTGTTTGTGAGCCTGCTGTATTTGAGTCTGGATAGGATTAAGGTCCATGTTTTCCCTTCGCTTTACTGCAGAAAGAAAAATTAGAATAAGTACATAAATATTTCATGTACATGTATACAATAATAATAATAGTAATTGAATTTATAGTGCACAAATTCCACACATATATACTCCAATGCACATAACAAAAACAAAAGCAGAAATGAAACTATAAATGACATGTATCAAATCATATTTAAGGAAAATAATTATCAGACCAGGTAACAGAACATGCCTATGGAAAGATTTTCTCGAAACAGGTGAGTTTTTAGAAGGGTTTTGAAGATGGGTTTTGAAGATGGGAAGAAGGGTTACTTGAAGATGCATACCTAACTGAGGGAGGGAGGGAGATCATTCCAAAGTTTGGGTGCAGCATTAACAAAAGCACGGTCTCCTAGGGTAATCTTTGTCTTTGTCAGGAGTTTCACCAAATAATTTATGACAATGCATTTACTGATGCATTATATTAGCTCATTTGTTTCCTAATTTTAAAAGGGAATGCTCATTAACCAGCTACAATATTTCACTTTATTTTCTATTTTTAAATTTGAAGAACTCTACAGGGCTTCAATATCTTTATAATTAGCCAAATCTAGTAGAAGTAAAAGGAGATATCCAGCTGTAAAAAAGCTACAAAAGGTGTCAATTTCAATATCTATACAAATGTTTCATCTTGAAAATTGTACGAAGTACATTTCATTCTTTTTTTTTTATAGTAAAAATGAAAACTATCATTCACTTAAGTAATAATAGAGAATATATAAGCCGAGTCTCAATGAATGAAAATTAAAAAGAAAATATCTCAAAACCCATTTTCCAGACCATGCATTGGTCTTTTTACACCATGCCAATGAATTGTATTTACTACATGCATTACAAATTCTCTCAACTGTCGGACCTGTCTTTTATCACGTCAAGGAAAGGGAGTGTTTTAAGGAGTATATCAATCATCTTTTCTTCTCCAAACTCGCATCAATCACAGCTTTCTAACCAATTCCAACAAAATACATCAGTATGAAATGGAAATACTTAAATATCAGTTGAACTGAAGAATGGAAAATTTCCAATTTATGTGGAGCCATACTGAGGCAGCCAATTTTTCAATCATTTTCTTTGATATATGTATTGTTTTACCAAGATGCATTGAATAACAAATAAATAAGTGGAAAAATAATGATTTTAAATACATAAATATGCTGCCAATTTGATAATTTTCATGCTTATTCTTTTTTTTCCCCCATTCCTTGTGACAATACAACATTTAAAAAATGCAACAGAAATGTGCACAAACTTTGCACAAATTTGTTTTTGATATGCTCATGCGGTTGGTACATGTATGTATATGTATTATCTTTTTAGGAATATGAATTAAGAAATATTAACAAAAAAAAAACAACCCCCAAACCTAACAATGGAATGCTTTTACGATACATATGCCTCAAAGCACATCAAAATAAACAGGTCTATCAATCTGGCTTTCACGCCATGCAAGCTTTAAAAAAGAAAATATATAAAAAGTATATATGAATACAATGTACAAAAATTTATATATATATATATATATATATATATATACATATATATATATATATATATACATATATATATATATATATATATAGAGAGAGAGAGAGAGAGATATATGTATATACACATGTATATATATATATATATATATATATATATACACTGATTATTTCCTACGTTAGGGGGAATCCTATCAATGCGGTTTATTCCGTCACAATAGAAATTCGACGTTACGGCGAAAGCAACCGTGCGTTAAGGCGAATGATAACAATAGGCTGAGATAAAAGGATTCCCCTAAACGCTGGAATAAGAGTTATATACATATATATATATATATATATACAGTGATTATTTCCTAAGTTAGGGGGAATCCTATCAATGCAGTTTATTCCGTCACAATAGAAATTCGACGTTACGGCGAAAGCAACCGTGCGTTAAAGTGATTGATTAACTTTGTGAAAAATTGTAAAATCAGCTCAAATGCCAGTGAATTGTGTGCAGTCCTCTAACTACATATATAATTAAGGATATGTGAAAGTATGAGAGAAAATGGAACCCGTTTACTATCCTAAAAAAAAGAAAATCGCGATCAATCGCTAGCGCAAGTCGCTTGGCTTCTTCGCTGCGCTGCAGTCACAAAAACCAAGCACCAGCGCTTGGCGATTTCAGAGCGGGTTTCCAGCCCGTACGGTATTCTGTGATAGAGCGAGGTATGCCAACCGTAAGAGTTCTTTAGGGTTCGGTGGTACTCTATCCCGACGTCAATGTTCAATCGTAAATATCTTGATATATAAACGACCGATCAGCTTATAAAACTCAGGCGATTCCTGTCTGAGCTAAAGGTTTGCAATTATGATTACAGCATTAGCTGGAACAGTGATTTTTTTTTTTCAATCCTGGGCAAAGTTAATCAATGCCTTTAAGGCGAATGATAACAATAGGCTGAGATAAAAGGATTCCCCTAAACGCCGGAATAAGAGTTATATATATATATATATATATATATACAGTGATTATTTCCTACGTTAGGGGGAATCCTATCAATGCGGTTTATTCCGTCACAATAGAAATTCGACGTTACGGCGAAAGCAACCGTGCGTTAAGGCGAATGATAACAATAGGCTGAGATAAAAGGATTCCCCTAAACGCCGGAATAAGAGTTATATATATATATATATATACATATATATATATATATATACAAGTGTAAGGAAATAACATATAGAACAGCTTTGGCAACTCTCGTGGAAATAAATACCGTGTCAAAAGGGGAGGACAGCTCTGGGGAACTTTGATTAAAACAGAAAATGGCAAAAAAGGCCTTTTCTTTTGAGGGTGCTACCATTTGGAACAACCTCCCTAGCAATGTACTAAATGCCCAAACCAAACAAACGTTTTGTACCTGCTATCTCAAAAATGTGTGAAATTGATATTAGGCATACGGCTCTATTTCAGATCAATGGTATAACAAGGTGGACAAAATGACAAAATTTTAGAATTATGTTTTTCACTTTACAACCTTTGCAAAAATGTTGCCGTAGGGTTCAAATTATAAGAAAAAAGTAGTGGCTTAAACTATTTTAGTTTGATTGGTAGAAGGCAGCAAACTGAATTTGCAATGGAATTATCTACTTCAAATTAGAGTCCTGAGGTCAATCTAAGAGTAAATTTTCAAACTGTTCATTTCATTTCCTAATGAATAAAGAAAAAAATTGGAGAAAAACTTTGATTCTTTTTTTAATTTTTACATCATTTTCATGAAAAATTGACAATTTTCAGAAATTGACAACTACATGTACATTAAGAGTAAGATTAATCAGTTGTCACACGAAGAGAGCAAACGAGAGTTGCGACGTTTCGACCGCTATCTGCTAGTCTTCGTCAGGCAATGAGGACATAAGCCGCTGCAAGCGCCTCTTATAGCGTAAGCTGCGCTCCGAGGGTGCCGGAACCGCCGCGCTGCTATTGGTCAGTGAAACTGACCAATCAGAAGCCGCGGGCGGAGCGACCAGTGGGCGGGATGCGGACGTCGGGGAGTTGCGGTCAGTGACGGACATGTACATTTTCATTTTTTTTCATAGTTAAACATGCGTGTAGGGGCTTTAAATAGAATAAGAATATGAATGCTTACATAAAAAAAAAACAGTACAGTAATTGAAAATTTTAAGAATATTTATGTGTTTTGTCATAATTTAATAATTTGAGCTTATTTCGGATGTGACGTTAACATGCTGTGGGGTGAAATGGAAATAGGTTAAGTTCCATTAGGTTCTTGAAAATTACATCATTTAAAATGCAATATGAGCATTGTTGATGACATTAAATATGTAGCAGAGGGGATGGGCACAGGAGATGGGTGCAGCAGATAGCCTCAAGGGTGACCACAGGGCACTTTGATCTCCATCCTTTAAATAGGATACTGAAGACAGCATTAGACAATTTGCCTGAGGTATGTTTTCACACGGAGGATGCATATGCTTTGCTTGATGAATAAGTTTTATATGTGATTCTTAATTTGTACTAAAATCTAAAATGTATTTGTATAATTTCATTTCGTAAAACTGCGTATCACATGTTGCATTTCTCAAAGCCCGAAAGAAGTGCTTCAGATATACATGTAACAAAAAATATTAACATTAATAACTCGCAAACAGTGAGGCCTTCTACATGTACTTGAACTTTTATTTAGAGTGGAAGCACATGGTAAAGTGTGCTAGAACTCATATAATAGCAAATAGTATCAAAATGTAGAATGAAATAATACAGCGTAGTTTTATTATCAAGAAGGGCATAGCAATTTATGCGTTGGCTGCTGTGGACAGTATTTTCTTTTGAATATCGTACCTTAAATCATTCAAATACAGTCAGTGCCACAAAAGTTAAATCTGTATTCTGAAGTTGATTGTTTCTTCACAAAAAAGCATGACTTATGTGTTATGGAAAACTGTAGTTGTTTAGTATTCATGTTTTTTGTTCTTCAAAATATTGATGTTTTTAAAATTTGTATGAAAAATGTAGATGGCAAAAAAATGAGTATACAACTGTACACACTGGCATAATCATAGTTTGCTTTACTTTGTTTTCAGAAGAATTTATATGGAAATGCAAATATCATGTCTCTACTTTGAATTTACAGGAATTCTCATATACTTGTGGGCATACACATACAAGGGTATGATTTCACCAAATATATGCATATGTACCACATATAAACCCTGTACCTCGAATCTTAAATCCTTTCCTCTCATAGTTATTGGGCGAAATTTAAAAACTTTTTTTATTAACTGCGGGGGGAGGGGGGGGGGATTTAACGGTCTTAGAGAGTACTACATTTCGTTTCTCACTTTGTTCACTCATAATTCATAATTATACTTGGCAAGGCCTAACAATTAATCCTTCATATGCATGTGCAGGATTTCACAATCAAAACACCCATTTATTGTCCTCTTTATGAATTTTTGAATTGCTGAAACCATATCATTTGCAGGAACGGAAGTAAAACAGCTGTCGTCCATTTAAACCAGAAAAATGGAAAATTTAGTGAAGAATGGATATACATATGAATTATAAGTTTGATCAGGATATGTTTTTACATACATGTACATGTACATGTACTCACTTCTCTTTTGTTTATATTTATATAAATTATTTAGACTGAAAAAATATTTTAATAAGAATTGTATAGTAGTAACCACAGATGTGAAATGTATTGACCAGTTCAGTATCCACAGAATTTCCATTTGCAAGGCTTCTTTATGACTAGGTATTCCCATGTTAACAATAATGTGTCACATCAGAAACACCATTTCTCATATCTCGAAATACTAATATTATTCCATAATGCCAGTATCTTGTATGAATAACATGAGATGAATGCATACCACGCCAAACAGTGTTGTCACGTTTATGTAGAATATTGCACAGGTGGGAGTTGTACCATATTCCTGTTTAAAGAATGGGGGCACCAAACTGACCTTTGCGATTAAAAAAATGGAGAATTTAGTCTATTAACATGCATAATTGCAAAAAATTGTCATGCGACCTTGGTTATTGTGGATAACTAGGTTACTTTGTACAAATTTGAACTAATGTACATGTACATGATTATATTGAGAAGTGATATTATTTGTTTATGCATGACACAGAAAATATGAATCCCTTGTTAACATGTCACATCCAAATACTATTTTTCATAAAATGCCCTCATAAAGAAAAAAAATTCTGGTGTGCATTCTTCATAATTCACATTTTTATGGTCATTGAGATGGGCTATATAACTAACATGTGGTAATCAGGCTTAAAATTTACGCATGATCGAATTTGATGAGGAATTGCCTAAAAATCTGTTTCGGATGTGACATCTGTTTCGGATGTTACAGGTGTTAACGGAAAAAGTTTATTGGCTAAAAAAATAATTTTTTAGAGAGAAAAAAAATCATACTTGAAATGAACAATGAGGGTGAGGGAAATCTCTAAAAACTCCTGAAAAATAAAAAAAATTATTATGAAGATAATCATCACCACTTGTTGGATGTTTTGGATGTGACAGAATAGTTAACAGAAAATTTTAAACGCACTTACTTTTTCTTCGTTAACTTTTAAAACAAAAGATGGTGACTTCATTTTGCATTTGCTAAAACTATAAGACATATGGACTATACCACACAACAAATCAATGGAATATCTGCATATTAGAATATTCCGAGCATTCATTACTTTAGAACTTCCATTCTTCACGGAAAATGTCACGTCAGAAACATCAATTTTGACTCTGTCTCGCATAAAAACAAAAGGCATTAAAATTTTATAAGGGGGATACAATTTTCTTTCATTCCTTCTCTTTCACCCAGGCATCAAAAACATTTGAATTTAGGGAAACTTCATCAAAAAAATTAACTTTCAAAATATGCATGTATAAAATGTCCCAGCAAAGTGGCCAATTTGGACCACATATTGGGCCACGAAATCCGAACAGATTGGTCATACAACTTTGTTATGCTACCCAAGGCAGCACTATCAGAGGTCTTTTAAATGATGTATAGCAAAGGGGGTTGTGTAGTTTACTTCAGGTTATATAAGTCAAAAAGTAGCCATTTGGGAAGTTACACCACTGATCTGAAACAGAGCAATTTACATGTGTAAGTGGAGTATGACAGAATTGGTGCGTCAGACACATTTATCCCCCTCTATACTTTTATAATTACAATGCTTTGAATTTTTATTTGAATTGTAAGTAGTATGTATATTTCTCCTTTTGTCTATCTTCTTTTATTTAAAAAAAAAGAAAGATGTAATTTATTATTAAAATGATTCTTGTACAGATGTCGTGGTTCAGTGGATAAGTTACAGGACTGTGATCAAAAGGTAGGGGTTCGTATCCTATCATTCTTTGGCAAGACATCAAAATTTGCCACCCTCCATCTAGGTGAGGTATATGGGTACATGGTAGAAAGAAATTCCTTGAATGTTTTAGTGCATTATCATGATCAGTCTCCCAGAGCAGGTGAAATAATATGACACTTTGAATTAAGCGCAGTAGAGTATATTTGTACAGTAGCTGGGCTACAAAAATGCATCTATGATTTTTGAACTATAAAACGGAAGTAAGAATTAGTGACAGCAAAGGAGGTTAGCCATGATGATATACAGCTTGGCTGACATACCCATTTCCTCTGCAGTTAAACGATGCATTTTCATCGCTTTGAGGCAAGGACAAAGAAAAATAAAATGAAATTCATTAGAACAATAATAATGCTAATCTTAATAACAATGACAAATAACTAGACCTGTGTTCGTGCGTACTATACATGAGCATTATTGTGAAAATTAATTTTTCTGCAAAAGATATAAGCAAAAAGAAGTTTTGCAGAAGACACCACTCATAAAATGTGTGATTATCTATGCATGAAAATCACAGAGGACACAGGCAATTCTGCGATCCGACGTGACGTCACTTCCTTCCTATTACCCTAACTACGACCCTATTAACGCCTCAGTGGGTGAAAGCACGGTCTGCTTGAACGTCGCACTTAGTTGACTTTGGTTCTACACGTAGCATTTGCGTTCAGTAAATCCACTGCATTTTATTTGCATGCACATTTGCAGAACGACACTCGCACAGCGAACAGCATGAGAAATTCACTCCTGGCAGGATAACCTCATACTTGTAGGAGTGGTTGATGTCATATTCAGGGAATAAAATTTTTTTTTTTTTTTTTAACTTTCACAAAACTGAGTAGGTGGGACTGTGTGGGACTGTATAAAGTCCCATACTGTAACGATACGGTACTGTGAACAGCTGCATGAGAGAGTTTTCGTTTTTGGTTCCCATGACACCTTCTCTGTCTTTGAAATCTATATACATGTAGATCTATTGGTAAATATATATATTTATATTCCACATACTAAGAATCTTGCTGTTAGATTGGTCAAAAGGTAATCACGTGATAAAACGTTTCCCCATCAATCACCCGAGAAGAAAAGTTCATGACCTTGATGGACATAGTACTTATGTGTTTTGCTGATCTCCATATAGGGTCACAATGCGTTATCAGTATTTTTGGTATGCGCAAAATGAAAGTGCATGATCTTTATGAATAGTTGGAATGAAAAGTGTGTAACCTTTACGAATAGCTCCATAAGCTTAAAATAAGCTTAAATAAGTGTGCATTGCCCATTCGCGCACTTAAATAAAACACATGTGTGCACCCAGGAGGGGGTTTATGTAATGTAATGGGCCTAAATGTCTTTTTCGAGAAGTAGACAATAATTGTCTTTCTCGTACCAGTTAAATGTTTCAGATGTGGAATATAAAGCAAATAATCACCTTTTGGTTATAAGCGATGAGCGTACCATCACTTCCTCAGCGATCTGAATTTATACCCTATCTTTCTTCAGCTTCGCTTTGGAAAGATAGCTACATCCAGATCGCCTCAGAAGTGATAGTTTGTCCCATCACCTTCACCAACGGCAATTATTTGCTTAATATTCATATAAAAGACTAAAGCTAAATATCAGCAAGACATGTACCTAGCATGAAATGATCCAAACAAACGTACACTTATTTCGTCGGTTCCCAGCGTTCGTTGTTATCTGGATTTTTCGTGCTGATTTTGATTGCGTTTACCCATTTTTCCCATCTATCGTGGTATTTAAAGCGATCAGGAAAAATACAAAATGAAAGAGATTTTCCCTGCATCATAATGTGGTTGTGACAACCTATGGCACAGCAAATTTTCAGGATTTTGATGGAAAAAAGAAAAAAAATCATTGTTGTGACAAAGTCAAAGTGCGTGCAAAGTCAATGCAAAGTGCTGCGTTGCTATGCGTTGCCAAGCTATTGTTTTCATCCAGCGGCCAAAATCACGACGAAATTCCCGGATGTTCGAATCGGCGCATGACAATGGCCAAAGCTTCAAAGTAATGATTGAAAGCAAAAGTTCAAGGAACTGATAATTAGCAGAAAGTGGGCGCTATTCATGATATGCGTTGTCATTCATGCAGTAAAACTGATAACGACAGGGATAATTATACAGCTGAGATACAACAAAAATTTTAGATTAAAGCAAATTATAATGCAAAATTTTCGTGCATAAGTTAAAACAGAATTTGGCGGAAAGAGGGCACTATTCACTATAATATGCGTGGTCGTTCATGCATGAAAACTATAATGGAAAGGGGCTTTTTCCGACAAATGGAAATCTTAACTCAAAAGTTATGAGCCAAAAAGCATCAAAGAACAAAATGACACCTTGATCATCACGCATGAGCAAGTTTGACAATCCAGCTGTGATATGCACTAGATATGACCATTCTTTAACCCTTTGCCTATGGGAACCTGGTCGTCCCTGTGTTTAAAGGAGAATGAAACCCTGGGGAAAAATCAATTTAATGAAAAGAGAGGATAGAGAGAAGCAATTTAAAAAAAGTTCCATCAAAATTGGTTAAGAAATGAGAAAGTTATGGAAGTTTGAAAAGTCTCAATTTACTTTCTATGGCGATCCTCAAGTTGGCAATGTTGCTTCAAAGTGACAGGTTTTAGTAGTACAACTCTCCATATGTTTTGTACACAAAATTTCATATTTTCCCCATTATCTCTCAAGGTGCAGCTTGTCTCCTTCTTAGCTCAAGATATATTATGGAAATATGTATTTGACACAACATATGTTGAGTTCACAAAAAGACAAGCAGCATCTATAGAGATAATGGAGAAAATATGAAATTTTGTGTACAAAACATATTGAGAGTTGTACTACTAAACCTGCCATTTTTAAGCAACATTGCCAATTTGAGGATCGCCATAGAAAGTAAATTGAGACTTTTCTTCAAACTGTCATAACTTTTTCATTTTGTAACCGATTTTGATGAAACTTTTTCTAAATTTCTTCACTCTATCCTCTCTTTTCATTAAAATGGATATTTCCCTAGGGCTTCATTTTCCTTTAAGCTTATGGGAATGAGAAAATGTTAGCAGTCAAAGGCTTCATATATCCAGGCCAATTTTTCAAGAAGATGTAAGGAGGGTGTCGAAAACTTGTCACATAGATATGAAATTGTGAAAGAAAATGGCACCTACAGTAATGCTTGACTGAATTTGGAGAAGCAGTACAATCATGCACATCTAACAGGCATATTAATAGGACCAGAAAATGTGAAGGAAAGTGAAGGTCAGGTAAGGGTCTATGAGAGATGCACAAAAAAATGGGAGAAAAAGAGGAAGAGAAAGAGGAAGAGGAAGAAGAAGAAGAAGAAGAAGAAAAAGGAGAAGGAGAAGGAGAAGAAAAAAGAAGAAGAAGAAGGGAAAAAAAGAAGAAACATGGAATAAGAAAAGATAGAACAAAACCAGATTTTATCGTGATAGTGATAACACAATAACTCATACCTTTATTCTCTTCTTTGAACTTCCTGAAGCTGGCATCACATTTCTTGCTCCTAAGCAAACATGGAATGAAATTAACATACATGTATTTAACAGGTTAACCTTATTACAAATTGAGTTTTATGTCACAGTCTGAGTGGTAACAACATAATATGATAAGTTAAATCTTGTCATAACAAACTCCTTGGGACCGTGGAAATTTCCTTGAGATATTGAAACCTTGTTATATCAGGACCCCATTTCATAAAAATTGTTATCAATAACAAGTTACAATAATTGTAATAGGCTCCTGAAATCCTTGAATCTGATTGGCTGAGAGTGAATTTGTCATAGAAATTAGGCATTTGTTATTGATAACAAGTTTTATGAAACGGGGCCCAGGGCTAAAATACAATAAAATACAGAATGGGACAAGGAAAATTACCTTGTTAAAATGAGAATTCATTGTAACTGCATTCTTTATAACTGTGGTATTTATAAGGGGGTTCCATTGTATAACATAATGTAATTGTGCAATTCTGGCAATACTATTGTAATACATGTACATGTAGAATTTCTGTGCTTAAATGAATGACATGTTTGACAGAGGAAGCAAAAGTTGAAGAATCTTTAGCTCAAAATAAGAAAAGCTTGAGGAGTTGCAGATTCTGCCCTCCCCTGGTCTATCCCATTGGGTATCACACTGAATTCTGGTAAATAAACTGCATTTCACAAGATTTCAAGACATTTCATTAGATTTCAAGAACATTTCACGAGATTTCAAGACAGTTCACAAGATTTCAAGACATTTCACGAGATTTCAAGAACATTTCATGAGATTTCAAGACATTTCACGAGATTTCAAGACATTTCACAAGATTTCAAGACATTTCACGAGATTTCAAGAACATTTCAGGAGATTTCAAGAATATTTCACGAGATTTCAAGAACATTTCACGAGACTTCAAGACAGTTCACGAGATTTCAAGACATTTCACAAGATTTCAAGAACATTTTACGAGATTTCAAGAACATTTCACGAGATTTCAAGAACATTTCACGAGATTTCAAGAACATTTCACGAGATTTTAAGAACATTTCACCAGATTTCAAGAACATTTCACGAGATTTCAAGAACATTTCACGAGATTTCAAGAACATTTCACGAGATTTTAAGAACATTTCACCAGATTTCAAGAACATTTCATGAGATTTCAAGAACATTTCAGGAGATTTCAAGAACATTTCTAGTACATGTAGATCCACAAGAGAAGAATCCTCCTCATCTTTAAGTGTAAAACAAAATATATACCTATTAATCTGAAGACAACATACACCCAAAAGCATCAACACAAACATCCATGTATGGGACAAAGAGGTGTATCATTGTCAAGACAACTCTGTCTTTCACAGCTACCTAAAATTTTTGTCAAAAATAATTTTGCTTATGTCATTTAATTACACTTTTTAACATTATGACAGACTTATCAACAGATTCTTGGAAAATTACTCCTTTTTGTATTTTTTTTTGGTAATAAGCCAGGTCGTGGTTACAATTTGCACATTTGCAGATCAAGGTCATTTTTACCAAGTATAATTGACCTTTAAGCATATTGTTTTGTACGCACCATGATGGGCACACCAGCATAATTTTATTTATTAAACAAGTAGCATGTCCATGATAACCGATGCATGTTCCCCATACAAATAGGAATCATTTCAAGGTACCATGTGTTTAATAACGAACTGGCTTTTCATAATTCCTGGAATTCTAAATGACTTTTAAAGGTAATAAACAGCAGTGGTAGCAAAATGAAAGTTGGCATGAAACTGCTCAAATATAGTCTCATATTGTTCGGCTTCAATAAAAAGATACGAGTGAGATAATCCGGTATTCTATTCATGATTTCCGGTGATTTTCAGTAAAATAATTCAAATGATCGAATATCAACGGTTACCTTATACCCTCGCTAAGGACCACCTATCCCGACGCTCCCGGCTCAACGGCGCATAGCGGTTCGCACACACTTGTTACACACACTGTTTTCACATCAAATTACAAGCGCGGTACTGCGCTTGTAATTCGATGTTTATTTTTTTTGACATTTTAGCCATTTCTAAACCATTTTTCTTCAAACAAAGGTCACCTATGTTCGAAATTAATCATTTCACAACAGTATATGTAATAATTTCCATTCCAGCTGACAAAGTAGTTAAATATCCAAAGCGCCACCTTTCCCACTACTGTACGATACCTTTAATAACGAACTGGCTTTTCATAATTCCTGGAATTGTAAATGACCTTTAAGCTCAAAATACAGACTTACGTCTCTTGTAGACCATCTACCGTCTTGAGCCTCTCTGCATTCTTCTGTGTTTCATAGATGAATGCTGTTGTTTGTTCTAATTTCTTCTCGATTTCTTCAACTTCTTTCTCTGGCGTCTGTCATGAAACAAATAGAAAAGCAATCAGGGCCCATATTCATAAAACCTTACTAAGCTAGTTGTCAACTAATTGCAGAGGCTACAGTACATGGCTAGTTGCCCTCTAGGCCTAGTAAGGTTTTATCAATAATGGCCCAGATCTTCAATTCTGACCGAACAAAAAATAATGTACTCTTAAATGGCATCTTTCCAAAATCATCATTTAAAAAATGTGTTTTTACTATTCTTCAATGGATGAAGTTGATTTTATGCATCACATTTCACTTCGACTTCATAGGCCATGTATAAACATATTTTAGAGAGAAAACACTTTTGAGCCACATCTGCATTTTCATTGCCAGAGCCTTGCATAATTTCTCTTTAATGTTGGACTTCCTGGTGTGTATTAAATAAAGCAGACCAAGTTAAACCTGGCTAAACTTACTCTAATATATTGAGTGATATGATGTCTACTTATTTATTCCCTAAAAATGATTTGATTCTGTAACAAAATGAATGCATGACCTTTAATCTATACATGAAATAGAACTGGGAATGGATTTCATTATGACATAGTTTCTGATTATTTAATAATAGAATTATGATGATATTTATAGGACGGAGACTTCCACACTTGGCACTCCATAAACCAGTGATCTAAATCTATCCACTTAGTCAGGATTCAAGCTTGGACGTTTTTACAGGGTTATGAATACTCGCCCATGCATTTAATCATGATTTCTGCTGCATAATATTCACATTCAACGTCAAAAGTTTTTGTTTTTTTTGTATTTCCTATTATATCCTGATGAGGTAAAAATCTGCTGGACATTATTTATAACCTGGTCTTTACCAGCCAGCACTTGAAGCAGCACATTACCTCTGTTATTGCTTTGACTTCATCTGTTGTCTCTTTCCATGCATCGTATACTTTGGCAGAACCTTAATGGAAAGAGAATAAAACCAACTGAATACACAATCTGATATTAGAAAGCATTATTCTTCATAGGAAAATGAAGAAATGTTCACATATCAGTAAATTCAATAATGATAACAATTATTCTAGACAGTTTATCTTTAAAGGTAATGTTTAGTTTTGGTAAGCCCTCAAAAAATTTTTGTTAGATTTATTTGATTTTTGTTAATAAATAACAAGATACTACAAAGATGCTGTGAAGATTTCACGTCCTGAAGTGGCATATCAAACAAATGAGAGGCAAAAAATAATTTGGTGCTGGTTCAGGGATATAACTCCCAACAACTTCAGCATGCACTACATGTATAAACCATACACGCATTCGAAATCTACACACAGTGATACACACATGCTATCTCAGTGCGAAGCGTCGAGATTGTTGTGCGGGGAGCCATCGGGGTGGAAAGGCCCTAGTGTAGGGCAGTATATTGCCGTGATCTAGCGTTCCTTACATATTATTTACAGTAAAAATCACCGGAAATCATTGATGGAATACCAAATGATCTCGTAAAAACATCTTTTGATACCTGGAAAAAAACATGAGACTATATTCAACATGTTTCTTTCCAATTCCCTCTTTGCTACCAAAACTGTACATGAGCTTTAAAATACATTCTATTCAAGATTCCAATCAACAATTTGATAATGATCATGATAACAATGATTCTAGACAGTTTCTCTTAAAATACATTGTATTCAAGATTCCATTCAAACTAAGGTAGATTGTCAAAAAAACTTACTGAAACCAGTTGCTACTTGGCGGGCATAATGCTGGGTGTCTGTGCTCATACTAAAACAAATAAAAGAAGACAACTTTGCATTAGACTGCTATCCATATTTTGTCTGTTGAAAGCTAGAAGGGAGTTAACTTTGCATTATAGGATATGAGTTAACACCCTTCTGGCTCTTATTACAAGATTTAAACAAATTATTCAACTATGAATTTAATTTATTTCATAATACAAATGAAATGGAGGAAGCTGAAATAAAATTGAAATCCATCAGAATTTGTAGAACACGTAATGGAACGACTAACCAGTAAGTCTGTTGTTAAAAGTATAAAATGCAAAGATTGTGGTTACCAATAGTCAATTTGAATTATATCGGTTTGAAAAGGAACAACACTTTGTATTTTTCATTTTGTGAACATTGTATGGACTACAGTATTGAAAATAGTCTGTTCTACATAAATTTATAAAACTGAAGTGAATAAGGAGGAAGAATAAGGAGGAAATCTATCTCAGTGCTGTTAGGTTTATAAAGTTCCAATTCATTGATTTGATGGTTTTCCCTGTACCTCTACATGCAGAACTAAAGCATCGTTCACACATGACCTGGGAATACACAAAAAAATAAAACCGCTGCAGCATAATAATTTGAAATAAATGTAGTGCACTTCATATTTATGTGTGTTATGTCATACAGACACGCAAGTATAGGACAGCTAATAATTTTTCATCCCCACTTTCCATTATCTGACATGTAAAATTTTGCTGCAGCAAAATTTTGAGGCAGATTATTGTATCTACATTTGCCGCACTCCACCCAGGTGAAGTAAATGGGTATCTGGTAGGAAGAAATTTTTTCAAATACGTGAGCGCCTAATCATGGTTGCTCAGCTAAAAGCCGGGGTAATGATATGGTTGCAGGGCCCTCAGGGAGAACAGTATATAATAGTGTTGGGCTACCCTGAGTAAACAAGACATATTATTATCATAATTATTATCATTTTTGCATCATATGTGAATGAAGTTTGTTCATTTTTACTGCTATACATGTCTGTAATCACCTTTCCAGGAAGAACTCTGCTTTGGCTTGCAACTTGTGTAGACTTTTCTTCATCTCTCCCAAACGCTGATTCAAGATGCCCTTGAGCTTCAGGTTGTAATTCCTGCTCACAAACGAGATAATATTCAGTGGGAGCACAAAAGGGAAACCCATGTTCAAGCCCCAATATCTTAAACATCAAGTTATATTGCTGAAATATACTGGTATGGTAGTTGATAACGTATTCTCCAATTTGATAGGCTGCTCATCAATGTGCAGTCATGGAGGACAGAACACTGGCCACTTGAAGGAAAAAAATGTCAAAATCCCCATGCCCTAGTCAGGGACTCATAGTGTATACTGTACAAATGAAAGGTTTATAGAATTTCAAGTAGAAATGCTGCAATAAATCTTTGTCAATTACATCTACTGTAGTAATATATCTGTCATCAAAACTGCAAATAATTGCAGAAAAATCCAAAATCAATAATTGCTTTTTATTAACATCAGATAGTTTTTTTAAATCATGCAATATGAGTCATGTAAGAAAAGAGTATCTCTGCTAGTTATGAAGTTACCAATAACTACTTTGTACAGAAATGCTATGAATCCGGCCAGTCATGTCGTAGCATCTTGTATGAGGTGAGCCTCCCCTCCCCATTAAAAAAAATCACTCAAGCAATAAAATGTCAAAACGACCCCAAAGATTGTGCTCCGGACCCACAGGCAAAAAATAGTGTAGAGCCCAGTGTGTACAGTCAAATTTGTCTTAGTGGCCACATCTCTAAGAAGGCCACTTGTCTTTAATAGTGGTCACCCTCATTGTCTCCCACTAGAAAGAAATATGTGTCGTGGAATCTGTCTACAAAGGGCACTTCCTATAATGGCCACTTTTTCTGTTTCTCTTCACTGGCCTTCACATACAGGTTTGACTGTCTGATAATCTATTGCTGATGCGGTTACCATGACTTCTACTTACAGATATGCTATGAATCCTATCATCCGTGCTCTAGCATCTCTCATCAAGTGATGACAGTAATGAATGGACTGCTTCCACATCACCTTGAATCCATTCTCAGATGCCTGAAGATGATTATTTTCCACTATAAAATATAGACAAGGGAAAGAATTCACAAAAACATGGTTTTGGTTAAAATTGTTTTGAAACACTTTTATGACCCTGTGACCTGTGACCTCTTACATCCAAAATCTAATCAGTTCACCCTTACAAATCTACATGAAATTGTCCATATTTGAGCCAAGTTTGGTTTAAAGGGTACCAATCACCAACAGATATTTTGCTCTCTATGTTGGAGGATCCATGTCGTTTTACTATATTCAGAATATGGGCTTCAAATATTAATTCTATAAAGAGATACTGCAATTACATGCTCTATAGGCGTAAAAGTAGTGCTGTAGCCCGGAACAAAAAGTCCGGCCCGTTTTAAGCCCGGTAATTTTTTTTCTGATCTTTACCGATCCGGTCCAACCCGGTAACCCGGCCCGATAAGGAGTATAATAATAATAATAATAATAAAAAGGTTGACTCTTAGTGATCTCCGGCCTCGTGACCCTTGTACGTAATAGTAGATCTAGATCACACACTCCGTTATCTTGCTGTCTGAGGTCCAGACATGCCACATTCCACACAAATTCAGGATCAGTTATTTCTGCCCCATGATTGTCTTACAGACACTATACGTCCATGTAGTCTGGATGACCACGCCCACATGTCACTCTAACTATATGCGCCATGTGCTTCGACTGTCCAATTCCAAAGCTATGGTCCAAAGTCCAAATATCAGTCCATTCATCAGCCAATAGCAAACGAGAGTTTGCTGTTCGCTGAGGCCGCGCGCTCTGCATAGAGAGACGGCGGTGTAATGTTACACCCAGCTGGGCGCCAACCGTCTGACAGGCTATGATCTTTGCTGTGAATTAATTTGTAAACAAACTGCCCATGTGCTTTGATAAGGAATGTCATTGTTTTGGTTCTGCCACATGACTTGTTGGAAATTTGAGCTGATGAAAACGAAAGTCAGGAGGAAAGCGATCGAGATATAAAGAAGGATTGTTGAGAAAGGGAGAGAGACTCAAAGAAAGATGCGAAGAAAAGAAAAGAAAATACGTAAACTAAGTGAAATCGGTAATTTAAGAGACAAGATTTGGGATAGAAAAAATGTTACTGGAAAGAATAAATGGAAAAATAAATAGAATTAAAAGGGGACAGAACTGTAACAGGTTTAATGAAGAGTTTTTCTTCTTTCCATCATAATATGTATCAACTTTATATCATAGCATACGGTAAATACATGTCATGTGTATCAATTCTTTCTTTTTCTCTTCCTCCCGATAAACTACTAAGTACTAGAATTTTGAGAAGGGAAACGGGAGAGGGGAAGAAAGAAAAAATCAGAGAGAGAGTGACTATTAATTTTATCTTCATGTTTATTGATTAGCTCATCTTGCTAATAAACTTGAATTTTCTGCCTATCAGGAAGTGATTTGGCGATGGAATTACTCTTTCAAATCTCCGCTGTAAACTAGGCTAAATAAACTCCAGTTCAAACTCCAGTTCAAACATCGATAACATCACTAACTTTCATCATCAGGTGGTAGTTCCCTGCTCTATCTCACAAATCGACATAACACACTTTTATCATGAACAAAATGTACATGTACACAGAGTGCCCTCTTCACCTCTTCTGTCACACATTCTCGATCTCTCTCATGTCACAGGTCAACAAACTTTATCGACTGTAAGCCTTTTGATCTGATCTGCTACTGGTGCAGTGCATGGGTCGCCGATGGCCATGCCCATGCGGTCACTAAACTTTAATTTATTCTGAGATTAACTCCGCCCACATATCGAGGGAAACTTCCTGATTGGTCACTAAATTGATTGCCCTGCATACATGCAGGATAGGACTAGACTGCAGGTGCAGGGTTGTGTGTGTGTACGTGTATTTGCAGTGCTGCATATATGTGTAATAATACATACTGGCCATATGTGCTTAAAAGCACTGCAGATAAACAGATCGAGCTACACTTAGGCAATCGGATGCATTTATTTAGTTATTTTGACAGATTTATTACGATAAAAGACGAAGAATAATGAGCTATTTCAAGACCTTTACACTATCTCTTTCTGTTACCGAGTTGACCCAATTAATTGCCACAGCCCGGACCGGAATTGGTCCAGCCCGAACAGCTCAGTCTGGCGGACTAAAGACCGGCATGCGTTCCGGGCTACAGCACTACGTAAAAGCGACTCATGAGTAGACTACTCGATGCACCCGTACGCATGCGCCAAGATAAAGGCTCAGAGTTCGGTTCCGCGCAAGCATTTTCAAGCTATCCTTTATTTCATTCATACTCTTTAATGGTTGTTTTATAGATTGCCAGATAAAGTTCTTTGAAGTTGATTTTATACTTTCTAACTGTACACAAATTATTTTTTCAGGTGATTGGTACACTTTAAATTGGTACAATCGTTCTCTACTTATCGCATTAAGGAGATATTTGGGGATTCATATTCACTTTTATGACCCCGTAAACTGTGATGTTTGACCTCTTCCATTTAAATTTTAATAAGTTTATTCTTACATCATTATACATACTTGAGCTCTGGCTAAAATTGCTTCAATGGTCTTCACGTTCTCGCAGTTATGGGATGTTTAGAGATCTTTCACCCTTTTTACCATATGACCTTTGCCCTTTGAAATATCTAATCAGATCATTCTTCTATGCTAATACATAATTGATCCAAGCATGGTCAAAATCCATTCACTGGTTATCAAATAATTGCAGTAACAGAAAGTGGGACAGAAGGAAAAACAGATGGACAATCCAAAAACAATGGTTCCAGCCCTATGGAGGAGGCTTTAATAATGCTTATCATAATCCTGAGTATTATGAGAGCACCATCCACTTACTTAGAGCAACGGCCATTGGTGTCTGCTGAGGAATGTAGAAGTTGTTGTCTCTGACAGGAATATCCTTCTGGTACAAGTAGACTATCCAGTCACCGCTCTTTGCACAGAATGAAGAAGATGAAACAAAGTTGAGCAATTTAAACACTTGAGGAATATAGAAGTTGTTGCCTCTGACAGGAATATCCTTCTGGTACAAGTAGACTATCCTGTTACAGCTCTTTGCAAAGAAGAAGGCAGATGTATCAATCTTGTAATTAAATCTTGTATCAATCTTGACTGGTTTTACGACACATGCTCCAGCGACAATCACTCCGCGCTCAATATCCTATGCTAATCGAATTCTTAACTTCAACCCTGGACAAAACACTTCACTTAACCCTAACCCTAACCCTAACCTTAAACCTAATTGAAACCCTAAGCCTAATCTTATCTCCTTGACAAAATAAAGCCAGAGCAGTTGTCAACAGAGCATACGTCAAAGTACCTTGACCACAATTAAGAGTCATGGGTTCAGGACCCAGTATGGCACTTATATGTATGTCCTTAATCAATATAGCCCATTTGATGCTCCTGTACAGCCAACACCGAACCTAGAAAAGTTCTTTCCGTTTTAAGCTTTTTGTTGATTTGTAATCGTAAGTGGTCAAAGAACATTTTCAGCTTTATTACCCAAGAGGCAACCCTGAGCAATTTGCATAATTTGCATATCAAAATCGTGTGTGTTATTCATCTTATGCAGCATGTTATATAATTGAAGAATCTTCTGGAAGGAAGTTATTTTCCAGTTTTCTTTATGTATTTATGAACATAGAAATTTCTAGAAGAGAAATTATTATTCAGATGTAAAAAGTCAGTGTACTCTGTAACAGTGAAAGAATCATTAATTACAGATTAAATAATGCACATCCAGTTAAAGGAAGAACATTTTAGATCATTACATTATGTGTGATGTACTGTATGATAGTAACAATGTAATTGCATGTTGTGACCTGTTTACCTGACCTTTCCATGAACTTCTTAGTAAGAGTGAAACATTGCAATGAGTCTATAAAAAGATCATTGGAATCCCCTTCTTTTGTTTGTTACAACTAGAAGTATGTGGAACTTACAAGAAAGTTCCAAACCTTCATGAATGTTGTAGTAGAAGGTAGAAAATTCTAATTAAGGGTTGAGATTGTATATAAGCTGGGAGCTTCCACAGAAATTTCAGAATTTATATCCTGACTACATCGTGGAGCATATATTGCGTAAATTCTCAGTTAACACCATCTGATATTGATGATATTCATATCAACCTGTGGAGATCATCTTGGACCTCATCTTGGACTTAATCCTGGACATCATTCTTGACATTGTATTGGACATCGTGTTCGACATCGTGTTCGACATCGTTATTGACATTGTGGTCAACATCATTAACGACATTATTATCAACATCGTCTTCGACATCATCGTCGGCAATCAATGACTTCCTGACTTATCTTGGACATTCTTCAGCTAGATCTTCTGAAATCTTCTTTTACCAGTTGGACACCATACCATTTGGATTTATATATTTCGGATTTATCACTGGATTAGCAGCCAACTTACTCTACACTTCAAGAACATTCTGGACTCATATCTTGAATTCATATTCTGTGGATTAGGAGGTTCCCAGCTAAGAAATTGTAAGTCTTTGCTAAGTTAGCTATTATATGTAATATAGAAATAATATTTGTTTTTGATAAATTTTTTTTGTCCTACTGAATTTGTGTAAATATTTTAATTAAACCATAAATCATCTAAAGTTAATATCTTTTGTTTGGTTCTTATCTTTTGAGGAATTTGGATCGTAACAAGCATAACCTGTGACGCAACAAACGGAGGATATACCAGGGAATTGTATTGTATTACAGGTTTCATGGCACAAGTTTAACAATGCTGTTAGCATTGGGTGCAGCACACATTGAGCGCAAGTTGTCTTGGGTTGTATAACATTACCTGCATATGTGACGCTTTTGATTTATGCAAATTATGCAAAATGCTCAAAGTTGCTTGGGGGCAACAAAGAGGAAATTGTTCGGAGACAACATGTGATCACGAATCCAAATATACTTTTCTAGGGTCATAATTTGTCAAGTCGACTAATATATTTCACATGCATTCTCTTTCTACTAAAGAGTATAAATTGGGTATGTTTTACAATGCAAAGTGTACAGCGGTTTGAAAAGACATTTTAAAAATTTAGTGCAGCTTTTGTTCCATTCTGACAAACACTGTCCTTTAGTATAAAGGTGCAGTTGAGAATATTTGTACAGCAGCTGCACTATATAAAATCATCTATTACCTAGTATTTACGAGCAGCTACGCTATATAAAATCATCTATTATCTAGTATTTACAAGCGGCTGAGAATAATGTATGGTAGCTGGGCCACACGAATTCATCTAGCACTACTCGCAGTTGAGAATTTTTGAGTAGATGGGGCTATGCAAATTCATCTATCATGAATTTTACATGAAAAGGCACAATGATAAATGAAATATTCCTTATGCCCCATCTAGACATGCCCGCATTTTGGTCCTGCACTACCCCGCACTTTTGCGTACTAATTCGTGCCATTGAGTGGTCATGGCTGGATTTTCGGGGTCAAGTCTTATTGACAAATAGTTCATGCTATGTTTAAGCCCAAGTTAATCACTGCTCACACATTGTCATTCATTGTCACGACTGCTCGGACTTGGATGGACCAAGCTGAAAATATTCTGGATCAACTGCATTAAGCATGAAAAGATCACATGATTTGATCACAAGTTCTAAATGCGTTGACTATTCCCATGTTATGCGAAAACTGTGCGGAAAGTATGCGTATTAAGTGCGCAGATAGTGAGTCAGTTATTAGTAAACTAGCTTGAATTAGTGGGGAACATGTGTGCCACTTTGCCGATGGTCACGCACTGGCATGCACTGACACGGCTAGGTTGCAACTAGGTTACGTATACTTTTCGAAGTGTTTACGAATGCTGCCATGAAATTCTGTCGTGCCAAAAAATTAAACATATATGAAATTTTGTCGTGCCATTCAAGCATTGGCACGCATTCTCCAGCATCCTCCCGCACGCTGCCACAAATACTTCCCACATTAACACAAACGATGTGCAAACTATGCAGAATCAAAATGCAGGCAAGTGTAAATTAGGCATTACATAGTTCCTGAAGATGTCGTGCAGTGTAACCTGACCGTCTGCCAGTCTGTTCCCGTTGGCAAGGAGGAGGACATGCTGATCTGCCGGGAGACCCGTCACTGTGGTCAGGGTCTTGTGGAGGTCGTTGAGAGCATCGTTGTTCCGCGTGGGGAATGATAGCAATCTACCATCCATCATGCAGCGGACATTGATGACCTGTACATAATGGGCAATCATAAAAAACAGCCAATTAACGGCAGTTCCATATTAGGAAAAGAGGATATTCTCCAGCCTACTGACTGGATTAACAACTGGTGAGAATTAAAACCAGAAAGGTACATGTATAAGTAAGTGATCATGTTGAGTGATTTAGGCACAAGTCGAATGGGACAAAGAAATGTTTTGTCTGACCTAACTGCCTTTTATATACAAAAATATAAAAAAGAATTACCGAGTGAATGTTGCATAATATGGTACTCTAGACTTTATGACTGACCAAAAATAAACTTTCACTCGTTACATGTATACTGTATTTATAAGATTAAAGACATGAGTGGGCAAAAATAGGTTTGCCCCACCTATGGTAAAGTCATCTCTGCACAGGAGACAGAAACTTTGTTTTGCTTGCCAAAGTCCATACGAGTGGATGGGTTCCATGACATTTGCTCCTGCGACAATTGCTCCTGTCAAACTTCGCCATGTTAATCCTAAACCTAAACCTAACCCTAACCCTAACCCTAACCCTAATCTTCACATTGTCCTTAACAAAAAACCAAATCATGACCTTGACCTTAACCTTTGACCTTTCGAGATATAGACGGAGGAGCAAATGTCGCAGGAGCAAATGTCGTGTCACCGAGTGGATGCATGCTTAATTTCAGTGCTGGCAGAAACACAACCAAAGACAGTTTTCTATATCATGGGGTTAATGACTTGTTGCTGACAAAATACCTTGCAATCTAGGATGACTTCTATCCACTGATAGAACATAGGCCTTCCTTCTTTTACATTTCCTCCTCTTGCCACTGGGTCCCGACGTAGCAACAGATTCAGTAACTTCTCCAGGCTCTCCCTCATTGGACTGGAAACCAAAATTCAATTTACGCAGATATTGGTAAGTTAGTGACTTTCAGAAAATCCATTTGTTTGACCTGGGTCAGGAGAAATAAACACTTAACAAAGTCCCTTAAGGCCTCAGGTCCCCTAATGCCCATCTCTATGTCATGCCTCATCAAATAATTCATTTTTAGGTTATATATATATGTATTCAGATCAGAGCAATAAGCAATTATCCCACTTCATATATCATTGTGTGACATTGAGAAAGAGGGTGCTTGGTTTAACAATGGCCTTCACAAGACAGATGACATTCAAATAATAATGCATACTGGCCATGTAACCTTCATTATGAAAAGAACCGTTTTTGTAGTTATTTTTAATAGTGGATTATGTAGTGAATAGGAAGCATTGTACATTTTTTCATTCATCAAAACAATAACAAACTGATAAAATCTTGGTGACAATTAAAAACAATGAAAGGCACTGCACGCAGATGTGGGTACATGGGACTACACAAACATGTTACATCAAAAGAGAAGAAAATGTGGAACATACTGTAAACCAGAAGCTTCTGTGCATTTAATGTTCGTGAATTTCATGCCTGGTTCAGATTAGCGAAAGTTTTATGCCGCAAAATCATTGAATCATAAATGATTGATATTTGATAGAACACTAAATTTTTTCAAATCACAAAAGTATCTTGCTGAGAAAATGGCAGTCGTTTACAATTCACAAAAGTTTCATGCCGTGAACGTTTCCGGTTTAACAGTATTCATTGAACTCACATGCATAACTGGTGGGGCTCAGGTAAGTTCTTTGCATAGTTCATCTTTCCTGAAAACAACAACATAAAACAATATTCACATTTCACACATATTAACCCTTTCATGACAGGAATTATTTAAGGGCTAAATTGATCACATTTTCTTCTTCAAATTGGCAACAATATTACTTTTCTTTTAGTGCTAAATGGTTCTAATAAAATGTAATGCCTTAGAAAACAACATACATAGTTAGGAACTTTGTCGAAAAGTTGAAAATGTTTCCAATTTGTATAAAAACAATGATTTTGAACCTCTCAGTGTGTTGCCAATTTAAGGATTTTAAAGCTTATTCTCCTTTTTAAAATTCCTGGCATCAAACGCAATATGGTCATGCGACAAAAATGGACACAGTGAGTGCAGAAATCTTTGCTCTTTCTACTCATGCATCTGGTGTATTTTTAGGGCTCTGAATCAAAAGTTATGCAGCCAAACCATAATTTGTGGTCAATTGTCCTGAAAGGGTTAAAACAAATGATGCCTCCAGCACTGTCTTCTTTGCTCAGGGGATATATTGTCGTGTAGCTGGCAGAAAGGCGTTGCGCTGTTCTGCTGAACATGGGCACGCGCTATTGCAGAAGGTCGTTAGCACTAAAATAACTACCCAAATTAGGTAGTTACCATCCATTTTCACTTGTTAATAGTTGACGAAGAGAGAAATCCCAGTCATGTATAACATGTAAAGAGCAATCAAAATCTTAGAAGCACGTTACCAGAAATTGCTTTATGGCATACATGCATGTTAATGCCTTTCTGCCAGACACACGATATTCATTCCATATTATCAGGAACTTGTGTTGTCTTATTCAAAAAGGAATTTTGCAGAAAAATACTGCCTGATGAATTTTCTTTCCAATGGCCAACTGTTAATCACTTACATGATATGTCAGTTAAAATAATACATTTCTTCTCAAGACACTACAATTATTCATGAACTTCTATAAAGAAGTACTACTGATGAAACTGTAAAGATCATATCAAATGAAAAATTATCTAAATGCAACAATTAGATTTAGATACTATTCATTTTTTAAAAGTAGTTTTCATATCAATTTTTAGAGAGTAGCTTTCAATCTACAGTTAATCCTCAGCAATTTATATACAGTACACATGTAGATGTGCTGAAATCTGTATATGTGATTTTGAGGACTATTTCTTTTACTAATACATTTTTCTTTTTGGTTTTTGTTTCAGAAAGTACTTACCACCGCAATCTTCGTAGTATCCAATGTCTCTTATGTTCTTCTTGGCTATGATTTCATGCCTAGGTGAAAGTGATAATAGATAAATAAAATATATAAAATAAAGTTACTGTTTGAAATACATTACCTCCAAGGTTGTTTGTTTGTTTTCCTTCATTTGTAAAAATTTGTAAAAATTTGTTAAAATGCCCGTACAACGCAAACATTTACTGAACTACATAGATATCAAAGACGAAAAAATGGAAACATTTACACATGTCATAGTTCCTAATGGACATTCTTATGACGGAAGATAACCTGATTCAAATGTTTTGAAAAAGAGAAATAAAACTTTCTGTGACCTTTGACCTTTGGTATCTTATCCCTAAAAATAGGACCAGTATCAAGTATAAAGAATAATGATAGGGTACATTTTTACCAAAAGAATCATCAAGAAGGAAACTGCAGTGCAAATTTTGGTTGGAAATTTTTCATGATAAAAGTGTACTTTCACTTCCAATACTTCGTTCAAAAGGTCCTAATATAGGTCATCAACCATATGCATTAAATTGTCACCTTACAAAAGCAAATATTGTGTTTCTCTCAGCAGACAATACAGGCACTGCCAAACAGTCAGATTACAAGAATGTTAATGGACCCTTCTTAAGGCCTGATCAGACCTCACCGATACCCATGTTGATAAACCATATGCATGTACTGATAACGATAATGATAAAAGTGGTCAGATTTCATCAATGATTTGCTGGTTCTGTCAATCAAACAATATGGACACAGTCTCCATCCTTTCTTATGCCACTGGCGTCACATTAAAGGACTGGAATGATTAGCTCCAGATATTATCACTGAAATCTGTCCTAAACAAGACGATAAATCGTTGAGGTCTGACCTACAACAACAGTTTTCAATGCCTTTTATACAACAGTCATACCAAGACTGACAACAGATAGAACAAAATATTACATTGCCACCAATGGCCAAGAATCGGTTGGTTTAGTGGGGTGACTGTGGTGTTACACATAAACATGAGCAGAGCACTTTCGGAACGATTTATTGTTATAGATCTGACCAGTCCTTTAGCAAAGGGTAAGAGTGTTTACTTACCATCTGACAACAGGTAAAACAGACAGCATGAACGGCCTATTACCCGTAATGATTTCAGACAGAACCGTACCAAAGCTCCAGTAATCCGCCGTCTTGGTGTACTGCGTTTCTGAATACAATTCTGGCGCCTGCCGGAATGAAAAAGTAAAAAATATTGTACAAATAGGCCAATAAATAGTCCTACAAGACTTAATTCCCATAAATAAGTCAGTTCGTAACTACAAATTGCGCATGAGCAGATAAAGGTCATTTGTAACGGGTACAATTGACCTTTATACCCTGTCATTTTGAAGGCACCACGAAGCGTGCACCAGTATGATCTTTACATGTTAAACAAGTTGCGTGTACACCAAAATAGATCCGCGTGCGCTTACAAATTGGGGTCAATTCAGGGTCATCTGTACCATGCACTAATTATGAACTGGCTTTTTGTACACCATTAATTTTCAATCAAATGTAGGAGAATTTGGTACGCAGGTGTTACGTGTCTCATCTTATGAATTTAGTTAAAAGTGTACCAATCATCTAAAAAAATAATTTGTGTACAGCTAGAATGTATAAAATCAACCTCAAAACACTTTACCTGGCCTTCTATGCACTAACGATTATTATGAGTATGAAGAAAATGAAGGAAAACATAAAACTCCCTCGAGCGGAACCCAACTCCAAGTTCGGTTCCGCGCAGGCCATTATTCTATGCAAGCGCGTACGGGTGCGTCGACTAGTCTTCTCACAAGTCGCATACCTGCCAACATTTGAAAATAAAAAATCTTACTCTCATGTGCGCAAAGTGTACATCACGAGCGCGGAGCGCGAAGTCCCCGGCGGCCGGGGTCCAGCTCTATAATGCTTTCTGGTGCTATTAGGCTTAGCCTTATTTTTTGACATATAACCTCACTGAATGAGTCATATTTTAATGATAAAGATCATGAATATTTTGGCTTAAGGAGCTTCTTTTCATTGCATCTAACATTTATAAAGACTGGTATGTGTGTGTGTGTATAGTCACAAAGTCAAACTTCCCTGAAACTGATAAAGAAAAATGCTTCTTTTTGAAATTCCATGACATTTAAGAAATATCCTGACCATATGCAGTCAATCATAGATAAATGAAAAAAACCCTACGATGAAGCTAATGAGTTACAAAAAAAAAAAAAAAAAAATGCTTGGTCATGAAGAACTTTTTAAAGTTTGCATTGAGTGAACGCGCTACACTACCAGTAATCAAGAAAAGCTAGGCCGCTAGGGCTGGGGAAGAAGTCCGCCTGCTCCTGCTGGAATTTACTTTCCAGCAGGTTTTCTTGCTCACTGTTTTACATCAATCAGACAATAAAATAATAATTCTACATTACCTGGATCATGGAAAATGACGATTAAACTCAATCTGGACCCATTTCTAAAAGCTACAACTACTTCTTGAAGGCCGAAAACCAGAACTCGGGTTTGTGATTTCTGATCGCGCGATCGATCTAACAACATCTAGCAGACAGCTTATGTATGCATGATATGCATACTGCATTGCACTGTACTGTGCCAGCGCAAAGAGGGTACATTGACAAGATAATGCACTTGAACAGTCCCTATGTAGTATATTAAACACACACACATGTGAATGCATATACGATATGTACAATTTTTTTTTTTCCTTCCGAACGTAAAAATCGTACTGGTACGATTTTTCACCCTTTTTTGAGGGAAAAATCAGAACGAATACGACAAAATCGGACTGGTTGGCAGGTATGAAGTCGCTGTGTTGTTTATTGGTAGTGTATTTCAACTTGCAATATCTCTTCATAGAATCAACATTTGAAGCTCATATTTCAAATATAGCATAGTGACATGGAACCCCTAATATACAGGGCAAAATATTTTTACATACCATGTATTCTTTGGTACCCACAAAGGATGTGGCAGGCTGGTTTTTACTGTCTTTGGCAAATCCTAGGTCAGTCAGCTTGTAGATGCTCTAAAAGAATCATGGAATTAGAAGTGAAAGATTATATATGGTCCATACAAACCTGAAGAAACAAACACAATCGTTACCATACATTACAAGCGGGATCTCCCAAGTAGAAGACCACTACTCTACCACTGAGCTACATGCCTCCTTAGTTTTACATAAACATGAAGGCTTATATTCCTAAAGGTGGACTTTACGGAGTGCCAAATGGCATCCTCTTTATTTCATACAAATTAAGGTAATTCTGTAATAAAATGAATAAAAAACCAGTCAAGACATGAAAATGAGAAATTCATTTCACAATGACATAGTTTTCCTCTGTTCATCTTTTGTTAGAGAATTATCGTCATTTACTGAATGATGAGGTTGATGCTTGACACTGCATAAAAGAAGGGACAAAATCTTAGTTGTGGTTCAAACCTCATCAAATCTTTTTCCATATTACTCTTTCTCCATATTACTCTCTTTCTAATTCTCCCTTTCTTATACTCTCTTTCTTTCTTTCTCTCTCTCTCTCCCTCTTATTTTCTCTCCCGGTCATTCTGTGTCTGATCACCCAATGGGTTAAACCCTACCCCCTTCAAATTATAGTATATAATATATATGGGGTATGTGGGGTAATCAACTCTTCCCAAGCTGAAATTTTTAAGTTTTAGCCCCATCGGCCAAACGATCAAACAGGCATGTCAACCAAAAATTGACATTTTTTTTTCCAATTTTATAATGACCATATCTCTGTAACTACTGCGTCAATTTTGATATTGACATATTTAGAAAGGTAATTATACAAGCTATCTAAATCTGCCATCATTTTCTATGTCCGACCAACATAAAGTTCAATTAAAGTTCAATGACCTGTTGATCTTTGCTTTAACCTTGAATTTTACCTTGAGCATCACGTGATCTGGAGATGAAATTTGGTCAATTAATACGTCAACATTTTTTCTACATCGTATACAAAAATTGGAGGAGTAATATTTTTTGTTTTCTTTCCAGCTTCTTTTAAAGTTGTCAAAAAGCTTTTTACTGTTTGATCTAGTATCAGTAATTTATTCAGAACATAGCAACACTCATTGTGTGTCAAACCAGTCATTTTAAAAAGGCTTTTGCTGCCCACTGTCATTAATTATTTATGATGATGGTGTCTGAATAAGATGTTATGGAATGGCAGATGTTGTGCACAAAGGGTATTATACTGTTCTGAATAAATTATTGATACTACGTCAAACTAAATTTTAAAAAATCAGCTTTGAAAGAAGCTGGAAAGAAAAAAAAAATATTACTCCAATTTTTTTATATGATGAAGAAAAAATGTGGATGTATATATTGACCAAATTTCATCTCCAGATCACGCAATGCTCAAGGTCAAATTCAAGGTAAGTGTACCAATCACCTGAAAAAATAATTTGTGTACAGCTAGAAAGTATAAAATCAATCTCGAAGAACTTTATCTGGCATTCTATCGGTCAACAGTTAAGGAGTATGAAGGAAAAAAGGATAACATGAAAATGCTCACGCGGAACTGAACTCCGAGTTGAGTTCCGCGCGAGCCCTAATCTTGATGAGCGCGTGTGGGTGCATCAGTAGTCTAATCACGAGTCGGTTTTACGCTTATAGAGAGTGTAATTAAAATTGCAATATCTTTTTATAGAATTAATATTTGAAGCCCATATTCTGAATATAGTATAACGACATGGATCCCCTAACATACAGAGCAAAATATTTTTTGGTGATTGGTAACCTTTAAAGCAAAGATCCAGAGGTCATTGAACTTTATATTGTTTGGACATGGAAAATGGTGGCAAATTTAAATAGCTTGTGTAAATACCATTCTAAATATATCAATATCAACAAAATCTACTAAGTAGAATTTTACAGAGCTATGGTCATTCAAAAATTTTTTTAAAGTGTCCATTTTTGGCCGACATGCCTGTGGTATGCATGCCCTAGCATGAAAACAGTTTGGCCGATGGGGCTAAAACTTAACATTTTAGCTTGGGAAGAGTCAATTACCCCATATACCAAATTTGGAGCAATTTGAAGGGGGTAGGGTTTAAACTTTAAAAAAAATGATTTGACACAGAATGACCCCTCCCTCTCTCCCGTTTTTACATTCTCTCTATTTTTGTGCATCTATCTGCTTATTTTGCTACAATAAAGGCTATCAAACTATACATTACTTCTTTTTTTGCACGATGCATGTATAATCCATGTGATTCAGCTCTTGAGCTGCAATGAATTTTTTTTTTGAAATACCTTTTTAATTCAAATCTATTCTATGCAATTCAATGGCCAATATGAGAGAAAGTCCTTACCTGTCCCATATGGTCTTGCACCATGATATTCTCAGGTTTAATATCCCGATGAATGATATCAGCCTTGTGCAGGTACTCCATAGCTGAGGCTATATGCTTGGCTAGCAATAAGATCTCTGCTTCGGACAGTCCGCACACGTTTGGGAGCTCAGACAGTTTCTGCAAAAATTGAAGCACACATGAATGTTTACTTCTTTTCTTGAATGCTTGAGCACCTTATCATGGTCGCTCAGCTAAAGCCTGGGTAATAGTATGATTGCATGGCCCTCAGTATATAATACTGATGAGGCTACCCTGGGTAAACAAGACATACTATTATTCTTATTCGTTTTTTCAGGGCAAGTTTGGAGAATCTCTCTCATAACTAATCAGTTTGACTACAGTTGACAGTAATATTAAGTCATGGTAATGACAGCAAGCATATTCTCCCAAAATCTGAGAAATTTACACTAAATGTCCATAAATACAAATAAATGAAATCTGCCAAACAATTTTTCTAGAAAATGTAAATATAACTGAGTAATGAGCAACGAAAAAGAAGAAAATCAAGCCAGTCATCCCAACTACGAAGTGAAAAAAAAGAAAGAAAAAAAAAACATGGTACAGAGGATCCGTAATGTCATACTAGGCTATTAAAGCGACATTACGCACATAAACTGCAACAGCATTATGAATAGTATTATTTCATTATTTCATGTGTACATCAACTCCAAATCGATTTACTCTACTAGCAGTGTTGAGCTATAGTGATGCAGATCAAGAGCCAGAATCATTGTCCATCTCATAATCAGAAATAACAAACTGAACTCAGTCTAAAATTGTTGATTCTACTGACCTTGCGAAGGTCCCCTCTAGAGCAGTACTCCATAGCCAGGCACGGGGGCTCGGTGGGTTTGGCTTCCAGTACTGGGGGCACAGGACACCCCTTAACGATGTTGGGATGGTTCAGGTTGCGCATGAACTCTACTTCGTCTTGCCATCTCTTCAGGTACTCGTTCTGTAGAATGGTCTTACACTTCTTGAGGGCTATACGATCAGAAGTTTCCTATACATAGGACAAATCAAAATAATATGCAGACGGCTCAGGGGTAACCAGAGAAACTTTACAAAGAGTGTTTGTACAGGTTTTTTAGTACCTGTAGGTTTCAACAGAGCTTGATAATAATAGGTACCATGGTACATCTACACATGGGCCCTTAAACTCCCTGCACCCCCAAAATTTCAAAATTCTACTGGGGGGGGGGGGGGGGCCTCACATCAATTCAATCCAGACCCAGCCAAAAAGGCAGTGTGCAGCCCTGGTTTCAGTGAGTAATATCGTTCAAAGAAAACAAAAAATACTGTCTTTATAGACATAGACAGAGGGTATTTCATGTGTATTTGGTTGCAATAGTATGCTTCACTGTACTGTTTATGCATCATACATGCATAATTGCATATCATAAGATGGAAGGAAGAAGGGCATTTGTAAAATTACATGAGTTAACACCATGCTGGCTCTAAGCACACAATATATCCTTCTGAGTTCATATACATTCATTTATTCTCTTGAAGGTTATGATACACTATATGTCATTAAGTCATTTGAAGAAACATAAATTTACCTACATGTATGAAACATTATATGTAAATGGTCAAATTAGAAGACTACAGTAAAAAAAATCTAACAAGTACTGAAAATATACATATTTTTTAAAAAACATTTCTTGTTCATGCATATCAAAGTAACTCCTTGAAACAATATACATGTATTATGTCACTGGAATAATTTTCATTCATTCCTGGACAGAATATCAGCATGTCTGGCACATGTATCTTTTAGAACAATATGAGACCATATTGAACAAGTTCCATTCCAATTTCCTTCCCACAACCGTAACTAACCCTTCTCATGTAATTCATAGAGACAAAATAGAAAGTAAAAAATAACCTGGGGTCAATGCTCCCCAAGTACATACATGAAGTTGTATTAGATTTTCAGTCAGAAACCTCAGTTTCTGGACATATTGAGTAATGCCTAGCTTTCAAAAGCAATGTGTGAGTTTCAAGGAAACAGGACTTTACTCTTCACCATACAGAAAAAGGTCGAAGGAAACTATATTTCCTCCTTAACTGCCGTAGGCCCTAGGCATTGTGCAGAATAACATTTTCACTCCATAATTGTACTGAACAGAAAATTTGACAGTCTGCCAAAAATTTTGCTCTAATAATCCAAGAAATACTTTCCAGTAGACTATCAGACATCACATTTTCAAACTGATCAAAATTGTCGAGTCATGGAAGCTTGAAGTCATCTGCATTTCACTGGGAAATACTTCAATATTATCTGTTTGGAGCCAGAAGGGCATTAACTCTGTGTTAAAGTATACAAGTTAATGCCCTTCTGGCTCCAAATAGACCATACATTTATTACACTATGGCACAAAACTACTTGTACTCATACATGTACAATCCCTATGCTGCAACCCCCCCCCCCCCCCCCCCCCACTCCTTTATAAAAAAATTAATAAATAGAATTCCCAACAAGACAATACAGAAAATCTAAAGAGAGAGGCACTGAATGTTCAAAACAATACCACAATCTAACAAGTTATTACTTTCATTGGATGATAGTGTCATAAATTTGTCTTATATATTGATGCCTATGAAGAGGTAATTCCTCTTGAATGACTATGCACATTTTTGACCTCCTGGGCCCTGTTTCATAAAACTTGTTATTAATAACATTTTACAATAATTGTTATAAGCTACTGGAATCCCTTGAATCTGATTGGCTGAGAGTGAATTTGTCACAGAAATGACGCAGTTGTTACTGATAACAAGTTTTATGAAACAGGGCCTACAGGATGTTGATATAAACTTTAGTGTTACTTTCTTGTCATGGTAACCAACTGCATGTAGCTCTACCTGGCTCAGTAGATATTGATGAATAAAAATTGGATTCAGATAAAATGTAAACTTTCAAATTATGATTATTCAGATTACTGTTTGTTTTTCATCCAGGGGAGCGTTTTATCAAGTGTCTTGTCAGTGATTTTTACCGACAAATTTTCTCTCAGCCAATCAGATGCAAGGATTTCAGTAGCTTATAACAGTTATTGCAACTTGTCATTGATGGCAAGTTTTGTGAAACAGGGCCCAGGGCTATCAAACAAGAAAGCTGGGAAGAATGTACAGTTAAAGTCATGAAAGTTATAACAAAATCTTGGAAAGCTATCTCTTTTGTATTAAGGGCCTTTGACAACAGATTTAAGAAGTATTAACTCAATGACAGCATTTAATAGACATTTCAGAAAAATATCCTCCATTAGTGAAATTCCATTTAGACGAAAATCAGTTATTATTCAAGTGTAACATTTTTCTATAATATTAGGATGGACTTTCCCTTTAAGGAATCACATTAATTATATTACCGGGACTAACCTCGATCAGGCAATATGCCATTTTGTTCTTTCCTTATACAAAAATATATATTTTATATGGATTTGTTGAATCTATATATGTGACATGAATTAGGGTAATGAATGATCAAATCAATTCAAATCAAATCAAATCAAACCGAATCAACTCACGACACATTGGTACAGTAAGACTTCCCCAAAGGATCCTGAGCCAAGCACCTTGATCAATTTCCACTCGTTATCACTCGTTGACGGCATCTTGGCTTAGAATGATGATGAACATGAGCAAAATGCTGGAAGAAAATGGAGAAAGGAGGCTTACTTTAGAAAACAAATGGGAAATAATTACAAGTGTATATATCATGTCACTCTTCATTCTACATTAGTTCACTTTATACCATAGTCTCAATAATATCATTCTTAGGTAAAGCAATCATGTCTTATTTTATCAAATAAAAATGAAATAGGAACAGAAACTACACATATTTAGAGTGTGCATCTGTTTTTGAACCATGTATCAGTCAGATATGAATACTTATCTTCAACATCTACAACATCACCATCTGAAAGATGTGACTCAGTTTCACTTAGTAGCGATAACCGCTAGACCAACTCACATCTCCCTGAGATCCAAGTATTTTAAGATCATGAAGTATGCAAGGGGAATCCCCTTTTCATGATAGGGGAATCCCCTTGCACAAAAAATAGATATGGTCCTTCCAGTGTGTATCCTACACTGTACACACTATCATGAACATACAGCATAGACACAGTACCACAGTTCATCTGGGCCCGCATTTCATAAAACTTATTATCAATAACAAGTTGCAATAACTGATATAAGCTACTGAAATCCTTACATCTGATTGGCTGAGAACAAATTTGTCATAGAAATGGAGCAGTTGTTACTGATAACAAGTTTAATGAAACAGGGCCCAGCTCTATTTGTACACTTAATGTTGTAAAATTTTCTCAGGTTGGGCTCACATTACATTTTAAAAAAAATAGGGCTCACAAATACATACCAACACTGCATGTAAAGGTACATGTATGGAGGGGGGGGGGGGAATAATTTTAATGCGCTACAGTGATCAGCTTTTCCTCCTCAAAGTGGCGACAATGTGACATGTGTAATTTTCCTTTAGCTACATGTAGCTAAAAATGTTATTAAATGAACACAATGAGGTACTTTGTTAACACAAAGTTAAAAATGTTATTAAATGAACACAATTAGGTACTTTTGTTAACACAAAATAAAAGATGCATCCTTAATCCTTTACAATATCAAGGAAAATGTGAAGAAAAGAAATTTCTTACATACATGTACATGTATACGGAAAGCTGTGTTGCTGCCTTGATATACTGTTGGAAAAGCTCTCAAAACTACATGTACATGTACATACCCACTTCCTAGTCATGTGTATGAGTCAGACAGCTTCAAAGCATCATGTAATTAGAAAAAAGAACAGGAAAGAAATGGAATGTCAGGTAGTTCCTTTTTTTTCAAATGATGGATAAAAATACATAAACATAAACACAGGTACATGTGATATCCTTTGACTGCAGTTGAAGCTTATTGCCTTTCACATTTATGTTACAGTATCAACTATCACGAGTCACACTACAATTGCTTCAAAATGGCTGATTTTGTGAGCAACTCTCCATTTGTTTTGTACACAGATTTTCAGATTTTCCCCATTATCTCTCAGGGTGCTCCTTGTCTCCTCCTGAACTCGACATATGTGGTGTAAAATACATTTTCCCATTATATATGTTGAGCTCAGAAGGAGATTAACTGCACCTTGAAAGATAATGGGGAAAATCTGAAAATCTGTGTACAAAACAAATGGAGAGTTGCTCACAAAATCAGCCATTTTGAAGCAATTTTGCCAAATTGAGGATCCCCATAGAAAGTAAAACAAGACTTTTCAAACTTCCATAACTCTCTCATTTTTTAACCAATTTTAATGAAACTTTTTGTAAAGTGCTTCTCTGAATTCTCACTTTCCAATAACATTGATTCTCTCCTTGGGTTTTGGTTTCCTTTAAAGTTTAGCTCCATTCGTGTGAACCTGACTATTGACATTTACATGTTACATTATCTGAAATATGATCTTGCAATAGTATGATCCTCTCATGCTGGTACTGAAAACAAACATGGCACCACAGGAATACAAATATACCCTTACCAGCTAACAAATTAAAATCTTGTAATTGGGCATATTTGGGGTACAAGAGCATATCAGGAAAATAAATTTGGTTTTACTGCATATGGCTAATATAAATGTGCTTGGGCAAGTTGGTACATTTTACTCGGGAAAGCAAACATGATACATAGGCAAGTACATGTACATGCAAGCTAAGCCTGGGTGTCGGGCCGGTCAACCCGTACGGAACCCGGCGGGTTGGGGGTTTTTGCCGGGTTCGGGCCGGGTCCGGGTTGCTGAGTGAAATGTCTGAACCCGGTAAAAATAACCCGGTAAATAATTGGTGCTGTAAAGCCGTTATGAGTATTAATTATGACTTTTTAATAAAAACTTGATAGTGGTAAATAATAGGCTCGGGCGGTTCTGCTTTTAGAGAGAACCGATTCCGATTCCGACGCAAGGTCTCGGTTCCACTGCACTGTAGCTGTAGTGTAGAGTCTATTGTGTATAGTGCAGCTTTCACAAATGTCCGATTTTCATATAAAAAACTCCACTTTATGAAATAACTATCAAAATTCTACATACATGGCCAGGGTAATCATAGTACAAGCTTCAATTTCATGACTGTAATGACGAAAACCATATTGAATTCGCGTTGTAATGATGAAAACCGTTCGTCTTTTTCAAGTTTTCGCGAGCTGGCTGCTGGATGACTGTGCATGGTATAACCAGGAGGTGGCGCTATACGTCATGTTCCTTTTTTTGTATTTTTCACATGGCCTGTAGGCGCCATGTTTTTTCTGTGGTTCCAAACGAACGAAACTCATTCTTCCGATTGATAATGGGTAGCTTAGCTCAAATTATTATTTTGTGGTGTCACTGTGGCGTTAATAATATATGTTTCCTCAAATTTTGGAGGGGTTTTTACTTAAGTTTCTTCCATATTGTATATTTTTTCAGTGAGATGATTTTTGACTGGTTGACCATTACTTTTAATATGTGACCAACATTTTTCTTCATTCTTCCCTCTTACGGTAATCTTTTAAAAAAATTGTTAGCATTATTATTCCTTCTCTGAAAAGACTCAACATGTATTTCTTAATTCTGAAGTACTTTCACAATTAATATATTTGTGCCGCGAATTTTTTTTAAAGACATGTAAGCTCTCCTTTCATTTAATATTTTTTTTTCTTAGACTTACTTCCTTTATCGTGATTTTATTTTTTGTTAATTCTTCAAACACTGAGTTTTCATTCTGGAGTAAATTTCATTGATTTGTTTCAATTATTTTTATATCATTACACTGGAATTGAATATGCAGTAACCAGCAATAACATAATTGTATATATTTTCTGTCCCTACCCTCTGAATATTCCTCTCGCGGCTTGCCATCTCTCTTTCGCTCTCTCTCTTCCAAGCTCTCCTGTTGATCCTTGCTGATCACAACGAGGTGTGCGCTACTAATAGCGTTGTACACACACAGGCAGTCCGACTGTCCGACATACACACACTACACACACAACACACACTGATGAGTAGCGGAATGTCTGTTATTTAGGTTTATAAAATGGGTTCAAGAATGTAGCCATCCTGATTGGTCAAATAACACCACGTGACCGTGCAAAAAAAAAGTGATAACGCACGGCGAGGGGACTAATCACGGCTAATCCTGATCAAACACTAAGATTGTAAGAAAACACTAAAATTGTAGACCCGTTTTATAAAACTATTAATACATGGTTGTGAGTTTGTGCGTTAGTGCGATCCAGCAACACGCAGGTTTTTATCGTGGTGTCTAACACACTCGGCTACGCCTCGTGTGTTAGTACACCACGATAAAAACCTTTGTGTTGCCAGATCGCACTAACGCACTCCCAACCATGTATTAATAGTATACTCACACCTTCGTAACTCTTTCATAGCTTTTAGAAGTCAGTATCTTCAATGTTTAATAATTATTTATCAATTAACTATCGTGATTGTAACTTAGCAAGAAGACAAACATAAGTTGTAATCATGATTAAATCATCTTCAACTTCATTCTTTCTCGAAATTCTCGCTCAGGTAGAAGATTAGGAAAACATTAACGCTGATAAGTAGCGTGGACTCGCGGAGGCACGCAAAATAAAATAAAAGATCAATTCCAAAATTTGTTATCACGAGTAAATGATCCTCAACTTGCGTCTCCCTCGCTCAGGAAGCTAAATAGGAAACACCATATTTGCGCAATAACGTAATAAAATAAAAACATAAGGAAAATATAAACAAACATAAAATTTACCGGGTTTCGGGCCGTGCCGGGACCCGGTAAAAATTTTGACATCTTTACCGGTCCGGGCCGTTCCGGGTAATTTTCTACCGGGCCCCAGCCTTAATGCAAGCTGCATACTAGTCCACTGCCTGGACTGTCTCCGTATCACGTGATCTGATATGTTGAGCTATATATCAAACAATAACAGTCCTTTACACTGTCACCCTCGCTTCTGATGGGTGACATTTTGCGGATCGCCTGATTAATGGACTCAAGTCACAATCTGTGTGGGATATGCGTGTAGAGAAGAGCAGCGAAGGGGAATAAACCAAATATGAAAAACGGATAGAATCTAGACTACCAGCGTACATACATGTATACCTGTACTCATGTACAGAATAGTGTTACATAGGCAAGAAGTTGGCAACTGACTGGGTCAAGCAGTGTTGCTAGACCATTTTGAATATGTGGTATCAGACAATATTTGCCACCCAGTTAGCCAAAAGCTTTCCAACAAGGAAAAACATTAAATTGAATCAACCAAAATAAAATTTTAAAAATCAGTAAAAATAATTGTTGAATTGTCTAAGAAATGCAAAGGTACATACCTCTATCATTACGAATGGTTTTATACAAATACAACGCATTCCAATATCACATTGACTACATGATCTATCAACCTCTTACAGCTTTATGGACTCTGCACAAACAAAATACAAATACGTGTACATCCCTTGTACCAGACAGTCATTCACTGCTGGTAAAGTACTAGTACTGGAACAGAGTGAAAGAAGTGAGAAAATGAAACCAAATTTTACTAAGCTGACAGCAAAATACATGTACCTTCTTGGACATGTACATTGTTGGCCTACATGGACCCATGGTAGGTCTGCGCTATACATGTACAGAATGAATCCAAATGAACTTATGTATCTAACATTTCCAAAATGAATTCACTCCTTGGACGAACTTTCACATCTGGTACATGTACTTTGGCAAAATAATTTGGCACTTACAGACAAATAAATCTTAAATTTGGGCAGTGATATCATGTACACCTCATGACTCAATGGGGGGGAAAGAAACAGGAGCAGTTATCTGGAAAGCTCATTCTGGATATCTATAAAAAACCTCTGATTAAAAAAAAAAACATGCAAACACACACACACACACACCCACACACACAAGAATACACAATACTGCAACAGGGTATTTCATTTTCACTTCACCAAATCTCAAAAGTAGCTCTAATGAACAAAAAAAACAAAAAAAACACACAATAATGTTTAAACCAAATAACCCAACTGCCAAATCAGATGATAGTTAAATGATGTATTCAATGAACCTACTGTACAATAGATACATATTGTATGAAGAAACTTCTTTCAACAGATTCATCAAGTTTACTTTTTCAGTCTCATATCAAAAATATTTGTAAGTTCCTCATTAAAACAAATCTACTTTCTCATACTTACAGGAATTATCTTCTAACAGTTAGCAACTTCAAACTGCTCCCCTAAAACATAAATGTACTATCGAGCTAAAAAAGGGCACTCCTTTGCAGAAGGCATCTTCAATTTCAAATGGCATTCTCTCATTTCCTTTAGGGGTTTCTCACTTAGTACATGTACCACTCACATACATATATGTACATCCATGCGTGCATGCTAAATCTTCCTTAAATTTTCCCCACTTGGTGTTTTGCCAAAAATGTATAAGTTCATATCTACAGAGGACAAAGAACCAATAATTCCTTTGTCAGGAATGGAAACATTTGAATCTAACTTCAAGAATAATAACAAACCAATTTGTGTTCTGCAAATAAATGCTCTAAAGTTTCACATTTTGTGGTCTGACATATGCATCAACTTTGAATTCATAGTCCTAAAAAAATATTATAAGCTGTCCACATGAAATGACAACAAAAAAAATTATTGCACAACTCGTGCTAAATTGTTAATGTTTGTTGTAATACAAAATTCCTTTGATGCCAGGATGTTTTCAAGAAAAATAAAATTCTTCAAATTGGCAACATAGTGTCAAATTAAAACGTCAAAAGTAGCATTATTACATAAAAATTTGAATACTTTTTAAAATAATCATTGATGTAATTTTGTGGGGTTTTCTTTTATGGGGGGGGGGGGGGGGGCAGTTAAAAGAAACAACATATTCTGAAGACCTGTGCAGGAGTAACATTGAGTAATATGTTGCCAATTTGAAAGAGACCAGCTGCTTCATCCCTGTCCTCAAAAGGGTATTTTCAAAAAGTGAGATAATAATCTGTAAAATCCCTCTGTCTGGAATGAACCAATCAGAATCCAACCTCGAAGGGGGGAGGGGTTGTTCATCACTCACACTGGTCACTACGGTGTTTACCAAAATACAAACATAAAGGTATCTTACATTTTACAGAGGAAATTTCCATTGACACAGAAATGGCTATCATAAGGACACACATGGTCAGCAAATAACAATCATTTAATATGCATTAGTCTATACACTATTGATTCTTGTGTATATTTCAGGGGACAGGGGAATCCCCATCAACAGGTACAGACAGTGTACATGTAACTATGCATCTACATGTACAAGTAGATGTAGTCATGTACTATGAATTGGCTACACTTCAAATGCTGGCCTAAATATACGTACATGTACATGTACATGTCAAGTGGTCATTTAAACCACAAATACAGTAGTGTACATGCTGAGAATTGCTAAAAGATATACGGTATGCCAAGTTTCTAAATTCATGATATCGCCATTTCAGGAATGAACCAATCAAAACCCAACTTCATTGGGGGGTTGGGGATACAGCATTCACACTGGTCACTATATAGTAACTAACAAATACATGCTTCAAATGAATCCTACATTTTACAAAGGAAATTTCCACTGGCACTGAAAAGGCAGTCACAAGGACATTTGAATATATATGGTCAGCAGAGCAATCGCGAAGTATGTCTGTCTGTACACTATTGATTCTTGTGTACATTTCAGGGGAAAGGGGAATCCCCATCATCAGGTACAGACAGTGGATCTGCATGTACTGGCTACTGAATTGGCTACACACGTTGGCCTCATTATACTCCTACATATGTGCATGTAAGTGGTCATTTGAACCACAAATACTGCAGTTGGGCAATTCCAAGCTATTTTGTCCCATACATCACCAACCACAGGTAAAATGTTAGTAGGCCTACATCTGGAGACTGTATCAAGATTCAAGATTCAAGATTCAAGATTCCTTTATTTATTATCAAGCTGAAACCCTTACTAGAGCAAGGATAAGACAAAATATCAAGAATAATAGTATGTTTAGGTCAATTTGTAATAAAAATTCCATAATACAATTCAATAATACTTGGTAACATATGGGACATACTAATGTGCCTTGGACCCACTCACCTATGGATCTACATGTATGTAGGCCTACATGTACTACACTTCACATATTGGTCTCATGATATCAATACACATTTGTGTACCAACATATATATATATATATATATATATATATATATATATATGTGAGTGGTCATTTGAAAAACAAATACTGTAACACATGCTGAGCATTGCTAATATAAGACAAAGACATCCCAGATTCAAAATTCATTTTGCATGATCACTTGCACTTACTATGGCAAATTAATTAAATGGTTTAGGAAAGCAGGCAAATATTTTCCAGCATTGATGCAAACTGAACAACATAATTGCATGTAGATGGAATTACACATGTAGCGCAGACCATTCACATGTACAGGCCAAACATGTACATGTAAGCCCTAAATGCACTATGTCTTTGTCACCAAAGCCAACAGTACAATTGTATAAAAAGTATTAGCCATCGACAGCTTATAAATGTACTTCACTAGTTAATGGGTAAAAATATCCTTAATTGCATTTTAATTACCAAAAACTACATCCTGTAATCAAATCTAGAACAAAACTATTAGGCTAACAATGTAGTTTCAATATTTAGTCCTATATGCCCATATGCATGTATGTGTTTCAGACTTTCAGCGTTTGAGTTTTCTTCCTACTGTACATGTATGGACTTTCAAGAAGACTTCATTATTTTCAATAAACATTTGTCCATCAAAAACCTATGATTATTTCCACAACATGCAGGACATACCATTAAGAATACTGTCTCCTCTTAACAGTATTCCCAGCTGTTAATTAGCTTTACCTATTAAAACATATACATGTATAGATGGGTACAATCCTAGCCAGTGTTTTTCTTTCAAAATATCAAGTTTCCTGCAGACCAACATACATGTATGCATTGTTGTACATGTGTATACACATCAACTGATCTGTACAATTCAGGTCTACATTGCATTGAACGCACACACAGTAATCACCTCTGCTAGTACTTAAGTTGGTAAACACTAGTATCGCAATGACATCTGAATTCCTGTGTAAAAGGTTATTCACCCGTTTTGGGAAAGTAAAGCCATTTGAAGTTGCATTCACAATTTCATCCTACAGAACTCCATTGTACTGCTACATATAGGAATACATATTTTGAATCTTTAATGCCTATTAAATCATTTATACAAATTATTGCAGTGACTAAAATGTAGATATATTGTAGGGGGGTACTCGTTTTTCCGAAAGTTTTTTCATAATTCCAAAAATGAAATAGGGTTCATAATTCCGAAAATTAAAAAGGGTTCCTAATTCCGAAAACGAAATAGGGTTCATAATTCCGAAAATTAAAAAAGGTTCATAATTCCGAAAATGCAATGGAGTCCCACATAACTTTTCGGAATTACGAACCGTCGCAGTAACAAACCTTCGGAATTATGAACCTTCAGAAAAACAGCATGTAACCCATTGTAGGCCTACATGTACATGTACATGTATTTTTTTCTGTGTTCTTAATGTATTTGAAAGTGTTATGAGGACAGTGACTTTCACACATACATGTACATGTACAATGTACATTACGTACCTTAAAGGGATTCGGTAACTTTGTGGAGGCTTGATTTAATAAATTGTTGAATTTTTATATCTGTCTTGTATAATGATGTTCAGAAGGATAAATAAATACACCACAAATGTAGTCAGGCATAGAAAGATTTTCAAATATATGATGCTATTATTAAGATGTCTATGACTGAATACTCCCATTTACGAAAGCGTATGGCCATACGCTTTAGTCTAACACTGAGTCAATGGGGGAAAATGAGTCTGGCATTTCCGGTCACTTGCATATGTTTACTTTTGTGAAGCACATGATGATTTTGAAGTGCTTTCTTTTTCTTCCTGGGCTTCATTTTTACACCATATTACACACAATGATAGCATGTAAGGCCAGGCAGCTCAGATTTTATCAAGCCTCTACAAAGTTACTGAATGACTTTAAGCTGGAACCTCATACTGCTACTCACTCACCTGTACATGTTATGTACACTGTAACAGTGAAAATCTTCCATGTAAAATATTTTTTTAAACAACAAATGGAAGTGAGTATGCAGAAATGTACTTGTACTTGGTACTATGTTAATGTACATGTGTAGGTCTGTGTACACACCACCACCCAGATGGAATAAAGCACATAACACATGTTTGCTAGTTGCTACAGTATATGCCATGGGTGGAGCACTGATAGGGGGAATCCCCCTTGTGATGTAATTTTCCAAAATAACAAAAAGGGACTTTTACAGTTGACCTAGATTTCATGATACTTTTCCTAAATGCAAAATGCACCTGTTTTTCTTTCCCAATGAAACTGAATAACACATGTACTACATTATACATGACTTTATGTGAACACGGGGGGGGGGAGGGGGGAAGGCAGGGGGCAATCAAATTTTTTTCAGACGGGGGTGTGCCGCAGCCGCCCTCAAAACGGGTGTCTAAGGAATGGACTTAATGGGAAAAATACAGGGTCTTGGGAACTGCATATCCAACAGCAGCAACAAGGTCCTGGGAACTGACAACCTTTATTTTAGGTTCCTATGCGTATATTTCGAAGCACACAGGATCCAGAGCTAGCGACATTTCAAGGCTAGGGAACAGATCAGAGCGTGTATTATGGGGCATTGCGTTTCTGAGGGTCTTTGGAACGGGAGTTAAAAGAAATCAGGTATGTTGAGAACGGCGAGTGGCCATTGAAAAAGGGGGCCGTCAAAGGGGCACATCTGTCCAATATATTGAGTGCCCCTCACCCCCCCCCGGATTTATACACCTTTTCAATTTAACAGCACTTTTACTAAAAGGTAATTTACACTGGTCAATGATTTTTCAAAAACTTTTCTGCCTCTTAAATAAAACATGCCTTTTCTGGTTAATTTGGACATGCTGAATTTTTTAATATTAATGAAAATTGCTGATTGGCTCAGTTTTTCAAGATATTTCAATTTTCATATTTCATGTGTAATATATATGTGTCCCCACGTTGTACATACTGTGTGTAAGACAAAAACACGTGGCCCTTTTGCTTGTTAATAACTCAAAAGTTGAAAGCCATATCAGACTGAAATTTGCACATACAAACTGTCGTAAAGTTGAAGGATGTCACATTATCTGGAGTATGTTTCATGACCTTTCAAATATCATTCTCACAATAATGAATGAATAATAGGACTTTTGGAAAAATCAAGGTAAGAAAATCTGTATCTACACTACAGTGTACCTGTAATTTCATTTCATTTATTATTCTTCAATTCAAAAATTAATGCAGATCTCAACAATTGCCATCGTGCATTGCAGTAGTTCTAGGACACTTCTTTTAACCCAGAACAATTACCGATTCATCCACAGGTTTATTGTCATAGATCTCTTTTCACATACGGTTGAGCCATGTGTACATGTACATGTACAATGTACAAGTGCATATCATCCAGCATTAAACTGATGTACATTTACACTGTATATGATGAGTCACAAAAATCCCCTACAACATATGAAGTGATGTATTCTTTTTTTTGTGTGTGTATTCGTTTTAAAAGGTCCTGTAAAATACCCTCAAAACATTGTAACCATAGTTACCAGTCAAAAAAAATGTTAAGAGATACCTCTACCATAAAACAGGGCATTTATTTTTTTAATGAAAACTTTAAATATCTGTATCATAGGTGGGCGAAATTTTACTTCAGGGATTATCTTGATATTAATCATAAATGATAAATACTCAGGGTGGAAAGTTTTGTTTTATGTATAATTTTCAGGAAATCCAACAGCAAAATACCCAGCATTACAGCTTTTTTTTTTTTTTAAAGCTCATAGATAGTCTCGGTAGCAAAAATCATACTGGCAAGAACTTTACTAACATAGTCACATACCATTCTCCTTTCATCATAAGACACATGTACGAGATTATTTAACATTCCATTCGCGATTTTGAACAAATTTTAGTGAAAATATCTGTAAGAAACGCGTGGAAACGGCTTTTCACTGCCTCACGCTAATTCCACCCGATGGTTCCCCGCACAATAAACCCAGCGCTTTGCACTAGGTGTAGCGTATTCTATACACACAGAAATCCTCATGTGGGTAGTGTGTGTGGCCGTTGTTTGAATTTACATCCCCTCTTTTTGGGCCAGTGATTTTTATTACTTTTCACCTCTCATTCAATAAATATTTCACTTGAGGAGGCAAAAACTTCACAGCATCTTAGTTATGTTAGTACCCTGCTATTTATTAAGTAAAATCAAAGAAATCTGGCGAAAAGTTTTTGAGGGCTTCCCAAAACTATCTGTTACCTTTAAGTGTCACAGATCTCTTTTCACATACTGTTCAGCTCTGTGTACATGTACAATGTACAAGTGCTGTGCATGTCATCCTGCATTAAACAGATGTACATTGTAGACTGTAGTGAGAGTCACAAAAATCCCCTACAACATATGAAGTGATGTATCCTTTTTTGTGTGTATTTGTTTTAAAAGGTCCTGTAAAATACCCCCAAAACATTGTAACCATGGTTACCAGTCAAACAAAATGTTAAGAGATATCTCTAACACCTCTACCATAAAACAGGGGATTTATTTTTTTAATGAAATCTTAAACATCTGTATCAGAGGTGGGAGGGATTTTACCAGGGCTGCCAACACTCACGCATTTCACCCAATCCTCACGCTCTCAAGCTAATAATGAAATTTCTCACACACAAGTCTTAAATAACTAAATAATAATAAAAACTGATACATTTGAATAAATTATGTGACCAAATCATGAATTAAGGAAGCGCTTAAAAAGGAGTGAAAGTTTCCCCCCTTTTTTCGAAAGCTGTGAAAGTCTTCTCGTCTTTTGTCGAAAGCCACAATCTCACTTCGCGCGCACGTGCGTGTGTAAGATCTGATCCGCGCCTAGCTAGCCTGACATACATTACATGTATGTGCACGTTGATGGCAGGCCAACCACGTCCACATAACATATTAAGCCTAGCCCAGGTGACATGCGCCCATAACATGCAGCACTATATAGTATCCCGACTGGCTGTACGTACGTACCTACATCACATTTTGAATCAGCAGTACATCAGCTCAGAGACTAGATCTGACAATTAATCGAGAATGACTTATCAAGACAGATACAATAAATTCTCTGTTTGGATGTTTGCTTGTTGCATCTTCCCATCATCTGTAGTACCTAACTTACATCCAGAACCTGGGTCAAACAGAGAAGAGGACCAAATAAAGACATGCAGGCATTTCAACAATTGGGTAATCTATTCTATGTTAATCATTTTCTTTGCATGTAAATCTATATAATTTCTCTCCTCATAATGCCTTTAGGTATACGTTAAAATACTCTATAAAGTATGCACCAGATCACACAATTTCACCTTGAAAAAAAAAAAGCTCCACACCATGGGAGGGGAGGGGGGACGCTTCTCGTATAATCTTACTCCTACATGTATTATCCAATGTTGGCAGCCCTGTTTTACTTCAGGGATAATCTTGATAATCATAAATGATAAATACTCAAGGGTGGATAGTTTTATCTATAATTTTCAGGAAATCCAACAGCACAAGCATCACAGGTTTATTTGTGTTAACAAGTGTCACAGATCTCTTTTCGCATAATGTTGTGCCCCTGTGTACATGTACAATGTACAAGTGCTGTGCATGTCATCCTGCATTAAAGAGATGTACATTGTAGACTGTAGTGAGAGTCACAAAAATCCCCTCCAACATATGAAGTGATGTATCCTTTTTTGTGTGTATTTGTTCTAAAACAATTTGTCTAAAAGCTGAAATCTGATAATTTTCTGAATTATTAGAGAGCACAAAACATCACAGCATCTCATTAGCATATTTCAAGTTTTTAAAATCTTCATAACTTTTTTATTCTTTGTCCGTTTTTCCTCAAACTTTCAGTGATATGCTTCTAAGACTTTTCTGCTTCTGTTAAAGTGCATAGAAGTTTTGAGTTTCATTCTCCTTTGAACAGATGTACATTGTACACTGTAGAGAGAGTCACAAAAATCCCCTACAACATATGAAGTGATGTATCCTTTTTTGTGTGTGTATTCGTTTTAAAAGGTCCTGTAAAATACCCTCAATACATTGTAACCATGATTACCAGTCAAACAAAATGTTTAGAGATATCTCAGCCACAAAACAGGGGAATTTTTTTTTCTTTGAAGAAAACCTTCAAAAAATCTGTATCAAGGGTGGGCGGGCTTTTACTTCAGGGATAATCTTACAAGTCCATAGACTACAAGTTACAGGAGTAAGATCACAGGCCAAAAGAAGCCTAAAAAATTCACTTGATCAAGGTGGTAGAGAATCAATTGAAGGAATTGTCTGCAAATCGTCCTACCATGTAAAAGGCAAGAATTTTTCTTAACTTTACTGATTACTTGAGTTTTAACCACTTCAACTTAGAGGGCACCCACGGCCAAAATTGACACTCCCTCACATACGGATGGTTCCATAGGTGGGCCTACTCTAGAAGAAGAAAACTCAATAAACGTGATACCGTTTATGCATAAATATGAGAATATTAGAATACTGAAATTAGCGACCAGTGGCGAGGTGTATGATGTCCCATGTCTATGGGAGTCTTTAGCTGAAAATTTCCAAGAATTCATATGAGCATTACTTAATAATAAATGCATGAGTTCAAATGAAGTTTGGTACAAGTATATTTTTTATTTTACACTATTTTCAACAAGATCTGAAAAATTATGATCATTAGAATGTGTGGTTTCTGAGATAGAAAAATCCTCCAGACACCCTCCTGGGGCCAATTCTGGGAACATTGAAAAGGTGAGAGTCTTCAAAAAAAATGGGAAAATCCTACAAATGACTTGGCCATGGGGGAGGTTCAAAGATGGTAGACATCTACACGTAACAGTATAACATCAGAGCTGCCAACCTCTGGCCAAGCTTTTCCGTACACGACAAGCTGAAAAATCGTATTTTGCAGATGAAATGTGTAATTTTTTGCAAGTCGCCAAATAACAAATTTTTAAACTGCAACTGCCACCAAAATTGTCAAAGTTAGATTTACAATAACAGTTATAAGCTAATTACTCTTCCTGACACCCCAATCATTTTTATTGAACATGATCTAGATCTAGAAACATAAAAAGCCAGCTAAAAACTCACATTCCCTATTCATCCCATCTTTTTCAATCAATCCAACTCCGAGACTGGTGTCGCACTAACAGTTAGAGCTTGACTGATGCTAAAAGCCTGGAGTGTTATTCTAAAAACTGTTTTATCTCTAATACTGTTGTATCTTCACCATTATCACAAAATTGGTATTATGAAAATTGTTGTAACTTTTGTTGTAACTTTGAATGTATCTGTGCTTACTCTGCGTATGATCCATTCCTAATTTACATATACGGGCTGAAGATAATATTACGAGATAATTGGTATTCTGAAAATTATTTTATCTTTTGCTGTATCTTATCTTTCATGGTAATTACAACAAAACTTGCAACAGCTAGCCTAGAAGCTGTTGTATCTCTAGACAGAAATAACCATCTGTTATGGGGAATCATTTATTAAAACTGATATTAGTCAATCTTCCCTATAGACAGACGGTATGACCATACTACTGGCACAAGGGGTCCATTGCTGCGCATAATATCATTCTCCCACCGTCCCACCAGCATCGTGGCGGGAGACTCCCGACACATTGACCTTCCTCCCACTCTCCCACCAAGCATGTAAATCTCTAGACAGAAAAATCTGTTTGGAGTTTTATAACATTTTCTGACTTTTGAGGTTCTCCTCCAAGACAGACGAAGCCTCCCATAGGTACTGTAGTCGAGTAGGCATCGAGTGAGCTTAATCACTGTCCCTATGGACGTACGGGTGAGGTGCCTCACCCCAACCCGTAATTTAAAATGTTTGTCAGGCAAAAAAAACAACTTTCGATCAGGAAATGTACATGTAAGTTGCGATAGATCTACCCCCTTTCACCAGAACTGACAGTAGACCCACTCATCCAATGTACTAGGTTATGATTATAACCTTGTACTCCTCTTACATTACAGGTACGTTGAAACTAAGTTTCACCTAACTCACGCTCTTTTACCTCACCATGAAGTAAATTATTTACTCCGGAGGGGTGACTAGGTATTTAAGCTAGGTCTAGCTGGTAAAATTATCATTAATTTTTCAAACTTAATGATAAAAAAGACAAATCTTACCACCTTCCAAAGCAAGTCGTCTCTACTATCGGAGCATTGTCGGTGGTATGGTGGCCATGATAGGAAAATTGGACGGGGAAAAAATACTGCCGACCCTTGTCGTTATGAGGCGCCGTTTGTGAAGTTATATTTTTTAAAGAAACTGTATATCATTTTTATATATTTTTTTCCACTTAATTGATAAAGGGAGAGGGAGAGGGAGAGGGAGAGTGTGCAGAGGCGGGCAACAAAAATGATTCCTGGATTTAGAAATATGGCTTATCGTGAACGCTTCATGCAACTCAAATTACCAACTCTTGCTCACAGGCGAAGGAGGGGTGATATGATTGATGTTTTCAAGTATTTGACGGGAGTGTATGACACTCAACACAATCTTTTTCAATTGGCACACAGGTCCAGAGGCCACAAAATGAAACTGGACAAACAGTACTCTCGGCCTGATTTGAGGAAGCATTTCTTCAGTAACAGAATTGTGGATTTGTGGAATAGTCTCCCTGAATATGTTATCTCAGCAACTTCTGTAAACTGCTTTAAGAATAGACTAGATAAATACTGGTCTAAAAACTATGATCTTGTTTACGAGCCAGTAGCCTATAGGCTGTATGAGTCATTATCTACCATGTATACAGTTTACACACATTCTTGTCCTTTCCCCACATATAATCGACTTGGTAATTAAGACAATGGAAAATGTATAACCACATGATACGACAAGCTACGATCGATGAACAGGCATTCGTCCTATATCATCGTGGGATTAAAGTAAAGTAATGTAAAGTAAAGAGAGGCTGAAAAATTTGTGGATCTGTAAATAAACTATTGTTGTAACTAAGCATGATATTTGTTGGGATTTTTTACTTATGTATTCGTAATGCTCTTGTTTATATGTGTCTGAGCAATTTATCTGTTGATTTAAGCTTATCACACTTTTTCTTAATAATAACAATTGTATATCTGAAAACCTTTCTATGCCTGGCTATTTATTCATCATTCTGAACATCATTATACAAGACAGATATAAAAATTCAATTTATTAAATCAAGCCTCCACAAAGTTACCGATTCCCTTTTCAGGGATAGAGTGTCAAGCAAAGATATTGGATATTGTGACAATTGTTATTTATAAATCGTGATAAGTGAATCCTCCCCCCCCCCCCCCCCCCACATAAATAAATATTGTGAAATCATTTATACTTGAAAGCAAAAAAAATAAATATAGATAATGGGTATTGTTAAATCATCATTTATAAATAATTAAAAACATGAAAATTATTATTCATAAATACCTGTACTCATTCTATGACATTTTCATATGAATAATTATTTGACAAGGTAAATTATTGAATTATATACAAAAAATTGTCTAAATGATAAATTTACAAACGGCGGCTCATACCACGGAACCCCCAAAAGTAATCTTCTATATCGGGCACAAGAGGGCAGCAAAATACATAAAAACGGTACAATCAACTGTTACCTCAGCCCAGTCACGGCAAACAACTTTCAAGCTCCAAAATTCAGCTTTTTCAATACCGGGGTGCAGAAACTTTACATCAAAGTCAAGAGTAGACCCAAGGCAACTTGTTGGTAAGTGATGTTCCAATTTTACCTTGATATTTATTATGTTTTGGTTAGGACTATTACAGCAGGCTGCACATTCAGCAGGCTACGTAATCTCAAGTGGAACCGAATGGTTCCGATACACGAGTGAGTAGACCTAAATTAAATTACAGATTTCATTTTGGGAATTATCTTTTCCAACATCAGTGAGTTGAATTTATTGTATTTCATGGATATGTTGGTGTCCTACATAAAACCCACATTGATTGGTAAAGTGTCAAAAAATGGGCGTGTAGATCTAAATGATATAAATACCTATAGATCTAAGTCTAAAGTTAAACTAAAGCTGTTAACCTAAGGCAGTCCATAGCTTAGAATTGAGAGATAATATTACTATTAGACACACCACGTAATACTATAGTGGTCATATTGACCACTACAAGGGACAAATACAAAAATACTAGATCTACTTACTAGTCATTTTCTATCGCATGTAGGCTACATGTACTAGACTTAAGGTATGGGGGGAAAAGTAAAATATTTCAAATAGACCTAGACCCTACTTCCTTTTTGTCGGTTTTTGTAAATTAAATGCTGATTTTGAGTGAATGTTGGTGACTTTTGTGCAGTGCTGTTTTGAAAGTGTTGAGGTGTAAAGACTGCCTAGACTAGAGTCTACACACAAGTACTAAAGTAGCTAGATCTAGATCTATATGAGCAGATGAGTGCTATTACTATGCTAAAACAATTTTCAGAATACCAACTTACATTAGGATCTACAATGTTACTTGTTAGAGCTGTATTATCTCCGGAAGATACAACAACAGTTACAACAAAAGTTACAACAATTTTCAGATAAAGAGTAAAGAAAGTGAAGCGAGGGAGGCGAGGTCGGGGCCGGAGAGAGAGGTACTGCGCAGCGACTGAGGAGGAGGCAGAGCGCTGAGCCTGAGCCTGAGCTCTGGGCCTGGACTAACGACGTTAGACCTGTCTGATAATAATAATACAAACAGACACGCTTATTGTAACCAATTTCTTTAAAAAAAAAATAAAAGTCACCTGATCATCCCACAACTTGTTATTAAAAGCCTCTTGAAGTCTTGCGATTTTTCAAAACTAATGATAGGAGTTGCTCTGTGCCGCCTCTGTCGTGAATAGATGTGCGTTTTCAGTTCCTCGGACCATGTACGGCCACCATATAAAAACACCAGGGGGTCGTTTCATCAAATCAACTCCATGACAGTCATAACTTTGTCGGCGATCTACGGAAATGTCATGGACTTGACAAACTGTTTCACGAAGACATGATAAACGACAACTCAATGATATCGATACTCATCGGCTAAAAAACATAGTCTATATCACAGTCCATTGGATTTATCGTCAATTACCCAAACAGACTTCGAGGCTCAGTTTTCCCCAAACTGTTCCAAAATGTCAAAAATGGCAGCAAAAATTAATACTGATGATACAAACATTCCGTTTTCATGCAAAGATGTGTTACTTATGGCATCTTAGAATTTATAAAATTGAGAAAACTCGAGGATGCTTTTGCGATGTACGAATCTAGATTTGTAAATAAGAGGATACCGTAATTGACTAATTATGGAAAGAAGACCCAAATCGTGTACACTTTAGAGAAAATGATTGAATTCAGATATTTTATGACCCAATTCTTAATATTCAGTTATTAAAAATATATTTGATATCATTTATATCAAAGCATTGCGTGAAAGTGGAAAAATATAGGTAAAATACATACATGATAAATTGTCGTCGTTTAAATTGGTCTGTATATACAGACTATTCCGTTTTAGACGCTTTTTCTATGGTAGACCGATGTGGATATTTTTAACATTAATCTCATTTACTTGTTGGGGGGTCAAGAAGTCATAAAAACATATTGTCCGCCTGTAAAATATTATAATAAAAACATTAGTAAAACTATTTGATAAAAAGAATGATAAAGAAATGTGCTTGGAGATCAGGAAATAATTTTCTCTTAACATACATTTTTCATTTTTTTCGCAGCTCATAGACTAACTAAAAGCTGGCTTGTGATGGCGTTCTAAAAAGATTTATAAAACGGGTTCAAGAATGTAGCCATCCTGATTGGTCAAATAACATCACGTGACCGTGCAAAAAAAAAGTGATAACGCACGGCGAGGGGACTAACGCACGGCTAATCCGGATCAAACACTAAGATTGTAAGAAAACACTAAAATTGTAGACCCGTTTTATAAAACTATTAATACATGGTTGTGAGTTCGTGCGTTAGTGCGATCCAGCAACACGCAGGTTTTTATCGTGGTGTCTAACACACTCGGCTACGCCTCGTGTGTTAGTACACCACGATAAAAACCTTTGTGTTGCCAGATCGCACTAACGCACTCCCAACCATGTATTAATAGTATAATGACAGGTTTGGAGTACCGACAAGTCACTTGTCAGGGAAGTTGTCGCTGATCTTCGCAAATACGGCTTTGTGAAACAGTGAGCGGACAAGTTGAGCGACAGCGTCGAGATGTCGCTGATCTTGTCGTTATGACGGTTTGATGAAACGACCCCCAGAGATTATTACATGGAATTACCGTATGCTAAGTTCAAAGTGTACGCCACGTACGTGTAAATGTCAATATGGATATACCCATACCCGGAAGTGCTTTCCGCTGTTTTCGCTTTCGGGGGGGGGGGGGGGGGGGAGAGACTCTTTTATTCATAAAACTATGTTCATTTCGAGGTTTCGGTTTGATGGTTAATTCTTTGTTCTAGGCAATTACAATGTAACCCATAGACTATTACAACTAACGGTTTTCTCTTGAGAAAAATTATCCCTCGCACAAATATCCTCCCTCGCTGGACAACTACAAAATTGATAAATTGATTAAAAATATGAACATCTTCAAGTTGACCAATACCAGTGGCGGCACCAAGGGGGGGGGGGGGCATGGGGGGCATTTGCCTCCCCCCAGTCAGAAGCTTTGCCCCCCCAGTTGCCCCCCCCCCAATAATTTTCGGAGTGAAAAAAAATAAAAGGGTGCATGAAAATGAAAAAGAAAAGAAAAGGAAAGAAAAAAGTGAAAAAGGAATGGAGAAAAGAAGGAAAAAGAAAGAAAACGGAAACTTGGAAAGCAGTGGCGGCATCAAGGTGGGGGGGGCATGGGGCAAATTTGTTCGCTCAGCTCGTGTAAATATCCTCATATTTGGGTAGTTTTATAGCCGAATAATTTCTGTACATTTCCACTATAATAGTGTCAAAATTTTTGCTCGCTCGCTTCGCTCGCTCGCAATACAGGCCTATAACTCCCACCACATAATCAGGCCGTGAGATGATCAAATGTCCTCATATTGGGGTAGTTTTATAGCCAAATAATCATTTCTGTACATTTTCACCACAAAAAGTTTCAAAATTTTTGCCCGTTCGCAATGTATAACTACCACCTTATTATCGGGCAGCAAGATGCTCAAATGTCCTCATATCTGGGTAGTTTCATAACCGAATATAATTTCTGTACATTTTCACGACAAAAAGTGCTCGCAATAAATAACTACCACCTCATAATCGGGCAGCAAGATGCTCAAATGTCCTCATGCATATTGGGGTAGTTTTATAGCCGAATATGTAATTTCTGTACATTTTTACTACGAAAAATGTCAAAATTTTTGCTCGCTCGCTCGCAGTATATAACTAACACCTCTTTATAATCGGGCAGTTCAGCTATAGATGCTCAAAATGTCCTCATATCTGGGTAGGTAGCTAGCCGAATATTCTGTACATTTTCACTACAAAAAGTGTCAAATTTTTTTTGTCCGCCCTTGCCCCCCCCCAACATTTTCTTTTGCCCCCCATTTGCCCCCCCCCCCACTTTAAAAATCCTGGTGCCGCCACTGACCAATACAACCTATGAATTGAATTGATATGCTTCTTTCTTTTAATTTATTTTTGAAATTCATAGAAACGATGATATGAATGATTGCTTGTTTTGAAGGCTCGTCTGATGGACCATCACTGTTAGCGTAGGGCTCAAGTACGGTAACAAGGAATCAAATGAGACAGTACTAAGGCACTTCCGAGTAGTAAGTTTCAAAGCCTCCTGGCTTTGCATTATTCAATCTTAGTTTATTACCTTACAACTAAGTACCACTTTTTACAACAACAAAAAAGAATGTTTAAAATTATTTGTAAAAACAATGACACCAAGACGGTGAATTATAAAATTCCATTCGCCTCTAATGACATGATCCCGGCTTTTAATACAGCCGCGACAACATTGTTTGATATAGTCTGAGCAAGATAACTCCTTGGTCTGAGCTGAGCGGAAGTAAAAACATTGCAAACAGTGGTGGAACTTCGCTGTATGTGTGTGCATGGGGGGGGGGGGGGGGGGGGAGGTCTCCCTCCCACCCTGAGACTGAGACTGATTTTAAGAATATTAAAATGGCGTGTTTTATGATAAGGAGGTCGACCAATTTTACCGACTATAGTAAGACCGTTAGGAATAATTTAATCAGTTTGTGAAAAAGCAAACGCGATCTAGATCTCTTTTGCTTGGCAATCACGGGTTAAAGGAATCCTCAAATTTATAATGTGCAGACCATAGGTGCAGACACTAATAATGCGGTAATAATGCAGGAGAGGGGATACCAGTGACACACACTGATACACCCCCTTCCCCTCCCATGACCCCCTGCATGCATGGTGAACCGATAACCGTCAGTGGAAACTCCAGGACCCCGTTTCATAAAACTTGTTATCAGTAACAAGTTACAATAACAGTTATAAGCTACTGAACTGAAATATTTGCATCTGGTTGGCTGAGAGCAAAATTGTCATATAAATTGGGCAGTTTTATTGATAACAGCAGTGCCGTCACCAGCTTTTTTCAAGGGGGGGGGGTGCCCTTTGGAAAAAAACAAAAAAAGACAAAACTTACCTACTCCAATGTCAGGTAGTGGTGCTGGTGGCGCAGATATGAGCTGTTCGACACTACACAATAAGAACATGTCGCCCTTTTCAAAAGACACCCCCCCCCCCCGCAGGCGACGCCCCCCCCCCAAAAAAAAAATCTTTTTTTTTTTTTCTTTTTTTTTTTTTTTTTTTGGTCTGGAGGGGGGTGCGTTCACATCCTGCATGGTTGAAACTTCGCGCTCGGCGCTCTTTACAGTAACATCTTTGGCGTGAACTACATGTATGCCGCTACAAAAAAAGTATCACTCGTAAAATTTAGCAGTTTTTAGATACGCGTGTCGCGGCGTCCTCGTCTCGTCGAGCCTTTCATATCAGTTCAGAATATTATGCTGGGGTAACAATCATTAAGGGTTTTTTTTTCTTAGAAATTGTTCCTCGATCAGGTTTTCGTCTTCGTGTGCCGCGCTCCGCAAGAGCACGAACGAGGCAATCTTTTGTGCACAACTCCATTCATTTGTATAATAAAATAATGCCTCGCCGACCTCATATGCTAAGAATGGATATTAATTTGTTCTTATTTATATAGATTTGCATTTATAGTTAAACTACTTCTATGTATAATTATGCACGCGATGTGAATGCATGTATTTTCTTATTTCCGCCTCCCTCCTTTTCCTTTTCCTTTTTCTCCTTTTCTCTTCTGCTTTTAATACCAATCTCCTCCTGCTTGATTTTGCAAACACTCTACACCTTCTGTGACCAAATTTGCACTCTGTAACTTATCTGTTTGTGTTCTGTACCAGTGGGGGGAAAAACAATACTGAATGGACAATAAACATATTCAATTCAATTGAATTCAATTAGAATATGTATGATTTTAGACTAATTCGTAAGGCAAAAAGAATTAATGAAAAGAAAAAAAAAAAGAACAGGGAGGTAGCCAGGTTCTTCCAGTGAATCTAACGAAGATATTAAGATGAAACGACCTACGAAGTTTTCTTGAAAACAGGGCCCATCTATTTGGTAGGAGGAATTTCGGAGCAACCAGGCCCACTCAACCTATATTATATATTATATATAGGCATGTCTCTTAGTGACCAAAAAAATAAATAAACATGATAAATGAATAAACGCCGGACCCCCTCCCCAAGAATGAAAAGAAGAAATCGAACTGCCCCGATTTGTTTCATTTTGTCCCCATTTGTTCTTTTTGCTTGGGGAGAAGGCCTTTATCCAGTTTTATTCTTTTCCCGTTCTTCCTTTCCCCTTATCTCTTCTTTCTTCTTCTTTCTAGTTCTTTTTATATTCTTTCCTCTTGTTCTTCTTCAGTCTCTCTTCTCCATTCATCTCCTGGCTAAATTTATATGTTGAAATTTTTATTTTTCTGGGGAGGGGATGACTGGCGCAACTTTTTTTTCCTTTAGTGGGGCAGCGGCTAAGCTGGCCCAGGAAGGGGGCGGGAACTGGCCGGATTGTTTTCGTTTTTTCTACAAAGAACAAATCTGAATTATCTTTATGCAGGGGAACAGGCCCATTTTTCTGGGGACCTTTTTTAATCCCTTTGATAGCCCTGATATTTTCATTCGGGGGAACTGGTACAATATTTTTCATTTGAGGGGAGGGAGCTGGCCTATTGCGTTTTTGCACGTAATTCTTTATGATTATAATTTTTTTATTTTTTTAATCTCTATGTTTGTCGTTTTTAAACTTGCCCCGGGTGGTTACGTCTCATTGAGGCCTGTACGGCATTGTTCCCACAGAGTAAGATAAAGACTGAAAAAAAAAACATCCACTGTTATTATGTCAGGTAGGTATCGTTCTTTTAAGCCGCACCGTATGTTACAAAAGGATTTCGACCTATATGCAATTATCACAATACCAGCTTTTGATAGTATGGAATAGACAATTTTTTTCATTGCTGCTATATACCGGGGAACATACGCATGTACCTCAACTTGTTTTTCGGTAGAAGGAATTCCACTGTGAAGAAAGAATTCCTACAGTCATGAAGACCAATGCGGAGTTACCACATGTCCCACATGACTCCATGTCATATTGAAGCTTTGTACATTTTTCAATAAAAGTTACTCCCAATGTGATGGAGGTGCTTAACGAAATATCATTTCCCCATTTGAAAAGAATGCTTCCTGCATAATCATGGATCCACCGTTGGCGCATAACATGAATAATGATCAGAGGCTGATTCATGAATTTCCGAATGGGAAACGGTCGACCGGAGGCATGGGGGTATTCTCATGCTAGAAATTATTCAACTAAAAGGGTAGTGTGTTTTTGATTTTGTTGTTGTTGTTTGTTTTTTTCATTTCAAATATAGAATAAACACATAGCTAGTATTTTTTATCAACCGGCCCTCAGGGGGCTGAGCCAATAAGAACTGAAATTGTAAGAACACCATGAAAAATAATGTCGCACTTATAAACGCCCTTGCTATAAATATTCTATTTTCGAGGTCGCTTAGCGACCGAGCCGGAAAATTTTACGTTTTGTAGTTTGAAACTTTGTATCTAACACCACTTTTATTCACACACAGGTAAATAAAAGTCTGAGCATAATATCCACCCCTTTCTCTGTTCTCTTGTGGTGATAGGCAACATTAAATCGTCATTAAGACAATTTTATGTGACTTTCAATTCAAGGGGACAGTTCCTCTCTGCAATGTATTAAACGAGGGAGCGGAGCGACCGAGCGATATAATTTTTCCATTTATGAATACTTAAACTTTGCATTCTAGAGCACTCCATAGTCTAAATATTATATATGCTGTAGCCTTAACTCATTATTTACTATATTTTTAAATGTTTTTCCAGATTTCTCGGGGACGTGTCACCCAGTCCATCCCCCGAACTGCTTGCAATAATATCTCACATGTATTTCAAATATCTTCCCCTAAGTTTTAAAAGAAATTTCATGACAGTGTATAAACCTATTATAAGGGGGGCGGGAGCTGGTTTGGGTATAAGAGGAAACTTCCCCTCCTATATTATAATAAGAAAATTGTGATAAAACAAAATCGTGCATACAAAATAGGCATGTAATGTATATGAAAGGGGAGATACTAAGAAAATTCAGCCATCACAAAAATGCTTTAAGTTCTAGCCTGGGGTTAATAAAAAGGATTTTTTTTCTTTTTATCTTTCTTTTTTCCCCTTTCCTTCTTTTCCCCTTCCATTTCTCTCTGTTCTTCTTTCTCCCTTTTCCACCCTTTTATTTCCTTTTCTTTTTCCCTTTTTTTTTGTAGTGAAACTTTTTTTGGGCTGCAGCCCCCCAAGCCCCCCCCCCCCCCCCCCACTAGTACGCCAGTGCCTCAGACACATCTCGACCGGCCCTGAGGCCAAAACATCTAGCGCATCATGGGAAATACTCCCAAATATGCATGGCCAGCCCGCCCCTGACTGAAAAAGTTTTCTCTCTTTTCTCCCCCTTCTTTTGAAGCACTATAAGACAAATCATTTTTAAAACTACATGTCAAGATTTAATGATGAACAGTTCCTTTAAATTAACTTATTCATAATCCAGGCACTGTAACCTCAAGAAATAAGAAGACTATCACGTGACGTCATATAGTTTATTCACGAACGATCTCTCATTTCAATAACAAAATTAAATTCTAAATATAGGTTGACGAGTTGGGATTCCCAAACTTGCTTCATGAGTTATATATAGGCCTAGAGTGTAATCAATGAAAGGGAAATTCCACGAAATTGTCCGGTGGAGACGATGATCTTGTGGAGTATATACTTGTAGATATATCTTTTAAATAATTACAGATTACTAATTTGAGCTTTATATTTAACAATGTATATATAATTCTTTTACCTGTATAGACAATTCTTAAATGCTAATAATATTCTCTACATGTTTTGGGGTCTAATCTATTATGTAAATGCCATCAAAATTGATATTTTAATGCTATAATGGTTTGTATGTTTAAATGTGAAATAATCGTACTTACAAATTATATAATTGTACTTATAAAATGTATTATGTAAAACATGCGCAATTCAGCCTTTGGCTGCAAGGCATTGTTTTTAATAAAAAACATTATTCAATTGAATTGAATTGAAATTGACCACAAACAGACGTGTGTGTATAGACTTCTCTTGGAATTCGAATTCTATATCTTTTTTTTGTTTAAATAGTTTTTGTGTAAGATGTAAGCCTACATAATGGTGGAGATCATGCTTGCCTGTACGTAATTTTCTTACTTTCTTCTTTTCTCACAATGATTACGGTAAAAAAAGAAAGACGTAATAATATAAGCTACCTCATATGATTATACAAACTAAATAGATAAAGTAGAAACCCCTCTGAGGAAACTACATTACAATTCTCAATCCCCTATCTATTTTATGCTCCTGGGCGCAACCCCCCCCCCCATCTCTCTCTCTCTCTCTCTCTCTCTCTCTCCCTGTCTGTCTCCCTCTATCTCCCCAATTCTTCATCTCTCTCCTCTCTCTGTCTGTCTCCCTCCTCTATCTCTCCAATTCTTCATCTCTCTCCTCTCTCTCTGTCTGTCTCCCTCTATCTCCCAATTCTTCATCTCTCTCATCTCTCTGTCTGTCTCCCTCCCCTATCTCCCTAATTCTTCATCTCTCTCCTCTCTCTCTCTGTCTGTCTCCCTCCTCTATCTCCCCAATTCTTCATCTCTCTCCTCTCTCTCTGTCTGTCTCCCTCCTCTATCTCCCCAATTCTTCATCTCTCTCCTCTCTCTCTGTCTCCCTCCTCTATCTCCCCAATTCTTCATCTCTCTCCTCTCTCTCTGTCTGTCTCCCTCCTCTATCTCTCTAATTCTTCATCTCTCTCTCTCTCTCCCTCTCTGTCTCCCTCCTCTATCTCCCCAATTCTTCATCTCTCTCTCTCCTCTCTCTGTCTGTCTCCCTCCTCTATCTCTCCAATTCTTCATCTCTCTCTCCTCTCTCTGTCTGTCTCCCTCCTCTATCTCCCCAATTCTTCATCTCTCTCCTCTCTCTCTGTCTGTCTCCCTCCTCTATCTCTCCAATTCTTCATCTCTCTCTCCTCTCTCTGTCTGTCTCCCTCCTCTATCTCTCCAATTCTTCATCTCTCTCCTCTCTCTGTCTGTCTCCCTCCTCTATCTCCCAATTTCTTCATCTCTCTCCTCTCTCTCTGTCTGTCTCCCTCCTCTATCTCCCCAATTCTTCATCTCTCTCCTCTCTCTCTGTCTGTCTCCCTCCTCTATCTCCCCAATTCTTCATCTCTCTCCTCTCTGTCTGTCTCCCTCCATCTCCCCACTTTTTCATTTCTCTCCTCTCTCTCTCTCTTGTCTCCCTCCTCTATCTCTCCAATTCTTCATCTCTCTCCTCTCTCTCTCTCCCTCTGTCTCCCTCCTCTATCTCCCCAATTCTTCATCTCTCTCCTCTCTCTCTCTTGTCTCCCTCCTCTATCTCTCCAATTCTTCATCTCTCTCCTCTCTCCTCTCTCTCTCTTGTCTCCCTCCTCTATCTCCCCAATTCTACACCTCTCCTCTCTCTCTCTCGATGTCTCCCTCCTCTATCTCCCCAATTCTTCATCTCTCTCCTCTCTCTGTCTCCCTCCTCTATCTCCCCAATTCTTCATCTCTCTCCTCTCTGTCTCCCTCATCCATCTCCCCAATTCTTCACCTCTCTCCTCTCTCTCTCTTGTCTCCCTCCTCTATCTCCCCAATTCTACACCTCTCCTCTCTCTGTCTCCCTCCTCTATCTCCCCACTTCTTCATCTCTCTCCTCTCTCTCTCTCTGTCTCCCTCTCCCCTTTCTTCATCCTCCTCCATCCTTCCATCTCTCTCTCTCACACTCTCTCTCTCTCTCTCTCTCTCTCTCTCTCTCTCTCTCTCTCTACCTCCCTCTTCAGGTAGGGATGTTAAATTCATTCTTTAAATCACCGGTAATGCATCCCCAAAATTCATTCTTATTTCTATTATACAAACAAAAGAGAACTAGCAACTTCATTATTCACTCTGTCAGCACGATTTATTCGCAGCAAAAACAATAAAATGAAAAAAAATCTCTCAAAAAAACAGAACCAACAGATAGTCAACTGCACACAGACCGATCCTCTGCCGAATTCTAACCTATACATACTCCATTTGAAAATAAGAAAATGTACATACCTATACCATTATTCTCACTTCTGCAAGAAATGTTTAGTTCATAACATTATAAAAATGAAACAGAAATTAAGCTTGGCAAACAATACACCCAATGTCTATCTTCTCTCTTAATGTGACTTGGGCTAAGAAAAAAAATCCACCAAAAAGGAAAAAAAAAAAATCACAAAAAGGAAAGCAAAACGCAAGCAATCAGAAGCATTTTTAAATTTCAAAATTCAGCATAGAAACTGCAAATGATATTGCATTACACTATTAAAATATGTTTAAGTAGACCAACAAAAACATTATCCTTCAGAAATGATCTATGCATAACAAAAGTTTCATTATTTGTTGTCACAATTACAAAATATTTTGCATAAAAAGCACAAATTAAGGAGCAGGATCTGGTGATTCTCTGAGATCTTTGGTTTAAAATGAAGAGTGACAAAGACTTAAACTGGAACAACAGGTCACCTAATTTCACAGTCACATATTTATGATAACCATAACAATAACTAGAACTATAACTATTAAATCAGTCTACAAGTATGTAGAATAGGTTTTGGATCTGAGAAAAATCGGTGCCGAGAACTCACAAGTATAAATTGGTGAGTAGCATCAATATCCAATACATTTTCTACTTAGGCAGATTTTATAGTAATAGTTATCATTATACGTGATATGTGAAAAGTCCTTAAAGGACCTCACCGATAACGGTAACAAGACATTTTCATTAAAGGTAACACCCTACAGCTGCCGTACATGAGCATGTTTGCACATACAGACCACAAAGTAATTGAAAATATTGTTATCATTACTGGTAAGGTCTGACCAGTCCTTAAGCGTGGGCCACATTTGTCCAAAAACGATAACGGTAATATTTTCATTAAAGGTACATGCTAGAGCTGCCCTACTATTGACAAAGACAGGCATACTCACATGTAGACATACCATAGTAGGGTGTAGCTTTAATTGAATATCTCATTATCGTTATCGTTGAGGTCTGGCCAGGCTTAAGACTGATGAATAGTTTGGGCAGTGATGGAAAGATTAAAGATAAAGTTGAGTTCTGATCATGCGATTACATTGTGAAAGAAATTGTTTCAAAACAGTTGGGAAGGGTTGATCATGTCTACATCAGAAGTGGTGTATACTGTGAGGTTTTGGAATCTTCAAAATGACCAGAAATTGACCCAATCTCGGTGAAAAGCATGTGCGCTGCACACAGAAATGGGTAATTAGGACTGTACATACATGTGGCATGAATGTTCGGCCCGAACACTTCAGCTATTTCCCGTCATATTGCGAATATGAGGATACTTGAAGAGCAATCTTTTGCAGGGGACATTTCCACTGTGATGTTCTTCCAAACTGCCGTAAATGGAATGAGAAAGCTCACAAATTATTGTAAACCTTTCCCAGAAATCAACCTTCTCTTTAAAAGATGGCATACTTTAGTAAAGTATCCTACAGAAAAAAAGAGTAAGTACTGTTTAGACTGAAGTATTCCTATGGCCGGCCAGAATGGTGATTCTAAACACCTGTCGCGAATGCTATCTCTTACAGGCATTTGGGTATAAATGCAATGTGTACACGATCACAAAAGACTTGTAAAATCAACCTAAGGCAATTTCAATAGCCTTGTCATCACTTGTTGAAATGTGGATGCCTTACAAGGACTTATTGCCTAATTAGAACAAGACTTCTAAAGCCAATACAACAGAGTATTGAAATTGCCCCTGAGTTTAATTCATTGAAAGTCTTTGCCATTAAGTTCAGAGTAATTTTTACAATGCAAATTGAATGATTCTGTAACAATTGATTCAAATACTATTTCCTACTAGCATTTGATATAAACGAGACATAATGATTTCCTTTAAAATATGATAACAGAAGATTGGCTGTCATAAACAATCATATATCATATTAATTGATATCATGATCCTGGTTAATCTATAGAATTTGTTATTTCATATTTGCAGTTTCACTGATTAAAATTCAACATGGTATTAAAAAAAAAAAATTATAATTTCCAGCTAAAACTTTATCTTGCCTTCAAGACTGAGTAATGATTTTGGGGGAAAACTTGATATGCAAAAAATTCTTACATGTGATCACCCCCACAGTACACAATAATACCTTCTTTTAAACCAGGTAATTGATTGATTTAATCCACAAGTAGTAAGCTTATTGGCAAAGCTCAAATAAAACTGTATTTCTTCTCCACTTGAAAATATTAAAAAAACAAAAAAACAAACGAAAAAACATGCATACATTTCAACACAAAGTAACTGTGGGATTCCTCAATTTTTAAAGCATTATCCCCAGATTTTTCCTACCTTACATAATACATGTATTTCTATTTTTCTTTCACTCACATATATGGCTTCAATGCAAGCAAATGGCTTACATCTTTGCTGTGTTGCAAAGTGTGTGTTCTACATGAAAAAATTTCATCAAAAATGCCATGAATTATGTACAACATTTTCACTTTCTACAAAGATACAACACCAATAAAAGTTGGCTTCTCTGTCAAAATATTTCTAATTCTTTGTCGAGAAAAAATCTACACATTATCAATGCATGCTAAATATACAGATAAGCAGACAAATTGTCCTTACTCTTTAAATGTATTAAATTAATCTTTGAGTGAGAATATAAATTGCAAGAGAAGGACAATATGATTTCATCTTGAATACATTCTGCTTGAATTCAGTTCAGAATTCCAACACCTGTTCATAATATTCAATAATCATTGCGTCTGTTCAGTGCCAGAAGGGTGTAAATTCTACATTAAATGATGAGTTAACGCCCTTCTGGCTCTTAGCAAACATTTTCTTTATCCATATACAGTAATTGATCTTAAGGCAAGCATTATTGAAAGTCCTCACATCTTCTAACCTTGTGTTCACACAACGAACACATACTATACAGAAACATCATTTCATCATAAGGCCATGTGAACACAATCAATGACTGTGATCAGAATCATATTGCCATAGCTGGTCGCATTCACATTCCATTTTTAACCACACTAAAAACAATGTCCATGTTACATGTCTCAACTCCTAAACCCAGCACGTACATGTAGAACAGAGTGTGCACCTACAATCACCGACATTCCGCTGTTTAAATCCACAATCGATTTCTTAAAGTAAATGTACATGTATCACCGGTATGCATGTAATAACATGGACATACAACATGATTCCATTTTGGTACATGTACCTGTAAATATTATCACAAACTACACATGAGGTACTTCATCATAGCTGATGAGTCCCACATGGATGGGGTAAAACATTATAAACATACAACGCACATTATGCTCAGTTTAATATGCACATTATAAACATAATATTTCATTACATACAAAGGCAAGGAAATGGTTTTCTAATCGGTGATTGAGAGAATTTCCATCAAAATCTGATACACAGAGCTATAAAAAGTTGTTTTCATTTCGCATAAAACCTATTTGTTTGCCCTTTCATGATTGCAGTACGTGTACATCTTGCATTTCTATTGTGCGGCCGGCAGAACATGAATTCCTATTAAAGTCGTTAGATTCTGTCCTCCTGCTTGCTATGTTTTGAGGATTGGCAGATTTTGAGACATGATGTAAGACTTAATCTGCCAATTTGGTATTCTTATTTGGACATGCTTTCATCACATTAATTGCATTACATGAATGCAATTACATGAATGCAAAACCAAGAATGTGTTATGCAGCACACTACATTTGGCGTCTAGCATTATTCAATTACCTAGCGCTTTTACAGAGTTTGATTTATTTTCATAAGTAGGCAAAGAAATGAAATGTATTTCTTTGGAAATTTGTCAGCAAATATTTGATATACTACAATATGCATGTAATTAGATGGCTCTAACTACATCAGAATGTATAATTTATGAATAAGGAATACTGTACATGTATGCAAATACCAATGGATCAGCAGCAATATATGCAATTAACCTACTGCCTGCACAAATCAGATGGTTCCTGTTTTTAAGGTTTCGGTATTGCTTAGCATTTGAATAAAGCAGATGTCCTACGGTATGACTTTTTAAATTTCTTCTAATTTGAATAATTTTCTACAAAAAAGTGACTTGCAAAAATAATATGTATGACTTTTGACATTTTTTTCTATCAAAATTATATCATTTACTAGAAAAAAAGTGACCATACTTGAAACATTCATCTTTTTCATATTATATCTGAATACAGCTGATTAGTTATTAATGTAGAGCTCATAAAAGTGCAAAATGATATTTCAAATAGAATTTGTTTAAAAAAAAATTATTTGGCAGATTTAAGTCTCATGCATGATTGAAACATCCTGAATACAAAGATCATGAAAGCCCTTGATAAATTCACTGATATTATTAACATATTGTCTAATCCGGTTAATTTTCTCTTTCACATATAAGAATTCATTTTGATTTGGCAGTTACAAATGTTCCTTCTTAAACCTGTTTGAATGTCTCAAGCTCAGTCAGAAGACATGAAGTTATCGCAATATATCTATGCATGAGATCACTCATATAAAACATCAAATTATGTATCACAAACCATAACTAAAAATCGTAATTCTAAAAGGGTGAAAAATAGTATGATACTGATGACTTGTAAGTGAACCTGCACGTATTGGTTTTACAATTATTTGAAGAATACTTGAATGATACGGCTAGGGCAGTGAAGGGCTTTTACAGCTGAAAAGATTAATAGCTTAGTTTACGGATGCCATCTCAGTCTTCACAGAGTCTGAATTAACTTCCTTTCAATTTGGCACAATTTGAAGGAATTGAGAGTGAACTTTATTATCTGACTGAAATATTAAACATTCCTTCTCTCTTGATTCTCATCAGGGAAAATATGTTTTAATCGCTCCCGATCACAAACTCCAAATAGTTGACGTACCATGTGCTCGACTGCAAGATTAAATTTGTGAAAGTTTGAAAGAACTAAGGCATCTCATAGTGCAGGGGGCAGATCCTACTGGCTGAAATCGATGCTACAGCTTAAGCAATGTGGGCTAGTTGGAGCTGAATTTGTATCACATCTGACCATTAGGTTCACATGATTTGAAGTTTTGTTTTGATATACCCATGAGGTTTATTTAGAGAACAATGCTATTACCACTCTGCACCTCTGAAATCACAAATCATATAATGCATAAGTTTTATGATGTACATGTACCTGCATGTGTCAGATAACATATGAACAGGAACATTTTTCACAGAAACTATGTTAGCATATATGCCATTAGGACCAGATTTGTAATGTATGTCTTATACACTGGTTGACAGTGGTGCTGAAGTGAGGACATTAACCAAATTTCATCATGATTTTGCCATCTTGTGCTTGTCAGTGAATGTCTGTGCCCCAAAGTAGCTCATGCCACAGCCACAAGATGGTTGAATCCTGGCCTGTCACACAATTCCTTTCATAACAACAAAGTGTCTGTTTCTCCCTTCTAATCTTAAAGCTTATTCTCATCTCATGTTTGCAATACAGAAATCCATTTATCGTCACCATGTAGTCCATGTATCTTGTTAATTGAACAGTAAAATATCAGCAATGTTAGATAAACAAGTCAAGACTTTCAATGCCGTCCACAGTTGATGTCTCCTGGATGTGATTAGCTATTGTCAGACTGTTGTCTGCTGGCTGTGATTGGCTAATGTCAGATTGTCTGCTAGCTGTGCTTAGAGGAAGTCTGATAGCCGTGATTGGCTGATGTCAGACGTCTGTCTGCTGGCTGTGATTAGCTATTGTCAGACTGCTGTCTGCTGGCTGTGATTGGCTAATGTCAGATTGTCTGATAGCCATGACTGGCTGATGTCAGACTAATGTCTGCTGGCTGGGAAAGACTAATCTCTGCTTGCTGAAATATACTGATGTCCAAACTGATGTCACACTGATGTCTGCAGGCTGTGATTGGTCAATACCACACACGCATGTCTGCTATCTCTGATTCTGTGATTTCACAGTGGATATCTGCAAGCTGCCATTGGTTGATTTGAATCTAATGTCATAAGTCCTCTATCTTTCATTGGCCAATACACATATGATGTCAATACTTCCTAGAGCGGTTGGCTTGATGGTATCCAGATAGGTTTGCGTTGCTCACTATCTATCAAGTTCTTGACACGAGTTGACATAGTGGCCAAGTTTCCTCCTTGAATAACATCTGCATATCAAGATAAACAAAGTATTCATCTTAGATGTGTAAACTTGCTACATTGCGTTCTCTTTGAATATGTACTAAACTTACTACACTTGTTTTTTCAATGTTTAAACAAAATTTCTATTATAGATTTTATTGCTTCATTTCAATAATAAACATACATATGTTCAAAAACAATGAATCATAAATCATATATAAATGAAAGGTATTCTACAACTCAGCAAGTACATCATGTGACATATTCAATGATTTCCATTTCTCTGGATGAACTAAAAGTTTGCCTTGTCTAGTTGCAATATTGAACTCGCTCTACTTTTTCTAGAAAAATGATGTGTTTTTGAAAATGCTTGAAAATAAATGTTTTATAAATATATTTATATCTGTAAACGAAGTACTTAGCAATAAAACAAAATTGTGTTGACAAAACCATGCATTGTATGAACTCCAAAACAAATATCTAAAGCTGAAAGTGGCAAAGTAAGAACGTTTATTAATCAACCAACCATTTTTTTTTTTTACTTTGTTCCAAAATATATTAACAACTGAACAATAGAAAAACAAGTGCATAAGATTTTGGCTTTCTTTCTGGCAGAAATTACACTTTTTTTTAATCTGTTTGCTCAGTGGTTGAGAGGAGAATTTCATGCAGATATAGCACTGATCAGGAGTTTTTCATCCTCATAATCATAAACAATAAGTACATGTACATGGTTGCTAAAAATTTGACATTTTACTTGACACATAGATTTTAGCTTGTTGACTTGATTCATTGTTATTATTGATGTGATTACATATTAAATCATCTGAACATCTATAGTTATATTAATATTGAAAGAAAAAAAAAAGATATTGAAAATTGATGTGATAACAAAAATGATTTGAATTCTATAGATGAATTCATAATTCATACTGTAAGAGATGGTGAGGTGAAAAATGACTAACCTGAGAAGAGGGATTTGTAATCCTGCTCAATCTTGTTTGCAGCCTCTAAGAGTTCTTTGGCTTGCTTGTGGGTCACCCTCTCTCTGAGGAAATGAGGATCCTTCTGCTCCCTGGAGGATGAAGAGAAGAGAAGAGGTAGATGATCAATATATGGTTATTTTGATGACCATCATCATCATCATCATCACCATCATTATCATCCTCTTCGTCATCTTCCTCCTCCTTTTCATCATCCTGTCATCATCATTGTCATCATCATAAGCAACATCATCACCATGGTTATTATCAACATCCTTATCATAACTGTCTTTGCCATAATCATTCTCATAATACCCACCATCGTTATCCTCCCCTTTTCATCATCATCATCATCATCATCCTCCTCTTTTTGATTACAACTATCATCATTGTCATAATCAACATCACCATCATCAACATTATTATCATTGTAATCATCATCACGACCACCAGCTTCATCCTACTTCTCACCAGCTAAGAGAAAATGGAAAGGCTTGGCAGCACATTAGCACTGTCATCATCCTCATCATCACAACATCTGCCTCTCCATTTCTCTTTAATGCCAGCAGCATTTGAGACAGTTATTTTGGCAACATACAAAGTTTATATCCATTGAATCTCTTTTCAAATGCATAAATCTCTGAACTAGCCAAGCAAATACACTTCATACTGCTGTTGTGTTTTTCTAACAATCGTCATGGATAGATCTGAGAATTCAGAGGTGCATGGCTATCAAGGCCAATTCATGCACTTCATTGTATTAATAATAATAATAATAATATTGGATATTTATATAGCACTCATATCCACCACCAGTGGTGCTCAAGGCGCTCCAATATTACCCTGGCTCTAGCTAGGCTACCAATTTTGGCACTCACAGCATTCAAGGAATTCATTCCTGCCGGTACCCATTTAACACCTGGGTGGAGAGTGGCAAATGTAGATTAATATCTTACCAAAGGACAATAGTGCCGGGCAGTATGTATATGTTTTGTTTGATCCACATTAACACCACTTACTTGATATTCTTGATAGTCTTGAACTTGACAAAGATGACAATGGGATGAAGTTGTAGTCTCTGTAGGCGCTCTGCTATATGAGGGTTCAGTCCATTTAATATGCAATGACAACCCTGTAAGACAACAGCATAAGTCTACAGTTATACAAACTGATAGTCAACATTTTGAATATCGATTGTACAAAACATGTTCCACCAACAATAGTTCCGCAAGAAAATTTTTTGTACTACAATATGCATAACTTTAACCCTAAAAAGACTGGAGGGGGGGGCCTAAAAAAACTACGATCATTTTGTAACGGTAAAAGATTTTGCGCTGCAATTTCATGACTTTTTCCCCTAGAGTTTTGCGCAACTTTTGATACCAAATTTGCATGCCCCGCGTGCACGGTTACGGAGTTACGTCACCGTTTCACATGGCGTGTCAAGAAGGATTCAGTATTTTGCATTCGTTTGTGTGTAGAGTCAATGGAGACTGGAAAGAACATTACAGATACTGTTTTCAAACTATGTTTTCATTGTGTTCTCTTTGATTAATGTCATTTGTGCATACAAATAACTCTTCAGGATCATAAAACAAGGAAATACATTAGATCATAAAACAAAGAAATACATAAGAAATAAAAAACAAAGAAATACATAAGAAAATAAAGTAAATGACAGAAAAGCTTCTTGTAGCTATATTTTCATTGCATTCTTTTTGATTAATGTCATTTATGCATACAAATAACACAGTCAGGCAATGAACACCTTAGTCTTAGTGATAACAAGCTTGTAAAGGGAATTCTAGACTAGAATTGTCACCTAAATAGAAAAAAACAAAATTTTTTGAAAAAATTTGCATATTCGCATAATTACTTAGGAATTTCTGTAAAAATAAAAATATTCATATTAATTTGACTATGGATTCATGTAGAGGACATAATGAACTATCTTCGGACCAATTTTTGTCGTAATTGGACAATCTACAGCCAAGATCTGAGGGGGGGGGAATCTTTAGGCCCCCCCCCCCCTCCCAGTTTTTCCAGCCTCCAAAATACCCCAGTCTATTTAGGGTCAAACCTGAAACCAACACTATCCCTGGCCCTAAACCTAAACCTAGACCCAAGCCCGAATACTACATCTTTGAGGAAATAAAGCTTGCAGCAAATGACACTGGATTAAATGTCAGACCTTCTGAACATCGTATTCTTCTTTGATGATGCTTAAGACGTGACGGATCCTATTTCCTCCAAAGTTATTTCCTATGGGTGAATTGTGCACCAATCTCTTCTAAAATGCTGGAAAAAACACTGGAAACCTTTCTTGCATACATCTTTGACTAAGCTTTACTGTTCCCTGATGAATCTTTTCAGGTGCTGGGCTACACTTACCTTCTTGCAGATATCTTTGACATCCGATGTGTTGATGACCTCAAACATGCCGTCTTTTCGCTGGAAGTCTAAGACTAGCCCATTCTCTATGTCCTTCTCCATTAGATGAGTGGTTGACTGTACAATTTCTGGACACAAATTAAAAAAAAAAAAATCATACACATTTTTAAAAATAATGATTTGTGAGTTAATTTTTTTAAATTGACATTCAGTGGATCATCACAAAAAAACACTCTTTTTTAATAATAATATCAACATTCTTTATTCTATAATGCAATATGGCATAAGGTCTCTATGCCTTTCCTAAGGACTATGGATTTTATTACCCTGGCTTTGGCTCTGGCAACCATAATGCTCAGAGCTACCAGGTACCCACTTACTACACCTGGGTTGAGGGTGGCAAATGTGAATTAATGTCTTGTCAAAGGATGTAAATGCTGTGGCAGGGAATCGAACCCCTTACCTTGTGATCTACAGTCTGGTGACTTATCCACTCGTCCATAATACAGTTTCATAACTCCTCCTCCAACAACGTGTATTTTGAGGTCATTTTTGAATAGCTAGAAGGTATTTTCAGCATTAAATTCATAATTTGCCAAAGAAATAACAGCAATCTGAAAGCCCCTAGTTATACATGTCGGTGCTTCAGAGGCATTTGGTACTTACTTGGATAAACTCTGACATATTTGTTAGGTGATTCCTCTGTCATCTTCAACGCGACCTTCTCAACCAATGGTCCCAGCAAAATGACTGGCCGTTTGATGTGCACTATGGGGAGATAAAACAATAACATTTTGATAATACATCATGAAATAATAATGAAAATACAAAATATTCAAGTTTAAATGAAATGCCTGAAGGTTGTCTGCATGTATCATTAGTAGATCCTACCTTTTTATTGTTTTTTTTTGGGTCATACATGTATATATACGATTGAATGAAGACGTGAATGCAATTTCTTTTTTGTTTGTTTGTTTGCTTTTATTTCTGCATTCTAATAACAAATACAATAAAATTAATTTTTACATAAGTATTACATAAGTAGAAAATCATGTCCAATAATAATATACAATAAACAATAAACATAATACAAAGCATACAAACAAGAATAAGGAATATAACAGACCTATGTAATTATTTTTTTCTTCAATAAACTAGAGAGGTGATTTAGAATGCAGGAGACCGCCATCGTGAGCGGTTAGGCTGGAAATGGATGGCGGCCTCGTAAAAAAAGATTAGGCGACATAACTCTCCTGGTAGAACTGAGTGATCAAGTGGGTACAGTGCAATTGCAGGTGTGGGTGCAGATAGTAGATACTAGTTTAAAGCGTGGGCACGTATGATTGTATTATCTTTCGTTTAAGTGTAGCTTTTAAGGAGTAGATGGTAGAACAAGATTTTATGTTATCGGGAAAATTATTCCAAATGTCTGGACCAGAATGTCTTACAGATTTGTGTGTTAATTGATAAGTTAAAGGACAGGATTTCTGAAGAGGTCTTGAAATCCTTCTTGATGTTTATGACAATGAATGTGAGGTTATTGACTTAAATCCAATTTAGAAATGGTTACAAAATCATTCAAGAAAATATAAAAACACTTACTGTCTAATGGTTCAACCCTCAGGTAGGTAGGGACACTTGCATCTGAAATTGAGATAAAAACACAAAAATCAACAACTTTTAAACATCAGAATGAATATTGGATAACTTAGCACCTATCGAACCTACTTCTACAATGTTTTAACTACTTACTTTTATCATAAATTTTGAAAAAATTATTCTTGTAATTTCTCCAACTTTTTTTACAATTACATGTGGGTGATTCAATTTATGGAACATATTCTGCCAGATACAAATTTTGTTAGAATAATGCAATCAACGAAATGTATAATATGAAAGTAGCTTAGCAAAATGTAGTGGTACTTAAACAGCATTATTATTATTATTATCATTTATTTGACCATTCATTAAAAAAAAAACACAGGTACAATACAACATTGCAAGACACAAGTACATGATAAGAAGGCAAAAGGATCATGTAACAGGACATGTAAAAGGATTGGGAGCAACAAGTGGGTCAGGGTGCATAAAAGTGAAATACAACACTGTTGTGTAGAGGCATGTGCTCCCACACCTGCAGCTTTCAACAAAGGTACATGTACACTTCTGGTCACTAAACATTTATCTTTCCCCTTTCTGAGATCTTTCTAACCAGCACAGGCCTGCACTGGTGTCTGAATTACTACTTCTGGTGCATGCCCACCATGGCTAGCTAAATCCGAGGCCAACTTGAGAGAGACAGCTCATTCTGATCTTCCATGTTTTTTTTCTCTTTGATGGGTCAAAGAAGTGAGCAGGATTAATACCTTCATGTACAGGTACATCAGTGATGGAGCCCTCACTCAGTTCTCTACTGTCCTTGGAGTTGTTATGCTGGTGTTTCTTCTTGCGCTTCAGGAAGCTACGTCTTGCAGGACCAGAGCTACGCCTCGAGGATGCAGTCCTCAGCTCCTCCTCCTGCATGCCTTCAGAGAGGAGACGACGCCTCACCATCTCACGGTGGAGACTGGTAAAAGAACAACAATTTATTCATTAATTCATGGTTTGATACAACTCAAGATTAGAAGACAGTGGCTGAATTGTTCACAATCTACAATATTGTTTGAAAAAGCTGAAAAATACATTCACGAATTGAAATGAATAATTACTGCAATTGGAGAATAGCAATATTTCTGTTGTTTGATATTTGCTTCTTTCTTACTGAAACAGGTGGATGAGATACAGTCCAGAGCCAAAGCTCAAGAATGAAAGAAAGGAAAAAAAGGGGAAAAACAGCCCTATAAAAATGCAAAATGAAAGCGTAATATAAACATGACCTGGTATTCTCTCTAATAGATTGTAATTTGTATATCTTACAAGGATTGTTCTTTTACAAGCTTGTCCCTTGAAAAAAAAGTTCATCAAAAATAAAAAGAGATTAGAACTGTCTTCACCCATGCTCTAGCAAACAGTCTAATAAAATGCATTCTTCACACCTTCTTCTGATTGTTCATGGTCTTTTAACAATTTAAAAATGGCCATTATCAATGCTGTCTTGCACATAGGCTGATAGATTCGATTTGCACATTTATTCTGAGGATTTCTCAAAGTCTTTCAGAAACTGCTTCCTCAAGTTAAACACATGGAGCTCCAGCACTTCCAAACGGACCAGGAATGGTGGATACTCACGCTGTCTTGCTGGGTATCTGACCACCTTGGCTCCTGGATTTCTTGCCCTCCTGGTTGATAAGCCAAGCGATCCAGACTCCCAGGGATCCGTTGTACATGGTGTCCTCAACCACCATGATTTCCTCTCTCTTGAAAGACAGCTGACCTTCCTTCTCGGCCGAGAAGTCCACCAGAGCCTTGATGTATAGCTCGTCGCAGTTGTGGTTCTGAATCTTGTTGAATTCTATTAAAAAGGGAACATTTCAAGTGATTCATACATGGGAGTTTTCAGGTACAACTTAATCATTGAATTATCAAATATTTATTGAAGATATAATTTTAAACCTAAAGGCTTGTTCAAATATACCATGGTAAACCACCTCCCCCCAAGAAAACCACCACAGATTTTTTTCCAAGTGTGCTTTGATCCACATTTCTGTATCTTACAACACACTTGTAAGTTAGTACATCTAAAAAATTTGTTGCATCATGCATTCCCACTTGCCATTCATCTAATACACAAAAAACTGCCTGAATTATTTTTGCAGCAGTTCACCACAACATATGTGAACGAGCCTTAAGTACCTCACATCTATACTTTGGGATACTGTTAATTGCTAGAAAAGACTACTACATGTATATAAAGTATGAAATATATTGGATAGGCATCCCACTGCTGCCACCACATCGATAATGGAGAATTCACACAAACATGCACATGTAGGATATATGGTTACAATTGGACCATTTCTGATTCATGAAACCAAAGCTGAACGTGAACAGCCGCTGGATGATGGCATTCTACAACAATCCTACAATAACCTACTTCATGATGAATTTATACTTTTCACAAATAACGTTGAAAGAGCAACATAAATTAAAATACGGGTTGGCCCAATGAGATGTCAATCAACAAGAGCAAATGAGATCAGATCATGAAAAAGAAGGAATAAATGCAGTCAAAAATCACATAAATGGACATTTCAGTATGTTTTTCATTTACTACAGTAGCCTATTTAAAATATACCACCACCTTGTGTGCATGTAAAAAGTATAGATCTAACTTACTTGATAGGTTATGTTGGACCAAGATAGTAATGCCCTCTGCTGGTTTCTGAAGCTCAATGGAGGCTCTCTCTGCTGTAGCATTTCTCAAGTCAACACCATTGTACTGCCAAAGAGAACATTTAAACATTTATAATTCTTCCTATTAGAAGACATCTGTTTCATGAATGAAATGTATACATCAAACAAACACAAATACAAAATCAAAATAATAACCTATCTATCAGACAACAATTTATTAGGTAATAGGGCCTTAAAATTCTAATGATGTGTTCTGTTGTTCCTACTGCCATTTTACATTTGAACTAACTGGCCAGTCCAGGCCAGATTTTGACAAGAGATATATGATAGGGGAGATAAGTGCTTAATCCTTAAGGGCCAGAATCTGCCCCCCTCCCCAGCAGAGGAGCACCAAAATAACCCAGTCTTTTAGGGTTAACCTCCTGAGCTATGGCCTCTACCCTTAGAGTTCTTGGAAACTTTGAGATAGTTTGATAAAACAGTATTTCTTAATGATTTCCTTACCTCTAAAATCTGATCGCCGACAAGAAGCCCATCTGACTTGGCAGCAGGGCTCAGGGGTTCGATCTCGGAGACGAAGATGCCTACTTTGTTCCCTCCGTACATCCGTATCCCAAGACTTCCTCCAGACTTGGTGAGGAAGACAAACCTGGGCTGTTCACTCAACATCACAGATGATGAGGAAGAGAGGATACTGGACGAAATAAACAACAGTAAAATTGATAATAACGAGAATGATGATGATAATAATAATTCCATGACATCGACCATACTTGGTGAGGATGATGAAACTGGGCTACTCACTCAGCAACACAAGAGGATGATGAAAGTGATGATAATGATGATGAGGATTAGGATGATGAGGATTAGGATGAGGATGATGATGACGATGATGACGATGATGATGGTGATGATGGTGATGATGATGGTGATGTTGTTGTTGATGATGATGATGATAATGATAATGATTAAGATGAGGAGGATGATAATAATGATGATGATGATGATGATGATGATAATGATAGTGATAATGATGATGACGATGATAATGATGATGTTGTTATTGATGACAATGATATTGATAATAATCATTGAAGAAAAGATCAGCAGTACACAATTGAAGCATAGAAACACCTATCCTGACTTATTAGAGTGGTGATTCTGAAACGAGGTAGAGTTGTTTGAAGGTAATTTTTGTGCAACAAAATTATTTCTTTACAAAGAGCACAGCATCAGCAACCAGAACTAAATCAAAATTCAGGGGTAAACCCTCTAACACCAACTGATCTTCAGTCATTTCATGCTCAGTGTCAGATCAGTATTTACCAACAATAAATACCAACATCAATATCAACACAAACATGGAAGATGAAATCCCCAAATGGCAACACTATAGATCTAACAATCACGTTCACTGAGTCGCCATTCACTGGCAAAAACATTAACCCTTTCAAGACAGGAATTATTTAAGGGCTAAATTGATCACATTTTGTTCTGCAAATTGGCAACAATAATATTTTTCTTTTAGTGCTACATGGTTCTAACAAAATGTAATGTCTTTGAAAACAATATACATCATTGGAAACTTAGTCGAAAGTTGAAAAAATTGCCAATTTTGTTAAAAAACAGTGATTTTGAACCTCTCAATGTGTTGCCAATTTAAGGATTTTGAAGCTTATTCTCCTTTTTAAAATTCCTGGCATCAAACGCAATATGGTCATGCAACAAAAATGGAAACAATGTGTGTAGAAATTTTTGCTCTTTCTAATCCTGCATCTGGTATATTTTTTAGAGCTCTGAATCAAAAGTTATAGAGCCAAACCACAAAATGTGGTCATTTGTCTCGAAAGGGTTAATCCACCACAGAAATTACCTTTCCCCTTACAAGAAACGTCAAATAAACTTTACTAATGAAATATGACTGCATTCCTTTTCACATCCACAAAGCAGAACTTACATGACTTATGAAATTTTGTAACTTCACATGAAATGATGTCAACAGTGCAGCTTTCTTCAGAATCTGAAGCAGCACTTTTTTATCAGAAGAAGAAAAAAAGTATTACTGACACTTTTTGTCTGGTAAATTGAAGGAATAAAGAGCCAAAGTAAAAAATTAAAAAAATCTGGAAATAAGGGGCTGCTACAAGTAATTATATCACTTGCCTGGTTGAGACCTGATAATAATAATCGTACTAAGGGTTATATTGGCGGTGCACAACACACTTAAAGCTCATACCAAGCATGAGGGACCCATGGATAAACTATTCCTGACAATGATAAAAAATATGTCAATGCATACTTCCAACCTGCAAAATGCTTTGGTGCTTTCATTTCTGACCAAGGCTGAAGAATTTTTTGCCAAGAACCTGGATAGTGCTATAATCCTCAACTCATTCAATTTTTTATTTCTTCTTTATAAATGCTACATTTTTATACATTCTGTGATCAAAATTAGGACCTGGGAGTAGATTTTTATAAAACCGTGGAACTCGCACGACTTGTAAATGACAGCCATTTTTCCGTAGAGAAACTTTCGTAAATTACTTTCACGATTCTGGATTTACAGTAGTCTTCAACTCCTTCGAATAATTAAAAAGTAACTGAAGAATGAAACATAAGGAAGAAATACTGGTAGAACATAACTTACCTTTGCGTCCTGCTAGCCCTTGGAGTAGGAGGAGTGATGGTAGGGGTTGGTGAGTTGGTCCTGGTGCTGGTCTGAGAGGCTATTGGGGTGGACTGGGTACTGGAACACATGGAGTCTCTCTGGTCATCTCCCATTTCTAATGGAGGGAAAAATTTCAGAGACGGTTGAGCAAGATCCTAGCAAGCAATCACTTGGAGGTTGGAGGTGATTCCAAAACATCACATCTTCAGCATTAAAAAATGACTGATAAACATAATGATAATAATGATAATAATGTTCTACATTTCTCTAGCACTTCACACATCTACAGTTTCAGGCTTGTCCATACACAATGTATGGACATTCTTGACTTCAATAAACGGCATTAATGCTCTCCATGCTAGTTGCAATCTTGACATCAGCTTCGTGATAGGCTGCATAGTCCGTTGAAAACCAGTATTATTCCTATTACAAGAAGAAGAAGAAGAAGAAGAAGAGGAGAGGAGGAGGAGGAGGAGGAGGAGGAGGAGGAGGAGGAGGAGGAGGAGGAGGAGGAGGAGGAGGAGGAGGAGGAGGAGGAGGAGGAGGAGGAGGAGGAGGAGGAGGAGGAGGAGGAGGAGGAGGAGGAGGAGGAGGAGGAGGAGGAGGAGGAGGAGGAGGAGGAGGAGGAGGAGGAGGAGGAGGAGGAGGAGGAGGAGGAGGAGGAGGAGGAGGAGGAGGAGGAGGAGGAGGAGGAGGAGGAGGAGGAGGAGGAGGAGGAGGAGGAGGAGGAGGAGGAGGAGGAGGAGGAGGAGGAGGAGGAGGAGGAGGAGGAGGAGGAGGAGGAGGAGGAGGAGGAGGAGGAGGAGGAGGAGGAGGAGGAGGAGGAGGAGGAGGAGGAGAAGAAGAAAAGAAACTGATATGTAACTTAATATAGGCAGCAGCTACTACTGCTGCCTTTATTAAGTTACATTGCAACGGCAATCATCATACATGGTTACAAACGAAACAAAACATAATGAAAGGGAACGATTTTGTACTTACTGTTCCTGTTGTATTGCACCTTGATACAGATGCTGTTTCCAGCCCGTGTTAAGATCTGGACTGCATTGTCATAAGTAGCACGACGAAGGTTGATTCCATTTACCTGCAAGGGGAGCAATTTAGGGTGGGTCAAATACCCGATATCTAACTCAAGGCTAATCCATCAATTTCATGTCTAGGTTTAAATGAAAAACCAAAGTAAATATTAAAACAGAGCTTTCAACTCCTAGTGGTCGATACTTTGTTGTGGGACGTGGCAAGGTAGAATTGTATTAACTGTCATGTGATAAACACATCGCCTTTAGAGCAACAACTTCTGGCTGGTAGCAATGACTGAGCATTTGTGAGTCATCTCTAAGGCCCCATTACCTTAGGGTAAATTGCTTTTTGCATGTGTAATGCATGTCACTTATCTATATGTAAAATAACACACAAATACATGTACATGTAAGTGACTAAATATATGTAGGGGCATTTTAGTGTAGATTTTTAAATATTTTTTTTACCTCTACAACATTGCCTTTTGTCAATCATTTACCTAGAAAGGGGTATCAGTTTTGTCAATAGCAGGCTTTGTTGTTGTTTTATTTGTCCATGTAAAACAAACAATTATCCGTCTTCTTCATTTTCAGCTTATGGATAAATATCCAAACAAAAAATATGAAATAGCACTTATGCATTCATGTGTTCACACACTAAAAAGTTTATCAAAATGATAATAAAAGAAATGTAGGTCCTTCTCGAATCATCATCGTGTAAATTAGGCCTACTAAGATAGGTCCATATTGGTGTCCAAGTAGGAAAATGGCAGGTCAGTGATGCCATCTCAATGTGGTTTACCATTTTTTAAAATATTGAGAAAGAAAGTAAACTCTCGACCGCATACCTCTAGTATTTGGTCTCCGTACTTGAGTCCACCCCTATCGGCAAGGCTGCCCTCTGTGACGGTGTTGACAAAGATTCCCCCGGCTTCCTTGATGCTGAAGCCTAACCCTGGCTCTAGCGTCTTCTCGATCTCTATCAGGCGAGTATCGTTAGGCCCACTATCAACAAAAGGAGGAATTTCATCATAGTACTTACATCTTATCAACCAATCAAAGACAGAATTTTCAAGGGCTAAATAATGGAGCTATAGCAAACGATCAAACATTTATCTCTCAAAAATATTAATTTTAGAAAGTTCTGTCATTTCTACAAAGTATTTTGTAAACTTTGCTATCAAGTAAACATTATCTACTGTATTTTTATGGCAAATGATAATACAAAGTCGTAATTGACATAGGCAAACACACTTTTCAATGAGAGACATCAACACAGGATGAAACATTTTAATAGAAGCAAAACAAAACAACTCTTATAGAGACATACAATTTTCTACAGGTCTAAATGAATCAACTTTGTCTCCTAAAAATTGGCACTCTTACATTTATATCAAATGAACGAATGTGAATGAAAATAACATAATGCAACAAAAAAAATAATTTTCACGAAAATAGTAATCACTTTAACTCCACTCCAGATTGTCAATTTGGAGACTTTGATGCTTACATGTACTTTCAATTACATGTAAATCATTCTTATTCATGAATAGTACAATGTTCTATATTAAACACAAACGGACTCAATATTTTGGTAATTTTTGCTCTTTCTACTCAAGCATCACATGTAATTGATAAAATTTTGGATCAAAAGTTAATGCAAAACATTAGTAGAAGGTGACAATGAACTGCTTAAGGATTGAGGCTTACCCATCACTGGTCACAGTGACACTGGGCTCTACCGAGACAGCAGGAGAGAGGTATGGGGAGTCGTCAATCACACTCGGTGATGTCGGACTGCTGTGTCCAGAATTGATAGAAGCTAAAATAAAAGAAAAAAAAGAAGACATCACATAAAGACTATTTATGCTTGGTTGGTAGACCATTGAAAATCGATTAGATTTATAGAGAAGGTTGAGATCTGGTAAAGGTGAAATATAATTTGTGAGCTTTCTCATTCTTTTTATGTCAGTTTGGAAGAATATAATAGCATCATAATATCATATCACTGTCTCCTGAAAAAAGATCGCTCTTTAGATGGACTCATATTCAACATATGAAGAGAAACAGCTTTTTGTATTTGGGCCAAACATTCCAGGCACACGTGTGTGTAGTCCCATATGCTTTTCAGAGAGATTTTTAAGAATAATCCAATCAGCCGTAAACTTCTTGTGATGCATTTGGCAGCAGTAAAAATCAATTCACACTCTGAAGCGAAACTGGAAAGTGTTTAGCCCTGTTGTTCAATTTCCAACATGGCAACTGCTTTGATGTTATCTGTGTTTATAGTCTATTTGACAGTCCTATTTGGCCTAACAAATCAACAAAGAAACTTAAACGGAAAGAACTTTTCTAGGTTCATAAACTGTCAAGTCGACAAATAAGGTGTATTGTAAACTTTTCTAGGTTCATAAACTGTCAAGTCGACTAATAAGGTGTATTATGAACTTTTCTAGGTTCATAAACTGTCAAGTCGACTAATAAGGCGTATTGTAAACTTTTCTAGGTTCATAAACTGTCAAGTCGACTAATAAGGTGTATTATGAACTTTTCTAGGTTCATAAACTGTCAAGTCGACTAATAAGACGTATTGTAAACTTTTCTAGGTTCATAAACTGTCAAGTCGACTAATAAGGCGTATTGTGAACTTTTCTAGGTTCATAAACTGTCAAGTCGACTAATAAGGCGTATTGTGAACTTTTCTAGGTTCATAAACTGTCAAGTCGACTAATAAGACGTATTGTGAACTTTTCTAGGTTCATAAACTGTCAAGTCGACTAATAAGGCGTATTGTTAACTTGCAATATACCGGCAATCAAACTAGTCTTCCCGGCATGCCGAGCATTGTGGGTTTGTTTGGAGGCCATTGCCAAGGCTCTCTTTCTTAAAGGGGAAGTATGGTCGAAGAATTATGTGACTTTAACAGAAGCAGAAAAATCAGACCAACAGAAAAAAAATACATTGGAGGAAAATCAGACAACTAATAAGAAAGTCGTGCATTATTTCAATACAATGAAAAACTTTGAAAATTGGCAACTGTGTCAAGAGTTTGAGACAAGATTCCCTCACCATTCATCAATTATTTTGTTCATATTGATAATAAAAATTCTAAATTTTTGTCCAAGAATGTGATTTTCACATAACTTGAACCAATGTTTTTGCACATATAAACCTTTACAAAATATTTCATGATCCCCAAAATATTATAGTCATATGTTTACAGTAATACAGAGTAAACATTTTTCTGTAAAAATCATGAAAATAAGATACATTTTTTTATACAATATGAATATACATAAAAATTGAGTGACTATGAAAATGTGAAATATTGAAAACAATCTCAAGTTGGTTCAAATCATGAGGAAATCATATTCTTGGACAAAAATTTGAAAATTGAATACAAACAAAAGAATTGGTGAGTTGGGACCCAATGAAGTCACAAATTCATGACTGAGTTGCCAATTTGTCTAGTGATTCACTGTTCTCCCTAGTTTTTCATGCCACTAAAAAATTCATAACTTTCTTGTTAGTTGTACAATTTTACTCAAACCTTTTTTGATCAGTAGGTTTGATTTTTTCTGCTTCAATTAAAACCAAGTAATTTTTGGACTGGACTTCTCCTTTAACGACATCATGTTCTGAGTGAGGCATAAGTTAGGAGATGTCTCACCAATATCTGAAGAGCTGGAGGGTCCAGGACTAGGGCGACTAGGATACGGGGGAATGTGAATCCTGTTGAACTTGATAGGAAGAGACGCTGTGCTGTACTCGGAACTGGTACTCAGGTTGGAGACCTGATGTTCCCTCCCGCTCCCTGGCAATGATGTCCTGGAGAGGGCGATCTGCTCCCTGGGGTAAATCGGGAAGGGGTCAAAGTCATTTAGGCCCGGTGACGGTGGTTGGTAGTTTGGACTGTCTTGATAGTAACGGTTGTTGGTGATGGCTGATTGTAGCTTATAGCTGGTAGCCTTGTAGCTAGGTACAGTGACTGGCTGGATGATCACCTGGGCTTCAGCTGGCATGGAGATGTGTGTCCAGGGGTTGTAGTGGCTCGGGGTACCCGACTCGGACGGGAGGGACGAGGTGTCCCAAGGTGGTACTGTCACCACAGGATCCGCCCGGACAATTTGGAGCGGCTCTGGCTGCTTTTTACTAGGGTAGGATCCCGGAGATGTGGCGTGAACTGGAGGGTCCACTCGGGGTACTATTGCACTTTCACTTGGTAAATATTTGATTTGAGTCACGGATGCAACCGAGACAGGACGAAAGGCTACAGCCTGGGTGACATCTTTGGTCACAGAAACATATGATTTGTTGTTTTCAGGGTGAGCATCAAAACGAAAGAAGCTATTCTGCTTTGGCGAGTCCATGCCGTTTTGATTGATGTTGTCCTGGCGGCTATTATTCAGTGGACTTGCAGGATTGATGGGTGAAACCTTGACACTTGGGCTTTGTGAAGCATGAAGTGACCCCTGACTTTTGCCTTCTGAGCCAGCAGATGACGACTGCCGCCTGGATTCTGATCCATTTGTGGGTGTTGACGAAGACTCCACATGTCTCAGTGATGCTTTGAAAGAAGATGTACGACTGGGTGGAGTTGGCTTAACATTCGGTTCAATATTTTCATTCCTTGGTGTCATGTTTGGAATTGGTTCCCTTCTTCGCTTTTTATGACCTTGTTTATAAGAATCAGGTGGCCCGTGAGATCTGGGCCAAGTACTGTGGTCCTTGACATGAACTTGTGGTTTGGGGTTTTTCACAGGCACCGTTTTGCTCTCTGCAATTCCTGTGAAGACATTATCATTGGGTCCTTGTTTGTGGTTCCACTCAGGATAATCATCCTCTCTGCCATTGTTCATGCGAAATGAAGCATATTCTTCAGGCTTGAAGTTCGCTTCCATATCACGTCCACTGCTGCTAGACCAGCTACGCGCATGACCCGACTGTACAGGCTGCTGCATGTGCGGTGACGAAGCATGGAAGTCCCTAGGGGAACAATCCTGCGACATAGGTCTCGATAGTTGCACATTCCCATTAACATGACTATTATGTACACTTCCACTGTTGCACTCTTCCCAATGAGATTGGCTGGACTCGTAAGAAGGCTCGTGGTTGGGCAAGCGCGAGGGATACGTGAAGTGGCTTGGCTCATTCCATGTGTTAAATTCTCTCTTGCGATTTAGACTCTTCACGCCATGTCGGTTGTGAATACTCTCCCTGTGGGGATCAGTTCTATGAAATTGCACTGGAGGAAAGTCCCCATTGTGACTCTCGCGGTTCCCTTCCCGTAAAAAGATATTTTCCTTTCCTGAATTCTCCCTTGATCCTGGGTGAGGCCGAAGTTCACCATTGGTAAGAGGCTGTCCTTCTTTCTTGACCTCGTTTGAGTGACCAACATCTCTTCGGCCACCTTCCTGAGGTCTGTGAGCAGTTTCGTTTCCATGGGGACTACCGTTAAAAGAAAGGTGGCTCCCATCTCTACTGGCGTCATGACTGTGGTAGTTCTCATGATGGAGCGCCACACTTGGTGATGAAGGTCTAATGTAATCTCCTGTCCCGTGTCGCATCTGATCATACTGTCCATTGGGATGACCAGGATGTGAGATAAACTCCAAAGGCATATTCTCGCGTCCTGAATAAGATTTCCTGCTCTCACGCTGGCCGAGCTCACCTCGCTTCAGCGAGTTTTGTGGATAATCCCCAACCGTCATTCCCATGTTGCGTTTGGAATCCAGGTTGTGCATTTGTTCCTTGACAGAATTCTGCCTGGACAATGCAAGCGGGGTCTGTTCACCACTGTTGGCTGACTCATGGCTACTCTCCCTCGAATGCATGCTCTCTCGTCGCTGGACATATGCCCTCAATGCTTGTTGGACAGTCTCGTCCTTGGCACTTGGAGGCTGTTGAAGGTTGCCATTCCTGTCGGACTTCTGCTCTGGAATCTCCATTAGAGGCAAGTACGGGGTGAGACTTGACTTGGAGGAGGACGTATCATGGCTCTGGATTGACTCTACAGTTGGACTGGTACTGGAGGACATGGACATCCCTGTTACCCTGACGATATTCAGCATCACTGATTCACTGCTGGAGGATAGCATCTCTTCCACTTCAGTGACAGACTTGTTCTCAACAAGGTATCCATCAACCTAATCAATGACAAAATATAATAATAGTAAGATTCTGCTGATGATAATACTACAGAAATTCATACCCTAACTTTAGCCAAACTGCCATGAAAAAGCAGATATTTTTTATATTCTCATAGGATATTCCCATCAAGTAGCCACTTACTATACACTTGGGTTGAGAGAGACAATTGTAGATAAAATGACTTGGTGTAAGGATATACACACTGGGCAAAGATTTGAACCTTCAACTTTTCAAAGTGAATGAACCACTACACCCCAAACTTTCCTATCCAATCCAGGATGCTGCATACTCACATAAAGTATCCTGTCACCAGGCAGGAGGCTGCCCTCTTTAGCTGCTGCAGAGCCAGGCACTATCCTGCTGATAAAGATACCATTATCAAGAACCAGGCCATGCTCCTTGCCGCCGTAGAACAGCTTGACTGGATGGTGACGAACACTAGAGGGCCGACGTCGCTTCACAACCTGAGACAGAGAGAGAAACAATTTCATTTGTGTTAATTTATGTATATTTGGAATCAACCAATGTGAGACGATAAAATTTATGCGGACAAAAAAATACACCAGATCATGATAATGATAATAATAATGATAAAGCATTCAATGGGCATTTTTATTATTATTTTCTTTTAAATTGACAAGATCAGAAGCTTCACCTTTTGATTAAGATGAGGATTATAAACAAATATTCTTCAACAGCTTAAAAGTGAACAGGCAATGTAAAAACCTCTGTAGATCAAACTAAATACATTCAAATTTGTTTATGATTTAAAGATCTATACAATTTCCTGAAACAATGCGGCTAAGCCAGAGGGAACTGTTAATAAGTGTCCGACTAGTACACAAGACAAGTGATATCCTCACCATGTTGAGAACGCCTCGGCTGTTCTTCACTGCTTGCACAGCAATGCTGCAATCTCCGCCGTTAGTTAAATCAACATTGTTGACCCTCACTACACAGTCATTTACCCTGAAGATTGACAGAAGATGTAAAGAGTAAGTTTTTAATAGTGGGAAAAAAGAAAAAACATATTCTTTATTGTTAGCCTGTAAACTGGTTTGAAAAAAAAAATTATACATGTAGTTGAAAGCAATTTAGCTCTGGAGAGTTTCAAAACAGCTCTGGTAAAAAAAGGAATAAAATACATTAAAATTTCTGCAAGGACGTCTCATTTTCACAAAACCGAATTTAAAAAATCTTCTCATGAACAAGAGATTTTTTTGGCCTTGACTGGCAAGTTTTTTTTATCATGCTGATTACATCCATCTCAATGCAAATCACTCCACTCCCTTATAGTACATTTTTTACTCTAATGGATGACAGCCACTACAGATAGGTTTAGCGATATCATACTTTAATCTTCCATCAGCTACGCTGCCCTTGTCAACCTTGGTGATGACGACAGAGCAGTCATCAGGAAACTGGTTATCCTTGTTGCAGTCGCCGATGTCGAAGCCAAGCATCGTCATATCACCATCATCCTATCGACAACAAGTAAAGAATAAACATGAGGAGAGAGTGTAGTGGGTATATCACAATTCCAAGGTAAATCATATTTACTCATCTTGACCCTTGATTTCTTTTGTTTGGGGGTCATTTTGAGAAGAAACAAATTGCTACAACTCACAGTGTCATCTAGTTGCCATAGGATTGATATGATACAAAATCACTCTAATCTGTAAAGGGATGCAGGATGAGCCTTAAAGCAGCTTCTAAGCTAAATATTTCCTTTAAAAATGAAATTTGTAGATATTAATGGGCATTTCTGGGCTTTAATGTCTCTGAGACACTTATTAAACAGCCGTACGTATTCATTGCTAACATTTTCATTGACAACTGGTACAGAAGTGAGCATTGTAATGTAATAATATTTTGCACACACTCTGTGTACATGTACATGATAAAGAACACATGATATCACATAGAATAATCTGCTACAAACTACGAATGGTTGACATTATGCTTGATGGAATGGATAAGGAAATTTGAGGGTCCATCCCAATTCTAGAGGATCCCTGTTAGAATCAAGCCATCCAGTTGGTAAAAGTAACAAGCATAACAAACATGTTTCTTAATTTGTTTCTTAATTTGAATGTAATAATCCCCCTTTACACAACTTGTTCAGAAACAGCTGGTTTACTCACAAAATGATATGTTTGGCAAGGCTAAGGATCAATTTTTCTAGAAGAGGCTCATATTGTGGCTTTTAATGAAATAATTCATAAAATATTGAGGGACCTTCTACATTTAGAGGTCCATTTGTCATTTGGAATCATTAGCGTCGAAGTCACAGGGCTCAACAATTTGATGTGACAAGTTTTCATAATCTTTGATACACATTCATTCTATAATCTCCAATAACAAGGTGCATTTTAGTTTTTAGGGAAAACAACAACAACATATGCTTGGCAAGGTTCCATGATGAATTGGAAAAAGGGGAAAATCTCTATTATAAAACATCATATAATCATATAATTTTTTGACAAACAAGGGAAAATTCTGTTATATCACTTCATGAAATAATTATTGAAATTTGGGGGTCATTTTGAATATCTGAGGGTCATTCTGAATTTCTGAGGGTCATATACACTCTGGCCCCTGATATGGGCAAGCCCTACATTTGTTGCTGATTATCATAATTTTCTTTTCTTTTTTTAAAACCCATTGGTTCCCTCATGACTCATGAGTCACTTCGTGCCAGTACTGATTTTTTTACCTGGGAATATCTCAGGGACACGAGTATGTCAATGCTTTTTAATGCACAGGAAAGGTTTCATGCCAGCTGGTGAAGTCCCCCCCCCCCCCCCCCCCCCCCCCCCCCCTGCCCAAAAAACAAAAAAAACCAACAACAACAAGTTGAGAAATAAAAAAAAAATGAATACTATCATTATACTATTACTACTACTATATCCCAACAAAGTAAATGCTTGGGATGTTTCAAGGCAAAGAAAACACTCTAGTTTATTTTCTAACAATATGTCAAATTGTTACAGTCTACTACACAGGTTCTACAGGAAGATGCAAGATATTTTATACACATAACCCTAATAAACACATTTTGCTCACATCACAGGCATAAAAAAGAACCAAAAAAAAACCCAGCCATTTTTTACATGAAACTCTCAGACATGTGTAGTAAGTTTTTCAGTAAAAAAAAAAGAAAGAGAAAATAAGTATAATACTGCCCTTTGTGAAGAGATCTGGAAGAGTATACATGTGATTCAAACAGTGATACAGTATAAAGCTCAAGCCAAGAGAAACTGAATGCATCATAAACTTGTGCTCATTATTTTCATGGCATGCAGGTGAAATATATACTTCTATCACCCTCCAGAAAGAATGATGTTCATTACGTACCATGGATAGTAAGGAACTCATTACCAATCTCTCATTGTTTGTCTTCATACAACCATTGATTATGATTATGACACATGTTGGTGTGAAAATTTCTAACACTAGTTAAATTTTGAACTCAAACCTTAGATATCACACTAATTAACATTAAACATGATCTAAAAATCCAAACCCAACCTTTGTCCCAAAACCACATGTATATCTTTGACAAAATAAAGCTCAGAGCAAATGTCATGTCACCATGATATCTAATTCTGATCATACCTTGACTGTCTCCAGCTCCACCATTTCCATCTGCCATTCCTGTGAGTCTGCATCGATGGCGGAGTCTCGGCTACGATGAGCAATCAGCTGCCTCATCCTTGCTTCTTTCTCTTCCTGCTGGATCACGTTTTGTCTACAAAGATCAGATCAAATCAAATCAAAATCAGATCAGGGGCAAACAGGAAAGATCAGTTTAACTGGTAAAAGATCAAATCAAATTAGAGCAATGAATATAAATCAGTATGGACAGGTAGAATCTGACCAGATCAGATCATGCCAAGCCTATAGGCACTGGAGTAGCCAGGACTTTTCAATGGGGGAGGGGGGGGGGCAGACGTGAAGGATCCAACTGCGTAGCCAGGATTTCATTTTAGGGGGGGGAGCTGTTGTGAGAACGCGAAGAGTGTGAAATCGGATTGCGTGCTCCCCGCGGGGGGGGGGGGGGGGGGGGGGGGGGGTGGATGCAGGGAGGGGGAAGTTTTATAGCAAATTTGAGAGAAAGATAACGGCTCGTAGCACCTTTTCTTAGGCGGAAAGTTAGTTCAATGCCCTGACTGCTTTTCAATTATTTGGATGCAATACTGCACTGTATGTAACAGGGGTGGGTGCAGGGAGGGGGGAGTTATTTCCCCCTTCCTGTGCGAAGTGCAAAAACTTTGACATTTTAGCAAATATTGATTGAAAGATAACAGCTCATAGTGCCTTTTTAGGCTTTTTTCTCTTACTTCCCCTGCTTTTTTGTTCTCGCTTCTTTATTTTTTAGGGGCTGAATAGGGGGGGCCATGACCCCCTTGTGCCCCCTTGGCTACGCCTATGCCTATAGACTTTTTACATTTGATTTGTTTAACCCCGTACTATCCTTAACCCCAGACTATTTTTTGCTGTTCTCATTTGCAGTTTTAATCCTGTAAAATCTCCCTTGCCATAGCACTTAACCCCACCTTTGGTGGGACTAACCCTGCTTTTTTCCAGGGCTAAAATAATCCTGTACTATCGTGGAGTTAGCCCACTTTGCTAAAATGCAATGTGCACAGAAAGTGGGCTAAGCTCAGTCCCGTACTATCGGTGGGGCTAAATCCTTGTTTAGCCCCAAAGATAGTATGGGACTAAGCAAAATTTACAAGGGTAAAGAGCCTACTAGTCGACCAAAGATTGTATCACCTACTGTAAATTTGTTATTTTTACAATCCAGAAGCTCCATCTCTTTTTGAGACAAAAATAGAATTTAGATAGCCTGATTTTTTAAACATTACAAAATATTTCATGATTTCTTAAATACTTCAAAAATCAAATAGGAAATATGATATATTTCTAAACATCAATAGGCCTATCCACATCAAATGTTACTCTTCATGAATAAATGTTTATTTGAATCAAATTAGCAAATAAATTGGCAATATTTTCTTCAAGTTGACAACCGAGAGTCATAAATATTGACTAACAAATACAGACAACATCCTAAATGGCCAGTGCTGGATTCTCCCTTTAACTCTATCCTTGGTGGAGAGACAATTGACCTTTAAAATGCATCACTTTAATGGTTTGCTCATTAGTAGAGTATATAGGTACAGACGAGGGCAGGGCAATGTCAGACAATCAAAGCAATGTTGCAAAATTTTCTTGAAGTAAACATTGACAAAGCTTAATCATTAATTTTCATAATTCAGTCATTAATACAACTGGCAGCACTAGATGCATTTTATTCATTTATAAGGGTGGCTGCTAAGCAATGAAAAAAAAACTTTCTTATAACTGGTAGAGTAAAAAATCTATATCTGATTCTAGAAATCTGTAGAAATCATCAACAAATACCTTTTTAGATATCATTACAGGATGCCTTTTAATATCCAACAATATTTATAGAGGTTATAGATTATCTAAAATGCCACTTTAAACCTCTGTACTAAAAAAGAGAATGTTTATTTCATATCATTTTAATTCACTGATAAGTTGGCATTAGTAACTTTGCATTTTTGGAGAAGATCTTGATAACTTCTTGTGTGTACTGATTCATATCAAAAGGTTGTGCTCATGAAGTTTCATAGTAGACAATTAGTCCAGATTTTTTGAAAATAAAGTATTACAACAAGCCAGAACCTAACTACAACTTTAATTCTTCACAGCTGGTAAACCTTTAATCATTCTCTCTAATGAGAATAGAACTATCAATCAACACCATCAAGGATCCTACCATTGCCGATCAGTAGGCTGTTATTGTCCTGACACTACGGCCCTGTATCATGCAATTATGCCTTTAATTTGTGATTACAAGTACAACCTATCAACTCTACCAAGACTGCATGCAGGAACCGCTGGTGAACCCTTATCAAGTCACTCATTTGTATATTGATGAGCAGGTTTGAAATTATAACAAATGCTCAAAGGAAAGATTAATTCCAAAGACCATTCAGACACCAGATGGTAAACTGGTTTTTAAAAAATACACCATGGCAAAATAAAACGAGGTAAGCTTAATGCTCTTCAATTTTCTGTATCTTGAACGTATAACACACAGATCAGCAAGTAAATATGGAGACCACTGTTGTGCTCATATATTAATTTTTCTACTCCCACTAAAATATTGTATCTTGCCATGCATCAACATGTAAAGTCTGTTGTCACAGTCTTTTGAGACAGTATACTAAGACATGTCTGAAAGGGTCTTTAATGAGTGTAGATGTTATTCCATATCTGAAGTCTTAGTCTTTGAAATGAAGAACAAGTTTTTAGCTTGTCGGGGAAGATCCTTGAAAGGCAAATTGCCAACCCTGTCCTCCCCCACTGTCCTCCAACTGCATTGTCGCCCCATGCTATGTGATGCACAACCTTCTTGTTTCTAAGGATTCTTTTTCTTCTTCCAAGTCTTCCCTTTCAAGATAAACTTTTAAGCCTCCTTTATGAAAATTTTCCCGTTGTTTAAATTCATATAAAATTCCCTGACATCAAGCCTTTATAAAACAGTTAATTATCTTATTCAACTGCCTACAGGAGTGTGTTCAGACTAAAAGAATGAGAGAATCAAGTAGTTATAATGGATTTAACAATTAAAAGAGGCTAAAAATGTGTGACTTCTGGGTCTCAGTATTCAAAATTGAGAAATTACAGAACTGAACAAAATACTTCTGAGCAGAGAGAGAATGAGTGATACTGAAGAATAAACCTTAGCTTACATGAAAATCTATTCATCCATACATGCAAAATGTGGTATATTGCCTCGAAAAAACCACTGTGGCAAAATGAAATGACATAAGGTTTGTGTGCTTCACATTCCTGTATTTTTTAACACACATGGCCCTGTTGCATAAAACTTGTTAACAATAACAACTGTCAAATTTGTATAACAAATTTTCTCTCAGCCAATCAGATGCAAGGATTTCAGTAGCTTGTAACAGTTATTGCAACTTGTTATTCATAACAAGTGTTATGAAACAGGGCCCTAATGTGTGAACAAGGCTTTACTTACTTGACTTCATTGAGTTCTTTCGTGACCTCGTTCTTCTTCCTCTCCACGTCGTCCGTCTTGCGCAACGCTTCTGCATAGTTGCTGACCGCACGGTCCCTCTCTCGGCGCAGTTTGTCACAGAGGGCCCGGATGCTCTCCCGCTCGGCAACAATCTTGTCCCTCTCCATGAAAGCCCAATCTCTTAACCTCTTGGCATTCTCTGACTCCTGGAAGCAAAGGGGTCATATGGCAAAAACATCAGCATCATCACACAGTGAGAGGACAACTACAAAATTCCTGTCAGAACCCTTTCTTATAATATGATTGATCAGAATTCATGGAAATTCCTCCAATTAATAACAAAGTTATGATCAGTTTCATTTATTTGCTATTTTACAAGTTGCAATTTAACAGTTGAGATGGCTATCAAATCAAACTGTCATATATGATGGGTGTTACAAATATTCCATTATGACTACGGTGACATATTCTGAAAATATCTTTGTTAATCACAAAATATACTTAAAGAGTACAATGAACATCACTCATCCACTAACTAAAAAATCATGAGAAAGCCGCTACTGTGACAAACGCATGCACTGCATTAAAATATTACAGTATTTCAGAGAGTTTGTATTTGTGTATACTAAAGATAAGTCAATAGCTATGAAGGTTGTTGTGAAAACGTAAAATATATTTTGACAAATCAAACTTAACATACAACTGCTTTCCACATGATGAAGTCCTAATTAAAGGGGCAATAACAGGTCATTCAGGAACAATAGTTATAGATTATTTGCATTAAATGTACCCCCCAAAAAACCCAACAACAACAAAAATAAAAAGGAAAGAAAAAAAAGAACTAGTGATAGAGGGTTATGCTCTCACCTGTACTGATTCCTTGTGTTCCCTGGTCAAAGAATCAACCTTCCTTCTCAGGGATTCCACTTCCTTGTTGACTTCTTTGTACTCATGGTTGGTCATCTCCTGCTCCTGCTTGGCCTTGTATCTCTCCTGGACCACTTCCTCAAGCTGATCTAAGGCTTCCTTCCGCTCATGACGCGCTACCTGCAACTCTTCTTCATACTTTCTCAGTTCATGAAGGATACCATCACGTTCTTTCTTCGCCATCATGGTGTTGTTGATCATGACGCGGTAGCGCTCTGAGAGATCGCTGATTTTCTTTTCCGATTGGTCCTGCTCACGCAACGTGTCCACAAGCTTCTGATGCAGGTGGCTGTAGTCGTTCTGCATGGTGGCAAGTTTTTCTTCGGCGCTCTTGCGCTTGGCGGATTCATGCTGTGCTTCATCCTGGAGCTTTTCGATCTCCTTGTGGACGTCGTCACGCTCACTCATGACTAGGCGGTGCTCGCGAACAGCCTGATCACGTTCTATTTGAGTCTTTTTAATGGCTTGTTTCATCAATCTGTTTTCTTGCTGGGCTTTAAACTCCTGCTTTCGAAGTTCCTCAAGCTCCCTGCGAGCTTTCTCGTACTCTCTTATTGCACCTGTGCACTGTTGCTTCAGTGCGTTCCTCTCCTTCACAGCAGTGTCCATCTGAAGCTGTAACTGACTTTTATCTTCCTGCAACCTTTCAATCTTGTTCACACCTGACCCATGTGAACTCTTGACATCGGTGAATCGCTTCTGAAGATTGTCATACTCATGCTTCAAGGTTTCATACCTATCCATAGCCATGTCGTACATTCTCTTCACATCTGGTTGTCCCATCATGCTCACAAACTCCCTACTCTGGACTCTGAGTTCATTCAACTCTTTGGCATCATCTTCGTGTCTCTGTCGGAGATCATTGATCTCCTGTTGCACTTGGTTTCGCTCTGACATCAGTTCAGCATATTCCTGCTGAAGACCCTGGAGCTTCCCTCGCAGTTGATCCCCATTGCTCATAGCTGTCCGATGCTGCTTGCAGTAGTAGTCGGCATCCTTCCGCGACTGGTCACACATCTTCAGGGTCTCTTCGTTCTGCCGCTTCAGGGTTTCCAGCTTCAGCATGACTTCATGATACTTCGCCTGCAGCTTCCGGTAGTCCCTATGGGGGACTCCCCTATCAGCCACACCCCTCTCTGGCAAGGACTGGTCTGAAGGACCCATGTTGATGCCTGGCTTGAAGACACTGGGAAGCTCCTCGTTGTCACTGTCAAGACTGCTTTGGACGGAGATACCATGTTCCTTGGAGACTGTGCCTGGGATCATCCGGGGAATGAAGGCTGAGTTTGGGCGTGGCATCAACATCCTCGGACCTGCAGCAATAAAATGATGAAAAGGAAAAAAATCCTTAGATATCCAGAATTCTGCCTTTGAGCATTAATAACATATAGAAAATATAGGAAAGTGTATTGAAACCAAGAGAAAAAAATGAGGCACAGAGGGGGAGTGCAAGCTTAGGAATTCAGAAAAAAAATTGAAGAATGAAAAAAAATTTGCAAGGGAGCAAGAAAGGAAAATGTTCGAAAAAATTTGGGAAGACTAAAAGACGCAGGAGAAGAAAATGATACAGGGAAAATTTGAAGAAAAAAAATTAAACAAATTAAGACATAGGAAAGATAGGAAAAATGAGAGAGGAATTGAGAAAAATGAGTAGAAGAGGGAAAAAGCTGGCAGAAAAGAAAACAGCAGACAAATAAGAGGAAAAATCGAAGAAGATGAAGGACAAATAAAGAATGCAGACAAGAAATTGGGCCAATCACCCATTACACGTACATGTAAGCAACATGGCTACAATGTTACAAGTTTAATATGTCTACCCCCTGCAGCTAGACGTTACAATATAATTCTGTCATGTGCATGAGTACACACCCAGGCTTCATATACCAGCTTTAATTGCTTAGCTCCCTCATCTCTATCTCTCTCTATATGATCTTCTAATCCAGAGCACAATGTAGCACTTCACAATAACTCCCTCTTCTCTCTCCCTTTCCCTCTACCTCTATGCTCGTTTCTCTCTCTCTCTGTGACTGTCTTACTAATCAAGGGCGACATGTAGCAGCCCGGCTATACCCATTCCCCACTCTTATTACAAATCCATGAGCATTAGCTACTAATGAATAAGCAGACATGCGTGCAAACACACCACTAATCACCTATTATTTGACAACAATATCCAATAACATACTTGGAGCATCATATTGGATATTTTCAGTGTCAAATTTTTTTACTTTCATATTTGCTATTCACCTAGACATATTGCTTCATTTTGTTTTCAATTAAATTGAAATAATGCCTATCTGAGTATATTCATCATTAGGTTTTTGTCTGCTGAAAGCTTAAAAGGTTGTTACTCATGTCACTTAATGCCTTTCATGCTCTTTTAATGACCTTCATGCTCTCTCAAACAATATATTCATCAGCAAAAAGGTCTTGGAGCATATATGTATGAATGCACCGCATTGAACACTCATCAAATTCATAGCTTGACTGCAATTACTAGTAACGTCAGAAAAAATATATCTTGGGTCTAATAAGCCAGCATGAAAAAGAGAAAGCATGCATGGACAGGGATTAAATAGTTTACAAACAACTGATGTGAAATGCAAACTGTGATATAAGCCTACATATGCCAGATGTAAATGTAGGCCTACATTGTACATGTACATTATAATCTTATCAAAGGGACTTTCTAGATATAATTTATCCATGTTTAAAATAGCTTTAAAGTTCATTTTCAAGAAGCTGTGGTCTAATGAGTAATAGTCTGCGGGTGGCATGTATAATGTGCTTCCATATTAGTCTTTATCAGAAGCATTTTGTTTTTCCTCACTTAATATTTGTCTCATCGTAACAAGCAAAATAGTAAATGCCTAAAATAAACATTACAAACGGAACTGAGCCTGGTTAGTCACGGACAGACATTCAAAAAATTTTGAAAGTTTGTAGGCCTGTAGAAAATGAATACTTAATTGAAGCAAGCTATTTTATGTTTCATCGTGAAGGGCATAACTGAAGGAATTGAAGAATAAAATTTGGTTGCCATGGTCGCCTCCTAAAATTATAATCCATAAAATATTCATTGTCACGGACGGACAACCAATCAGGCTCAATTACAAAGAGATGCATAAACTCCAAATCAGTATAAACATGAGCCTGAATCAGAAATATTACATCCTTAGATCTCTTCTGCTAGAAAAATACTTGTTTTGACTGAAAGGAAGTCTACATGTAGATGCGCAATCATCAATTGATTTGGGGAGAGAGTGACTAATATCTATGCAAATCATTCGAAACCTAAAAATGCTAATCTCCTATTTAAAGCCATACAGCCCCTTATCATGATGCAGGGGTTTGACGTTAGGGTAATTGAGATGATAATAAGCTCGTAAGAATGTGAAATCTGTATCACGTTTCTGACGGTTATCATTTTCATCTGCAATTGTTTCTCTTTTCAATTTCATGACAACTTCAAGCAATACAAGGAAAGGGTGAATTAGGTACAGTATATAGCTTTCTTGAAAGTAAGCACTTTGAATAAAATAAACACCATCCTTTTTCTTATCATGCGGAAATGGATGAACACATCTATGACCTTTGAAGAATGGGAATACCTAATATTCCAGCCATGTACAATGTACATATGTAAAACAATATCTAATATTTTTCACCTTTTTTATGGATTCCTAGAATTCTTAACTTGTGCACAAAACTTCGACTGGTATTTGTGTGAATATCTACATGTATTCCTTCACTTCAATAACTCTAAAAACAACTCAACATTATCTTTAAAATATTATTTTTTTGTATCAAATAAGTGTTTGAGTGAAAAGGAAATATGAATATCTTAAATGTATTGGTGTGCCAAAACTTGCTTCTTTGCAATCATTTTCATTCAACAAAGTAAACTTCCTTTTTTAAAATGAGACTAATTCACAGATTTTGGGAAATATGTTTTTAAAAAAAATCAAAGGTTTAGAATATAATGCTCATAAAATGTGATCCTTGTTTTGAAGAATACAGCTAAATGTGTACAGATTAAATGAGATTTTATCAGAAAGGCTGAATGCAAAAAAAAGAAAAAATCCTGAGGAATACCTACTTGGGACCTTGTCATTCTCTCCTGCCATCTCAAGAAAGTAGAATGGCTGATTCCTCCGAAGACGAAGTTTCATGAAATTGAGTCTCTTTCTTTGACAAAACGTCAAGGAGGGAGTGTTTGAATACAGCAGCGATGCAACCCCTGCGTTCAAATTCTCATCCAACTTCAAACTTTGGATGAAAATAGGACTGTTTTCATCAATTTCTTGGTTGAAGTTCACTTTCCCATTGGCACTAAATTTCTCCTTTATGACATTGTTGTTCAGTGGCCAGGAAGGTTCCTTTTTGGTGTAACCGTTCAGTGGCCTTTTCCCGTTGCTGCCACTTGTGTCATAATGGCCATTTTGCAACCATTCCCCTACTGTAGAAGTTGTATTGATATACACATTATTCCCATTCAAAATGCTGTATTCCTTGCGATGCCCGTTTGTTAGGTCTGGTGTGACTGAAGTGCCATTCACATCAAATTTCCTGATGTCTGTTCCACAGTGACCAGTGCGATGATCTTTCCTTGGCTCAGGAGCAGGCATATGGTAACGGAAACCATTTCTGTCTCTTTCACAATCAGGTTCACAATGACCATTCACAGGAAGTCGCCGCACGGCTGAATACCTTGCACTGACACCGTTACTTTTATGACGGAAGACGAATTCAGCATCGGAATCAACGCCAGAAGACCTCTCTGAATTCTGCCGACTTCTGCTGACATGAACACTCTCATGCAGCCTCCACGTACCCATAAGCGGGATGCGTTTGTTGGGGTTATGCTGGACAGCTCCAAAATTTGGAATAACAATAGATTTCCCTATTCCTTCTCGTGGAGAGCTCTCCCCGCTGGAGGACAGCTGGTCTGAGTCCGAGTCGAACATCTCTGATCGGCGTTGGTAAACCAGCGGACTGCTCTCAAAAGCCATTCTTACAATGTCATCATCTATTGTGACTTCAGAATGTCTTTAGAATTGGGTAGACGTGGCTTGAAATTGCACCTTGATTAGCTAAATAACCAATCCACAGAGTCATATGTATCTCACATACAATAAGTGGAACCTCATTAGGGGTGAAATCATATCAAGTTTGGCAACCCTAATATACTTTATTCTAGATGGCATCAATGTCATTTATCCATAAGCTGTAACAATACAGCTCACCGAATCACAATGCCCTAAATAGCTTAGCCCCCGGGCAATCACAGCGCTGTGGTTCCTCTTCGAAGACATCTGTATATATCTTCAAATTGAACTTCATTACGACTCTCTAACTGTAACCCCATCATCGTCAAGTCCACGACAATAAAGTTCAGGCCCTGGCAAATCTTCTGAAACCCTTCTCTCTCTTGATATGACGTCGACAAAGAGGCTAGATGAAGTAAAATTGCTTTTGTTCCACAAATAGCACTCTATACATTCGCACCAATCCCCTAACTGTCATTTCAATTTAGAGAAGAAGGTACCCCATTTGAAATGACAAGTTCCTGCTGCACTCTTTTCTTTCCCATTGCCGTCGCTTATTCCCCTAACTGTAATTGTCACTTCAATCTATCTGCTGTTGTTATTATTGGTCTTCTGATGGAAAAGAAGGTAACAATTTGCAGGCGAGATGAAAAATGCTCATCCTTTTCTGATATAAAACGGAGGGTGACAAATTGATCACTTTTCGAAATCGCTGAAAATATTTCTGCCCTGTGCTCGTGCAATTCAGACGGCGGCACAAGTTAAAATTAGGTGAGAAGAATTGATTGCTTATTGAAGTCTGCTGACGTTGAACATCTCCCAGAGTTACGGAGGCCGATCAATCTCCTTCGATGATAACATTCTCAAAGTCAAACATTACATGAAGGTCAAATTCACCCAGAGTACATTTTTGCACTTTTTTTCCCTCCCTCAAGGTAGCGCGGTATTTTCCATCCTTATCATAATTATTCCAACTCAAAGCTACCTATATGCATGCAGACATCACACTTCGCTGGGTTGAAATTTATTTTCCATGCGTCTGCATCGATGACGAAAAAAGACTGCATCAAGCTGCTCTGGTTGAAGTCAAGCTTTAAGTGATTGCTCCGTCAGATGAAAAATTACATCCAGCGAGTCACACGTAATCAAGTCTCAATATCCTGAGTGATTGTAGAACATGTAGAGAGGTTCTGTAATCTCCTATACACCTGCAGAATCACAAAAATGATGGGAGAGCCGTTTTTGTTTTCGTGGCGAAACAGTCGATGCTATCCATGATGTAATCTTAGCTGGGATGTAGACGGCGTTACTCCGAAGACGGATTGAAAGTAAGATGAAGCTGTTCACCTGCCTTGGTGTGTTCGTGTAAAGAAAGAAAAACTGGTTGTGAGAAGAGGGGCAGGTTAAATTGAAGAGCAATCAGTAAGCTTGGCACACCAGTCAGAGATAGCTCAGCAAATAATGAATGAATCCAACCCAATCGAGCTGGGTAGATGATTGTCTAACGTGCTTCAACGAGATTCCTCCCCGCATCTCGCATAGGACGTAATTAGCTCTGGTGATAGCTGTGTGCGTGCGAACGAGGGTCTGTCGGGGTAACGAAGGGATGTAAGGACCCCCTCCACTGGTTACATAATGCCGACGTAGGCGAGAAGGATAATTTGCTTCACAGTCCAGAGGGCATTTTACTCTGATGAGAAAATTAGCAGTAGGGGTTCTCTCTAGCCCCTTGATCTCCAGCTCTGTGCAGCAATGGTCACAAGCTGTTTCACGACAGCAAGTCTCTAATCTTGTATGGCTCGTTGTGAGGGAATATGAAACTGAAGATGGGACTATCAGGCTCATTTGGCAATGAATGTTCATCTGATTATTACTCCCCCTCTTATCCTTGGGTCTGTATATCTTTCACTGTCCCTCTCTCTGTGTTAATCCGACGTTCCCATTTCCTGACCTTCCTCCCTCTGCAGGCTTCACGCCACATCAACCACCATCTCCATGAAATGCCACTTGACTCTGCGCAAATGTTCGATTCAGCGAACGCTCGAATGGCCGTATTTGTTGAGGGTCGGCGTGTCTGGAGTACACAGAGAATCGAAACATCGTTGCCGGGGTAGTGTTTGGTAAGATACAAACTCATACTTTGCACCGGTATCGTGCGGGATGCAGTGTCTATTTTAGGTGCCTTCGGGTAAAACATGGAACATCAAACACAGACATGATACATAAGAGGACTTTACTGACGCAGGGAACACGTACACCAAACAGCATGCATTTCAGTTCAAAGGATAGGAGTAACGCTATCCACTCAATACAAGGAAAGATCTACTTGTATGATCATTCCCCTCCAGAAAATATGCTGTTAACAACTCTACTATGAAAAATATTTCACTACCAAGTGTAAACAACATGTAACAAAGTACATGTACTTGGCAATATAATACAAGTCAGCAGGAAAGAAATATTTTCTGATTTTTGAAAAAAGGAAAAAGTCATATAGACCACATATCTTTAAATGAAAGCTTATATTCCATTGGGATAAAGGTTTGTGATGATTTCCATACAATATCAGTTACATATAGCAACTTTATGAGGTTGTAAAAGTTGTTCGTCATAATGTGAGTGCATACCCTTATCTGATATATATATATACATGTGCATCGATCTTGACTTCATGTCAAATCTCAAAAGAAAAGAAACGCTGAACATCATTCACTGGAATCAAATTAAACAACAATGTTTGATCTCAGAGAGTGTTTGAAAAGGAGAATAAATGTTTGATCTAAAAGACTGTTTGGGGAGAAAAAAAAAAGAAGAGAGAAACAATATATCATACCTGAGGCAAAAACCCTACATCAGCTGTATCAGCCTTGAGTTATGAACAAGATGTGAAGATATTATACCACTTGTAATTCCTCATTAATCGTCACTCAATATGTAAATCATGTTTATTCCTCTCTCAATCACAACGAACATGCAAGTATACTTTAGGTTTTACAGCGAAACAGCAATACTATACTGATAGCACAAAGTGGGTAGTCTGGGAGTTCAGCCATGTTTCTATCCAAAGTTATGTTACTGCTTTTTTTTCCCCTTCAAATCTAGCTGATACATGTATTGACATGTAGATAGACAACATGACTTTTGAAGTACATGTATTCCTATCTTGCTCTATTAAACAAAACTTTATATTTACATATCATGAAAATTATCATAATCATGCTATTTTATTTTAGCAATTTGGTTCAGACCAGAGGCACTTCCGGCCCATGTTCCCCCCTCCTTGATAGAAAAGTGTAAATTGTGCCCCATCCCCTTTTGGAAGTGATAACCCTTTTTTTTTGCTTGCTTGTCAGAGAATTTGTAACGACAAAGGCAATCCCAAAAATGTGTGATGACCTTCTTTATTTTTGCTTGTCAGAAAATTTTCTGAGATTTTTGCCCCCTTCCCCTTTAAAAAATCCTGGATCCGCCCCTGGTTCAGACAATCAGACTGGAAAAAGTCTCTAATTTTAGACCAATCGCCACAATAATAGGCCGATAATACAAAGACGATTAGCACATAATTTCTTATAATCCTCTGGCAATGATATCACAATGCCATGGTCAAAAACTAAAACATGGCTACAGCCGATGGACATTTAACCCTTGAAGGGTCAGTCGCTCCATCCCTGCACCTGTGCCTTGCAGTCCTCAACCCTTCTCTAATGATGGATAGGTTAATACCAACTGGGGCAGTGCTATTTTAGAGGATCAGTCGCTTTTGTCAGGGTATATGAATCATAAGCACTGATCAAAATCCGAGTTTGTGATATCTACAATCGCTTGCTCAGAACAACTGCTATTTTTGTTCACCCAAATAAAGGTAGTGTCGGTGGTTTGCAATGATTTTCTGATTGAGCAGCAAACATTATCTGCGATTTTAATCCCTCTAGGTTGTTAACTTTGGCAGCCATCGATAAAAAGGACTTGGGGAAATCTCATTGTTACAACAACAAAAAAATTCACACCAACTTGCATAGCATCTGAAGAAACTGAGACAAAAATACTGATTGACGATTAAGTTCTGATTATAGAAGCTCTTTTCTCACATGATTTTTAGATGAGCAATGTTCTCTCTAAATTAATTTGGAAATTTTCTTCTTTAAAGAATTTTAAACCAAAAACAAGATTATCTCCTTAATAAGAGTGATAAAGCTAGTCTGTGAAGTCACAAATTAAAACATCAAATGATAACGATTCAAGTCTTAATGTTGTCATTTGTATCCCACTCTAAACATTTTGTGCTTCATCCATACACACAAGTCATCAGTAGCAAACTGTTATTCTAATTCCAAAATCATATCATTTTCATTCTGATCTACACCACACATATAATAGTTGTTGCAATGTCAATCTAACCTCTTGCAAATTTGTATAACTACATTATTATTAGTTAGATTCCACAACATTTCTGTCGAAACATTATCGTCTAAACCCATGTTAGTTTTTTTCCCCCCATCCTTGTGTATGCATGGCACACTTTCCGAGTGTGCTGAGTACTTGCTTTGAATATCTGATTTTGCATGCCGGGGTCCTGCGGAAGGCAAAAGTAGATCCGTAGGGAAAAATGCCATCGTCACAACACCTTTCCATTGCTCCATTTCCCTTAAAAATGCAAGAGGTGATGTCTGCTTCCTTTCTCGCTCATATTGCATTTTTGCTGCCTGGCTACGATGATTTTCAGCAAATGGAAAGTACGGAGATTTGATTTGGCTACTGCTACATAAAATCAGACTGTTTCGATTTCGGCTTTCTGTTCATTCTTGCAATTTATTCTGATGAATGCAAGACAATAAGCTTCAGTATGTCTGTATTTAAAGCTGTATTCTTCTAAAAGCAGACAGACTGTAATCTTTCATTTGACTTTATCATTATGAGTTTATAATGTAGAACATCTCTTATTTTTTCATTGACTGAGCAAATAAAATTGCCTTCAGCATTTGAACTGATAATTTTCAAAAATGAACAGAAAATTGTTTCTGGGCATTTTGATTTGTTGCTTTATTTGTTCATCCAATCACAAGATTACAGAATATGGAGAGTCAATTTGATTAGAAATTGATGGTGGATTTGGAATGCTCTATTTATTTTAAAAGGAAAATGTATATTGTATATCACATGCGCACCCAATTTTTCAGTGAAAAGAATTATGAGTCTCTTTATCTCACATATGATGGAAAGCTACTCTATAGATAATGTCATACAGGAATTTAAGTGAATAAATAGTTCGAATGTGTTGGAAAAAAACTTGGAATATCCTATATCTATATACCCTGAGTTATTTGAAGGTATCACAAAATCGGCATTCATTCAGGAACATATCTTGTCAATTTTTCCTTATTTTTCTATTTTTACAATTATTCTTCTTTTTCTATCTTTACATTTTGGAATCAAAGTTGCAATTATTTATATCTCCAGATTCGCGAACTGACATATTTCCCAAGCTCCTAAGCGCCTATGTCGGATCGCAAAACCAGCGACAAATTTTTATGAGATGTTTTGCCTGACTGAGGTGCAAGGTATCACTGAGTTGTTCCAATTCAGTATTATTGAATTACGTCAATGGGTATTACACTGTCTCCTTGTATTTCAGGCTTCAGCCTTGCAAAGGAACTATCCTGGACACTTGACTTTGTCCGAGTACCAGAGCTTGCCCCCTGAATGAGGGTGTTCTCACTAATCAAATTCTTCCACAAAGTAAGCTCAGAAAACTGTCATTTTAAAGAGTTTTTTTTGCCAATATCATCTACTGAATTTAGAATGTTTACGCAAGAATTCTTGCATTAGGCAACTCAGGAAAATGCCATTTTATGGGGTTTTAAAAGAAATTTCCGGAATTGCAAAAAACCCCGTTCTGCAAAATCAAGTTTGAATTTCACTAATCCACAAGATATCTACCTATTAAACAACATTCTAAATTATTTTAGATATAAATATTATATATCATATATATATATATATATATATATATATATATATATATATATATATATATATATATATATATATATATATATATATATATTATATATATTATGTATTTTTGAAAGCTGTCTGTGTGGTCTAAGTAGTGTGAACTCACACATAGGCAGGGGTGGTATTTTCAAGAAAATATCAGTGTTCCAAAGAAGAACGGAACTTGATGAGAAGAAGCCGCTGTAATATGACATTGCCATGAACTTTATGAAGCACTAGGAATTTCCTTTTTTAGGGTGAGGTCTTCGTATTCTTCCACCTTTTTTTGATATGTGTATATGGTTTTGGTTTACACCATGTGCTAAAAATCAAGTACGCTCACCTACATAGGGGTGAACTATGCTTCAGCATCCCTAACAGATACCTGTTTGCTCATGAATATTCAGGTTAAAAAGTGAAAGCAGGAGCATATCATCTGCTGAGATGCAGAAGGATATATGTTAAAGGATAGAATCTAATGCCTTTCTGGCTCTCAACAAATGATACAATGTACTACAAGTGCTACTCCTTGCCAGAGATTCAGAAAATGAAATTTGGATATTTTGTACCCGCAAACAGGCATGGTTGGAAAAGCGTAATGAGACCCTCTTTATATTCTGCGTGTTCTGCTTTGAATATCGCAAGCCCGGAGCAAGACAGGTGTAGACTCAAGACATTTTACCATACAGTTAATACCCCTTGGCCTATTAAAAAAAAACACAAGTAAAGGTTTACTACAAATTCCATCTAAAATAGTTACTTTTCTAAATTTCATCTTCATTATCATTGTCAACATCATTATAATCATCCTCGTCCTTACACTGCAAACCTTGTGCAGACATGTACATTCAGTCGACCACCTCGTAAAGATGGGTTGAATGGCACGCCGAATCCCAGACCCTCACAGGAGCTCAATAAGGTGTAAGAGATCTGGCCAAATGTGAAATAATATCATGGGTCTATCTGACCACAATAGGATGCAAATTAATTTACAAGCCTTAGGGAAGAATTAGTGGACCCGCTGGTGAGTGTTCGGTGGTTAGAGATTTCTTTCTGTCTGTCTATGTACAGCAGATCATACTCATTTTACTCCCAAGCTGAATATCATCCCCTCATCTTATTCTGTTCTACTTTTAGTCTTCTCTCTTTTCTCTATCTCTCTCTCCCTCTCTGTCTCCTTCCATTTCTCCTAAACCTCATTTTTCTCTCCCTATTTCCGTATCTTTCTTCATCTGTTTTCAATTTTCTTTCACTCGTATCAAAGGTTTACCTCTTCCTAAACCCCTTGTTTCACTACCAGGAAACCTAGCATCTGTCTTTGCTTTTAACTATCCTCTCTTTTTTTGGTTCATTAATATCTTTCCTTCTGCTGAGCTAGGGCCTAACCCCTTCGTTTTTCTTATAGCAATAACATTTCTGCTTTTCTCTCTATCCCAAGAAAGCAGCACTCTCTTCCCTTCCCTTTCCTCTCGTCAATTCTGTTTCCTCTCATTACTTCTACCTTCTTTTGTCTTACCCTTAATTTTCTCACCCCCTTCTCTCTCTCTCTCTCTCTTGCTCTTTCCCTTTCTCTCTCTTCTCTATCTATCACATCTTTCTCTCTTTGACATTCTCTCTTCTTTTTCTATTCTTTCTCTCTCCCTCTCTCTCCTTTTTCACTCACTTCCCTCTCATGAAATCTCTTCCTTCAAGACACTCTTTTGCTCTTCCTCTTTCTCCCTCCACCCCTCTCTCTCTTTCTCCATCCTCAATGCAACAGGACCGCATCCCATGACGAACAAGATCCAGCGGTTAGCATCCTGAAACCCCAAGAGACAGGATGCCCGACAGCCAGCGCCAACAGGAGAACGTAAATCAGATAACGAAGCACAGAGTCACGCCTTCCACGACACGCTTTTAAGCGAATCACAATGACACCTGCAACATCAACTGGCTATATCTAACTCAATTTATCGCAGGGCACGCCTCAGCACGTGAGCCTGATGTTTTAGACGAGTTCTATCCCTCGTGTGAAGCCTACTGTCAAAGTCGAAACAAGAAAAGGATATACAGGTATATAGGAAAGAGCCAGAAAAGAGGCCAAAAGCACAACTATTGATTTCCTCTCTTTCTCTCTGTTTTGTGGTTTTTTCAAAGTGTCAGACAAAACACATTAGCACTTGAAGCAATGTGTGCGGTAGAGCAGTAAAATGTCAGGTGATTTCAGAATAATTAGGTAATGAGTTCTAGCCATTTGGGAGATGTACATAGCCACCTTCTTTTCTCCTTTTATTCCACACCTTGCGCTTGCCCAGTCACAATGTAGAAAAAAGAAATTAATAGTGTTGGCGAAACTTGGAGCAGGACCAGTAGTTTTTTTCCAGAAGTCTCCCATATACTCCTGCTTCTACAATAAAAATGCATTTTAGCCATCGACTAATATTTTTCTTCTATTTAAAGCAGAAGAAACATAGAGAGGAAAAGTTAAGTGGCATGTACTCCCCAACGTCTTTTTTGTTGTTGCTCATTTCCTCCATCACATCATTGTCATGGCGACCCATCTATCCATACCCACTCCACTCCACTCCTCTCACAGCTGTTTCCGTCATTTCAAAACCTATCGACTTGAACTTTGTCTACAGGTGACATATAGCTCTAATAAGTTGCATGTATACCTGTAAGCCAACATTAGAGGGTTCGTCCACACTGCCGCATATTCAATGGATACATATACATGTACATGTGGGAGTTCCCCATAGCATTGTATCTTCCAATTAACATTTCATGCTCATGCACAGCCACCCTGTTGCACAATTTCCCAAAGTCTGAATTCACAGTTCTTGCACAATAGAACGTGAGATTTTACAGGCATGTTTCTTGCTATAACGAGGTCGTGTTAACGTGTTGTTATATTCTCTTCTACCCACTCTCGTATTTGATTAAATTTTTGGCCAATGTCTTCACAAGCTTTCATCTCGATACCATTAGCCTTATTGCCAATATCTTTGCAGCAGGGGCTGATCTCCCTCTATTTAACTGTGTTTTTCTTTCTTTCTCTCTCTTACAATATCCAATCCTTCCTCCCCGGCCGTTCCATTTCTCCCTTGAACACTAAACTAGTTCCAAGGCATGCAGTTTTCACCCCCCCCCCAAAAAAAAATAGATAAAAATAAAAACAAAACATACAAAAAAAGATAGTTCCAATGATCCTTATATTTCAATAATAACCAGTTCTGTAGCATCATATTTATATTGTAATCCAGTTCCAAAGACCCCCTTTTTCCAAAATGTTGGTAGTTCCGAAGACTATCCTTTTCACGATACGTTAGTTCCCGAAGCCCCCTTTTTTTGTCTTGCCAGTGGCACATACCTACCATTTTTGGGGTTGAGTGCCCCCCCCACATCCTTCCTTTCCTTTCTCCTGCTTTCCTTATCTTATGTAAACCTCTCTTTCACTTCTACAGATCTGTAACATTCTTGTAGTATCTATTTCACTAAATTGCTCAGCTTATAATTTCTTTCTGTATCTTTTCCTTCTCAATTTCTCTCTCTCTCTCTCCAGCATATTCATCAATTACATTTCCATCTGCTTCTCTATTTCTCTCTTTGTCTGTTTGTATGGCCATGCATCTCTGTCTGTCTGTCTGTCTAGGTCTCTGTCTCTGTCTTTCTCTCTCTCTCTCTTAACAGATCTATTTGTTTGCATACAAAAAAAAAGTGTCCTCAACAATATAGCAGACATAAGACAAACAACACAGCAAAGTACATTCATCCTTTATGAAGGAAACCCCACCAGACTCCTAGCTTGGCATCCAACGGATCTGCCACAGACCACTCTCCCGTCTCCTTGGGACTGCGGAATCAGGCTAAAATGTTGACACACATCCTAATAAGCTTTCATCCCAGCCCATTAGTTCTATTGCTTCAAAATGCCAAGTGGGACTGAGCGCAATAACCCATAACAAGCTTCTCATTTTCAATCTCGCCCCTAATCCTCTCCCTACCCTTCTCTCCTTCCTCTCCTGCCCCCCCTCAATACACCTATGTTTATTTCTGTTTCATTTGTTCTACAGATTCAAATGCCAAGTGGGACTGAGTGAAATAACCCATAACAAGCTTCTCATATAAAAATCTAGCCCTTCACCTTCTTCTCAAGCCCCCTCCCAATGGCCCGATTCAACACCTCCATGTTTATTTCTGTTTCATTTCTTCTATTGCTTCAAATTCCAAGTGGGACTGAGCACAATGACCCGTAACAGCTTCTCATTTCAGTCTTGCACCTAATCACTTCCTCCCCTCCCCCTCTTCTCCCCTTCCCCACGCTCCCTACCCTCTTCCCTACCCCCTTCCTGGATTTTTATTTCTGTTTCATTTGTTTTTCATTGCTTCAAACTCCAAGTGCAATAACCCATAACAAGCTTCTCATTTTCAGTCTAGCTCCTTATCCTATACTTGACAGTACCCCCATTCTCCCCTCCCTCATTTTCTCTTTCTGCCTTAATTTAGGGAAGGGAAAAAGTGCAAGATTAAATCCTCACTTAACAGATTCAATCCTCAATCCATTTAGGATTGCCTGAACCATTCACTTGCCAATGCAATATTTATATCCCACATACAAGTGGGAAGTGTTCTTCATGGTACTACAAGGGTTAATGCGAGTAGGATGCATCTAGCTGCATGGTACATAATCACACAGAATTGGAGGTTACCACTGGACAGAATTCTCTGCACACTACATAGCAGTTTTATCTTCAAAGGTAGTCATCGGTTTTTAAAGCGGTTTACATTGTCACATCTGAAAGGGGCATTAACGGTACAAAATGATGGAAGAGCACCTGAGAAGTGAGAAGGGATGGATTGACAGACATGACTAGAACATAAGAAATCATCTTACCCCCTTTCATTCTCAGGGGATAGTCTGAGTCATAGACCCCCAGTGGACATTGTTTTGATTTCATTTATTTTGGTAAAATTACGCTGTGAGAGATTAATCAAGATTATGTTACACTGTACATCTATCATGGAACTTTAAGATGAAGAATGATGGAAAATAAAGAAAACAAAATGCATCTGCAATGACAACATAAATGTTTATGTAAATGTAACTTCAAGCCAGTCAAATATCAATAACCGAATGCTTGGGGGGGGGGTAGAAAGGGAAGGGTATTTCATATGAAAGGCACTGTATCCAAATAGCCATAGGTTCCTTGAATTCTCTGAGTCACTACGCACTGCTAAGGTACCTTTCTTAACCCTTTCGAGACAATTGACCACATTTTGTGGTTTGGCCCAATAACTTTTGATTTAGAGCCTTAAAAAATATACTAGATGCATGAGCAGAAAGAGCAAAAAATTCTGCACATACTGTGTCCATTTTTGTTGCATGATCATAATGCATTTGATGCCAGGAATTTTAAAAAGGAGAATAAGATTGAACATCCTTAAATTGGCAACACATTGAGAGATTCAAAATCATTGTTTTTTGTCCAAATTGGCAACTTTTTCAACTTTTCGACAAAGTTCCTAACCATGTATATTATTTTCAAGACATTACATCTTATTAGAACCATGTAGCACTAAAAGAAAAATATTATTGTTGCCAATTTGCAGAACAAAATGTGATCAATTGAGCTCTTAAATAATTCCTGTCCTGAAAGGGTTAACTAAAAATTGAAGAGGTCAAATTATGAGTAAGATTATCTTTAAACACTTTAAAAGGCATAGTGGAAAATTTCCCTCAAAATTATGATTATTAAGTGTATTAAAAGTCAATATGATCACATTTATTTTTTTACATCAACTGGCAAATGCAAAGACACAAAAATAGCACGAAAAATCTACAAATTTCTTTTTTTTTAAATGACACCTACATACAATATTGTGTCATAACCATCCTACATATAAGTATCATTTACATTCTCTTAAGAATAATCAGTGTACGACAAAAAAATTCTGCATTGAACTGTCGATTTTGTGTCCTGCTGTAATATGGTCTTTACAAAAAGTTGCCCCGTAATTGTAGAGAAATTCCCTTGAATAGCAGGTTTCCAAAAAGTAAAATACAGACAAGTGGTCACTAACATCAGGTTTTGACTGTATTTCTTTATGCTATTCCGATTTCTAGTTCCCCTATACTGATTATTATTCTGATCCATATCGGCTCATAGAGTGAGTGTGATAGTCATGTACTGAACATGAAAGATAAACACTCCCATCGCTCATACCAACTTAATCAATATGTGAATTAATTTCTCCCCATCCCCCTGGCGAGTAATGTAAACTACATGGAGCCAACGCAGTTAATGTATTATGGTATGTCTATGGTTGCATTCTCACACAGTTCTTTCAGTCGGGGACTCGCTCGGGAATAACAACTTTTTTCCAAAACAAAATGGTGCGATTTACAAATATGTTTTAGCATTCTGAAGTATATCAATGAAATTAGGGCAACAAATTTCTTACAAAATAACATTGTGCAGATGCAATGGTTTATAAAAGAGGGTATTATCAAACTGACGAAGATAATGATGACAACACTGATGATTATGGTAATGACGAGGATTATGATCATGCAACAATAATTTATCTTTCATCACTAATAAATTTTCACTTCTTGTAATCTTGTACCAAATAAAGGAAATGGACCATTTAATGCTGATGTGCATAAAATTTTCACAAATTTGGCGAATGCCTTGTTTTACATAGCAGAATCTGATCAAATGTAAAAGTAAAAACACAGCTAGACAAGCTTTCATTACTACACCCAATGTTACGCAAGCTGAAGGCAGATAGAAAGATCAATACCGTGTACTAATAGAGCATGCTCGCATTAGATCTACCCGTTCACATGCATCTTGACAGATATAATCTGGATCAAATGTAAATGTGAACATGGTAGATATCAAGCTTTTATCATTACACCCAATGTTACACAAGTTAGAGGCAGTTAGAAAGATCAATAACGTGGAGCATGCTCGCATTAGATCTACCTGCTCACATGCATCTCGACAGATATAATCTGGATCAAATGTAAGTAAGAACATGGCTTCACGACAAGCATTCATCATTACACCCAATGTTACACAAGCTAAGGGCAATTAATAAGATCAATATCATGTATAACAGATCTACCTGGTTGCATGCATCTCTACAAATATAATCTGGATCAAATGTAAGTGTTAACCTAGCTTGCTTGTCGTCATTACACCCAATGTTACACAAGCTGTAGGCAGTTATAAAGATCAAAGAATATAAATAGAGCATGTCCGCATTAGATCTACCTGCTTGCATGCCAGTGAAAAAAATAAGCCGGGGCTAAGGGCGCTTAGCCCCTGAAACTCTTGAAAAAGCCACCGTAAATGAAAAAAGAGCCACCATCAAATAATATTTCTGCCCATGGGTCGTAGTGCATTAAAATCTCTGAACACAATAGGTGGACTTCTAAGTAGCCCATTTTAATTTTTACACTGTTGCATGCATCTCTACTTAACTCTGTACAGATATACATTTGTAATCTGGATCAAATGTAAATGTGAACATGGTAAGATGACAAGCTTTCGTCATTACACCCAATGTTACTGAAGCCGGAAGCAGTTAGAAAGATCAATACCATTGACTAATAGAGCCTGCTGCATCAGAACTACCTGCTCTGCCTGTATGCAAGGTTTCTACAGTTAATGTTCCCTATCCTCCATCTGTCTGTCTGTCTGTCTATCTGTCTATCTGCCTGTTTTGATGTTTGTTTCTCTCTTTCTCTTTGCTTGTCTGTTCCCTTTTCTCACTCTTTCTTCTTCATATTCTTCATCAAGTGCAAGTAAATTTCTAGTATATATCAATATTTTTTATTGCAATATTTCTCTTTCCAAACAATCTCTCATCTATCTTTTTTGACCTATCTATCTTTTCGTCTATCTCACAAACGTTTATTTTCCCTTTCTCAATGTGACCTTTGAACTGGTGGGTACATGTCTCTTCTTTCTTTATATATTATCTTTCTTTTTCGTGCCTCCATCTCCACATCAAAACTTTCCTATTCATTCCCATTTATCCACATTCAAACTCCCTGTCTGTCTGAAATATACATCCTAGTAAATTCATATATCTGCAATGAACATTCATACCTTCTTTCTGTCAATTCTATCTCTAATTTTAGTGTACAGAATTTTTTTTCATGAAAAAATATTTCTCTCTCCTGTATCACCTGTTTAGAGCCTGACTGGCATTAGCTAATAAAGAGGAGGTTGAGTTCTGGGTGAGATGAAAAATAATTTCTGAGCTTTCTCATTCCTTTCATGTCAGTTTGTAAGAACATCATAGTAGAAATGTCCCCTGAAAAGAATTGCTCTTCAAATGCTCTCATAATCGAAATATGACGAGAAATAGCTGAAGTGTTCGGGCCGAACATTCATGCCACACGAGTGAGCAGTCCCATATACCCATTTCTGCGTGCAGTGCATATGTGCTTTTCAGCAATATTCTTATCATTTTGATGATACCAAAACCTCACAGTGCACACCAATTCTCCCCGTTGCTTTGAGACTTCTTTCACAATGTAATCGCATGACCAAAACTCAACTTTATCTTTAAACTTTTACATAAAATTAACACCCTCCTGGCTATCAGTAGGCAATATGCCAATTCTTACTAATGAGATACGATTCAATGACATCTACACAAATATACTTTATCATACTACTTCTCTCATGTCAGTGATATATTTCAGTTTCCCACCATTCTTTCCCCCATGCCTAAGCCTCGGTATATAAATATGCAGGACACGTGAAACAAAACATCGTACATCATGAGTTAGGGGCCCTGAGTCTGTCACTAGAAGTTCATGTTATGCTAACATTTCTAGCATACATGAAGCATGAAAGAAACAACATGTGGCAGAATGTATATAAATTTTTCATAAACAAAATTAATTATGTGATTGAATCTCACATGATGATCAATTTTATCACCCATCAAAAGACAAGGAAATATTCAGAATATAATAAAAAATGTATAAATTTGAATATTCTGAGAACTAAGTAATCTTTTCCTAAAAGAAATAGGCCATTATAAATGCCTATTAAAACAATGCATGTAAACAAATAAAGATAACTTGTACAAGTTTCTCAGTATATACCATTACATACTATAACTTAATGTTGTATCATACAACAAATTGCATTAACAGTGGATCAAAATTTATGAAAACTTCCTTTCAGTTTTTAGGTTTTTTAAAAATGAACTCTTTAAATTTTCTGGCTGAAGCATGAAATTTATGTCTTTTCTCATTTTCAATGATGTAAATTAATATTTTGAAATAATAATTAATATTTTGCCATAGATTTCTATAGGGAATATATTGAAAATAATTATAACTAAATACATTATCAATTTCGCTGTTAAAAGATAAGAAGATTGTAACTAAACACATATATATACAACTGACATACAAGGAGGTAGCAGAGTATTCAACACAACATGATGACATAGATATCATCTTGGAATTTCCAAAGAGGGGAAGTACAAAAGCCACATACGAAAAGAAACATTAAGGGATTCGAAGGCACCTAAAGCACTTATCAAACATTACCTCGGCAACTTCACAGAACCCCCCAAAAAGACACTCTAAGCAGAGGCATCAGCACTATCGCTAATAGCAACCCGAATAATCTCGTCTACGAATCTCTCCAATGGCAAAATCCTTGGGTACTAGGACAGAAGTCTGCTCCTGCCATTCTCCATATCTTCACCGCGAAAGGCAAAAAAGTCAGAAAAAACACTCCATCGAAATTAACTCAACATTGTTTTCCGTCGCGACTCAGGATGTCTCCGTCTCTACGAAAGGCTCAAGCCAACTGTCAACAAATTTCTCATTTGGTACTTGCCGTGGTCGTTGGAGCCCGGCACCTTGCTGGTATTCTGCGGTAGACATCAATTTACGAGAGGACTTTGGGAACGATCATTACCTATTCATCTATTCCTTACGTCGTCAGGGCTACGAGGCAGCAGAATCAATACTCTGATATTGCATGCATCCACTCCTACCTAGGGGGGTGGAGACTACATGAATAATTCATGATGCTGGGAGAGGGATGTATGAATATTCAAGAGGTTTCCTATCAGTGCACACCCCTTTCCGCTGATGAAATAAGGCTAATGGTTGTGTGAGCGAGTATGTGTGGGTGTGTGTGCTCATTTAATTCACTTGTGTGATTGTCCATGCAAACTCTGCATACAATACCTTCGAGTGTCGGCATTTGGCGTGTAAAGCCCCCTCATTGTCGTCGTCCCGTCTCTCCAAACAGAAAAAAATACCTCCCTTCCTCACTTAATGCCGACACCAGGGTCTGAAACCCAATTCATACCGCACACCACTGGAGAAATCTTAGCACACAAGGGGTTAACAACACCAGAGCCCCATCTATTAATAAGAAGACCAGGGGCGTAATGAGACACCACTACTCTGCGCCCCTGCCCCGGTCCGTGGCACCCATTTTGACAATGATTGGTCGCGATTGCTCGCTACCCTCTACCATGTTCAAGCGTGTAACCTAATCCTGACTCCCAGTGACTCACCAAGAGGGAAAAAACCCAAAACATCAGAATCTTCTTTTTTCATCTTTTTTCTTCTTTAATATTTTCAAGTGAAAATGATAAGGCTGTGTTGAAATTCATTAAAGATACACTTGAAAAGGCAACCTGACAATTTTCAAGAAAAATGAGTATTAACAAAAGCATTAAAACAGAAATATACTTTTGTTCTTTATCTTTGTTTTTATATGCATTTTTGAAGCATACATACATACATACATTTTTTCATCCACACATTTTCTTTTTCCTTTTTTTTTCTTGCAGAGAGATTTATTTTTCTTTTCTCTGACTATGTGTCAGGTATCATCTGCTGAGAGCTAGAAGGTCATTAAATCATGTCCTTTAATGCAGAACACACTTTTGGCTCTTAACAAACGATATCTCACATCTCCGCAAAGATTTGCTCGTCTCTTTGGCTTCTTCACGCTGCACTGGCCCTGAACACAATGCGTCATTGCAATACGTGGTGTGAAAAATTAATGCCAGCTATCTGCGCCAGGGGAAATTATGGCCACCTACACTGAATAAACAGCCCAATCTAAGGAAATATTGCATGGTGGTAGAGAAAGAGAGAGAGAGAGAGAGAGAAGGGGAAGATAGAAAGGGAAAGCAGATGAGAAAGAGAAGAGAAAAGGAGAGAAGAGGAGAGAAAAGGAGAGAAAGAGAGAGGGCAGAAAAGAGAAAAGGAGAAAGAGAGAAAGTGAAAAATGGAGGGGATGGAGAGTAGAAAAGGAGATGAGAGAGGATAGAAAGAGCATGAGAGAGAGAGCAAAGAGAGAAAGTGAAAAAGGAGAGATAAAGAGAGAGAAGAGAAAGATGAAAGATAAAAGAAAAAGGAGGGAGAGAGAGAGAGAAAGAGAGACAGAGGAAGTGAACGAGAGAAAGAAATATGGAAAGAGAGAAGTAGAGAGAAAATACAAGGGAGAGAACTTAGAAGGAAACCACGTTATTTACTGAGCATGCACTGCTATGTGCTCTGAATACTGAAGCCCAAGCATGAGGCAAATTTACACAGCCAATTCTATCTCATTTGAATACCATCAAATATTCACCAGACGGCTTTACAATCCAATTATCTCACTATTTGTATTGCTTACTCAGTCGACCAACAAGTCTTTATTCATCTAGCAATATTCAATCAACCTGCTTTTAATATGTTCTTCTAATTCCAAGTTACACGCTGACCCTTCCCAGCACTTATTTCAGTTACTCAAAGCAATTTGGTCCTTTGTTTTCTAATTCATAATAATAATAATAATAAAGTTATATTTACATAGCGCAATACATAATACATTTCAATGCGCTTTACATAAGATAATTTAACTAATGAATACATACGAATACATTTCTATTGCTTTACATTAATACTACAGTATTGAGAATACATTATTTCATAATTCAACTAGGATACTAAAAATATCATGGATACAAAAATACTTCTGTATAAATCTATTGCATTACATTAATTCTACAATTCTACTTTGCATACCACTTTCAAATGATAGATGATTACATTTTTAGTTCATCTCTGGATATTATTTGATATTCAATAGTAGACTCTTTATTATTTAAATAAGAAATTCACATCAGAATATGAAAGAAGTGTACCTGATGCACCCCCCTCATGCCTTTGGCCAAATTAATTATTTTTTTTTCCTACTCTTTCTTTCTTTTTACGCTTGTCAGCGATTTTGGATTTCAGAGAATTTTGGCTCAGTCAGAAAATCCTAGATCCGCCACTGTCAAAGGTGACATATTTGCAAATGTCAGTTATTATGTTGCCAGTAAAATGTTATTGCTGTAGGACAGAATAGACCTTTCAACACTTTGAATACTGGAGACCACATACCCTAACTGACCTTCAATCGGTGTTGGAGTGGACCTCTGCGCCCTTGCGATTGATTTTTAAACCCATTACCCATTACCAGAATTCTACTTTATATAATCCATTTACTAACGATCAATGCTTTTTCTGTCACCCACAAATGGCTCACCATCCTGTACTCATTAGAAGGATTAAAGAGCTTCTATTTCACTCCGAGGTATCTGGTTTTGAATAGTTGAAGAAATGGATATGTTTTTCATATATACTAAGAGTATGGATCACACACAGTGACATTCTCATTTTTTAATCTCGCTGCAAAGTTGTGACCATTTTGATTATTTATCAAAACAATAGTGGTCATAAGCAGTGAAGGAAAAAAAAATAGAATTATAACCTGGCTTTAGCTGAGCTTTCATGATCAGGTGCTCAAGCATGCACAGGATTTTCTTCCCACCAGGTGCCCATTTACTTTACTTGGGTAGAGAGTGGCAAACAGAAGGGAACGATCATGGAGTCTGCAAGTCAATCCTGTCAAAAGTATATTTTCATATTACACACTGGAAGCACAAAGGCAGGTTTCCTTCCCCTGCTGAAAATCTTTTTATACTTTATTGCTTTTCATGACTAGTAAAGAAGTAGTAAAAACCAATTTTAGCTTTTTATTTTTTCTCACAAGTTTCCCTTTATGAAGCCCATGACACAGCTGCTCAGAACATTAGTCACAATAATGCAGTAAATAAGGGAAGAAGAAAGGTAGAAAAATGACAGAAAAGTACAGAGCAGTCTACATCATTCAATGTACCGCTTAAGTGATCAATAATGTCTCACATTCACACCATTTTCATCGCTGCTGTTCAGCAATGACCAGAAAAGAATTACGGTGCAGACGATTTCGGCACATTCCATCCTTTCATGATAACAATGGTAGAGTGGTCTTGACAGTTCAATAATTGCCTAGCAACAGATGCATGGAGGTAAAATTGGAGAGAGTGTTTGCACCTTCAATTTCCAACAATATAGCACAAGACACCCTTGAATGTTTTATGTGTACATTACACATTGAAGTAGATCGGGGTTTTACTGTGTCTCCCCCAAATCAAATCAACATCTCTCTCTCTCTCTCACTCTCAATCCATCTCCTGGAATTACTTTTCATTTGCACACTTTTTTTCTCTTTTTCCCTCTTCCACCCACTTTCCACCCCCATAATCTCTCTCTCTCTCAGATATTTACCTTTTGCCTTTCCTTCAATCACTCCTTTTCCCCCTCTTTCTTTATTCTCCCTTTCTTATTTTCACTCTCCTCAATATCTTAATATTTCTCTTCCTCTGCATCTCTCTCTCTCTCTCTCTCTCTCAATCCATCTCCTGGAATTACTTTTCATTTGCACACTTTCTATTTTTTAAAATCTTTTTCCCTCTTCCTCCCACTTTCCACGCCCCCCCCCCCCATACTCTCTCTCAGATATTTTCCTTTTGCCTTTCCTTCAATCACTCCTTTTCTCCCTCTTTCTTTATTCTCCCTTTCTTTTTTTCACTCTCCTCCTTCACATCTTAATATTTCTCTTCCTCCCCATCTCTCTCTCTCTCTCTCTTATATTCCACAGTCAGTCATCGTCTTTTACCCTGACTTCTCTGTCAATATACATGTAGCATTCTGCCTGAAATGAGCTGGACAGATAATGATGTCACGTCTAATGTTGCATGCATTAATAATATGATTAATGCCTTAAATGAGACATAACGAAGCATACCAGTGAGTCACTCTTAATGAAAAGTGTACACAGCAGACATCTTATAATGAATGCAAGAGACTTCCATATACCCCTCCTAAAACCACAAAGACACACCTAACCCTCTTCTTCATCTTCTCCCCTTCATATGAAGAGTGTAACGCCCCCTCATACAAATGCATTTATTATCATGGATAAAGCATTATGGTCATTTAAAGTAGAGAGGATTTGCATTTATTACAAATTTTTTGTTGTTTTAAGTACCATATTCATATTTTTTGTCTATTTTGAATCTCTTTCCTGCACTTTATCTTACCTTAACTCTTTGTATTCAGTTCAGTATATCTGAAAGACCTCTCCTGTCTCTTCCTCTCTGTCAGTTTATCCATGTACATTTCTTACTCTTTCACCTCTCCCCATTCGCTCTCTCTCTCTCTCTCTTTCTTTCTCTCTCTCAATCTTTTCTTTTATTAACCATGTTTAACCTTGTTTAACCCTGTTTCTCCATCAGCGAAGTACTTCTCCCATTCTAACATTACCATTCCTGCAGTTACAAGCCATGATTACACCTAGATTTACTGTCATTACCTCATGGGTCATGCTCATTTCAAAACTATCCAGCACCCCCATCCTTGCCCCCTCGTCCTTACTAAAAATCACCTATTCAACCTTGCCCACTGAACCTTACCCATATAACCTTCCCTTATAAATTAATGCAGATCTATACCCATCAAAATGACAAGCTGTCTTCAAAGTTACCCTTCCTTATACCCATCCATCCATCCACTCCCACCTACCTCCTACCTCCTACCCCCCCTCCCCCCCCCCCCCTCCCCCCCGTCCCTCTTTGAAGAGAAGGTTGAGTTCTGGGAGAGGTGAAAAATAATTTGTGAGCTTTATCATTCCTTTTATGTCAGTTTGGAAAAACATCATAGTAAAAATGTCCCCGGAAAAGAATTGCTCTTCAAATGCTCTTGTAATCGAAATACGATGAGAAATAGCTGAAGTGTTTGGGCCAAACGCTCATGCTACATGTGTGTGCAGTCCCATATACCCACTTCTGCGTGCAGTGCATATAATTTTCAGCAAAATTGGGTTGATACATGTATCTTATCATTTTGATGATTTCAAACCTTACAGTATACACCGAACGCATGACCAGAACTCAACTTTATCTTTAAGACCATATGACTATTAAACCTCACCTATTCAACCTTACCCAATCATCCTTCCCTTATAAATGCAGATACCATACCAAATGACATGATATCTTCAATGCTACCCCTTATGCCTCAATCCTGAATCCACCTCATCCCTGCCCCCTTCCTTCCTCAGGACCATATGACTAACCTCGCCCATTCAACCTTCCCTAATATTAACGCAGATAGCCAGATACCAAACCAAATGACACGCCATCTTCAATGTCATCATATTGAGTGATGCCTCAAATCAACCAATAGCAGACAGCACATGACTCACTTTACGTGACAGACAAACAGACATGCATTATTTTGAGACAAAGGTGTTCTACCCAGCCTATATTTATAATAGATGTTGACAGCCAGAAGGGTATAGCTCTGTGTTAAAGTATATGAGTCAATGCCCTCCTGGTTCTCAGCAGACAATATCATCTATTGAGAACTAGAAGGACATTGCATCTCTGTTAAAATATAGGATTTAATACCCTTCTGACTCTTGCCAAGCCAACTTTGTCTTTTGAAAGTCAGAAGGGCCTTAACCTCTGTGTTAAAGTATATGGCTCTCGACAGATGATGTAATGACTTATTATGCAAATGTACTTCCATCAGCTGCTGAGAAGAAGAATGGCTTACATTGTAAGTGCATTAGAATAAATTTAGTTAAAGGGCATTAATAGATTTAATCCATTCATGACATGCACTCTAAATACTTCTCTCTGACATGAAACAAGGATGACATAGACAGGCTTGTGGAAAATGTGTCTAAAACTCTGAAAGACGGGTCATGCCCAAAATACCATTCATAAAGAGAAAGAAAGATGGAAATGTAATAAATTTGGCAAAGTCTTCTCACCCCCAAAATTGGACTCATGGATGCGGACTAGCCTGACATCTTGAATAGTCCAAACAATTTTTTTTTTATCATTGGGTCATACCAGGAAATGCATATAGTGTGACATTCAAGTCTTCAAGAAGAATACGATGGCTGACATTTCCCCAAGAAATGAGAAACAAAAGCCACTAATATCTCATTTCCTCCCAGACAGCCCTTCGCATTGAATTATATGCATCATCCATTAGAATACATCATTGGAGAAAGATGTCTGCTATCCAGTATCCAATTGGCAGGAAGAAAGAAGATATGAGCAATAACAATGACAATGACAATGACAATGTTCAATGACAATGTCAATGACAATGACAATGACAATGACAATGACAATGACAATGACAATGACAATGATAATGAAAATGACATGTGATAATGATAATGACAATGACAAAAGAATGATCGGATCTATATAAAGCATCACATATCACACCTGAAGTGAACTGCCATTATGAGACTCTCCATATCATCAATGATTTCAAACTTTCAAAATTCCCAAATTCCACTTTCTTATTCTTTTTCCCCAGTTTTCTGAAACTTTTTGAGAAACTATTCCTTTCTTATGATTGTTTTGCTTCTACCTAGGCCAACTGCCTACAAAGGGTTGATTCCTATTTGACTAATAAAAACATTTTGTCATTCATACCTTATTTAAATCATAATGTATTACAAGTAATTAACAACTGAACTATCATCACATAAATCTCTATCTGCCAGCAGTCGTATCTACTTAATCTCTCTTTGTTTGCAAGAACTCATCTTCACTGAAAAATACATTAATATTACATCACTTTACAAATATCAATTCATTCATACTCTCTGTCTCCCTCTCTCTGATTCAACTATTTATTCAATTTCATTCTGTCTTACCTTTCCACTCAAAATGTCTCTGTCTGACAATGTTAAATTGTCCAACAAGCATGCATATTCAATGTCGTATTGATAACATGGGTGCAATCTCCAATGAAACGTAACAACAAAAAGTGATGAGTCATTCCACCCAGGGTTAGACAGTCAGTCCTCACCCCCTTCTTGGTAACAGCCCTGTTCACACTGCCATCAATAATGTTGTTTTCTTTTTATTCTCCCTTGGGATTGCATGTCTGTCTGAATACCTCCCCCGTACAGACATGAAAAACTAGATGTTTCGTGAGATGAATTAATTCTATAGCTTTTCCAATGAATAATTAATTTTTCTAACCCTGTAACTTGTGCTTCATAGTCCTATGACTTATCCACTAGACCATGACAAATTCTGGAAACACAGACCCTAATTTGACACTACATTACAAAACATTGTGTCTTGAGAGAAGACTAACCCAGGTTCCTACTGGTTGTGTCAGCAGCTATAGTACAGGGCCATTGGTAGTCTTACAGTTCAGACACTCTGTTAAGATTTGACTGACAAGGGTCTGTGTCTTCAAACTAACCATGACACATCCATTCTGTTACCTCTCTTTCTGTTACACTACAGCTCTTAATAGTGAGAAGAAAAGAAATCACTGTAAAGCTACTAGATTAACCCAAATTCAATTTAATAAACATTATTTAGAAAAATGTTATTGCTTATTAGACAACCACTGTCTAATAAGCAATGGGAACACACCCCAGTTGCTGATCATCGATTATGCTTCATCAGACAATTCAGCTACATGACAGTAATACACCCAGTACCCATCTTCATCTTGTCCATAATCTCATGTCAGTTGATATCTTTGATACTTTCTAAAGATAAACAGCAAACGTGCATAACATTTACACTGGCATAGCCAGGATACAATGAGGGTTGTTGCCCCCAAGAAAAAAAAAATGTCCTCATACGAGGATGAACATGGGGAGAAATTTATTTAGGGGAAAGAATGAAAAAGTACCAAATAGCAGCCCGCTTATCAGTATATGACACCCTTTTCCCATAATCCTGACTGCATACTTGGATGTTTGAAAGGTCTGAAAAGGTTTGATGGTATATTTTACCTGACTGCTAAGAAAGCAACCACGGGACCGACAACTTTAAGTCCTTTCCAAGAGACTTGGTAATGAGGATTAATGCCTTACCAAAGGGCATTAGCGCATTCACTTGGTTTCGAACCCAGGTCCTCCAGTTACGAGACCATTGCTCAACCACTGAGCAATCGCGCCTCCGGTTGGTTTATGTGTTCTATCTTGAAGTTGTTCTTATGTCTTCCACTTTGATGTCATCCATGTATTTTAATCCTCCTTTTTCGAAAATGATTTCATTAAATCATGAAAAGAGCACTCTCTCTCTCCATCAAGTAATGATTGTTCAGGTGAACATTGGGAAAATATAAATGTATTATTGAAAAGTCTGTATTATTGAAAAGTCTTTCAATAATACATTATAGGAGGACATCCATGAGCTCTGCATTCAAGTAATTATATCTTAGGTCAGAATCGAGAGGTGTAAGAAATTAAAGGGCAATCAAACATTTGTAATAATTTGATGAAAGGAGAAAAATCAGAAGAACAGATTGGTGAAAGTTTGAACAAAATTGGACAAACAATAAGAAAGCTGTGATTTTTTGAAAGTTGTAATCATATACATATGGGAATTTCAAACTGGCCGAATCATTAAGGTCACTGTTGTGCGATGTAGTGGCGGTTGAACTTTCTAATTCACTCCAACACACAAAATGAATAAAATGTCAATTTTTAAAACTGAATAACTTTTTAGGATCTTTTTTCTTTTGAGGGGACATATAACAATATGCTATCTACAATATATCTTGAGTACTGCCCTGAGGGGAAAGGTACTTAGGAGAATTTAATTATATTTTGGTATATGACAAATAGGAAAGTTAACGTCACAATCGATTCACAAAATTACCAATTTGAGATACATGTAGTGATCTCATTTTTTACACATTCATAACTTTCTTTCAAACTTTCTCCATCCTGGTCCTCTTATTTTTCTGCTCTCATGCAAATCAGCTTTTTACAAAGGTTGGATTGACCTTAAAATGGAAACTCGTGTTCTGGGAAAGGTAAAAAATAATTTGTGAGATTTCTCATTCTTGTTATGCTACCTGAAAAGGATTGCTCTTCAAATGCTCTCACATTCAAAATATGACAAGAAAGAGCTGAAATGTTCGGGCCGAACATTTGTGTGTAGTCCCATATACACATTTCTGTGTGCAGTGCATATGACTCTCAGCAAGATCGAGTCAATTTCTTATCATTTTGGTGATTCCAAAACCTTACAGCATACACCAATTCTTATGTGCTATGTAATCAACCTTCCCCAATTGCTTTGAGAGAGTTTCTTTCGCAATTCAATCTCATGACCAGGTGGGTGTTTCACAAAGAATGAAGTTTGACTTAAAGTTGCACTTAAATTCCTAGTTGCGTGCGGTTTATGACATATCACCACATTGGTCAGATCATGCTCAGGGGACGCGCGCTATTGGGTAATCTACCAATGAGATTATGCGTTTAATACCGTATATGCATTAGCACTTACGCATGGCTTTAAGTCAAACTTAACTCTTTGTGAAACACCCCCAGAACTCAACTTTATCTTTCAGACATTAGAAGAGCCCAGATTGGTGTGTATTGTGTCTTAGAAAACAAGGTGGATGCAATGTCCTCCTAGGAATTCACAGAAAAGGAGTGAATTCTATCAAAGAAATTGGATGTTTTTTATCCATTAAAGCAAGGTTCTTTCCTCCTCGATTTGACCCTGACTTCCTTTTTTTTTAGTCTAGACTTCTTGAAATGTTCTCATTGTCCTTCTACATTGTTATGTAATGAATTCAACCTGAGGCTATACCCAGTGGTCAACTGATATTTTGAATGTGCTAGACTCAAATACTGATTAATAACATAAGGATATTCTAGTCATATACCTGGGCCCTGTTTCATAAAACTTGTTATCAATAACAAGTTGCAATAACTGTTATAAGCTACTGAAATCCTTGCATCTGATTGCCTAAGAGAAAATTAATCAGAAATTTGGCAGTTGTTATTGATAACAAGTTTTATGAAACAGGGCCCAGACAAACAAATTAGGACTACATATTATCTGTTGGGAGCCAGAAAGACATTAACTCATATACATGTAGTTTTAAAGAGTGTTAATACCCTTGTTGCTCTCAACATGCAAAGTATATTCAAAGGAAAACAGGTACATACATGTAACTCCTTTTAAATTTTGAACTAGGGCACAGTCTATTCATGAGAAGCCATAATTAAAATTAAAATGCTCAATAATCATTATTATTCAGTCTTGGAAATAATTTTTCATCCAACGTTTCAAATAAGACGAGATGACAACATCATCCCACCCTCCAGACATTCAATTAAAAGCTTTTCTTCCAATTAATAACCCCTTGCTGTAAGCTTTTCATGTCGCGGCCACTTATGGAAATTCAGTAAAAGGATATTCATTAAAAATGAATGAAAAACAATTTGAATTTCCTTTTAAAATTTTAACTGAGCTACTGTTAAGAAGCCAAAAGTGGTGTTTAAACAGTAAGGGATAACCCACTGTATGTCAATTTTGAAAAATTTCACGGAGAGTCCTGTATATGTATGAAGTGACATAACAAACATCCACAACATATGTTTCCGACTGATGTTTAGCCACACATGCTCAGTAATCATTGTTATTCAGTCTCAGGAATAATTCTTCTTCTAATGTTTCACGTAAGATGCGATGACATCACCATCCCGCCCTCAAGACATTCAATTAAAAGCTTTTCTTCCAATCAATTAAGAATTAATCCCTTGCTGTAAGCTTTTCATGTCCCGGCCACTTAAGGAAAATTCGGTAAAGGATATTCATTAGGAAACCTTGAGGCAATATGCGCGGATCATTATGACGTTCACAAGGGGGTTCTAGGAGACAGAGCATCTATCATTCATGGATAGCAAAACCATCTACAATCCTCCTCCCTGCAAGAAGACTGTGCCGTTATCGAATTTGTTTTTTCTTCTTATGCTACCTCCCCCATCTCTCTCTCTCTCTACCCCCCTCTCTCTCTCTATTTATCCTGTTTTCTCTTTCTTTCTCTCCCTCTTCCCTCATGTCTCTCCCTTCCTCTCTCTTGCCTCATTTCTTCTCTCTGTCCCCTCCCCCTTTATTTATCCTTTTCTCTTTCTTTCTTTCCCCTCTCTTTCTCTCTAAACTTTATCTTTCTCTCTGCCTCTTTATTGCTCTCCCACTCTCTTCTCTTTTTCTCACTCTTTCAGCTGATGCTTACTTCCTTAGCTATTTTTAATTCCATTACTTTACTATTTATTATTCTCCCTCTCTCTCTCTCTCTCTCTTCTCTCTCTCTCTCACACTCTTTCAGCTGATGCTTACATTCAAAGTTATTTTTAATTCCTTTTCTCAATATCTGATCTCCCCTGATCATTCACTACATAATGTATCAATGCACTGCAAGTTCATTTCTGTTGGTTGTCCATCTATGCTTGTATCATACTTGCATCAATTCAAATCAGTCTATTCAAGGCTCACTTTTGCTTTTGTCCATCATCTTTTAGCAGAATGAATCAGTCTGGTTAAGTTAATTTCTGCACTTATCTATCCTACATATTCTGAGTCAATCCAATTCAAAACGATCATCGAATAAAAGCAGAAGAGAGAGAATTGTTAACCGAGACAAAAGAACTGTGATTTCACCGTTTTGAAAATCCCTCTCGGGAACAAATTAATCAGGATAGGCATCCATTAGAAGGAAATGCACCCTGGGCATTTACTTCAATTTTCAGACAAGTCATATCCCTATCTCTCAAACAAAATTATCCCTCTGGACATTTCAACTACACAAAACACAAGAACGATGCATTAAATTTACCTTCATTAATGGAAGGACAACTGTGCATACTGTAAACCAAGAACTAAAAATAGAGTGTTCAAAGGTTAACTCTGAAATAAAAAGAAATTTTATTTCAACATCAATGTGAAACAGAACATGACACATTTTGTTTCTACATACATGCCTTTGTAAATTTTCTGTATTCATTCTTCTTACCAGGGCTTTTTTAAGCTATCCAGAGCAAAATCATTCTGTGCTCTCATGTTTTAGGACAACTGTGCATACTGTAAACCAAGAACTGAAATAGAGTGTTCAAAGGTTAAGTCCATAAGAAATTTTATTTCAACCTCAATAAGAAACAGAACATGACATATTTTGTTTCTGCGTAGACATGCCTTTGTAAATTTGTTGTATTCTTTTTTTAGCAGAGCTTCTTTAAAGCTATCTAGAGCAAAATCATTCTGCTCTCTCATGTATTTTATCTTAACCTCAAAATGGTGGGTAAAAACAAAACAGAGACGGTACAAAGGCAGAGAAACCCCTAGAAAGAGAGTCAAAATTGTAAGAGATTATTATTCATGTCAAGGTATGAAGCCCAAGAAAATTAGGACAAAATTCAACACTAACACAATAACTAGATTGTCCTTTGGGAAATTCAAGATAATTGTGCAGGAAAGAAATATTGCCAAGAAGGAAAAAAAAAACATACATCATCAAGCCAAAATTTATTCCATGCTTTTGAGGTCCCAGTGAAACAGCTTTGACAAATCAATGAGATTTAGGTCGAAATTCTCCTAAAGAGCTCTGACAAATTGGTCGCATCAACTGGCCAACTTGGGGTACAACGCATGACTCATCCCGCATATATAATCTCATCTTTCATAATCCTCTTGCTCTATAGGCATGACTAGGGGGGTGATTTAAAGTCCCCGGACATTCACCAATCATTTCAGCCAATGCTATGATTATCTGATTGGACAAGCCATGTGTTTCATGAATTATAAGAAGAGAAGATTTGAGGAGGGAAGGGGGGGGGGGGGGAGGGGCATTGTTTTATAAAAAATACTATATCTTGTTTCTAAGATTTTTTATATATATATATATATATATATATATATTGAAAGAAATGTCACTATGAGCGTTGTGTTCGAGGAACATTTCTTACAATATTTTATATATATATATATATATATATATATATAATGATAAGCATGTAAGCACAAGATTTCATAATCATGAAACAGCTATACTGTAACTGTGCCTTTTAGACAGTCAAAATGTCTCTCTGTTTTTTTCCTTAGTACCCTGGCAATATTTTTTTTTCTCTACTTGTTATTTATTGAATTGTTTGTTTATGTATGTTTATTTTGTGCTATCCATGTTTGACTTTATGTTTTGTCTTGTTTATATTTCTTGACATGATTTTATATATGATGCACACTTTCGATTTTATATGTGAAATAAATGTTGCTTTGAATTGAATTGAATGTTAGGGCTCACTATTTAAGAAGTGTAAAGAGATAGAAATTTCATTTGTAATAATATTTTAGTACTACTTTGGTATTTGGAGTTCACTATTGTATTCTGTGATTTCATTCATTTCTATTGCTTTTTGAGAAATTGCTTGGAGTTATTACTGGGCACTTTTTCATAGAATTTTAAAGTGCATTATTGCCTCTAACAACTCTTTTTTTTTTTATACTGGTAAATTAAATGTTCAAAGGAGGAGTAGTCCTTCATATACATGCACAAACAAATGGTCTAGTTTCCAGCCACAAAACTGTAAGTTATATTGTAACATCTGCAGTATGTTTGCCCTATATTGTAACAATTCCTGACAGAGCAAGACTTGATTCAAATGCCTGTAGAAAAGGTTTACATGACAAAATAGGGTCTGTGTTTGCAGACTAAGTTCAGTCCTTGATTAGTCACAATGTTTTGGGGATGACCATGATACACAGACAGAACAAGGGAAAAAGAAAGAGATAAACAATAGAGGGACAACAGAAAGAAAAGAAGAAATCAAGCGGAAAGGACAATAGGGAAGAGAAAACAGGGAAAAGAGAGAAAGAGAGAATAGACAGGGATGCAAAGGATGTAACAGAGGCCAATAGAAGAGATAAAGAGAAAGGAAGACAATTGATGAAATAAATAATAAAAAGACATTCAAAGAAAAAAACTGATGCAGATATAGATAAAAATTGGGGAAAGAAAGAAAGAAAGAATGGAAATGTGTGAGTGATAGTGCTTCTTATTCACTGTACACTGGCAAGGATGAAAGTTGAAAGGCATGTCTGATGTGCTGCCCTCTCCAGTTTACAGACAAGACAGGTATGTTATGACTTTAGTTTGCAAGGCCATTACAATCTCACTGTGATTATGGTACACTGTATTAAACTAAAGCTAAATAAGTAATAATCTGCAACACACCTCCGCATATATGAATTCTTGGATTCTTATCACTTTTATGGAAAGTCAGGGTCAATTATTAGATTAAATTTATTGACAAACAAAAGTGAATGTACTAGGTATCAATTTGAGATAATTATCTAAAAATATGGCCTCCTTTATCTATAGTTCGGTTTGTTATGATCCTGACTCTCTTTTAAATTTAATAATTTTATCAGTTCCTGTCAATCCATGGCATTGGGCTACGAACATACCTATCTACCTGCCCCTGAAAATCAATAAGGCCTAACAATAAAATGGGAGTCATTTTTCAATCAATATTTCAATAAGAATTTGGACCAGTGGGTTCATACAAAAACTAGCTCTAAAAATACCCTATTTTGCCTGGCTAATGGAAAATATATTCTTTAACAATCCAAATAAGTGATATCTTTATTTCAGATTAAAACAACAAATTATTATATACAAATAAATATAAATAAACCTTACTAGAACTTGTCTCTGCTTTAAATTATGCAAACAATACTTAAATTTTCATACAGAAGAAAGTACTGAAGCTTTTTAGATGAATATTCAGCCAAAAAGTCTACAAAAGTAAAAGTAAAATACATAAAAGTTATACCCATTTCATGCATTTACAGGCCATTTATTCTTTATTTCACATTACTGCAAAAACTGCAATCAGAGGGAGATGTATTTTTGTTACAGCGCCACCTCTCGTCAGCTGAAGGAACAGCATTTGACCTAGCTTGTGCAGAAAGGTAGACAGTGATATACACTGTATGTAGAATTTTCTGGTAAGGCACGGGCAATTGTATAAACTCATGTAAACATCTATAGGGCACGGATATGGATGTTCATTCAAAGTAAACCATATAAAAGAGATCATATATAAATCAAATTCATTGATTGTGGAGCACCAGGAGTGTTAAGTCTGACAGACATGTGCGCTATACAAAAAGCCACTATTTATTATTGATGTATTTATATATTTCTTAACCTATACTTCAGAGGTATCTACCCCATAATACTGTTATGATAAGAGTATATTTCAACAAACAAAATGAATTTTGGCCTTTTCATCCTTTATGGTTTCCACATGATAAATAAGTTTCATGAAACTGAACTTTAGGTCACTAGCTGAAAATATCCCCATCTTTATGTAACAGGATAAACAAACACCTCAATGAATCATATAAAAGCATGACAGAAAGCTATTTTCTAATAAAAGAGTGTATACAATACGTCCATTTAACAAAAAATAAAGGTGTCATAAGGCAAAAAGTAAAATTGATTCCTAGTTTCTTACCTGAACCTTTCCTACATAAAGACAGTGTTCCATGTTATTTGATATTTGACCTACAAAAATACTTTTGGTCAATTTTCAACACAAATTTGGCAATTTGGTGAGTCAATTGTGACATACTTGTGGACAACTCTCCCATTTGTCGAACACAAAAATATCAATAATATGTGGTTTTCTTCAATTTTTTCTCCGGTTTTTACCCTCAGGGCAGTACTCAAAATATATTGGAGATAGCATATTGTTATGCTATCCTCATGAAAGAAAAAGATCCTATTGAGTAATACATTTTGAAAAAAATGACATTTTAGTCATTTTGTGTGTTGGAGCAAATGGGGAAGTTGTCCGCAACTACATCACAGTGACATTACCTATTTGGCCAATTTGAAATTCCCATATGTATAGTGATTAAAACTTTCAAAAATTCATAACTTTCTTATTGCTTGTCCGATTTTGTTCAAACAATCTGCTTCTCTGATTTTTCCTCTTTCTTTCAGAACAACTTGCCATTAAGGTTGGATTTCCCTTTAACTTGTAAGAAACCTAATCCCGCTTCCCAGTGGCTGTGCAGGGCCTATGATTAGAAGTCTACAGTCTTGCAGTTCAGACCTTCTATGACTGACAACGGTTTGTGCCGCAGACTACTCACTCAACGTGTATCTTCCTCGATGAGCTCTGTGTTATACCAAAGTTGCATGAGGTTGCACGACCTTTTCTATTGTGACTGTGAGCATAGAGATGGGATGTATCATACATGTACATCTCAGCTGTGACAGCAACATACATGTATGGCTCTCTCACATGAGAGGTAATATCGTACAGTACAGGAATGGCTAAAAAACCTGTTGAGACTACATGTAGCTAGTAAAGACGTGGAAAAATCTGTTTTCTGCGATAGATAGGGTGACAAAAAATATTTGTGTGAATGTCATACAGCAATAGGTGGTAAAAAATAGTTGCAAGCAAAACAGAAATATGGGTATTTTATGCTAGACATTTTGCTGTACGATACTTCGTCAGCATCAAGCACTGTATGAATGTTGTTTAGTATGAGAACTGAACACAACCGTATGCTTCCCAGGTTCGAAATCATCTACTTTGCAATTTATCCATATGATATATATATATATATACTTTGTGTACATGTCTTTCATTACATGGCCATCGTATATGTTTATTTACACATTTATTTATCTGTTTACAGATCTTCCTTTCTCGTTGTTGTTTGAAGAGCATACAGCAAAAGGGCCATAAACATGAGAGAAATATCATGTATGAAAATGTCTCAAAAATCACCTTTTGATTGAGGAGGGGAAGAGGCCAGAAGTGGAGGATTTAATTTTTGTTCACCAGGCAAAGTTAACCAAGATTCTTTACCAAGTTTTCTTATGACATGACGCACACACATCTGTTTTCCTATACGTTTCATAAAAAAACATCTTGCTAAACAGTGTTTGCTGACATCCATATGAGAAACAATTTAAGCCAGGTTCACATGAAGGGAGCTAAACTTTCAGTTTCACTTGTAGTTTCAAAACTGTAAGTTATCTTGTAATTTCAGACCATATGAACGGACTCGTAGTTTCGAAACTTTAAGTTTACTTGTAAGTTCCAGAAGCACAAGCGAGTTTGTGGTTAACGCCAAAACCACGTCCAGTAGAGGTCCTCCTCGTTGTTATGGACCGTGTGGACAGAATAAACTTAAAGTTTAGCAATCTCGTTATTTATGATGACCTCTCTGCTTATGTTCAATGACTAACGCTTGACTTGTAGTCTCAGAACAATGAGCGTCGTTGTTTTGGGCCCGTGTAAACCCTCGTCGTTGTTAGTGAGCCGTTGTTTCGTTAATTTATAGTTTCACTATCTTAAAGTTTCAAAACTTCAAGTCCCGAATGAATGTAGCTAATGTAACATGAAGCATAAATACACAATGATTTCCTTGTAACACTACACCAAGCAAAAGGACAGTCTCCCACAAATATATGTCAATGATCATTAACACATACATAAACATTGTTCATCTCCATTTTGAGAGGAACATCTTTTATCTTAAATGAGAAGACAGACGAAACAGAGATATAAATACAATGAAACTTGTAAATATCATGGATACTGCAGAATTTCTGCTCCATCTAAAATTTCTTTTGTTTCTGAGGATTAGTTTTCAACTTCAAACTAAGATGATCGGATTCAGATATGATATGCTAATTATTCACCAACATGTAGTACATAAAAATCTGTCATCCCAACATACACCACTCATTCAAAAATGAGGGAAACACTAAACCATCTTGGGTACAATAAATCTATAGTTATACATGATACATGTACTTGAAATTCAATCATTCTCATAATAATATCTTCATACCTTTTGTTATTTGAAACTCGGATATGAGTTCATTTCAAAATGTTAACTCCATTCAATTAATCAAACTTGGTAGACTTTATATGTTTTGTAAATTGTAATGTGTTTAAGTTCTTATGTTGGATTACTTTAATTTTCTTCATTTCTTCAACATCTTGACTAAAATTTCTTTCTTTTTTGGGGGGGGGGGGGGGGAGGGGATCACTGTTGTATACTGGAAAAACAGAAATCTCTAAGTGCATGAAATGTTCACAATTTTTTTTTTTGAGTGGTTTTGATTCACAAATGTTTCTTTCCACTAAAATGGCTGTCGTTTACAATTCATGGAAGTTTCTTGTTCAGACAGTTTCTGGTTTTCCAGTATATGGGGTAATATAGGGAGCGTTTACATATGCAAAACCCTACATGCCATGTATGAACAGTGCCCACAAGTACATGTAACCCAGGATACCTGTCTCTCATCATAAAACAAGCAGCTTAAATCAATCCTGGTCTTTAATTAGCGATAAAATATACTTTCTAAGATTACACCAGCCTGGGTTTCCATTACACGGAGATGCTTTTCCCTGCATCCATCAGTACATGTAGTGCACACACTAGGGTCATTCACATGCAGCAAAATGGGTGTTATTCAAACATCTATTCATGTATCTCAATCAGAAATTCTCATTTTTTTCGCAAGTGAACCAAAAATCCAAACGATTCACGAGTGCCTGGTAGAAAGGCTGGAACAATAATTTTAGTCAATTTGCTAAATTTGCTAATGTATTGCTTCTGTAATGAAAGAAAGAAATACACGTAGAGAAGTTAAACTAGATCCCTGTTAACATATGACAGACAGAACTCTGTTGTCTTGATGCAGTCAAAACTTCATGATGCATAGTTTTAGAAAACATATATTGGCATGCATCACTGTGTACCCTTCTGATGGGCACACAACAAATCAGTGAGATTCAAAATCCAATTTTTGAACCATGATCAGAATCTCACCCTTTTTCGTAAATGAACAAAACTCTTTGACTAACTCTGATCGTGATTTCCATCACACTGACAGTTCATATTTTCAGTGAAAGAGGGATCTTTAAAAATAAACCAATTTTAAATATCCAAAGTGTTGACAGTCACTACGATTCAAATCTTACTTTTTCTTTTGTGTGAATGAGCCTAGTGTACAAACTGTACATGGATCTCCATGTTACAGTATACCAGCTTGAGGAGTAGTGTCAGTTGACAAGCATGTAGAAGCTCTCTCTCTCTCCCTCTCTCTACCTCTCTCTTTCTTCCTCTCTAAGTCACACCCCCTCACTCTCCCCCCTCTCTCCCTCTCCCTCTTTCTCCCTCTTTCTCTCTCTCTCTTTCTTCCTTTCTAAGTCACACCCCCTTACTCTCCCTCTCTCTCTATCTCCCTCTTTCTATCTCCCTCTCTCTATCTCTCTTTCTTTCTCTCTCTCTCTCTCTCTCTCGTAATCAAAACACGGTCTGTCTAAATCCATCTCCCTTCACCCATGTTGATTGATACGGCTATCTTCCTATACCCCAGAGTAGAGCGAGATGCCAACAGTCTATCATTTGTGAAGCTCTCGCACTGTATACATGTTTGACTACATGGTCATTCACTTAGCATTTAAACTTGCACTCTAAATATATATACATGTACCTATAATGGTTACTGTACTGAGGATGGTGCATTAAAGGTAGGGTTTTGAGTTCTGCTTACAGATTCCAAATCAACTAAACTTCTACAGAATGTGAAAACTATAAATGTTCTGCCAAACAAAGTTGATCAAAAGCAAATACTGGTAAGGGAAAGTATAACAATTATTATACCGTACATTCCTGTCCAATTTTTTTTTTTAAAGGAGGGAGTCCTGTGTTATTTGATATATATTTGATATTCTATACATCTTTTAAACTACATGTACTTTTAATTATGTACTAAAGCAATTCATTGAACTTTTTGAGATCAAAATGAATAACTTTCAGTTTCCGTGTAAGATTTAACTATCCAAAATGCAGGACAACAGTGATACAAAGTAGATTGATCACTATCAAATGGTCTGCTAAGAGCCACATGGGCATCTTTTCACACTGAGTTATCACCCCTTTGGTTTCTGACAAACAAAGAAATTCTCACATTTTAAATAAAGGGTTGGGTCTATTTGTTTACAAACTGTTTATGACCCTTTGCACAAGTTCATATCCTCTTTCACAAAAACATTACCCACCATACAGTATAGAGGTGTGTAATATGAAACACAAAACTGATTGATCACAGTACTACCTGAGGCTAAGTTCACAAGCAAATTATAAAAGATGAAGTTCTTGAACTTGATGTGTTTTCCTTATGTTTTATGACAAAAAGGACAAAATCACAATGAAATAACTTATTTTCTACTGGAGGCCATCTACACTTGGTTTGTTTTCCCCATGTTTATGACCCTCTAAAGACCTCTACAGACCCCTACATTACCTTTTTACAAACACCTTACAATTATACTCCACACAGGGTGGAAACATGTTCCCATCGTAAAGTTTAGGCGCATGTCACAACCGACAATGCCAGCTTTTCTTTCAACCTGAAATTCAGGGCTATTCATCGTCTTCCGATCTCACACAAGGTACTCATAGGACCATAAAAGCCCTGCACTTTTCACCTCCCCTTACTATTGTCCAACACATAAAACCTGACTATACCCCTCTTTTATCTGAGAGAAAAAGAGTACAAACACACACAAAATATTGAAAAGGAATCAATGGATCTCTTGAGATTTCCTACCGAATATGCTTCTCTTTCCCCTACAGATCATATCGTTTCTGCAACAATAGGAAATTATCAGTTTTAGGGCAATCCCTGTGAATGCTATATTTAGGGATCATGGAGGATGGCTTAGAGTTTTGACTTCAAGAATGCAGGAAATGGAGAATTTGAATTTCCAGGGGGAGAGGGCCTGTTTTGTATGATGTTACTTTCTTCGCCTTGCATCTGTTTGCTGCTGGGGGAAATGGTTTGCCAAACTTTGAGGTGCGAAAGAAAAAGAATTACTTTCGGAGGCTAAACATAACCTAATTATGATACATGCACCGGATGCCCTAGCTATCAAGTTTCAATCCGTCAAAAATCAGATTTTGCAGTGATGACAGATATTCAGATCACTGTGCAACTGAATGAAAATATTTTTAATGAAGTAAATGAAAAAAAAAAATGATCATACACACAAAAAGCCTTCTTGTGAGTTTAAAGAGCAGTTAATTAATTTGTAATAATTCTGAATAAAACTAATAACTGTACTGGAAATGTTAAAAGCTGGAAAAACAAGAGAACAAGGCCTATCAGTTCAATATCATCTACAGCCCTGGCAAATATTGGCTTCAGTCCCATATCATTCTTTTACATGTACAGGTTTTCAATACATGCTCTGATGAGAAGGCCATGATGTGATTGTTTCATTTTTGAGGCAATTGATTGTCCTTACAACCAAAAATGAAAACAAAAGTCAGAAACCCTGAAAGTCATCATCATTTGTTCTAGATCAACCACAAAGTCACCAAATCAAATGGAACAATTCCGATTTTCTCAATCAACTCATTAAGAGTTCAGTTTCAAAACACATTTTGCACACATCTCATTTGCAACGAACAAAGGCTGGCATCACACACAGCCATGCACACCTTTGTGTACCACTAAAGGCTTCACAAAGCCAGATTTGATTGTAGATATCATTTTCCAAGAGCGCTTTTGTTGACTCTTTCATGCTTTCGATTTCAACGGTAATGTACCAGGTGTCTGGCAGTGACTTCAACAGGCAGCTGCTGTTTGCTGACCATTTGCATAACAATAACTTCAGCTCGTGATTACGATTGTGCAATACAACATCAAAGGTTCTGGCTCAGTCCCATCTATTTACATTTGTGTGATCACGTACATGCTCCACTATACAATAAAGAAATAATCCTATTGCTTCAACACACACACTCCGGAAGAAAAGTGGATACAATGTATTTAGCTAATACTCTATCATTAATCATCCATGTCCCTTAATCACATAATCTATTACTACCTTCTTTTTTTATATTTAGGTAGGTATGGAGAATATAATATCAGTTCTGAATTTTGTTAAAGAGCGACAAATAAAGTACTTACTGCTTTCATCTATATCCGATTCAGAGGTATATGGTGACACTGTAGATGGAGATGAACCTGTAAAAAATAAAAGAGGAGAAAGGGAAATTGAACATACTTTAAATTCTCAAACATAATAAACACATTACAGTTACAAATACAGAATTTTCAATCAACTGTTTTCTGTATGGGCAAATCAAATGCTCTTCTTCCTTAGATTTTGGTAATATCTGGAAAAAAATGTTCAGGTGGCGAAATGTTACAAAGCTCAATGATACAAATTTAAAATGCAAAAAGAAAAATTTTAAAGCAAATTTGTGCTACTTCAAGAAAAACTGTGATTTGTCAAAAACACAACTTAAAGAATAAAGCACATTTTGCAGATACTATACATCATGGGCGCAAATCCGGGGGGGGGGGGGGGGGGGGCAGGGGGACCTTTCCCTCACCTTTTTTAAGGTAGGCAAATGTCCCCCCCCCCCCTCCCACCTTTTTGAATAACCCTTTTTTTTTTGCTTGTCAGAGAATTTTGGAGGAAAACTAGAGCCAAGAAAATAGGATAACCTTTTTTTTTTTTTGGGGGGGTTGTCTGAAAAAATTTTCAGACATTTCGGACTGGTACAAAAGTTAAATCATGTGGTGACCCCCCCCCTCCCCCAAAAGAAAAAAAAATTCAAAATGGATTTGCGCCACTGCTGTACATTGAAGAAATATACAGTTCAAAGGCACACATTTTGAACTGTTAAGATACTGAGCCCAAAATAACTCAGACTGGAGAGTATGAAAAATGCATTTTATACCAAATTCAAATCAAATCAAATCATATCTAATGGGTTAATCAACAACAAGGAGATATTACTCTTTCCTACAATATGAGCCATGTTCTATGCGGTTACATGTCGTTTTTCCAAAGGTTCGTATTTCCAAAGGTTCGTTGCTCCGACGGTTCGTAATTCTGAAAATGAAATAGGGTTCATGATTCCGAAGGTTTGTAATTCCGGAAAGCTACGTAGGGCTCTACTGCATTTGCAGAATTATGAACCCTTTTTCATATTCGGAATTACGAACCCTATTTCATTTTTGGAATTACGAACCTTCGGAATAACCAACCTGCGGAGTAATGCATCAAATGTTTAGAATTATGAACCCTATTTCATTTTCGGAATTGTGAACCCCCTGCTATGGGAAATTTGTGTTTCGGAATTACGAACCTTCAAAATTATAAACCTTCAGAAAACAAACCTTCGGAAAAATGAGAACCCCCTTCTATGCAGACCGAACTCAATTACAACATAAGCTCATGATAATCATAGGGTTAATTAATTTACAGACTGAATTAACACTTATATTATCACCATAATGTCCGAGGAGTCTAGACAATATTGCTGACCTTTGACCCCCAATGAATTTTAAGAATACATTTACATGTCCATATGATGTCATTGTGACTCACTATGTTTGTTTACATAATGCTGTCATTGGATTTTAGTATGTCTAGAAGGAAACGTTATAACATGGTAGATTACACATTATGGCAGTATGGCTGAGTGAATGTATTTGTGTCTTGGAAATTGGATGTCTGAGGTTTTGAGCCAGTCAATGTACTTGTACCCTTAAAATTTTCAATAACCCAGTCCTCTGAAAAGGATCTTATAGGCTTTTTACACTTGATTTGTTTAACCCTGTACTATTCTTAACCCCGCACAATCCTTAACCCCGGACTATTTCGATTTCTGTTTTCTGCTTTTTACGTTTAGCCCCACCAAAGGTGGGGTTAACCCTGCATTTTGCGGGGGCTAAGCAAAATTTTACAAGTGTAAAAAGCCTATAAAAGGCATGGGTCCCAAGAGTGTAGTTGCTAAATCTTAGCAAATTGGTAACAAAACTTAAATGAAAATATCAAATTCTTACAGAGAGCTCATATCAATCACACAAGGGGTTGCAAGGGCTCCAATACAGCCCTAGCTTTAGCATGGCTGCCAATTTGATACTCAAAGCATAAAGGGATTCCTTCCTACCAGGTGGTAGGTAACAATAACTACACCTGGGTGGAGAGTAGCAAATGTAGATTAATGCTTTACCAAAGGACATTTGGGTGATACAGTGATGACATGTATACATGTAGACCCTATTCACAATGAACATGTCTGGATCACTCCCAAGTCCAAACTGCTCCATTCTGTGTGAACATGAACTAAACGAGTGGCCAAGAGAACATACAGTCAGGCTCACATGAAGGGAGCTAAACTTTAAGTTTTGCTTGTAATTTCAAAATTTTAAGTTTTATCTTGTAGTTATCTTGCAGTTTCAGACTGTATGAACGGACTCGTAGTTTCAAAACTTTAAGGTTACATGTAGTTCCAGACCCACAACGCCGAAACCACGAAGGGGGGTCCTCCTCGTAGTTACAGACCTTGCGATGACCTTTCTGCTTATGTTAAATGACTAACGCTCGACTCGTAGCCTCAGAACAACAGAGTGTCGTTGTTTCGGGCTCGTACGAACCCTTGTCGATGTTATTGAGTAGTTGTTTCGTTAACTTAAAGTTTTGAAACTACAGGTCCCGTATGAATGTAGCTATAGTCTGTTGAGAGCCAAAAGGGTATTTACTCATTTAATTTTACATCAAGATTACTCCCTTCTGGTTCTCAAGAAGCTCCTACGATATCTCTACACCTCAATAACCATACTCCTTTGATTCTCAAACAGAATAAGATTTACAAAGTTAATTACTTCCCCCATTTTGTTATATCCTACAAAAAGACAGGAAAAGATCCTTTCCAGGAAATAACTTAAACATCTGAACTCGAAGAGTTGAAAAATTCATGCATCTGATCCTGATGACATTAGAAAAATGTTCCTCCCATTGTCATCATTTATCATTAACCTCTTTAAACTCTTTAAAAGGAGTCAATGTCCATCTTCCTGTAAGGATTCACCACCTGACACCGGTATAAGAGGGTTCTCCCTACCCCCCCCCCCCCCCATTCTGTTTTCACCGCTATCCAGTCAGCATTTCAATTAAAGAGGGATGAAGGGTAATAATGAGGCTCCCTTTGAGGGGTATTGTGAGAGAGACATGGGTTCTGATCAAAGTGCCACGGTGAGCACTGGCTAAGACCGATGAACAATGGTATGGCCATTCATGCATTATCTAACGGGGAGATGCCCACAAAAACAGGTAAAAAGGATCCGATCCATATCATCTATAGCCTGCTTTCCAGACGGGCAAATCTCTCTCATCATTGTGTTTTTAATTCTGTGAATTATCATCAATATTGTCCATAGATAAGCCTTATCCTTCCCTTTTTTTTCAAATCTTGCCCAGCTCTTCTTACTTAAAGGTACTATTACTCTTACAATAAATATCCCCGGCCCTATGCTCCTGGGTCATTACAAGTTGGAATCTGAAACAAGGCTACAGGGTACAAAGACAGACCCCCCCCCCCCTAAAGGAGTGGGGCTGATATAAATCGGTTGATTTCTGTTTGTTTGACGTACACATCCTGTCTATACCTCAATATATATGAAATGAACTATAACCAAGTTCAAAATCAGACAAAAACAAATACAAGAGAAACAAAAACACAATCTATATATAAGGCGCAAGAGATTTAATGTCACAAGCGTTCGCACGCGTTCAGAACGCAGATTAAAAAATGAGAACAAAAGAAGCGTTCGAACCCGCTCGAACGGGTTCCGAACGCAGTCCGTTAAGCGAGCCATGGGAGAGCCCCAACTTTCATTGTTCTCTCGAACAATAGAGGTGCGTTCGAGAACGGTCCTGCGAACGGCCCGATTAACAATCAGTGAACAAATGCGAACGGCCGGATTAACGATTGGTGAATGCGTGCGAACGGCCGGATTAGAGATGTGCCTCTGATTTGAAAGGCGCAACTTGACATGACATTCGTCTACGAAAATCCCTAAACTCCCCGAATCGGTCCCGGTGGGTCAGCGTCGGATGTTTGGGGCTCTCCGCGGAGCGAATCTAAAGTAGTTGTTCCTTTTTTCTTCTTTTCTTTTTTCCGTCTTGTATTATGGTGACAGAGCCAGTACAAAATTCGCAGATGAAAAGGAAAATAGCCGCGTTTTAGTAATAATTATGAACGCCAAGTAAACAAGTAGATGCTTAATTTTTAAGGAAAATGAAACATTATTGCCAACAGATTTTTTAAAAAGAGAAGAAGTCCAAGGTATTTTATTTGCTTCGCCATTTTAAGACTTATTTCTAAAATACGATGCGACTTTCGTTGTGCTTTCGGACCCGATGTTCTGTTTTATGGTTGGTTGGTTTGTTTTTTTCTTTACAGAAAATGGCTTGGAATGAACAACACACTATTTAAAAAGAAGAATATCCGATGGGAATTTACCGTAACGTTCCTCACATTGAATGGATGTATGTTACATAAAAATTATTTTCAATTCAAAGTCTTCATCCCCAAAACAGGATGTTCGAACACTTCTGTGACCGCTTCAATGTGCACGTTTGTACATAGCGATGATGTGTGTATCCGTGTGTGTTGTACAGCATGTTAAGACGGAAAACCAGCTGACTTCCACCCACGAGTTATAGGGTACACAGGGCCTGGCGGCCCTGGCCCTGCCTATACTCTGTGACGTGCATGTAGGTGTGCATGAGAGTGTAGAAGAGATGTGGGAATTACGAGCGCGCGAATGAAAAAGTGTATGTGCACGTCGAGTGAATCAGATTCGGTGGTACCTTTGACCTAGCTGCCTTGTGAAATATATAGCTGTTTGAGCAAATACTTGTAAAAAAGGAAGAAAAGAAAAAAAAAGGGGGGGGGGGTGATCAGGACCTGCTTAGAACCTCGAATATTCGAGGTCCATAAATAAAGGTGAGGTTGACTATACACCAATTAGCTACAAAATATAAATCAATAAGGGGTAGTAGTACTTGTAAGCGAGTTCTTTTTGCTCTGATGGCACTGGCTTGCCCGTCTCGATCATCGCAATGTTCTTAAAATAGAACGAAATATCTTGAAATCAACTTTTCTTGCATGTTTACGTCGCGTTGTACGTAGTAACAATAATATAACTACATTATAATAATACAATGTATATGTAATACCCCCATGCATGCTCAGTTGGGTAATGCCAAAATTAGAATTTGATCAAAATTTCACCCGCCTATCATTATGTTTCAATTTTTCTGCAAATTCATGTACACAATTAGAGCAAATACTTGCTTGTAAAATGTTTCGGAACTTACTTTTCCCAAGGTTTGTTTTTATTGGTGGATTCCTAAAGTAATCCAATTTTTAGAAGTCTGGATCGATTAACATGTGCAACGAAATGCTTTTCCGTTTTGTTTTGTATTTGCGGTTTGGGCTGGGTCGACGGCGACAAATTCCTTATTCATTGATAAGAAATGAATGTGAAACGTACACCCCGGCCCAGTAAATTGTTTCGCCAATGGAAGGGGAGAGAAAGAGAGAGCGAGAGAGGTCAATAACCCTTTCATGCAATCATGTGATCGAGTAAAAAAAAAAAAAAATTACGGAATACCGTACTTGTCACTTTTTTCCTTCTGAAATTCTTTTATGTCGATCTTTAACAAAAAAAAAATTATTAAATCATCTCCCTTATCCCCTGTGCTTTCCCAAGCTAACTTTATACCCCAAAATCCTCATGCCGCACGGTTTTGCACTTTGTCGCTCGCTTGTAAATGAATGATAATCATGTGAGGGAAACAGCCCCTTGCCCCCCCCCCCCCCCCGGTTACCAAGTGCGTCGCTAGAACATTTTGAATTGGGGGTGTGACACCCAAATTTGCAGACAAATTTTTAGGGTGAGACACCCAAATCGGCCGACAAAAATGCTGCACCCTAATCTCCTCCCCAATAATAATGTAAGAATTAAAATCGCAGATAGATAATTATGTAGAAATCTTGATCATTACGGTCCCATTTTATTCCAGAGTTCATGAGCAAGTGAAACGGGCAAAAATTTTGGCCAGTTTTTCCTTCTTTTTCTTTCTGTTTTTGTTTTCATGTCCTTATCTTTTCCCCTTTTTTTTCTCCTTTCTGTTTTCTCTTTTTCCTTTCTATTTCCTATTCCATATAGCCCTCTCCACTTTTCCACTTTCTTTGCCGACAGCATTTTTTTTAGGGGGGGGTGGGGGTGTGACACCCCCACATCCCCTCTTGCGACGCCGCTGCCGGTAACACTGCACAAGCTACGTTCTGTAGTGTGCCCGTCTGAGTAGTAAAGCATTTTGCCCACCCTTCGATCGTAGACCCGACATATTTTTCAGCTGTCTGAATTGTCCAACCTCCTATTTTTAGTTACACATTATTATGCTATGGTTATGATAATCAACTCCCTTTTTTTTTTTTTTTAATTGATTGATTTTATTTCTCTAAATCTCCCAATTCCTTCTCCAGAGAATCTGACACATTTCCGTATACTTCATTTATAACAAACTGAAGATAAGTTTGGAACAACGATTTTGTCGTCTTGATGAGCTAACATAGTTTGCTACATGGGCCGCGGATCCGGGGGCCTGCTGCCCCCCCCCCCCCATTTTTGAGTAGACACGTTTTAAAAAAAATCTCTGAAAAACGCTCGAAAATTGTCATTAATGAGTGAAATAAGATCATCCCCCTTCCCCCACTTTCAACGCTCCGCGACATCACCTGTGCTATTTCGTTAATCTTCATGGTGATACAGTTATTATATCTTGTTTCAGAATATAAGTTATAATAACACTTTAAATATGATTCTAAGGTTTCAAACAAACACGAGTCTTTCTTTTGATTAAAACCTACGACCTGCCCCCAACTGCCCCATGCCTTCCCTCTCGGGTTTAGTGCCTTCTCTAACCACTTTTAATCCCCCCCCCCCTCATTCTGCACGTGTGAATACGGAACAGGTTTCGAAAAGACTACAATGTCGCCTGTGCATCTGCCCTCCCACATCGATCTACTGGAGATTATTTTTAACCACTTGGATTCACATAATCACAATCCATCCCGCTCCTGTGTCACGTATTTACGAATGCCTCTTGAATGTCCAAATCGCGGGGACAACGTACAATATCAACGTTGAAGGTTCAAGTTTCTTTTCCTCAACGCTGTACATGTACTTGGTTACGTAATCAGTAGGCCATTGATAAACTAAGAGTCACTGAACATGACGGACAAAGAGAGTGGACAAAGAGAGTGGACAAAGAGAGTGGACAAAGAGAGTGGACAAAGCAACAAATTCTTAAATTCTTATTGTACCCTTCACAGTGGTTCCGGGAGTCAAAAGAATACCCTTCACTGCTTTTATGTAAAAGTATGTAGAACAGGTGTCACGTGCATGTTCAGCTGTTCTACTTATTTTACATAATAGCAATGAATACATGTCTTTTGTCTACCAGAACCATTGTAAAGTGTAGAAAGACGAGTTCTTATTTTGTCCCCTATATTTGTCCGTAGAGATAAAAGACGTCTGTTGTGGAGCTGACGTTCATATTTGTTTAATGTCTATATATAATGTAATGGAAGAAGTGTGTTTTGGGGAGGGGGGGGGGGGTAGGGGTCGATGGGGTGCACGCTTACAAAGCCTTCTTCTTGGTTACACAATGTTCTTTCACTAACATTGTAGGCCTTTTTGGTTACGTAATCAGCAGGGGCCGCGGAGCGTTTTTGAAAGTGTGGGGGGGGGGGGCTGATCTGATATCACCCATTAATGACAATTTTCGAGCCTCTTTTCCGATTTTTTTTTAAACGTGTCTACTCAAAAAAAGTGGGGGGACTGCAGCCCCCCCCCCCCGGCTCCGCTGCCCAGGATCAGAGTATAGGCCTATTGATATTGGGGGGGGGGGGTGTTAGAACGGCGGCTATTATTATGATGGACCATAAGTCAAAGTCAACTTTGACAAGTAAAAGCCATCAGTTTTTATAGTTAATATATAAACAGAAATCACGAAATCACTGAATCGGGCCATTGAAAGTGTATTACCTTTAGAATTAACATTGAGAAAATCCGAATAAGTTCGAAGATCAATAAACCAGCAACTCTGTTATTTCTTTTGAAGATGTATATTATTCACTCTTAAGAGTCTCATTTAGTTTCGATGTCAAATGGGGCAAGTACATATTTAGGACGAACATCTCATTGGTTTGATAGAGGGGAAAAAACATTTCTTGGATAAAAAGGTAATTTATGAAAAAAAAATATATTGAATCAATATCAAAATCATACGGAAGAATCACATGAAAAAAGGCAAGTATCATAGAATATTATAGAGATTCAGTGTGGTGGTATAGAGAAATCGAATAACATAAATTAGTCATGAATGAATGGAAAGTTACGGTAAAATGAATAAAATGAAAATTCCACCTTTGTCAGGCTCATGTAATTGATCGCAGTATACATGTAAATGTAAACAGGTCGAAAATAGAGAAAAAGAATGCGCGCTTGCCTCATGTAGATTGCGTGTTGATAAATTCACGTAGATGAAAGGCACCGCGAGTGCGGCGAGGCCAGTGAGCGATGACAGACAAGAAGCAGGCCATGACCATGTCGTTACATGTTACGCAATACTACTAACACTAGTCGCAATTTTCAGACCCCGCAATTTCTTTACGAGCATGAACCATTGAACTGAAATTTTCAAAAATTCCGGCTCATTAACACAAACCTTCACCACATGCTCAAAATTTCACAATGTTCATTGTTTTTAAGTCATGAACAACGAATATGAATATGAAGTTTAATTGCCAGCTATATCTGGGTGTTTATACAAGTGTTTGTATCTCCATGGGTACATCATGTTTTCTTCATCGATGTTTTCTTTTCATAGTGAACGCGGTTCATGTTCATTGCATTTCATTCGTTCTTCTTTGACACCAGTGCCCTCAGTGCTCCCAGTGTGTTGGGGGGGGGGGGTCTACGAGGTAGATGAAATACGAGAGAAAATGGATATGAGGGGAGGGTGGAGAATAGTCTTTCTTTCAATTGCCTTTTGCATCTAGCCATCTACCACTTCTCCCCCCCCCCCTCTCTATTTCTCCTACTTTTCGGCCATTCTATTAAGTGCCAAGTGTGTTTTACACAACTTAAAAAAGTACAATTTTTCCCGACCAAACAAGGGACTTGAATATATATGACAACCTATTTATTGATTAGTTAACAGTGCTTGTCTAAACATTTCCAGACTTACGCTACTCCCCTTGTACGAAACCCTGGATATGCCCCTGTTCCTGTGAGGCCTATTAAAATTGATTCCCGTTATATTTCTATTTTTCTAGAGTCCCTTTGGACCTCAGAAGGCACAAAAAGGCGCAACAACAACAACAACAAAAAAAAAGAAAAGAAAAGAAAGAAAAGAAAGAAAAAGGAAGGATGCGGACGGGGGCGAGAAACTAGGAATAATTTTTATTTGGCCTGATCCCCTGATCCCCCCAAAACTAGGCCAAGCATTCGTGGCGATATGCATATTTCTGATAATGAGAAGACAAAAATAGCACAATAATGTTCAGTTTTTCTTAGAAACACCTCTTTCAAAAACGCTCTGTGGCCCCTAGTTATAAACTTATAAGCACAATTGACATGCGTGGTATATATTGGTAGATCTTCGGGCGGCGGCCGGCGGGTTTGGTTCACGAGATCCATACGGACGGTTCACCGTAACGTTGTGTTTGGATCGGTTTGGATCTGTGTTTTTTGTTTTTAAATTCCATTTACCGATCTCAAACAAATACAAGTACGATTCGTGAGTAATAATCCGTCTAGCACATGTGATTCGGTGGTGGCATATGAAGTCCTTATATATCCTTTCGTTCTCAGATTCTAACGTTTTCGAATTATGTCCGACGAGCCGAACTTGTATTAATTTTCATTCGATTAATGCCTGAAATAGGAATTTGCAATTTCCAATACATGTAAGTAGTTAATAGTTTAATAAGTACTGCTAAGTTTCCAAGTTTCCTGTTAAAATAAAAACGGAACTCTTCTTTTTACAAGCCTAAACGAGTTACATTACGGGACGCATTGTCATGTCCGCAATTATCAGAAAATAGTAGCCCTAAAGTTAGGCCAAGGCAGATGTATACTCTCAAATTTCACTCGGTGTTTACCTGTATTGGTTAATTGATATTGATCATTTGGATTGACTTTGAATTATTAGCCAAATTCAAGCCATTTATTAATGCGGACTAGAAGAAAGCCTAGACTTCTGGACTTCACTTCAACACACAAGAATGTTGAATGTTGTGAGACATTCTAGACCGAAAATTCTGTCTCTGGTTCATTAGCCTCTTAATATTATTTTGACAGGATCGGCCATTCACTTAGATGGCCGACCCTGTCAAAATAATATTAAGAGGCTAATGAACGAGAGACAGAATTTTCGGTCTAGAGACATTCTAGAGCGAGCGCCATGAGCGCCCAGCACAGGTGGACACCTGTGCTATCATCATTGATCATTATCAATCATATCAATCATCATGTCATAGAGCAACTAGAGTCATACTTTCATGCATGCTTGATCAATAAATATATATTGTTATTGTGCTTGGACTCAGCGAAGCCCGCGAACTTATTCTCTCCTTGCCCACCGGTGATTTTGCTTCTCGATGACAATCTCGTCCGACTACTTGAATTTACGTGCTCGCGCCGTCAAACTAAATTTTAACTTTACAGTATTAATAATTTACTGGATTTATTAGATTTTTTTGTTTTTTGTTGTTGCTCTGTATTGTTTTTCTTTGAATTTTTTCAAATTATAAGATTAAATTATACAGATTTCCTTTGTTTTAAATTGAATAGGGCAGATATACAAATGCAACAACAATAAATATTACGACTGGCATAGAAATAACGATACCTAATTTTAATCTTTTGGGGGAATTATTTTTATGGGCAAATTACACAATCATGGTTCTTCAATCTTCAGAAAATCACAACGCGCTAGCGCTACTGCTCACTAACGGCACGCCGCTCTAGCGGAGTTGCAGGCCAGGCTGAACTGGCGGGCTACTAGTATTTGATCTTGACCTGGGGAGCGTTTCATCAAGTGTTTTGTCAGTGATTTTTACCGACAATTTGCTCTCATCCAATCAGATGCATGGATTTCAGTAGCTTATAGCAGTTTGTCGGTAAAAATCACTGACGAGATATTTGATGAAATGCCCCCAGAACTCCGATTTTGGCGGCCCCGAGACGTACGCACCGGGCAATCGCGATCGAGCGGGAAAAAATGGTAGTATTCCTTTCTGGGCGGCGGCCGAGTCGAGCCTGTACGCAAGTACAGTCAGGGAGATAATCCAAGCGTTCGAACGCACCCCGTTCGAGCGCATTCCGAACGCAGTACTTAAAGCAATTTCTATAGACCCTTTGTCAGGAATTAATCTCTGCGTTCGGGTGTGTTCGAGGCCGTTCGAACGCGTTTGTCATGGGGTTAGCAGAACAATAGGAGCGTTCTGAACGCATTCGAACGCTTGTGACATTAAATCTCTTGTGTCTAACACAATATAATGAAGGAAAAAAAAGCATTAAACAAAAACAATTCCAGAACCAACTTGAATAACAGTTATGATCTATATCATCTGAGATATCTAGATCAGTAGAGTGCAGTATCACAATTTTAAGGACATTATTTCAAAGAAAATTCTATTTTTTACCTTACCATGACTTAAAGTGATTTGGTAACTTTGTAGAGGCTTGATAAAATCTGAGCTGCCTGGCCTTACATGCTATCAGTGCATGTAATATGGTGTAAATATGAAGCCCAGGAAAAAAAAAAGAACTTCAAAATCATCATGTGCTTCACAAAAGTAAACATGCAAGTGACCAGAAATGCCAGAGTCATTTTTCCACACAGACTCAGTGTTAGACTAAAGCGTATGGCCATACGCTTTCGTAAATGGGAGTATTCAGTCATAGATATCTTAATAATAGCATTATATATATTTGAAACCTTCTGAACATCATTATACAAGATCGGATATCAAAATTCAACAATTTATTAAATCAAGCCTCCACAAAGTTACCGAATCCCTTTAAGACCACTCCCATTTAACAAATAATAACAATAACTATAAATCCTTCCCAAACCTTTCTCCTTTCTTTCTGAGGAAATGACATCATCATGTAAATGTACTTCCGATAAAACGTAACCATGACAATTAATGTACAGTTGTACACACAAACATAAATAATTGAATACTGTTCATAATTTTCTTACATTGTCATGCTCATTTTTAATGGTCACTAAAATTATGCAGAGTGTGACACAGTGAGCATATTTAACCAGAAAGCAATCATTAAATTATACAACTTAGTACCAATGAAATGTATCTGTTCATGTGGCCTATAATTAATTGTTTCTTTATTTTTTATGTTCTATCCACATATTTTGTACTTAAAGGTATCGTACAGTAGTGGGAAAGGTGGGGCTTTGGATATTTAACTACTTTGCCAGCTGGAATGGAAATTACTACATATACTGTTGCGAAATGATTAATTTCGAACATAGGTGACGTTTGTTTGAAGAAAAATGGTTTAGAAATGGCTAAAATATCCAAAAAGATATACATACTTGCGCGGTACCGTAAGTGTGTGTAAACAATGTGTACGAACCGCTATGCGGCGTTGAGCCGGGAGCGTCAGGGTAGGTGGTCCTTAGCGAGGGTATAAGGTAACCGTTGATATTCCATCATTTGAATTATTTTACTGAAAAATCACCAGAAATCATGAATAGAATACCGGATTATCTCACTCATGTATCTTTTTATGCAAGCCGAACAATATGAAACTATTTTTGAGCAGTTTCATGCCAACTTTCATTTTGCTACCACTACTGTTTATTAGCTTTGAATTTGTATATATGTGTTGTTTTGGGAGGAGGTTTAAATCATTATTTCATCTTTTGGACATCATGTGCACCTTGAGGATTTGATTTCAAGTGGATTATTGTTATTATCAATGTATTTCAAAGTGCTGGATTAAAAAAAAAGATAAACATTGGAGAGTTTCAACCAACAAGCTTTAGTTTGTAAAACAACCCCCAATTTTTGTTAATTACCTAAACACATGGGATGATATTCATCAAGGATATATCACATCTTTCTCTGTATGTTTCATTGGGTAAATAGCTATCTTTAAAGAAAATAGAAATTGAATGCCCCTTCCCCTTATCCCTAATGATTTGAGATGTTAAATGAATATTGATTGACTTCACAGACTATGAAAAGATTCTTTAGAAATGCATACAGGCAACAAGATACCATCTAGTCTCTACACAGAGACAACTATTGGATCTTTCAATTTCAGTGTAACATCTCATAAAAAGCAGAAACATATATAACCATGATAATAATAAGAGGAGGATATGAAGTAGTTTTTTCCCCCATGTTTCAAGTTCCAAAGGTATCCATGAATTACAATACTGGTAGTCAAAAAGAAGAAGAAAAAATTCCAATCTTGAAATATAAGAAACAAGTCCCTAATACAGTAACAAAAGTTTCAGATAATTACTGCTATGCAAAATAGATTTAATGCTCTGGTAAGAAACTATATCTTTATAAAATAAAACATTTTAAACTTTACTTTTGCTTAGTTCTTTTACAGAGCAAAGATGTTGATCACTGAAATATGATTAGCCTATAAGTTCACTATAGATTTCTCCAATATCAAAGTACATGCACGTTAAAAATTTTTTAAAAATAGCATTGTGCATAACCCAATCAGAACAGTCTTAAGAGAAAACGGAGGCAAAATTCCATCAATTTATTCTTAAGAAGTCTAGGAAGAGGTCAGAGGAAATCAGTAGGCCTGGAAACAAGACTAGGCCAGGGTAGACCGAAGGGCAATGTCCTTAGACTTAGGGGGCAATACAATAGGCCTCCGAGAAATAGGAGAAAGACAAGATACAGTATATGTACCTAACAGGGATGGAGCAGACACCATATATTCTATAGGTAAAGCTTTTCATTACGCATTGCTTTACACACTTATACAAAAGAAACAAGTCAGATAAAATGTGCTGCCTTTAGTCTGAGTGTGAGTGGAGAACAGGTTATGGTAGAAGGAGGCTTCAAATTTGCCGCAATGACATTTAGAAAAGACTATAAGCCTATATTTATCATGATCATATCTATGCAGGATGCAGGGGAGGGGGGCAATTTTCTGCACCAATTTTTTTTTACAGTCATTCTGCATATCTTAACTTGGATAACACTCTACTGGACCATGTGCCACCAAGTTTACAAATTCAATCACAAATGTACTTTTCTATGACAAATTTTTAATCAAATTGCTTTTTTTTCATTTTTCATCTTAATACAAACATAGATCCAAGATACATTCAGGGGACTGTTCTAAACCTAAGAAGAAAGTGGGGTTTTTTGGAATAAAAAATACTTTAAACAAAAAAAAGGTATTTTGAACCACCAATTGTACTGAAAGGGTTAAACACAATATTTGGAGCGCAAGACATAAAGACAACTCTTCATCAAAATAAAAAATTATTTGTATTCTAGAATATGTACCATGACAAGGTAGTGTTATATGAATTATCGTATTAGGGTTAAACACAATATTTGGAGCGCAAGACATGAAGACAACTCTTTATCAAAATAAAAAATTATTTGTATTCTAGAATATGTACCATGGCAAGGTAGTGTTATATGAATTATCGTATTAGGGTTAAACACAATATTTGGAGCGCAAGACATGAAGACAACTCTTTATCAAAATAAAAAATTATTTGTATTCTAGAATATGTACCATGACAAGGTAGTGTTATATGAATTATCATATTATACAGAAGACCAGACTCAACTTACCTTATAAAGCAAATTGTTATTTCTTTGGATTACCCAGATGATAAAAAAAAACATCACTTGTGTGTCCTTGAACTTTTCCTTTTCTGAGTCTGTTATTCAATTGGGGCATGAAAATAACCCATGCAGAATTTGAAATAGATAACATCCCGTGCAGACAAAAAAGGGCCCTTTTCTCTATTTCAACTGCTCACAATAGCAGTAAAAAGACCAAGAGGCTTTATCCAGTTTTAGCTTTGTGTTACTGAAATCAATGACATGAAAATAATCCCTGCGTTCACACTACTAAAATTCATCTTATAGTTACTGTACGAAACTGTATAGCTATAGGATAAGTCATCATTATTTTTTTTTGTTTTTTGAATGAAACATTGATAAAGAATCAGGGTCTGCTTGTCACATGAACGTCGTATAGTACAAAATGGTATAACTGGGCAGTGAGCATGGTGTTATTTTGTGTGCACCCTGATATGACTAGTCAGCTCTAATTTTGTATGTTCTAGCACTACCCATGAAGTGACCTGATACTAACTGACCTCCCCAAACTACATGGGGTTTCTTTATACAATGTTTCTTTTCACGATACTCATGCCACGTGTGAATACCCCTTTCGCTACAGTGTATGCCAAAAGTCATAGAATGATTCTTTATTATATGTGTCTTTAAACAAACTTTGTATAACTTTCATTTAGTCTGAACAGGCTTCAGGATTACATCAAATTTGCAAAACTTGTGAAGACGACACGTCTGAAGGAAAATAGGGAAACATTGGATCCAAGGGCACTAAATACTGGCTTGATCATTTTAAAGTAAACAAATCTCACATGTGTCTGTCTCCCTCCTGACGAATATTACACTTTTGCAAATTTCTATACCCTGCCTGCAGCTACATGTATGCACATCACATTAGCTACGTACATAAGTGACTCGTGATTTCGAAACTTTAAGTTAACAAAACAAAGACTCACCAACAACAACGAGTGTTCACACAGGCTTGATACAACAACACTTTTGGGATTACAAGTCGAGCCATCATCATTTAACATGAACATGAACAGAGTTTGCTAAACTTAAAGGGGCAGTCTAATGAGAACTCATGGGGAAATGAAATCGTGCGGAATTTGCAAAAGGCTCGTTTACTTGTACACATAGCACGCCCGTTGTGCGAGGCCGTCGGACTAAGGTCATAAATGATCGGACGGCACGAAGTTGACCGAACTGGAGCTCGGCGAATACTTCGGGTTTAACCAGTCCCGGGCTCTTAGTCTTGTAACTGGTTGTAACCTCGTTCCCCCAAACAAGTTTAGTGTAATGCTGAAATATTTCCAAATACAAAACACGGTTAACTTCTGGTTGATTAGTCTAGCCATCGCTTCTGCACTGCCCTGCCGCGACTCGTTGTCGCCACGATTACGTAACTAATCCCAGGCTCTACCAGAGAGCTGGCTCTATAATTACTTTTCCATATGTTTGATTACTTTCCCACCGCGCGAAATTTAAAACACAAGCCAGTCTTATCTCAGAGGTGGTCCAATATGAATCACATGTTTTAGCACGTGCGATGGAAGTCCTTGTATCGAAGTGACACGAAGCTCCGAGTATATTTTCCTCTCTCATCGGAAATCGCCCATGCAGGCCTACCAAAGTATCCCTTTAAAGTTTATTCTGTCCATACAGTCCATAATCATGATGGAGGACCTTCTCATGCTTTCGGCTTTAACTACAACTGCAAGTAAACTTTAAGTTTTGAAAATATGAGTCCGTTCATACAGTCTGAAACTACAAGATAACTTAAAGTTTTGAAACTACAAGTGAAACTTAAAGTTTAGCTCCCTTCGTGTGAACCTGACTACAAATTGTCTGCTTAGAGCCAGAAGGGTGTTTAAGTCATATCATTCAACAAAAAAAATTTATGTCCTTCTTGTTCTAAAGAAACAAGTACACCTGGGTTTTGAGGAAAAAAAATGACACTTTTGAACTGTCGTAGCTTAAAAAGCATCTGGTTGGATCCAGTTCACAATAACCCTTTCAGGACAGGAATTATTCTAGGGCTAAATTGATCACATTTTGTTCTTCAAATTGGCAACAAAAATATTTTTCTTTTAATGCTACAAGGTTCTAATAAAATGTAATGTCTTTGAAAACAGCATACATTATTAAGAACTTTGTTGAAAAGTTGAAAAAATTGCCAATTTTGTCAAAAAACAATGATTTTGAACCTCTCAATGTGTTGCCAATTTAAGGATTTTAAAGCTTATTCTCCTATTCAAAATTCCTGGCATCAAACGCAATATGGTAATGCAACAAAAATGGACATAGTGTGTGCAGAAATTTTTGCTCTTTCTACTCATGTATCTGGTATATTTTTTAGAGCTCTGAATAAAAAGTTATTGAGCCAAACCACAAAATGTGGTCAATTGTCTCGAATGGGTTAAAAGGTACAACAGAGAAGCACTGTACAAACACAAAATAAATTTGATGCATTTGGTCTAAAATTATCAGACAGGTATTTGTAATTGGTTACTTTTTGTATTTTCATGAAAATTCATTTATGATAGCACAGTATTCCTTAATCTTGATGATTTATAAAAGTATTTCTAGTCAATTCAACAGCTAAATCATAAAAATTACATGACTGAAATTGACAAGATCTGAGTCAAAACGACTTATATCTTTTCATACCCTTTAAAACAGACATGCAGTTTCTTAAATCTGCTTCTGATGCAGTAAAACAGCCCACTCATTGCGGAGGTGGTTTCATGTATGAAAATTTGATGGGCCTTGTATCAAATTTATGGTCTTTCACTGGCTTTTATCCATCAATATCTCGTTAATGACCCTAAACCCACACACATTTGGATAATGCCGCACTGTGATATCTGATGCTTGTTGTTTGTTAAGAAACTAAGGGTCTGCCGTTTCATTATCTGAACACTTAACTGCAAACTGTAGAATACTTGAACTTCATGGAAATCAAATGTATGTACTGTATAATCACTACAATTACATATATGTACATTTATGTGGGACTAGATTTTTAATCAAATTCACTAGAAATTATTTTCAATGCATTTCCCACGATCTTGACAGGATGTTTACAGATACATGTGTCAATACTCAATACCACAGCCATTTGAAATTCTAGAGCTATCAATGTACATTGTAGATGAAATAATTCATATACACTGAAATAACAAGGTAGAAATATAATTATGTGCTTGTATTTGTAGGTATGCAAGTAGAATCACTAGCCAAGATCTTGGCAACTTAAAATGCTACAAAATCACTATATAATTCTTCATAAAATTGGCACCAATTTAAAAATTATTATGAAGAGGAAGCTCACCTCATACAACAAGACTATTTCATAAATTTTCTTAACTGTTCAGCACAAGTTGTTTTCGAGTAAATTTTTGATGTTATGCCAAAGATGGAATCGTCAATAAATTATGATGATCACTTATTCATCTCTACAAATTGGCAATTACAAACTCAATACCTTTATATTGCATATTGCATATGAAGCTTTCCGTTCAATTCTACAAAGAAAATGAAATGTCCATAAAAATATGAGAAGTGTAAGCCTACATGTATTTCAGAAAGATCCTACCATGTATTTCCCTGATGAATAACTTTAAAATGTTTTTTCTATGTCTGCTCCAAGAATAAACGAAGACGGGCATTGAATTCTTAAAGGACTGTAATGAGGAACGGTATCCTTTAACACATACATGTAGCTAATGTCCTTTTGGCTTTCAACAATATTTGCATCATATCTACCTTAAGCATCACTGGGGTTTGTGCCTACCGAAAATATCGCCTTATTGAGAGCTAGAAGAATGTTAAAGGGAATCTTGAGTTTTGAGCATAGTGAAAAATAATTGTGAGCTTTCTCATTCTTATTATGTTACTTTGGAAGATTATCATAGTAGATATGTCCCCTGAAAAGGATTTCTCTTCAAATGCCCTCATATTCAAAATATGACAAGAAACAGCTGAAATGTTCAGGGCGAACATTTGTGTGTAGTCCCATATACAAATTTCTGTGTGCAGTGCATTCGACTCTCAGCAGGATTGCATCAATTTCTTATCACTTAGGTAATTCTAAAACCTTACAGCATACTCGTATAATCAACCTTTCCCATTTGCTTTGGGACAGCTTCCTTCACAATTCCATGTCATGACCAGAACTCAAGTTTATCTTTGACTCTGTATGCTGTTCTGGCTCTCATCAACTGGTTGAGAGTATAGGGTCTGAGATACGAGAATAATCCTGCTACCAGACTGAACATGGAGGTGACCTTGTGTCCTGGTTTAGCACCATGGAGATCAGACTCAGCTCTGAGCCTGCCTGGCTGGCCAAGTCTCAGAAGATGCATCCCCATTATCCCAAAGAAGCTTGAGCTTCAGCCTTCAGACAAGGTTTGCCTATAGAAAATATTGCCTGTTGAGGGCCACAAGGGTGTTAGCTCTACAAGCATAGGTGAGTTTATGCCTTTCTGCATTAGTCAGAACATGCTTGAACTTGAGATATTAGGCCTTGTGTGCTGATTTAGCACCATGGAGATCAGACTCTGAGTCTACCTGTCTGCCTGACCAAGTCTCAGAGAGTGCATCCCCTTTAGCCCGAACAAGCTCAAAGTCAAACTAGAAATATTAGACAGATCAAGGCCCTCTAGTTGTGTACAATCGCAGCTCAAAAATGCAACTTGATTTTCGACCAATCAGGATCACATATATTTTGGCCTTGTGTTTCATCGCAACTTTTTATGCAAGAGGGCCCAGCGCTCCTTCAGAAAAGAATGTGTTTGAAATTCTGTTTCCACTAGGCCCGTTTGAGCAATTCCTGTTTGACAGAGAAATTAATTAGAGCTTCAGATTGGAGCATACACGTATCATAGTCCAAATGCATCCTCCATTTGAATAATCCCTTATTTCTCCAAATCAGAATTAGCTTTCTTGAAAGCAAGGACTATTTTGAAAACTTGGGCTATTGAAAACAGGCCAAGACTAGCACCCAAGGTTTGCGTGTTTGGTTTGGCACTTTGATTTCGTTCAACGCACTCTTCTGAACTTGGCTGCAGGGGCGATTCGGCCTTAGCAAACGATTACTGAACTGTAAGGAGCAGTTTTGGCTTTAGATTTGATATTTGCTTATTATTGCCAAAAAGAGAGCGACAGGAAGACAAAGGAAATATACAGAGGGAGGACAAGTAAGGAAGAGAAAGAGAAAGAAATATAAAAAGAGAGAAAGGCAGACCTAAAGGAATAGGTAAAGAGAGATACAGAGAGAGAGAGAGAGAGAGAAAGACCCAGAAAAGAAGAGAGACAGAGACAGAGACAACAAGAGAATAATACAGAGAAAAGGAAAGCAATGAGAATCTATACTGGCCTGTGTTCAAGGATATTGCCCCTTTTTATGGAGTTAAACAACCACTTCAAAACTATCATCCATATCAATTTGGGTAGTTCTACATGTAGGCCAGTGTGACGAGGGCCAAAGAGCTTTATAATTGTGTCAAAGTATGAGTGAACACCCTTGTGGCTCTGAACAGACCACAAACGAAAATCTACAGCACTGTAAAAAAAAAATGACTCAACCTGAATTGAGAAACATGCCTTCTTTGAGAAATAACGATAGGATAGAGAGAGACCCATAAATTCAGCTGAATACAAGTATTATTATAACTTTAATACAAAAACTTACAGTTATGACTAACAAGGGTTTGGGCTTGAAAGGTAAGCATCTAGATCTTGTTTCCTTTCTCTTCTAAAGTCAGTTAAAAATAGTACAAACCTAACCCTATCACCACACCCTATGAAATAAACTAAATAGGAAATAAAGACTTTTCCATTGGGCCAATCCATGACAGAAGGAGAAATAAAGACAGTTATTTTTCCCAATAGTTTCCCAGTCATACCCTCACTCTATGACTAACTGGTATAGGTGCTAGTAACACCCAGTAAACAAGCAATTGTTGTCCTATTTGCCGAAGCTGTTGTTGTTATTGATTATGGTTGACAAAGCGAGGAGGGTCACAGCACATCTGTGTTTGGGCACACCTGAGTGTGAGAGAATAGCCTCAGACCTGTTTGTTGTGGTCAAGTATATCTGTTTCCTTGCGAGACAGAAGAATTATCATAAGGGCCCATTCACACTGAAGGGCGATTCTGCGCAATGTGTCCCTTACGACATGCATGTATGACAGTTATCCACAAAGAAAGATCTCTTAATATGGCAGTGAATAAGAGTAGTGATACCAGAAAGAACCTCTAGTCAATTTTCATATCAAGAGATTCTTCATTTTAGGATGAAATATATGGAAAAAAGACAAAATGACATATGGGACATAACAGTCTAAACATCTCGATGTGATGGTGCAAGTGGATAGAAGAAATGCCGTGGTTGTCAAGCAATATCCACCATAACATAGAATCTATTATTGTAAAATCATGATGTTTGGCCCATTAAACTTACATGTAACGTCTAAACATCCACATTGATACAGGGATGACGACATATATATATATATATCTATATACGAAATAGTGTAGTTTCTAAGCAACTTCGACAGTAACATCGCAATATTAGTAAAATCACAATGCTTAAATATAGTATAAATGGGCTTGATGATGCTTAGAAAAAAAGTTGCTGCTTTGAAGCACATCACAGTTCAAGTACCCTGTCATTTAGTCATCTAATCTGAATATGGTACTGCCCAAATGCACGTCTCCAGACAATCAGACATATAAACATGTAATTGAAATTCAGTCTTGCTCCTTCACAAAGTTAATTACACTGCCCTTTCATTTCCTACAGAGGAGCATGTTTTTGGGCGAAGCAATTTTCCAAATAAACCTGACATACATGTACATGTAGTAAGTTCCTTTTCAAAGAACTCGAACCCGCAGCTCATACCATCTTGTTTTTCAATTCCAATCCAATTTAAAATATACTGGCCATATACCGGTACTCTTTACAATTTAATCAAAGATCCCATCCTACAGATTTGTATTGCCTTTTTACATCATGGTGCCTGTTTGTCCTTGAAGGGAAAGTCCACCCTGATATCAAGTTGGTTTTATAAGAAGCAGAAAAATGAAAGAAACCAATCAGTGAAAGTTGGCAACTCCGTGACATATCTTGTGAGCTCCTCTCCCATTTGCCCTGTACCCCCAAAATCATTAATTTCCATTTTCTCTAAAGAAAATATTCAATCATATATGGACCTTAGATATAATCATTGCTCATATTTTTTTACACAAAACCTGTATGAAACAAATCTATTCCTTCATCAAAAACAAAGAAAATTTAAAAAAATTATGGGAGTCACGGAATTGCCAATTTGTGTTTGATTGATTACAACTTCAAATATTCATAACTTTCTTTTTTTTAAATCGGATTTTGCTCAAACTTTCATTAATCTGTTTCTCTCATTTTTCTTCTTTCATTCAAATCAAGTAAATACCAGGGTGGACTTTCCCTTTAAATGGGTATGTAATTCTACTTTCTCTTGTAGAATTCAAATCCATGTCTAGCCACATATCACTCTTATTTTTAATATTGTGTAAAATCATGGCAAATATCATAACAATTATTCTTAATAAAAATTCATAAATCTTTTCAGACATCACATGTATCTTCATAATGTACAACATTCAGCTGGATAATTATTTCACATAGCCATGAAAAGATGACATTTTAATAATCAAAAAGGGGTAAACCAAAGAAAAATCCACTTCCTTAATACACTTCGATAAATATTGCAGACAAAACAGAAGAAATATTATTCAATAATCAACAATTGGTTAAAAGAAAAGAAATTTCTTGATTTTCTCCTCTGTGATGTCTCCCTTTAAAGTGATTAGCCAAGTCAACATTAATAATCAATTAGTGGACATGATATCATACCTTGTACACACCCTGAGGGTAGGTCACATACAAGTATTAATGAAGTTCTTCCTAAATCAATTAGACATGTTAAGTACACGTAATCTCCCATCCCTTCCTGCATCATCCTTATTGTCTTCTACTGATACTCTCTAGACGTAAATGTTCTAGTTCTAAAGAGCCACCCCCCCCCCCCCGCAGGGGCAGATGAAGGATAGTCATAAGGGAGAGGGGCAGTTTTTTTTTCAAGGAACATAGGCCGACACAATTTTGGGAATTTGGGAATCCCACCAGCCCTCCCAGACTTGTAATCGAGGTGGTGGTAAGGAGTGTTGAAACAACTCAATTCCTGATTTCATTTTTAAAATTTTTTTATTCTTTTGTTTTTCCCCTTCCTCCTTTTTCCCCCAATATGAAGGGGTAGCTGCAATTTTTAACCCCCCCCTCCTCTCTCTATCTGCCATCAGGAGTTTGGCTAGACGAATTCCTATTGTGGTTTGAAGTCAAGCCGATATTATTGATCAACATGTATGATGTCGCCTCCAAAACTCCATAAACTTTTTTTTTACGACTTTGACTTTGCATTTTCATGGTACGGCTAATTACTTATCTGTCGCCTATCTGGAGTACTATACCCAGTGACTCACAGCCGTTTTCAGGCCCTCCACATGTGCTGCGAGTTAAAACGACTAAGATATAATTTATGGATGGTGTGTGACATTTGGGCTGTTTTTCCTTCATTACCTGAGATGGTCTGATAAAAAATAATGATCACAAATGACTTGCTTAAAAGCTTTAAAGGTACCATTTGACTTTCCAAAATATAAGCTTGAAAAATCAGTCCAAAAGGGGACAGGAAGCAAGATTTCCAGGGTTGGCAACAAAAGCATGAAATTCCTGGAATGGAACAACTTCCCTACATGCGTAGTTAAAGGGATTCGGTAACTTTATGGAGGCTTGATTTAATAAATTGTTGAATTTTGATATCTGTCTTATATAATGATGTTCAGAAGGATAAATAGATAGCCAGGCATAGAAAAGTTTTCAAATATATAATGCTATTATTAAGATATCTATGACTAAATACTCCCATTTACGAAAGCGTATGGCCATACGCTTCAGTCTAACACTGAGTCTATGGGGGAAAATGAGTCTGGCATTTCCGGTCACTTGCATATATGTTTACTTCTGTGAAGCACATGATGATTTTGAAGTGCTTTTTTTTTCCTGGGCTTCATTTTTACACCATATTACATACAGTGATAGCATGTAAGGCCAGGCAGCTCAGATTTTTATCAAGCTTCTATGAAGTTACCAAATCACTTTAAGATGAAATCTATAATTCATTATTCATACCATGATATGAATAGAATGAACATCAGGTGTTTTATTCATTCCTTTTAAAACTGATCATTTTTCTTTTAACATTTAAGGAGATATTTCGCTTGTATTCTTAGTCCAACCAACCAACGATTCTAACTACTTTCACAACATGCTCCTAACTGGGGAATATCAATACAGGAAGTTACTGTTTTAACACATTGCATGACATGTAAAGTTGTAAACCTACTTTTAGCCATGACTTTACTAACCTATTTTAAGCTGAATAACAAGTTGTTTGCCACATAACTTTATACCTGTGCAATCTCGGTTTTCCAGGAATAGAAAAATATGTTCCCAAATTTCCATAAGAAGCATAAAATTCTCAAACTTCGAGCAAACTACCCAACTGCCAAAAAGCTGTCCATCGGCATACAATTATGGATATATAAAAATGCCATGGTCACAGTGTTGACTCTTAACTTAGGCATTTCATGGAGTTCCATCTTGCCAAGAAATGAATCTTGTTTTGGCAAATCTTCGGTCGTAGACGGTCAATAAATTAGGTGACAGCCCTCTTCCTATGCCACTGTCAGTGTTAATAAATCACAGGAATATGCCTAATTGTGTATTTTAGAGTCTGTAAAATATGAAAAAACAATCATATATTGACAATTAAAGGAGGGTATGACAGGGGGCATATCAAAATGAAGATATAGTGTGCAATAGGCTGCCGAGTTTTAATGATTTGTCTTGCTATGCACTGTTCCAGTTGTATTTTAACTGAAATTTATTACAAAACTTATTCTATTTTGATATATCATTTTTTTTCTTCATTAAGCGCAATTGCCAATTTGAGGGAATGGACAGAGGAATCCAGAGCAGTGAATGCAAATACAAAATTTTGTCTGACAAATACACTTATAAACATGCATGCTGCCTGAAAATTTTGACTATTACTAGTTTATTATTAAAGATGAGTTTTGCATTTATAAAGTATATTGCCCCAAAAAGATCTTAGGTACATGTACAGATATACCGAATTTCAAACAACCAAATAAACGAAGAGCAAATTGGAAATACAATCCTAAATTTCTTGAGGCCCCGCAGCTATTAGTAAATGTACATGTCAGTCAGTCAAATCCTACATCCATCAGCTTGTACAGTCCCATACATACAAAAACATGTATGCAGGATATGACAGATGAAGCTTGCAAACACACGAGGTCAATTGAATAACAAGAACATATTATTCCAATATGGAAGTACATCTCCTCACATGCACAATCTCGCAGGTCCTGTAATGATATTTCTGTCCATTTCCACCCATGTCCATTTCGGATGGCAGAAAATTTGTGGTTCGCGCAGGGGGAGCTGAAATGTACTTTTCATGTAAATGAGTACCTTCCCCTGAATTAAAGGCACTCAAAAATTTAGAATAAAATGATGCTAATCAGTCAAAAGTGCATTTTGGCCAAGACAAGGAATCAAACACAGAGTGACAGCAGAACAATGGGTACTCACTGGATGTCTTTTTTTAATTTCTCAAAAGCAATTTCAATTTTTTTTCATAAGTCATTCCACAGTAGAAGCATTCCTGTCTTTGTTAGACTAAAAAATACATTAACTAAAGAAGTTTTCAAGCTGTAATTTTTTTCTTAAAGTTTTTCTTTTAGTAAGATTTTCAGAGTAAACAACAGAGATTAACAGTTGAACAGAGAGCGTGAGATAATTTGTGCTGGGCTCTGAAAAATGCATGTTTTACCAAAAGTTAAATTGTACCTAAAAATGGATCTGAAAAATAAAATGAAGAAATATTCCACACATAAAAGAGGCTATAGGCACATGAAATCATCTCTGAAATTTGAGGAGCATTCTGGATATGTTAATTCTAAAAGTTTCATATTTCACATTTTCAGCACATTTGCACAAGAATGTGAGATTTTCAAGAGCTTCTGTGCTAGTACTGATAAATATTTTTGACAGCAGCTGGTAGTGATATGAATTGATTAGTCATAACATAGAGGCAAACATCCGATTCCTAGCGTCACAGCTGCATTGATTCTCAGCTACCCGATTAGAATATTGTTACAAAGAACTAGTTAGAGGGAGGATAAGTACATAGTCCAAGACTGATTAATGCCCTTCTAGCTCTCAAGTTCCTATCAGATGCATTAAGGAATGATTTCAGCTTGAAAATTTGATAAGCTAATCTTCGGTTGGCAGCCAAATGTCTTAAATGAGATGATATGTGATTTCATATGGTTTAGAGCTTTACAGGTTCATGAATGCAGGCTGCTAAATCTGTCTTGGGATTGACAACCATCCATGTCACAAATTGGCCATGCATGTTTACAACCCCAAGAAGTGTAATGACATGCTGGTATGGAGCAGCTTTTTTGAGTAGACCATCATGTCATATACTTTAATATGTTATCAAAGAAAATTTATTTTTGATTTAATATTTTTTTGTGCCTATGTTAGCTCTGATGTTAATATCAATATTCATTTATCTGCAACAGGACTTTAGTTTTTTCATTTCACCCCTTTTATGTCATACAGTGTTAGAATCATGTCTATGTAATGTGAAATAACATAGGCAAAGGGTAAATACAACGTTGCATAGTAATGATTACATGACCAAAGATATTCTCTTATTGGAGAGGCAAAAAAACCCTGAAAATTTATTGATAAATTCACCTCTGTATAATGACCAATACTGATCACATGAAATACATGTACGTATTGCTGGAAGTGTAGCAGAAAATAACATGTAAATGTAAGGAGACAACGAAATGCAATGTACGCACAAATTACACATGGCCTCTGTTTGAGAGCCAGAAGGTCATTAACTACTATTCTTTCACACAGAGTTTAACGCCCTTCCTGCTCTCAACAAATAACATATCAAGTAGGCCTACATAAAGGCTACATGAAATTCATTGTACTGACTAGCCTTATGCACAATAGAGTATCAGTTCAATGTACAATATATGTATGTGTACACGCACATTTTGCTTTGTTTACGTTTCACATGGCCAAGAAAAAAAACTATAATAACATAAAATTCTAAATTTAAACTTTGTCTCAAGCACCCCCACATGTACTTCTGAATTGCTAGGATAGATCAACAAAACCCAAATTACTTGAGTCTGCCCTTCAAGTGCAACCCACGCAGTGACAAGGTACATTAGCTATAGGCATGTCAGCTAAGGGTTTCTCGTTGTGGCGAGTCTCTATTTATTAAGGGAAGGGCAAAATAGTACACAGTATAGCACCATTGAGAAACGTGTTTATTTCATTGAAAGAAATTTACGTTGAAGAAGAGAAAGACACTGTCAATTCATATCAATTATTTCTGTTCTTTTATAATATACATGTAGGCAGTGTAAAAATTAGAATTTCTTTCGCGAGGGCTACTTAGAAGTCCACCTATTGTGTTCAGAGATTTTAATGCACTACGACCCATGGGCAGAAATATTATTTGATGGTGGCTCTTTTTTCATTAACTGTGGCTTTTTCAAGAGTTTTGGGGGCTAATCGCCCTTAGCCCCCGCTTATTTTTTTCATTGCATGTAGGTACATGTAGGTACATGTCATCTGCTGAGAGGAAGATGGATGTTACACTCATCGATAAAGAAGTTCATATTCTTTTGACTCTCAAGAGTCTCAGCAGATACATGTAGGTACACATACATGTATGTGATACACTCTCATTAAAATTTTAAAAATTGGGGGCAAGTCCAATCTATTTTGTCCCAGTTACCAACCACATCTAAGATAGTTAATATTTCTGACGATTGTATTAAAGGATACCAATCACCAAAAGAAATTTTGCTCCGTATGTTAGAAGTTCCATGTCGTTATACTGTATTCAAAATATGGGCTCCAAATATTACTTCTATAAAGAGATATTGCCAGTTTGATTACACTCTCTGTAAGCATAAAACTGACTTGTGAGTAGACTACTTGATGCAATTGTACGTGCTTGCCAAGATAAGGGCTTGCGCTGAACCCTACTAGGAGTTCTGCTTCGCGAGGCTGCCTTCATGTTATCCTTTATTTCCTTCATACTCCCAAACTGCTGACCTATAGAATGCCAGATAAAGTTCTTTGAGGTTGATTTTATACTTTCTAGCGGTACAAAAATTATTTTTTTCAAGTGATTTGATACACTTTAAGAAAAAAACCTATTAGAGCTGTTATCTTTATGAAATATGAAGTAAAATGATAAATTTGATGTCAATATATATGTTCATAACTCCATAATACTGGGTAATGTATGGGAAATCAAAATAACAAAATTCAGATATACATGATTTTTTTTTTCATACATAAAAATTCTTAAAGAAATTATCACTCTGTAATGGTAATCCTTTTTTTTTGTATCAATTTGGTAATTGAGATTACCTTCTACTTAATGATGTGGCAGAAACTACATACAGCTGAGAATACATACCTGACAAATTTTGCAAATAGGGAAGAAGGGGTCACCCATCCCTACATATTCACAACAAAGGATTTCAAAATATATTAATTTTGAAAAATAATGAATGTACATCATCAAAGGTACGATCAAAGTTGAATGACATATATGAACATGTACATGTATTTCATTGTCTTTTACAGAGGATAAAAATCTAGCCAATTCTACATGAGGCATAGACATATAACAGCTCTCTTTCTCCAAACACAAAGCAAAAACACAATTGGGATTAAATCAGTAAATTTTGTCCCAAAATGTTCACATGATCGTGGTTATGATGAATCCTGGCAGATATCATTATCTTTCATCTCAAAAAAATACAGTTCTAGCCCCCAGCATAAAGCACAATTACAATTCAGATTACATAAAATATTCTTGACAAAAGTCAGACATATGATCATGGGAAAGATTTTTATTGGCAGTTCATTATCAAAGTGTTCACATGTATCAATTCCTGTTTATCTCCTCGTAATTCCAGCTTCTCACTTGGGTGAGAATGTGTTTATTTAGAGCATTAAAAAAACATGTTTTCACTTTGTTAAAGCAGCATGGCAGCCAGAGGCAATACATGCAGTGAGCGTTCATGTGTAATCAATGAAAATTTTTAAGAAAAAGAAAACCAAGTCACACCGCCAAAAAGACCCCAAAACCAATGGATGATAGAGAGAATCTAGTTCATTTGGGGTGATGTTGGTTTATTGCTAGTTTAATGTTTGTCTACTGTCTGTGTTGCCAGCCTTTCAGTTGTTTTTAGTTGGTTCCCCAATTTGCCAGGCTCTGGGGAGCATTTCATGGAAGGAAGTTGTGGGATATTTTATCCGACAATTGTTATAAGCTACTGAAATCCTTGCATCTGATTGGCTGAGAGCAAATTTGTCGGATAAAATATCTGACAAGTCCTTTCATGAAATGCCCCCCTGATCTTAAGAAAACTTTTGCAAGATCCTTAACCAACCATTTGTTGAGGACTCATTGGAAATTGGTCGGGGATCATTAATCGTGGATGATGCAGAGACAATATGGCATGCATCGTTCCCAATAAAATGAAATTTAATCATTTCTGTTCAGTCACTAGACAGTTAATTGTTTTTCAATTGTTGGGCTTGTGAGTGTGACTGGGGGGTATAAACCATTTTTTTTCAATGTTCCATCTCCAGAGATAACACAAAATAAAGATCAAAAGGACTCTGATAATGTATCACTTCCTCACAATTCAAATGACTTTGATAAATAAGTCTTTGTGTGTGAGGACAAACACTGAAATGAAACACGTAAAGTGCAGCAATAAGAAATGTGTAATCCAAGATCAAAAAGGTCTGACCAAAATTTAATTTTAGCACAATAATAATCCATAGTTGACATTATAATTGGACGGAAGGGGTACTGGAGATATCAAATTGTGCAATGCATGTAGGATTAGAATGTTATCAATAGTATGGTATTAATTACAACTTTTATACAGGAATGTGATCGAAGCTGATATGATGTTCCTGGCTTTCATTGTTTGCATAAAGCTTTATATTTGAATTTTCAAGCATTTCTATTTCAATATAAATAGATGTACACATGTAGATGGAGTAACATTTTTATTCATTTCCCACTCACAACTATAATGAAAGGCCTTGTAAATTCAAATTGTCTGGAGAAGAAATTACATTTACATAAAAGTTATATCAATTCTTTTTCCTTTAAAAATAATCTTTGCCTTAAGGCAGTAAAATCATAATTGAATGAATTTTATTATCATATTCAATTTGAATGATTAAAAATAATATTTATGATGCAGAAAATATTATCATACAATAAAATAATATTACAAACTACAGCAGGCTTTCTGTGATATGTTTCATATTATTTAGAATTGCATACTGTTAAATTTCATGCATTGATTCATAGAGAAAAACAAATCTAAAATAAATCTTCAATTTCAAATGTGAAATTATAAGAATCATATTTCAACTTGCCTATTATTCCTCTTGTGACTTACAGTAGCTGATCTTTTAAAACTTTATAGAGTTCAATAATACATGTAGGATATTCCAATCAGGCTTCTGTGGAAGAAATTCTATTCTTTCCAGCAAACTTCCTCGATACTACTATTCTGGAAGCAGCAACAGGTGAAAAATTGGACGAATAATCGTCATATCTTTGATTATTAACCTCCCACGATCATCCCTAAAATCTTGCTGTCGAATACAACTTTGCTTAATTAGATTTTCAAACATCCTCAAAGAAAATGAAAGCATTTGTATCAAATATTAGCCTCCAACAAAACCCTCTACTTCCACCAAGCCACTTTGTTTTCCATGTTGTGCTGGCATCTTAGCGCATAATTCAATCTTTCATGGACAACAGTTTCATGAAGATTGAACGTGATGATAATGTCAATATTCATTAACATGCAATCAACCTATAAGCAAGTGGCTGAAGCCTGTGACAGTTAGCTCACACCCTGCTTCAACGTGACAGAGCAAATTATAGAATTTTTCAGCGGTAAAGAATATCTGGTTATTTCCTGCCAGTTCAAAGCCATAACATTTCCCCATTGAAAAAAAACCATGTATAATGACCCCAAAAGAATATATGATATAACTAATAACTGAAATAAATAAAGATATAATAAATATAGTGTAACTGATAACAAGCAGGGCTTTCATATGGATTTTGAAAAGGGTTGAAATGGACATGTTCATGTAGATATTTACAAGTACATGTAGGTTGCCATATGCAAATTTTAGTGTTCATAATTAAGATTAAGCTAAAATTCATAAAACAATAATATAAAACCTGTATGCAGGTTCTCATTCTAAGCAATCCACGCCAGAGTTTGTAAATGCTGTGTACATGTGTGTAACAAAACATAACTCAAGCTCCTTAATTGCCAAACTGCACGTACATGCCTATGAACATGTACATGTACTTCAAAGACTTTTCCCCTAAAATTTTCCATGATAGCTTTATGCAAACAAGCGAGGGGGACAAATTATCAACGGAGAGCCGATGTTATCTGAACATTACACCAAGCCAATCAAACTGTGTGGGCAAGTAACACATTAATGTTGGGTACTGGTAATTCAATTTCATTGAAAACGAAACTGTCTAGAAGTTATTCCCATTTGGTTGCTCAGTCACGAATAGGAACATTCATGAATTTAATTGAGGTGTAAGAATCATCAATAGGATAACTAAATCTTGCTGAAATTCACAAACAATACAAAGCACTGGACAAGAATATAAGTACCTTACATGTATGTACATATGGGAAAACTAAAAAATTTTGCATCAGAATTTGGACCCAAGTTGTATGATTTCTGTCTGGTCATATTTGAAACAGAGCCAGAAGGGCATGAACTCTATGTAAATGTAATCCCTACGCCTTCTTGGCTCTAAGCGGACACCATGAAAACACTGGAAGAGGAGCAGATGAAGAGCAATCATTTTACATGGGAAGAAAGAAAGCCCAATAAAAGAAAAATGTCCACCTTTCCAAGAACTTAACTTTCTCTATAATCACGACAGCAATACGTGTCTTTGATACAAATGAACAGGTAGACATACATGTGACAGAGTCACGTACGAGACATAAACCTTGCACTCCATTTGGAAAATGCTTTTGAACAGTTTCATGTTAGAATTATTAGAATAACATTTTTTGTTCACAAGAGCTCATTTTGTATTTTCTGAAAAATAAGATGGATTTCCTTGAGGCTATTTTCATAAGCTTTTCTTTTTCAAGAGCTCTTTTTAAACCCTCCAAGGTCGAATCGCTCTTCATTCCAATATACATGTAATCCTTTCTGCTGCTTTTGAAAGTGTCATAAGTTGTAAGGCATTGTCTTTTTGCACAGATCACTAATTCTGGGGAACTGCATGTATTCTGGAAGGAAAATCTGATCCAAGAGGATAATCTGTTATGCTTTTAGAAAATAGTTGAGACAATTGAAGAGAAAATTATATGCAAATAGTAATCTTGCATAATCAAATGGGTACAAAATTAATGTTTGCTGGGCAGTGGCGCAAATCCATTTTGAAATTCGGGGGGGGGGGGGGGGGGGTCACCACATGATTTAACTTTTGTACCTGTCCAAAATGTATGAATTTTTTTTTCTGACAAGCAAAAAAGAAAAAAAAGCTTATCACATTTTTTAGGTCCTCCCAAATTCTATGACAAGCAAAAAAAAAAAAAAAAAAAGGTTATTCAAAAAGGTTGGGGGGGGGGGGGACATTTGCCTTTCTTCAAAAAGGTGGGGGGGACATGACCCCCTGTCTCCCCCCCCCCCCCCTGGATTTACGCCCATGCTGCTGAGCTCATAAAGAATTTACATTCATATTCTCCTTGACTTTCCAATTGTTACCAAACTTTTTCAAAACTAAAATCAGAAAGAAAGGTGTCAACCTTGGACATTCTGCTGTGGTGGTGGTTCTTGTAGCTAGTAAGAGCTGGTCCAAGACCATCTCTTACAAATTTTTTTATAAGCAATAAGAAAATCTTTAAAGGGAAAGTTCACCCTGATTACATGTTGAAAAGAAGCAGAAAAATCAGAGAAACAGATCAGTGATGGTTTGAGCAAAATTCAATAAGAAATAAGAAAGTTATGAATATTTGAAGTTGTAATCAATCAACCACAAATTGGCAACTCTGTGACGTATCTTGCGAGCTCCTCTCCCATTTGCCCTGTATTCCAAAAGTCATTAATTTTCATTTTCTCTTAAGAAAATATTCAATCAAATATATGTGCCTGTATGAAACAAATCTATTCCTTCATAAAAAAATAAGAAAATGAAAATTTAAGAGATTTTCTGTACTGAGAAAACGGGAGAGGAGCTTGCAAGATATGTCACGTAGTTGCCAATTTGTGTTCAATTGATTACCACTTCAAAAATTCACTTTCCTATTTCTTACCGGATTTTGCTAAAACTTTTACTAATCTGTTTCTCTCATTTTTTTCTTCTTTCATTCAAATCAACTTTATCCTATGGTGGACTTTCCTTTTAAGCAAAGTGGTTATATATACATTAAGGAAGGAAACAATCAATATTTAGTATGTCATGTTCCTCTTTTTTTTCTTACTGATACTAGACTGTCAATTAACCTTAAACTTTGGAAGAAAAGCATGAATCTTGATCGATACCCAGCAGTAGTGGTTCTTGTTGTCAACTTGGGCTGATCAGAGATGTCTGGTAAGAATTTCACAACCAATGTGATATAAATAACATGGTTCCTCATCAACAAGGTGCATGTAGATAGCAAATCAATGTACATGTACGCTCATGACACTATTTCCCCCCCCCCCCTTTCTCTTATTTCGGGACTTTGTAAACATCAATCTTTGTAAGAAAGGTGTAAACCTTGAAGAGTATCCAGCAGTGGCAGTTCTTGTTGCCAACGTGGGTGGACGCCAGCTGTGTGGTGGTGTCAGTCTGACTGGTACGTGGTAGACCACATCATGAAACACAATTCTCCTTCAGATTCAAGGCGATGGCTAACATTGTTCAAGTCAGTGAACATTGATTATTGACAAGGCTATGAAACAGTGTATCTGGCACATACAAGCACATACATGTACACTGCACCCATGTACATGTATCACTATGAAACAATGTGTCTAGGAGCTTGGGAAAGCATTACCCGAGCTCTAGTCTAGCTCTGCCAAGCCATCAAAAGTGCAGTGTATTACACAGGTCCCATATATAATGTATTACCCCTGAGTCAAGAAAAACAACTGCAGATGAAATGCCTATTTGAGAACCTACATGTATGCACTGGGGAAGGATTCAAATTCATCACTTCTGAAATACACAATATAAGAGTTGAGAGAATTAAACACGATCGATAATAAATAGGCATATACGTTTTCTTATATCTTCCCTCAGTCACATTACAAAACTGACAAGTTCTTGGCCATTCTAGGTAAAGTTTTTTTTTTTTGTTCAGTCGGTTGTCAATCTAGGGGCAGTCTGGGTGTGACAACAATAGTCAGGTTCACACGAAGGGAGCTAAACTTTAAGTTTCGCTTGTAGTTCCAAAACTTTAAGTTAATTTGTAGTAATCTACTGTAGTAGTTTCAGACTGTATGAAAGCACTCGTAGTTTCGAAACTTAAAGTTTACCTGTAGTTCTAGAACCACAAGCGAGCTCGTGGTTAACGCAGAAACCATGAACAGCATGGGGGTCCTCCGTCACAGTTTCGAACAGTGTGGATAGAACAAATAAATACGTTTCGCAAGCTCGTAGTTAATGATGACCTTGCTGTTCGTGCTAAATTTCTGGGTCTGTATGTGTACTGATCTGTATGTGTACTGTACACACAATCGGTAGTATCTACTTCTGGTGTTAACAACGACAATCGCTCAGCTTATAGTTTCAGAACAACGAGCATCGTTGTTTTGGGCCTGTGTGAACCCTCGTCATGGTTAGTGAGTTGTTGTTTCGTTAACTAAAATTTCGCTAACTTAAAGTTTCGAAACCACAAGTCCCGTATGAACATAGCTAGTATTATATTCCTGACGAATATTGCATCATGTAACTATACTGCTATATGGTGCCTTTAAAGTGATTGATTAACTTTGTGAAAAATTGTAAAATCAGCTCAAATGCCAGTGAATTGTGTGCAGTCCTCTAACTACATATATAATTAAGGATATGTAAAAGTATGAGAGAAAATGGAACCCGTTTACTATCCTAAAAAAGAGAAAATCGCGATCAATCGCTAGCGCAAGTCGCTCGGCTTCTTCGCTGCGCTGCAGTCACAAAAACCAAGCACCAGCGCTTGGCGATTTCAGAACGGGTTTCCGGCCCGTACGGTATTCTGTGATAGAGCGAGGTATGCCAACCGTAAGAGTTCTTTAGGGTTCGGTGGTACTCTATCCCGACATCAATGTTCAATCGTAAATATCTTGATATATAAACGACCGATCAGCTCATAAAACTCAGGCGATTCCTGTTCTGAGCTAAAGGTTTGCAATTATGATTACAGCATCAGCTGGAACAGCGATTTTTTTTTTTCAATCCTGGGCAAAGTTAATCAATGCCTTTAATGTGATCTTGGCCAGGGCAACTGAACACCAGCTGTGCTGTGGTGTCACTGTGGCTAGTTTTAAAGCAGACAGAAACACACACTGTATCTCACCCCAGGCTCAACACTATTAAAAACTGAGAAACTAGAAAGAAAAAATGATTGAGACTGAAATATAAGCATGAAAATATCTACAAGGTAGAGTGTTGCTCTGTCTGGGCAAACAAGACTTCACAGGGGACATGACATTGGAGTGTTGCTGCAGACCTAGCTAAAGGTGTATTACACATGTGAAGTACAGTATATAATGTAGGCCTAAACAAAGCCGATCTGTCGAGTTGAAAACATGTGTACATCTCCACCTCACAAGCCTTCAAAGTATCATTTGTGAGCCAGGAAGGAGACTGCAAGAAAACATTTTGATGTGCAGACTTTCTGCTGTTGTGCTTCATACTATTCAAAATGAGCCTTCCTTTTTTAACAATATGTTTGTAGAGCTCTAGAATTTTCTGACCCGAGTGTCATTCCAATTTCTTTTTCTTACCAGCACAAGAACCAAAGAAAACACCATTAACTTCAATCAGAGCTATCCATACAGAGAGTCCTGACACTGGAGGTCGCTTCTGATTGGTTAGTCATTTCATGGAGCTTTAAAAAGTTCCCTCTCAAATAGAATGTACGTGAAAGGGAACTATTGGGAGCTCCATGATCCGCCATGTTTTAAACAAAGACTGCGTATGCGCAGGCGTATTATGCGCGTGTCACAACTCTCTCTATCAACGCGCTCTGACTTCAATGAATAGCTGCAATTCAACATTTCCAGATTTTAAAACAAATACATGTATGAAAGAAAATTTCTCATTGATAAAAGCATGAATGTAGGATGATGAAAAAAGGGTGCAGGCCTGCAGGGCCTAGATATAAATGTACGAAACGGAAAATTTCAATACACATGTCATTTCTGAATCACCTGGATAACTGTATCATCATGACTCTTTAGTGAGCTGGCTGCCCTGTCCTGACTGACCCAGACAATCTCCAGCATGGGGTTATTATATCTTACTATAGCTCCAATACACTTATCCCAACATCTTATACCAGTATCCAGGGAGCTGATACTTAGTCTATGTCTATCAGACCTCTATAAGGCATGATTGTTTTTTTCTGTAAAGTACCCGAGGCCCCTGGTCACGCTGCAGGCTAACCTTTCTATTCCTCCTCAGGGTCTACAACATAACCTTGTGGGTCTTCTGTGTATCCTGGGCCATCGTTCATGTTCCAAGCTATTTTCATGAGAGTCTAGAGCAAATATTAGGCCAATTGCCCCTTCTCTCTGGAATTCTCTACCTGCCTATATACATCTAGCCACTTCCGTTAATCAGTTTAAGTCCCTGCTGAAAACTTACCTTTTTAGTAGATAGTCCTCTGGAATGGCCCAGTTGTGGGTCGGTTGATGGAGGTGCACACCGACTTTGATTTTCAGTATTCATTTACCGTATTTATACACTGTATCTATTGTTTGAATTACATAAGGTTTCTAATAATTTTTGTATTTTTGTATAATTTTGGATTTAATCTTAATTTTCCGGTAAACCGTGCGCTTAGAAACATCGGTATTAAGCGCCTAATAAATGTATTGTAAATTATTATAAAAATTATTCCTAGTTTCTCGTCCTTGCCTGCATCCCTTTTATGCACCTGCCTCCTTTTTGGGGGTTATTTTTGTATTTAAAAAACAACAACCCCAAAACAACATTTTGCAGACCCCTTTAATTAAAACTTGATTGCTTTGGGGATTTAAAGGGACCCCATAAGAATATAAATATAACGGGAAGCCGTACCTAATAGCATTTGTATGCGCGGCAGCCATCTTGGAAAAATATGAAATATCAAATTATAACATGGTACCCCCTCCTCCTCATTTTCACGAAATCCGGACAAGAAACTAGGAATCAATTTTACCTGGAATTAGGGGTTTTCTGTGCACCCTAAGCCAGGCTTTTATCCAGGATTTGTAAAAAATTAAAAAATTAAAAATAGTGTCCAAAAAGGGCATCTATTGAATAATATGGATTTTATAAAATTATTGGACATCGTCTACAAGGAAAAAAAAATACTGGTTTACAGAACTCAACACTTTTCAAATAATGCAGTAATGTGAAGGGAAATAAGGGTCAGAAAAATGATTTCCACAATTTCCAAATTATTTCAATAACTATTCAATGAGATGGCTGGTAAGGCCTTTATGTCATGAAGTGAAAAATACCCCGTAAAAACTACAATGCTGATTTTTGTGACTATATACACAGAGAAAACGCTGTTTAAAAATGCAAACAGTTGTTTACAACATGAACTGAACAACCCGTTGTACAGTTTATATTGTAAACAATTTGTTTAAATATTAAACAGGTTGTATAAGTTTTAAACAACCTTTTAAACAGTGTTTTTACTGTGTATCCCCTAAATCTTTATACAGGCTTACATTGTGTTCATGGGCCATTTATATTTTGGTCCTTCAAGCAAAGCTTATAGAAATCTAAAAGCAAATAATATTTACAGGATCTAAAAATAACCACATTATGGTACATTAATCAGTATCACTAATGGATTAGAGTCAAATTGAAGGTCACTTACTGGAAATTTGCTGTATTATTTAAAAAATACAAATCCTAAAAATGGACAACTACATTCATCACTGATGGTCAAATCATTGTCAGAGCTCAATATAAAAAAGGGTCAGATCGAGGACAAAAGGCCCTTTACAATTACGTGTACAATTTTGTGTGATGCCCCAAATTTTATAATCAAAGGACAAAATAGGATCTTGTTTGTTCTTCCTCAATACCTTAAAATGACTTCTTACATAAAACTTAGAGAGAAACCCTATAGTCTATAGGCCTACGTTTTACTCTAAAACCACAAACATGAAACCATCACAAATTTTGCAAGTGGTCCAGCTTGGCATACATGTATGTTTCATTCTGCGAATTGATAAGACTACATGTACATGTACAAGTACAATACTGAATTTTTTAATCTGCAAAAGTTTATTGCAGTAAAAACCGGATTTTGTTAACATTTCACAAAAGAAACGGGTCTGGAAAGTTTCACTACTGTCCATTTATGTTCAGGAGTATTCAAGCACCAAGGGGGCCCAATATTAGAGACTACTCCATAAGGCACTCCTGTGGTAGCATATTTTCTTGGGTGTGGTTCCAAAGAAAACCAGCTCAAAGATTGATGATTTGACCTGTGACCTCCAGGTCAGGGGTCAGACCATCTGAACTTGCCATCGACCTTTCCACAGAGCTCCCTAAGCAGTCATATTTGACATTGACAAAAATCCTGCAGCTTGAAAAACAAGTGGCAGTGACTCCACCCAAACCCCTGCATATTTCAGGTAAATATACTTATACTTCAATACGGAATACCACTTTTTGCAAAATTCCACGCACAACTACTGTATGGTACACTGAAGTACCAATATCAGGTAGAAAAACTAGAAAAACATTATCCATCCAAGCATCCAGACTCATTCATAGAGAATGGTTGTATGTATGTGAATATGTTAGATCATTAATCATATAAATTGATGTTCTTTGTTGTTGTTTTTTCTAGAATATGTGAAGAATAGATACAAAATGAAAAGCCTCCTACATTTCTTGCCTAAGAAATAGCAATGTTTAATAATATAATGTTCATTTTCAGTAAGCCAAAGCAAGGATAACTTTGATTCATTGTCATTTTCAGTAAAAAAAATTATGATCTCAGCAGAAGTTGAGTGTCCTTAATTTCTATTATTGGGAAAATAGCAATGGGCATAAACTGTTACCCCCTTCCGATTTGAGAATCATGACTGTTTTGGACATTTGTTGTGACACCTGCTGCTGACACAATTACAAAGATTCAAATCTCCACAAAGAAGAGGAAATTACATAATTTTATACTTTCAAAAGACACAGCAGTTGCTACAGAGGGGGTACAACATATATCTTTTATATTCCAAATTATGGATGTGTCATGTCTGTATAGCAGCTGATAAATGTATATAGTTTCAGCTAAAAATATGCTAAAAATATGCAAAATCTTTAGTTCAATCAAACGCATTTTGCTGGAGTACGTACCTTCATGCGGCTCAATGTACACAAACTAAAATATATGTTACAAAACAGTAACTAAATTTAATCCCGTGCATTGAATTTGTAAATGACCCATTCACACTCAAGACAAAGCATTCTGTAATTTGGATTTTCAATATAAACTGGGCATCAGAGAGATAGGCTGTATGTACACATTATGAGAACAGTTGCTTGTTATAGACTGGTTCAGTAATATATTCAAATTTTATACATACATGTACCTTTCAAACAAAGAAAGCTCACAAATTATTTTTCACCTTTCTCAGAACTCGACCTTCTCTTTAAACTGGACAACAGTCCTCTTTTTCCCCTACCATTTCATATCAAATTTCCCATGGTTTGGGGTTTTCAGTGTGATCTGGGCATCAAGGAGGTATCTAGTATACAGTAGCTTGCAACCAAACAAAGTGGATGTAAACAGTCCTGAATCGGAAAACTGGGGTTAACCAGCCCCTAAATTGAATCTATCAACACACAACTATCCCAGTGCAATGTTGTTAGACATGTCAAATGGTTGTTCATGTAGGCCTACATGATATTGCCTAGTGAATAACAGTGCTTGTTTTGTACACCTAGATACAGGTGTACTGTACGTGCCACAAGATTTACAGATGCTGATTTTTGTTATTTTGCTGCAAAATTTACTCAAAAATCACTTAACTAAAATAGGTTCCTGCATGATACACATCAACCAAATCAGCCACAGTCCCCCCCCCCCAAAAAAAAAAATGTTAGTCAAGCCCAACTATCAATACAATTCTCATTACAGTGAACAAAATACAAAGGGCCTAATATATATTTTGTGATCTGTGTCTTATAATGTACATATACAGATTTAAAATGCACTTTTATTTTGCTACACTATTTTGTCACACTATTTTGTTGTTGTGGTGGTTTTTTATTTTTAAAGACGGCTTAATGCCTACTGTTCAAACTCTGAGCAAGGTTTTAAAAATATATGTATGAGGAATGGAATGACACTGTCCACACTCCACAGGATAGCTTCTAATGAAACCTTCTTGCTATTTGATTGACTTACAGGTGCATTAAACCCAGATACGCAACAGGCCTATATACAGCCTCATAGGGGTGAAAAGCAGCTTCACAGGGGTGATCAGGAGGTCCCAGGAGTCCTGTGGCTCCTTCCTGATCTCATTTCCAAACTTCTCACCATGATCATGACAGCGGGGGTGATCTGCTAACTCACTGATGAGCACACCTCGTCACAACATTGTGTCAGTTTTAATCAGGCCCTGACAACGGTATTGTCCACGATTGTCTGGGAATGGCACGGACACGACAGAGCCCTTTTAAACTTACTCCAGGTCGTCACAAAGTCAAACCCCTTATACCCAACTTGGATTTATCATGTTTATGTCAATAACATTTGCAAGGTTTTTAGCAAGATTTATTTGGGCAAGTCTTACTCTTTGAAAGTAAAACAAAATATATCACGGCCTCACAGAAAAACAGCTTTTAGCTGAATGCGGGCACAATTGTATATTGTTTTTATCCGTAAAAAAAAGAAAATAAACAAACATACTCAGACCATGTTAAAATAAAATAGGAAGGGCTCCATCTAAATTTTTACTACCAGGGGTTTCAACTTTCATATTTTATAGTTAGGGCCTGTAGGCTTAAGCCCCTGTTAAAATTGCAAAATTATGGGTGGTTTAAAGTTAGAATTTAGGGGCCCATGTGCCCCAGTGTTCAGTCCCTTTAAACTTCAACGAAACATACACATGTACATGTACAGAATAGCCAAACTGATGATTTTAGCAGTAAGCCCTTTTCTGTAAAAGTATCTGAAAGGCAACACTTGTAGCTGGATACATTGTAGGACCACAAGTCTCATGTTCTCGGGGTCAAGAAAGGTGATGCGATATCTTAATCTGAAGCACACCTCATCACAACATTGTGCCAGTTTCAATCTCATCAGTGAGGAGTCAGTTTGCGGTCAGAGAGTGTCAGTCGCAGGACAACTGCATCTTTCTCAGGAGAGAGAGGCTCCGTTTCCTCTAAGTTAAAGGTAATTCTTCAAAGGCACACCCTTAACAGTGTTGGAAATTAGAATCAAATGAAAGTCAATGTGAACTTCAGAGAAGCTTATTACTGGTATTTATAAGAGGAACAACATCCCATTGGCCTCAGTTAATACACTTTCTCCTATGTCTATTAACAGCCCTACTAAAGAAAAAATGGAATTTATCTGATTTCTAGAGGAATATCCAGCATAGGGGAAGCTTGTGTGCATGTACATGTACATGTGTGCCCCCTCCCCTCCTCTTTTTGAATGCCCAGAAAAAAAGGGGGGAATACAGCTGCAACCCCAGTTTGGGAAGGATCTCCTCTATTCATCAATTTTTGGATATGTCACTGATTTCTATTTCATTCTCCAATTCAATTCAACCAAGCTCTTTGAACCAATGTGTGTACAAGGTACACTTTGTACATGTACATACATTTGAAGTACTTTGAAATATGACTTTAAGTTGGGCATCACTGCAGAGCTTTGTCAGGTTTTTATCCATAGTCAAGACAGTATTTCAAAATACAAAAAGCAGATAGAATATTACTCATACAATCTCCAAACATACATGTAAGGGTCTATGAGGGGTGGACCTTACATGTAAATGATAATTTACTGAAACTGTTAGATGATACAAGTGTAATTCTATTTCAATTTGGACATTTCAAAGTCCTAAAATAGTTCATTTCAGGATGGGAAAGTTGGTAAAAAGCCAGGAAAGGCATGAAAATTGATCACCGTAGGCGTCATGGTTGTATCCTCAGATCGCACTCGAGATAATCTCAAATAACTTCCTTTATTTCTGTGCTAACTTCCTCTTGACCAGGCCCACTTAGTGATACCCATTGGACTTGGAATGACATTTGAACACCCCCTAGATAAACCCAATCATTTCTAAATAGATTTTATCTTCCCCTTTTTTACTTCATCTCCTACCTTATCTACCTCTACAATCTACCCTTCCCAAAATTCAAATTTCCTTAACTACATGTAGCTTTTGCTTCTCTATTCTTTCACATTATATTAAGTAAAACTGACTAACCTAGCAGAGAGAGAATACTCATCGAATAGCAAGTAGAAATGGGTGATTATAATTCTTCCCTTTATCCTATCTTTAATCTTTATCTTACAACTTTTCATAATATCCGGCTTGCTTACTCCTAGCATCTCTCTGTTTCACTTTTTATAAATATTCATCAATATTTTCTAAAAGTGGGTGGTCTTATTTTGAATTTATTTGTGGTTGGAAGGGGGGGGGGGGTCTAATTCAAAACACATGAAGTCTTGCTTTTCTTGAAAAAACATTCTTTGTAAAAATCATTTCACTCATGTTCATGTGTAAAGTACATGTACATGTATAATTTGCCTTGTTTATCCTTGATCCAGAAAATAATTCAAACCAGTCCTTCCAAGGTTCCAAGTACTCCTAATACCATAAAATCTACCAGGGCCTTTGGAAGGGGGGTGCAACAGATACAATCACACCCCACCCCCCCCCCCCCCCCTCCCCCCTTTTCAATTTTTTAATTCTTGCTTGCTTGCTTGCTTTGGAGTAAAACCATGCACATTAAAAGTCGATGATCCTTTGTTATGCTTGTCAGAGAATTTGGAGGGAGATTTGTGCCCATGCACACACAAAATATTTCAGAGAATGAAAACGCACCCCCCTTTTCGAAAAGCTTGTAACAACCCCATCTACAGATGGCCTTCTACTATACCTGAAACAATCTCGGATAAACAGTTCATAACTTATTATAAATAACCTTCATTCATTTCCATGGCTCGGTGAAATAATTAATATTCATACTTCAGCCAAAGTTCATGAAATATTGATTATAATCTTTGAAAAAAGATATTATACAGATTAGGAAACCCCTGGGAGGCCGGGGGGTTGCCTGGTTGCCTATGGGTTAACACTAGGCCTTGAGCGGGTCTAACAAGGTTCTCAGACGTGGTAATATCCAAGTTAAAGTTCATATACGGACGGACGATAGCTACAGACAGGCCCCCTAAAAATCCTCACAAATCAAATTGCTATCACATCAAGGTGGCATGACTCAAGGTTTTTCAAATCAAGTTCATTCATGCACCTGATCTTTAATATTTACCTCAGCTTTGAATTTCCAACCAACATTTCATCGCTTGGGACATTTGCGCTTACACTTGACAAATCTCACTGGCAAAATCTGCCCCATTTCTGGATTAAGCGGATCATGATTTCACCCGTCGTGTACATCTGACTGTATTGGTTTTCATTACAGGTATGGGAAATGAAGCAAGGGCTGTCATTAATGAATGATTAGTACATCATCCTTGATGAATAATCAGTACATATCTTGATATCTCACCAGTGCAAGCACTTTGTGCACTCTTTGACTCAGCAGTATAGTCCGAGGCTCCATGTAGTCTTTAAACACAGACTGTTTTCAGAGAATGCACTTGGCACTACAGCACTAAAAATATATAGGGCTAGGGCAAGTCTGCCCTAAAGGCTACTGGAACAACTTAACAGCCCTCAGTAGCCACTGCATTTTCCTTCAATAGGACATTTTTTTGTTAGAACTGAGAGGAGCCCATGTGAAAAATTAAAATGAGGGGCACTCAGCAGTAGGCCTACTCAATAGCACTAGCCACTAGCCTATTAACACAGGCTCCATTTTTTAGGCTGTCAGAGTTATAGCGGCTGAAGAGCATACAAACAGGTATGACAATGCTCACACAAAGTACTTTGTCCTACTTTGTACTATTCCAACATATATGTGTATCATTATCACATCAAACTTTTACATGATTTTAGATTTGTCACTTCTTACATGACACCACAGCACTGATGATAAGGCCCCCCAAATCAATAAGTGACATTGCTACAACAACACGTACAGTCATTAAGTTCAATGTAAGATGGGGAAGAACTAAATCAAACTTTAATTAAAAATTCAATTAACATACATGTAATATTAACTATGGGAAATTGGTGTGCATAGTAAATCTCAAATATCTCTTGAATTTATGTAGCACAATCTGCCAGAAAATTTAAGTAGCTGCCTAGCTGGCCCTGAAATGATACAGTACATTGTGATGCAATGTGTGGAATATCATTCCACACAGAAGTGCATTCACTTTTGCATGAAAATTGTTGAAAGAAAAGAATTAACTCAAGCATTATGTCTCAGTTCCTACAACCTTGAAAACAAATTTATCTTTTTAAGTGGAACACCCAAAATATCAGTTACATTATGAGACAAATGTTTGGCAGTTGACAAGGAGAAAGGGACTCATCAATGATATCATGATTGACGACTTAATCATGTTCTTTGTTTCTTGTTTGAAGTATTAAGCCAATGTCAAGCAATATATAATGTTGACTTTACCGCAGAATTGCCTGGCTATTAGATGATGAATCACAGACACTGTTGGCTGATCCACTCCTACTGATCGATGACTACATTTGACTTCTGAGAGCCAGAAGGGTGTTAACTCTTTGTAAAAAGTGTGTGAGTTAGTCCCTTCTTGCTCTCAGCAGACAAGTCATCAAGTGTACATTGTACATGTATGTGCTCAATTGTGTGCAATGTCACGCAAAACACTGCCCATGACAGGCTTAGTCACTGTGAAATGACAACCAAGAGATCATGTTCAATGCAATGAGTACAGGAACTTGTAGGCCTCAAGTACCCATGCCTACAATCAGGCTTCTCGGCAGAATATACATGTAGTTAACGCATGGTTCAAATTGACAGAAATATGGCTATACGGAATCCCATGGGGGTGATCTGAAAGGACCAAAGCAATTTTGCAGGTTGAAAGTATGCACTGACACATTTTATTGGTCCATATTGAGTGAAATTGAGCACTCCAAGGAGGTGGTTTGGGAGGACCAAAACAACTTTAGAGATTGAAGTACACTGTAGGCATTGACTGATTTATTACCCTTGTCTGTACCCTTTATTTCTGAAATTCCTCACTCTTGGTATCAACACCAAGGGTGTTATGTACGGGCAAGAAGACTGCCTCCAGTTATTTCAAGCTAATCTTTGAGTTCTGATAGCGGAAATGAATTTCAAGATAAAAATGGCTTGAAGAAAATTGAACAGGACTTGTTGTTTGGACCAGCAAAATGTAAACATACATGTAGTTACAAGAACTTGCTAAACATTACATTAACTGAAAAAAGGCATAATAAACATGGACAGTATTTGACATGTGGGCCATTCTTTGTAAAGTGAAACAAAATAGTCACACACGTGCCTCACTGCCAGAAAATCAGATTACATGTTATTAATTTTTTATATCACCAGTTTCTTTAATACATGAAAACATTTTCCCTTTCTTTGACAAGAAAAAAAATCATCCCAACCGTAATGTTTTTACAGAGACACCAAAATACGCCCTTTTTTGAGTTGTCACACACGTGACCGACTCAATGTTCACCTCTAAAAGAAAGCAATGTTCGCTTATTTATAAGGGGAAATTATAAGGGACAATAAAGATTGAATTGAATTGAATTTCAAACTGTTCAGAGCAATCCCATCATACAGCAATGAAAAGTGGAAACTTACACTCTATGTAGGAATTACAAGAAAAGTAGGTTTTAATACCAACAAGTAAGACCCTTTTTCGTGCCAGGTCATACACGTGACCAACCTAATTTTGACCTCTGAAAGAAAATGATGTGCTGTCATTTAAATCAATTACCCTCGGTCTGTTGGGGTAAGATTATCATTTAAATATCCAATATATCAGATGCTTCTACTACAAGACAATTAATGAAAAATTACATGTAGGTTTAAATAAACTGTTTTTCAGGATTTTGGTCACACACATGACTGAGAATGGCCCATGTATGTTTATTAAAAGTAAGTCTTGGGAACGGCAAAACTTGAACATTCCAGCATTTCATAAACACACATTTAGAAATTCAACCTTTGAACATTTTCTTTTTGGAAATTAAAGTATTATGATTTACTGTCACCAATTATTTCCTTCAATTTTTTTTTACATCTTCCATCTGACTTACCATGCCATCTTATTTTTCTCAGAACAGTCTTGTTTATTCACTTACAAATGTATTTTGGCAATGGTACACTGGCAAGTTTCAGTTATTATTCAAATGTATCTCATTCATTATATCCAATTCTAGTTGAGTGGCAAATCACACGCAGTAAACATGTAGCCTTCCTGAAAGGATCTAATGCAATAGTTTTGTAAAATTTAATACATTTAAGTAAATATATCCTTGCAAAATTATTCAAATGAACAAAAAGCATTAAGAAAGAGAGAACATTGCCTTTTTTTAACCTGGAAATTTAGATACCAAAGTAACCAAACCAGAATACGAAAGTTTGTACATGTACATCAGCAATGTTCAGCAGAGAGAGAACATTGGTATCACATTTTTGCAGTTCCTCTTGAATGACTTCCTTCCCCCTGGATCGAGCCAGGAATATTGAAATAGATTTAAAATAAATTCAGAAGAAATATGAACTGTCAGAAGTTTGTCGAATACGTACATGTGCATGTGGCATTAGCCAAGAGAGAACATTCAATTGGTATCGCATTTCTGCAGTTGCTCCTGAACAACTTCCTTCGTGCTGCAAAGTTGGAAACCAAACCATGGTGGGCACATCCTTCTTTGGCAGACCTTGGGAAGTTTCTCTCTCTTCAAGTGTTATCATCCATCTATCATCTGCTACACCTGCAAGTTTACCTAGTACTAGCATAAACACGATCACCAATCTCCTTTAAAGAATTATCACTTGCCCTGGTGGCTTCCGTTCACTAATAAATGTCTGTCCTGAGCGATTATCATTAGGCGGGCATTAAGTTCTTATACCCTATAGATGAAATACACATATACTGTACCAAAGAAAAGGGCAACTCAGAAGTGTGAAATGTCATCAAGATTTAGAACCACACTGAGCACAAATTAAGTGATGTAGTATAATTACATCTGTGAAGCACCAAGTTAATGCTAATTTTGTTCACAAGGGTACATAGGTCCTAGTCCTACAGTGATATTTTTCACAACATAAACTAAGCTACAGTGTGCAAATATAGTTCAATCATTCATCCATAATAAGAATCAAGTACATGTACTGCTTCAACTGTTTTGTATAACTTAGCTCATGCTATCATAAGGTGCACATAAACCAAAAGGACTTCAGGATACAACCTCAATTTTTTTAACCACATGCAGTATCATACATCTACGTTGTTCGAAAACAATTGAGGTTTTCATAGATGAAATCCTGTAGTCCTTTTATGAACTTTGGACATTGAAGTATTAGGATCAGCACTTGCTCCTAATATAGTCCAGCATACACACATGGCCATGTATGTAGCTATAATACAGTGCAGGTAAGTTTATGCCTTGTGCCTCTTACAAACAAAATGATGATAAACATCTGTAACTCCTTCTGGCATGGATGAATACATGTACATGTAAGTTCTGTTTCAAGACATCCGCAGGCGACTTGCTAGCCAGGCATAATTCCTACATACATGTACTTCCCCGCCCACCTGTCTGACAAGAAACATGGATGATCCTCTCTCTATATCTTACTCCATTCTTCAGTTCCCTAATGCCTTTCCATTAACATCGTTCTTTCAATGAATTTTTACAAAAAAAGACTGTGCTTTAATAGCTTATTTCACCCCACTATGAAGGTGATCCCAAAATACAGGGCAGCCAGCAAAAGGTTGTAGATGAATGGAAACCTTCACGCCTTCAGTCTGAATATGGAATTTGTTGATAGGACCTCAACAATTTGCTAATCATTATTAAGTAGCACACAGATTGAAGAGCACCATACGAAGCAACATACCAACAACATAGCATTATATTTTTTTGATCTATGGGACAGATAAGAATGTAATAGTTGGCCCAACTCATTGTAATATATCATAATATACAGTATATTTGATAATTGTAAAATACTGTGTGATGTACATGATCACAATTACAATACATTTGAAAATAGATGTTTGGTCACTTGTCCTGTTGCACCGATTCCGAAACAGGATACATGGACTCTGTATTATGTGCCATCTCTACACAATTCACCATTATATATATATATATATATATTTGTGCGAAATGAAAATGAAAGAATAATAGTTGCGTAGCTTAAATCAAAGTTCCCCAGAGCTGTCCTCTCTTTTTGAAATTTTGATTTAATCTACACAACCATTCTCTCATTTTCATTTCTCACAATTACAATCATTTCCACAAGAGTTGCCAAAGCTGTTGTATATGTTATTTCCTAACAATTATATGTATATATATATAAACGTATTATGAAACAATACAATTACCATGACTTACTTACATTTTATGTATATTTATGAAATAGATCAAACAGAAAAGTGAACACAACTTAATAATACTTCTATATTATATAACATATTACCAAATTGCATATGAAAATAATCTTTTCAGATCAACATATTACTTTACAGAAAAAAATTATTTTTAAAGTAACAAACCTCAATCAAAATTACATGAATTAAGTGGACGTTGATGTTGGCATACACTATTAAGTCTTATTTTTTACTAGTTATTATGGGCACAACTTATGAAGCAGAACAATCCTACTTTTGGACTCAAACTGTGCATATGATTTACATTGTAATCATCCATTTAATGAATGTTATCATGTTATAATTTTAATCATTTTTAATCGACTTACCAGTGAGCTCCCGATCACGACCAATGCACATGACTGTCAGGAGATGCGGATAGGTCTTCTCCAAGGCCAGGCAAAGGTAAGTGAAGGCAGGTCTTCCTTTGGCAGGCAAAATATCCAGTAATTTCTCCACTCGGGCTTGGGAAGAGGGCAATTGCTTCATTTCAGCTATCTCTCTAGTGAAGATGATTTCATCTAGGTGTGGTAACAACAATTCCACTTCGACCGACTTCACGAATGTATCGCGATGCCGCCGCAACAGGGCGACGTGCCTTTCATCCATGTTGTTGTTGGTTCGATTCTGTTCGTGTTCTGTTTCAATCAAATAAATACGACAGAGGGTGCAGGTATGGCTGAGAAATGCATAATCTGGGCGAGATCAGCAAGCAATCATCAAATAATTCGTAACGATTGATTCTTTTCAAAACAGCTGACTGATCGGCGGCCATATTGGACGCCAAGAGAATACACAGCGCCGACGGGGGGATACCGAAGTGACGGAGTGCTGGCCCCACAGTATCGCTATGCCGCGGCGGCGTGCCAATGAACTGGTAGCGGATCAACCCCACTTGAGAAAAACAAGCAAAAACATACCGACTTTGGACGAAATCGCACGTTTCACAGTATCCGTGCGTGCTCCAAAATCGTACATAACAAATCTTTTGAACGTCAGTCACCTTCCATCGTCAAATATACGGATTGTGTGCTATTCAAAAAGAAATATTCCACAAGTTACAAGTTTTTATACCACTTTTCTGTCGGTATACCAGCGATCACTTCCAGTATGTATGATACATATAACGTCAATCATGGATGATGTCACCGCGGGTCCAATGGGGTTATCTTTGTGGCTTCGCTCCGCCTACATTGTGTGTGCATGAATGCACCCCTCTCAAATTATCCTAAAAATCACATAAAGAATCATATTTAGACATTTCGTGTTGTTGGGAAGTTTTCTTATTAGATATCATGTTTCGTTAATGGACTGTCATCTACCCAACAAAAATACAGCAGACAGATAAATCAACTTTAGGCTGGTAAATTATGAAATTGAAAGCCTTTGTATTCAATAGGCCTATTAATCTTGTACAAATGTACTTTCTTGGATTATTGAATGACTTGCTCTTATGTAGCATAGCCTATTACGCAACGCATTAGATTAGGCATTGATATGTTCCTGAATGTTCCTGAAAATCTATTAAAATTCATAACTTTGAGATGGAGTTGAGAGGTTGAGAAGTAAAAACCTTCAAGAAAAGGATGGTTGAAGTTTTTTCTTTTCTTTTCCTGTATGAGCTAAGTTTCAATTTGGAATTGCTTTGACTGAATGTCAAAAGGACTCATGCCAGATAACAATTATCTTTTATATCACATCCACTGACTCAATATCCTACCCCTCGAATCTCTCTTTACATCGTCTTAGGTATCGAATCATTACCGTCAAGTGCATAAAAAATAATATTGTCTCTTCCTTTTCTTTTTGTTTTTCTATTTTTTTTTTACATACCGGAAATTAATTTCACAATTTCCTTCTATTTTCTGAATTCACTTCTTTTTCATATTTCACATCATCTTTTATAGTCTTTCCTTTACGTATAGTTAATCCGTCGAAGAGAAATGTACGGAGCAAGGATGAATGTGAATGATACTGATAATAATAGTGATGGCGCTATTTCACATTGACTTTTTAATGCTTTCTTGTAACCTCTAGCTCTGTGATCATGGATTTTTTCTGATATTCTATGATTGATTGATAATTAAATTACTTTCAAAACCATGCGAAAACCTTGGATAGTAATTTAAAATTGTTACGATGAGGCCAGCTGAACTGTCGAGCTCGACTGCATCTGTAGAACACATTCTTTATAGCTATTATTAGTTCACTCATTCCCCTCGTTTTTATAAATTGGTATATGCATAATCATAATAATTTAAAGTTCTATTTCATTGGTCTGTAACTTTGTATATTTTGTTTTTCTCATCAAATTTTTGTGTATCGGAAGTGTTTTTCTTTAAGACAAGCATAGAATTCACTTAGCAGAGTAGGATAAAGACCTTAAAAAACAATCATTGTTGCTATGTCAGGAAGGTCTCGTTATTTAGAGCCTTTATTAATCTGTTACAAAAGGAATCTGACATACACAAATAACGCATTCCTGTATAGCTATAACCAGAATAGACAATTTTCTCTTTATTCATTGCCGCGCTATATACCAGGAAAAACCAGGGAATACCTCAACTTCAATTGTTTTTCAGCAGAAGTAATTCCACTGTGACAAAAGTATAATTATCTGCATTCTTAAAGACCAATCTTATAGTTAGCACATGTTTCAAACGACCCCACTAGCGTCACCGGGCTTGTTGAACAAGGGGACACAAGCAGGCTTATCTATATAGGATTATGGCGCCTGCATGGGGCAAAGAATGAAACTGCGCACCCTCCCCGCCCCAAACTTAACATGTAACTGTATAAGTGAGGAAACAAAGCGACCGAGCGGTAGATTTAAAAGCATACATTTTAACCCTCAAAAACGTAATTTCTTCTACGCATTTTTATCAAGGGAAATTCGCAAGGGAGCACTGCACTCAAGTGATTGATTTAAGAATTTCAAGCATTGATAAACGGTTTTCTATTTATTGCTTCACAAATGGGGCGACAATTAACGAAACCATGGATAAAATAGGCTTAGACGAGCATAGACGTACGAATCGAGGGGGGGGGGGGGGGTGGGGGCTGACGCCTTTTTCCCAAATATCAACTTTCCAACAAAGCGAGCTACCAAAGATTTTGACACTGTCTTCTTCATAGTAAACATGTAAAGAAATTACATATTCGAATATATGCAGACGTTCTGACATCCCGCTGCCCGAATGAGGTGACAGTTGCCCGAATATCGGAACTTTTAAAATCCGGGGGGGGGGGGGGGTGCAGCCCCGAGGCCCCCCCCCCGGCCTCGTACGTCTATAGCATGGCGACCGACCGCTAAGATTTCTTTCAAATGATAATATCTGCAAATGCTATTCTACACACTTTAACATTGCTGTCTAAGTTTGTTTTTGTACGTTTTAGAGATTCACCATATTTTTTATTATTCTTTTTGCTCCTCCTCCTCCTCATCTTCTTCTTCTTCTTCTTTTGAATAATCATCTCCAAAGTGATGGAGGTGCTTCATAAATATCTCCCCCTCCCTCAATTTGAGAAGAATGCTTCCACCTGTATAACATGGAATGCACTGTCGGTGCAATAACAGGGGCGTCGCTAGAACGTTTTGAATGGGGGGTGGGGGGGGGCGGTTGTCTATACATTTATGGATGTGACACGCACATTTGCCGACAAATTTTTAGGGTGTGACACCCAAAACAAAAAAAAGCTGCACATCCCCCTAGAAATAAAAGAAAATTACAGATGTAGAGATCATGATCATACGGGTCCATTTTCACAAGGGGAGGGGGGGGGGGGGGGGGAGAGGCCGAGCCTTTTGCCTGAATATCAATTCCTTTGCCTTTTCTCCCCCTTCTCTTTTCTCCAAAGTTTCCTCTTCCCTCTCCATTCCCCCCCCCCCCTTTTTTTTTACCGGCTGAGGTGGCGCATTTGCCGACAGCAATTTTGAGTGGGTGGTGGTGGTGGCGGTGACACCCCCCTTCTAGCGACGATGCTGGTCCTAAATGATCAGGGATTGATTTCCTTATATATAGAAAACAGCCGACCAGGGATACATGACTGTATGTAAGAAATATGTTTTTAAATGTTCTGAAGTATGAAAATTGTTGAAAGTCGTGTCGCTTGCTTCCTCGCAAAAGTTTCGTCACGACCTCCTTATGTGGCGCCCCAATGTAGGACTAAGTGCATTAATGGCATTTTTGAAGGGTTAAAATTTCGAGAAAAAAATAGACAATGATTATGTAGAAGAAGAAGAAGTAGAAGTATAAGAAGAAGAAGAAGAAGAAGAAGAAGAAGAAGAAGAAGAAGAAGAAGAAGAAGAAGAAGAAGAAGAAGAAGAAGAAGAAGAAGAAGAAGAAGAAGAAGAAGAAGAAGAAGAAGAAGAAGAAGAAGAAGAAGAAAAAGTAAAAAAAAATGGAGGAGGAGGAGGAAGAGGCGGAGAATGAGGAGGAGAAAGAGAAGAAGAGGGAGGAGGAGGAGAAGATGAAGAAGGAGTAGTAAATAGAAGAAGAGGAATGTCTACAGAAGTCTGTTAAAGTAAAAATAGAATCCATATGGCTGTTCCATACAACGTTTCAAACAAAAATATATTGTCGGTCGCGTTTATCGTCGGACAAGTGTATACATGTATATATGTATTATATATATATATCACAAAATGTTCACAGGAACAAAGTTCCGACGAAATGCAGTGTTAAAGATATGTAGAAAATAAAGTTCACAACATCGTATAGAATATACACACGAGGAGCATGTTTTTAACTTCACAAGCGCTTTCGATTTATTCTCTTCAGGTGAAGTGAGCCTTTGATAGTTTTACATTTCTACATATATATATATATATATATATATATATATATATATATATATATATATATATTGAATTTTATTGAGCTAAAAACTATAAAAAAACAAGGACAAACGGTCCAAAGGCCGATATTTGTCTTGTGTACAAATTAGAATTGTATAAATGTACAATTAATGAAGATCACATGGTAAATAAATAAAAGTAATGAATAAAATAGCTAAACATGTGACAATACATCGGGGAAGTGAAATAGCGCCGTCTATTGATATATTGGTATCTCCTCATCTCCATCTCGTTTTGTCAGGCGATTACCCATCGAATGGGGATTGAATTTGTACTTTCATTTTCATGTTGATAGAAAAATACTATCAGGCATAAGATGAATAATAATACGAAATAAATACATATTGAAATAACGAATAATAATCAGATTAGGGTAGATTGTTCATCTATAAAAAAAAAAAATATGATGAAAGGGGTCTATTTTTCACAACTAACCGGGCATTGAGGATATAACGTTGAGGCCGAGGCGCGGGATCTCCCAAAATTCGCACTGGGATAAATTGTATTTTCTCCAGCATCATCCTGCACTTCCGGCGTCCAGAAAATTCATCTGAATTCGGCATTCTTTATCTTGCATCTCACCAGGCATCACATCATCCTGTAGCAGACATCCACCTTTAATTTTGAAGGAGAAGAAAAAATGGACGCCAATGCAAACCAGGTAAGAATAATGAAACAAGGTTGTGGAGCTTTGCGAGGCCGCAGCGGATTTGCTTGCAGCAGACTCTACAATACACAACTAGACCCTAGCGGTAAAGTAAACAACGCCGGTCCAGCCCGCGCCCCCGCGTGGGCATGGCCGTTGAAACCGGTTTTGCCTAGCCCTGGCTTTGCCCATCGTTGTGTAGATTTGTTCTCCGAATAATGATTATTGATTATCCCTTCTAAAAACCTTATGCATGTTCTTCACTGTACTAATTTTACCTAGAAATGTGTTTGTGCGACAATGCAGCCTTAGGCTTGGCACCTAAATAATGCAAATGAAGTGCTGATGAGGTTCCATAACTGTTGATTCAAGGATTTTTTTTTTGAGGATGGTGTTTCTGAGAGTGAGAGTTTGATTTCTATACCTTAACATTTACAGTAATAAAAGTGACAAATTCTTTGGACTGCCACCTGATATTGATCAGAATTATTTTGCTAGATCTTGAATCTAAAATAAGACCCAGAATCTACTGTTATTTTCATTTTTTCCATGACGATGTGATGACAACAATGATGATATGCTGATGGTGATGGTGATGATTGTGATGGTTGTTGATCGATGTTCCGTGTACCTTGTAGTTTGTGTTGATGAGAGTGATGTTAGTTAAAATTTGATTCTATCCAGGATTATACTATTTGGTTCAATAAATCAGGATGGTGATGATGACGATGTTGCAGATGATGATGATGAATTCACTGTAAACTTGATCCATCCAAATTGAATTCAGATCAAATAAACCCCATGAAATAAAATTTACTTGGACACATTCTGCAATTAACTCACTTGGACACATTCTTCAATTAACTCACTGTAATGCATGTATACCCATGGAAATGGGAGTTTACATTTACCTTTGCTTTGGCATTGGATTCATTGGACAAAAAGAAAAGTGCTGTTATTAAAAAAAAAATTGAGTTTGAGAACTGAAAGTTTAGGTCATGTTTTGCAATGTAATTGAATAGGAGGGCCACGGCGTGTAATACCTTTTGTATTTAATTATTTGGAAGGATTAATTTCCCAAGTTTTGCATAATTTTTCCTTTTTTTATTTTACACATGCGGATTTATTGGGGGGGGGGGGATGGGGCAAAACGATATGTTTACCCCCCCCCAATATTTTCTGGGGGGGGGGGGAACAACTGTCCCCTGCCTCCCAGTTTCTACGCCACTGCTGAATAGACATGTTGTATTACAATGTACATGTATTGTACAATGTATATTTGCTCACAAATATGAACAAACTGTGGCTTTTATTGATTCACTACATGTAACTGTATAAACAAAGTAGTAAGCAAATTTCATGGGTGATTTTCACTGATGATCATGTACTAGTATGTACATGTACTGCACATAGACGTACAAAACATATTAGAGAGAAGTGCAGAGAGAAGTTTGACAAAAGTAAAAAGAAGTGTCAATTGATAGCTCTTAGTTTTCTTAAGATCTAAACTAATCAGCTTTCATCAAATTGGCAACAGTTAATTGTTTTTCATACTTCTATTATATAGTTTCAAAAGAATTCAAAAATTGGGGGGGGGGGGGGGTTAAACGAGTTTAATAATGTAAATGAAAATTGCAAAATTTAACAGAAAAATTGCCAATTTGCACATGAAAATAGTGATTCTTTATTTTACACTGTGTTGCCAATATAGAGATTTTAATGATTAGTTACAATTGAATCGCTCTTATTCAAGAAAAGCACATCGTACTGCATTAAAGATGGACTCAAAATTTTCAGTGACTTTTTCTCTTTATGCTCATGTGAATGTGTAAAGTGTAATTCCTAGCATCTTGGATCAAAATATACTGCAAAAGTGTCACTAAAAGGAGACACTGTACTACTGTGGGTTAACCCTTTCAGGACATGAATTATTTAAAGGCTAAATTGATCACATTTTGTTCTTCAAATTGGCAACAATAATATTTTTCTTTTAGTGCTACAAGATTGTAATAAGGGGTAATGTCTTTGAAAACAATATACATGGTTAAAAGAATTGTCGAAAAGTTGAAAAATTTGCCAATTTTGATAAAAAACAATGATTTTGAACCTCTCAATGTGTTGCCAATTTAAGGATTTTAAAGCTTATTCTCCTTTTTAAAATTCCTGGGATCAAACGCAATAATATGGTCATGTAACAAAAATGGACATTGTGTGCAGAAATTTTTGCTCTTTCTACTCATGTATCTGGTATATTTTTCAGGGCTCTGAATCAAAAGTTATTGAGCCAAACCACAAATTGTGGTCAGTTGTCTCGAAAGGGTTAAGAAGCAATATGAAGAAAGAAAAATAGTGTCAAACCCTGTGGTAGCAGTCATAAAAAAAGCAAGGAAGGTAAAATGAATATAAATTTGAACATACACGTACGCAAGGGGGAAGAGGAATAATTATTTTCAAAAAGGGAGGGGGGGGGGGGGTAAGATGTACACACACACACACACACACACACACACATCAGATCTACACCTTTATGCAGTGGGTTTTGTACTTTGAACTGTGTGCAATTAAAATTTGTTAGGACTGACTTTAGCTTGTGATTCTCTATAATGTACATATAGGGATTGTAGTGCTTTTGACTATTTAATAGTTCTTCATTGTTTCACTTGAAGTATATTCAGATTTTAAACACGGATCTAATTCTACTTAATAGCTTTAAAAGTAAATATTTTGTACTATGTATTACTGGTATGTGGGCGTAGTGGTGTACATACTGTACTAGTCATATCCGTCTTACTGTTGTAGTTACAGCCTTCCAGAGGTGCTTTATTCATCTGTATGACACAGTTTCTGGCGACAATAGTAAAATTCCTCACTTCAACCATGGACCCTACTGGATCCATCATGTTAACCCTAACCCTAACCATACATCTTGGACAAAATAAACCCTGGAGGCAAATGTCACTGTGAGCAAATATACACTGTAGACAGGGTCTTAAAATATAATCTACAGTTCAGATATATTGACCTGTGACCTTTGCAGTCATAATTTGCTTTTAAAGGGGCAATCATCAGCATTGAGAGAGGTACATGTCACGGGAAAGAAATCATGACCTGCATTTGGAATATTACTTTATGATTGAATGAAATTGTTTTAAAAGAAACATGATGAAGTGGTTGTTCATGTATTATTTTTGTTTGTTTGAGACACATATTAATTTAGAATATATGCAAAATGAATGAGAAGAAAGAAAAAAAAAGAGAGAAATACACGGTGAATGGGCACATATATGTTTATTGATTAATTTCTTAAATTACTAAATTAGCAGAATAAAAATTTTAAGCCAATATTTAGTTGTTGTTCTGAGTGACATACATACATAAATATACAATGCAGGCCCGTGTAAACACTACTGTTTTCCTTTTTTTCCTTCTTTTCTTTACATGTCTACCGTTTACAGTACTTGTTAGATTTTTCATTGTATAAATTAAATGTCCTTACTGTGATTTGTATGTATATTTTATTTTTATTGTTATTTTTCACCATCTAGCTCCTTTCTAGTGCAAATTTCTTTCTTCCCCTACTGATTGTAGCCATTAACAGTTCAACTGTCTTAGATTTTAGTGGAATGCGTTGTTCTAAAATAAAAACCACCCTTTCAATTTAATATTTGAACTGTTCCCTAAATATCATGCATTACATTATGACTCGAGCCCATAATACCAAGGCATGCAAATACCACCATGCTACATAAATGTACATGCATAACAATAGTTAAAAGAGATGATCAAATAGATATTGGATGCCTGTTCAGTGCTAGTGAGATGCTGTATGCGGAGGACCTTTTCGAGCGTAAGCACACGTCAGTTTGAGACCTCGGCAGGGTAATCCCAGCCTATGAAAATGTCAGAGGAACACAGCGAGTGATGAACCGGTCTAATTTTGGGGCCCTGGCTAGTCACAAGTAACTAACAATATTATGAGCTGGATAGCATCCCCATACCTCTGGAGGAAAAACATCTTGGTAGTGCAGTGATCTTTTAACAGATTTTAGAGCCTGTCCCCACTGCCCTTCAAGTTATGTTACTAGTTATGATATAATACTAGATGTAGAATGTAGATGGATGTTATACACAGCATTCTCAAGCTGTGTGAAGATCCATTTCTGATTAGACATGTTACATGTATTTCAACACGTGTAGTTAAATGTATCATGGTCTGATAGGTGGATTAAATAGTTCATAGTTTTAGTCCTGGTCTCAGCACTAATGTCCTTTGGCCAGACATTAATCTACATTTGCCACTCTCCACCCAGGTGTAGTAAATGAGTTCCTTTGTAGGAATTTGGAAATTCTTCCTTGCATGTTTACGGTGCCTTAGGGCAACTGGTCTGAGGCATGGTGTGTGTGGGTTCCTTACACAAGGCCTTTTATCTTATTTGCAGCTGTGTTTGTGTGTGTCTTTCTCTCTTGACCCAAGTGTACTACTTGGCGTTCGTAATGGTTGCCGGAGATAAAAACAGTAATAATTTCCAAACGACTTTGGGTGCATTCATGCTTAATTTGCGAAGGCAGAATAAGCGTTTTGAAACCCGCATCTAAAATGCTCATCTAAAACGCAGTTTCACGGGGTACTGTTTATGCTTCTTTTCTCCAGGTGAATTTTGGGCTCTGCAGCTTGATTCGCAAAACTGCGTTGCGTATGTGACATTGACCCCAGGAGGGCAGGTCACGTTGGGGTGCGTGCTTTTTTGAAAATTTTGAGTTACTGTATGTATTGCTTGCCCTTTTCTTCTAGCAAAACCTTCAATGACAAGCTGGTCCGCCAACTTGTCATAGATGGGTTTATTTCTTAACAATCCATTCAACTCTTGTTGAATTTTAGGAGTCTGACCATGCAAGGAGAAGGGTTCGTAGTTCATCTTCACTATAATTTGAGGTCTTGAACACTCATAATTATAGACTTCAACTCAATAATATAATTATAAGTAAACAGATAGGCTCAGATGCCGACTGCTTATGCATGCATTATAGACTTCAACTCAATAATATAATTATAATGGAAGTATTAAGTAAACAGTTAGGCTCGGATGCCGACTGCTTATGCATGCATGCATTGAGAAAAAACACAACAAACAAGCTGCATTGCGTGAACCGGAAACACGTTTATATAACGTCATTATAAACGCATGTTTGTGCTTCCCCAGAAACTGTCTTTTTGGAGAAACGCCGATTCAAAATGCACCTTTTTGTGAGTTTTAAATTGGCTGTTATACAAAAATAACTTAGGACCCAACCGGGTTTTGAACTAAACGCGCTTCAAAATGCTCATTCTGGTCTGAAAATGTGAGCATAAACGCAATCTTTGCTGGCATAAAGATATTGGCTCCTGCATAATTTACATGTCTAAATCATCATTAAAACATGGTATCCAGAGAGGGTGAACTCTAATGTTCTACTTTTTATGCCATGATTTACCTGTTCAAAATTATCTGGAAGTGCGAACATGCTAATTTTGTGATATTCAGCTAGTAATAAACATGGATTAACAGGGCACTTGAGTTATTAAATGGTCCTTTGGAATGACAGAATAATTATCAGGTCTTCATGGCCTACACTGTGGAGGTGCGAGGTTGATAAAATCAAGGCTTGTTTGATTTGATTAACTTTTCATAATCAGATTTGGTTAGGCTTGCATATATACATGTATTTTTGTGTCCTTGATTAGGAGTTGCTCAAGATTAACTTCTGACCCTATCTTTTTGTGTTGCACAGATCATTTTTATTTGTTCCTCCACAGATCCCCCAAAACAAAAATCCTAAATCTATTACTCGGATTGTTATCTTTTTTGATAAATAGAGACAAATAAAAAAAAAGAAGTTTTATATTGTCAGTGTTTACTACGTTGTGGTTCTAATTGATGTAAAGTCTTGAATGTTAAACACCTGCTTGTCACTCAAAATGATTGATAAAAATTTAATGACTGTCCCATTGAACAGAATTAATGAAAATCTGAGTACATGTCATAGTACAGCACTATCCACACCATTGAATTACTGAGTTTCATGCATGTACAATACCATACATTTAAGTTGTTTGATATGTCATTCTACCAAATAAAGAAAACTAGCTATGACCTTAGTAGCTTAATTTCATTAGGCCATTTTTTTTTTTTTTTTTTTTTACAAATGCACATCAAGGGTTAGGTATGACAGAAAACCAAAAAATTACATAAAGGGGGTCTTTTGTTTATATTTGAATTGACTTTGTCAGTAACCACTTTGACATTTACATGTACCTTATCAAAGGGCTGAATAGGGAATTAGGTGTGTTTAACCTCAAAGTCTGATTATCAATCATAAGCTTGTTGACCACTATAGGCAACCATTTACTAAAGAGATTTAAAAGTATTAGAACATGAACATGCTTTAAATGGAATCAGGTTTAAAATCTTGATTGGTCATCTTTTTGTTTGGAGCAATGTTTTCCAGTATGCAAATACCATTTTTTAAAACCCTTCTGATAACCTGTCAGAAAAAATAATATATGTTGACATTTGATGTTCTGAAGCTACACTGTATAGTCTGCTTAAAGTTGGAGCAAGTTTAATTGCTGTCAGTGTACAAAGAACCATGATTTCAACCTACATGTACAGGTGTGTTTGGGGGGGGGGGGGGAGCAATATTCATAAATCATTTTTAGTACACCTAACCTTACATTAAAAATAACCTTGCATGCGGCACATGCACTCACTCATTGTAGACAAGCTGTGATGCCTACAGTGAATAGAACCTGATCCAATAATATAATGTACTTTTTCTTCAATGGGATTGTCTTTCCAGGGGTTGGGCCTAAGCTACTATATACTGGTGAGAATCATCCTTGAACTTTGTCTCTTTATGAATGAACGAGTGTCAGACCTCTATTCAAAGTGATCTTTGCAGTTCTGAATGGAGTTATCTGCTGGGTACCTTCCTCGGCCTGGGAGATTCAGTGTGTGTGTTGTGTGGGAGTGGATTTTTCAATACAAATCTTTGTCATGTGTTTACATTGGATTTGTCGAATTATTTAGATTTGGGGATTAAAAGGAAATATTTAGAGTGCCGGTATGCATGTAGGGACTCTATGTCTGTGTACATAATACTGTACGCCTTATGCACTTCAGTCAATTTTTATACATCTGGGCCCTGTTTCATAAAACTTATCAACAACTGCCACATATCTACATGTATGACAAATTTGCTCTCAACCAATCAGATGCAAGTATTTCATTAGCTTATAACTGTTATTGTAACTTGTCATAGATACCAAGTTTTATGAAACGGGCCCTGATATACATTATTAGTCAATGTTCAAGTGCGATTTTGGAGAATACTCCCGAGTAGAGTGGAGAGGGTGTGTGGCATCCATGAAGCAATTGAATCCAATAACTGGGGAAATTATGATTGTTTGAAAGGTGTCTAGAACAATGTAAAGCACTATACAAATGAAATTACAATGTTAGCATTATTATAATTATAATGCACTAAATCTCTAGTTATTTTGCGACCCTACAAGTTAGCTCTTAATATAAAATCTGATTACAGTTGGACGTTAGACTGCGTGAAGCTTCGATAAACATATAATATTTTATCAGTTGGTTGTATTATGGAATATACATGTAGGTTAGTGGGTCAATGAAAACATACATGTAGACCTGCAATGTAGTTTTAATGAATAACTTACACATTTACATTTGCAAGTACATGTCACATAGGTGACATAGACATTACTATCTCCCTGCTCTTTATATTGGTCGGTGGCCAGTTTTCCTTTTCACCCACTCGTACTCGCTGCCATCCTTGCATGTGGATGGCGCTGAAATTGTTTTGTTTACTACGTACTGTACATGCAGTGCTAAAGCTAGTTTTCTAGTCTTCATGAAATATTTGTGAACGATCCAGACCGTAACAAATGGACTTGTGGGTGTGACACACTAATAAGATTTACCGATCATATTTCATAGATAGCATGCTAAATCATTTTCCCTATCTATGACAGATCCATTCCAAAGGGTGACATGGGACCAAGGGCACATTATTACCCGCTGAAATTCACAGTAATTCCTTTCTTTCTTTGAATGATTCCAAATAGATATTAATGCCAACCACCTTGTTGTCAGCTAAATTTCATTTAGGGACAACCGAGCAAAGATGTTGGTATGGAGCCCTGGGGGCGTTTCATCAAGTGTCATTGATTTTTACCAACAAATTTGTTCTCACTCAATCAGATGCAAGGATTTCAGTAGCTTATATCAGTTATTGCAACTTGTCATTGATGACAATTGCTGTAGAGTCAGAAACTTGATATGAAACTTATATGAACTGTAAATGACAGCCATTTTCATAGGAAGATACCTTGGTGAAAATTGCAAAAATTATAATGTAATTATTTAGCAGCATGGACAGTTGTATATATACTCAAATGTTTCATGGATGTGAAGGTTTCTGGTTTTTACAGTACACAAGTTTGGTTCAACTTCAAATGTAGGTGATGAGAACATAGAAATATCTGAATTGTATGCAGTCCAGTTTCTCTGTACATCTATATAATGATACGTTTATTTGTATGATGTGCACAATTCATAAAAGAATCAGAGCAGAGGCTGTTGTTCAAATAGTCCTCTTTTCATTCATGTTTGCTGTTGAAATTTGAAAGAGATTGAAGGTTATATATTTGTATACAGCATTATACAATCTAAATGGGCTGTAGAGGAGTTGATCTTTACAGAGAAGAAAAAAGAGGGTGTGGAAAGAAGCTTCAGCTTACAAATTATTATTTTTTTTATCTCCACCCCTCCTGTCGTGAAAGAAAATGAGTGGGCATTAGGCCTCTTTTTGATCGTACCGTGCATTTACTCCTTTATTCAAGCTGTGGGTTCTAATTCTCTCATAAGACTGGTAGCCTGTTTAGACTATAGGAAAGTTAGGAGAGATTCATACAAAGAACCATATAAAGAATCAAGATTAGTGCAAGGAGTGTACAGACTACAACATCATACAGTATAAAGAAACAGGTTTTGTGGAAGTCAGCTGACACAATAACGTTTTGTATCAGGTTATGTCAAAGACGGCAATGGAGCGATATTACACCCGATTGGTCACATCAGTGCGCACACACGATAAGCCCTGTCCAGTTATATGATTCTTGTATGATACAATGTTCGGCCTACAAGGGGATGCTGATTCTTCATTAAGTTTTTGTTTGAAATGATGCTCAAACATGCGTTTTGCTGTACAGTGTTTCGTTATACAACATTTCTTTATACAATGTTCAGACTATGAAAATTTAGTTACTTGTCGTATAGCTACATACATGTACATGATTCTCGTATACGATACGATGAAGTTAGGTAGTCTGAACAGGGGATAAATGTTGATTATAAAATGCCTACTGCAGTCAAACTTGTATAAAGATTAATTGAGGGAGACAAGATAAGTGGTCCTTATAGGCAGATATAGAAGGCAGCAATCATAAAAACTTAGGCCTACTCCATGGATAGATGTAAATACTGTATACATGTATTTCACATTATGTTCATTGTAACAAAAAGACTTGCATTTTGAAGTATTCAGATTACAGTAGCAAATGCATATATGGTAAGATTTAGAAATGCAGGAATCATAACACGGCAGAATTTCATAGTGAACTAGTGATTTATTAGACGCTGCCACATATAGTACATACATGTGCGTATAGTGATGGATCAATCATAGCCTCGCATGCATGCTTAACTATCTAGGTTATGAATACTGTATGAGAGAGATAGGAGTTGAGATTTTATCTGCAGATTTTCTTTCATCAAATATTTTTTCTGTTGGGTACTCTGATGAAATGAATTTTGTATTCTTGTCTGTTCTTGTGGAAAATTTGTAAATGGATTCTCAATCGACCATCCTTCAACAAAAACGTGATCTGCAGGTTTTTTTGCATTGTATTACGATGAAATGAAATACATGTTATTGTCATTTCTTACAGAAAACAAGTCTATTCTCATGTGATTTTCATGTTTGTTGTCCACATACAATAGACGGATAAGTGTGTATTTTTAAATTCATGGAAATTTTTTTTTTTGTAAGCCATTGACTACTGAATTTTTCTCATTCCCATTGTCTTAATACAGGATGTACATGTAGCTGGTTCATGTATATGTGCTTGTCGGTAAAGGGTTAATATAGTCGACTTGACATTTTATGAACCTAGAAAAGTTCTTTTCTTGGAAGTTTTTTTCGTTGATTTGTGATCCCACGTTGTCTCCGAACAATTTCAGCTTTGTTTCCCGTACATTGTAAAGCAACTTTGAGCTTTTTGCATAATTTGCATTTAAATCCAATGTGCGTGCTGCGCTTGATGCTAACAGTGTTGTTAATCTTGTGTAATGAAACCTGTGAATTCCCTGGTATAACCTCCGTTCGCTCGTTGCATGACAGGTTTCATTACCTAAGATGAACAACACATTGGATTTTGCGAGGCAAATTATGCAAATTGCTCAAGGTGGCTACATGTACTTGTGCAACAAAGCTGAAACTGTTCTGGAATTACTCATGATTACAAATCAACAAGAAAAAAAATACGGAAAGAACTTTTCTAGGTTCACTGTTAGTTGTATAGTAGCGTCAAGTGGACTATAATAAGCATGGTTAGGAAAAGTTGATACTGTAGGTCCCTGGATTTCAAGTTTGTACGCAAATGTGCACCATCTCCACTCCCTTTTACCCACTCCTTGGAGAGTATATTTGCCATCGTTTTCACCTTTCTCGTTTAGTACCTCCATCCTATATGTGTGCAGGGCAACGTCAATACTCGCCTACATCCTACCAAAGGAAATTCTGCTTCTAAGTATTGCATTTGTTTAGTACTGATTAAACTCCCCTAGACTCCAGCTAGGCCAGACAAGCCATGGGTTATGTAACCCCTGCTTTGCAAACTCTTAGTCAGATGTTTACCCAAGGTTTGTTGAAAAGGTGTTAAATCAATAAAAGGATTGCTCTTGAACAAACCAGAGAGTTATAAAAGTCAGGTTCACACAAAAGGAGCTAAATTTTAAGTTTCGCTTGTAGTTTCAAAACTTTAAGTTAACTTGAAGTTATCTTGTAGTTTCAGACAGTATGAATGGACTCGTAGTTTTGAAACTGAAGTTTACTTGTAGTTCTAGAACCACAAGCGAGCTTGTGGTTAACGCCGAAACCACGAGCAGCAGGGGTCCTCTGTCGCAGTTTTGGACCATGTGCACAGAATAAAATTTAAGTTTCGCAAGCTCGTAGTTAAGAATGACCTCTTTGTTCATGTTAAACTTCCGGATCATACCCTTCATGCGAATTATGAGCTCAGGATCTGTATATGTACTGTACACATTATCGGTATGTACTTCCGGTGTTAACGATGATCGCTCGGCTTGTAGTCTTGGAACAACGAGCATCATTGTTTCGGGCCCATGTGAACCCTCCTGGTAGTGAGTCATTTCATTAACTCAAAGTTTCGCTAACTTAAGTTTTGAAACCACAAGTCCCGTATGAACGTAGCTAATGAGAGAAGATCTATACAAGATACAGAAATTAGGCTATAGTTATGCCTTTTTCCCTATCTGCATTAAAAACAATTTAGGGAATGATGGAATCAGATTCACAGTGCATCTGTTATTAGGCCTACATGTAGTATAGATTATAGAATCACATGCTTGGATAAAGAAGAATATTTTCCATCTCATGCACAATCTTTTCATTCATCATGAGATAAAAGACATCCCTGAGTTAATGATGGAAAAAGAGCTAGTGGCCTTCGCAGAGTGAACTCCATTCTTGGCTGTTCCGTCACATGATATTTTCTATTAATTGATTGATTATTTTACCTGACTGCTTCGAAAGCAATTACCGGTATATGCTTGGGGATAACTGGTGGATCTATTGCCTGTTTTAGGGACTTGGTTATTATGATTAATGACTTACTAAAGTGTTATAGCACATCAAATTTTGTCCTGAATCCAAATCCATTTCGAACCTCATTAATTTGTAATTTTTACTTTCTAGTGGAACCAAAAAAAAAAAAAAGTGAGTGAAAGCTATGAGTGCTTTAACAATGGAAAGGTAAGAAAGTGCCAGACAAAATCACTATGAGAGGCTGAGAAAATCTAATTTTCTTGATATGATATTCTAAACAAGCTCTCATGAACAGCAAATAAAAGAAAAAAAAAATGTTTACCCTGTGACATTTAGTGAATAAATTGAATCATGTGATGAATTGTATGTGGATACAGATGGCAAAGTGAAAAAAAAAAAAGGTCCTCATTACGATTCCAGAACTTGCAACATATAGCCTGCTCTGATTGAATAGAAACTGGGCCATGAGATCGGTTTACAGGAACTAATCCACTCTTAAAAGGATTTCCAATTGAGCTCATTCCTTCTCTATTAATGACTTCCCTTGTTGGTGTGAAAAGCTTCCTCTTTCTGTCAGACGAAATCAGCCAAGCATTGCTGGTACTGGTAGTTTGCAGATGCGGGAGGTCTCGATGAATGGTCAGATTTAAAGGTGACTAAAATAAATAACCCCCCAAAGATAATTTGTAGATTGTGAAAAGACATGAAATCATTCTCTAAAGGCCACCGCACACCTTACGATCGGTCTGCGATTCGATTTCAGAAGAAAATGTAATATTTGACAAATCATTTAAAAACGAAAAATATTTTTGATTAAGGGTCTGAATAGTCATACAGATATATAGTAAAATCAATAATACGGCCTTTGCCAAGTTTTCTAGTCGGTGGAATGGCCAAATCGGCTCCAAGTTGTAGTGATGTCACAAAAATCGTATGACTGCCTACGATTTGAAACCTATTTTGCCCTTATTCCCTGTAGAAAGCTGACAGGTCACGAAAACCTTATGTTTAGTATTCATATTATTTTTCAGAACCTGAATAGGGTAGATTTCATTTGTTAAAATGCCAATATTTAATGCCATAGCGATTTTTTTCACAAATCAGATTGCAGACCACTCATAAGGTGTGCGGTGGCCTTAAGACTATACATGTATGTATGAGGCATTCATATGATTAAAGATTATAGAGCATTTACAAAGTGAAAACTGATTTTGTATCAAAAGCCCTCCTTGAAGTTAACTGGCATGTGCATGCGAGTGCGTCGACTTGTCTCCTTTTTTGTTTCCAGTGTAATTTTGGTTTTCAACTTGTAATATTTCTTCACAGAAGTAATAATTTGAATTTGAAGCTGATATTTCAAAAATATTGTATACTCATGGAACCAAAAACGTACAGAGCAAATTTTTTTTGGTGATAGGTACCCTTTGAATACTAGGAAATATAATAGTGTGAACCTACACTATGCCAACAACAAAAAAGTAAGTTGTCTTTGATCCCAGGTATGTCTTGCATACTAGGAACTGTGTTGTGACTGCATTCAAAACATGGATTATTTTTTATAAAAAAACAATTCATAACTTTGTTTTTATTTCAGAACAGCATGTATAATTCTTAAATCTTTTTCTGAATAATCCTTATGTGCTTTTTATCAAGATTTATTTTGATCCCCTTTCTTTATATTCAAACTTTATGTTCAAGAGGCTTACTCCACGACTTAAAAAATTAGGTTGATGAAGAATGCTGTCTAGAGTCGTTATTCTGAAAATGCTAATATTTGTGTTCACTGTTCAGTTCGAGTTTTATTATGTCTAGTTTGATTTAGTGTAAGATAGATTTCTTGTTAAACAATGTTATGGGAGATATACATGTAGGTAGGTTACTAGATAAAGAAAAAATTGTTTTGGGAACATCAAAACACACACGATCTGTATTGACTTTGTGGATTATTTTCTTTCAAGGATTGTTACACTTTTCAAGTAAATGTATTATAAATAAACACATTATGTTCTTCCACTCCCTGAAAAACGGCCCTTTGGACTTTTTATTTCAGGCAGTCTGTTCTATTCATGTAAACGTCATTGGCGGTAAATTGTAATGAAAGAAAGATCAGATAAAGGAAGCAGAATGTAGATCAGATGAAGGGGAGACTGGCGGGACCAAGGTACAGTTTGATGGAAGGTCTCCATCTTGCTGGTGTGAGATCTGAGGATATATGTAGAACTGTGGCTGTGATAAGAGCATCGGTAATCAGGGTTGAAAGCATGCTGGGAAGTAGTCTTAAAGGGAGAATAGAGTCTTTTACAATTTACATATTACATAAGTTGTAATTACATGTATGTTTGGATTATATTGGCTTGATGTAGATGAAAACATATTTGGACCTAAACTAAACAAAGTATCTCTTCTTATCATTATTTTCATGTAAGGTTTTAGTAGTTCAGTTTAAAAATTAAAATACATAAAGATAATATAAGAACGGCCGATCATACTGCTGAAATCAATTTCATAATAGGGGCTCTTATTCCTCATTTGAAAAGTATCCAGACTGGACTGTTGATGCTACATTTCTTACTTTGTAGAAGTTAGGGGTTCAGTAATTTTAATTTTGAACCCTGTTCAATAAGAGCTCCGAGTAAAGTAAAAGGATGTCACAATTTTTCTTCAATGGAATGGAGGCCCTTGATAGCAAAATTCCAAAGTCCAAAGTAGCAAAATTAGGAAGAAAAAAGATACAAACATGACACAAGTGGATCAATCAAACCTTTTTCATTTACACTTGTAGCATAAGAATGATTTTTTTTTTTTAAATCAGAAAAGTTGATGTGTCAGCATTAGCTTGTTTGGTGGCTTGAGGCTAGAATATATATCTCTCTCACTTGTAGTGCAGTGTTTGTAAACTTGGTAATCCATGTGAGTTTAAGTGAAAAATAGATCGATATGGGCTAAAGTGGCTTAAATCCGATCCCTATATTCAGTCAATTGATTGAAAGGCATCTGTGATCAAGGCTCATTCACTACTACCGAGCATTCCAAAGGTAAATCAAACAATAAATAGGCCTACTTGTTATGTTTGACAGCTATATGATAAAGTGATAAATATAGAAAAATACAATAACATCAATCATTATTAACCTCAAACATGTAAATTTTGCACAACTTGCAGACGAAATTTCTAGATACATTTGCATAATGCATTGTTTAGTTTGCAATACCATTGAAGTGAATTAAAAAAAAACACAGACTATGCTTTTAAGTTCTCCCATTGCATTAAAATAAGAATTTGCTGTGCTGTGAAAAGCAGCGAAGAAGAAGAGCTGAAAATGTCTTTCACTATGACCTTGCCAGGTGACCTTTGAGCAGTGCTTAATTTCTAAATTGATATCAAGCTATTCTTGTCTTGGACCAATTCACAAATATTTTCTGTTGATCGAGAGCTAAAAGGACGTTATCGTTATGCTGATGGATATGAGTTTATGCCCTTCTGACCCTCAGCATAGAATATCAATTTTGTAGACATGGGCTAAGGCCTACATGTAAACTGTATATCTATAGCTGCATTCATATTCCTGATAACTCTATTCTACAGTATATAGTTTTTTTTTTAAAGATAGAACTGGGAACAATTGCATTGTTTGCATCATCATCTTGTAGATATTTCTTAAAGTATGAATTATTCCTACACAGTGATCACTTCTGATCTGTTTTTCATACTGCAAAGTACACTGAGTACTACGTATCTTTCAATTTATGCTCACCCCTAACAGCATATTGATACATATTTTTATTATTAGAATATACATGTACCTGTTTGCTCTGCAGGGTTTACACTGCAATTTTCGGATTATTATGGGCTACCTAACCTGATGCAAGCTCATGCATGCGACTCTTATTGTTGGAATGGAATATTCGCTCAGTTTGCAGCGGAAATGTGGCTTGTTCATGATTTTAAACTTCAAAGGTGGGAGTCAAATGTTCAGGTATCGAGTAGATGCTCTGGTGTGCAGACACTTAAGACAAAATCCAATTTTAGTACTCTTTATTCCGGAATTATTTTCACTTTTTACCCAAATAATGCAAATTCATAATGTTACTGTTTGAGCAAAAATATATTCCCGAAAAAAATAAAGAGTTGCCATGGTAATATTAATTTTTCATTTTCCCTGTTTTGGAGCCAGTTTGCTGCATACCTACACTGGTTTGCGGCCCCATGTACAAACTCAATGGAGAGTTCGCGCGCGCATCTTGTGTGCGCGAGCTGAGCAAAATCTCATCGGCCCGAGCCAGAGTCCCACGCCAGAGCTCCCCGCGTGCGATCCGGCTGCACACCGATGCAGTGATATCTGACACTGACATCGCCGTTTGCACGGAGTTTTCGCCGCAGCGCACCGGTGTGTCACACACACACTTAATATCGATGACTGCAACTAGTGATTGGACACTTTTGAGCTTGTGACACATGAAAAATCCCAATCTAAAATTGAAAATTTCTTGAAATTAAGCTTATTTTTCAAAACCCTATTTCCTCAACAACATGCTTACGAAAGGCGTATTTTCAAAATTTTCAAGTTTTCGTAATGGGAATGCCAATTGTTGTATCACTAAAAATGTGTTATTTATGGATACTTTTTTCATGGCCACTTCTGTTTTTCTTTAACTTTGGTAATGTACCCTTTGTGTGGTGATATGTGATATATGATGATTTATAAAATCATTGATTTTATGTATATTATGTATTTTAAAGTGATTTTGCATTGCAAACAATAGACCAGCCGCACTTTGGAGCATCTACTCTAGACCGGAATTGATTGCAGTATAATGCAGTGGAATACACCTGGTAAAAAAGATGTGATGACAGTTATGATGAAGAAATATGAAAAAAATAATTTCTGGTATGCGTAATAAGAGTTTATGTTTCATTTTGTGCAGTGATGTGCAATAATGTTCAGAGAGTTGTGGAAACAAAAGAAGACCTTTGACAAAGAAGACCTTTAAACAATAAAATATATAAACAGCAAGGGGGGGGGGGGTCTAATTTTTATAACAGAAAACCCCCAAAGAGCTCTGATGAACATAGAAATATTGTGTATTATGAATTTGTGCTTATTTACTTATGTTAGATGAAATATAGAGGTATACAGAGAAAAAAATGTAGAGATATACAGATGAAATATAGAGGTATACATAGAAGAGTGAATATATTTTCTGATCATATAAATTGTGGGAAGATCCACCATGCCATTTCACCTCTGCTATACAAAATATGTGATTTGATTGTTTATGGGAGGTGAAAAGGGTCATAAACTATTTAGCTCTTATTTCATCCCACCATAAATCAAAAGAAAAGGTACAAAAAGTACACTGTTTGTTGATTTTGGGGCTACTGGTTTTGGAGTTCCTTTGTGTCTTTGAAGGTCATTGGTTTCAGAATGCAGTTGAACTTCAGGGATTGAATATTAATGTAATAAAACATTTGTGTAGTAGTAGTTGACTTCATAGAGCATTTGAAGAACCATGAATATCTATCTACAGTATCTGATCATTATGGATAAATGTATGGGCACAATATGAACTCTTATAAAATGGGTTCAAGAATGTAGCCAATCAGATGCGCTGAAATGAGTCATGTGTGCACTCTTTATTTTTTCGCTAACATGCACAGGAGTGCAAAAAGTGGGCAGCAAAATGTGATGATGCACAGCTGAGATGCGCGTATCCGTACCGCTAGGGCATACAAACTTAAGACGCGATGAAATGCACGTAGTTTCATATAGGAAGGCCATGACAAGGACTTTGATGCGCACACTGACACGCCCATTATACTTTTTTTTAACTGCGCTTTATGTGATGTCATAAAGGAATGCAAATGGCGGCCTCCTTGACTGTGCAATTCTTTGCATTTTGATGGGGTTTGTAACCATTTTTGGGACTTTATATTCAGTATTGTTGACCCATTTTATAAAACAAATAATTCATGTTTTATGGCTCGAGCATTAGTGATATGCGCTGCACTCAGTTAAGTCACAATGAGACAGATTATAATGAACTTGACAAGTCTCGTTCATTATCCCATTGTGACTTAACATTCGCATATTCACTAATGCACTCGCAAACATGCATTATTTGTATAATAATCAACTGGGCTGTATAGCCCACAAGACCAAATAAGCCCACAAGACCAACATGTCAGTCTCAGGGGCCTTCTGACAACTTTCCTGAGGGTTCACAAGACTGCCATTTGCGGTCTTGATTGCCGTCGGTCTCATAGGCTGTCAGTTTTTGGGATAGATGTGGATTCAAGTGAGTCATTTCAAAGTTGATAATGGAACTTCATTTTTAGAGAAATTCTAATTTGGTAATTCTTAAGTTTTCTTCATGCAATTCATGTAGATTGGTTGTAGCTAGGTTCAGCAAAATGTTAGCAGCCAAAATGTAACTGAAAACTTGCTGGAAATTACAATCACTAAAACTCTACAGTGATCAAGAGAATAAGATCTATTGTTTTAGATTTCTTTGCTACTTACTTGGCTAAATTGTACATTTACAGTTAATAGACATATTCACAAAGGAGGTTTAAACCACGGGTAAGGTTTAAACCTCTGTAAGCGTACTGAAATAAGCGTAAATAAGCGCGCATTGCCCATGCACTCGCTCAAAGAAAATATATGATTGGATCTGTTTCCGTGCGCACGTACGCTTAAAAAACCCAGGAGGGGGTTTAAACCATTGTTTAAACCAAACCTCCTTTGTGAATTCGGGCCATAGTGTAAGCTTCATTTTATTTTGAGAGAATTTATTTTCCATCATTTCCAGAATTCAAGATATCATTTAACAGGAGGCAGGAGTAAATACTGAAGCAGTGCAGGTGCGCATAAATAAATCAGGAATTCATTGTATTTTATAAACTGATATTTATAGTACAGAAAGAACTTAAACAGACACTGTAGTATTTAATTATCATAAATGGTTAGAACGTACACACCGGCATCCAATCTGATTAATTTGCATAGAGGAAGAAGAAGAGGAGGTTATTGGTATTAACCCACTTAGAGGGGCATGATGAGTCACCAAATTTATTCAAGAGTGCGTGCGTTGAATTTGACATGGTGTTAGCATATCGGTCCATGTTGCGTCAGCTAAGCTATATTTGGTAATCCTTATTAGTTTAAATGAATGTATAGATAGTGCGTTCACATCGCAGAACATAGGGCCAAGGTGAAGGGCAACTCAGGATAGCTTACATTGCATGTGCTGTAGGCTGTTGCTCAATGATATTGTGGTAGGCCATTGCTAATGCTATTGCTTGCACTTCATTCATGTTCAGATTTTGTTAGAGCAGTTTACAAATATATTCTAAATTATGGACATGTGAACTCCAAGATCCATATTATGATGAATTATTATGAAAGTCTGTATGAGTTATTATGTTTCATGAGTCAGAACTTAGGTTGCATAGTTTAGTTGTTGCTTTGTCAGTCAAAGCTCTGGTAACTTTCAAGGTCATCATTAGTTGCTACTGCAGTAGAGAGAACTGGTCTTGGTCTACATTTATTTGGACAAAGTCGTACCAAAGTACCATATCACAAGAGATCCAAAATACTCTGAATCTTTCGAAATGGACTTGTTTGAGTTTAGTTTCCCACTTTTTACTGGGCTTTACAAGTAAAGAATAAAAAGAAAGAAATCAACATTGGCTTTTATAAAAGGTATTTTGATTTATTGTAGATGTTTGTATGACACTTGGGCCCCCAAATTTTAACTCTGAAACTTGAGAATTTTGAAGTTTAAATATGTGGCGCATGCATACAGACCCTAAAAATTGCAATGTGGACCCCTGTGAAAAAAGAACTTGTGTAGAGCCCTGCTAATGGCTTCACTATATCCTCAAAATATTAGCGCTGTGATTGAGTTACATATGACTACCTGATAGAGGGCCCCATCATCTGCATAATATGCCAATAGACATGTCTCTCTAGCTAATGCTGAGGCACGTCACCCCTGTCCTGAGCGCCAGTTTAACATACCACAAGGGTCAAAGTCAACATGCATGTTTATGTCTTTTGATGGAATAATGCCAGATGATAATGAATTATCGAGGTACTCACGTGGGCAAGATGTTAGAAATAATACATGTAGCTCAGTTATTACATTTCCATTAACTGTGGTCCTTCTCTGTGAGATATACATAGAATATTATGAAAATTATATGAAATTAAATTGAAATGTGAACAGGTTTACATACCACAAGTGTCAACCCCTAACATGCATATTTACATGTATGTCTTTTGATAGAATAACACCAGATGACAGTGAATTATGGAGGTACAATGTACTCATGTGTGCAAGATGTTCAGGAAGATCACCCAGTGATTACATGCCCAATAATTTTTTTTTTTTTAATGCCTCTGCCCACCAAAGGTGGTGCCAGAGGCATTATGCTTTCGGGTTGTCCGTCTGTCTGTTTATTCTGGTTATCACAAGATTTCAAGAACAGTTTGAGCCATCAACTGAATTTAGGCAGAGGCATATAGGAGACACAGTCGCATTCATCTTGTTTACAATATATATTTTGAATACTTTTTTTGTTGAAAAAATTTAGAAGAATGTCAACCAAATCTTCTTCAACCCACAAATACCACAAATTCATTCCCAGGATGGAAACGCATGTATGGGAGCTCTTTCAGCAGTACAAGTGGAAAATTGTCCTTTTCTCCCATGTATTTTGACATTCAAAAGTCACAACGTGATAAACACAGAAATGGAATGCAATATACATTTGTCATTTACAGAGCATGAAATGACAATCGATATACCTCATGTACTTCATGTCCTCCATAATTGACAAATTTGAAATGGGGTATTTGGGTTGGAATGAATGCATGAAGGGCATACATACAAAATGTACATATTTACACATGACAGTGATAAATGAGTACATATCATACATTTCTGTATAAATAGATTACTTTCCACAATTTGCATGAATTTGCAATTATTGGGTACTTAATTTTTTTTTATATAGTCAGTTTAACATTCTTTGTTTGCTAATTATGAGATACACCCCTCCAAGTGAAGGCATTTTGGAACAAAACAAATTTGTATGCTTACCCCTACCTCCCTTGGACAACAACAACCCTGGACAACCCCTCCCCTCCAACGCCCCCCCCCCCCAAAAAAAAAAAAAAAAAAAAAAAAACCCTGGAAGACTACCCCAAGGACAAGTACACATGTACATGTATCTCCTAGGACAAGCACCACAGAAAAATAATCTATAGGACAACTACATAATAGAACAATTACCCTCAGATAACTACCACTTCTGAGGATGAGGGATGATTTAATGGGGGTAGCTATCCAGAGGCTAAAATAAGCTACGTTCATACAGGACTTGTGGTTTCAAAACTTTAAGTTAGTGAAACTTTAAGTTAACGAAACCGCGACTCAATAACCGCAATGAGGGTTCACATGAGCCTGAAACAATGAGCTGAAACTACAAGCTGAGCGATCTTTGTGGTTAACCGCGGAAGTAAATACTACCGATTGTGACATACAGATCCTGTGTTCATAATTCATGCGAAAGGTATGACCCAGAAATTTAACATGAACAGCGAGGTCATTCTTAACCACAAGCTTGCGAAACTTAAAGTTTATTCCGTTCACTGCAATGGAGCCCCCCCCCCCCCCTGCTGCTTGTGGTTTTGGCCTTAACCACGAGCTCGCTTGTGGTTCTAGAACTACAAGTAAACTTAAAGTTTCGAAACCACGAGTCGGTTCATACGGGCTGAAACTACAAGATAACTACAAGTTAACTTAAAGTTTTGAAACTACAAGTGAAACTTAAAGTTTAGCTCCCATCGTGTGAACATTACTATAATGTCCTCGAAGGGTAGCAGACCTAGGGTAGTTTTCCAGGGGTAATTGTCCTACTGGGCGGTAGTTGTCTGGGATAGCTTTTCGGGGGGGGGGGGGGGATGGGATTTGAACTTTCACTTAGTTGTTCGTGGACAGTCTGTCCAAGGGGTAGTCTCCCTGATATCCCCCTCTTCTTCATACATGTAGGAGCATTTTCTCTTCGCCATCCATCCCACGATTGCATCTCCTCGTACATTGAATCTCTGTCTCTATCTCCCAGTTCTCCCAATCCTATCACTGCTCTAGAATATCATGCAAGGACAGCGAATATGGCTGATTAAATCACAACACGAGTCTGAAGTATGGGCAGGATACCCAATCAATATCTGTAGGGAGTTGTTGGCCTGTGGTTAGGCTGTCAAAAGAGACATCTAGATTTTCTCCCTCAGCACTGGTTAAATGTAATATTCTCCAACTGTTGATTGTCATATATGTAAGGCAAACAATGGCGAAGACAATTATCATATTGTTTATGTTTTTATGTAAGAATGGAGGGCAAGAACAGTCCACTTCCAAAAGATTTGTGCAGACTGCAGATATTTCCCATTCAGAATTATCCAGTTATCCCCATGTGATGGGTGTCCTAGAAATATTGGTAACATGAGAGAAAACCAAGAAGGTGTCAATATTGTATCAACCTTATTGGTGTCACGGTGTCATCTTTCTACACATACATTTACTTACATGATGTCAGTGTAAGGGCCTATTCACATGATTAAACCCAATTATTAGTCCTACAGGATCAATATCTGATGACTTTTAAAAAAGATTTTATCCAATCTTTTAAAGAAAGATTCTTAAATTTAGGCATATGAAACTAATTTTTTTTTGGACTGTTCAAAATCTGAGTGTCATTAAAAAAAAAATATTTTCAATTACCACCACAAGATATATTTGAATAGGGAGCCTGAAAAAGGAGCAAATGATGATGATTATTCACTCCTCCATGGAAAAAAAAATAATGTAGCCTGATTCAAGATCATGTATTCATGTAGTTCAGGCAAGCAGAGCTTGGTTGATAGGAGGGCCTACATGTATATACTATGGGGAATTAAGGGCTAGTGTAGACTGTAGAGGGCGCTGCACCTAGCAGGGATTTGTAAACCACGATGAATGGATCGTGGCATTGATCTACATCAGCGCTTCACATGAACTTTTTCTTGGGCCTGGGGTGAAAGATGTGGGGTCTGTGTACACTTATGCCCCTGTTTTACATTTTGAAATTGTGGTTTGGAGTGAAATTTGCAGGCCTCTGTGTGTGTGTGTGTGTGCGTGTGGGTGTGTGTGAGCGTGGGTGTGTGTGTGTGTGTGTGTGTGTGTGTGTGTGTGTGGGTGTGTGTGTGTGCGTGTGGGTGTGTGAGTGTGTGTGTGTTGTGCCCCTGTTTACACTTTGAAATTTGTGGAGTCTGGAGAGATACTTGCACTTGGCCATTGGGTACACATTAAATCACAACCAGGGGGGCGTTTCATGAAAGGACGTTGTCAGATATTTTATCCGACAAATTTGCTCTCAGCCAATCAGATGCAAGGATTTCAGTAGCTTATAACAGTTGTCGGATAAAATATCCGACAACTCCTTTCATGAAACGCTCCCCTGTAGTAAACGGTGCTCTAACATTTGCTCCCACGACAATTGCTCTGGGCTTTACATCATCAAAGATAATAGGATTAGGATTAGGGTTACAATTGGGTTTTAGGTTAGGTTTAGGGTTAGGTATAGTGTTTGGTCCAGGATTGAAGTTTAGAATTTGGTTAGTGTTCGAAATTGAATCGGAGCAATTGTCGCCGGAGCATGTGTTGTACGACTGAAGTACCGGGTAAACTACTGCTGGTAGTGAACTTTGTTTTGTGACATTCTGGTGTGAAACAGGCCCGGTCTAAAGTAGCTGAAACTGACGAAGCGAGCAAACGCTTGCGATGACATTCAAGAATGCCCTCTAAGCCCATCTCTTGTCAGAGTAATGTTTCTCTTGACTAGTCAACCATCTACCGGGCTAATGCTTCTCCCAGGCTACATACATTATGAATATACACTAGGCGATAACTAGATGCGAGTGATGGACAGAGGTCAAAGGTTAATCAGTCCATCCACAAAATGGAGGATACTTTATGACACAAAAGGAGAATATTTGAACTTTCATTTTGCTATTAATATTTTGAAACAACTTCATCATTAAATGATACATGTATTCTGAATGGAATTTAGATATAGTTTAGTAAATTGCCAAATCATGTTTATATTTTTTTAAAAAGAAGAAGCAATATTTAAGAAACACGAAATACAGTACATGTAGTACCTATGCGTGTACATGTATAATGAAACAAGCAACATATGAGGGGACAACAGACATGTTGAATTGTAAAACTTTATGTACATGTTTTTTTTAAATTATTTATTATTTATTCGGCATTTCGAAAACAATACAGAAAACAATAACAGGAATAAACATTGTAAAGAAAGGACCTGGATCAGAGTTGATGGGGCTGCCTGGGTTTAGAAAAGGTTAACTCAATTACCATGGCCCACAGGTCTTCCTTCCCACACCCCCTCAACTCCATCCAGGTCAGGATAAGAAAATTAAAAGAAGTATTATAAATTAAAAGTAAAAGTAAAAGTGAATCGCTGGAAAATGTACATGTATAGACCTAAAATAAGCAGATATCAAGTGATTTGAGCATAGCAATCCTTTTCTTATGAGCAATAATCTTAATATATAATTAGTATACAAATCAAATTTTCTAAGTTAAACTCCTTAAATGACTAACAAATTTCAGTTGTTTAATTTTAAACATCAATTACTTGAGATAGAGTCTAGACTCTGGCCCATATTCTGAACTCCGGTTTAACTTATAATCCAGACTAAGTTAAACCAGAGTTTCATTAGAACTGACTTACATGTACATAGCAAATCCAGCCTAAATTTCTGTACAAAGTTAAATACACTGATACCCCTTTCAATAATTCTTCCACTTTTGGTCTGCACTAAAATAGTCCGCACCAAGCAGTAAAATTTGCGTTCAGTAATTCACAGCGGACCACGCTTCTCTTACGAGGACCCTTTCAATAATCAGCCCAAAAGGGAGCAACTGTCATGGTAACTGCACACGCATGGCGAAGCTTCGGTAGCACGCGCTCAATGTGACCTTTGACTGTGTGAGGAATTTTAGGGCGGACTTTGTCGCTGCTACCTTTCAGTAATTCTTTGGTCCGCACCTGGTCCGCTCCTGGTGCTCCTAAAAGCAGCTCTAAAATACAGCGGACTATTTTGGCCTGCGCCATGCAATAATTCAAAATTTTGCGACTTAGAGCAGACCTGGTCCGGAATAGCGATTTATTGAAAGGGGTATTAGACCGGAGTTTAAGTTGAAATGGAGTTCAGAATGTAATTTTCTAAAATGGTTTAAAGGGCAGGTTTAGACTACGTTTAAACCACAATTAGACCGCAGTTTAAGTTAAACCGGAGTTCAGAATACAAGCCTTTGTGTTCTTGATTGGTTGAATATCTTATATGACAAAAATGAGAAGAGAAGAAAGTATGATTGAAGAGGAAGAGGAAAGGCATTATATGAAGCTGATGGAATACGGTCCTTGGAATACTTTCCGCAGAAGTACTTTCATAGAGATATTTGATGGATCGCAGTGTCATTCTGCATTTGAAATTCGTTCTGTTATAGCACAGTCAGTAAACATGTATTTATAGCATGCAACCTGCACCCATGGAGTTGACTTCACTCAGATAAAAATACACTTTGGGGAATTTAGATTTAGAGGATGATATTTGAGAGACTTTAAAAGCATTGATTAACTTTGCCCAGGAGTAAAAAAAAAAATCACTGTTCCAGCTAATGCTGTAATCATATTTGCAAACCTTTAGCTCAGACAGGAATCGCCTGAGTTTTATAAGCCGATCGGTCGTTTATATATCAAGATATTTATGATTGAACATTGATGTCGGGATAGAGTACCACCGAACCCTAAAGAACTCTTACGGTTGGCATACCTCGCTCTATCACAGAATACCGTACGGGCTGGAAACCCGCTCTGAAATTGCCAAGCGCTGGTGCTTGGTTTTTGTGACTGCAGCGCAGCGAAGAAGCCGAGCGACTTGCACTAGCGATTGATCGCGATTTTCTCTTTTTTAGGATAGTAAACGGGTTCCATTTTCTCTCATACTTTCACATATCCTTAATTATATATGTAGTTAGAGGACTACACACAATTCACTGGCATTTGAGCTGATTTTACAAATTTTCACAAAGTTAATTAATCACTTTAAAGTGAGCGTCATTACGGCTACCAGAGATTCGGTTACTGATGTTGGGGCCAGGGTGGATCCCTGATTCTGTACAAGGAAGGAGACCAGGGCCCTGTTTCATGAAAGTTGCTTTCACTGACAATTTACAATAAGTGTTATATGCTACTGAAATCCTTGCATCTGATTGGCTGAGAGCGAATTTGTCAGAAAAAAATCACTGATAAGACACTTGATGAAATGCCCCCCCCCCCCCCTTCTAAAAATGCTTTGACAAGGAAAGAAAAAAAAGTTTGTCATTTTTTCAGGATCCTTTTGGGTCTAACATATGAAAGGGGTGGGAAGAATTTTACATTTTGTTTTCTTCTTAAGTTATGCCAGTTTTGGTTTTAAAAGGGGGCACCGGCCATTGGTGCCCCCTTAAATCTGCCAATGGTTTGGGCTATGGCTACATGTAAAGTACTGATTTCTATAAAGCTTTAAAGGGGCCTGTATCCGAACAAAAAAACAAAACAAAAAAATTCTTGGTTGAAGATTGGGAAATGTAGGAAATATCGGAGGTTTGCCACTTGGGTAAAAAAAAAAAGAAGGGTGGGGGGGGGGGGGACACATGGGCTAGTTGTGCCCCCCCCCTAAATCCATAAGTGATTTGCAGACAGGTGCAATTTTAAGGACATTGTCAAAAGTATAGCATCCTGTTTTATAATTTTGGTGAGTAATTATTATTGTCCTTTGGAATGTCAAAGGCCTTTTCAGAGGGTCATTGGCCTTGAAAATGTACAAGTATTGAGTTCTGCTCAAAGTAGGTTGTATTTCATTATACAGTAGCATCTTTAGAGATGAGAAGTTATCAAATTTTATCAACTGCACTTGACACCGTCGAAGAGCTGCTTGATACATGATCATACTAGACTGTCATTTGATCTGATCAAATCATTTCATTCAGTATCCAATGACATGCACCCACCCATATCAAAGTAATTGAAAGGCGAGAAGACCTGGTGGTGTGGAAGTGCTGGTAGAGGTGCTGGTATACCTGCAACCTGTCTCTCATCACCTCGCTGCATGCGGCTATTATAAGGGAGAGTTCACACCAGGCAGATTTGAGATGTTTAAAATTTTTTTTTTGTCTTGTTGAGTTTTGTTAACACTTTATGAAATGCTGATCATGTCTTTACTTTAAAAAAATAACATCTGTCAGATTTATGGTTGTGATTTCTGCTGCCAAAAGAGGGCAGCAGTTTATTTCTGTGGAATTGTGTAGACTAAATAGGATATGACTATTTTTTTGTAATATGCATCAGATCTGAGAAAAAAAAATGGTTTTGATGATGGAGGCTTTAAATTTAAATTTTTGCCTGATGTGAAATTTTTCACCTGTAATCAATGTATACTTGAACAATTAGCCAATCCAAGTTTACAAAAATCAAAGGGAGAAATGATATATATATATATATATTTTAAGGAGAGCACAATAACTGCAGAAAACAACTGCAAATGATGTCACATAAAATGCACATATATATTTATGTCGCAAGTTGATCAGAAACCTGTTCTAGTGTATTCTAACAAAAACTTGAAAAAATGACATCTTTGGAAGGTAAAATTTTTGGTCCAGAATTTTCAAAATCATCTGTAATTTTTCACAAAAAAATTAGTGGCAATTGGAAAACCTCCGATCAATTTCATTACATTTCATTTACAGAACTGGTAGGAAATTTGTCTGGGTTGTGTGATGATTAGAGATCAAATACCAGGTACCAAGCCTACTTGTAATAGGATTAACAGGTCCCTGGCTAGCCAACTCATTGTGTGATTGGTATACATGTATATGCACACACAGTGGATAGTCCCAACAATTGTGTACTATTGGCAAAGAATGGAATTGAGTAGACACTCCAAAGACCAAGTGACTGGGAACTTTTGTTAAAGGTCATTGTCCTCTTGATCCCTTTTTGGAGGGTTCTGTGGGGGAAGTGCTAATCTAATCTCATGAATGAGCTTATAAGAGGTGTGTAACTGTCAACTGGTCAATTAATTAATGTCAGCAGACAAGGATTTGACAAGGAGAGTGACCTTAAAGAGAGAGGTCATCCTGTCTGAGGGACTTGGTGGTAGAGATTGAATTACTGAATTGAATTCCACCCTGATACATTGTTGATTTTAATATTTGCTGAACATTTAGAAAAGTAATCATTATTCACCTACATAAATTCAATTCAATTCAATTCAAGGTTTATTTCGAAAAAGAAAACACAGAATACAAATAAAATGCACATGCTGCAGCCAAAAGGCTGAAATGTACGTGCTCACAATGATAAAAGGGTAAAAATATAATACAATATATATATAAAAGAATAATTATTGATAAAAATTTCGAGAATGTAACATATATTAATATGAAAGTCAAAATGTTGGCCTGATTCAAAAGGGATAAGTATACAAAATAAAAATAGATATAAGTTTATTAAAAAACTCAGAAAAATCAACTATTATTAAGAAGATCAATAAAATATGGTATTGCACTTTGTTTGAAACGAGAGGTTTTACATTTATATTGACTATACTTTTGTATGTTTCTTAATGACATGCCAACAAGTTTTCGTTCAGGTAACCAACCTTTACAATATGGGTTTTTAGGTAAAGATTCAGCAAAATCGATACACAATTGTTCTCTCCTTATTTGCAATCGTTCAAGTTGGCATCGTTTCAGGGCATCTTCGTAGTCTATATAACTTTTACCTAAAATAATTCTACATACTCTTTTCTGGATTCTTTCTAGACTTTGTATATGATTTACAGTAAGACCTCCGTTGAAAACAGGTGCGCAATACTCCAAAACAGGACGAATATATCCAACATAGATTTGAATGTTTTTCCTTTTCCTACCATTTTACATGTGGTTTACTTTTAAACAACTTTTTTTTTTCAAGAAATCCCCAGTTAGCATCCATTTTTATTTCCTCAGAATATAAGCACATATATACATTTAGACTTTGATATTACATCCTGTAAATTTACAGTGAATTTTGCATTCCTATTGCAAAGCATTTCACTTGTGACTATTTTTGGACTGAATATATTCTGCTATATGTATTTTTGAGCCTCAGGCTTATGGATGGTTTGAAGATCTTATATTATAAAGAGGTCTGGTCCAGATTTGTTTTCATTCATAATTAATATTATTATAGCCTTCATTCATAATGATGCATTGTGATGGCACATTTTAATCAATACTAGTATCTGACCTTAACCTGTAAGTCTGCATAGATATGAGGGAGACTACATGTAGGGTTTCTACTCTCCGTCTACACCGAGGGCGTGTGTTTTTCAATTTGTTCAGGCGGCGTGAGATTTGGCGCTTTTTTCCCTCGTTGGCCGGCCCTGAATGCTTACCGTCCCTGAACATGAATAGGACGTTTCTAAATCTGAGGCGGCAGCTGCAAGATGCCTGCTCGGGAGGGGGGCACAAGAGATGTAATTCGATAGTATGATATTGCTTGGGTGTTATCTTCCCATGTCCGCTGCAATATCCGTTCATGTCTACATCTACTATTGTGTGAGAGCATGAGAAAATGCGCCTTAACGTATTATAGGCCTGTATTTTAATTCAGTATTCACTTTTGGAGAGAAATTGATATAAATTATGTTACACAAAGCCTACCCTTAGGCCATAGGTCCCTTGTTGGACATGTTGTCTGTTGAGAGCCAGAAGGGCATTAACTCATCTTTTTACATACAGTTAACCCTTTCAGGACAGGAATTATTTAAGGGGTAATTTGATCACATTTTGTTCTTCAAATTGGCAACAATAATATTTTTCTTTTAGTGCTCCATGGTTCTAATAAAGTGTAATATCTTTGAAAACAATATATAGTTATTACTTTTGTTGAAAAGTTGAAAAAATAGCCAATTTTGATAAAAAAACAACGGTTTTGAACCTCTCAGTTTGTTGCCAATTTAAGGATTTTAAAGTTTATTCTTGTTCTTAAAATTCCTGGCATCAAACGCAATATGGTCAGGCAACAAAAATGGACATAGTGTGTGCAGAAATTTTTGCTCTTTCTATTCATGCATCTGATATATTTTTTAGAGCTCTGAATCAAAAGTTATTGAGCCAAACCACAAAATGTGGTCCATTGTCTCGAAAGGGTTAAATGTGTAATGTCCTTATGGCTATACATGCAGACAATATTATATGGTACTGGTATAGTGGTATACTAAGGATAATACAGTGGCAAGTGTACAAGGTATCTTCTGGCAAAATGATGTTTGAAAGATCAGGGCCCTATTGCATAAAAAGTTGCGATTGAACGCGACTCAAAAAATTAAACGCAACGATTTTCAACCAATCAGGATCGCGTATTTGGGACTTGAGTTTAATTTTTTGAGTTGCGTTTAATCGCAACTTTTTATGCAAGAGGGCCTTGTATGGGTAAGAAAGGCAGCCATAACTTGTACAAATTAAATTTTACAGAATATGGGAAATCTTTTTAAACTGATACATGTACATGTAATACAACATTGCAGCATGTAGTTCCATGAGACTGGATTGGTTTTATGATAATCAATGCATTGGGTGACTTTTTTATTCTTAATTTATCTCTCTCAATATTTTGCGGTTGTTGTAAAAGGTATAGGGGAAGGGAAGAAGTTGGAATTGTAGATCCATGTCATGAATGCACTTTGCAGACCGCATCTGTGCAAATAGATGGGAGTTACGTGTACGTGTATGTTTGTATGGCTAGTGTACTGCCCTTTGTGTGTACCTTTTAAAGGTATTAGATAGTTTTGGGAAGCCCTCAAAAACTTTTCGTGAGATTTCTTTGATTTTACTTAATAAATAGCAGGGTACTGACATAACTAAGATGCTGTGAAGTTTTTTCCTCCTCAAGTGAAATATTTATCGAATTAGAGGTGAAATGAATAAAAATCCCTGGCCCAAAAAAGAGGGGATGTAAATTCGAACAACGGCCGCACACATTACTCACATGAGGATTGCTGTGTGTTATAGAATACGCTACACATAGTGCGAAGCACTGGGTTTATTGTGTGGGGAACCTTCGGGTGGATATGGTCTCAGCGTGAGTCAGTGAAAAGCCGTTACCAAGCGTTTCTTACAGATATTTACACTAAAATTTGTTCGAAATCGTGAATGGAATGTTAAATAATCTCGTACATGTGTCTTATGATAAAAGGAGAATAGTATGTGACTATGTTAGATAAGTTTCTTGCCAGTATGATTTTTGCTGCCGAGACTGTCTATGAGCTTTAAGCATTCATGTAAATTGTAGCTCCTGTAAGAATGTGCAATTTCAAAACAATCCAAGAGAAACTGTAGTCCTCAAATGTATGGTATGTATACTTCATTTATATTTTTACATGTAGTTCCATAATATCTTACATATAGCCTACATGTACATATTGTCACTGATTTTATGAACTGGCATAGGAAGCCTCACAGCGGGAAAACATGTTTCTGAGATAATCGTGTTAAAGACTTTGTTGGTTTAAAATGCTAATTTGAATACCTTACTTTCATTCAGTCATCGTAGAATTAAAGGGGAAGTTCACCCCGAAGATTACTTGAGTTTAAAAAATGCAGAAAAAATAAAGAAAAATATTGGCGAAGGTTTGATGAAAATCGGTCAAATAATAAAAGAGTTATGAGTATTTAAAGTTTTGGATTCGTGACGTCACATGCGAGCAGCTGCCCATTGGTCATGTAATAAATATTCCATATATTTGCATTTTTTTTACGTTCCACGATAAATTAATATTGTTTCTTTTCAGAATCTAGTATTGAATAACATTTCTGACAATATATCAAATGCACAGACGAAAATATTCTAAATTTTCTGAGAAAACTGTATTTTATGGAATATTTATCACATTACATAATGGAGGAGCTGCTCGCATGTGACGTCACAAAATCAAAATTTCAAAAGTCCATAACTCCGTTATTCTTTAACGGATTTTGTCCAAACTTTCTCCAATATTTTTCTTTATTTTTTCTGCATTTTTTAAACTCAAGTAATCTTCAGGGTGAACTTTCCCTTTAAACAGGTGATGAGAGTAGAATATTTTCTTTCATATGCATTGGATATTAAAAAACAGAAATGCAGTATTTTTAGTTTAATCCCTGCTAGAATTCGTATGCTGGTTCGTAAAATCAGCAGTATTTTTGGTTACTTTAATCTCTGCTAAAATTTGTATGCTGGTTCGTAAAATCAGCGATGATATGGAGCTAAATGTAACTTTTGGCAGTTCCACAAGAATCCACAGTGATAATATAGGTCCAAGAGGTCAAAATATTAATTTTTCTTATTTTTTGATGTATCTATATAATTTGTAAAACACAACACCTTAATGGTTTTACTATAAATTAACAAGAGTCTAAGTGAAAATGGTACATCTAAAGTTTGTTATTTTCTTAAAAATACTTAGATTTGGTTTCCAATTTCAGTATAATCTTATTGTGTTAACTGCAGTATACATGTTGGTCCTCTTATATGGGTGAAATGTACTTTTGAGATTAGTTTACCAACGCCTACACAATATTGTGACTTCTTTTCTTCGATTTTGTATAAACATAATGAATGCACTTTGAATAGCACAGTTATATTGAGTTAGTCTGACATTCAGGCAAATCAAGAAATATTTAGTGGCACTGAATTGAAAAAAAATTGTTGTTAAACTAAATGTTTTGGGTGACTTGGATTGGGATCTATTTGGATTTTCTTTCAAAAATTATTTGATGTGATATTGATACATACCAGTACATAACAGGTGTCATGGTCGAGAGGTTTATACACTTGACTTAAGATGCGATAGTAATGGGTTCAATCAGTGGCATGGCACTTACATGTATGTCCTTTAGTGAGACATTTTATGGATATTGCTTCTCTCAACCTAAGTGTATAAGTGGGTAACTGATAGGATGCAAATGTTATTTTGTGCTTGACTATTATGTGCATGCCTGTACAAGGCAAGTGACTGGAATGCTCTCTAGTGCAGCAGAGAGAGGGTACACTGTACATTTATACAAATGACGGGTAATAACTATTAAACCGCTTAGAAGCGAATCATTAAGCGCTCTCTAAATGAAGCTATAAATATTATTATTATCATCATAAGCATGGTCTTTTCAAAGATAATACACCGTTTGGTGGACAAATTGTAAAAATTCATAATCATTTGCATTGTGATATTTCATTAAGAAATGGTGTACAAATACTTCATATGGAAATGTGGCTGGATATACAATACTCCTATCATCACTTCATAATTGATATCTAACCATATGTTATGATTATTTTCATTTATATCAAAACCATTTAAAATATTATCATTATTATTTTTTTTCTCTTTTTCTTTCCATACTCTGCTGCTCTGATTGATGTATCTTGTTCTTCATGCTTCATTAGGTGAGTGATAATTTCTTTTTGCCAAACAAGTTTAAGTTTTGTATGCCTCTTATGTCATTTTCCCATAAATCTCTATGTCCCATATGCCACCGAATTTCAACCTGGGCCCCCGTTTCATAAAACTTAATATATCTATGACAAGTTACAATAACAGTTATAAGCTACTGAAATACTCACATCTGATTGGTTGAGAGCAAATCTGTTATAGATATGTGGCAGTTGTTATCGATAATAAGTTTTATGAAATGGGGTCCTGATGTTGGGTGTGAGCTTGATCTCAGGTTAGTTAAACTAAGCCGATGAAACATGTATCTGAATTTTCAATTCACACATAAGGTTCAATTCACATTGATAAATCTAGGAAAAGAACTGTCATTATCATTGCATATTTTTGTTTGTCAGTGAAAGTAACAGTGATTTGAAAAAAAATAATTTTCAGTTGGGACAGTACAATTAAGTTTGACATTTTCCTCCCCTCTGCAAATCAGGCAGCCATTTCTGTCCAAGCTGTGGCACCATTTTCAGTAGAACATTTACTAAGTATTGACAGTGCCTGGGATTTTTGTTTATATGCATGCATGAGTGTATGAGGGAACATTAAAAAGCGTTTGTAGAAGGAATGCCTTCATGCTGCATTCATTGCCCTGAGCTAGAATGCATTATTTAGAGGCAGGCTGGGAGAGTTGGAGAAAATTGTGAGAAACGTGACACATTTAGCAAGGATGATTTCATGAATAAATCGTCCGGTGAGCGCCACAAGGGCGTTGATTTAATGTGGAAGCATATGTGCTAACGCCCTCTTGGTTGGAAGTAGATGAAACAGAAAGATGGCAGACCAGAGATAGGGATGGCAAGAGATGACGATTTAAAAAATAAAAAGAAGCCTTTTTAACTTTGCATTAATCTTGAATGTTCATGCACACTGTGAGTTCTGGTAATGAATCCTTTCAGAATATACAATTCAATTCTTAATCACTTATCCAACACTATGTTCGTATCCTGAGTATGAAATTATCATTCACAGCATTGCCATCATATCATTGCTGTCTTGAATGAATTTCATATGTTCGTAAAGTTTTCCAGTCCCGTAAAATGGTAGGAATTTTCCCACTGTGTGATGCTTTATGACCCACTCCTTTCATTAGGGACAGTTACATTATCACAGTATGCAGTGACCTTTTCTATGAATTGGGCTGTTTGTTGAAAATTTATCTTCAACTCAATCCTAGATAGATGTTAACTTTATCTCTCCAAACCCATCAAGTAAATTAATTTCTAGCCGGTTTTCTTCCTATCTACTGTAAGTTCTTTGTGGGAGTGGATAAAGAGCCGAGGGAGAGAAAATGGGATTTGAACTATTCTGGCTGTAGACTAAGATCTACTCGGCGTACGCATGGCAGAAGGACATAGCATTAGAATACCCGTTACTACAAAAATATCTGCTGATTTGATACATAACTACTGAAGTTAGGTAGTTACCAACCATTTTCACCTTTTATTAGTTGATAAAGAGAGAAATCCCTGTTATGGTTAAAAGATGGTATAACATGTTTAGAGCGATCAAAATCTTAGAAGCATGTTACCAGAAATTTGCTTTATGGCATGCACGCGTGCTAATGCCCAGCCACACAACGTACTGTAAAAGCAGAAACTTTCGCAACATAAAACTGATTCACATTGTTAACTATTGATATGAAAAGCACATATTTGGAAATGCAATTGAAAGCTTGTTAGCTTTCTTTAACTCATTTAGCCAAATCTCATTGTCTTTGAAGTTTTGTTTCAAATTCTTTTGTTTTGTGTTGTGAAAATATGTTTCATTTATCAACTTGGCGTATACTCTTTCACCTACACTTACTTCTTTGCAATTGTATTTTGAAAAATGAAAAATCAATGGACATGTCTATAAAGTGCACTTGGAAGTATTTCAAGTGTATCAATTATCATGTCAGGTCCTTAAAGTTGACAGTTTGTTTCTAGTTTCACATCTGTGGTGTTACAACAATGATAGTGTGAAGAATATGGAAGTTTTTATTAATCAGAAGCACATACATATATATTTATCTGTCTTTTTAGTTGATTTGGATATCCAGAATTGCATGTAGAGTACATGCATGTTCACTTGTGGAAAGTAAAAAAAAACTTGCATGCTGTTGGCCTTTTCTCCAGAAAAAGAAATAGATTGGAATATCAAATTTGAGGCGATAGACACTAAACAAGGATAAAAGGGAAGGAAATTAAATCTGATGAGATGCATTATGTGTGGGACGACTGTACTCCGTCAGCAGTATAATCAAGGGTGAAATTATTCCAGAGTTCCAGACCGAATTCTGTGCTATCCAGCACGCACTTCCTCTCTTATTTATAGACTCGTAAGTGAAGGTTTTACATGTGATTGTGTAAACTGGAAGAGGCTGCAGTAATTTGCGCTGGGGAAGCCAGCCCATGCCTCACATTAGTCCCATCCACTGAAAATCACGTTTGTTTACTCTGCCTCTTTAGTAGGCATCTCTGCTAATGAGCGTGCCAGACACTTCAAACAAGATGACTATGTGAATGAACATTATCACCTATCGAACCTTTCCTCTTATTTTATGCCAGCAGCCTGTTCAAAATTAGAAAAGAAAAAGAAAAGAAAAGCAACAAATAATTTTTTGGGAGTATAATAGTCATATTGAAAAGAATAACAAACAACAAAGTAAAACAAATGTGTGGTTTAGGATGCACGTCAAGCATTATTTTGTGCTTTTATACAAAGTACCAAATTAGAATGTGTTCATGAATTCTTACTTTTTTGGGGGTATTTTCACAAATTTTTGTTATTCTTCTCTCATTCTTTCCATGGCAGACAAATAAATCTCTTAATGATAAGCTCTCTCTACTGTCAAGAGGATGTGCATGTGACTACTCGTGTTTTGATGATAATGAAAAATGTTATGTCATACACTGACTTAAAGAGAAGATTGAGTTCTGGGAAAGGTGAAAAAATAATTTCTGAGCTTTCTCATTCCTTTTATGTCCATTTGAAAGAACATCATAGTAGGACTGTTCCCTGAAAATAATTGCTTTTCAAATGCTTTCATATTTGAAATAAGACGAGAAATAGCTGAAGTGTTTGTAGGCCACATGTGTGTGCAGTCCCATATACCCATTTCTGTGTGCAGTACATGTGCTTTTCAGCAAGATTGGGTCAATTTCCTATCATTTTGATGATTCCAAAACCTCGCAGTATACACCAATTCTTTTTTAGACATGATCAACCTTTTTTCAGTTGCTTTGAGACAGTTTCCTTCACAATGCAATTGCATGACCAGAACTTAACTTTTAACTTTAAAGTAGTTGTGGATCATAAGTGATTCATTTGTTTTTCTGGAATGTTATGTGTAAGTTTTGTTTTATTCTATGAAAATTTAGTATCTGTCATGACTCAAAGTCAAGATGAAAGGAAATGTTTAGGTCCGGGAAGTCATTTTGGTTAAGTTTGTTTCTTTTGTATCAAAAGATACATGTTGCCAAATATTTTGATGTTGTATCCATGATTTCTAATGAATTAAGTGTATTAAAGTATCTGAAATTAATCCAAATTGAAGCTATTGGTTATATCTGTCTGCGCCGAAAGCACCAAGCGATTTAATCTCAGAGAAGTTCACACAATCCGTGCACTTACAGTTGTCTTTTAGTTTTTGTTTTACATTTGCTGGTCTCATGAATGAATTTACATCCTAATCATACATGTAGATGTAAAAGAAGAAAATACTTCACAGTAGTTTAGAATTATCTGCAACTTGCCATTTATTGTTGAAAATAAGTTTCTGGAGCCTTACCATAACTATAGCCTAAATGAGCTCTAACTTAAAGCCATGGTGTGCTGGCTTCTTGCTTGATGTCCATGAAGCATACTGGTTATGTCAACCCAATGTTTATCTTTTCCTCTTTCATGCTACGCCGCCTCCTGTAATGAAAAATCCAATCCATAAATCCCATCTCTAATGTCCATGAGCATTTCTTCATCTGGATGAGAGTCGTCCGTCCCCCAACCCAGGAGGAAGATGCGGTCCAAGGGAAATTAAAACAGGAGGAGGAGACGGAGGAGGAGGAGGAGGATGGGAGAGGGATGGGAACGGATCATAGATTTTGTTGGAAGCAGTGATTAACACAACATAGGGAGGGGATATATATTTTGATTACTTAAGACTTATCATTTGCAAAATAGAGAAGGAAAGATGGAGAGAGATGATGTGATGATGATGAGGAGGAGGAGGAGGAGGATGGAGAGGGATTGAGAACAGATCATGGAGGATATATGTTAATAACTCATTAAGTTATCAAGTTTGAAATACAAAGGGAAGGAGAGAAAGAGGAGAAGGAGGAGGAGGAGAGAGAGGGAGATATATATAGAGAGAGAGATATAGAGAGAGAGAGATGGAGAGAGATTAGAAAGGAGTAGAAGTGTAAAGAAGAAAAGTAGAAATAAGAGGGGGAGGACATGTGGATAACCTGTTCATTCAATAATTGAAAATAATTGAGTCTGAAATAGAGAGAAATAAAGAGGAAGAAGAAGAGGAGAGCAGTATATATCAGCATCAGGAGGATGAGGAGGGGGGGGGGGGTATTCAATAGGTTATCAAGTTTGAAATAGAGACAGAAGGAAAGAAGGTGAGTGGATAGAGATAGAGAATGTGAAAAACAGGGGGAGGATGGAGGGGAGGGATGGATATTGAGAGCAGATAAAAACAAAACATTAAGGATGGTAAGGGTAAGAGTGAAGATAGCCTTATACAAGGAGAGAGAGTGAGAAAGAGAGAGAGAGAGAGAGAGAGAGTGTGTGCGTGTGTGTATGTGCGCCCATTTAAAGCGATGACATAGGCATGAACTTTACATTCGGACCGATGACACACAGCGAACCGATGACGTCATCGGTTGGCAGACCTGCGCAGTTAGACCCAAATTACATGCTTTTGCATATAGGGGTAGGTCATCAGTTAGTGTTACACGAACAAGTCGTCGGTTGTATAGAAAAATTTCAGACGGGTCATCGGTTATGCGGTTGAATTCTACACACACAGGTCATCGGTTATGCGGTCAAATTCTAGGTTGTAAAAGATGTCATCGGTTATTATGCGCGCACAGGTATGTGTGTGTGTGTGTGTGTGTTAGAGAGAGTGTGTGTGTTTGTGTTGACAGAGAGAGAGAGAGAGAGTGAGAGGGTGTGTCTGTGAGAGAGGGAGAGAGAGAGAGAGAGAGAGAGAGAGAGTGTGTGTGTGTGTATGTTAGAGAGAGTGTGTGTGTTTGTGTTGACAGAGAGAGAGAGAGAGAGAGTGAGAGGGTGTGTATGTGAGAGAGGGAGAGAGAGGGAGAGAGAGAGAGAGAGAGAGGTTGATGGAGAGGAGGAAGAAAGAAAGACACTAAAAGGGTGTGAATATCTAAAATATTCAGATAGATTGATAGTTAATATTTAATATGGCAAAACTACATTTAATACATGAGCAGAGGAAGGGAGAGAGATTTGAAAGAGGGTAGAGGGAGCATTTTTCAAGATGTATTGTTAGCAGAACCCAAGGAAGTTAAAGTGATTGATTTCTATTTTTAAGGATGCTTCTGATGAGCTGGTGATGAAAGAAAGAAAGAAAGAAAGAAAAGAGACCAGATAAAAAAGCTGGTTGATACATATGTGTTATGTAACTTGGATATATTGGATGTATCAAAGGAGAATCAGGAATATGAGAGAAAAAAAAATTTGATGGATGATTAACAAGAAGGGTAAAAATAGTGGAATAATGAATGAGAACAAACCAAGATGAAAATTCCGAGGGGTAAGGTTCAGGTAAGCAAATCACATGGAGCAAGATGAAGTGAAAGAGGAAAAGAAGAAGAGGAGGAAAAAAAAGAAATGGAAAAGAAGGAGGAGGAAGAAGAAGAGGAAGAAGATGGAGAAGGAGGAGATGGAAGAGAGAAGAAGGATGAGAAGGAGGAGGTTGGGGGAAGAGAGAAAGGAAGGGAGAGAGAACAAAACGGATGTGCACAGAAAAAAATCTAAGAAAAGGTTAATCAAGACTGGTCTGGATTTAAAGAGCAGTAGAGAAATTGATTGGAGTGCCCAAGGGTAACCGATATTCACGACCTCATGAAGAATTTGTAAGAGCGAGGGAAAGGAGATTAAGAAGGAAGATGGATACTAGGTGGGATGGGAGGATGATGTTGGGAAGGGGGGGGGGGGGTTCTGGGAGGAGATCTCTATTGTAAGGACAAGCGATGGAAACCTGATGAGCAAACATCCTTGAGATGAATACTCTGCCGTATCCAGGCCAGATTGTAATACGCTGATGCTCACTTCGTGTCTTCCCAGTCGACCATCCTGCTGACGACTTCTCGTCCTGCCCTGTTTACCGAGCGCTGTTGAATAGATCAAGTCAGGTTTAGACCACTTTCTGAGAGTTCCTGGCAAGGTTTCTTTCCTCATCTCATCATCAACATTTATTACAGCGCCTGAACCTCAACTGTACTTGAAGTGCGTTGGATAAACTCCCGCCTCTTTTACTCCCAACCATCTGCTCTTGAATTGGATTGATGTGCCTTTGATTGAAATCTTTCCACATTGATCACCGTCGTCTTCAGATGATCGTCTACATTTACTTACTTAACTCATCAGCTGTATTGTTTTAGGAATTGTAGAGGACTGTCGTGATTTGTCGTCCGTCGCCCGCCCACCCTAGCTTGCTACAGCCTTTTTCTCACCTCTTGATGACGAGAGATACTGTACCTTTCTGTCGATCGCCATTACGGGGTGCGCATGCTGAAGATCAGGTCAAAGTTTGCCCGTGTTAGGATGAAGCGGAAGGTAATTGTTGCCATGGTGATTGTCTCTTTTCGTTCCGTAATGTGCACGTAATGTATTCATGGCTTTAAACTTGATCGAATCCTCACTCACCAGCTAGATAATTTAGTACAAGGCCTCTAAACTAGGTCAAAGTTTGCTAGGGTAGGGATGAAGTGGATGTTAATGGTTGCCTTGGTGATTTTCTTCTATCCCCATCTCGTAATGTAATATCTTCATGACTTTAGCATGAACAGTACTCAATCACCCTTGCTAGGTAGATTAGCATATATTCTTTGATGCAGGGATCCAGGTGTATTTTACATGTATGTAAGGGTGTCATTTTACGGCTTTCAAAATTAGAAGTGATATGCTTTATTACCTTATGAAATGATTGTTGAAATATGAACTTTGAAAAGCTGAAATTATCTATTTTAGAATTTCAGAATGTTGATGGAAATACACATGCTTACGTTTAATTCATTGTGATTGCTGTTAAAGAGGCAGGTTACCTATAATATTCAGAGAAGTATAATTGTATACAGGTTTTTTTTTCTTTCAATATATGCTTGACATTTCATTTGATATGCCGTTAGCCTTATTTTCTGTTGAAATATGAGTGGGTGTATGTTGATTTGATAACAAGGAAAGGCAGGTGTGGGACTGAGGATCAAGTTTCAAGTACAAATATACACCTTCAGTAAGGGAGCAAGATTTTATCTAATTTGGTCCCCTCGGTCTAAAGTTTACTTGTGAAAAGTGGTTAAAGCTCATGTACGTTTTGGTAGCTAAAAGGAAATTAGAAATGTGGTAAATAAAGGCTCATGTTGTTCTCCTTGTGTCAGAAGATGTTTGTAAGATATCATTTAGTATACCATCGATAATTTCCGCCTCTTATTGTGAATTTTAGTGTTAATATCTGTAAGGAACGCTAGATCGCGGCAATATACTGCTCTACGTTAGGACCTTTCCACCCTGACAGCTTCCCGCAAATTAATCTTGGGGGCTTCGCAAGGAGATGGCATGTGTGTCACTGTGTGTGGTATATACCAATCCTTGTAGGTTTTGCATGCATTTATATATAAATAGTGCATGGTCTATCATGCACTATACTGGATTATGTGCACGACAAATACTAAATTATCCTGAGTGCACTTTTGTTTCACCGAGGCCGCAGGCAGAGGTGAAATAGACCTGGACGAGGAATAATTTAGGATTTGGAGTTCATATAGTCCAGTAATGGTGCATAAGTAGAACATACACTAATTGTTATAGTAAATAGACCCCTAGATCTATAACTGTTGTTGTGTATTAGGCCCAGATTCCCCGTGCAAAAATTATACAGTGCACGATCGTGCACTATAACAAAATTTTTGCATGTCATGTGATGGGAATCTAACCAATTACAACGCGTATTATACATACACTATTTACTATTAGTGTATAGTGCACGCTGCTGTTATCGGTAGTTTATATCCCTGGCCAGGTATCTAACTTATTTTTTGCCTCTCATTTGTTTAATATTCCACTTTAGGATGTGAAATCTTCACAGCATCTTTGTATTGTAATATCTTGCTATTTATCAACAAAAATCCAAGAAATCTGACGAAATGTTTTTGAAGGCTTACAAAAACTATACATGATCTTTAATGTAACTACATGTACATTTATTCCTATTTGAATACACATTTATTTTAAATGGAATATTGCCATTAGCTTTGGCAATAAAATCAGTTGAAATTGTATTTTAGGGTCACAGCCAACAGAGATGAATTGGAGAGTGAAGAAAAGAGTGACTTTTAAAGTAAGAACTGCATTAAGAGAGAGAGAGAGAGAGAGAGAGAGAGAGAGAGGGAGGGAGGGTGAGCTGACAGTATAACACGACATGAAATGTCCTGAGTGGGAATGAAGATTAACTTCAAAACATAACTTGAAGTGCCAAGTTTGAGATTTCTTTTCAGGTTCAAATGCTCACATTATGAAATGGCATGGATGGGATTACAGATCAACTTCCACCACATCAAGAAATGCTGTGCCTGGGACTACAGGTCAACATCCTGACACTTGACATAAAATGTCATGTATGGGATTACAGATTAGCTTTCACACTAAGCATGAAATGTTATACGTGGGTCTACAGATTAACTCCCTCTAAGTGGCTGTCCTCTACAGTTCAGAGGACGGTCAATATTTTTGCAAAAAGGAAGAAAGACAGTCATAATTTTTTTACAAATTTGCACCGCCTACAACTTTTTCACATCTCCCGAGATAAAAGATGTGTAAAGAATAGAAAGGACATTTCAACTCTTTCATCCATCATCTGGAAATTCTGCTCAAGAATTTGAGTGTTCCACAATTTTTTTGTACTTATAATTTGGCTAGTTTATCTTTCTGAAACAGAAACTGGTGGATCTGCATGTATGTTTATGTTAAATTTCAGTATTGAAACAATATTTTCTTCAAAGTGTGACTGGAGATTGAAAGATTATTCATGATGTTTTTCTTTTACTTGCTGATATAGAAGCCAGTGGTCCAGCTAGGAAGGAGGCATAACATAATGTAGCATTTAAAAGAATATTAAAATAGTTGTAGATGGAAACATTTAGGGATTGGGAGAGAAATTGTTCTGGAGTTGAAACTAATATACCCTTTAAGAATAGAGAAGATTTGCTTCTTTTTGAAGTGTTGATGGAGAAAAAGGTAGGAAGGCATCTTGAAATTCTCATTACGGGCTAATTTCAGTAATCGTTTTCAAATTGGATAATGTCACATGCGGGATCAATTACCTCGTCACCATGTTGAATCAGATCTAGAACCCATTCATCCTCAGGATTTCAGTCGTTAGTCAAGCCAAGAAAGACTTCAACCCCCAGAGCATCTTGCATCCTCCATTTTGGACGATCATGAGTAGATCCTTCCCATCATCCCTCACCGTCGCAGCTGTTTTTTGAAACATATCCCATTTCATGTCTCATCTGGGATCGTTGATATTTGGTGCAGACGAATGTTGTTTGCTCTAAATTGGGTTATCTGTCAAGGCATTTAGTATCGAACCACATATGTTTGACTGAGAATAGAAGCTGTTTTCTTAGGGAATGGAGCAGTTTGATTGCCAATTTGATGGGGGATGAGTCATGAAGATTTTTCTTATTAGGTGGATTGTTCTAGAAGTAACATGAGTGCTTGCCATGTGTTGGTGTGTACATATATCCTCTTGGAGTATAAATTTCTTCAATTGGGTATGAAGTTAATAATAAAAATTAGCAAACTATTCAAAAAATAACTACTAAATATTTAGGGCAGTATATTAACCAAGAGCACCTGGATGTGTCTGTAACCCCTCCATTTTTGATATTTTACTCTCTAATTACTGACGTTGTTTTCAGAATGCCCCTGATGTTGGTCTACTTTTATTTAGAACTTTTTAAATAGGACTCTTTTGTAATGGGTAGGACATAAAATTGTGTTGTTGGATTGACATAGTACCAATTGATTGTTTTGTTTTTTTAATTTGAAATACAGTATAGATTTTATCAAAACATTGCTTACCATAATGATGTGTTTGGAAAAGAAATGATAGCTTAATTAAAAAAAAAAATCATAACCAACAGTTAACTTTTGGTCCAAAGTGATAGAACTTTCATGCAGTGAAACAGATAAATCCTAGAACTGAATTTCTGCATATTGCCATTTGCTAAAGTTTCTTGATTACACTTACAGTATCGCAAGTGGTAATAAGTGCCATGATTTTACTATGAGCTTAGTATAACTGTCAATATCATTTCTATTCTTTGATATTACCGTATTAAGATGGTGGAGGAGGATGATAAACTCATATCTGCAGGATTAGCTGGAAAAGGTTAAAGCTACATTATACATATTTATAGGGAGTTAGGAGTAGGAGTAAATGATGACTTCTGTTACCATAGAAACTAACTAAACTTATGATTTTTGAAAGGTAATGCTGTATACTGGCCCTGCAACTGGATCGTGTCTGGAAGTTACTGGGAATGGTGGATTAAAGTAGTAAATATGACTAATTGCCTATTGTGAGGTTTTGAAATCTTCAAAATAATAACAAATTGACTTAATTTTTGCTGGACATCCAATGAAAAGCCATGGGCACAGATTTTAGTATTTACATGTAGGACTACACACATTGTATTATAGTATCAAAATTTGTTCCAATTTTGGTCCAATTTGTGGTCCAGTTTTTGGTCCAAATTTGTTCACCTTTACCAGAACTTCGCATTCTCTTGAAGCCCCAGGGCCCTATTTCATAAAACTTGTTATCAATAACAAGTTCCAATAATTGTTATAAGCTACTGAAATCCTTGAATCTGATTGGCTGAGAGTGAATTTGTCATAGAAATGAGGCAGTTGTTATTGATAACAAATTTTGTGAAACAGGTCTCTGTAATTGCCCTCTGTAGTAAAATCTAGTGCTTTGACGCAGCAAACATACAAAGCCCTATGTTTGATGACGATCTACCTGGACATTTTGGAGCAGGTTCACAAGCACACAATATGAAATCAAAACATAGCAATTTATTTTCATACGATCAAGTGATTTGACAATTAAACCTTGCCCAAACCAGGGGAATGTAATCTTAGTTACATTTCCCTGCCCAAACGATTCCCAAAATATCTTGTAAATGTAAGGCCAAAGCACTTTCACTTGTAATGAAAATATATGCTTATACTATGGAAGAGGTACATGAGAATAGTTCAGTCTAGATTGCTAAAATGATCCCATGTTGATTGTAACATGAATACACAAATCCTCATTTATTATACAATTCAGATATAGATTTGTTTTACCCTTTATGCAATGAAGTTTGGGATTTGCTTTTCCCATTCGCAATTATGCTGAAAAGGACTTTAAAAAGTACATTATTGGCTTAGTTCTAGTCTTTAATACAGAGTGGGCTCTTTCATTATTTTTTGCAAATAAATAAACTTCGTGATTCATTACAAACATTATATTTCTTCACCATGTTTTATAGGCAGTTGATATAAAAAAGTATATAGTGAAAAGATTTTATTAAAGATTGTGTGGGTGTATAAGGGCAATTCCACGGTAACTGAATTACAAATGAGGGATATTTTGCTCACATTTTTTAAGGCTATGCACTAATTTTGGACTTCCGTCCCCTTCTCACCAATTTGTAATCTGCATATGTACTCATTCTTTCACCTGAACTTGTTCATACCCAAAAGTGTCCACTTACATTAATTATATTGAGGTATATATAACTTTGGTAACGGAATTACCAGAAAATTGTTGCATTTTTGAAGTTCTCATTTCCATGAATCAATCATGCATTGTGCGAATCCTTATTGAGATGTGGGAAAAGTTTTTTCAGATTCTTGTGATTTAAGGATTTGCCTATTTGGGACTATTAAACTTATTTTCTCTAGTATAAATCTGAAATTAAATTTTGTTGTTGTTGTTGTTTTTCCCATGTGGAATTGCCCATAAGTGTGTTTGTCAGTTTGGGTTTATGAAACACATATATCCTATGCAGCTTAATTTATAGAGCATATTTCAAGCAATATGTAAAGGGGATGTCTTGATCATACATGTATCATATATATTGCAGATTGGTAAAGAATGAACACCGGAAAGAATATTTGTTTCGTGGAAATAAGAAAATAGGGAGGACTCATTTCTTTAAAGGTCATTTCATTGGGGCTTCTTCTGTGTAAATGTTTATTGTCAAGTAACTTCAACTGTAATGTGCTTTGGGATGAAAGCTCATAGCCAAATGTTTAGGGATTTTCTTTCCGTGACCCCAGAAGAAATAGTCCCTTGCATTAGTAGAGTTAAGCTAAAATCCTGTAACTCCCAGGGGTCACATGAGATGTTTGTGTTGGTGGGAGGGAGAAGACATGAGATAGAGATGAAGGGATAGGTAGAGAAAGGGGAGGGAGGGGGGCGTGAAGAAGGTGGGGGAGACCAAGAGAAAGAGAGAGAGAGAGAGAGAGAGAGAGAGAGAGAGAGAGTGTGGTGGGGGGGGGGGTATACATATACATGTAGACACATGAGTACATGTGATTATTCAGAGAAATGATTATGTAAAGCATAAGAATGATCAATATGTAGAGGGAGACAGACGGAGATGTTTGAAAGGAGAGAGACAGTGGTGGATTTACATAGGGGGAAAACCAGCCCGTGCCCCCTCTTTTGAAATCCAACCGGCATACCTTAAATATATAACCCCCCAAAATTGCCCTTGATTTTGGGATTTTTATTTTTCGGCATTGCTGTGCCCCCCTCTTTTACAAAATTCTGGATCCGCCCCTGGAGAGAGATATTGAAAAAAATATAGAAAAACACAGGAGGGAAAGAGAGAGATTCGGAGATATGGAAATGAAAATGAAGGTTTGTTAATATACATTTTCCGATGGAAATGGGAGATATGGAGCAATGTATTTGTGTAACATACAATATGGGACATCTAATGAAGATGTTGAAGAATTAGCTCATTATTTTTGGAAATATATTTCTGAAGAACTTTATTTATATCAAAATTCTTTAATTATTGTATTTTGAGCACATAATCTTACTTGTAATGGTGATTTAGGATTTTTCTTAAAAAACCCATCATAAGCCATGAGATACTTGTGGATGTTAGAAACAGGTTATTGAAAGAAAGCCCACTATCTAGATACACAGTGTATGATGTCAGATGTATTTGGGTAAGCCGACATGCTAGACTGTGACTCATTTGTTGATATGCCAAGCTGCATACATTATCTTTGTAATTTTTTTAATGTGGATTTTCTTATCAACAGTTTGTATGATACGACCATCAAGGAGTGCACTCATCTCTTATGCATTGACATTTATCATCTCACTGTCGTAAATCATCAAATTACCCTCAAATTTCCCACAATCAGTCGTCAGAAATGATCCCTTTGTGCTCAAGCCAACTATGACTAATTCCTCAGTCCCACCCATACCGATCTGTGCATTCTCCTTTTGACGATGCTAATAATGGCTGCATTTTATGCAACCACCGAGTGCGAGTGCGGCGGGTCATATTCCCTCATCGATGCCCCAGGGTAATTCCCTTCCTCGTCTAGAACTCTCTCCTGAAAACTGTTGGATCGCACGTCGCCTTGCAAGATTTGTTGTCGATCTCCCTTTGTTGGGAGCTCATTTTGCCATGAGTCATGTACTTAGAGCTTGAATAAATAGACATGAGATTTAGCACTAGTCTCGGGTCGATACTTCTTTTTTGTAGAAATGGTATGATAGAAATGGAGGTTTTGGCTAGCCTTTTTGTCAAGTTACCATGTTGCTTGTATTCTGCTTGGGACTATGAGTCAATGTGATATGATGTGATTAGTCTTGTAAGACGAGTTGATGTGAATTAGCACAGTGCTGAACATGTCACTAGTAATTGGGCGTGAAATGGACTATTGTCAACTTGTTTTATTGTAATATCAAGAAGTCTATAGAAAATACATTAGGAATCATGCATAGAGCCATTTTTGTTAAAAATTATATTAGTGTTTAAATCAATATATTTTGACATTGGGTCCAAAGAATCCAAATTTATAGTCGTTACTGATAGATGTTTTGACTGAATCTTTCGTAATGAATGGGCAAAGAACTACAATGGAGAGTTATAATGATACATGAATACATAGATTGGCAGAGAGAGAGAGAGAGAAGAGAAACAAATACATCTATAGAGAGAAGAAGATAGATAGAAGGAGACTTAAGACTGAAGAGGTGGGGGGGGGGGGGGAGAGTGAGTGAGAGAATTTATCATTATCGTAAAAAGAGATTTTCAGTTTGTTGGTGTTGTGTGCGGGCAAATTTTTAATGGTTTTATAGGTTCCTTTCTAACAAAGACAGAAACAATGACAGATGAAGGAAAGACATATTTCCAATTGACCATAGAGATGTGGTATGACCTGATGATACAGATGAGAAGTCAAATGAACCAGTTCAGTGGTGACTATAAAAAGCCTCCTGAAAGAAAAAAAAAGAGAGGAAGATTTCCTATCTCATTTCCAAACGGCTTTACAGGATCGTGCCTATTTTGATGGTATTTTCCTGGGGATCACTTTCTACTCCACGTCGGCTTCGAGGAGATTTCAAGTAGAGGTGTGTAGGCATGTGGGAGGATTGATTGAGAGGGTGTTCACCCTAGGAGGGGTTGTCATGACGACTCATGTGACAGTTGTGGGTGATGGTGTGATTTGTGACGGGCAGAGGGTGATCTGACACATGCTCTCGAGACGTTTTGTTCTGGTCTTCATATCGTGAAAGATTTGAGTTGAGATAGGGTATTATGTTGGTATGGTTAGGTTTAGGTCTACAATGTAGTGTTAGGTCCAGGTTTGAAGTTAAGAATTACATGACTAGTGTTAAAAACTGACTGCAAAGGAATTGTTGCCAGGGCATATGATGTAGAGCCAGATAGAGAGGTTACACGTTCGTGTAGAGTAACATTTAATCAGGGGGGGGGGGGGGGAGGTGTTTGTCGGTGAGTTATAGGTTTAAAGGAAAGATGCTGAAAATCAGAAACACAGAAAGAAAGACCTTTGTGAAAAAAATTCTCTGCAACACTTGTCTCTTCAGCTTTGTACAGTTCTAATCACCCCCAAACTACAACATTCTGCTGAGCACTTAAAACTACTAAAGCTTAGCATTTGCTTTTTGTAGGCATCATAACATACACAAAGGCATGTGAAACTTCTAAGCAAAAGCCTGGGAAAAGTAATTGCTGACTTATGTACTTCACCCAGTGTATCACATCGACAAATAACTCGATGATAATTCAGTCGTATCTGCCTTTATTGCAAATAGGACTGGCTTAAATGTCTGCCGCGCTGTGCCAAATATATTCTAAGATGCTGGCGAGGGAAGAAAATGGCTGAATTAGTTACAGTTGAAATCGGAGAATGCCATTTAGCAGTGATAGTGGGATGCTGTAGCTGGCATGAATTTTTCAGAGGTGACTAGGCTTGTTTGTATCATGAAGAGGAGGTGGGAAGGGGGCTCAATTTACTAATGTATTCAAATTTATGCATTTTTCTTCTTGGATCCCCAGAAATGTTAAAAATACTTGGTGGTCCAAGGCGAACATAAAAACAAAAAGTCACCTCAATTTTTATGAAAGTTCCCTTTTCCCAAGCAAATTTTATTTCTGATTTAAAAAAAAAAAATTCAATATTTCTTCGTATGTGTGATGGAATAACTACTTAATTTCTTGGAAGACCAGCGTTCCATGCAGCTCAGCTACTGCCTTTCTGAATGGAATGGATGCATCTTTCATTTCGTGCAAAGTTTTACCATCTTACTATAACACATAAAATAGTTGTAAATAATAGGCAGTTGAAACAATTGAGTGAAAATACTCAGAAACCACCACTAAAAGCTCTCCTTAATTAACAGAAAAAGGCAGACCATATTTGACTTTTTGAAATGACACAAAGAATAATAAGACTGAAATGGCGCCAAAGGATGTGTGTCAAGGCAATTCTCCTAAAGAGGGCTCTCAATTACGTATTAATTGATAGATTCTGGCATTTGTTACCCGTACTTGCAGATGAGTGGAATGCTAATGTGAGAACATTTTATTGCATTTGTAATGTATACTGCATGAGACTGTAGAAGTGGAAGGATTGTGAAAGAGGTAATGTGATTGGTAGAATTACATATAATTACCATGGATCAAGTATTGTGTTCATGGAGATGATTCTCTTTTGTATGCCTTAAAGATGGAGTTGAGTTCTGGTTATGTGATTACATTATGAAAGAAACTGTCTCAGACCAATTGGGAAAGGTTGACCATGTCAGCATGAGGTTTTGGAATCATCTTAAGAAATTGACCCAGTCTCACTGAAAAGCACATGCACTGGACACAGAAATGGGTATATAGGACTCTCCACACATGTGGTGTGAATGTTCGGCCTGAACACTTCAGTTATTTCTCATCATACTTCGATCATGAGGGCATATGAAGAGGAATTCTTTTCAGGGAAAATTTTTACTATATGTTTTCCAAACTGACATAAAAGGAATGTAAAAGCTTACAAATTATATTTCACCTTTCCCAGAATGTGACCTTCTCTTTAATCACCATTATGCACCCTAAACTATATGATGTAGCAGAATTTAACCCTTTCAGGACAGAGATTATTTAAGGGCTAAATTGATCACATTTTGCGCTTCAAATTGGCAACGCTAATATTTTTCTTTTAGTACTACATGGTTCTAATAACGTGTAATGTCTTTGAAAAGAATATACATCGTTAGAAATGTTGTCGACAAGTTGAACAAATTGCCAATTTTGATAAAAAACAATGATTTTGAACCTCTCAATGTGTTGCCAGTATAAGGATTTTAAAGCTTATTCTTGTTTTAAAAATTCCTGGCATCAAACACAATATGGTCAAGCAACAAAAATGGACATAGTGTGAGCAGAAAATTTTGCTCTTTCTACTCATTCATCTGGTATATTTTTTAGAGCTCTGAATCAAAAGTTATTGAGCTAAACCACAAAATGTGGTCAATTGTCTCGAAAGGGTTAAAAGACACAATGCCTCATATCTATAAACTTGATAAGAGTTTTTGAGGGTTTACCAAGACAATACATGACCTTTAAGATGAGGTAAGAACAGTTCATGCAGTGCATGTGTAATGTCTTCTTAGTGAGACTAGGAAAGAGGAAGGACTGTTGTGGATGAGATAATATAATTTGCTGGAATTATATGGATCATAATTTGTGTGAACAGGGATGATTCTTTTGGTATTACTTATCGTTAACTGCTTTGTGCACCCCAACATATAAGATGTAGCCGAGTTTTTGATGAGACAATGACTCGTATTCATAAACATGAATTTAATCTCTGATTTATGAAATGCTAAATGTGTAAGTTCAACCTCGTTATTCCGAATAAACAAGTGTACTGTAAATTTCGGAACAAAATGAATAAACAAAATGAATTCAGTCATGAAATGAATATGATGAATTTGTTTTATAATGACATGATTTTTGCTTGTTAATTTAGTTACAGAATTACAGTAATCTATAAGGAATAAAGAGCTTGACACTTGGAGCTCTGTTAATCAGTGGACTAATTTAAACCAGGTGCAGGGATTCATAACCTGGGATTAATGTTGTATGAACAGGGTAGAGTTTTGAACAAAGAGGAGTAAAACAGTTATTAATTATTGAATATACATGTAGTTTGCAGGGTTTTGCAACCCTTGATCAAGTGATATCTGTAAACAGGGTTCATCTTTGCCTCTGGTATGAGTGTAAATGTTGTTGGAGTTTTGATAAAGATATTATGCTTGTATGGATTCACAACCCTGGATGAAATACTGTACATGCCATAAATTTTGCGGCCATAAATTTTCGCGAATAGGACTAACCAGACTATTTCGCGAGTGGTTGAATTCGCGGTTGGAAAATTCTCAAATCTACAAACAGCGGTGATGATGTACTTTTGCAAAGCGAAGTGGTGAATTTCTGACCAGGAGACAACAAATTCAACCGACTTCTAATGTTGGCAATATTTTGGCGTGTTGTTAAATTCGCGACCCACTCACGATTCGCGAAATTCGCGAAAATAAAACCCCCGCGAAATATATGGCGTATACAGTAATCTTGTGTAAACTGGGCTGCCTTTGTCATATAGCTTCTCGTCCAGCACACCACCATTGTGTGCAACATGCAGGAGCACATGTATGCAAATCATGCACCAATCTCACTGTTCATGTAGGTCACGTATTGTCCCCCCCAGAGAAAGAGATGTCAGCGATATCTGTCCTGAATACATTGTTTGTATGTTGGTCCTTCTACAACTTCATCCCATGGTGCGAGATTCTGCGCTCACTGTATCGACTTACACAGATTTCCCGGCCAGGGGAATCGATGATTAATGGAATTTTTTAATCAAAGAACACCGTCATGAAGAAATATGTCAGATATGCCTCCCTTTCACAATCAAATTTTAATCCCTGGAGATTTAATCTCAGACCGATCATGAAATGAGTCACCCGGAATCAGTTGGTTGAAATAATGTATCAAAATATTCCCTGTTCACCCAGATACAATGGGTAGCTTTTGTAGATCATATAATACATTAGGAAAACATAATTTGCATTAATGTGATAAATGTATTTAAAGGCTTTAGATTAGCATTGTAGCATTGTAGGCTTATATGGATTATTGCAGAAATATGTGGATGAGATGTGCCATAAATGGGAGGGGGAGGGAGAGAGAGAGAGAGAGAGGGGGGGGGGGAGAAAGAGGAAGGGATGGAGAAAAAGAGAGTGAGTGGAAGAGGGATAGAAATAGATAAACATGTAGAGAGAGAGAGAGAGAGAGAGAGGGAAAGAGAGAGGGAAAAAAAGAGATGGAAAGATATGGAGAGAGAGAGGGGGGGGGGGGAGGGAGAGAGAGAGAGAGGGGAATAAGGAGGGGAGAAAGAGGAAGGGATGGAGAAAAAGAGAGTGAGTGGAAGAGGGATAGAAATAGATAAACATGTAGAGAGAGAGAGAGAGAGAGAGAGAGAGGGAAAGAGAGAGGGAAAAAAAGAGAGATGGAAAGATATGGAGAGAGAGAGAGAGGTACAGGTAGAGGCCTATCCTGAAATAACTTAAATGTCAAATTTTAAAAAATTCATAAGCATCCGTCTCGTGTCCTCAGAAGAACCTTTCCTCCTTGAAAAATATCCCGGGGGAGATTTGTAGCACAGTCAACAATTTCGACTAACAAATTTATTTTATACAACCTTTAAAATGGACACCTTCTACCTACACAGGTGGTTGCGGAATGATACGTTGAAGAAGAATAGTTGTAAAGCCTTTGAAGATAAATGGGATGGGATGTTTCTCAGTCAGGGAATTAGACTCTTTAGGCTTCTGAGGGTGACAGGAGTACTACTGCATGTGGTCTGCTTAGAGCTTGAAGCTCATATTATACTTGTACATTCTGGCTCTCAGCAGCAGAGGGAATGATTTTATCTTTTTGGATTTATTTCTTCATGCTGAGGATGATTTGTTCTCTTTTCTTTGATGACTGGCAAGATATTCATGATTTTTAACAAAAAGAGGAAAATCTGATGTCTACATTGGTGCAGTAGTCACAGTAGATACATTCATATACATATAGTCTTCTATACTTAGCAAAAGTGGCATTTTCATGTACATAATTTTGGACAAAGTTAATGCTGATGTGGTATTAAGCAGATGACATTTTGTGCAAAAAGATATCATCTTTGCAAACAGTACGATCTTGCATATTGTCTGGTAAAAAAGTGAGCGTCATCATTTTACATGGAGTTGACGTTGTTATGGCTCACAGCAGATGATATTGTATGCATTTTATATTTTGGTTGGAAGCGGCATAGACTTGTTTCATTTAACACAGAGTTAACTCCTTTCTGGTACATGACAGATGATATTGTCTGCAAAAGATAACATCTTTGAAAGCAGTACAATTTTGCAGACATGTGGTAGACATCATATGCTTTTGAGAAGAAAAACATCATTATATGTTAATCACAGAATCTGCACCTTTGTGGATTCTAATATAAGCAATTCCTTTCTCATTCTGGCTTCATCCACATTCTAATGATGTAACCCTCTCCTCCGGCTATTGCTCTCTCTCGTTTCTAATCAACCTGATCTCCTCTTAATGTGCTGCCTGCAAGCCTCCAATGATCGCATCAGCCCCGTCGCCATGGCAACGCTCAATTTTTGGCGCCATCTGCTAATAAGCGTGCCCCACCAACAATGGTTCTGGGTTTCTGAGGATGAGTTTGGTTTGCAAATCGAGGGTTTCATTTTTTGTGACAGGAAGCTCCTCCTTGGGGAATAAGTGGCTTTGTTCACATCGATTCAATTCAGAAGTATTTAGAAGTATTTGAACTTTTTGAAAGTATTCTAGTTTGGTTAGTTTTAGCATGATTTTATTTCAATGTAAAGGAGGGGAAGGAGAGAAACCCAGAAAAAAAATCTGGGAATCTTTCTTTCCTCAATGGAAAAGTATATTCACATCTAAAAGAGATTTAATATTCTTGAATTTTATTTCCACCAAAATCATTAAAATAAAAGTGTACAAAATTAACATATATATATCATAAAGTGGGGGGGATAACAAAAGTAAATTACTTATCTAGGTTATCCCCTTACAAACAAATACATAAAAGTACACATGCACATATTAAAACTACACATTAAAGCCATGCTTGTGCATTTACTCCATAAACTTGTGCTAGTATACAAATAATGTGTGCTAGTGAAAATCACTGCATGTAGGTAGGTTAAGTCATGATCAACCAAGAAATCAAACAAAGGTTGAAATATTTCTTGAAGAAATATGAAATTTGTTGCTAATTGCTGTTATTTTATTTTTTTACATCATCTTAAAAGACTAATTTGTCTTTTACCACCATGACTCATTTTCATTTTCTTGAAACTCACATACATGTTTTTCCAAGTATTGAAGGATGAATTTTTGCACAGTGCAACCACTTTTAACTGGCACTTGATGATGTTTAAGTTGCATCTTGAAAAAGTTAGAGCATGTTTTTAACGTCTAAAATTGATAAATTGGGTACTGTGTCCTAGAGACGATGTAGTGAGAAACATCCGTAGATTCAAGTAAGTGTGAAAGAAGTTAAACAACCTGTGACAAACAAACAAAACAACTCCTTGTTTTGTTTATTCTGAATGACACCAATCAGCTGTGTAAAATATGTGATGCAGTGAAATACTGCATTCATACATTTCAAACACTTACACCTGCATGCAAAAATCCATATATTACACTAATAGATGTTACTTAAGGTAGTCTATCTTTATGTGTGCTGTGATGGTATTTTTAAACGTAAAAGACTTTGTCCTTTTCTAGCTGTAAAACCAAAAATAGAATCTCTCATTACGCAGAGCTGGATGTGTGACGTAGATAGATGGAAGCACAAAACCCTATAATAATTTAATTTTCTTTTATCGTCATCTTGCCTGAGAATTTCATTTTCTTCTGATAGGTTGAAAATGGATACCGAGCAGTACATGTTGACAAAAATGGAGGCATACCACAATGATCTGTATTCTAATTTCACACATATAAGATGGTATTGCAAAATGCAATGATAAAAAAATGTTATAAATTTTCATTCAATATATTTGGATGTATATCTGAACTGTATATGCGTAATAATCAAAAACAAATCTTCTACATACGCTATGAACATGACAGACAAAGAGAGTGGACAAAATAAACAACTCCTCATTCTACCCTCCACAATTACTCTGGTACATAAAAGAACATCCCTTCACTGCTATTACATGTATGTGACATAAGTAGAACAGGTGAATTTGCATGTGACACCTGTTCTACCTATTTTTACAGAATAGCAGTGAAGGGATGTACTTTTGACTACCAGAATCATTGTGAAGGGTAGAATGAGGGGTTGTTTATTTTGTCCACTCTATTTGTCCATCATGTTCATTTAGTGATATAATATACCAATTGTGTAAAGCCAAAAGGACCATAAGTATGTGTTTTAATATGTCAGTGTTTTCATCCTTTTGGCTTTCATTGGATTGTAAGTGTGTTTGTCGAACAAATGAATAAACAGATATAATAAAAACTTTCTTTTTGCATCAAGCTGTCCAATCCCCCTCTTATATATCATTACAGATCTACGCACCATTAATCTATGGTGGGGATGAAAAAAAAAATCAGATATTTTCTACTGAGATTCAGAAGGGCAAATAATATCTCTTTGCAAAGTTATAAGATTAATACGCTTCTGGCTCTTAGCAGACTTGTCAAATAACATCTTTTAAAGATGATTCCCTGTTTATCTGACATTTAAAGAGAAGGTCGAGTTCTGGGAAAGGTGAAAAATTATTTGTGAGCTTTCTCATTCTCGTTATGTCAGTTTTGAAGAAAATCATGGTAGAAATGTCCCCTGAAAAGGATTCCTCTTCAAATGCTCCCATATTTGAAATATGAAGAGAAATAGCGAGAGTGGGTCAATTTCTTATCATATTGATTCCAAAACCTCACAGTATACACCAATTCTTATGTAGACATGATCAACCTTTCCCATTTGTTCTGTGACAGTTTCTTTCACAATGTAATCTCACAACCAGAACTCAACTTTATCTTTAAATGGATAATCCTTAGAGCAGATTTTGAAGAGTATTTGTGTGGGAGAATTTTTTTTTTAGTCCAAAAGGATTTATTTTTTAATGGATATTGGTTGTGAAGAGCAAGTCATTGAAATCAATGTCAAATACAGACCCCATTACACCCACATACTTATGGGAACTGGATCCCAATGTGACGAGATTGTCCTGTCCCCGGCAGAAGGGCTTTAGAATGGGAATTTCTAATGTGAATGGCTGTTACTGCCCTTCTACCGGGTAACATAAATGCAGACTGTGGACTGTTATTTATGCATTATTCATCTGAAACTTTAACATTGCCATTTTATGAATAAATTCATGAATATATTCTAGGTAAACAGCATTTGGCTTTGTATTTCATTCAAATCTAAATATGGATTGCTGTCTACCAAAGATATGAACATACATATATAATTCATGAAATATGTTCTTATATGAAAATCCTTTTGAAAAATCTTCAGATTTTAGTAGCAAGAAGTCTCTCAGCAGAGAGAAGAATGTGGTGTTTAAGTTACATGTAAGAGGAGACAAACTTTGACGCATGCATACAGTGGTTTACCACTCTATCCAACCAATCATAGTACATTATCTTGTCTAAATGTCAGATTTCAGCAAAATTTTTGAAAAGGAGTTTAGTAATTATGAGAGACCTTTAGATGGTTTCTCTGTTTCTCTATAGAAAGTATATATTTCTACATGACGTATATTAAATTTCTTTTGTTGAGATTCCAGCAAAGTTGCTGTCTACTATAGATGTGAACACATTTAATGTATTAAGAATGATTCTAAACAGATACCAGTGTTAACTATCAGTTTTATTGAAAGGGTAAAATGATGTGATAAGTTCATTTTACTTGACTGCTAAGAAAAGAAGTATAAGCAACTTTTGGATCTACAGCTTTTAAAGTCCTGTCCAAGGGACATTGTAATTCAGGATTGATGCTTTACCCAAGAGCTTTATGTTTATTGGCTTGATTTCGAACCTGGGACCCACTGGTAAGATAAGTTAAGATAATCACATAGGGACCTACAGCCCACACCCCTATGGCCCTATCCAATTAATAACAGAATATGCCATGTCTAGAGTATTAGTAGGAATAAAGTGAAAAACACACTTTTTTATGTTCTATGACCTTGCTCATAATCTGAGCCCCTGCGTAGCATGTGTTATGAAAAAAGCTTGTTATTTGTGAATTAAACTATCGTATATTGCCATTTAATAATTGAGTGGAAACTGATTAGGATTTAAATCAATGAATAAGTGAAAAGGGGGAAATTGCTTCATGTTCATGTCTAGGTGACACATAGTATTGCAATCCTGTCATTGTAGCTAATTTCTATCGACAAATGTATTTTAGCATTTTCTTGCGTACTTAAAAAAGTTTATTGGCTTGTCATTCAAAACCAGATTATGAGTTACATGGTGAATGTTTCATGAGATACTGTTTTTATCAATGAAAACAACGAAAGAAGGTGTCAAAGTTATGAATTTGTCTCATGAAATATTTGTCACAAAGATCTGTAAACTCAGTGGCATAATAGCGATTAATACATGAAAAGGAATTGTGCCAGTGTGCAGCTGGTATCCTGAATTGATGTAGATTTGAAATTATTTTATGTTGAGTATTACTTCCTCTGTACCATTGTGTGGGTAAAAAGCACCATTCACGTGGGGTACTTAACCTTTGCTTTTGAAACAGGAAACACAAATCAATAGTTGAATGGCCTCCCATGTCCTTAAGCGTTATTTATGTGCAGGGGCCCACCTGCATGCGAACGCTAGATGCAGAGCGGCCAAGTGGGGGAATTATCGGGCTGCATTTCGCTGACTGTTGGGTGAGGCATTCCGGCTTTCGTTTCTGACACTTTATACGGCATAGGAGAATGTCGTTGATTTGCGACTGCGGATCCTTGAAAACCAAACAGAGGCCGATGCTGAATGCTTTGTAATTTTATTAAACCCCTAAGTGCTTATCATGTTGATTTGCTAGTGAGTGGTGCACACAGTATACATGTAGGTCTATGCAGTTACTCCTTTAGTAATACTCTATTTTTCATTTTAACAATTGACAACTGAAGAATAATAGAATGTATTATTACATGGCTTCACACTAACTTTTGTCAGTGGGAGTCCTGATTCAAATTTAAGGGTAAGCATGCATTGGGCCCTATGTTAAAATTTTGAAAGTTTGGGGATCAGGTCGTAGATTTTGGGTGTCCGGGGCAACTGTTAGTGTCGAGCCCTGACTATTAGTTTTGTAGAATTCACATAGCACTGCTTATTTTGAAACTGGCAATACTAATGGATAGGAGTACTGTACATGTAACCAATAATAAGGAATATAAAATACATTGAAATCAGGCACAAAATATAAGTAGAACAGCATTAAAACATATTTTTAAATTCTTGAATAAATAGGCTTTCCTTCATCTGAAAACATTTAGATAGATAAATGTTATCACAAACTATCAGAAAATTGAAAATAAAAAGTGTTATTGACATTCAAAATAATTCCCCTCATCAATTACAAAATCTGTGTCTGTAGAAATTGTGAAGGTTTGCAATATTTTTAAGGAGTCTTTTATTTTTTCCCCTTATTTTGGCACTTCAGTCCACTTTTGTTTAATAGAAGAACAGCAATTAAAATGGAGGACTGGTTACCATGCTATACATGTATTAAAAAGTGGTGTCAAACTAAATGAGTTGATCATGTAAAGTAGTGATAATATTCATGGTTTTCAAGAATAAAGGAATTAAATACCTTTGCTCCATGATAAACCTTAATATGGGGCAAGATTTCCAATGTTTGTCTCATCCAAACTTAATATTTACTCAGCATGATTAAAATGATTGATTTTCCTTTCATGGTGGACCCACTTCCAAATAAATGTCACTGGATATACATGTTTATTGAGAAATTTGATTGAATGTGCATCCAAGCTACTGGACTCATATATTTGATCAGGGAAATTAAGCATAAAGTGAACAGAGTAAGTAGTTAAAGGTAGTATCCCTCTTTGTTCTAGAGGTAGATTTAGGCCTTGACATTAAAGGGAATCTTGAGTTCTGGGAAAGGTGAAAATAATTTGTGAGCTCTCTCATTCCTTTTATGTCAGTTTGGAAGAACATCATAGTAGAAACATCCCCTGAAAATGATTGCTCTTCAAATGCTCTTATATTTGAAATATGACTAGAAGTAGCTGAAATGTTTGGGCCGAATATTCATGCCACTTGTGTGTGTAGTCCCATATACCCATTTCTGTGTGCAGTACTTGTGCTTTGCTCTTCAAATGCTCTTATATTCAAAATATGACTAGAAGTAGGCCTGAGTCATAACGGTTTTTTTTTTTGACCGGTGCCCGCTGGTGATTTTTTGGCGGAGACCGGCGGACCGATGAAATTTTATGAAAAAATATGCGGTGCAAAAAAGTTGCATATAACGCGCCGCCCGCATCAGGAAAGTAGCATGTTTTTGATTGTTGAAGAGGGAAAACATGAGAGATCTTAAAAGCACATAATATTTATATTACAAGTAGGCTTGAGTCATAACGGTTTTTTTTTTTTGACCGGCGTCTGCTGGTGATTTTTCGGTGAGACCGGCAGACCGTTGAAATAAAGAAATACCGGTACATAAAGAAATTCAGTGTTAATGAAAGACTTTGAAAATCAACCAGTTTAAGAACTAAATTCCCTTATCTATATTAGAACTTTCTCATGATATTAAATTTCAAACCATTAATCAACCAAGTGGGACTATGGAAATAAGATTACCGAGCAGGATTTCTCAATTTTCTTGCTTGAATTTATCGGCCCATAACATTATGATATTGTTGCATTCTGTATACGTGTATGGGCGCTGCCATCTTTTATCTGTTTGTTTGTAACTCGTAAATTCTCCACTAGAGTTAGCCTGGAGTTAGCGCCATCTCGGGGCAAGGTGCGCAGAATCGTACCAGCAGCGCTCACACAGAATTCAACAATAATATACGGGCCGATAAATTCAAGCAAGAAAATTGAGAAATCTTGCTCGGTGATCTTATTTCCATAGTCCCACTTGGTTGATTAAAGGATTGAAATTTAATATCATGTGAAAGTTTTAATATAAATAAGGAAATTTAGTTCTTAAAACTGGTTAATTTTCAAAGTCTTTGACACTGTGAATTTCTTATGTATTTCTTTATTTCATCGGTCCGCCGGTGTGCATGAAATTGCACCGGTGACCGGCTGCATCGGTCGGGCACCTGTGGACCGACCGACTCGACTCAGGCCTAACTAGAAGTAGCTGAAATGTTTGGGCCGAATATTCATGCCACTTGTGTGTGTAGTCCCATATACCCATTTCTGTGTGCAGTACTTGTGCTTTTCAGTGAGTTGGGTCAATTTCTCATCTATTTTTGATGATTCCGAAACAGCATAGTGTAAAACAATTCTTATGTAGACATGGTTAACCTTTCCCAATTCCTGTGAGATAGTATCTTTCACGACGTAATTGCATGACCAGAACTCTACTTTATCTTTAAGAGGGGGCCCCAGAATACATAGACCTAAACAATTTAACACCAGACACCCAAACTTTCAAAATGTAAACAAAGGCTGATGTACACATACAGTACTCCCAAATGTCACTCTGAACTCCTGAAAATAAAGTGAAAGTACAGTTGTGTGAAGTATAATGTTGAATATTTTTGCCTTTAGAGCATAACTCTTCTGTACGAGCCTCAAGTATCAAGCTACATTATTTCATTATGAATATGTACTTGCCTCAAAATTCAAAGATGCTGATTAATAGAGTTCTGATTATCTAATTCCCGGATTAAAGATTTAAAAGGTGGAATGTATTTATGTTTGTAACTTTATATATATTTAATATATTTTTAAAGTTACCGCATTGAATCTATATGTAGAACTGTGAAGAAAATGGGAAATATAAATTTTAGGTAGGAATTGGGTTATGCTGATCTATAATAATCCTCACAACTTAGATAAATGAATATTCTTTGATTTTTTTTTCATTATACAGTGTGAGTCAATAAAAAGGAAACCCATATTCAAGTCTCAATATCTTACAAATTCAAGTGAAATTGCTGAAATATATTATTACCATATGATAGTTAATGATGTCTTCTTTAATTTGATAAGCTGCATTCCAAAATGCAGTTATGGATGACCGAGCACTGGCCATTTTTAAAATGTATGTTAAAATCACCTTTTCCCAAGTTTGGGCTGAATGTTGTTCAGAAGTTACTTTTATTATGTGTGAGTGAATGCATTCTACTGGAATAGAGACCATTCAACCAACCTTGGATTGCCCATCCATTTTATTCAGAACTTGGGCAGAGGCAAATTTGACATGAATCACAAAAAATGCTACTGTTCAGCTGTCCATGGTCAGATTTTAATGATCAAGGTGTCAAATTAAAGAAAACATGATAGGCTACAATGTGAGTATCTTTGATTAAATCTGTACGTACTGACTGCAACAATATTTAGGGTTGACTCTGGGTTTCTTTTTTTATTGACTCACACTGTATAAACAGGATTTTATTCATACTGTTATCCATATGTTGTCCTTTATAAATATTACTTGCCTGCTAAAAATGGGAGTGAGAAGAGATCGCGTATACATGTCTGCCAGATGTTTATTCAGATTCTCAAAAAGTTTCATTGTCAAATGCTTCTATTATTGTAATTAATTGTCTGAAGGTCATTTTCACATTTTCCTGCAATTCTATTAATCGGGCTGGAAATGCATTTATTTTCAGTATTTCTTCCCCCAGAAAAGTACTAAAAACAAATAATGAATGATGTTGTAAGAAGAATTCACTTTACAGAGGTATGCTGTGCATGTGTAGATCTATGAATTTTTGCTACCATGATATGTAACCATGCTATGCTAAGGTTAGTGTGTATGGCAAAATAGCAAATCACTCTCAACTCAACAGTTAGCATTGATAATGTGTTCCAACGTGATTTAGGTGTACTATAAATTGGATGTATACTCCATCTGGTTGAGGGTCTAACATAATAAAGCTCTATGCCTCAAATTTAACTTCATCCTCGGCCATGCCGGCCTAATTCCAGATGAATTACTGGCAGGTTTTTCAGCTCAGAGAAGCGGGACGCCAGTCAATATTTATTCAGAGTGGCATTGCATCTTTTTTTGATCCCCCCCTTTTCTCTCTGTGGCGTTTTCCCTCTCATTTTTTATGAGAGCGATGGAGCAAGCTCATTCAGGGATCCTCTCTCTAGTATACACCAGCCTGCTGTATTGTAGTCCCATGTAGACATATTGGTGTGTGTGTGTGTGTGTGAGTGTGTAGAGAGCGGTAAGAGATAAGACACACTGCACACAATGCATGCATCCCTTACATGCATTCCCCAGTGATGTTACTATGGTGTTCCATACACACTCACATATCCATAGAAGCTTCACAACGCTTAACGTTGCACTGCAGATGATGGCGTACACATTCACACACATGCAGTACACACCGCAAGCTTAGACCCCAACCGAACCGACCCCATCCGTGTGCATTGCCACAGTTAATATCCCATGCTTGCTTTACTGAGAATGCAACACGAGACTGAGGATTTTGCGCTCGCGCAAGGGTGTGTCGGCTGTTGGATTCACCAGGCAGCTATTCAAACGGACTTAAAGTAGTGATAGGCCGATAAGATAGAGAGAGAGAGGACGCTGGTAGGGATAAATGCAGACCAAGCGTGGCATCTCAGCAAAGCAGGAAAAACGCTTACTTTCTACCTTCATGTAATGAATGTTACCAGTGCCAAACAAGGACGTTTTCACCTTTCCTGTCAACGACTCCATGCAAGGAACGACAACATCAGTTTAAACACACTTAGTTGGATATTTCCACCCCACTGGTTTATTACTTGAGGATATTCACGCTTCATCTGCAAAATGGTCGAGGTAAAAACCCAAATCTGATCTTTTACCATCTCCCTTCTCCCCTCTTAATCCCATTTTTCTTGTTTTTGGCCTCAAAAAAGGGCATCTGCACTTCGACGTGTCTCCCATTTTTATCTATAATGCGCACCTGTAGCTTGATTTATGACCAGTGTTGCTTGTGCTTTATTTGGTTCATGAAAATCAATCTTCTTTTGGCTAGATGCCACCCGGTTATTGTCATTGCGTCGTTTTTGTTCCAGCTAGCTGGGATACTAGATAAAAGTCTACATTGATTCAACTCTGCTTACAAATCCTAAATTATTACACATACGTTACTGTGTATGTTTTTGGAGCAATTTCTCCAGATATTAATGCCTTCTATAATAGAAATGAATAATATTGTTGTGATATTGGTAGTTTGTTCAATTCGAAACCTTTGATGTGTCCATTATGTGAAACATTGATTAAGGTTGTGAGAATTCAAATTCTTATATTCCAATTAGTATTATTCCCTTAATGAAGCCAAAATTAGTAAAGACATAATTTTCATTAATATTCAGTGAAGATATTTAATTTGAAGTGTTATTTCTTGATAATACTATTCAAAATATAAAATGATATTAAACAGTCTCCTTAGGTGTTGTTTGCATTAAAAAAAAAGGAAAAAAGGAATGATGTACATGGAAATAATTGAAATGGTATTTTTTTATAGTGAAAATGCTTAACAGAATAATTTTTGATGGATGGTTCCATTTGACCTATTAATACACATTGTGAAGGTGTAAATATTGGAGCGCCTTGCGCACCATTCATGGTGGATATGAGTGCTATATAAATATCCAATATTATTGTTATTATTATTAATATGAAGATTCAGATTGTTTGAGTTATTGTAACTCTATGCTTTTCACAGATAAAATTAAATCCAATCATGAGAAGATGTTCCTTGAGAAACATCAGTGCTTTGATATGTCAAATCCACCTTTTTAATGGAACAAATGATTACATCATGAATTTTGTGGACAAATTTTATCACAAATATAGGTCTACATATGGTGTGTCAAAAGCACAAAAGAGGCTGTTATTGAAAACAGTACATGTGCACAAATTGAAATCATGATTTTGAGGCCTGTTTAAGGCATATTATTTATGACATTAAATTGAAATAATGGTCTGGTAAAATTAAAAGAGAAAGAAAAATCCTTTTTAATTACTTACTATTTGATTGTACAAGATTTCGAATAAGCATGCAAACATGGTATTCATTAACTTATAAAGGTCACTGAATTTGAGTAGATCTTCGAAATTCACCAATGTTAATTACAGAGTACTTAAGTCATTGCACATTAATGCATTTGTAGAAACTTTCACCCCCTTCCATGGACTATGAAATAAAAATACTGTAAACCAGAAATGTTTGCGACATGAAACGATAGCCACTTTCACAGCAAGAAACTTTCGCGATTTGCAAAAATTTAGTGTTATGTCAATTATGATTGAATGATTTCGCGGCATGAAACTTTCACGAATCTGAACCACTCATGAAATTTGCGAATATAAAAAGTGCGCAAGGGTTTTTGGTTTGACAGTAATAGTTTAACATCAAATGTAGATCACGCATGTGTATAAATAAATCAATGAATGGTCTGAATGTTTTACCTTTTCATATTAAGACCAAATTAAGCCTCTTTACAGTCACCTGACAGTCTCAAATTACCTATCACTTCAGAACATTCTGTTGGGTCACTTACGGGGGGGGGGGGGGGGGGGGGGGGAGAGCGGGAGCATTCATGTTTCATCTTGTCATTCAATTTGATTTTTCCACGTAGCTTAACACCAGCAAGAGCTCACTGAAGCGTTAGGCCATGAAAAGAGACATGATACATTGTTTATTGCTTGTACTTACTCTGAGCTGCTGCTTCGGAATGTGAGACAAGGTTGTAGCTATGAGACATTGTGAAGTGTTCACACCGGTAAATGTTAAAGATTGTGATAGAATCTTTCTCCACTTCTCAGCATAGTATATTACATGATAAGAAGCAGGAAGAGAAAATTTCTTTGAAGATTCTTGTAAAAATATTTGTAGAACCTAGAAAGGCATAATAGATTTATGACTTGACAGTTATGATACTTGCCATAACATTACTTTCTCAAAGTTTTCCTGAGGAATTTCCACTTTATTTCATGCCACAATCATACTTTAACCCCCTAAGTGCTACTAAGTTTTTGAAAAATTATCATGAGTGAAGTGTGAAGACTAAAGTTCCCCCTTTTCTCTCTCTTTAAAAAAAAATAGTCAAACATTAGGAATTTTATTTTTTGTTACTTATGCAGTGGAAATTAATCTCCTTTATATTGTAGAACACATTTTGTTGTCTTCATGGATTTTCTGTAGACCCCAGCCCAAGACATCACAGCACTGTTGTTGGCGGATAAATCATCATCTGTATCATGGCTATGTTTTTAGGCAGTGTGAACTCTCCTAAGATGCCACGTATGTTCTGGGATAGTCATTACTTGCAAATGGGGTGTTGAAAATAGCTTTGGCGGGTGCACTCGATCTAGGAGTAGCAGCATGCCTGCACTGATTCCCCATGCCTGGAAAAGATTTGAAATTTGTCATCAAAATGTCTCCAGCAATTGTGACGAAAAGTGTTTTGCTGAAGTGTGAAAATCTGAATCGATTCCAGCATGTTGGTCGTTGACAGTTATGGATTGTTTCCTACATGAAAATACATTTGAATTTCTAGTCTGTGTATGTGAACATACAGTGAACATATCTTATGTTTGCATTATTGAACTCAAATGGAAATGGATTCATGTAGCCTTTTTGTAGGTACTTTTAAAGGTACTTTTCAACTCTTTGATGTAGTTGTGGAAGTAGTTGAATTGTTCTTAATTTGAATTTTGAATGTGAGAAAGTGCATCCCTGAAAGTTTAAGAAGAAATAAAAAGAAACTTGGCAGGGAAGAAGAAAAAATTTCATTTTAAATAATAATAATACTGAGTAGAATTAGACATGCTGTAATAAGCCTTTAGGTTTACACATTGAACAAACATTATTTTGTCTTCTCAAAAATTGTCAAGTGATAGATTTGGTGGCAGTGTGACCTGAAATCATTGTGATTCCTCTGCCCATAGGTCACACCACCTTCAAAACTATTATTTTTGTGAGGAGTACCTTTTAGTCTCTAGGATGCTGTCAGATTTTATTCACAGCAACCCATTGATAGAAAGTTTATTCATTGGTGGTTCATTTTTCATTTACAGTGACAGAGTGACTCTTTAACAGGGGGCAAATCGCTCTCAATTTTATTTTATTTCCCCCCTGCCTTGTATGCTGGAATTAATATGAGAAATCGGCAATACGAATTTGATATACTGTACAAACGATGCATAGGGCATGTTATTTTTCTTGAAAATGTCAAATGTTGGAATTTGTTTCACCATCACCTGATATTATCCTGATCTTCATCCTCAGTGGGTTTAATCAACGGCCCAGGTCTATCATTTTGCCCTATTTTGCGCTTGTGGCCTGGGGGGTGTTTGGAAATGTCACGCCAATTCATCAGAGCTACTGTCCTGTATATTGTCTCATCCTCTCCCTCGCTTTATTCTGGCCTACATACGTGATACCTATTTGGAGAGATTGGTGGTCCCCGATGGTTCAAAGATGCGATCTGTGTCGGGATGAGGGAGATGGTTGAAGTGGTGTAAGGTTCTAGACAAATGTTCTCGTTTAAGGGATTTCTATAGCATGGAAGGGGTTATACCTGAAAGTAGGTGGAAGCATATATTCAATAGCTTGGGGACATCGGATGCTACTGAAGTTCTTAAGAATTTCTTAATTTTAAACTTTTACCTCTTACTCTGCTGTCTGCTCCAGCTTTTACTATTGGAAAAGTCTCAACATCTCTCGGGATATTGTCTGATGGTTTTCTCAGAGATATTCTCTGAGAAATCTACTCTCTGAGAAATCTAATCTCCATACAGTGTACTTCATCATTTTTATATCTCTGCAAGGAGCTCTATAATCGAGTTCTGTACCAATACTTGCAGCTTTTGGTGTAGTGGATGAAAGTTTGAAATCTTACAGGCATTAGTTGAACTAAGTTGCCCCAAATGTCTATCTGCCTTCTTGATCACTTTAAAGCATGTAGGATTTTATCGCAAATTTTGATAAATTTGTACATGTAAGTAAATGCTGATCTAAATAAGCTCTTAATAATAATTTTTAGAACTGACCAACAATTCAGAAAACAATTTCTTTCCAAATGCAATTGCTGTGCCAGTACTGCACCTTCTATTCCCCATATTACCTTACAACTCCCAAACAAACAATTCTCCATTAAGAATTAATGTCTTTTTTCACCCACAATTTTCCCCATTCCCTTGATACTCTGCCTGACACCTCTCTTAGTTGCACAAGGTCGCTAGGCACGCTCCTGGTAATTATCCACTGGGAGTGATGCTAATGAGTTGTGGCACGTTATGCGAGGCTGACCCGTGCCGAAATAATTCCATTTGATGCATTGCTTCATTCATTTTTTCTCCTCCCCCTTCCTGGCTTTCTGCCTGATGACTGCATAATTAGCTGCTGCTTTACACATTGAAGTGTATACTCCATTAAGGGAATGTGTGTAGTTTAGTCATGATATGCCTTCAATTTGCTTGGAAAGCCCATCGTATGATGTAGTTTGATTAAGTGGGGAAATCGCTCTGCATATTATTAAATGTGTTCACTGTGCAGGCGTTTTCTCTTCAAAGTTTGCATATTACTGAGTACCTGACTAATCTTTTTGTTCAAAATATGTAAATGACTGATGATTTTTTTCCCCCTTCAACATAGAGTGAGAATCTTGTCTGCTGTGAGCCAGAAGGGCATTATTCCTTTGTAAAAATATAATTTTGTTAATGCCCACCTGCCTCTCAGCTGACATAATTAATACATTTGTAGCCATTCCAGTGGTTTAAACTACTAGTTTTAGATTATCAATATCCCCTTGAGTTTTTAATCCTTTTCAGAATGATTCCAAAGAGCAAAGTCCTGACTTCTCTAGAAATGAGAATACCCTTGACTCCTGTGATCAGGTGCATTATATTCATGTCACTTAATAATTCACCATGGAAAATTCTAGGAACTGTTGAAGCAAGCTGTGCTTCAGATGTGCTCCAACCTTTTAGTTGTTTTCTTGACAGCAACCCTCATCAAAAAACAACTTGGAAAGTTTTCTGAGGAGTGCTGTTTTCATTTCAGATCAAACCATTTTATTCCCTTGCAGCACAACCAGCTTTTGGAGTTGAAGAGTTTACTCTGAATTTATATAACTCACTTTGATCTTTTTGGAACAGGGTTCCTCTTAAGAATTGGTGTACATTTCAGACATTATTCCCTTCCGATTTCCAAGTAAAAGGGGTTAGCATTTGTAGGATAGGAATTGCTTCAAAATAATGCCTTGGGTAGAAGAGTGATTTAGATTTCATTTCATGCAGCCAAGGATATTGTGATAACGTTGTTTAAATTTACAGTAATTCCAAGAAAAATGGGAAATTCAATGATGTGATGGATTTATTTGTTAGAAGACGATTTGCAGTGATGTGAAGACTTGAAGTCTTAAGATGGAGTGATGAACAGAGAACTCACTCCCTCACTGTCTCATTTGATAGTACATGATTGGTGAGGGCTGCTTTAGAGCTTGAACATTGAATGTTTTCTCTTAAGAGCCAGAAGGACTTTAATTCTGTTTAAGATTATTGGAGTTAACGTCTTTCTGGCTCTCAGCTGAAGATAGATGCTTAGAGCCAGAGGGTTGTTTACTGATGCTTTTCAACAGATTTAAGGCCTTCTGCCTCTCAGCAGATGATGTTATCTGTTTGGAGCCAAAAAGGCATTAAATCTATATACTTTAACACAGAGTTAACACCCTTCTGGCTCCGAATGGATGATATCATGATAAGCTTATTGCTAACTGATGAAATAAAGTTAGCCATACAAAATTTTTTTTTGGCCAATATTAGTGCTAGAAAATTGTTAATGGGCAGGAACGCAAGCCAAACCCTCAAGCTGATTATTTTTTTTATTTCACAAGATAACTGTGTTATAAATTAATTGATCTACATTAGATGTGAACATGTTCCTGTCTTTAGTTTGTACTTGCCAGTAGAGAAGCAGAGGACTTTAACAGCAAACTTGAGTTCAGGTATTGACGGGAAATAAGTTGTCATAGAAAGAAACAATACTTATGCTGAATTTTCAAGCCTGTATTAATAAATTATACTGATTAATGAACCATATTAGCCTCTTAATAATTTGGAATTTATGGTCACATAAACCTTCCTAGTCCTCCACCAATGTTTTTCATGTGACACAAAGCATAATTAAATTTCCCAGAGGCCTTGTATGTATTCAAGAATTAATGCTTCCATGTATTGGTTTAGGCTTTATAGCCAACATTTCTTCACTTCTATAGAGTACACCTAATTGTCTAAATTGATGAATTGATAATGAACAGTACCCTCTTGATAATGTTGAGCTTTTAGTCACATAAATCTCACAAATGTTTGCCTTGTAACAGAAAGCTTAATTAACTTTCCCAGATGCCCTGTATCTATTCAAGAAATGACGCTACAATATTTATGGTTAGGTTTTCCAGCTAACATATCTGGACTCCAGTAGAGTATGCCTAATTGTCTTAATTCATGAATTGATAATGAACATTAGCCTCTTGATAATGTTGAGTTTATAGCCACATAAATCTTCTAAGCCATTCATGAATGTTTGCCATAGGACACAAAGCTTAATTAACTTTCCAAGACACTGTGTATTCAAGAAATAATGCTGCATTAAAACTGCTCCATCAATTCCACTTTCCCCAATGACATTGGGCTCCCATATGTTTGACCAAAAATCCATATTTCCATATCAATATTGGCCTTCGTCGGCGAGAATGGTTTATTTTCATGACAGTACAACTCTTTGGAGCTGTCCTTGCCTAATTCATTCCGCTTCATTGTGCGTTACCGTTTATTATTCATAAAATAAATGGAAAATTCACTGTTTGTATGGGTCTGATCAATAGCATGATGGAAAAATGAAAAATTGTTATTAATCATTGTAATCATAGTATATTGTTGTACATGAATTCACTGTTTGGTAAAAGGCAGAAGGGCATTGTTGTGTGCTGTAACTTACTCCCTTATGGTCTTCATTCAGTAAAAAAACCCCTCTATGTTAAAAAATGTGTGAGTTATAAGTTTTCACAGCTCTGTTATGTTCATTCTAAGTTTTTTTTATTCAAATATATTGTAGAGAAAATGATATTGAAAGATTAAATTTTTGTTTGAATGCCGAGAGACAAGACAAAGGCCATGAAAAGTTCTTGAGCTGTGACAGCAGTAATATCTTGACTTGATGCTTTTTTTTCCAAAGAGCAATAAGAACACATTTGAAACAGAAAATGATCTGAGGATTCTGCAATTTTAGCTATCTGTATTCAATAAAAATGTTTCTTTGTATGCTCAGTATACATGTAGTAACTGCTCCATATATATTTTATTATCATCTTCTTATCTAAGTGAAGAGAATTAGAAAGAGGTACAATTTATATTCATATCTGTGTATTAATTTCTTGCTGATTTAATTGAAATTAGAATAGAAACATATTACAGCTTAGTTTGACAATATGTTGTTTGTTTGTTTTTTGAAGATACACCAGAGTCTATTTCAAATTCAAAATGTTAGAACGAAGACGGAAGCGATAATGTAAATTGGACGACCCCTTACATCTCTGGAGGGCTGATTTATGAAAGTAATGTAACACTCCCCATAGTCCCATGTGTGTAATATTTTATGCCTTAATGCTCCATTGATGCCTGGACTTCAAGATGAATCACGCCTCGGATGATGGAAATTTCCTGGTGGCAAGAAAGCTTTGGGTTTCATGGAGTCAGGCAGGACATAAATACAGGCAAACCTGATATAAAGATCACTCAAAGGAAATCAATATGGTATTTACTGGCAAGTGGTCTTTATTCACAGGTTCCTTTAGTATAAGACTCGGTGGGAAACACTGTTTAAGGGGAACAAAATATCTTTATAGACAGGTGTCTCCTATATTGGTGGATACTGAAGGCAAGTTTTAAAGCTTTTTTTTATTTCATGGATTAATTTTGAGCCAATTCTGGTATGGCTGTCATTTCACAGGTATTAATCATTTTAACCTATTTTCAGAAAGTGCTGTTCTGGTTGTTTACCTGAGTCTCTTTGCAAAGTTTTGAGGGCCGATCACCCTCAGTCTCCAATTTATTCTTTTGATTAGAGTCAGGTCTGCAGCTCATTTCTCACTCCACTTCCCCCCATCTCCCTGTGGAAATAAGAATATTACCTCTTACAAAGGTAAATGTCATCCATGTATTTAGAAATATCCAAGTCGAGTGTCTCAGTTGGCAAGCTTATTAAGCATATTTGGTCTACCGTTCATTCCTCGTTCTACTACTTTTGCTTTACTATATGACAAAAAAAGAGAGGATTTTGACCTATCGTTAAAGAAAGTTTGTCCATTTCTTATGTACTATTTGAAGTAGTTGCATTCACATTTCAAGATCAGCAAGTAACTATTTGGTACCTTGTGTTGTCCAAATACTTTAATGTATTCACTGCATGTGTAGGTATGATTAATTATTATATTTGGCTGATTGTTGAATAATTTATATCCAGTGTTTGATATCTTAACTCACATCCTACTTTTATTTTGTTTTCCTGTGAAGGAAACTTTTTATGAAAATCAGTGTCCTTAAACAACAGCATTTCAGTGTATAACTGAGTCGCTATATGGCCTGAACGAGTAAAATTAATAGGTTTGATATCCAAGAAGTTAAGAAATAATTGAATGATGGGAAAATAATGAAAAGGAAAGGATTTGATATGGAAATAAAAAGGTAAATAGAGAGGACTTTAATAGAAATCGTGGTCATAATATAAAGCCATGGCAATTAAGTCTATGTTCACCAAAGCAATTAAGTTTTTATGAGATTTCTGAGCCTCTCAAGCTGAACACGGATGACTGCATCCCAAGGATTTGACCACTTCCGAAATAGTTTAATCTTTAATATTTGAATCCTCAATATTTGACCTTTGTTCATAATTGGCCCCTGTTCAGATGCAGCACTTTATATTTCAGATTCGCAAATGTAAAACTTATGGATGGATTCTACAGATTATATCTTCTATATGTTTGAACTTTACAAGGTAATCACATGTTCACATGCATCTTTATGGAACTGTATTGGATTTCTCATGTGTAATAGTCGTAAGGTTATGTAAATGCTCAAGTGGAAACAGAAAGTTCAATTTTCCAAACAATATTTGCATAAACTGATTAATTAGATATATTGTATCTAAGTATCCAGTACTAGTCATGCAGAAGTATATGACAAATGGAGATGGAGCTTGCTGATGGACTTATTTAAAGTGTAGTTTCAACACCTCATGCACCATGTAAAAAATCATCTGTTAAGAGGCATAAGGGCATTATTTCATTCTTACATAGAGTTAATGCCTTCTTGTTCTAAGCAGATTGCATTGTTGTTACTGGGAAATGATAAATGGAAATGTTATATTACCCATCTTCCTCGTTCTATGCTCAAGTGTTATTCAGTATTTATGCTATTTGAGTGAGTCATCTGTATAAAGTATAAACTGTTGGCTTGTTGAACGTAAAGGTTGTTAGGAGGCCTTGCAGTGGGGATCCAGGATTCTAGGGTGGGGGGGGGATACTAGTCAGAGTCTGAACAATTTATGATCCATCACTGTCTTGAAGTAAGGAAATCAAAGTATGTTAGAAAACATCAATGAGTATGCTTATGTGGCCTCGGTTCGTTGAATGCGAAATTTGTTAATGAGAGAGAGAAAGAGAGAGGGAGAGAGGGAGAGGGGCAGTGGGGGGGGGGGGGGGTAGGGGGGTAAAGCCTGAAAATCTACACCTCTTTTGAAATAAGGCCATTTAAGTATGTTAGAAGGATCACTGTGTATGTTAATTGGAAATCATGATTGACATTGGTCCGCCACAGGAATTCAAGAATCAGGAGAAAAACTCGACCACATGCTTGACTTTTGACAAATGCGGTATGTAAATAGCTTGGTCTTCAACTGGCATGTATTGCCCTCTTGAAGTTTATTCGGACTGCCCCCCTGAATGGGACTTGAGTTTTTCTCTTGAAAGCTGTCCCATCAAGGAGCAGGGAGAGAGAGAAAGAGAGAAAAAGTGTGTGTGTGTGTGTGTGTGTGTGAGAGAGAGAGAGATAGAGAGAGAGAGAGAGAGAGAGAAAGAGAAAGAGAGAGGGACAGAGAAAGAGAGAGGGACAGAGAAAAATTAAAGCAATCTTCATTTCATGGAACAGCGAAAAGTAAAATTGTCCAACTCGTCAATGAAATTTACTCTGAATAGAATAGACTTCAAATAAGTGACAAATACCATTTTGGCAGAAAATATATGAAATAGTAAGTGATCATGCCAAAATTTCTTCAATTAGAGATGTTATGCTGTATTCACAATACATTATTCTTCAATGTGCATTTTTAGTTGTTTGTTACTCAAAAATATACATGTATTTACTAGGATGAAAGATTTCCTTTAACCTATTTACATGTAGAGTAGGTGCTCACACATATGCTCCTGGTTTTATTTCATAAATGGTTTAGACTTGGGGTTGCAAATGGGTTTTAGGTTAAGTTTAGGGTTATAGTTAGGGTTAGCTACTGTATACGCCATATATTTTGCAGACATAAATTTTCGCGCATAGGACTAACCAGACTATTTCGCAAGTGGTTGAGTTCGTGATTGGGAAATTCTGAAATCTACAAACAGCAGCGATGGTGCACTTTTGCAAAGTGAAGTGGTGAATTTAAGATATTTATAGTAAGCTTCTTACCTATACAGTCTGCAAGGATACCTCTGCGCTACTGTAGCTGCCCCGAGATCGATCGGATACAGTACCAGGTACGGGTAGTACAACTGGCCGGCTGTGTACAGATGCCCATACCAGATGCACATCTATACTGTGTATGAATTTAGGCAATTTTGACCCACTTGCAAGTCACAAAATTTGCGAAAACAAAACCCCTACAAAATGTACGGCGTATACCGTATATGTGTTTTGTTCAGGGTTTAAGTTAGGAATTTGATTAGCGTAGGATATTGACCATGTATCAGTTGTCACCTGAGTGTGTGTCATACAACCATAGAGCAGCCAGCACCACCCCCTCAAATAGATAGTGGACTGCTGCCATCTTGTGTGCTCGTATCGACAAAGCTTGGAAATGGCACTCATTATGTAGAGAGGCTCAGTGAGCGTTGAATTTATTCATGGCGGTGGGATGCGTTGCCAGGTGCCAGCGCGGCCTCAGTGAATATCTAGGGCTGCCGATGGTGGCCCCTCGTTTCTAAGCTTTGGCTTCCTGTCTTGTAGGAATAGTACGAGATGGTTTGTCCTGTTTTGGCTGCTGATTGTGGCCCCTTGTTTCCAAGCTTTGGCTTCCTGTCTACTATGGATAGTAAAGATGGGTTGGGTTTTTTCTAATTCATGTTTGTTGTTCAGGATGCTGGAGGAGAGAGGGGGCTGGAAGGAAAGCTGAACCACTGTGAATTAGAGACAGAATGAGAGGGTTGAGTAGTCAATTAGTAGAGTTAAACCTGTGTATAAAGGCTGCTCAGTGGAGACCAGCCTAGTCCTAATAGATGGGATATCTATGTACACAGAGCAGAGTGGGAGACATGATTAGAGATGGCATTCGAGGGTGTGTTTTGCTTTTGATACATTTTTTTTGATACATTTTTTTTGATACATTTTTTTTGATGATGTCAGGATTTACAGAAGTAGACCTGATTCATTAAGTTCTTGTTCACGATGATGCCCAAACCTCTTTTTTTCTATGTAATTTTTCTTTATATGCTATTTAATTTCTATTTAATAGCTGTAGAGTTATTGTATAAAATTTGTACTTTTTCATGTCTAAATGGGGGGGGGGGGGGGGTGCTGAATTTCCACTGAACATCAAAAAGAAAAATGAGGATAGAAGCTCTCTATGAAAGCATGAGTCACTGGTAAGTGAATATGAGTAGCATCTCCTTTGGAGTGTGAGGGCACTAAAGGGGGAAAGACCTAATATTGTGGTGTTGTGCATGCTTTATCTAGATATGAATTGGCAAGATCACATCTCATCTATTTTTGCAGCAAAATGGAAAATAAAAAAGTAAAGGCAATAAATAGTGTTGAATATGATAATCAATTTCTAGGACATGTATATTTTTTTAGAGCATCTAGGTGGTCTGAGACCAAAAAATAAATCAGATTTCTTCTTTGAGCTTGGAAAGTCATAACAGGATAAGATGAGTTGGGGTTATCTGTCTAGCTGGACAATTCTACTTTCTCTGCTGGGTATGCTGTTTTCATTTGGAATTCCAATTTTTCTTCTTTGGGGATTTATCAATGAAAATACTTGTAGAACCGTATATGTGAATTGTAACTTAATGAACGATGTCATCTGTGTGACATAGTCAACTGAGTGGAGCTATCGTAACACAAGAAATCGATCGATGATGAATGAATCCTGAAAATAAAAACTATACAGGTGATTTCTTGAAAATGCAGGTGTTCCAGAGGGAACTTTACAGGGCTTACACTTTATGTACCTAAAAAAAAAAATCAGTATATTCATCTTTATGACTATTTGACTTTTACCAACACTGTGAATCACCCAGTAAAGATGCAATGTAAGTTGAGCCGTGAGTAGAACAAAATGAGTCACCTGTTTGGGCACAACAGAAGATTGAGAGCCTGAGGATAGAACATTTTAACTAAAAACGTGACAAAGAGACATTATTTGATGACTGGAAGGAATTGTGATGCACATTGCTCCCTTTGGCTAGCTAAAGGTGCTAAAGTTGGCACGTAGAAGGGTAGCAAGACATCCATCTTAATGACTAAGATTTACTGGCAGCAGCTGGTATCCAGTTTAGAATGAAAGATTCAAAGAAAATGAGATTGGAAATCGTCACAGTTCAGGGGCCTGTAACATAAAGAGATACAATCAATCTTACGATTGATATCAATCGTAAGTCTGTGGCAAACCATGTACTGAAGAGTTACAATCGATTGTTAAGATTGATTGTATCTCTTTATGTTACTGGCCCCAGATCATTTATTTTTTTGGACTCATGTTGTTATTCTAAGGATACTTAACAAATGTATAACAAAATGTTCTGTCTTCTCTGTTTTCTTTTCATGCATCTTCCTTGCTGTTCCTTGTGTCTCCATTTTTGCTGACAAAAGGTGAGTGACTTTGAAGTTTTTGGTGTCATGGTATGAAAATTTATAATAATAATAATAACAGCTGTTTCTAATAAAGCACCTTACCAGTTACAATGTAACCGACCAAAGCGCTTACAGCATTATTACCCGGTCACTGGATTCACTTGCGATTCTGCACATTACAGTGCACATTCTCCACTTACTTAACAAGATGGTTTTGTATCAAACCTTCATTCATGTTCAAAGCATGCTACGACTTATTATGGTATGAAAAAGGATCCCATTCCAAATTCAATTATTAATCATGAATTATCTTCGCCTTGCTTTTTGCACTACCAGACGATCATCAACTTTTACTACATATAGGGACTACAAGTTACATAACTTTGGTAGATAAATTTGTTTCTTAATAACCTTGAAAAATCAATCAAGCGAGCTTGCCCAAAATAATTATTGTCAATGATCAAGCTCTTGTAATTATGGGACCCCTGTATCTCTTGAAATCAATATATCACCCTATTCTTGTGGTACTCAGAGTAAATTAGTCATCACAAAGGAATTTCTTTCTTCTTTGTTGACAGTCATACCACTTTGCAAGTGTAAAATAAGATCTATAGCTTGTGTTCTGCATGCCAATCATTCAGAGTTTAAAGATAAAGTTGAGTTCTGGCCTTGCTAGTAAACATTGCTAAATAAACTGTCTGGAAGCAGCTGGGAAAGGTTGATTATGTAGTACAGATGAATTGGATACTTTGAGGTTTTTGAATCATCAGAATGATTTAAGAAATTGATTCAATCTTGCTGAAAATCACATGCACTACACACAGAAATGGGTATTTGGGACTACACACCCACACACACATACACACACACACCTGGCATGAAAGTTTGGTCCAAACTTTTCTTCTATTTCTGATCATATTTCGAATATGAGGGCATTTGATGAGCAGTCCTTTTCAGGGGATATTTCTTTCATGATATTCTTTCAAACCGACATAAAAGAATGAGAAAGCTCACAAATTATTTTTTACCTTTTCCAAAACAACCTTCTCTTTAAAGAGTGGCAAGTGCTAACTCCCTCTATTCTATGAAAATGCCTGTTCAAGAGGGGGGTGGGGATGGGGGTGAGGGATTAGTTCTAGTTTGTACTTTTGTAGAAAATAATATATTGCATTGTACACTTGCAAGTTCATGGTACTGATTGAAACCCCCAGGATGGCAATGAATTATCTTTATCTTCATGTGTAACATGTGATGTGTATATCGTTGTAGGGTTTGTGAATGGCCAAAGAGATTGACCTCCATACCATGCAGGTTTACTGATCAATATGATAAATCCAGGCATGATAATAGGCATCGATAGAGGCAGTCACAATAACGAGTCACATGATGATCAATTAGCTGAGACGGATTAAATGATTGAATCTCGAAACTGATTCCTAAATTCTCTGCAGCCAAATTGATTTTCCGTTGTAACTTTGTACCACCTGGGTCCAACAAGCCACATCCAATCAGAATTGAGGTTACTGAGGGTTACTGATGTACATTGGTTGCTTGTTGAACGTATGATGGAACAGCAACGAGGCTGACTAGACTCTAGCCAGATAGCTGACTGGATGAAAAATTACATTACTCTGAAATTTCTGAATGGCTATTAGAATCGGTCAGTGTGCAGTTGGTTTGGACTAAGGTATATTAGAGGAAAGGAAAATATGAGTGATAGGAGGACATTTCGGGACAATTTCCCATACTTTGTGGTTTGGCTTCATAACTTTTAATTTAGAGCCTTTAAAATACAGATTATATTTGGACAGGAAAAGCAAAATTTTCAACACATAATAATGTTTAAATAAAAAAAAAAACATTTTCATTTTTTGCATCGTTCATGTTTGTTGTGCATGATGTATGGCATTTGATGCTAGGAAAATCTGAAAGGAAACAGTTGTACAATTTGTAACTGGGCTATTTGATGGAAATGTAAAAATAAACAAAAAACTCTTTTTTTCATAAAAAAGCAATTTTTCAACTTCATGACATAGTGTCTGTCCATGTATACTCTTTTTCAGATACATGACTTTTTATTAGTGTAGAGCAGAAATCAAAGAAAAAAAATATTAGTGTTGCCAACTTTTAAGAAGATAAAATGATCACCTCAGCCCTCAAAAAAAACACACCCATTCTTGAATGGATTAGCTTAGGAAAAGTATTTTGCTACATCATCTTCATTAGATATGAACATAACATGCATGTTGCAGATAATGCAAATCAGTGGATCATTATTTAAAAAATGTATTCCTCTGTTGTAGTTTTTTAGAATTGAAAACAACAATGCAAATAATTTCAGTAACTTATATCATCAGTTAAGTATATTATCCTTTTTTCAACTGTGTTGTATGTAATAACAAAGTGATTTTCAAAGTAGGTTTCATTCCAAACATACTAGTATTTAAGAAATTTGAGGTTTTAGATTGTTTTTATGAACCTTTTCTTATACACAGTGATTCTACCCTCATGAAATTATGGGATTAAGAGCTTTATGTTTTCATCATTGACAATTTTTCCATATGTGTCCTTTGTCTCCAGTACAAAAATCAGAAAACATTTACTTTGCTTTTTACTTTCTCTTCATATGCATCACTATTTGAAATGGTACTGGAAGTATCTACTTTGTTGATGTTACTTCGATCAGAGAATGAAAGTACCCCATCTGTTGTTGGGATAGGGATATTATGCTTATGTTATCTGACTGGTGTGTTTCCCCGCCATGAAAGCTGTATGGGATGTATTTGCAATCCTTATCAGGGAGCCTGGGATATACATAGGGTCTCATAAAAAAGCCAGTGAAAATTATTTAAGGATATGATTCAGAACAAGCCATGTACAGATTGTAGTATTTGTAGCAATAAAATGAAAATTTTGAAGAAAGAAGAGTTTTTTTGTCAACTAAAATTTAGTTATATTTACACAACTATTTCTGTAATCTCTTCAGGACTAGGAATGACATCATTGTATATATGTAATTAGTTTGGTGCTAGTAATGTAGCTGCTCTTTAATCTCATGGCAGAAATGAAATAAATACATACCGCCGTACCGATAAGACAAAACTCCATGAGATCAATATAGACAGGTGATTTTGTGGCTGAAGCAAGAGCTTGGAACTAGAAAGTACAGTACTGTGAGTTTGCAGTCCAAGGTATTTAGATGAACATGTACAATTCATTGTAATGTTATAAAAATTAATTCAAAGCAAAAATATTTACTTCATGGTATGCATTCGCATTACATTTATAAGACATAATTAACTTTTAAAATAGTTGAATAAATGGCCGGTTGAAAAAATACGAATTTTGAAGGAAAAATACCAATTTTGGAGGTGCTGCGTAATAATTTGTGCTTCCAAAGGTTGGCAGCTCTGCATGTATATATTTTTCTTATTTTGGAGAGACCTACTGTTTCAAAATGATAAATTTTAGTGAGAAAACCATGAAGATAAGACTCACACAGTATATTTTATTGAGTGGCACTTGAGACAACAGCTTGCCTACATACAGTTACTATAATTGATACTATTATGTAAGTAAGTTACTTATCAATAGTAATGAAACTAATGATAATTCTTATGAAGTTCTTTAAAAATCTTTTTTCTGTCTGCATCTATGATGCAGCATTGAGTATACAGGGACTTATCCTCTTGCATTGTACATGAATTGATTTGTTGGGACATCCTGTATTCCTAGGTGGAAAACTTAATTGTATGTCTATGGGGAGTGCAAGCTTGAGATCCCCAAGGCCTCTTGATACAGGCTTGAGAAAAACAAATCTCATACTTGAGATATTGTAAAGTATTGTCACGTGCCTGGCCAGTGCACTCTGAATGTTGCTTGAAGCAGTTGTTGAGACAGCCTGTACTATCTAGCTTCATTATGATTGTATCATATATGGAGAGTGTAATCTCCCATGACCTATTACACGTACATGTACGGCTTGAGAGAGAGAAAAAAAAAGGACTCATAATTGAGTACGTTCTGCCTGTTACTGGAAGCAATTATTATCGAGACATCCTGTACTTCTTGCTGCATTTTAAGGATCTGTTTATTGGGGGGGGGGGGGGGGTGCAATGTAGATATTTCGTAGGCAGTGTTATAGCTAGGAACTTTTTAGTGGTGGTTCAAATTTCACTGACTTGACAAGCAACAAGTCGTTCCAAAGAGATCGATGGTATGGCGACAGTACAGCTGTTAGAACAGCAGCTTCCGGTATACGCTACGTAAAACATGATATCTGTGTGTACGTGCAAATTACGGACCGTAGTACAGTATAGTGCGTAACAAAAGACAATAAAACTCGGCAAATCTTTAGTAAATAATCATTTATTGTCAAATTGAAAGCATGATTCTCGTAAAATTGCAAATAAAACACGATTAAAGATGGAAATACGAATGTAAGTACCACGTTTCTTCACAAACAGTTACGTTTAATGCAGTTTCTTATGTGAAATTAGTGCCGGTCGGAAGCAGTGTTTTTCACCCGGAGTGGTGGACGGAAATCCCCCGTGCTGGACGGGCCCGTCCACCGCCGACCACCGTAGCTATAACACTGTTCCTAGGCTTTTTATGCATACAAATTGAAAAAAAGATGATCTCATAGTCAGCGTTCTGAGCATTTCTTGAGGCACCTTGTACTCCCCGTCTGCATTATTATTGTCTGTGTATAGGGAGTGCAATCTAAATATACCCATGGCCTTTTGCGCAGACAAGCTGAGGAGAGCAGAATCTCATACCCTAGGCTTTGAAGTTAACGCTCGGCTGAAGATGCGAAATAATGCTGCAAAGGAGAGAGAGCGCGGCTGTTCGCCCGTCGCAAATTAGAAGATGCGCCCAAGCACCTCGATGGCTCTCCAGGAAAGAAAGATTGGATTTTTTTTAGTGGGCCTCAGGAAAGATATATGGCTGGTTGATCTTAGACTGAAGCCTGGTAGGTTGGTTGGCTAGGCTGGAGAAAATTGGAAAGTGAATGAAAGATGTAAAGAGAAATTCAACACTCACAATGTAAACAAGATTTCAAATTAGATAGAATGTTGTGATACTAACGATAGCCATTGAAGCGTGTGGTATGATTTGAAAGCGAGATGGACATTATTAAAATGAATTGCAGCAATGATGTCTTGAATTTTATACTAGTCACAATCTTATGTTTATCCAAACAAAAACATGGAGATCACATTTCTTAGTAGTTAATGATTTTGCTTTAAGTGATCCATATGATAAAAGTAAACTGATATTATTTGGTATATAGATAGAATTTAGGGTGAATGCTAGAGTCTGCTTTTGGCTAAAGACCATTTTCACCCTTTCTTGAAATATATATCTAGCTTTGAAATAGAAGGAGGTTGTAAACTTAAATGACAACTCCCTAATAAATATGAGGACAGCCAGACAAATTAAGAGGAAACAAAGATGCACTAATATGCCAGCTGCCTGGAAGACAATTACGAGCTGATAACTCGTCCTCATAAAATTGGCCTTGCTCCTGATAGATGAACATTTCTTTGCCGCCGCTGTGCCGTTGTGCTCTCTCGGTTAGGCGGCAGTGTCATCCTAACATGACGTCATACGAGGGCGCATGTCACGCCCTTGGTTCCGCTTGATTGCCCACAACGATGGGTTTTACGACGTGCTATCTCCAGAGACAAATGGTGTCGTTAAAAATGCTCAAGATGATTTTTTTGTAACCTATATTAAGGTGTTGTAGGGAAGTGATAAGAATGATTATGCTATACAATAAATGTATGATTGGGTGGATCAAATTCTTAGATATTAGTCTTTAGGTGAGAACAGTAATGTATTAAGATATATGTGGAAATGCCCTATTGATTTAATATATTATTTTGAAAACATCACCAGTTACAATGATGATTAATCTTCTCTGTTCCACATAATTTACAAACATGTATCTCAAATACAATTTTGTGAGCCATGTTTTAAATTATGGTTTCATTATCCATTGGTTATCTTGATGTATACACCGTTTCATGAAATTCTGAAAACACGTGCTCTTTTATGATGTTTACAAGATAAAAATCTGAAGTGGAATTGCCAGTGACAGACTTACATGTACATGTACCAGAAGATTCAATGCTCTCATAATTAGACATCAATATTTATTGTTTGTATTACGAACCAGTGAAAAAAATAAGTGGGGGCTAAGGGCGATTAGCCCCTGAAACTCTTGAAAAAGCCACCGTAAATTTAAAAAGAGCCACCATCAAATAATATTTCTGCCCATGGGTCATAGTGCATTAAAATCTGTAAACACAATAGGTGGACTTCTAAGTAGCCCTCGGGAAAGAAATGTTAATTTTTACACTGTTATGAACATGTATCACAAGTATGAATTCATTAGACAAATCTTTAATTATGGTTTCTTTGTCCTTTTGATATGTACAGTGTTTAATGAAATTATATGAAGTATCACAATTCATGAAATATTTTCATTTCTAGGAAGAGAGAGACATGCTCTTTTTTGTCAAAATATGTTATTTACAAGATAAGAAAATGTGATAGAATTGCAACTGACAGTAAAGTACTAAAGAATCTAATTCTCTCATAAGTCATAATATCATTAGAAGTTGCATGATAAATATCAATCAACTGTTATGACATAATCTTTAGAATCTTGTGAACATGTGGAATACCGGAAGGAGACAAATATTCATCCTCTTATGATATGTACATTACAGTAATTCACCAACATATATCATTCCTACCTGGAATCGACTCAAACTAATTTATGTGATCTCGTAAACATACAGCTTAGTATATGTTCCATGTTAATATCAGTAGATCAACAAATGTATATTCCTGGAATTAACTTAACCTCAATTATGTTGTATGCTGAGAGCCAGAATGGCATTAACTGGTATACTTTTACATAGAGTTAATGCCCTTTTGGTTCTCAACTGATGATGTGATGTCATAAACATACTGTGTAGGATGGTTAATGCATATAAGCAGATCACTGAAATGTTTATTAATCATTCCTGGAATTTACTCAAGCTCATTTACGAGATATTGTAAACATATTGCGTAGAAAGTTCCTTGTAAATGTTTCACTTCATTAAGGTTGGACTTTATCACATCATTATATTAATGTTTTTTCCCTCCTCAAATGCATTTCTGTTTTTTACCCATTTTGTGTGAAGATACACAGTTCCACTAACATTAAATGTAGTTTGAAAAGTAGTCAGTGGCTGCATGAAATGAAATTGAAACTGAAACTCACTCTGCAATTTACACAAAAGAAATCAACACTTAAATCTTCCGCTACAGTGTTTGCACATTATCATAAGTTCACCTTTGAACCCTTTTGTCTGAGCTGGTATGAATTACTCTTTACTCTGTTTGGGGGTGTTGGGGGGGGGGGGGGGGTAAAATTGTATTATGTTGTGCAAATGAGGAGGTGTACAGGACCATGTTTTGTTTGCAAAGCTTAAACATTGTTGGTAAATACTGTCGATACTCTTCTGACATGACATTTACTTTAAAGAAGCATTATTTTTCTGTCTGCCAATCTTGCCTTTTTTGTCTCTTCATCTGTTTCTTAAAAAACAAAAAACAAAACAAAAAAAAAAACCCAACTCTTTTTCTGTCTGTGTGTCTGCCTCTCTATCTCACTCTGTGGATTCTATGTATTACTACTTTGGTGCCCTACAGTTATGACATATTTGTCTTGATTTTGCCTTTACTTTTTTTTCTTTATTATTTTGTACCTTTCTCTGTCTTCCTTTCCTCTCACCGTCTGTCTTTCTGCTGTCACGGTTTTCCTTCCTTTTCTTTTCTCTCTCTTTCTCTTGCTCTCTTTATTTCCTTTTTGAAAAAATCTATATCTGTATTTTCTTTCCCTTTCAATTTGTATCTTTCTCTTTCCCTTTCTCTCTTTATTCTGTATCTGATTTTTATTTCTCTCCATCTTTCTTATCCATCTTTCATCTCTCATATTCCCTTTTCTTTTCTCTCTGTCTCTTGCTCTCTTTATTTCCTTTAAAAAAACCTATATCTGTATTTTCTTTCCCTTTCTCTTTGTATCTTTCTCTCTTTCCCTTTATCTTTGTGTTCTATATCTGATTTTTATTTCTCTCTATCTTTCTTTTCCATCTTTCATCTCTCTCAAAGTCCCTTTTCTTTTCTCTCTCTGTCTTTTGCTCTCTTCATTTCCTTAAAAAAAACCTATATCTGTATTTTCTTTCCCTTTCTCTTTGTATCTTTCTCTCTTTCCCTTTATCTTTGTGTTCTATATCTGATTTTTATTTCTCTCTATCTTTCTTTTCCATCTTTCATCTCTCTCAAAGTCCCTTTTCTTTTCTCTCTCTGTCTTTTGCTCTCTTCATTTCCTTAAAAAAATTATCTATATCTGTATTTTCTTTCCCTTTCTCTTTGTATCTTTCTCTCTTTCCCTTTATCTTTGTGTTCTATATCTGATTTTTATTTCTCTCCATCTTTCTTATCCATCTTTCATCTCTCATATTCCCTTTTCTTTTCTCTCTGTCTCTTGCTCTCTTTATTTCCTTTAAAAAAACCTATATCTGTATTTTCTTTCCCTTTCTCTTTGTATCTTTCTCTCTTTCCCTTTATCTTTGTGTTCTATATCTGATTTTTATTTCTCTCCATCTTTCTTATCCATCTTTCATCTCTCTCATATTCCCTTTTCTTTTCTCTCTGTCTCTTGCTCTCTTTATTTCCTTTAAAAAAACCTATATCTGTATTTTCTTTCCCTTTCTCTTTGTATCTTTCTCTCTTTCCCTTTATCTTTGTGTTCTATATCTGATTTTTATTTCTCTCCATCTTTCTTTTCCATCTTTCATCTCTCATATTCCCTTTTCTTTTCTCTCTGTGTCTTTTGCTCTCTTCATTTCTTAAAAAATTATCTATATCTGTATTTTCTTTCCCTTTCTCTTTGTATCTTTCTCTCTTTCCCTTAAACTTTGTGTTCTATATCTGATTTTTATTTCTCTCCATCTTTCTTATCCATCTTTCATCTCTCATATTCCCTTTTCTTTTCTCTCTGTCTCTTGCTCTCTTTATTTCCTTTAAAAAAACCTATATCTGTATTTTCTTTCCCTTTCTCTTTGTATCTTTCTCTCTTTCCCTTTATCTTTGTGTTCTATATCTGATTTTTATTTCTCTCCATCTTTCTTATCCATCTTTCATCTCTCATATTCCCTTTTCTTTTCTCTCTGTCTCTTGCTCTCTTTATTTCCTTAAAAAAAACCTATATCTGTATTTTCTTTCCCTTTCTCTTTGTATCTTTCTCTCTTTCCCTTTATCTTTGTGTTCTATATCTGATTTTTATTTCTCTCTATCTTTCTTTTCCATCTTTCATCTCTCTCAAAGTCCCTTTTCTTTTCTCTCTCTGTCTTTTGCTCTCTTCATTTCCTTAAAAAAATTATCTATATCTGTATTTTCTTTCCCTTTCTCTTTGTATCTTTCTCTCTTTCCCTTTATCTTTGTGTTCTATATCTGATTTTTATTTCTCTCCATCTTTCTTTTCCATCTTTCATCTCTCTCAAAGTCCCTTTTCTTTTCTCTCTCTCTGTCTTTTGCTCTCTTTATTTCCTTTAAAAAAATATATCTGTATTTTCTTTCCCTTTCAATTTGTATTTTTCTCTTTCCCTTTCTCTCTTTATTCTGTATGTGATTTTTATTTCTCTCCATCATTTTGTTCCATCTTTCATCTCTCTCATATTCCCACCATTGCTCCTCTGACTTTAATCTTTCACTTCCTTGATTTTATCTCTCCAATCTGTCTCTGTCTCTGTCTCTTCTGTCTGTCCCTCTCTTTCTTCTCTCTACCTCTCTCTATCTAATGGAGTATGATCTCTCTTCTCAATTTAAGCCTATGCCACTATGTCCCCTGTTTCACTTTCCTCAATACAGCAAGCATATTGCTAATTAGATTGATGTTCTCTTGAATAAGTTTTGCAATCAGTCTTTACTTCCACCTTGCCTGGTAGCATCTATTGAGAATCATTGTCCGGAGACTAATACCTTCTCTGCGCTCCCAGTGGAATGGGTTATAATTCATTCAGGGGGCGCGGCTAGGGTAGATGTAATTCACTGGTACAACCTGCTTTTTAGAAAATGGGACTGCATGCAGGAAGAAAATTGTGTCTATTAGTGCATGGAGGCTTACATTTATGAGGTTGCATGCAGTTCGAATTATTGTAAAACCGGAAACTTTCCCCGGCCTGAAACTTTCCCATAATGTCACAAAAAACGACGCTTCTTGCTGCAAAAACTTCACAGATGGCAAAATTTCAGTGCTATGAAACATTAATGCATATTGAAAATGCTCATAATGGCTTAGTATCGAGTCTTCTCTCGTGGTGTAATTGAATTTTTCATTTGGGGATAGTGTCGGTAGATGTAGTTCACTCTTATAACTGGCTTTTGAATGAGGACTGATTTTAGGTCAAAGGATATATCGTGTACTGAGAGCCAGAGCTAGGGAAATCCTGCCCCAAATTGTTTGGAATGAATGTTTGTCTTTAAAATAGCTAATATTTTCTTCATAAGACAGAAACAGCTCCTTGTATTGTAAAATTGATTATCATGGAATATATTTTATGCCTAATGTAACAATAAAACAAAGAAATGAAACCCAAAATTTGACCCTTGAAAGTTCATTAATGGTAAATTGTTCAGTAACCTTGGTGGCAAAGATTGGATTAAATGTTACATAATACAATACAGGCAGGTACATATAGATTGGTTACAAGGTGTATATGTACAGCTTCTTCTTCCAATGCAGCCCCACTTCCCTCATTATGCATGAGTGTTAAAGCATGGATCGTAAGAGGCATGGTTGATATATATAGTTGGCAGGCTTAATGAAGGATGGCTAGCTAGCTACCTGCCGAATACGAAGGTGATATTGAATCCACCTCTAGAGGCCGCCGCTTCCATGCATAATTGTCGGTAATCTGCTCTAGAGCGCTCGCTCATACCCTTCCCGAAAAGCCCCAACCCCGGAGATAGTGCAATTGACCTTTTTACCCCCCTTAAAGGTACATGTATAAACTACCTGTGCATGGGTAATATGAGAGTGCAGAGCTTTGCTGATAGATATTACACCAATGTTGAAATCGGAAGATAATGTCAAGGCTGATAGGTATAAGTTGTTCAGTATTGCAATTTTTTTTGACAGAACCCCTCCAGATGGCACAAATTGTGTTTGACCAATTTCAATCTAGATATGTCTTACGATAACATAGTCAAATACAAACAGAAAAACAAAACATGTCAAACGGACAGATTCTTCAAATACTCTTCCTTTTCCACTCCCATCTTAATCTTCTAGTCTGCGATGAAGGTCATGAATGTTGTGCTGAAGTGTGAAGCTAGATGAAGAATGTTTTCACATCATCCTTAGATATTTCATCTGCAGTTTGTATTAAAGTGTCATGTAATTTAGTTCATGAATAAATTCTGTTCAGCTACAGTGTATTGAACAAAAGCACATCATTTGCAAAATGTTACATACATTCCGCTCGTCACAACATTTATTGTAAAGATTTTGGAGTAAATTCTGCTTACTTCATGGTATTCATTTCATTTTAATAGACACATAATGTATTGTTGGCTTTATTTGGGGATTTCATCTTAAGTAAAGCCATGAATGTATAATGTTTTCAGTGAGCAATATTGTACCTTTATTATATCATTGATGAATATTTTGTTTCTCCTTCTTTTGTTTTCATATCACTGCTATGTCTGCCTGGCTCTGTCATATTCAACACACAGGTAAGAATATCATTTAGATTGTTATGACAAATGGTGTCTCCTTAAAGTCACGGTAATTTATGCAGTTATCTGGACAGATGCTATCTTTCATGCTGAGCGTGTTTATTTCTGCTTTAGTGTGCCTTGGATAATCTGACATTTTCTCTGGTGACACTTGCCCCTGGCAGTATTTTGTTTCCTGCAAAGATACAGAGGTAGGGTTAGGATTTACTAACCGTTATGGTTGTGATTGGGTTTTAGATGAGATTTATGGTTAGGATCAGGTGTATTGTTTTAGTCCCGGGTTAAAGGTAGGAATTCGACGAGGGTATAGAAATTGACTGCAGAAAAAATCATTGCCAGAGTATGTGTCAAATGTCGTCTGTTAATATTGTGCTTATCATCGAAATGAATAGCAGTTATTAGACACACACTTTCTCCATGCCCCAATTTTTCTAATCTGGGCTTTTTTCCAAGTCACAATGTCTTTATTTCTTACGGGCAGCATATTTAACCTAGTTCAAACTGGTAATGGAGGACTTATTTCATGATCATGTCATGATTTTGTACCCTCTGCCTCCAGGGTTTAGTATGTGAGTCGCTTAAACTGACAGGTGATTCGTATTAATGTCTTCAGTATGTGGTGTATGCTTGGATTGTTTTAAAAACAAAAGTGTATTATTTAGGATAGTAGACTATTGAGGTGATATGAAAATGAAATGAAACCAAACCAAATGCAATAAAATCTTAAACAGCATACAACAAAAGAAATAAAGAAATTAGAACCATCCCTTACCACACAAAATGAAAAGTAATCATCATTTTGCAGAAAACTTTCCCCTACATTCTTTTCAACATTTTAGAAATATTTTGCAAAATTCTACTGTGAATGAAAACGATTTTCCGTTATACCATAGGCTTTTAATTTCCACGATGTGTAGGGGATTTTAACCTTTTGCCTATGGGAACCAGGGGGGCATTTCATCAAGTGTCTTGTCAGTGATTTTTACTGACAAATTTGTTCTCAGCCATTCAGATGCAAGGATTTCAGTAGCTTGTAACAGTTAATGCAACTTGTCATTGATGACAAGTTTTATGAAACAGGGCCTAGATGATTCCTGTATTAAGTCAATGGGAATGAGCGAGTTCAGAAATCAATGGGTTAATAAGCATATTGATGACACTATGTTACCAAAGCCATCATGAATTTATATGCCCACGCATGTTTCTTATAATAGTCAGGTTCACACGATGGGAGCTAAACTTTAAGTTTCGCTTGTAGTTTCAAAACTTTAAAGGGGAAGTTCACCCCAAAAGATTACTTGAGTTTAAAAAATGCAGAAAAAATAAAGAAAAATATTGGCGAAAGTTTGGACAAAATCTGTTTAAGAATAACGGAGTTATGGACTTTTGAAGTTTTGATTTTGTGACGTCACATGCGAGCAGCTCCTCCATGATGTAATGTGATAAATATTCCATAAAATACAGTTTTCTCAGAAAATTTAGAATATTTTCGTCTGTGCATTTGATATATTGTCAGAAATGTTATTCAATACTAGATTCTGAAAAGAAACAATATCAATTTATAGTGGAACGTAAAAAAAAATGCGAATATATGGAATATTTATTACATGACCAATGGGCAGCTGCTCGCATGTGACGTCACGAATCCAAAACTTTAAATACTCATAACTCTTTTATTATTTGACCGATTTTCATCAAACCTTCGCCAATATTTTTCTTTATTTTTTCTGCATTTTTTAAACTCAAGTAATCTTCAGGGTGAACTTTCCCTTTAAGTTAACTAGTAGTTATCTTGTATTTTCAGACCGTATGAACGGATTCATAGTTTCGAAACTTTAAGTTTACTTGTTCTAGAACTGCAAGTGAGCTCGTGGTTAAAACTGAAACCATGAGCAGTGGGTGGTCCTCCGTTGCAGTTTCAGACCATGTGAACGGAATAAACTTCAAGTTTTGCAAGCTTGTGGTTAACAATGACCTCGCTGTTCATGTTAAACTACCAGGTCATACCCTTTGCATGAATTATGAACACAGGAACTGTATGTGTACTGTACACACAATCGGTTTCTACTTCCGGTGTTAATGACGATCACTCAGCTTGTAGTTTCAGAACAACGAGCATTGTTGTTTTGGGCCCATGTAAACCCTCGTTAACTTTTCATTTACTTAAAGTTTCGAAACCACAAGTCCCGTGTGAACTTAGCTATTAGCTGTATAGTCTGGGATGAAGTGTAGGTAATTGAATGAATTGCCTACTGTTTCAAGTCAAGTGTAAACAGATGTGGTGATGTAGGTGTACTTAAAATGAAACATAGTACATTAAGTACATCATTCTAATGTGTGGGCGGTGAAACGTTGTAGAAAACATTGTTTATTCATATCATGCTGTGGTTTGAGCCAGGCGAATGTAACATGTCTTATGAATAATTGAGATTGAGCTGATGACTCAAGTTTACGGTCATTTACACATTGATTTTTTTTCTTTCTGTTGTGTGTTATGAGATGTTTTTCTTTTTAATGCAAATTATGTTAGTATATTTGGGAATATTGAAGACCTATACAGTTCAGTCTTCGTACCCGAGTCACAATGGTGAGAGGTATGAGATCGATACCAGATTGATGATAGACTTAAAGGATACATGACCTACAATGGGCAAGATTCCGAAGATTAGCCTTTGGGTTTGAGTGAAGTATGATGGGGGTATCAGACTGCAATTAGCTTTGGCTGTAGACAGCAAATCTGACTCCAGACATTCTAAATACATGTTATCACAAACTGGATTCTTTCTCCTTGAAAGAACATTGTTTCTTAGACCATGTTCACACAAGAAATTACATGCAGGAGCCCTCTTTGAAGAGCCCTATTCAGGAATAAAAATATGTAACTATGCACATGTATGCCAAACAATAGCTCCCATATCTGAATCTGGATCTGGCTGCGTGCAATTTAGGGCCCTACTGGGCATAAACGTGTGAGAGCATGTATTATTACACAATCTGTGTATGACAAACATAGACCCTACTCACTTATGAATCCTACTTTGCTTTATATCTCATTTTATTTTGCCATTGCTGTTTTTTGAACCAGTTAACTGCCTCAAGTTGAAAGAGCCTTTTCTCAGAATGATGTATTGATACTCACCTAATATGGATCTTATTGCATATGATCTAGCCAAGAGCATGTGTGTATTTTTGAGTGTGAATGGGGCCTTATTCCTATTTGTCCCACCCTATCTCTTGTCATCAAGTTGTCACCAAGCTAATGGGGCCCTATCCTACTCCCACGCAGCCAATAAATCTCTCATTCATGCATCATTTCATACCATTCCAATATACCTAGCCCTACATGTACATCTCGGCTCAATTTCATGTTGGTTGCATCAAACAGAGCAACATTTTGTTCTCCTCTTCAAAAGAACTCTGTGCCCACGTCCACGCCCCTTTTACATTAGATGATCCTAAATGACCCATGAAATATAGTCTGTACTATGTCCAGACTACAAAAAAAGTTTTGAACATTAATTGTAAGGCCAAGTAAAATTGATTCCTAGTTTCTCATCCAGATTTTTCAAAAATGAGGAAGGGGTACCATGTTATTTGATATTTGATATTTTTCCAAGATGGCTGCTGCACATACAAATGTTATTAGGCACGACTTCCTGTCATATTTATTTTCTTCTGGGGTCCCTTTAAACTCCCAAAAGGCATGAAGTTTTAATTTTAGGGGTCTGCAGCAAAATATTGGTGTTATAAAAAAATTTTGTATTAATTTTATTTTCTTTAAAACAAAAATATCAAATAACAAACAAAAAGGAAGCGGGTTCAAGAAAGGATGCGGGTGGGGCAAGAAACTAGGGATAATTTTTATTTGGCCTAAGAACTAGAAGTTATTTAGCTTGTAGGTTGCATATCGAAAGTGAAAATATTCTGATCAACGTCTGTAGTCATATATGTGTGACAGAAAATTTTTGTGAGAACTAACTTTTGTTAAGTTAGATTTCAAGAAGTTTAGTAATGTGGACTGATAAATCCTGGTAAAATCCTTTTTCAACGGAATATTGCAATTGCATGTAGGAGACGCTGTACAAATAATTTCTGTTTTGTAATGAATGCGAAATATGTGAAAATCACCACTTTTACAGCAATTGCAGATCACTATGACCAGATAAATAATAGCATTTGAAATGAAGTAATCTCTACACAATTGTGTTCACAAGGCATAAATGACCATTCTAGGTGTGAGTTTATTAGAATAATTTTTTTTCTTTAAACAGATGTTCATACTGTAATCATACACATGCGGGAAAAGCATGATAACGTATTGCTCGACCCATTCAGTTGTTTGATTGGACTTCGAGCCTTGACTTTTGCAGTAGTATTAAATATAACCGTTGTCTGAGTCACATTAAATATTACTACAGCCATTGTTTGTTGTCCTGAAAAGTTTACTTAGAAAGGTCAAAGGTTACTTTGGAGGGGGGGCATTTAATGACTCGTAATTCATATTATGTGATGATTATTAGAAGTATGATATCAATGGTGAGATACAGGTTAATGGTTTTTGTTCTAATACAAGGGACAGTCGTTTGTTACCCTAATGACTCATAAGGTGCGTCTTCATCAGAACGAAGTTCTGCTCTAGCCCGCTATTGCTGATCCGGTAAATTAGCCCGATCAGAGAATAGCCAGCTAATTCTCTGCTCTAGCCCGCTATTTCGCTCGAAAAGTCAACCCACATCATCTTGGACTTATCTTCAGAATAGCCCGCTTAACCGAAAATCAGCCTGCTCTAGCCCGCTATTCCTCGAGCGTCTTCATCAGCCCGAAGTTAAGCCCGATCCCATCATGCACCTGTGCTCCAACTATCGAAGCACGATTTCCGGTTTCATGGTGTTGTTTGTAAACGTCAGCTGTGCGCTAGCGCTAGCGCTGTGTGCATGAGCTGTACACAGTGCACATACGCCTCTCGACGTAGTTTCCGGAAGAATCATACTGCAAAATGAAATTACACCTATTTTTGTTCAACATACACTTCCGTAAGTACATTAATGATTAAGGCAGCGTAGTCGAGAGATACCGTATATATTTTGGGTTTGTATAGCTGGTCGGGCGAGCGCGGGTAAGATTTTAAAACCGCACTTGTTCACTTAAAGAGCGCATGCGCACCAACTTCGGGCTTAAGCTCGAAGTGGGGGTACTTCGGTCTGATGAAGACGCGATTGCAAACTGAAGCTAGCTTCAAGAAAATATCCCTGATCCACCTTGAAGCGGGCTAGAGCAGAACTTCGTTCTGATGAAGACACACCTATAGGAACATGTCATATCAGACTATTCTATCTGATAAATCCCCATTCAAGCATTTCTTTTCTCAGCTTATCTATAATATCTTAGATAAACACAAAAGGACAGCTAATTGAAATAGGAAAAACATTCTAATAGAGATGATAAAAAGGTAGAAGAAAGTAATATTATGACACATATCACCAAATAAAAGGGGTGTAAATAGGAATAGATCTATTTAGGTAGTTTTAGGTACAAGCTTTAAAAAAAAAAGAATGTTTCATGTCCAAAAAGGGGATTTTTCTTTTTTTCTTTATTGGAAAGAGACATCCTTGTATCTAGGTATCTTTAAGGAATTATTTTTTGTTTAATGACCAACGCATACATGTAAACTGCAAAAGGGGAACAAAAGCGTTAAGGTTTGAACAAACTCCATCTGAAGGGTCGTTCAACGATGATTAATTAGTCTGTATTTGATCACCTGTTCGTAATTTGATAGTCCATGCACACACAGTGAAATTGATGTATTTGCCATTTTATAGTTTGTAAAGGGATGACCTGCATACTTCATCATGTTTTACCTTTTGGCCGTAGGTCACATCTTGTCTATATCGCTTACCCAGACAGAATGTAATTATTCAGGGTTTTATTGATTTGCTGTAAATAAACCACATGCATTTACAAATACATAAATATACATTATATGCTCATATTTATATTCTTGAAGATAAAGTTGAGTTCTGGTCATGAGATCGAGTTGTGAAAGAAACTGTCTCAAAGCAATTGGGATGGTTGATTTTATAGCAAATAAGAATTGGTGTATGCTTTAAGGTTTTTGAATCACCAAAATGATGACGCAATCCTGATGAGAGGCACATGCACTGCACACAGAAATGTGTTTATGAGACTACACACCAATGTTCCGCCCGAACATTTCAGCTGTTTCTTGTTATATTTTGAATGTGAGAGCATTTGAAGAGCAATCCATTTCAGGAGACACATCTACTATGATAATCTTCCAAACTAACATGAAAAGAATGAGAAAGCTCACAAATTATTTTTTACCCTTCCCAGAACTCAAGCTTCTCTTTAACATTGCATTGATAATGTATCTTTGTTATTCAGATACACCCAATTTAACGAATGTATTTTTGTATTTTGTAATTGATATGCATGCTTTGTGATATCCAGGACATTAAAATATAAAACAGTGTTGGATTAGTGGAAAAGTACATCTGTATTATCTCTAATTTTTAGTGCAAGACTACAACAATTCTGTAAAATTATGTGTTTTTTTTTCTTAGAAATTGCAGCCTGGAGGTTGAATTGTACACTATTATTACAGTTAAACATAATGTATTCATTCATTCATTCAATGATTTATTACCAAAATATTCACGAAACATTGAAATTCGGCATGACAAATTATAAGTATACATGGAGCCAATAAATAGCAACAATTAACAAACAAATATATGATTAAGTATCGCCAGCACAAAATATGTAGGCCTGAATAAGGAAACATGGAACATTTAATTAAATTGGAAGGCAGCAACTTTAACTGAAAAGTTGGAATAAACTTCAAGGCATTTATTGAAATTTTAACATTCATTAATATCATGATAAAATGAACTTGGAATGAACACTGAAGCTATGTACAATGTCTTGAAATTGTTAACATTTATTAATGTCCATGTCATGATGAAATGAACATGAAATGAACACTCAAACTATGAGCAATGCCTCTATAGTATGTCTAGAATTGAACCTAATAATGAAATGAACTTGAAATAAACCTTCAAAGGCATCTGCTACATGTATGTCTGGTCGGTATGTCTAGAATTCATTAAACTGAACAGCAGGCATTTGCATCAGATACTTTGATGCTCTGTAGGAGATCATTTAGATGACAGTTTGAGGGAAAAAGTAAAGGATGGAGTTGAAAATATGGCGAGGGAAAGGTGAATAGAGAGTGTACTTACAATGTACCCTACCATGCCGCCCTTTTTTCCAGTCAATTAGCCAGTCTTAATTTAAAAATGTATAATTTATGCTTTTTATGTATGGCATTTATTATGTAGGTCAGACAGATATGTGAATGTGGAATGGATCCAGTTTATGGACCTGTATGTTTTTATTTTTTTGTGTTTATGTCCAGAATTGAATGATGTTACTGTAGTGTAAGTAGGGTTTTAAAATGAATAGTTTTGTAAAATTTTAGAAAATATTAGAAAATGTAGGATTGAAGTCACATATTTTGAAGAAGGATGAGATATAATTTGCAATTCATTGAAGAGGTGGAAAGGGGGGGGGGGGGTCGTTAGTGATCACTTTCTTTCTCGAAGCTGTGAAATGTAGTTTTAAAAAATGATTTATTGTTTCTTTTAGGGAGTGTTTCATGACTTCTTTATCAATCAAGAACTTAGCCATATTGGGCATTTGGTAAGAAAATGTTTGCTTGGTTACAATTTGTAGTTCCGGACATGCTTCTAGGCCTACAGCAGCATTTGAAAAAGTGTAAAAAGAAATGAGTATATTAAGACATCAATCATTTTCACAGCCAGGTTCCCTGTGTAAAGAACATCCTTGATTAAAAGACCTATTTCTTCAAGGGTCGTGAATGCATTGAAATATAACTTCTAGCTCACTCCATCATAACACAAGATTGTTTGTGTTATGAAGAAGACTGGGTTGGTTTGTGATTTATTCCAGCCCCAAGGATAATTGTTAAAACCTTGAAAAAAGAGAAGGAAAAAAAAAATCAAGTTTTGGAAAAACCAGACATGTTGTGTACAGCATGCTGGGAGAACAGGATTAGGTAGAATTCCCATGAATGACTCATTTCTTGTTGACCAACCAATGGCGGGAGGCCTTGCATGCAGGGTTAGACAACCGCATGCCTGGCTGGCCAATATCAGCTTGCGTTTGAATAGTTGAAAGAAGATGAGTAAATATGTTCAGTCTAGGGTTGGGCAGTGTGTTTGTTAATGTACTGTGTATACATAAGGGTATGTGTGGGTGGTTAACATATATCACAGGCATGGGGGACCTACATTATAACTGTATAATGGTAGCAAGTGTACTGTATTGACTTTTTATCCTTGCCATCTGATAGATTTTGTAGATTCATTGCTCAAACCCAGTAGCTTACTCTAGATCTCCACTATGAAATTTGACTGTGCAGAGCTTCTATTACTTTGTGAAATGAAAATGCTCCATGAAATGAATGTCATCTACTGAGAGCCAGATGAGTAATGCTATGCAACATGATAATATTCAACAACCTCTATGGCTTTGAATAGATTTACATATTAGATGATCCTTAAAAATGATACTTGTGGAATTCAAACAGGAGTAGTTTAAAATACATAGAATATTAGTGTGAAAATGTTGCCCATTTTGATCTATTTTGGTCATGATTTCTGTAAAGGGGGTTAAAATATTTGAAAGCAGTTTTGGGAAGTAGACATTACATCTACTGAATTTTAAGAGAAAGCTGTCTTTTTCAATGAAATTCAAAGGTAGAATGTTTCTGTGGAATGGAAAGGTAGCATTCGTGCATCTGTAAATTCATTTGGTATTCACGGCGACATGCCTTGCTCTCGGCCCGGCCACCCCAATTACCCATTTGGCAATAAACCCAAATTTCTCTCAATCTACCCGGTCCAGATGTCGTCTCGGCTGTACAGTTTGTTGAGAGCCAGAAGGGCGTTAACTCGATGTGAAGTATACGAGTTAATGCCCTTCTGGCCCTCAGTAGATGATATCGTCTGGTTGGAGCCAGAAGGGCATTAACTCTGTACGAAAGATGTGAGTTAACGCCCTTCTGGCTCCAAACAGATGATATGTCTCTTCCGTCTCCTTCTCTGTTAATGAGTCTGCATCGATCTCCCCATTGCATTTTATCCTCCAGGCTTTCTGCGAAGGTCTCTCTTTTTCATGTAATCCCTTCCCCAGCACCTTAAAGAGTCGCCAGTTAACATGTGCATTGCGTCATAGCTTGCATACCCTGACTTGCAGGAATTGAATTAATATGCATAGGCCTATAAATTTCTCACACACGAGCGGAATTCGGTACTAGGGATTTTTCTGCGAGAGGTCGGAAAAATGCCTGTCTTCTTACGGATGCTTAATGTATGATGATTACTTTTCCTTGCTGGGCGGAACTTCAGAAGTTGGCGGGAGGTCTTGAGCATTACGTAAGACCGGTCGGTCGGTCGTAGAAATGAAGTCCACTCTCAGTGATTGATAACCTACGTTTATCGGGTAATTAGCCGAATGGTTTCAAATTCCCCTTGAGAACCTGCCACTGTGTGTCTTTAAAAGAGGCAATCCATGATCCTCTCCCATTCCTCCCCCAGCTTCATTGTCACAATGGAACTGTTTTTTAATGTTATCTTCTTTAAAATACTATTTAACTTTTAAAAATAGGTCCAAAAGGTGATGAGAAGCAATATTATAAAATTGTGGTTAGTGACAATAGCATGGAATTCCTGTGAAAAAGTCTTTTAGTTTTGGTGATACCTATGACTTAAAGAGTTATGCGTTGTGGTCTGAATGGACTTCTTATTGAAAATCAATTATTTTTTGCTATCTATAAATTTTGATCATTTTTCAGAAAACTTTTGTTTTATGCAAAATGTACAAATCAGTGATCTCACAACAACGTCAAATGTCATTAAAGGGCAATCCAACCTTGATAATAAGATGATTTGTGTGAAAGCAGAAAAATAAGAAAAACAGGATGGCCAAAGTTTGAAAGAAATCGGACAAGGACTAAGAAAGTTATGGATGTTTGAAAAATGAGATCACTACATCTATGGGAATCTCAAATTGGCAATTTGGTGAGTCAAATGTGACATTTTTGTGGACAACTCTCCCATTTGTCGTACACAAAAATATCACTAATTTGCGGTTTTCTTCGAGGCGCTTTTACCCTCGGGGCAGTACTCAAAATATATTGCAGATAGCATATTGTCATAGGTCCTCATGAATGAAAAGATCATACTGAGAAATGCATTTTTTAAAAAAGTGACATTTTAGTCATTTTGTGTGTTGGAGCAAATGGGGGAGTTGTCCACAGCTACATCACAGTGGCATTACCTATTCGGCCAATTTGAAATTCCCATAAGCATAGTGATTACAACTTTCAAAAATCCATAACTTTCTTATTGCTTGTCCGATTTCGTTCAAACTTTCACAAATCTGCTTCTCTGATTTTTCCTCTTTCTTTCAAAGCAACTTACCATTAAGGTTGGATTTCCCTTTAAAGAGCTGATGATGATGATGATGATTACTAAAGAAGGAATTAATACTTGCAGTTCCCATTGTCCTCATGAAAGCATTCAGCCCCCCTCTCTCACTTTGTTACTCTACTTTACCCCCTTGCCTATCACCCCATCCTGACTTCCAACTCCCGTCAGAGTTTTCTTTCTGATTTTGCGACATGGTGAACTTACGTGTTTAGGCCCCCCTACTCTTTTCCCAGCCCCTAGTTTCTCCCATGATTTACCCCACTGAGCCCGTATACCATTCCTTTCATGAATGCTCCTTATTTTGCTCCATGGTGCACACATGTTCTTACATCCTGAAGTGCGAAAATGCAAGCAACACAGCGCTGCAAGATTTTCATCTAGCGTCCGCGCCCATCTGCCTGCTAGCGCCCACACCAACCAACCAACTGAACCTAACCCCATGCTGTGCTTGTTTGGATTGAAGCTAGCAGCCAGGCATTGAGCGCCCCTACAGTGTTGGCTTACCTTGCAACATACAGATGAGAAAGAGAGAGAGAGAGAGAGAGAGAGAGAGAGAGAGAATGCAGTGTGTGTGCCTATGTGCTGTGTGTACACACAATGAAGCATGTGAGCTCTGTGTGGTGTGTGTTTTGGTAGACACGCCTTTGAGTCTGAGCAAGGTCTGAGCAGCCAGCAGTCTCAACCCAACACCAGTGTGTAATTCGTGCTGCATCTCACCGACGTCGTCGACGGACATCCATCCCGGAAAACGCTTCACGATTGGGATTAAGCCTTTACCATGGATTATCCAACAACCCTCATCTACATGTAACCAATCCATCCATCTGGATTAATACATGCTGGATAACATATCCCATCTCTTCCTTTTGGACCCATATGCTGTTGCATGCATCTCGTCTGAGAAAAGGATCACCGACTCCAGAACACATCTTCTCTGTATCTGTATATCTTTTCATAAGGAATCTCATGTTCTCAGCCCCCTAGTCTTCAATACCATCTCAGCAAGCTTAAATAATCTCTGTTACACCTTGGATTAAATCATCTAATCTCTTGGATTATATAAATCGGATCATCTTCGTGGACATATATGCGGTGTAGGATCTTGGTGGATTTAAGAAACGGATTTAACGCAAGATGAGCGTGGTGATTTCCAATGAGAAGCGAGTAAGAATCGCATTGGAGGAGGATGAATATGAGGTAGGATGAAAGTGTGATGTCTTATTAAAAAAGAAAGAATACAAATGTTATGCTTACTTGAGAAGCAGAAGAAAGGTAGAGGCAAGGCTTTGCAATTTACTACATGGAGTTTTGACTTATATCCGATTACTCCTGAATATTTTTCTTGGAAATTAATTTAAATCTGGAAAGATGAATCTTAACTTGACAAAAAATTTCAGATTTTTGTTTCCATAAAGTGGCTGTTTTAATGGAGACAATTCATCTCATAACCCACACACATTGTGATCTGGAAGGGCACAGGTTCAATTTCTTGTGATTGGACATCAATGGCCGTGTACTTTTAATCAGGATTAGTTGTTTAAATTGCTGATTTAGATTGTTTTTTGGAAGAGATAAAAAAAAGAAACTGCCAACCCTGCTTAGAATATCATCATCCAAGATATTCAGATAATATGTCAACAGAAATTGATGAAATAGTACACTTCCCCTGTTTGAAAAAAAATAGCTGTACCAGCCATGTCAGGATTTTGTGGTTTCTCTTGTAAGCGAAATATTTTCTATATTCAATTGAATTATTGTTATTACAAACAGCTTTGCTTTTAACTTTGAAACTAAGATTGACAACTTGACAGTCAGGCCTGGAATTCTTTCATTTTTTTGGTGTCACTAATAGTACCAAAAAATTGTGCTTATTACAAAGCAAAATATTGCCTGCTGGCAGCAGCAAAATTCAGACCTGAAGACAACTTGGTGTGCTGTTGTGATTGTGCAGAAGTTTATTGTGGAAGCAACAATAAATTTGCCCTCTAAACTTTTTTTTCCTTCTGTTTTGATAGCACACTCTGTCCTTGGTGATCAAGGATTCATACTTTTAATTGTGTTTCTTTGAAGAAATTGGTAGGGAAATTGTAAACGAAACACCAAACACCAGTTAATTGAAAAAACCCAATAAATTTCTCAATAACTGTGGATGGTACCTCATCCTTGAAATTAATTATTGCCCTGCAATTTTTTTCTGTTCATCTAATTTGCAGATTTGCCTAAATCAATACCAAGTACACTTTCTGGCATTCTAACCTTTGTATTCTGTTCAGGGATTTTATTTATGTATCATATTGTGAATTTTTAAGCCTTTGTCCGACATACATGTAAAACGCTTTAATCAATTTGTCAGATTTTGTTTATTCTTTCTACTATTGGAATTCGCAGTATACTCATTCTAAACTGTGCAATTTGAATAACAATTGATAGTAGAATAAAAAAAAAACCATGTAGATGAAGGGGTGTTAATTTTGAAACTTGGTCATATCATATTAAAGTGAGGATATGTTTTGTGTTTATTTTCATAGTCTCTTACAAAACTTTCCTCAATGTTTTTAAAGTAAATTGCAGTTTAGAGTTTGTCCATATCACAAAAATAAACAGGCTCACTCTTCATTTGTTAAAGCTGACTCTGTTACCATTGTACATGGCCTACATGTATTGTTTTGCCCGGTGTTTCTTTTGAGATGGACCCCCTGTTGTAACAATGAGTCGCAAAAAGAAGATCAATCATAAGTTCCTCTGTGTCAATGGTAAAACTACATTGAGAAACAATTGACTGGGGAGATACAATTGATTTTTAGGACATTTAAATCAATTATTGTCAGGTCTTGCTTTACAGGAATCAGGCATATAGTACTGGTGACAGTCTGGTTGACTTTTAACATGAGAAGTTGTTCCATCACATTTTCTGTAAAATGGATTGTCATTGGAACAGACTAAATTGGCACAGTGTAAAGTGTATTTTTCTTCCTTTCTTTCCGTGGCTCAATCACTGCCAAAAAAGTCAATAAATGTTCTTTAGAATGCATGAATGTCCTATTTTAGTCTAATTCATCAGGGATTAGATGGTGGAAATAAATTTTTAAAAATGCATATATGCCCCAAGAAATGAGATGTCTGTGGTCCTATGTCTCTACTTTCAATGATAGTTTGAGATTTTGAGGAAATCAACTTTAATCTAAATAATGTATATTACATGTATATGAAAGATGTTCACCATTGTCCATGGCTTTAAAATTATGATACTTTAAGAGGATTATCATACGAGGAAAACATTTTTTTATATAATGAAGTAACAGTTTCTCCATAGAAATACTCCTTGACAGTATTCTGTAGTTATTCCTCAAGTAAGATTTTTGGGGTTAATTTTATTTGTCTGACCTTAAGATCTTTTAAAAATGTGAATGAGATTAGCCAGCATTGTTAAATAAGGGGAATGTTTAGACAATGGAGACATTAACATAAATATTTTCTCAAGATAATGGTACTAAAGTACATTCAGCATTTTGTACTTTCATTTTAGCTTTAAACCTTTGTATTATATTTATGTATCTTTATGTATAAAGATGCATGGTCAGGCACCTTTCATATATTATTCAATGAGTATTCACTTTAGTAGAGTAGAAATGAATATGAAAATATCCCTGAGAAATTCTTACCCTTTTCTGTAAAAAGAAAAGAAAAAAATTCTGCAAGAGCTTTGATGAACAAAAAGAGAATTTTTCATATGATAGACATGTCAAGTCAGCTTAAAAAGCAGCTCTCAAAATAAGATGCATTTACATCATTTTGTTTCACCATGTTGAGCACATACTTTTTATGCTAATGTCATGAAAGATACAATCCAATGTGCGCAACGTTTTTAATACATGATTGGCCATGCCCGGGTATTTGTAGGTACGTGAGATGGTTTTAAAGTTAGCTGCCTCTCGTCAAATATTTAGCGAGTCTATGTTTTGTTAAGAGTCCCCTCGATCAATTATCCATCGGCTGTCTGGCTAGTCTCTTATTAAGGCTGTTTTCTTTGATCTTTTCTTTGAGGTTACTTTCATCTCCAGCAGTCAAAATTTATTTTATTTTTTGGCCGGTCTCATTGTCGATTGACACGTAAGATTTCTTGAGGAGAACGTAATGAATTATCTGATAAATATTATAAAAAGTAGATTATTCAAATATGGAATATGGCTTAAATTGTATTTCACGACTCCAACCAAGACTGTGATCAAATATATGCATACTAGAATGAAGGAGTAGGTGTGCTGTTGGTCCTCCTAAACCTTTGTATATTTTTGCCTTACTTCTACATACGCTTGTATTTACATTACCAGCAAACTAAAGTATAGAATATGAATCAATCAGATTAGTGGATAAAATATCTCAAAGGTATATTGAAGTGCTCACAAAAACTCTTTATTTTTTATGGATATGTGTATCTCAATACTCACATTTACTTCAGTAGTATTTGAAGTGCTTTTTTATCCTTGAAAACTTTCAAATGGTGGATGCTTAAAGAGGCTATTAAGAATTTTTTCTTTGTATCATTAAGAACTGCACAAAAGTCGATTTGAAGTTAGGGTCCATTTGAGGAGAAGTGCTTGGACTAGTCGATTCACAAGCTGCATTTACCTTTGTTAATAGTGCTATTTCGATATTTCAACTTCCGAATTTCTGTACTGAAGTAATATTTAAAGCAGATATTTTAAATGTAGTATGCCAGATGGAACCCCAAACTTACAGATCAAAATAAATTTAGTCAATCAATATCTTTGAACTACAAATAGAAGACTTGATGAAGAAAGTGCGTAATTAACCGTGGATCACTAATGAAACACGATGTAAGAAGTTGATTAGCTTACCTGACTATAAGCATGTTAGGCCTGCCATGCATTATGTATTGTTTGACATTTAGCTCTAGACATAGCACCACTCATTATCTTCCATGCAGTATGTTGTACGGGTAATCACTTGCCCGCTTGGCCCAGGGCTGATATCATTTCAGGAAAGCACTTTGTAAAATCTTGTTACCTTGATGTTTCAAGCAGTTTCTAAGGAATAAATTTCGCTTCTTGCTCTTGAAAGCATAATTTATTATTGGGCAGATAAATGGATTCACTTTATTTAGCCAAACTGTTTTTGGAGGATGGGGCAGGGGTGTTGGGGGATATGTATTTTTTTTCTGTGTATGGAAATAAATATTGAATAACTTTAGAGCATAAGGTTCCTTGTAATGAAATGTCCTCAAAGTTATTGTAAAATTTACCTTGCTGTATGGGGCAAAGGGCTCTGTATAGATACAATTAGCATGTCAAATTATGCAGTGAAGTCAAGTTGAATAAATAAGGTGCATCAAAGAGATTACCCAGTTTGCAGGCAGTGAAGCATACCCAAATCAGAAATAGGGGATTACTTGACTATGTATGTAACCATGCATTTGATTACTTCTATGCCCTATTCCAATAGGATGTGTTCACATGGGTATTCAGGGTAGCGTTTCACGAAACCGTCCGAAGTACAGGTTCACCAACATTGCATTGAAACGTGTATTAAAGAGAAGGTTGAGTTCTGAGAAAGGTAAAAAATAATTTGTGAGCTTTCTCATTCTTTTTATGTTCGTTTGGAAGAAGATTATAATAGTAGAAATGTCTCCTGAAAAGGATTGCTTTTCAAATGCCCTCACATTCAAAATATGACAAGAAACAGCTGAAATATTCATGCTGGACATTTGTGTGTAGTCCCATATACACATTTCTGTGAGCAGTGCATGTGACTCTCAAAAGGATTGAGTCAATTTCTTATTTTGGTGATTCCAAAACCTTGCAGCATACACCAATTCTTAAGTGCTATATAATCAACCTTTCCCCATTGCTTTGAGACAGTTTTTCTCACAATTTAGTCTCATGACCGGAACGCAACTTATTCTTTAAGACGCACATGTATTTTGATGGGATGTGGTGAACTTGTACTGTACTTATGACGAAGAACTTTGCTATACCATATTTTATGCAGTAATTCTAGGTGATTGCACACATTTGTTTGTTCACTTTCATTACCTCAAATTAGAAATATGGGATTGCTCGATGAGATATATGTACTCATGCATTTGATTACCTCTATGCGCACCTCCATGCCCCTCTCAATAAGACATGTTCACATTTGTGAATGAGAGACAGCAGTGTACCTTGTTTTATGCTGTAATTCCAATGGCGATTGCACATCTTTATTTACCTCAAATTAGAAAATAGGGGATTACTCGATGAGATGTATATGTAGTCGTGCATTCTAAAATGAGACCTTTTCACATTTATGAATGAATATGAGAAACAGCTAGCATTATACCTTGTTTTATGCAGTATAGTTCCAGGTGATTGCACATATTCCCCCTCTTTTTGCTCTGTCATTTTACCAAAAAGCTGAGTCAGATCTATTCGTGTGTTGAAAATCAAAGGTTTTAGTCAACTGATGCATAAGTGTAGCATAGTAGAAGGATGGGCGTTGGAAAACTTGACAATGATCACGACAAGATCAATCACCCTTCTCTTACCCATCCCTCTAGAGAGAGAGAGAAAGAGAGAGAGAGAGAGAGAGAGAGAGAGCGAGATACATTTTAGAATAGTTGATACTCGTTAACGATATGGAATATACTTTTCCATTGCTAAATGTATAGCCAGTTGCATTTGTAATGGCTGGAAAATAATAATTAACATCATCTTAAGTTGGCGTTAAAAATGTCTGAGTGTACCATTTTTTTTTTAATACACAATTTAAATTTTGATGAAAACACACTTATCCATGCATTGAATTTGTTCTCGATAGACCATGTATAGTATGGATTCTGCAACATTTCATACGTAATGGTACATAACAAATAATGTTCTTTCATACAATGCAGATGTCATTGCTAAGATAATCGTGTTTAAAACTAGATTTAATTCTAATGTGAACACCTTTCTATCCTTCTTCTTAGCCATGCATAGAAGTTTGGCGATCGACCTTGGTTTGCATACACACTGTAGCATTTCATGCGTATGTAACAATGCTTTATTATAATGTTCTTTCACGTAATTGTCATTGCTAAGATGATTGTATAGGCATCCAGCGAGCAATGAATATTTTATATATATGCTAGAGACATTCAAGGCCAAGAATTAATGAACTGAAAGATATTATGATAAAAAACATTTTGATGTTGCTCATGATAAAGGAATAATATATTCTGCAGTGCTTATGCAGCTGCACCAAAAATTCGAATCTTTTATCATTTGATATGTAACCCCCTCCCCCCCCCCCAATTCTCTGTAATCTTTTTAAAAACTTTAAGTTAGTGAAAATATATACAAATGGTTTGTACATTTATATCACCTCTCTGCATACTCACACGTATTAAAAGTATGATACCAGCTTTTTAGATAGAATAGAATGTTGAATTATTCATTAATCAAATCAGTTTTGATAAATGCATTCATAATTCATTTAACTGAAAAACTTGTTTAATTTTCTTCACAATCAGGGCACAATTCTTACTGGGGTTTAGTACCCCCCCCCAAAAAAAAAGCACTACTGATCCCCAAAATGATTAAGGACATTGGCTAATTCATCATGTGCATAGATCCCCAGACACTATTTTGTGATGGACCCCAGGACAATTTTTTTTGTTTGGTGCCCTATCAATCCTGTAATAAAAATGCTTGTGTTTGATTTTAGTTAGGAGGCCAAGATGCTCCTTACTCTCACCGCCACTCCCCCCACCCCTCCACAACTGATTTCTCTCAATGTTTGTTACTCAATATCATCTCGAAATTAGTTCCACCGCCCACTACAAAGGTATCATGATACAAATTAGTCTAGAACCCTAGGTACATGTATGCAATAAGCAAGATTGAATGTATACAGGTGCGCCTTACGCCCAATCTTATCTCCGGCCTTTCCGGTTAAAGTGATGTCAGCTTTTTGAGTAGGGCGCCAATTTTTTAATAACTGAAGTAAATGACAGACCTTGTCCTATAATACATTGTAGATGAAACAATCTCAACATTAAAGGGAAAGTATTCAAAAAATGATGTAGTGGTATATACGTAGGCGAGCAGAGTGCAGACCCCAACCTAAATCTGGTGTACATGTTTTTCATTTGTCTTGAGAGTTGATTTCTGCACTATTCTTGTTTTGAATTCTTCCTAATCTTATTTCTATCGAGGTGCTTCTAAAAAAAAAAATGTCATGTCTTATCTTAGTAAATTTATCCCACATTATCTTCAATGGGTGAATGTACAGATTGCAGAATAGGTTAAAGCGTTATAAGAAATGCCCAATATTTTGTTTTCCTTCAAATTTCAAGCTATAAAATCACATTGCTTTGCTGTATCGCTTGGTGAGAAGTCTACCTTTAGCAACTTATTGTGAGGGTTTGTCCATATTTTGAGAAAAGTCTATGTCTTTAAAATGGATGACACCATCTTTAAGCAGGCAGTGAGTAATATGTTCCCTGCTGACATCAGAATGCAATTAAAATTGGGCAGCTTACAGAAGCGTTAATCAACCTTAGCCAGTGTTATACACATGTCAATTCCCTGTCTGCTGGCCTTTTTGAAAAAACAATAAATTCCACACAGCTTCCATGTCTTTCTCTCTCAAACTCAAGTGGAAATTATGCCAATCCATCTCTCATTTTTCATTCCAGGAAATTGACATGAAATATTAAGCTTCACCTCAATTTTCTGTCCTTGGCCTATCTTAAAAGGTACTCATGGCTGGCACTGATGATTTTCACTTTTCATAATTCAAGAAGGATAAAATAAGGGATAATGTACATATGCATACTTCATAGGCTTGACGTTGAACATTCAGTTTTATATTTTTTCATCCCCTCTATGTCTGATCAGTCCCTTTAAAGTGAAGGGGGATGGACATGAGGAGGGTGGTCTATAAATAATAAAAGGGAAAAATGAAGTGATGCAATGCTGTCAAAGACCCAATTCCCTACATTCTCTGCCTTCACGCTTCTCGAAAACATGCACTTCTTCTCTGAATCCCACGGGAGACAGAGACGTTTTGAGATTGCCGCAAAAGAATCAACGACTTCCGTTTCATCTCGTGCAATCCCATCACCTCTTCTCTTACTTCATCTGGGGGCAGCACGTGCAATGCATACGTAACAGTGGCCTGGAAAGCAGAAATACGAGGCGGGTCGTCTGTTAGGTCATGAAAAGAGAGGAGAAGGGAGAAAGATGAATATGAAAGTCTATAACCTTGTAGGCAGAAAGGTAATCACTTATTTTTTCTCCACCCAACCGATTCTTAGGTAAGGTGCTGCCCTTTGAAGTGAATTTTCTTTCATAAATTTTAACAGCTTTCAGAAGCGATAATGAAAAGTTCTTTAGTTTGCAGCTAGCCATATCGATGTGCTTTTTTTATTCGATGATCTCCAAGAAAAGAAAACTTATGAAATGAATTGTGAATAATCACCTTACAATTTTTATTTTGAAAGGGTGCTTTTGTTAGATATTGATCAGGAAGAGATTTTTGTAAGGAAGACTTATAATGAAAAGAGCATTTTAGAGGACAACCATTGCATGAACCTGGAATATTTTCAATTTGAGGAAATAAATGATGCATTGAAATGAATGAAACATCAGATACGAATCAAGATATGACCATGAAGGCTGGCTTGATCTCCAAAAGATTTCAAGGATTTCTGACATGTTTATATTGCTCCACTCGTTTCCAAAGCAATTTAGGTCTGACGAGAAAATTTGACAATAAAATGACAATTTCATTTTCCGCTTTCCTCCAGTAGACACTCGACATGAGGATGTGATAGTGCATGGTTGGCATGCTGAGGTGGGATTTGAGAGATGTGGAGATAGCTAAGGCCTGACATCCACTTAGAACAAGAATGTTACCTGTTTTTGAGAAGTAGACAAATTGCTATCAAATGTAGGAGCAGGAGATCTTCTTCCAGAGATAGAGTTCCTTCCAGTCTGTCTTATTTTGCTTTTTGTCAATGTTCTCTTTATGTCTGAGAGGAGGAAAGGGAAAGAAGCAATGAGGTTGTAGGGGAGGGTTGGTGGATGGATCGGAGGAAGAGGAAGGGAAAAGGAGAGGAGGATGGGGGAGGATGGGGGAGGAGGGGATAAGGGGGAGGGGGAGAAGAGGAGTAGCCGAAGAAGAGGGGGAAATGGTAGGAGGATGTAGAGGTATGGAGGAGGAAGGGGAAGGAAGAGAAGGAGGAGAAATGGAGGGGGAAAGAAGGGGAAGAGGGGAGGAGGAGAAGAGGAGAGAAGAATAATTGAGGGGAGAGGAAGAATTAAGGAGGGAAGGGGAGGGGTGGGAGCAGGGGAGCCTGGGGAGGAGATTTTTATGTAACAGACATGAGACTTCAAATCTAAAGTGCTTTAGAAATGGAGAGAAATCTAAAGATGAAACTGAATAACTTTGGCTTTGAAATCCTGCAAGCAAGGTCATTTTAACGAGGGGCGCCCTTTGTATATAATCCTGGCCTGGACAGGCATATGTCAGAACCTAAATATTGACTAAGCAAATATTGAGTGTATGGTTAGTCGGTTACATATAAGTTGGAAAAGATAATGAGTAGGAATATTCAATGCTATTCTTTTACATAATTTTAGTGCTAACTAGTGATTGTCATCTGTCAATTATCATGGCAATTAGATTTCATTAGGACCGTCTTGGGAAAGATATATCATATAATCAAAGTACTGTACGCAAAATTGATAAATGTTACTGTTGTGTAAAGGTCTTGTGTACAGTGCTGGGGCCAAGGTCAAGGTTTGGAATTCAGCTAGTGGTAGAAGTTGTCTACGGAGCAAATTTCACCATAGCATATATATTTCATACAATCTTAAAAAGTGTTTATAGGTAAAGGGCATTGAAATGCCCTACTTTTTTGTTGTAATTCTTGCTTTATTGATCCTTTGCATTTCAAATGAAACATAAAATAATATCAACAGTGATGACGGATCATATAATAAAAATAATATAAATAACGTTGGTTGCATGTCTAACATACACAGAAAATCAACCATGACTGACTTGTCAATTTCTGTACTAGAAATTAAATGTAAGATTTCAAAAAAATCAAATGCCGTACATGCTTCTGCTCATACAATGCATTTCTTCATTGTGACCTACTTCATGAAGTGTATTTTCCCTTCTGAATGTACAATATTATTACTCCAATATCCATGTACTGCTGACTGAGGGTGTGTAGCTGTATTATAGACGGACACCTCTCCTATATGTATTTTCAAATGCCAACACACTTTTGCCGAGGTTCACATTGAAAATTTCATCAAGCCAGGGTTAGCTGTCTCAGGTGCAAATTCCCTCCAAGCTTCTTCCTATTCGGCAAGTTTGCTTCTGATGATTGAATAAAGGATGCTTTGCCAGCTACCGGGGGTGTTTACGTCAGAGGGAGGGTGGCGGTGGGGGTGTGGGAGAGGTGCCGTAGAGCCGGTGGTAGGGTGCAAGTGATACAGGTGTTGGTGGTGGTGGTGGGTTTGAAATTAATATGTGACAGGTCTAGAGGAGGGTAGGCGGGTGACAAAATGAGATGGAAAAATGGGATGATAGTATATGTTCGGGATATGAAGGGGCACGTTTGGGGGAGCAGTACTGACACAATAAGATTGATCTGTGACGATGTGGGACATGAAGAAGGGGGTATGTCTGGGTGGGAGCAATACTGATAATAATAAAATAGGTCTGTGAGGATAAATGTCTGCTGAGAACCAAGAGGGTGTTAACTCCTATCTTTTAACATAGAGGTAACGCCCTTCTGGCTCTCACGGACAATAGATGAGGGAGAGGGGGTTTCAAGGCAGGTTGATGAGGGGAGGGAAGGAGACAGTTTACAAAAGGGGTTAACATGATAATGGGGGGGGGGGGGGGGGTGGGAGTGGCGTAGTATGCCTCGGTGTTCAGGTGTTGCTACATGTATTAGTATTACAGTGCATGCACCAAAGGCTTGAAGGCTATTTTTTGGGGGGGGGGGGGAGATGAGGTTGAAGAACAGCGTGGTCTTATGAAGAATTGAATGAAGATATTATTGATTTAAATATATTTCTATTTCTTGTCATTTTTTTATTATTATTTCTTTTAATATCTTTTTTGTTGTGTTACTATCAAATTAACCACCTGCTCTAAAGAGTGAAACTGCTGAAATAGATTTGGTGGTTGAATCAAGATGGTGCTAGCGATAGCTCTGTGATTGGAATATGACGATGCAGGTAGTCCTCGGTGGTTGCGGTAAATGTCAAGGTTTCTTTCTTTCTTTGTATTTATTTCCATAATAGGCATATGTAAAATGCATACATGATGTATTTTGACTTCTGAGATTGCAAATACATGATGTGTCAGGCATATAAATGCTCTTTACTTCTCATTATTTAAATATTCCTCTTTGGGAGAGAAAAAAATTACACCAGCTTAGCATTGCTCTTGTGTTGCTATTTACCAAAAAAACCAAAACAAAACAAAACAAAAAGAAAGAAAGTAAAAGCTTTCTTTCCCTTTACTCCTCTAAAACTTAAAAAAAGTTGACAAAAGTTTTTTTTTTTTGGGGGGGGGGGGGAAGAGGGGGGCTTACCAAAAACAGTCCCCAAAACAGACCTCTTCCAATTCACAAACTGCCATGAATTGTCAGTGATAGCTATCTTCACACCAGTAAACCTTCATGAATTGCAAAAAATAATGTGATTCAATCATTTCACGACTTGAAACTTTTGTGAATCTCACCCACTCAAAAGTTTCCGGTCTCACAGTACGACCTGTTCGAAGTTAAAAAAGTGCTTTGTAGAATAGGAGGTAGGACCGATTGAGGGTTGCTGAGGGAAGGGTTCCATCTGCATTCCAGCTGGTTAGTATCAATGGTTGCTTTCATCTCACCAGACACTGTAGCAATAAAGTCAAGTTGATAATCATACCCTTGGGTTATTCTAACTGAAAGTAGGTACAGACAACAGAACAGGCCCGTTCACTCTGTCACCAATCTTCAGAGTGTTATTTTGCTTTTGAAGGAAGCTGGTTTTCTAGATTTGTTGAAGAGGGTTGTTCACATTGTGCCAAATTCAGTCATTTCTAGTTTTTTTTTAGAGGAGGTTAAATTTTTAAATTTGTGTTGAAATGGGACATTCACAATACACAATATCCCTAATCCATAGTTTTTTTTTAGATTTTAGAGGAGGCTGAAATTTAGTTTCATTGCAAATGATCTTGAATCCTTCCAAACAGTGTTTTTTTTCATAGAAATATGAATTCTCAGTAGTTGACTGTTTGCAGCCAAACTTGGTCATATTTTTAGGGTTCAGAATGTTTGGTGCCCCCTTAGAGCGTAATAATGATTACCGGTAATATACACAAGAATAATCACCAATGTCTTCCTACTCTAACCTGCATATTTCTTTTTTTTGGAAAGATTTTATAAGTGAAATAATGTATCTAATGGTCATTCCGTGCAGTGTCTAATACGACATATGACATTTATCAATATATTTCCTCCATAAATGAAAAGTTTCTTGATCTGACCATGTCTATAGGTGGTGTTAACAGAAAGTACCATTGTTCAGTGGTCATATTGAGAGATTCTTCATTTTTGGATGAAATATGTGGAAAAAAAGATGTATGCGACACTCAGCACAGAATCGCCCATAAGCAGATTGACTGTAATATTTCATGATATGACATGTTATTATGACATAGGATTATTCTATGGAGGAATTGGGATGGAAAGTTATCATGTGCACATGAATTAGAGGGGAGAGAGAGAAAAAAAAAAATCCCTTCCAAAATCCCCTGTGAGAAAACAAAATGAGAAAGTTTTTGAGTAAACTGAATGGAATGCAAGTTTGTTGCCCTAAACCACAAAGTTCTGACCCAATTCACCCCATTTACAACGTGACCCCATTCTGTAACATGGTTCGCCCCACTGCCAAATAAAGACTCAAAAGATTGAATGTAAACAGAAGAGGAAACAGAAGAGGGTACAAACAGATAGGTGGGTAGTAACCCTGGTCAGTCGTAGAAGAGTGTCTGCACTGTAAGACTACCATAGGCCATGTACTATAGCTGCTCCTGACACGACCAGAAGGTAGCCGGATTAGGCTTCTCTCAAGAGACAATGATTTTCTGATAAAGTGTCAAATTAGGGTCTGTGCTTGCAGACTAGGTAGGAGGTGGGAAGGAAAAGGGAGAGTGATGAAGGGAGAGCAAGAGAGAGAGGGAGAGAAAGACAAAGACATAGGAAAGAAAAGATGGAGAGAGAGAGAGAGAGAGAGAGAGAGAGAGAGTGTGTTGAGAAAGAAAGAGGGAACGATATTAGTTATTTAAGAAATATTGAGCTAAAGAGACTACAAGAGAAGAAGAGAGTTATTGCAAGACACATAAGGGGACTCAAAGAATTGTGTTAAAAAGAAAACAAGACTGGAGACAGAAGGAGAGAAATTAAAAAGAGATGAAGGGGTAGAAAGATATACAGAGTATAGAGGATGGAAAGGAAAGAATGGGGTGAAATAACGTAAGTACTAATAGGTCATGGATGGTGAAAGTCAAATGAAGGATGAAATTAAATCGGATATGAAAGAGGCTTGCACAAGTTTTTAAAAATTTATGTAGAGGCTCACAGACATTGACAAAGGTATGAAATACATTTAATATAAAAATATGAAGGAAGGCAAGATGAAAAGCAGAAAGAAGGGAGAGAGAATTGCAGCTGTTTCCGAACATTTCTGTTTTGAACACAGGGGATGTAAAATAAGTCCATGATGTTCAGAAAAGGTGGCTGATATTTGAGAGCATTCCTTTGGTAAGTGAAATATTGTACCAAATGTGTTTAGGGTGTGACATCACATATTTTGTTTTTCTGACAAACATGAAACCCTATACTTATGAAATTTTGTGTCCAAGAATGAAAAAATTTACCTCTGGTGGCATGGACGGATATCTTTTGCCACCTGTTTCACTTAAAGAAAGAACAACCATAGCAAAATCTTCAAATGGCACAAAATGTTGAAGTATTCCAACCCCCCCTCTCCCCCCCCCAAAAAAAAAAAAAAAAAATAAAAATAACAAAAATAACAAAAATAACAAAAAAATAAAATAAAAAAAAGTTTGAATTAAAAAAAAAAGTGATAAAAAATGTAATATTCACTTAATATGTGGAATCAATATCAATTTAATGCTTTCATCAGAAAATCAACTTTTTGGTTGATCATCGTGTGACAGATATTAGAAAAATGTCCATAATATGATAATATCTAAAGTTAAATGCTCTAATCACTGTTCTAATTTTTATGCAGGTGTAAATACACAAATATTGTTTAGTTTAATAAATGCACATCATTATTCTGCCTACTTTTACAGAGTCAAAAGGGCTTTAATTTGTAGCATTTTACATCGACTTAATGCTCTTTTGGCTCTCAGCAAAAAATGTTCTAAACTTGTTCTTTCTCAGTCAGAGATGGAATGTGAGATTTAATTTTTTTAGGGGAGCAATTGGACCTGTGCCTCACAGGTATTGATGGTACATGCATCCTCAAACAGCTCTTTCAGACACATCATGTTATCCTATATTCATACCACGTATTGATATGAGAGCGTTCAGACACATACCGTTGTGCGATAATTGTATGGCAGCTTTCAGACCTTGCGCACTGTCAGGTTTCATGGGAAGCTCATGAATGTGGTCGTGTCTCTCCCTCGCACAGTACGAACTTTGCGCAGGCTTTGCGCATTGTGTTTATATTTTGTGTTGGATTCATCTGACAATTTGCGCTATACGACGTATGAATATGAGAGCATTCAGACACAAATATACGTCATAAGAATACACGATTCTAGGACAACTATAGACAACTACGACTACTACGGAAATGGACGACTACTACATTGGACAATACCCCCCCAGGACAACTACAGGACAATTACAGGACAATTACAGGACAACTACCCCAGGACAACTACAGGACAATTAGGCCAATTTTTGTAGCTGTCCATAGTTGTTCGGGGGTAGTTGTCCGGGGGGTAATTGTCCTGGGGGGTAATTGTCCAGTTGTCAGTTGTCCTGGGGGGTAGTTGTCCTATAGTCGTCCATGGGTCCGGGGGGTAATTGTCCAGGGGGTAGTTGTCCGGATACAAGAATATACATGTAGGATCATCATACGAAACGATGCTCATACCATCGTTTCGATATACGACTTATGAGATACGACATATCAATGTAAGAGCATTCAGGCACATAAAAACATTCTATATCTATGTGTCGTATATCCATATGAAAACTCTCTAGTCTGAAAGCGGAGTGTGAGAGTGCTGAACGTTAAGGGTCCATGGTTTAACTAAAGGATACGTTCCTGATGAAATATGATGAGCTTGTATAGCTTCCAGGTGGCTGACATAGATATTCATGTTCTGTATTAGTACTTTAACGTCATTGTTTTCAATGCACCGTCTGCTAAGAGCTGGAAGGGCATTTATTCATACTTTTAACACCCTTCTTGCTCTCAGCAGACCTTGTGTAAGCAGCGCTATATGGATTTTCACCAGTAGTTTTACAAGGAAGGTTCAACACGATAAATAGGTTTTTATGTGCAAAACTCAATAGATAGATGCTTTTATAAATTTCCATCAGACAGAATGGCAATCGTTTTTTCCATCCTTTTCTTCTCTGATCCCTTATCATGATGTTCTCTCTGTCTCTGTCACTTTCTCTCTGTGTAATTTTCTGTTTCTCTCTCTCTCCTTCCTCTCTCTGTCTCTCCCTTTTTCTCTCTCTCAATATCTCCATGGGGAGATGTTGAACCACAATTAGCTAGGTTGGCAGGCAGGTGGATGCCACACTAACCCAGTCTTTTATGATATGTTCACACTTCAGCAAAACGTTTGAAGGGCAAATAATGCGAGATACTACTACAAATATGTGACAAATACATCTAATAGACAACTACATTTGCAATTGTGGTTTATCGTTAGATAAATACTGTTGTACCAGGCACTGACTTCATGATAATCCACTAATTTGGTTTCATTATCGATCACTTGAATACGAAAAGAAAGAAGAATGAAACCAAAAGTGGCGGTTGAGTAGTTCGATCCCTTGAATAGATAGTTGAAATGTCTTTGAGTCCAACCCCCAGCATGGCTATAATTCTTTTGACAAGACATTAATGTACATTTGCCACTCTCAACCCAGGTATGTTATGTTAAGTGGGTATCCCTTGCAATGCAGTATGTGGAGATGTGGGAGTGTAAAGCCAGGGTAATAATTTCTCCTTTGGAAGCAAGCATATAGAGACAAAGAGGAAGTGCATTTTGAAGTTTAAAGTCTATTTATTTCCACTTCAGTAAACACAGACAATATGCAATAAAGATATCAGTTTTGGAAATTATACATGACCATTCAATGAGTACTTTAAAAAAACCTTTTATGGGTTACTGAAGAACTTACATGAGAATGACCTTTCAACATTTCTAGAAGTGCGAACATGCTCTCAATATCGTCAGTCTCCCACTGAGCATTTGAGCCCAGACAAAACAACTGGTTCAAAATACAGGATTACGTCTGGAAATCGAATAGAAAATAAGGAATTGGACCAGAAAGTTCAGAAACCGAAAAGTACAGAATGCAAGAGTGAGCTATTGTTTCTTATCTTTCCTAGATATGACCTATGTAAATTGTTTTCAGCATTGTACAAAAACTAAAACTTGTTCTGGCTGGCCTGCATATGGAAAATTCAATCTAAATATTGTTTTCAGTTATTTGAGTCAATACCCTACTGGTTCGTAGCAGACAATTTTTAGCCTTTAGAGTGAAACTTTGCATTTTCTTTTTTTACCAAGATGAAAGTCTATCATTTTGATACTGTAACCTTGGTTGAACTATTTTTATAATGAAATGAATTTCAACTCAGGCAGACTTTTTGCCAGGCAAACATACTTTTCGTTATTTCATATTCTAAACCGAAGTCATGTTTGAAATATATTATATATGATTAGGCCTGTAATGGTGTTCTTGAACATTATCATTCTTGGAAGTAAATTGGCTTTTATTTGTTTTCATAATATGCAGTGATGAATTAAGGATAAAGTATGGCATTTCAAAATGTCAAAGTAAAGCCTGCAATATGTCAGGCCACCACATCCTTTAAGCATAGACACATCACAATTTCGCACACCTGTTTTCCATATGCAAGGATCCAGTTCCAAATTTTCATGCTGCAATATGTTTTATTTTTGGGCCCAATCTCGTTTCCATGACAATCCATATTTCTCTTACCACCTGCCGGCATCTTTGGTATGGGGGAGTGAATGAGTGCCCGGCTTACTCCGGTGGATAGTTGGAATAGACTGGGATTTGGTTAGTTTGATGCATGGAAATATGATAAAGGTCGAGTCTCACGTAACTGATAATGGGGATATGCTTTTGATTAAATTTACTTGTTAAAATGTGCTTGGGTGCCTGGACGAAATATCCATTAAATCAAAACAGTGACTTATTTCTCTCTCAAAGTATTTATGGGAAATTTTGAGTATTTTCACTTAGCTAGTGCCTGTACAAAATACCAAAGAGGCAAATATTTTCTTTAAAAACAGTTAGAATATAGTATCTTGGGCCGAATATTTCAGATATGTTTTTGTAGTCAGTTTTAAGTTTAAATACGATGATTCAACCACTTTCATTTTTTGTTGTTGACTTAAATAGTCTAATATTAAGTAGATCTTACCTTTAATCACGAATATTGTTATCGTTTTCATCGCCCAGGTGGGACTATAGTTGTTTATATGTATCGTGTTATCAGCATGCCATGGTATTGTTTGGTTCATTGGCAATCAATGAAAGTGGGTCTGAGCTTCAGCGTCAGGTGCGTGATAATGTTACAGAAAGCAGGAGAGAGATTTGAGTTTTTTTGTATAAAATATGATATGCCTTTGTTATGGTTTAAACTCCAGAGAATGATTCATTTGCTGACAGAGTATGAAGGAACATGTATAGAGAAGGTGTGTTCACTGTACAGGGGGCATGGCTGGGAGTGATGAGATGCCCCCATTTAAAATTTTCTGTGTAGAAATTTGGAATTATAGCCATGTTGGCTAATCGCAAACAAATTATGATTTATTTTGGGAAGGGGGAAGAGGGCTAAATTTTTTAGATAATTTGGTTTGATCCCCCCATTCAGAATGGTATAGTGATGCTCTTGGTGAGAAATAAGAGTAAAGCTCAACTTTTGCTGTGTTGTTCCTTCCAAGGAGTTTCCAGACCAGGGCCCTGTAAAATAAAGATTTGCAATCAATCGCAAGGTTCAACATCCCATCAAGATCATTGTTTCATGCACATCTTGTTCAAAATGCTGATCCTGGACCAATCAGAATGGTTGTTACAAATTTGTGATTTGGGTGTGATAAGTCCTTGGTTGTACATGTAGTTACTTTTGTAGGTGTGTAGGATATTGCAGTAGAAGAAAATATTTCTATTGAATCATATAGAAAGGAACATTTTGAATTTTTATAGTTAGAAACCTAGCATGCAGAGAGGGACACTCCACCATATTGCCAATTTGACTACTCCTCTACCAGAATACTAATCATCTGATGCTAGCTCGATAGGCATGTGCGCTACTCCCATAGTTGTTAATTAGCATTATGAAGCAGGAGATGCGAAGAAAGCAAATAAACCAGTACTTACCCATTTTTTTCTTCCGGACTTACTCGTACAATGGGAGGCAGTAGTAGTGCATACTTATGCGAATATTTCATTTGTATGATGGGAATAGTCAAATAATGATACCATTATCTATACCACTTTAGGTTGCCAATTTCCGAGTGATTAATGGACGGCCGCTTTTTGGGTCAATTCATAATTGATCGTCTGAAAGAGTTTGACAAATTGGCTGAGGATGTATTCTGTCATGCTATTGTTATTAATGGGATCATCCAAGCAGGGTTTATAATAGGCCTACTTAATGAGTATGAGCTGGATGAAGATACTATTCTGTAGAAAGGTTGGTTATATCATGTATTTGATGTCTGCTGAGAGCCAGAAGGGCATTGTAACGTGATCTGAGTTGTTACCTTCTAGCACTCTGCAGATTATTTACTTACAAAGAGAGTAGCACTCAGCAGATAACATGGGATACCTAGCAGAAGGTTTATTTAATGAAAAATATAAAAAGTTCATTTTTTGTTGTTTTAGAACCAAACTTACAACCATTAGTTTGATGTCGTTAATCATATCTACTTCACTATTTGATAATTCAGTAATATTGTGGATTAGTATGAGATGATATCTTCAGAGAGTGTTCCTGTAGGAAGAACAGTGAGAACATAAAGCTTTAGAACTGATTAACAAAAATATCTCTTGTTCATCAATTCTGTAATGTTTGTAGCTAAGCACACCCAAGAAATTTACTGTTGTACTGCATGTTAAAACCAATTATTAAGAGGGTTCTTTTCTGTAACAGAAATAAGCACAATCATGTACATACATCATGAAGTTTGTCTCTAGGGAGGATTCTTCTTTTATTTCCAGTTTAAACAATGAAACTAATGATAAAAATTAAGAATTCATGAATTCATTCATTGCAATTGTCTTATTGGAAATAAAGGGAATACAAGTTAGGACTACATTTTTGAAGCTTGAGGTGTTATGGAAGCATCAGTAGCAATTCATGCCAAACAACCCATTTTCCTGGAATCACAACAACACACCAGTCCTTGTTCCTGTGTATGGTATGGATGTGGTATATATCCAGGGGGATCCATATACTATTGCATGGTCCTCATCAAAGGATGATGACCTTAGAATGAGGTCAAGCTGCTATTGTGTTCCTTTATCCTGCCATTGAATAACCCAGACTAATCTGCAGACAGTTATGCAATACTAATAGTCTGGCTTCTCAGCGTTACGTTTTTTTCCAATCAACCTCGTACAAAATGAGATCATAGTAAATTGTGTTGATGATTTTGATTATGATTTTAAATTTCATTTTAAGAAGTACTATACTTCCAATATTTCTTCTCTGAAAGTTCACTCTTAAAAAACTTTTATTTTATCTGGAGGTCCTCGAAGTTTTCACTTCCAAAATGTCCACTATTAGGGAAATAATGGAAATATTTTGAGTTTGAGTTAGGCCTAGTTACAGAGGCTTATTTCAACATAGGACAAAATTGTCATATTAGCCCAATATGCAATGTGGATTGTGTGATTCATATGTTGTCATGCTTTATGATGATAGAGCCTGAATTCAGAGACTATACATGTGGATGAATGGTCATCCATAGGAATGTGTTCAGTAACAGCTGTATTAGAAAGAGGGGGGGGGGGTGGAAAGATGGCCTTACCACAGGCTAGTGGGTCAAGTGGAAGTTGTGGTGAATATTGTCCTGGTCAGAGATACTTTGAAATGGCTCAGGATGAAGGGACATCCCAGTTGAGTGATGGCCAAAGAGACAGACAGCCCTGGTGCCCTGCATAACTGTCAATGGCAGTCTTGTAAAACCTCAAAAATGTTGTCAGAAGATCAACATGTGACTCTCCTTGGCTGTTGGTCCTGCAGACATTCTCACAACATTTCAGAGAGTTCACAAAATTGTCAGTGTTTGTCTCATGGACCATGTGCCATCTAAGCTATTGATTAGGATCGAAAATGCAGGGACCAAACCTTATGCTCAATTGTAACTCAAACGTAACTCAAACTATGACCAGGTAGAAAATATTAAAAATAATTGATTTGTAAAAAATGTAAACTTATCTTTCATTACCTTATTTCTTTGAAAGATTTTTGATTCATTCTTCAAATACATAAAATTTCATTTGTAGATCAGCAGATTCGCATAATTCATGTTCAAAAAGGCATTTTGAGATTACCTTTGGCATAGTGATAATATGCATTAGAGGACAAAGTTTGTGGGAGGAGGTCAATATTTTCTCCATCATCAGCGTGGCCATGTAGAACACACTTTAAAGCAATGTATTATTGCTTGTAGACTAATGGCTTGACAAATTCTCCATTGCTGTTATCACACCTCAATCTTGGGCCATAATTTTATTGATTTATGGCAGAGTAATGGAGAGATTATTGTGTGCATGAAACCTGAGTGTAAGCTCATGGTCAGGGCAAAGGGATTTTCCTGTAATGTACATTTGCTTTAATACATGTAGACCCTGTACTCAAATGTCTCACCTCCATTTTTGGAATTGTTGTGAGTGTGCAGAGTTATGTGTTTCTGATCTTGTGAGATTTCTTGAAAATCAAGGTATAACAGGTATTACAAAATAATTTTTAGGATTTCATATACTTTTTTTTATTTATAAGGTATATACGAAAATAGAAATTAGACCATTTTCCTCTCCATAACATCAACAACTTTCCCTGTGTTTTGTATTTGTCCTTGATAGAGCCTAGAGCGGGAGGGGAAGATCATCTTCTTGGCACCACTACAATCTAAATGTACTTTTCACTCAATTTTCTTTGGTTAATCTCCCCTTTTAGAAAATAACAGTAGTATTGATTTGATGGAGAAATTTGATACAAAATACTGCATCCTCAAAAAGAAGGAACTGTGAAAGAAGACTGAGGCAGACATGCACATATGTTTTTTCACCCATCCATCCCCAGTATCCAAACTGTCACCTAAATCGGAGGAACAACACGCCTGGTGACAGCCAGCTTCTAAATTAAGACCGCCCATGTGAATGAAAACAATTGAATTGGAGGATCTTGTTTCAGACTCATCCGTGGGGTAGACACCCAATTCTGTGGATCGTCTTGGCTGCTATGTCTCTCTCTCTCTCTCTCTGTGTTGGTAGGTCTTGAATCGAAGAGAACCTGAGCTTAATTGTAGGGCAATTTTGAGCAAAATCCTCAAAACAGAGCAGGTGTAGACTGCCTTGATAGTCATTTTGTTTTCACATATTTTCAGTCGTGTATCAAGTTTGGACATTTAATTCCTCTGTAATTCATACCCTTTCTGCTTCTCTCACATGTCTTTGCTGAGATTCAGGAGGGTGATGTCTTTTTGTGCAAGTTTCCACCTGTTATGATTATCTAAAGTCCACCCCCCTCTACCCCTCTCTGCACCTTTTGCATACTTGTAGTTGTAGGTGTCTCCCCTCTATGGTTTCTGTACCCATATATGCCCCCTCTGCTCCCCTCCTAAAACTTTCTACATATTGACATATAGGTCTATGAACTTCCCTTTTCTTGGTTCTGTAACCTTTTGCACCTCACTCTACTTCTTTTACCCCTCTCTGTACTTCACTTACTCTCTTTGTACCTCTCTTACCCCCTCTCTGTACCTATCTTACCCCTCTCTGCACTTTCTTATGTGACACCCCTCTCTGTTTTATTATCTGTCTATCATGTCTTTTCTGCACCTTTGACATGTATGCACTGTCTCTTCTTATGATTATGTAATTGTTTGCACCCTTGTGCATCTCTCTTCCCCCTTTCTGCACCCTTTGAGAGTTACCCCTACACCCTCTGGCTTCTGTAACCCTCTGCCCCACCTCTGCACCTGGCTTGCTCCCCTCTCGCTCCCCTCCCCCTTTTGCTCTTCCCTCCTCTCAGTTTCATTATCCAACAAGCAATATTAGCTAGGACTGGCAGCATGATGAGTTTGCCAGCCATTGTGTGATGAATGCTCAGGTTCATGATCATGAGTCTCATTAAGATTCCATCAGGAGATAATACTTGTCTGAATACCTAGTATCCGGGAGGAGAATGTCTGACATTTCTTAGTATAGGCTGGTGAATAATTTGCTTCTTTTTCTTTGTCATCATGATGACCTTTCTACATCTTCTTCTCAAACTGCTAGACAAATTTCTGCTCATGCCTTCTTTAGTCTGCATTCAAATTGTGAAAGAATAATTTCATCACAACAAGTCTTGCTGTCCATATTGTTATAACAGACAAGCCTGGCCCAAGTTTTCCATCTTAATGTTATTGATGACTGCCAGCATGATCATCAGTATCTGTCATGGTTTAAGGGTTGCCATATTGGAGATCCATTCATAATGATGATGATTATAATGATGATTGCATAATGTTCCTTAACTTCCTTTGATGGAATTATCAGTGCTACCAATGTTTTGAACATCTTCATGTCTTCTCAATCAACATCAACATCATCATCATCTTTATCGTTATTCTCCTCCTCCTCCTCCTCCTCATCTTCTTCCTCCTCTTCCTCCTCTTCCTATTATTTTCTTAAGATTGCACATACAAATGTAGTTCATCCCTATTAGAAAAAGTACTAATTACAAAGACTTCTTAAAACCTCAAATTTTTTCTTGGATTTTTCACAGCACGACAGTCAGTTTCAGGGAAGGCCAAATAATTCTATTTAAAGTTTAAGTGAGGATCTATTGCACTCTTTATTAGTGAATGATTGAGAACCATATGTGGCCGATATCTGAGAGGCTGCGACGAGTTCTTGTGCTGAAAACCAGAAGGGCATTAACTGGTATCCTTAAACTTAGAACTTATGCCCTTCTACCTCTCAGCACACTGTTTGATTCGTGAGATCTGGAGATAATCCTTTTGATCTTGACCTGATCACCTTGTTGAATCTGTATTCCACCCAGGAGGTGTCTACTCTTAATCCATTCAAACCCAAGGATTGGATTTCCAATTGAACCAAAATTCTCTGTCAAAGTTGTACATAATAGCTCTTTCATATGAGAGAAAATAACGCACAAAATTTGTTTTAAAAAACATGAAAAGAAAACATACATTGATCATATAGTAAAAAGGGGTGGAAACATGGGATACATATTATAAAACCTGGGCCCCGTCTTATATTGAGTTGTGCTTCGAACAATCGCAACTTAAAATCGATCACAACTGTGTACTTAAGAGATAGGAGTTGCGCTTGATTTCAAGTTGCGATCGATTCGAATCGGTCGCAACTTTGTATAAGACGGCTGATAGTAACTTGTTTGTTTACTTGTATTTAGTATGCATAATTTAATGAAAGAAAATTGTATGGTTTGTTGGAGAGCTTGTGTAATTAATAGTTATTCATTTAGCAGTTGCCTAGAAGCTTTTGAATGATTAGGATATTTTTAACTGCTTTTGCAAGCATCATTATATAATGTTACAATGATAGATTCTTGCTTGCAAATTGATAAGGAGTGCACAGGGCATTCACTATTCGAGCATTTTCATAAAAAAAGAGTTGAAATATGCGTAGTGGTATTCGCGGTATTTTCAGTTGGGGGATGCTATATATTCTGTTCTTGTAAGTGATAGGGCATAGTATGTGTAGTATATCTTGCATATGAGTGGTTTCCCTGAATAAATTCTGACAGATATGGCATGTGGTGAAATGATCAGTGGGGTGTCCTCACTTCGACTAGTCTATGATTACAGCATGCTTTTTAATGCTTCAGACAAGCTCTTGAAAGCAGTGTTGTAAGTGTCTTTAAACTCAAGGCGGGCTTTGTCAGCATATAGGGTTATGACATCACCTAACAGTGAGAACAGTTCGTGCAAGTGATTTTTGTTGATACATTTCTCATGGAAACTATTAATTTGTGTTCATGTTCTTGAAGACCTATAATTGGAGAAGTTGGTCCCAAAGAAGTTAGACATGATATGTCAGAAAAACTCAAGCAATGGGCATGTTGTATTGAAGTACCAACAGTAGAAAAATGATCTTATGTAAATGGGGAAAAAGTTTTTTTTTTTCTTTTCCTTCTATAAAGAGCTGAAAGGATGATAACTCTGTGTTAGAAGAGAACATTTGCAGTAAAGGGAAAGTTAGTTTTGGGAAAGGTAAAAAAAAAAAAAAAAAAAAAAAGGTGAGCTTTCTCATTCTTTTTATTTTAGTTGGGAAGATAATCATAGTAAAAAATGTCACCTGAAAAGGGTTGCTCTTCAAATGCCCTCACATTCAAAATATGACAAGAAACAGCAGAAATGTTCGGCCAAACATTTGTGTGTAGTCCCATGTACACATTTCTGTGTGCCGTGCATATGATTTTCAGCAGGATTGAGTCAATTTCTTATCATTTTGGTGATTTCAAGACCTTACAGCATACACCAATTATTAGTTGCTATATAATCAACCTTTCCCAATTGCTTTCAGACAGTTACTTTCACAGTTCAATCTCATGACCTGGGGAGCGTTTCATCAAGCGTTTTGTCAGTGATTTTTACCGACAAATTTGCTCTCAGCCAATCAGATGCAAGGATTTCAGTAGCTTATAACAGTTGTCGGTAAAAATCACTGACAAAACGCTTGATGAAACGCTCCCCAGAACTCAACTTTATCTTTAATGTCCTTATGGCTTTCAGCAGATGATGTGCCTTAGAGCAATGGTTATTTGCACTCTCAAGAAAAAAAACAAAGACGATGACATTTATGAAGTTGGGCCCCATTTCAAAGCTGTTATTGGCATGCAGACAGATTTTTTGTAATGCCGATGAACGCTGGCGGTGTATATGAGATGTATTTTGACTTCCATCATGTACTTTGGTGGGTAAGAGCGTTACAGAGCTGCAAATCGATTTGAGAAATGAAGAGAACAATCCCTTGGGAAGGTTGAAGAATTGGGAAGATGTGCTCTATTCTGCATTCATGTGGGTATAAAAGATTTCCGTTTTGTAATGTGGGACGAAAATAGAATGTTTTTTAACCAGTAACCCGGAAGGGACAGATGCATTAGAATATTGTTGTGTTGTGAACATTTCTGGGTAATATTTCCTGTGTGCCTGCATTTCTTTTTGTCGTGAACAAAATAGAGAAGACAGAATGATACTTGTCATGTTGCTAATGAAGATTAATAATCATGTAAGTAGAAATAGGTTTCAATCATACCCTGAAAATATAGAGGGAAGGGTTAAAAAGTCATCTCTCGTTTCCTCAATCACCTTGTATTAATACTTAAAATCTACATGATTCATCTTCTAATATTAAATAAAACAGAAAAGAAAAAAAAAGGGAATCTATTCTTTGTAACCATGGATCTTATGATATATTTATCTGCTAAATTATTTCCTGAAAAGCTCATAATTTAGTGGGGTAGTTTTCAAGTTATAGATAGAGAGATAAGATTGTGACTATTCTCTTACATATCTTTGTTCATCTGCTCTTTATGGTTGAAAGAATGTGTAGCAATAAGCTACACATTAGAAGCAAAAGTGTAACTCATCATCAAGTAGTATTGACCACTTGATTGGCAAACATAGTGAGCTGCTCTCCATCCATTGGAAAGTAGGTTCATATCTTAGGCGGATAGTCTTAGGTAGCTTAGCGAAACGCAGTGGGGCATAGAGACGCGGGAAAGACGCAAAGAGGAAAATTGCCAATTCCGTATGCGCTTCTGAAATTAGAATCAAACATATCTGAATAAAAGTTTTCATATTATTTTGCTTAAAAGTGTTCAAAGAGGTTAATACCAATTCTACTTCCCAATATTTTGGTTCTGCCTCTATAGAACAATATGCGTCTTTCCCGCGTTCTTAGTACGCGCCACAACATTTCGCTAAGCTACCTTAGGTGCTATGTTATCTAAATGTACATAATCTAAATTGGTTGAACTGTTATTTGAGAGGTGATGAAAACTTGCCAATCAAAATAACGTGAAGTTTGTGCAATATGTGAAAGGAAAATTTGCTACACGATCACAAAAATTTGAAAAGTTCTCTCGCAGACATTTCACTGTATTGTTTTGTCTGTGGAAATTATGATCGGATTATTCAAAGGTCATTGTAAAGATCACACATTTCAATAGGCGATGTCCTAGGCTTTTGAAATTGCCTTACACTGGATTTCTTGAAAGTCTTTGCAATCACTTCTGCTGTCATTTTTATGATACCTATAAATTTGACATGCATTTGCCATTGACAGTCACAGAAATCATGGTGTATTCTAATTTGTTGTCATTATCTATAAATTCTGTTTCTTAATGAAATATTCTACTGTGTTTTTGCTTTTTCTTCATGGAATATTTTATGTTGATTCCATGTTTCATTTCATGTATGATATCTCTACATCTCATATCATCTGTTTAAAGTCAAAAGGATGTTAATTCTTCACTTATATAGACTTAATGCCCTTCTTGCTCTTGGCAGACGATATGTTTGATTCAAGATGTCTATCTCAAGCCCCACAACACAGATAGTCAATATATATCCTGGCATGACCATTCAGACTACTGAATGTTATTATGAGGTTATTTCTTGGACACATCTGGCCGAGGAAATCAATTTGCTGCATGGTTGACTTTCACTGAGCCTCTCAAATGCTCTCTCAGAATCCATACTTGTTTTGATTCCAAAGACATGCTCACAAAATCGATGAAGTTCAGTAACATTCAAGTGCAAGAACAGGTGCACACTTCCTGATGGGGTAAGAGTAGGGAAGGAAAGGAAGGGGGTGAGGTAACTTCAAAGAAGGTTTTTCTTCTAAAAATAAGATTAGTGTAGTTTAAATTCTAAGATTTCAGGGTTATTATCCTCCCCTTCCCAAAGACACTTTCACAAATTAGTACACTTGATATACACATAATACTCATGATATGCTGGAAGGACCCTGTTGTGGGTGGGTCAAAGGAGGTGCACACCATCTTATTCCTTGTACTAAATGATTTAAATTTCCAGTTATTAATTTATATGTATGTTGTCTTGAATTAAGCTTTAGATTTATAATTTATGTATCAAATATTAGTCCTGGTCATAATCTGTAGACAGAAAACGGTGCGCCTAGAAACATCCGTATTAAGCGCTTAAAGGGAAATCCAACCTTAATAGCAAGTTGCTTTGAAAGAAAGAGGAAAAATCAGAGAAGCGGATTGATGAAAGTTTGGACAAAATCGGACAAGAAATAAGAAAGTTATGAATTTTTGAAAGTTGTAATCACTATGCATATGGGGATATCAAATTGGCCGAATAGGTAATGTCACTGTGATGTAGCTGTGGACAACTCCCCCATTCGCTCTAACACACAAAATGACTAAAATGTCACTTTTTTTCAAAATGCATAACTCAGTAGGATCTTTTCGTTCATGAGGACCTATAACAATATGCTATCTCCAATATATTTTGAGTACTGCCTCGAGGGTAAAAGCGCCTCGAAGAAAACCGCAAATTAATGATATTTTTGTGTATGACAAATGGGAGAGTTGTCCACAAAAATGTCACAATTGACTCACCAAATTGCCAATTTGAGATTCGCATGGATGTAGTGATCTCATTTTTCAAACATCCATAACTTTCTTAATCCTTGTCCGATTTCTTTCAAACTTTCACCATCCTGTTTTTCTTATTTTTCTGCTTTCACACAAATCATCTTATTACCAAGGTTGGATTGCCCTTTAATAAAATGTTTTATATTATTACTGAGTAACAGTGATGTAGTGATGGGGAAAAAGTAGGGAAAAATATGAGGGGGAGGAGGATGTAAAATAAGATGATTAAGGAATAGATGGAATAGAAGGAGGTGAAGAGGATAGAGAGATGGAGAGGAGAGATGAGGGGAGGTGGGAGGGGAAAGAAGGTTGAAGGAGGGGGGAAAGGAGGTGGAGGAGGAAAAGAAAAACAAGGAATCAGAGAGGGTAGAGCAATAGTTGATATGCTTACAATGTTCTACAGCATACTTTTTTTTTTGCTGTAAAAATTTTGAGAGTTTTCGATTTATGATGCCTTACACCTTAATGAGATGGCACTCATCCGACAAACTTCTCCCTTTTTATTTTCTTATTGCAGAAGGAAGCCAATGAGGCTGCAGGAAAGGAGAATGGCCCTGCAGAGCAGCCAGCTGAGAAACCGCCCAAGAAACCAGACAAGCCTGAAAAGAACCAACCTGTACAGTCCCCTTCCTCCCCAGAAGATGAACATAGAATGTTGGTAAGTGGAGGCCGGTTTATTCTGGTTTCATCTTGAATAGTTCAGTTGAACCAGTTAGACCAGGAAAGAATCAAACTGTACAGTCCCTTTACTATCCTGATGATGCACACACTCTAAAAACTAAAGTGTTAAATCACCATTCAAAAGGGCCGAGGAGTGACAACTTTTTCAAAATTGTAGATTAACACTTTTAACATGCTGGATACAACACTATAAAGGCTGAATCCAGCAGTTTAAAAGAGTTGATCTACCATTTTGAAAAAGTTGTCACTCCTCGGCCCTTTTAGATGGTGATTTAGCACTTAAGTTTTTAAAGTGGTGCACAGAATGTGTTTGGGTTCAACCCAGTTTAGTCTGGTCTTATCTGGAACAATGTAGTTTAAACCAGACAAGCATGAAAAGAATGGACTAATCTATCTCCTCTGATCATGTGCATACAGCATGAGAAAGACCAGACTAATCAGGTTAAGTCTAGTTTCATCTGGAATGATGCAGTCCAAACAAAGCTTTGCACTCTCCTTAGTTGAGATGATATTTGTAGGATGCTGATAGGTAGAAACTGATTTGAGCCAGTTCTAACCATACAAGTCCTAAAAGATTCAACCTGTAATACAGCTTTTACTCCCTTACTTCACCAATTAATGCTCTTTGGTAAAAATTGGTCTTGTCTGGACTCATCTGGAATGATGTAGTCAAAACCAGATGAGCCAAGAATGAACCTGTTCTGTCTCCTTCACCCTTTGAAGAAAACCATAACATGTTGGTAGATAGAAGTTATGCCATTCTTGTTTATTATTTGATAGTGTAATGTTGAGTTTGGTACAGTGTAGTCGTGTTATCAATGTTTAATTCATCTCTCTTAGACCGATGGCAATGCAAGTTTCTTGAGGGCTGCTCGAGGTGGAAACCTGGACAAAGTATTGGACTATCTGCAGGGAAGCACGGACATCAACACAAGCAATGCAGTAAGTGTCACTAATATTACATAGATTTACCTTTCTATGTCTTCCTTTGATCCATTAACCAATTGAAGACAATGTTGATTTTCTTTCAATGCGCATTTCCGCAGGTTTCACACCCTGACTAGGAAACGTTACGGTATCTCTGTAATTGAAAAAAAAGCAAAAATCCTTGTCAGAAATTTTCTACGTAAAGTGAATAATGATGTTATCCCATACCCAAATTTGATGTCTTCTGCATCATTAGGTTGTTAAGGTTTCGTAACACTTTTGCATTTAGGTATCCAGTTGTTATAGCAATCATAACTGTATCAATCATTTTAAGCGTCTTAATTCTATCGTGGTTAATGACTCCATGATGAGCTGTCTGCTTAGAGCCATGACTTATAAAGATGAGAGGGAGATATCACCTATTGATAGTCAGGAGGGTGTTGAATCATACACTTTTACTTTTTTTGCTCTCATCAGATGGCACCCAGAAGTATGCTAAACTAATCATGGGTTACCCTTATCCTCACCAGAGCTATTGATATATTCTATCAGATATAACCCTTTATTACATGTTATTCTCTTAATATTCTGAGTCCAGATGGAAAATGCTTGCTACTGTAAAAAAGAACGATTTGAATAATACAATCAGAGTAATTTGTAGTGAGCTACACATTTCGTTTGCTTGCTTGTTATATTCATTGGAAATCCAGTCTAACCTATACATGTACATGTACAAATAGGGCATTTTTATCATTACAAGCAAGTAATTAAGAACAATTATTTCAATGCCCAAAGATATGAATTGCCATCATTTCTTTAACCCAAGCCAAATTTGCACTATAACAGAAGATTTATTCCTATGAAATGGACAAAATCAGAGAATTTCATTGAAGATTGATGGGGGAAAATTTAACCCACGAGTCAAGAAATAAAATCAGCAAATGGAAAGGGCTGCATACTGATGTATGTACACAGAGGTGGGCGTTTACTGTTACCTCTCACATGCACTTCCAGTCTAACCTATATGCATGTAGACCTACATGTACATGGACAAATAGGCCATCTTCATAGTTATAAGCAAGGAATTAATCAAAGACGTTTGAGTGTCCAGAGATACAAATTTTAATTCATTTCCCCCCAAACCCCTGTACCTTACCAAAATATTTATAATAGAGTCAATCAGAGAATTTCATAGATTTCTGATGTGGTAGAAGGGAACCCACTAGCCAAGAAATGCAGCCTTCAAACATAGGGCTGCTAATATTCCATTTATCTTGATAACTCTTGCCAAAACACCACGTTTTGGAATAAAGAGTTGTTCCTGTAAGATAGACAAAATCAGAGAATTTCATAGATTATTGATGTGGGAGAGTGGAACACTCTATAGCCAAGAGATGAGGTCGGCCAACAGAGGGTTGCATACAGATCTTGTGCATTATGCAGAGGTGGGCGTCGCCCCTCACCTGAGCCTCCAGTCCAGTCTGCATACGTGTACATGAGAAGGGTCGTTATGTTCATGCAGCCACAAGAGGGATGCATGCTCAGAAAAATAACACCCATGACTCATGCAGACGAAATGGGATAGCACTCAATGATGCTAGGGGTGAAGAGAAAGGGCGCCATCTATTGACCAGATGCTTGGTTATTTTTGCCTAGCTTTGGGTATGCACACCAACAACTGGTTGGTTTCAACTGATAAGTGCTGTCCCATTGTATGCTAAGCAAGCTAACAGGTACATGTGATTTTGGGTCTTTCATATGGCACTATCAGTTTATTTTGACACTATCAGTGCCATATTCAGTGTGTCCTATGCCTGATTTTTAAACTGATGCCCAAAACAAATTTTGTGTATTTTTCCCCTGTGAATTTGATCCTTTGGAAGACAATAGAATTTGAACACAAAAGTTAACATTGAAAGTTCATTTTTGAATACATGCGAACTAAGTATTATACATGTAGTAAATGTCAGGTCCTTGTTAAACTTCTATGAAGAAGGAAAATTTCTAGAATACACATCAATTTTCAATTTCAGGGGATGTTTCATCAAGTGTCTTGTCAGTGATTTTTACAGACAAATTTGCTCTCAGCCAATCAGATACAAGGATTACAGTAGCTTATAACAGTTATTGCAACTTGTTATTGATGACAAGTTTTATGAAACAGGGCCCTGTAACTAGTGTTTTGTAAGTGATACTGTCAAACCAGAAACTTTCCTGAATTGTTAATGACAGCCAATTTTGCAGCAAGAAACTTTTGTGAATTGCAATAATTTTATGTTGTTTCAATTGTGATTCATTATTTCCCGGCATGAAACTTTCGCGAAAATTTCTGGTTTTACAGTATTCTACATGAGGAAGTGATGATAAATTACATCAGAAATGTTTTGACTCAAAACAAGTTCCAACTGTAATAGTCAGGGAGATAACCAAAAAAACAAAGATGGAGTGGATCTAAAGAAACAAGGGGTTAAAATACGAATATGCCCCATGAAGCACTGGAAAAGCTCTTGGGAATGAATTTATGAGGGCCACTTTTTTGAAGAAAAAAAATCACCCCAGTATATTTAAGACCTACCTCAAATTGTTTTCCAGGGTGCGACAAAACCTCTTACTAGACGTGTAGGGGCAACCACAATAGCTTGTCGGGAATGTATATTTGAAAAATTGCCTGTTGTCAAGATGACTTACTAATGAATGATAGACGTAATAGCCCCCCAAAGTTTACTTAGGGGCTCCTTTTTGTTTGGAAATTTTTTTCAAGAGCCCTGGAGAAAGAAAAAATGTGAGGGTTGAATGATATATCATATTAGATATTCATGCTCATATTCCACTTTGGGTAAAAAACATTGTCCAGCCAATACCAACTCTGGCTCACTAAAGAACAACACTTTATACTTGAAAACAAATAAACTACACAAAGAGACAACAAGGTAATGCACTTTTATGATTCTTCCTTCCTGACTTTGCCTAACATTGGGTAAAAATTGATGCCTTGTTTCCTCAAGAGATGAGGATTTTGACTAACGAGCTACAATTAGTGCTTTCCCTTGGTCCATAACCAGTTAGGATTACAGACTTCCTGCATTCGTTTAGGGCTCCATTGCTAAAAAGCCGTTGAAAGGATGTGAATTTTGAGGCATTATTATTATTCCAAAAAGTCGTAGAAATGGACACTCTTACGTACGTTAACCGGTGTTATGTATGTGGTTTGCCAGAATTTAGATGTCCCTTTCTTTTTGAGACTTGATAAGTTTATAAAGAAGCAAAAATTCATGATTGCATTTGGAAAAGTCAAGTTTTAAGATGTTTTTCTTGTTTCAGAAGAAATTTAATCAATTAATGATAAGATGCAGGACAGGTTAACTTAAATTCTTGTAATATTGGCATGAAATGGCAATTCATCCTATTCTTGAAAGAATTATACTTTTCATTCTTTAGAACCCTGTTTTTTAAGTGAACTAATGAGCACTATTGTGTAGAATGTTCTGGTTCAAAAGTTTAATGAGAAGTTCCTAAAGGACATTGTCAAATTTCGGAAAAGGGTTCTTCGATTAGATCTTGAAAGGTCTTTAAATCACCAAAGGTTTTGTTCTCAGACTGAAATCTTCATTAAAAGTTTTAAAAACATTCCAGAATCATAATCAAATCTTTAAAGGGCTCAGAATCAGAATCAACTTTTCAAAGGTTTCAGAGTCAGAATCAAATTAATTAAGATTTTCAAAAATGTTTCAGAATGGGAATATGATATATTGATAATATAATATAGAGTACAATCCACACTTGAAAGGTTTCAAAATCAGAATAAATTCTTCAAAGGTTTCAAAGGTTTCAAAGGTTTCCGATTCATGACCTGATCTGTGAAGGTTCAAAAACGGTTTCAGATGAGAAAGAAATCTTCGAAAGTTCATGAAAGGTTGTGGATGAGAGACCAAACATCTGTCAATATTAATAAAAGGTTTCATAATCAGAAACAAATCTATGAAGGTTATAAAAGGTTTTAAAACAAGGTTTTGGATGAGAACAAGATCTTTTAGTGTTACTAAAAGGTTTCAGAATCCAAATTAAAAGGTTCAAAAAAGATTGTGAGATAAGAATCTAATCTTAAAGCTTCAAAAAAAAAGGTTTCAGATAAGAAGGTTCTAAAAAGGTTGTGGATAAGAACAAGATCTTTCAGCGTTAACAAAAAGGTTTAGAAATCTGAATCGAAAGGTTCAGTAAAGGTTGTGTAATAAGCATCTTAATCTTTACAGGTTCAAAGGACAGGATCAGAATAAAAGCTAACGATGTCCACCATTGAACCCATTCCTTATAGCACTTCCCTCGGGTGATACATGAATCTTCCCACAAGCTGCATGCCAATGTGGTTTGGAATCCAAGCCTGTCTTTTACCCCGTGAAGATCATTCCATGAGCTCACGAGACAAGGCTTTGGGGTCATGTGACATAATTGTGACAAAGCGAAACACTCATCCGCTGTAGCGACATACCGCTCAGTCCTTGGCAACCCCGTTGTCTTGGTCGTAACCGCAGGCAATCTTGCACTCGGGTGTTAGGATCAGGATTAACGAGCAAAATAGCTGGTATGAGTAAACAACATAATGTAGCAACTACTGTTTAGCACATGGGGAGACATGTATGTTGTGCCGAAGAGAAATATTCAATGGACATACTAACACCCCCCCCCCCATCGAAGATGACATGATATTGGACTAGAATTGAGACATGCAAGAGTAAAATGTCCTGTCAATTCACTTTATTTTAAGTCCTATTGTCAGATATGAAATTTGTCAAGTCTCTTCCTTAATCTGCCTCCTCCTTTTTGTTTCTAGATATTTGTCTCTCTTTTACTTTCTATTTCTGTTTATTTCTCTCTGCCCATGTCTCTCTCTCTCTCTCTCTCTCTCTCTCTCTTCCACTTCATTTTTTTCTTGTTCTCTGACCCCCTCTCTTTCTCATACTCTTTGCCTCAAGTTATTGATCTTTTCTGTCACTATCTTTTTGTCTCTACCTCTGCCTCTGTCTGTCTGTCTGTCTCTCTCTTAGTCTCCCCACCCTTTCCTGATTTTTTCAATCGTCTTTCCTTTCCTTTCCTTTCTCTTCCTTCTCCTCTTCTTTCTCCTCTTCTCCCTCATACTTCCCCAGAGCAGTATTGATTTGTTACTGGAGTCATTTTAGCCTGTTCATATTGATTTCAGTTAGTATGCAAATATCATGACCGATGAAAGACGCCGGTCCATTAATTGTTTTCTGTTACTTAACCCATTATCCTACGGCTAGACTGCCCTGCATGGTTGCGACGTGTCAAGGTGCAAATCATGACTCACAGGAAATAGATTTTGACCTCAACTCTTGTTTTTGTTTCTTATAATATTAATTTTTCTATGTCCCCCCGTCTTTTTGTTGAAAATTTTAAATGACCCACTTTAGTCATAACAGATTGTGTGAATTATAGCAAACAGATGAAGTCTGATAAGAGATCTTGTACTGTGATAGCAATTTCTTGTGATTCTATTGTAATATTAAACAATATTAGTAGAAATAGACGGTTAATGAACATAGGGAAATTTGGATGAGTCAAGTAAAATAATTTCTTGAATATTGTCATATCACTAGGATAGTGTTAAATTTAAAAAAAGATGATTGAAGGAGTACAAACACCTTTTGCTTGTATCATTGCATCTCTTTTATTAGATGCATACCTTGTTTTATTGCTTCAATGGTTGAAACCCACACTTTTGAATAATGGATGATAGGAGGCTCTGCACCTAAGAAAGGGGCACCTTCTACCCTGCCTCTCCCCATCTTACCAGAACTCTATGAACTATAGATTCTAACGATTGCTGAACAAAATTAAAGACGCAAACCCTTGGTCACAATTTCCTTTTTGATTGTGGATGATTAATCAATTTTGGGACCAATTTGTCAGCGGTTCTTCATTATTGAAATGAGCATTTTGTACTGGACTGTTGTCATTAGGGAGAGCAAGAATGATCAGATTGGGAAAGAATGAATAATGGAGAATTGGAAGACAGAAAAATGATGATTGACTATAGGGTTCAAAAAGAGTTCAAAGGGATTGATTTTGAGAAGGAAGGAAGGGAGAAAAGCAGATTTGAGGGAAGGAAACGATTGGAATATGATTTATATTAGAGAATGTGGAAGAGCTTATGTAGACACAAATAATTGTGGAGCGCCAGGAGTGTCAAGTCTGACAGACATGTGAGCTAAATAAGAACCCACTATTATTATTGTTATTATTATTATAAGAGGAGAAGAATATAAAGCATAATCACTAAAGTGCAGGATGTAAAAAGAAAAGGCATAAGCTGTAATTGGTGGAAATTAGTACAGGACAATTACCAATTGAATAAAGTAAAGACAGTGAGGAGGGGGGGGGGGGGGGGGGGAGAGGAAATAGTTATTTGATTAAGTGGCACAGAGATTTAGCATTATTGATTATTGACCAAAATGGCAACATTTTGTTTGATCTCCGTCTCCAGACCTAAATGAATTCCGAGATGGCAGAAGAGTTTCATTATATTGCGATCTAATCAAAATGATAGGGAAATAAAAATCTGGAATCAAGACACTAATTATATTCTTTTTACTTTCTGTTGTCAAAAAAACAGTCATTGGTGTAATTGTATTCATGAATATTACTATTATTATTATTACTGCCACTGTCATCATCATGAACATTGGCCATTATTTTTCTTAGCTTTGCTAAAATGACAAAATTGAAATAATCAGACTTCACAATTGTTTTTATCATCTTCTTTATTTGTTATTTGCTATCTACATCAGAACATGACTTTGTGTAAAAGGGGTCACCCTGTGTCCTATAAGCTTAGCACCTCTCCTTTCACACCTCACCGAAGTGTTAATGCTTGAAGATGATGCGAAAGAATAGCCAACTGTTTTTGTCGATAAAAGGAGGGTGATTGACCCAGCAAGTAAATTTAGCATTTCCTTGGTCCACTCCTTAATTAGCTAAGTCCAGGGTTAAATCCTGCTTATGTATGTCATTCACGAATACATTCAGTGAGTTACAGGGTTAACCCTTTCGAGACAATTGACCACATTTTGTGGTTTGGCTCAATAACTTTTGATTCAGAGCTCTAAAAAATATACCAGATGCACGAGTAGAAAGAGCAAAAATTTCTGCACACACTATATCCATTTTTGTTGCATGATCATATTGCGTTTGATGCCAGAAATTTTAAAAACGAAAATAAGCTTTAAAATCCTTAAATTGGCAACACATTGAGGGGTTCAAAATCATTATTTTCTATCAAAATTGGCAATTTTTTCAACTTATCGATAAAATAACTAACCATGTTTATTGTTCTAAAAGACATTACACCTTATTAGAACCATGTAGCACTAAAAGAAAAATATTATTGTTGCCAATTTGAAGAACAAAATGTGATCAATTTAGCGCTTAAATAATTCCTGTCCTGAAAGGGTTAATGCAGAGAGCGAGAGAGATGGGAGAGATGGAGATGATAGAGATATAGAGAGATAGAGAGAGAGATAGAGAGAGATAGAGAGAGAGATAGAGAGAGAGAGAGAGAGAGAGAGAGAGATAGAGAGAGAGATAGAGAGAGAGATAGAGAGAGAGAGAGAGAGAGAGAGATAGATAGAGAGAGAGAGAGAGAGAGAGAGAGAGAGAGAGGGGGGGGTGGGGTCATTCATGAAGATAGAAAGATAGATCTATGCATATTCTAGAAGACAGATATAATAATACAAGTAACATGTAGATAGATACCTAAATAGATGTAGAGGTGAATATATGATTATATGCATAAAACATATTATAAATTTACCAGTACATATCTTAACAGTCTTCTTTGATATAAAATAGATATCTTGATGAAATTGAATACAATGAATACTGAAATATTACACAATTGAATTATATCTTTATGGTTTATTTTATTTGATTAGTATCAAGATAGTGTTAAAATGTTTGATCATTCCCTTTAAAACACTCCTGTGCATGAAACAGACAAACCCAGCTGAGATGATGTGACCTGGGAATCCGGTGAGTAATAAAAACCTGAGTACTGTTGTCACTCTTATTCTGGACTGTTTAATGGCCAGTCCATCTGCATATATGCTAATCATCCATTCTGTTTGCCCAGCTCTCCTGCTTGACGTTTAATTGCCCAAACTCGTTAGTGTTTTAGCCCTCCCAATCAATAACTTGACCGTCATCATTTTCCATCGTTGCGACGATGGAACATACGGCGGGGTGGGAATGTGGCAGAATTAAGTACAGAACTACAGAGAGAGGTCATTTAAAGCGCAGGACATGAGTTAACGCACACCGCTCATATTGCAGTGTTTGGAGTTTTTGCATAGGAACAGAGTCGTTATGATTCAGTTTGTGGGGGAAGGGGGAAATAGCTTATTACCCACAATGCATTGCAGAGTGCGTCTAAACAGGAAACTGGTATATGTGGGCAGCAAGTGCGTGATCTTACTCGGAGGGTAAAGACGAAAGTCAAGCCAGTGTTTGTTGTGCAGGCGATCAGGACAACACACGCATATATCGCAAGTCCTGTAGCTTCGTGGAGCCCCGACCCCCCCATCACGTGGCGTAACTAGTCGTTGAGGACAAACGGATGAGCGGGTAATCATCAGTCGAGGGAATTAATCAGTTTTTATATGAACTGCCTGACAAAAGTGCACCAAGGTCGTAGATCACTGAAAGTTTTCCTTCAACAACTTTCATTTGAGGAGACTTTTACGAAGAGCCCTCACAAATCTTCACCCAGTATTTGAACAAGCCATTATTTTGCCAAGAGCGACCTGTACATAGCCTCAGCTGTGTTTTTGCCGATGACGATTTTCATCTTGGATCTATTACTTGCATCATTGTCATTCGCTCTCCGCGCTCTCGCTGTACATACATTCTCATCTTGGGTCCGGCTTTCAGCTTGGAATCTGTTGCAGTGTAACGTGATTGATTCACTAGATCTGGATCCCAAAATATGAGCGTCTACACAGAGAGGTCATTCAGCTTTTGAAAAGTAGGTGTAAGCTGGTGTTGGTGTCTGAACTAGTCTCGGTCAAAGACTTTCAGAGAGATTCATTGAGGGGAAGAATTTGTGACACATGGTGTGTGAATCGAGTCTTGGGAATAGATCGTGCTTAAAGCTTAAATAGCTGTAGCCTATTTTCATACCATCCAAGGCCCCTTGGATATCCCTGATTCTATATTCATCACATTCTTGAATTCTGTACTTTGTGGCTTTCTCATCAGGAGAGTTTGCTGCCACTTGTCTTGCCCAACACTGCCGCTGACAACAATTTTGACAGCAGAAACAGAGCGGGATCTGCTCAGAATCGTAAGCTTGCACCCAGTTCGAACACAACAGCTGAGGAAGGGTCGCCTGAAACACGATCAAAACAAACTTAAATGAAAACAGAGAAGAAAAGCATTAGTAAATGGAATAGATCATTTTTGTTATTCTCCTCAGAGATATTGACAAGTATAATCTGAGAGAAAGAGGATTCCCATCATTAACATTAGCAGAAATGTGTAGAAGAGACAAAGCAATGGCATAAGTGCCTTTCTTTTCTCCTCTCAAATCAGTTGTGCCTTTTAAGTTTATGGATTTATGTGACAAATGGAAATACCACATCGCTCTTCCTGCACAGTGCCTTACTAAGGATTACATATTTTGGAATACCGCCTAAGATCGTGTTATAGTGTGTGGGATGGGATTCTTGCCAATGCCTAGCTAATTGATGCAAAGCTTTGGATTGTGTGGAGAGAGAACAAAAACATTAATTTTTACTTTGGATGTGTCAGATCAAGTCTGATGCTCACAAAGCTAGCAACCTATGTCTCAGCTGCAGTCATTTTTCTTTTCTTCTTTGTTACCATACTTGAATATTTCACACAAGAATTGTACTGCCTCGTACACAGAAGAATTAGTGGTATTGCAAATTTTGTCAGCACAACACCAACAAGTACTGCAAGTATCGCAGACAGTCCGAAACCAACAAATGTTGCAAGTGTCCCAGATAACGCGAAACTAAAAAATATTGGAATTGTAGCAAACAACGAGAAACCGACAAACACAGCGTATATCACAAAAAACGAGAAACCAACAAGTACTGCAGCTATCGCCAGTAACGAGAAATCAACAAGCATTACTAGTATCCCAAACAACGAGAAACCCGTAACCATGAATAAGATGACATCTCTTGAGATCTCACGGGCTAACAGCCTGCTCCACCGTCAGCCCAAGCACCCATTGCAGAAGATGAAGAACGGTCGGCCGTGCAGCTTTCCGACGACGCGCACTGAGCTCTACTCCATCTATCGCAACCAGGGGGAGCGACAGACAGAGGAGCAGCGTATCCTGGATGAGATCTTCTCGTGCCTCCTGAAAGGCATCGTGGATGGATGTTACGATGAGGTGCGGTAGAATAAGTTTCATTTTACAGCGTTATTGCTGAGAGCCAGAAGGGCGTTAACTTATATATCAACATAGAGTTAAAGTCCTTTAGGCTTTCAGCAGATGTATTTACAGTTCTTCTTTACTGTGACGCATCTGTGTAAGACAGCAGTGTCCTCTCTGCGATATTTGGGTGGATGGCTGAGAGGCAGAAGGGCTTTGAATTGATAAACCATCAGACCTGTTCAAACCTTTCAAATCACTTTGGGTTATGGTATGGTATATTTCATCTTGCACTAAAATATGCTATTTCTCTTTTGAGAGCATCCAGTTACATTCAAAATTCATGCGGTCTGTGCTAAACATGACATTACCATGGAAATCAAAGCAATTTGGATTCGACAGCAGAATAAAAATAAGAATGAAACTGCATCTGCTTATAGTACAGTTTGTGTGTAGTTAAGCCTTCAAACACTTTACATAGTCCTAGAGTTTGGGGAATGCCAACAGTTCTATGATTACTATTGCACTAAATTGGTCACTGAAATGTAATGATTTCCCCTTTTATAGTGCTAGAATACCGATGTAAAATTGGCTTAAATTGGCTTGTTGCCCTAATGTTCAACTCTATAAGATTGGAATACATCCAAAACATACTTTTTTTCTTGGTTATTATGACCTTACATTAGTGGATTTTTGTATTTTGATAGCATCATTACAAAGTGCATTACAAAAATATGTAAATGTATACACTGTACGTGAAATAATATATTCTCTGAAAGCAATGATGGTGCCCTTTTATCACGTATGACATATAAATGAACATGTAAGTGCTACTGAGAAACAGGCAATATTTAATTTCAAATTATATTAGAATCTAACCCTCTTTGCTCCTATTTCTATGGTACATTTTATCAGTGATAATGAAATCGAAGAATTTTGTCACATATGTGTAGCACATATTGTAAAGTGCCCACTGGGGATCAGATAAAGATATTGAGAGTACACTGAGATGAGTAGCCATGTGTGTAGTAATGGAAAGCTTGGCTCCTTTTAGGTGAGGAAGAATGCTGCATTCAGACTATGGCAAGTTAAGATTGAACCTCAGAGACTCAAACCCTTCTTGCCATTTCATTTTTAAAGTGACACGCAAGTTACACAGCGGACACTACATGTGTATTTTGCTATAAATATATATAAGTATAAAACCAATGTAGAGGTGTAAGGTCTAGTGGATAAATTGGGACCGTGGATTACATGTTACTTGGTTCAAATCCCTGTGACAGTGCCACCGTTCTTTGGCAAGACATTGATGTGTATTCTGCCCCTCTCCACCCAGGAGCAGTAAATGGGTACTCAGAATGCTTGAGCATCTTAACATAGCTTGCTATTGCCGAGAATCAGTTGCTTTGGAGTGACTCCGGTATTACATATGAAAGGAAATGTATGCACTGCCAACCTATCTTGATTTGTGCTATCCCTGTGTTCAAATACAGCAGTTTAATCAAGAGTAAAACTGAATGTGAACATGGCTAGGTGGAGTTTCGGGATTCTAGTTGATGTAATCACATGATTAGGTTGTCATTAGCAATAGATATTCAGGACATCTGTTAGGTTAATTATTCAGATTGCATTAGTTAGTGCTGTGGTGGTGGTGGTACAGATTCTTTTTCCTAATGATGATATTCTGACCATCTTCTTCACACCAAAAAGTGATGAGCATTTTAAAGGGATAATTCTCCTTTATTTGCTTCATTCAATGGTTTTCTTTTCATATTCTGAAATGAAATAATGCACTTTATGAATATGAAATGACATTTCAAAGATAAGACCAGGTTTGTTTGACAAATATTTTTCTAGATATAGATTTTGAAGAAAGTGACATTGAGCTGTGCTCACCAAATTGGCATCACATATATTGTGCTGTAGATGTCATTAACAGTTCTTATTAGTGCTGGTATCGAAACGCCTGATGTCGCCACTATGGCGACAAAAGTACTGGTTTTGGACTTTGCCGACCTGTCGACACGCATGCTCCGATGGCGACATAAAATGGGTCTTTTTACATGTACCTCGCCGTGGCGTCGTGCGTGCATACGTGATTTGTTTCACATACGCATTAGCAGCGCGCGCGCGCGACACGATCGCTGCATATCTAGCTGCGACGACCGGTATACATTACGTACATGTACATGCCTAGATATGCGACACTAGCTGACTCGCACCGCATGACTTTCATTAATGCTTGATAAATTGGATCATACAAAACAAATTTTGGGGCAAATAGTTGACAGTGTGCATCTTTGAGAACTGTAAGTGAGTATGACTGCGAGTGTGAGCCCGTGAGGACATAGTGCATGTATTCCATGTAAAGCTCTTGTGAATTTGTGTCGGGTAACTCTGGTTTAATAGTGTACGGTCACTACGTGAGCGACCCGAGTTTAGACTTGTTTGACTCATGTCCAGATCGGCGTTAATTTTATTGCGACATGGCGACATAGATTTTCCATGCCGATACCAGCACTAGTTCTTATATGGTCTTTAATTTCAGTACTTTTTATTTTATCTTCAAAAAAGAAAAAAGGTTTCTCACCTGTCCTTAAAGGGCATCAGGAACACCTTCTAATTGCCCTTTTCACTCATATTTTCCAATGTTAATAGTGACGTTTTTCATGTATACGAAAGATAAGTTTTTACAGCCTTACAAATAATGTACAGTTGTAAAGTTGCCAAGTAGTACTATGACATTAGCAATTTCTAATTTTCAAGGCTGCCAAGCAAGAGTGGAAGCAGTTTGTCCGTGAAATAAGTCTCATCTTCAACAAATCATAATGGATTCAGAGCTCAAACTTTACTATTTTTATCTAGAAATCAGACAACAACCAGGAATAATTTCAAATTTGTAGGTAAATCATTCTTATGCTTTATGCATAGTTTATGACAGTTATCACAGTGAGTAATCATTAGCTCATTAGGACTAACATTGTGCAGGGAGGGAAGAGGGGGTAAAAATAAATGTGTAGCTCTTGTGGTTTGGCATATGTCTCTTAGATTGGCATTTTTTCATGAAGATTGAAGGTGATAGAATGCAAGGAGTCAGGTCTTTTGTTTACCCAGCAATAGACCTGTTCACAAATATATTCAAAGTTTATGCATACTTTAAAAACAAAGGTTGTTCTTGACAACCTGAAAGCTTGTCAAAGGCTTGTCAGACATAGCAACAAGTAATGTATGCAAACTGGATTCCAAGTATTGTAGTTCATTCATTAATAACAGGTTATTACTATAAGTCCCCAGGACCTATAAAAAAATTAATATGAAAAAAATTTGAGTAACTTTGTGAACAGGTCTATTAGCATATCCTCTATCTAGAGCCAGAAGTAGTCTGCAAGCACAGACCCTAATTTGACACTTTATCAGAAAATCATTGTCTTGAGAGAAGCCTATAAATTCAGCTACCTTCTGGTCAGGAGCAGCTATAGTACATGGCCTATGGTAGTCTTACAGTGCAGACACTCTTTTATGACTGACCAGGGTTTATGCCTGCAAACTAAGCCAGAAGGGCATTAACTCATATATTTTAACACAGAGTTAACTCTTTTCTGGTTCTCAACAGATGATATGTCACTTGAAAAGAGAGGTAAAGAGAGAAACCTACTTTAAAAACATGAATGTACACATTTATGAAATATGCAAACCCAATAATTTGCATATGCAATGAATGCCACTATTGTGAATTTCACTCAATTTATTGTACTATGCTATCTACATATACTCATTACAATATTAATATATGCGTGGGGCCACCTTAAATATGTGCACACACATTCAATAGTCAATGTGCATGAGTTGCAGTTTGTTGGCATTAATAGGGATTTAATTAGTATATTTTTGTACAGTTTTACCTTGAAAATACTCCTTCAACTATGCTTCGTGGCTAGTATTAGTTTAAAATGAGATATTGAAGATAGTTTTTAGGCATTGACAATTTTGAGATTTTCTCCCACTCAAAAACTGATGACATGAAGGGAAATGAAATATAAAAATAAACACAGAATGTACATTTGTATCAACTGGCGAAATACATAATTACCTCTTTGTCAGATGCAATAGGGCTCTGACAGGGCTCTTTCGCAAAATGGTTGTATTTACTGAAATGACTACCCTGTATAAAGAACACCTAAATAAATCAATTAATGCATCTATAATGTTAATCAATTATTTTCAAATCTAGGCTTGACTTCACCTCAATGCATCTTGTAAAATTTTATACTTGATCTGAATTTAATTTTCACAATCATGTAATGGACTTGTCTACTGCATATCACCAAAATTACAATGTTGTCTGGAAATGCTTATGTTGGCATTTAGAACTTCAATCAAAGTTATCCACTTTGCATTACTAAACTAAATGATTTTATTCTATGCTTGAGACTATTTGAAATTCTCATCCATGGGTTTGGTGCTGAGAAGGATGTAGTCAACATCCCCCTTTTTTTCCTGGATTCTATCCAATATAGTCCAGTGGGGTAAGTGACCTTTCAAGAAAGAAAAGAAACAAAAAAATAAACACTGCAAACAGAAAGTGATCAGGGACACTTGAAGCTGTGTGTTGATTTCTAAGATGTCTTCATAATCATTTCTACTTTTACATTAAATTTATTCATTTTGTTCAATGTTTTCTCAGCCAACAGCTACACCCACGCCCAAGCTTCTCAGTACGATAGGAATTAAGCATATTTGAAAGACCTGAAAACATGAGCAAACAGTCTACTGAATATACCTTGTGTATGATATGGTATTGTATTTCAATTGAAGGAAGATTAATAAGTATTTCAAATGTGGTGTGTTCTTCCCAAGTTATAATGAAGGCTCAATCTAAAAATTTGCTCTCGTCCAGGTGTTGAAGCAAAATCTGTAAATAATATAGTAGCAAAAGAAGTATCGTTTCATTGAAAAATAATTCTAATGTGGTGAGATTAGATGACAAGGAAATGGTAGAACTTAGGACAATCTGTCATCAGAGTTGACCAAAACATCAAGGACATGCTCTGATCCGAGTTTCCTCCTCAGTAAATATTTTTATACTTTCTCACTGTTTTGTGAAAATATGGTTAGTCATACCTGTGACAAGTTGGTTTCACAACAGAAATGCTTGTATTGGAGTATTTGGCTATTCAAAATTCCCTTTAAATATCTTAGCAAAGCATTTGTGTTGAAGAGTTTATAGATATATTTAAAAATGAAAACGTAGGCCTAGATATATATTCATCTCTGTTGCATTCATTCTCTTACTTTCTTCCTAGATTTGTATACTGACTCCCCCCCCCCCCTCTCTCTCTTTTATGCCCATATCCCAGCTAAAGGGATCGCCTTGTCGTATTTGTACATCAGTAGCTTTAATTAGCTTCATGAGTCTTGCCCATCTTTCAGCGCTTCTAACAATATTGAAGGATTGTAGGAACGTAAGACGATCTGCTGCGTCTAGATAGCGGTGCATCTGTCTGTATCTACTACCCTGAGACGTTCATTTCATGTTCATTACAAATGAACCAAATATCTTCTTTCCTGCTAGTTGCTTATAAGGGACATTGGTTTCATCGACATTATAAATGAAATGAATTCGCTTCTCTTTGGTGGTAGCTTTTTAAGATGTTGGTTTGATGTATATTACTAATGATCTGAAGATGCTCATCATTTGTAATCGCATATTTGGATTTTTTTCCCCATTTAATTAATTAAAGGACAAATGTGCTTCTCTTTCTTTTAATGAACAAATGTGCTTCTCTTTCTTTTAATGAACAAATGTGTTTCTATTTCTGTCTTAATGAATGCAGATGATCAATGCATACATACAGAATTATGAAATATTTTGAAATCTGGCCCCGTCTTATAAAGAGTTGTGATTGATTCAAATCAATCGCAACTCTTTATAAGACGGGGCCCTGGTGGTATTCTGAATATTTCATAAGCCTATGCCTAGGTACAAGCATTTTGTCATAGATACTGTTGCTTGTGAATATATCATCTTTTGAGAGCTAAAAGGGTTTTAAATCACAGTTAATGCCTTTCTAGCTCTCACCAGGCACGTTTTAAAAAGTCAGAGGACATAGTAGATTTCCTTTCCCATTATATTTCCACAAAAATCGTCTGTGTTATTTTTTCCATTTCCTTTTCCCCCCTCACACAGATCCAAGATAACGTGGTATATTTTTAGGGAAGTGTTAGGATTTTTATTTTTTAGTAGGCCTAAATTTTAGTCCATTAAAATATAAACATATATTTGTTTTCATTGTGTGACATATTTGGAGGAAATTGCAACCTTGCCAGAAATGGCAACACTTACACTGTCTAACCAATGTTGCTGGTTTAGTTACTGTGGCAACCAAAACAGTGATAATAAACTTAAAAAGCAAAATTAGAGCGTAGGCGGTCTGACATGAACGAAGGTCACGTTCGACCAGATATCCAAAGTTTCCTGGGCTTTGCGGGGAAGCTTGCAGACTTTTTGGCCCAAATTCACAAATTCAATTAAATTCAGGGATAAATAAGACTTAATGCAAGATTATAAGTTTTGAATTTTTAGCAATTTTATTTTGCAATTCAAATATAGGGAAGGGGTGATTTTTGTTAGCTTTCAGGAACTTTTTGTTTGCTTTCAGAAACTATGGTATGATTATCCATGATAAAATTTAATGTATGAGGTCTTATTTTGAATACATTGCAGTAGCTGCACTGCAGTGATTTTAAATATGGGTTATATATTTAATATCTAATATAACATATCTAAAAAGTGTAACTTTATCTCTAGTTTCAAGTTTTGGTGGATGATGGAAAGAGATGAAAAAATCAATCCTTACATGATACAAAATATGAGGTATAGAACTTTAATGACCTAGCAGTTATTTTACTTAGGTTTTCATTGACACGTACAGTAGCTCAAAAATTAATCCATGCTATAAAATATGAGGAGGAACTTATGACCTAGCAGCAATTTGTTGAGGTATCCAATGACATGAATGATACAATTTTTTTTCAAAGGTACCATATGTAAATGATATCAACAGGCACGCCCCATTTAAGTTAGTTGTGAACTAATAGTCCATAGCGTGTAATAAGTTTGCAACTGGATTTATAAAGGTTTGAGGGATGTAGGTGAGATATATCTTCTTGTGTGAATGTGTGAAGAAAGTAAAGCGAGTGTGAAGTAATTCATCTGAAGGTTTTTTGCGCTCATTTAAATTTGAACCACTTCCGTTAAACCAAATGTGAGGACTAAAGAGGGGAACACTTAGACCTCTGGTATAGCTTCCTTTTTTAAAACCCGACTTTAGACTCAGTATAAACCCAGCATAGGTTTTAAATTTTAATAGAAGATTGTCCATTATGTCTTCTGATCTTTGCTTTTATAATAGCTACAGCCCGCAAGACCGACAGCCACAGATACCGATATTTTTGTACCATCGGTCGCATGGACCATTTGAAACTGTTCTATATTTCTATATTTAAAAAATATATTTCTCTCTTTTGTTGATCTCATGGGCTATCCGTCTAGTGAACCTTTTGTGAATTCAGTCTTGTGGGATGTCGGTCTCCTGACCCCTTGTAGAATGTAATGGCAACATAATGTTGAACGAACTTTCTTCTTCTTCACTCTCTTCAGAATGGACTGAACGCCCTTCATCTGAGCTCCAAGGAGGGCCATCTGAACATTGTCACAGAACTGCTCAAGAGAGGAGCTGATGTGGATGCTGCTACCAAGGTAAGAGGATGGGAGGAGAGGGGTCTCTTCACACTTAGAAAATAATCATGTTTGATAAGGATTAGAGAGCTCTGACAAGGTTCTATTGGAAATTACCCTAGCTCCCCAGCACATTGACTCCAAGACCCTACCCAACACATTTTGCATTGAGAGTTGGAGGGGACGATCTTGCATAGCATATGAGCTAGGCTTCTTTGCATTGGATATGTTTCTACTTGGGGAAATTAGAAAGGGGGAATAATGTACTTAGATATTAACACATGAACAGGATACAAGGCTCTATGAAGTTCTTGTGCATCAGGAAAGGGCATGTTCATGAAATTAACCATGGTCGATAATTGAGCAGGATGTAAGACTTTATCAAGTTCTTGTTCATGGGAAAGGTGCATGCTAATACATAAATAATTAACCATGTTGATACTTGAGCAGGATGTGAGGCTCTTGTAAAATTCTTCTAGCTTCCTAATCAGCTTCAAAGATCTTGTTCTCTTCAATATAATCTTGGCTTAAAACCCATAGCCCTTGCAGAATAAAAACAAAGTTTATATACTCAAGGCCTAGAATTGAAAACAAATTCCCCCCCCCCCTCACAAAAACATAACACAAATCAGAAACAATTGTACCATCAAGAGATATAGCTGGACAGAATTCCTTGGCTTTTGACAATATTTTTTAAAGGACACCCTACTTAGAAAATAGTATAGAGCACGAGATAAAGGGTAGTGGACTTGGATATCATGAATTTAATTGATTTTATAGCATTCTGAACTCTGGATACTTGTTTTTAGCATCTAGTTGAGAGAGAAAAAAAGCATTTATTCAAATGTTTAATGTACATACAGATCCAACAACTACTAATCAGTATAAAGCTTTGCATAATACTTCTTTATTGTTAGATTTTAGCACCTCTATGTTAACTGACAGATGCAGTGAATAATCAAATCCAAAACCTGTTAATTAGTATTCAATAATCAAAGATGTTAATGCCAAATGGCCCATTCCAAATCTTTATTCCATCTCTGCCTTCAGTGAGAGGCACGTGAAGAGTGCACTCTGAAGGAGATAGGTGTCAGTGATGCATGATCGTCGCTCTGGTCGAGAAAGGAAACGATTAGCAGGCTTAGCCACAATCACATGATGGTTCTTACATGCCAGTGAAAAGGGTGAAGGGGGGGGGGGGGGCTACTCCAGGACAATGAGGGGTTAATTCACGGTCAGGAAATGAGCTTGGATCTTTTTTTACTGAACAGATCTACATTAGAAGGCTATCCTGTTTATGTGTTTATGGAAGTTAATGTACAGTAAATCATTTTTTTTGAACTATAACTGTTGTCATCAATTTGTGATGGAAAGAACTCAGCTAGCTTTTTCCTGTTCAGTGATTCGGAGTAGATTTTCAAGGTTGACAAAGATTGTCATTTTAGAGGCAGATGCTATGAACTCGTAATCATTTTACATAGACACTCTTATATATGAGCGTTCATTTACTTGCTTGGAAAACTTATTCCTTAAAAACTCCTCTCTTCATTTCATGGGTTCTTTAAAACTTTTTTTTTTATAAACTCAATTATATCACGTCATCACTATTCGTGATACTTAATCATAAAGACAGACAGCATAAAACATATATGTCCCTAATGAAAGGGATTTGAATATCTTGCAGTCTGCTAAGATATTATACTGTATAGCATCTTATAAAATCCCATAAGGAGATACATACATACATATCTGTATATCAGGGGGACAACTACTTAGCCTACTCCTTGCACTTTCCATAATTTTCATGTGCACATGAAAATCTATTTCCAACTTTGTTTACACCACAATATTCTTTGGAAAAATTTATATTTACCGGAGGGAAATTAGTGTTGCAGCTCATCGTTGATGCAACGTGGGGGGTTGCCAATCTGGGGATTAGTCTAGGGATTGGTAGATGTGCAAGGAATTGATTTGCAATGATATTTTTGGCCTCAGGAAGTGACGGGAGGTGTGCGCTTGTTCTATTTTCGTCGTCTGTCAAAACTTTATCTTAGAGAATTTTAGATTTGTCTGCTTTGTGACAAATTGGCAACTTATTTGATGTCAAAAGTTTTGTCTGAATTTAAGAATTTGTTTGTTATGCAATGAATATTAGGGTATGAACGTAGTTGGCCAACAGTTACATGATTAGCACATCCTTATGATACAGTTTTTAGAATTGGAAATCTGAAGTGGTTGAAGAATTATTATATAAAATTCTTCAGGTCTATTTAACAAATTTATATTGTACAGTAACAGACAAATAATAGGCATCATCTGTTCCTTAACTTCATCTCTTTTTATGTTTAAATTAGAACGCTGAAGCAACGATTAAAATACCTTCGAAAGAACAGTCAGTCAAACTGAAAGTAAAAGATTTATCCTATTTTTGAAATAATTTGAAAATTTTGGCTTGGCTTTCCATTTTGCAAACAAGAAAAATCATGTAGAGGAAATCATCATTTGCCGCTCATCACTAAAATCTTGTTAAAAATATAATAAATTATGAATTGGAAAGAATAGTAATTTTCTCAAGTTTGTCAGCTTTTTATTTCTGTTTTAACAGCCAATCAATTATTATTCCATTACATTGCTTTACCATTCAAATTAAGTGCCAACCATTTCCTTCAAGAAATGTAGATGAGCCTTGTGTTTTAAAGAAGACAGAGACATATTTTATATTTTCCTCCATGCCCTCATCCACCTCACCCCTTCAAACTGAAATTAAAAATCCTCTTTTTTTTCATCTCCCTCTCGCCCTCATTTCACTAAGGTTTTAGAACCTTATCTTTTCATATTTTTTCTTTGTTTTGTTCTCTACTTTTCATAGTTTCTATCATTCTCCTCCTCTCTCCCCTTTCACACTTCTCATGCTTTGCCATTTAAAAGAAAAAGTTTTCTTATAGGTTTGATGTTTAGTTAGGCTGTATGAATTACAATATTTTTTAAAAAACAACATAATCATTGGCCATTAATTCAAAGCGAATCCTTACAACCCATTTAGCTTAATCTTGATTTTTTTAAACATGCAATACTATTTTTTTTTTCTGTGGAGGAAAAATATTAGCAATCAGAAAAATCATCCTATCTTATTTTAATGTGCAGATTTGAGCATTAGAAGTCTTTGATTAACGATCATAGTTTTATTGTTTTATAATGTTACCTATTTAGCCGTCTCTTAAGTCTTTAAGATTAAAATCAAAATTAAGGTGACATAATAGATTTTCTTTATTCATATAAAAATAGCTTTTTGCCTGTATGTCATTTAAAAAAGCAGACCTAGCAGTGCATGTTTTGCATCACTCAGTCTATCAAGATGTGTCATTTATTTTATCTCCATGAACCATAACATTCCCTGCGTAAGAGATTCTAATCATAAATTTGTTCTAAAGCCCTTCCCAAATAATCTTAGGAATGATAAAGTTTAGCATGCCATATATAGCTCTAGACATTAGTATTCATTTCATTATGTCATATAGAATTGTTTATCTTTCATTATCATAAAAGAATGCAGAACATGCAGAAGTGTCAAGCAATAATCTTACAAGAATTTGAATCTGTTATGTTTGAGAGGCATTATTGTCCCCGCCGAACGAAGTTCGCGAGGGGACTATGAAACGGGCTCCGTACGTGTGTGCGTGTGTGTGTGTGTGTGTGTGTGTGTGTGTGTGTGTGTGTGTGTGTCCGTCCGTCCGTCCGTCCGTCCGTCCGTCCGTCCGTCTGTCCGTGTGTGCTCAAATGTTAGAAAATGCTACTTCTCTGTCATTTCTTGGCCGATTTTGATTCCGATTGTTTTATCTGATAGGGCTGGGTGGGGGCTTCCAAACTTCTACACAGAATTTTGAAATTCATTAATCATGCAAATTTATGCAAGTTTATTCAAAATCGACGAAAAATGCTACTTCTCCTCTATTTCACATCGGATTTTGATTCCGATTGTTTTATCTGATAGGGCTGGGTGGGGGTTTCCAAACTTCTACACAGAATTTTGAAATTCAATAATTATGCAAATTTATGCAAATTTATTCAAAATTGACGAAAAATGCTACTTCTCCTCTATTTCACATCGGATTTTGATTCCGATTGTTTTATCTGATAGGGCTGGGTGGGGGCTTCCAAACTTCTACACAGAATTTTGAAATTCATTAATTATGCAAATTTATGCAAATTTATTCAAAATTGAAGAAAAATGCTACTTCTCCTCTATTTCACATCGGATTTTGATTCCGATTGTTTTATCTGATAGGGCTGGGTGGGGGCTTCCAAACTTCTACACAGAATTTTGAAATTCATTATTCATGCAAATTTATGCAAATTTATTCAAAATGGCTGAAGGTTCATAATGTTTTCATGTTTTATATTTCAGTTGTATACATGCATTGTTGGTATTCTCTTCTTTTGCATGCAGTAACATTATTTTATTCACTAAAGTTTTTCACTGAAGTTTTAAGGTTCAGGCTAGTTAATTTCCACAGATCTGCACTTTCGGCGGGGACATTTATTACGCATTGCGTAATTTACTCATTCACTTGTTATGTTAGTGATATATTTAGAAACTCCTCAGTTGTGGGCTAAAATAAATTAACATAAGTTGATCTTATTCTTACAACAATTTTTCAAATGAATACATTTTAGATCAACATTTCATTCACCTTTTCCAAATAAATTTTACTTTGGTAAATTCCCATTATACATGCATTAGATACTGCTAGGTCAGACAAATCTCACACAAGCCATTAAGGTTATCAAAGATAGTAAATGGCCTATTAATCCTAATGAAAAAAGGTAGGTTTAAGCTTCTGTCATGATGGTTTTTCCCTTATAACTGATAACTTCTTTATTTCACTAATTCATTTAAACCATTACAGAAAGGAAACACTGCTCTTCACATCGCTTCGCTGGCTGGCCAAGAGGACATCGTTCGCGTCCTCGTCGATTTCAAGGCTAACGTGAATGTCCAGTCGCAGGTAAAGAAACTGGTGAGAGAGGTGTTGACTTTGTATCAATCCTGAAGGCTTTTTGCACTTTCATCCAGCACAGAAACACAGCAGAGATATTCAGCAAAAAAGTGACCGATAGCTAGGTGCGCCAACAAACTTTGAGCGCCACTGCTTATCATGGGATCTGGGTGCCGTTGCATAAAACTTGCTATTATAGTAACTTTGCTATTATAGTAACTTTTCATGGAATACTGGATTTTGATTGGCTCTTGAGCAACGTTACCATGGTAGTTACCATTGATGGCAAAGTTACTATAATAGTAAGTCTTTATGCAATGGCACCCTGATGACAATATTGATAACAATAATTCATATATTTCACACATTATCCGTGTTTAAATGCGCAGATAGAATTCACCTCAGATTACATCAATTTTCCGGGTTGGGAGGGTGGGATATAAAAATAATTAAACTCAAACCAAAAGCTTGTTCTCAATTTAAATATGCAAATTACTTGATGTCAAGATGAAGTTGAGAGAGAAAAACACTTTAAACATTCAGTGGACTACGTTGTCGCTGGATTTGTATATGAATTTTAACAATGGTGATTACACCTTACAGAGCGCATTTTATAACGAAAAAAATACCAATATGCTTTCATTGAATAATGAATATACAAATGCGTAACTAGAAATATAGTTTTGTAATGCAAGCAGTTATAGTTGGTATAAATTTGTAAATCTAGTTTGTGAACCTGTATAAAAAGTTCTATATTCATATTTAGCTGCTATGTTGATAATAAATCTTCTCAACGAAACACACATTTTTGTAGGAAGCTTGCTTGCTGCGCACTTATACACTAGCTTTTGGTGTCAGAATACTTCGCAGTTTACTTGTGTAATGGTTGCTTTGAATATTCCTTTTTAATTTGTAATGCGTATAATAATAATAATAATGATAATGATAATGATAATATTAATGATAATAATAATAATAATAATAATAATGATAATGATAATGATAATGATAATATTAATGATAATAATAATAATGATAATGATAATGATAATGATAATGATAATGATAATATTAATGATAATAATAATGATAATAATGATAATAATAATAAAAACTTTATAAAGTGCATTAAATCCAGATAATCATAAAAGTATGTCAACACTAAAAGAATCTCCATATATCATTAGAATTTGATGGCTATAATTGCAAGACAAAAAAAAGAGACAAAAATAAAAATAGGAAAAAAAATTATTCAAATATTGAGCTTATGAGTTAATGGAAAAAATATTTGATATGATATCATACTTAATAGTAAATATATCCCCCCCCCCATAATTTGAAAATGGATCAATAAATTGCTGTAAAATTGCTGGTACACTGTCACATAGTGTGGCTTACATTCAAAATGACTTACCCTTATTTTCGATGATTACAATAAACAGGCTTTATCTAATCTAAAATTCAGGGATCATATACCTTGTATACTTCCAGCATTATGAAAAATTCAAATAATTGGATATATCACATTTGAAGAATGGCCTTTCTGATGCCATGCGCACTATCCCAAATGCATGCATATACAGATATCATCTTTTGATGGTTGTTAAACACCGGTCAAAATTAGTATTTAAACACTGTGCCAAACGTTGTTGGATGAAAGTTTGAACAAAGTCTCTCAGTGCACCTCTGTCAACCAGTATAATGTTTATAAGTGTTCACATTAATCTTGTGTATAAATTTGCTATATAGATGCATTCTTAGTATTTCATTGTGCATTTTCCATATTATGCCATTGGGAAAAGTACAGATTTGTGATATTGATGCTGTGATCAGACACATATGCTCCAGCAGCATTTGTTCTGGGCCCCGTTTCACAAAACTTGTCATCAGTGACAAGTTGCAGTAACTGTTATAAGCTACTGAAATCCTTGCATCTGATTGGCTGCGGTAAAAATCACTGACATTACACTTGATGAAACACCCCCCAGGGGTATATTCTGTCAAAGATAATGGGATTATAGGACCTGAATTGTGATTGTGTATGGTTACACATAGTATTCAGTCCTTTTTAAGTTATGAATTAGATAAGTGTTATAAATTGATTGTGGGGCAATTGTCTGTGAAGCATATGTATCACAATAAATGATGCATTGTTGATAGCTCAGTGTAAATTATCCATAGCTATGTATGTTATCCTTGCTCTATAGGAACTTTCCTTGGCATATACAGGACGATGCTAGCAGGATGAATGTGTTCATTAGAAAAGATTGTACTAGTTAATGTGTCCTTCTGGCTTCACATAAGAATACATCCTTGACCCATGTAAGATGCGATAAGGACATATGTACTTATTTCAGCCAGTATGACTCCCCCTATTTTGATTTGTTCTTGCATAGAGGATATATCCTAGACCCATTTTCATGCAAGAAGGACGCAATTGCTCTGAAAGTATTTCAGTCATTTAGACTTATAAGAGCTTCTAGATCCACTGAAGATGTGGACTTACAAAACATGCTGACCACTCACTATGAATCAAACTGATTGTTGGCTACATGTATGTAAAGAGAAGGTAGAGTTCTGTGAATGGTCAAGATTATTTATGAGCTTTCTTATTCTTTTCATTCTTTTGTGAAAGAGTAGCAATGAAAGGAATTTAAACTCTTGAAGTGCCCTCATATTCTGAATATGGTGAGACATATTTGAAAATTTGGACCAAATTTTGATGCCACGTGCATGGTAATTTCTGTGTGCACTGCTTTTCACTGTATGTGGTTTTCAGCAAAATTGAGTTTAGTTTGTTATCAGTTTGATGATTCACAATACGCAAATATTCTTAATGACTTCTAAATCAACCTGTCGCAATAACTTCCAGACAGTTTCTTTCACAGTGCATTCACATTTCCTGAACTCAACTTTATTATTTACAGACATGCAGAAGGTTTTTACTACTGTAGCATGTTCCCCACCAGCTGTGAAAATTTTACGTTTTTTTGTGCTTCAAAGTAGCATTAAGCTGAACAAAATAATGTTTGCAATGATTGTAATCATAATAAATCATAATCAATAAGTAATCATAATCATAACCAACATTTATTTTCAGAATGGATTCACACCCCTGTACATGGCCGCCCAGGAGAACCACGTCAAAGTCGTCAAATTCCTCCTGGCCCACGGAGCCAATCAGAACCTTGCTACAGAGGTAAGCAACCAATCACAAGCCTGCACTTCATTAGTTGCATCTTTCAAATTTTGAAATTGGGATGAGGGATACAGCTGATAAGGAAATCAATCACTGGCTTGATGTTAGCAGGTGAAATCTTTCTCTAGAGTTTCTTCTGTTAACTGGTAGTGAATGCATGGGCTTCTGATACAAACCCACTTGAAGTACATGTAATTCAAACTGTGGATTTTTTCAAAAATGAGTTATTCTGGATCTAATTCAGAAAAAAAAAATGTGAGAGGAGGGGCATTTTGCTCAGGAGAGCTCTAAGAAGACAATGAAAGAGATAGGAGGAACTATTCATATATGAGGAAATTTTATTTTTTTGCAAAAAAAGAAAAAGAAACTTGTTTGAGCAGAAAAGTATTTCTGACACATATTTAGTGAATGAGTATTGTCATAAAACCAACTAAGAAATAAAACTTCTTAGGTATTTATACATATCGTGCAAGTGAGAAATTGACAACTGTACTTGTGAGTATAATTAACCCTTTGGATATGATTTAACTTTGGTATAACACACATTTCCCATAGACTTCTGGCCGAGTTATCGCGGGCTAAGTATTCAACGGGTTTAAAGAAAAAGTTCCCCTTATTCCTGTTTCTTTGCTTGATACCGATTTCAAGATATTCTCTGAAAAAGAAAAGAGTGTATAATGAAGGAAAGATAACTGTAGGATCATGTGAAAAGAAAGCATTTGAACTTTATTGAAAGATTTGCACTGAAATAGTTTCCTTGTCAGCTTTCTGGGTTAAAAAAAAAAGAAGGCCTCATCCCAATTCTAATGACGCTTTAACAGGAGCAAGTGATTAAATCCATGTGGATCTTGCACATTGTTTTAATGCTTTATTAATTGCTCTTCTAATGAATCTTGCTCTAATATTCATCGATTGTTTAATTGCCTTCATGCATCATACTACATTGAATTAAAACTAACCCATTAACCTTACATTTGCAGGATCAAGAACCCTGTACACTCATATTTATAGGCGCAGATAGTATATTTTTATTTCAATATTACATAGAAATAGATTTAAAATATATGTTATATACATGTAGATTAAATGCTGCACAGGCTATTACTATTGCATTATATTATATTTTATTACAGTATATTTTATTGCATTATTATACATTTTATTAGATATTATAATACTATAAAATATATCTATTACATCTTTTAAAGATATATGGAACATTACGAACTATGATATAATCATTATTACCGATTATATTCAAAGTTCAGTCCTATATTGAAATAATTATGTATTACCTATAGTAATTAAACTATTAATGTTTTGTTCAATATCTATATCAGCAGGCCATCAATAATTTCATTTATTTCATTTTATTCAAACTATTTAATTTTCCACATTTGATAGTCATTTTGGCTTATTCAAAGGATGTGGAAGCTTTGATTTCCATATTATTATAAGATATAAGATACATATGAAACAAAATATAGGATTTTCTGTCTGAAGCAAAACACGATCTTCTTTAATTCTTTGAATGTTCACAGTGTTTGGATGTTGTTATGTTTAATGTGTGTGAGTGTTGATGTATTTATGTTCTGCAGAAAATGGGTTTAGCTGTCTAATTCAATCACCATACCAACAAGGGAAATACCCTGAGTAGAATGAAAATCCCCCTACTTTATCTTATGATAGCATATGAATTTTCCATCACTTACTTATGAAAGAAAATAATGATATAAGATGTAATATGGTTAGGTATTCCCATTTTATTTTTTAAAGTCGTATAGACGCAAATCATTGCCCTGTCGAGTTACAACATAACTCCTATAATTTGGTCTTCTGATTGAATTGTGTGTGTTTATGTTCTTTGTATAGACAAAAGAAAGATAATGTTATACTGGCAGGAGTCTCTTTGTACTCATCTCTTCTTTCTTTTAGGAAAAAAAAGCTTTCCTTGGTTATGTTTATAGACCATGAAACACTATTATCATCACTTTCAATATTTTTTTTTATTAGAGGCTTTTCAATTTTTTTTTCCTTCGAAAAAGCTTGCCTTCTTTTCTACCATCAAGAAAATGATTTTCAACTTGTCTATTCTTCATTTCATCACTAAAATCAATGCTTAATCATCTGCACATTCTGCATATCGAAGCATTCAAATTTGGCTTTCTTTTATGAATTTCTCTTTTCTTCAAATCTTTTGCATGATTAAAACTTTAAAAGATCTTCTTTTTCAATTGCTTTGAGCAAAATAAGCATTTATTTCCTACAACTCATATATATATATATATATATCACATACATATTTATTTTGTTATCATTTTAACCATAAGAGAAATACATAAACTAGCAGAATCGTTCTTTTTTTCTTCTAAGTTTCAAAATATACGTCAACTTCAGCGGTTCTGTAAAAGTTGGGCCTTTTGATGTAAGGCTCATTGTTGGTGTAAATGTTGATAAAAAGACATCAAAACTTATCATTCTTGATTTATTTTGTACTGTAATATCCTAAAGAAAAAAATTTGTTTAAACTGTATCTTATTTCTTAAATTTCCCTCTTAGCATCCTTATGTTAGGTTGTTGAGGTTAATTCCTTCATAATGACATTCCCATTGGAATTGAAAGCAAATAACTTTTAGACACAAAGTTTTGCACGCAGCTGGATCAAGCCCATTCACGTCATGTCCCCCAACATTAATTCTATTCCTTTTTTTACATGCAAGAAAAAATAGTTTTTTTTCTCCCATCTTGATCAGGGAGTGTCTGGCAAGCACTAATCACTGATTATTTCTAGGAGATGACTTTGATAAGGTTTGAGGCTTGTGTAAGATTCCTACTGAAAAGGAGCTTCACGAAAAGATCTTTGAGATTATGAGTAAGAAGGAGGGGAAGGCCAAGGGCAACTACTTTGAATGTTTTCACCCTTTTCTCCAAAACAAAAAAAAAGAGAGAAGAGATCATTATCAAGAGATGTTATCAGTTTTTGGTCCAACTGCATGTTTTTACCCTTTTCTCCAGAATTAAAAAGAGAGGAAAGATTTTTAATTGAGAAGTTTAATCATTTTTTCTCCCATGTTATGATTTTCCTCTGATTTTTACCCTTATCTAAAAAAAAAAAGAAGAAGGTTTTTATCCAGAATGTTCCTTTTCACCCTTTTATCAAATAATGAAAGAGAAGAGATTTTATCAGTTTTGGGGCTACATTTAATGTTATGTTTCCATAATCTTTAATCTTTATTTAGAAAATGACTTTAAATGCAAAACAGAAGAAGAAGTGTTTTAAAAGTAATATGACGAAAGGGAGTTAGATCTGTTTTAGGGTTACATTGATAAAATAGATACTATTTGAATGTTTAATCTGTTCCTTGATGTATTTGTGTGATTTTGTTTTTGAGGTCAGGTCTTGGACCTGAGTAATTTCAATTATGTTTGTATGTGTAATCATGTTCATCGTATGGGTGTGTATGTGTGTCTGTATACAGAGAGGCCTACAATTGTCTGTTACATTAAAGTCAATCATCTCTCTCGTGTCTTTAAATTAGTAATGGAATAAGATACAAAGATGTGGTTATGTAACACCAATAACCATTTCATCCTTTTACCATTATGAATTTGAAATGGTTACAAAAAAAAACCAAACCTTAATTCAGTTCCTCATTATTTAGCTGACTTGAGATAAAGAACTTGAAGGAGCCATTCTATGATTAATCCTAAAATATTCAACTGAATTTTCTTTCAAAATCCAGAATAGCTGTTTTATTTGAAGGATTTAAAAGATTTCTATAAATTCTTTTTAATTGGTCAACCAATTTTATTTGTGACATGATATATTTGAGGATAATTTTATATATTGAGAAAATGACATATAATGATGTGTTTGGTGTCTGAGAAGATGATGTTCGAATGTAAAGTAATGTTGAGAGTTTGGTGTTAGCGTGTGTCCCAGGTTATGTTTTTCTTTCTTTTCTCTCAGAAACATCAGTCATCATTCACCTATCATTTTGTCACAATACATAATAATCCATTAACGACTAGAACTAGTCTGTCATGTATAGGAACCACTCTCAAAATCTTTATGAAATGTCAGATATGATCTTTTTGTTCAAATTATGTGTCCATGATAGAATTAACATGAATTAGTATTATCTTGAATAGTGGATAATTGTATTTTTCAGAAGATGTCTGGCACAGACAAAGATATTTGGTACAAATGCATTTTCTGAAATGAGAGGAAAAATATTCGTCATTGGAATTGATGGAATACGTATTGTGCTGTTCTTAAACACCTTGAATTGTAAAAGACAAAAGACAAAAATATGCTGTTGATGAGTCAAAACTTTAATCATTTCTTAAAAATTTTCTTCTCTCTCTCTCTTCGTGGAGAAGGTTTCTGAATCATTATCTTCAGGGAGAAATGAAATTATGAAAGTGGTTGTTGCAGACTATAAATAGAATAAGAATTTGATGAAACATGATTTCCTTGCTTTTGATTCAAAACACACTCGTGGTACAAAGCAACCAAAGCATTATATTGCTACTAAATATATCATAATTTGGTTTTCTTTACGTAAGGACCAAAAGATTACTACTTTTTGATAAAGATGCTGTTAATCTCATTTGAATGAAATAATAGATCAATTTTGCCTACCCCGTCTAACAATTTATGCAGTTGATATATATGTAGTTTATTTTCACTTGGAGGGGAAATGTTAGGTAATACATGAATACACTGACCTACATTAAAAGGTGTGTACTTTTTACTATGAGGTAAATTAAAAACATATGAATGGTAGTGTGTTGGGGGGGAGGGGCACAGGGAAGAAAATAGGACAGGAAAAAAAAATTACAGAAAATTGCTGATTTTTACCTGCAAATATACTCTCCTTGTATTGTGTGGCTGAGCACTGTTTGAGTGCGTGTGACTTGCGCTGCCTTTAATTATATAACAAATTCAAACCGCTGATTTATGCATGGCTCAAATTTGCTTCTCTGTTAAGCAACAATTGGATTGGAATGATTACCAATTTCAGGATTAAACCATTTGAATGGATGTGTGTGAGAGCTATGTATATTCCATGTCTAAATTGGTTATAAGCTGCAACTCTTATATCCATATTTTTGTCCATTTTTTTTCCACGTCTTCTTTGTATTTTTTGAATTGCATGGTGAGTGTAGGATGGCTTTTTGCCGCTTGACGTCGCGACCCAACAGGGTCACGATATTGTCGTGGAAACGCTCTTGCAACACTCACGACCCCAGTATCCGAATAAGTCGGAGGTGAGACTGCCATTTTGTTTTGGTTTCCAGCGTCTTCTTATTTCATATCTTTACTTTCGGCACCAATTGACTCACAATTGAGAAGGACTGTGCCAGCCTGAATTTCACTTGTCTTATTAGTATCTCTATGATTCTGCATTTGTGTGTGGTAGTTGTATATTTATTGTTTATTTTGTCTGTTTATTTTACCTTATTCTCTCTTTCCTTTGTTTTTTCAAGGAGAGAATTCTATGTATTTCATTTGAATTTTATTTTCTTCTCCTGGTTATGTTGTGAGATATTGTGAGAAGGTGACTTTGTGACTTGCCTGCCACGCATGATCAGTGTGATTCAGAGCTGAAGTTGTATTAGTGATATTTCATTTGTGTATATAGACCAGAGTCCACTGGAGGAATGGATAGTGATTTCATCAGCATTATTAGGAAGAAATACATCTTAGTAAATGCTGCAGATTAGACCATTTTTTAAATTAGTATTTTTCATTTTTGCCCTTTTATTACTACCCTTTTATTATCATAATTTTCAATATTTTATTTTATGATAACCCCAGAGTAGTCACATATTCAGTACACATATTTCTTAGGTTTATGTCTTATAGTATTTTTAAAAAACATAATGATGTCTCATTTGAATAATGAATCATAAATCTTTATACACTGTAATACTCACTGTTAAATATAATAATTTGTTTAATGAAATTGATTTTAGCTTCAAATACACTTGAGTTGTAGCCATTAGATTGAGATTCTCATTAAATTTAGACTCATATTTATCATGCACTAGTCACAACTATGGTTAATTGATTTAAGAGTTGTATTTGATAAGATTTAGTCGCTATTTCAACAGCTGAAAACTAAGATAACCATGCCCTGAAATTATATTCTCTAGAAAGCTCCAAGAAAAGTTAAATCATTGACAATCCAAGCTGATCAGCTTTTGTTTTGTTTTGGTCATCAAGCAAATCTGATGCTAAGACTATGTCTGAATCTTAACTTTACGTTGATTTACTACTGAGATTATACGACAACTCTGAAATTATATCCAGACTTAACATTCACTACTTCTACAACTTCTCTCGCTTTTGCATACTGCGCTTCTAACATTCTGCACTATAATTTCATTTCCTTTACTTAGATCTTTTTCCCCCCCTCTTACAATAAACTGCACTCTCATCATACACGTTCACTCCTTAGACCATTCATTCATTCATTCATTTCTCTTCATCTTGTCTTTTTATGTTTTCAGTTGTTCTGTATTTACACGTTTTGTGTGTTTATTGATGGTTTATAGCACGTTTCTTGTTTTGTAGTTTCAAACATCCATTTTGTTTGTGTGTTTTTTTTTGCAGTTGATATGTTTTCACACCATTTTTTGTTTTGCAGTTTTCTGTTCATTCTGTCATGTATATGTCGTATCTCGTATTTTAACTGGTAGACTAACAATACTAGAAAAACAAAGAGTGTGATGGATTATAAATACATTATTAATTTCCATGAGATATATACCTGTAATGACTCTACAATATAGTTCTTCATCCCTTCTCATCCCTACTCATCCCTACTCTCAAGAATTAGATAGGTTTAGAAGTTTGACTCTATAGTAACATAGGAATTATTTTTTTTCTAGACAGTTTTATGTATAAAATGAAAGGTACATGTACATGTACATGAAAGTTGAGGAATATGTTTTCAGCCTGTACTTATAAATTTTTGTCTACATTAAATTACAAACTTTATACCAAGAACAATTGATTAAAGATGGATCTAAGGGGTAGCAAAACTATTAAGCATTGGTATGATTATCATTGAATTACAGTTATGTATGAAAGGACACACTGTGTCTATTAAAAAAAAAGTATTAAAAAGCTTGAATTTTGATCCTGTATAAAGTCATAATATGCATAGAATAGCATAGAATATACCTATGGTAGTAAAGATTATAGCTTTTTTTATTTGAATATATATAGAATATGTATAGAATCGTAGAATATTTATAATCCCTTATGATATCACACATCACATCCATATGTATCATCTTTATGCATTTTGAACCAGGAATGAGAAAACATCAATCTTATACCATTTGCATTAGGTTTGCCATCATTTATATTTGAAAATTCATCAACTCCAGAGTTGTCAATTAAAAAAAAAAAAAAAAGAAAAAGAAAATGGGCTGCTTTATTATAGAACATGGTTTTTACACAGCATTGTGCAAAGAAATATATATTTTTCTTTTACAAGGGCTACTTTTGTGCCATATTAGACTCAGCTATTATGCTCAATGATTTTTATGTGTTACATCCCAATGACAGAATTTTATATTGAATGGGGCTCTTTTCTAGAATTAAAGGGGCAATTCACCCAAAGCCCCTCTATACCCTTTTTGTACTTGTTTGATGATACATATATGGGCCTGTGTGGTCCTATTCTTTTTTAATAGTGCTTTTATAATGAAGGAAACTGGATAAAAAATGCGAAAACATGTTTGTAAACAGAATTTTGATTCAAGGGGGCTATGTAAAGTTTGGGGCATACCCCCCTCGGCCCCTTTCATATTTTTTTTTCACTGTGAGGAATGAATTCTTTGACTTATCGCACATCAGGACACGCCTAAGAACGTTCATTTTGACTTTGATGCGAAGGTATCAGGTGAAATCAGTACTTATAATTGTGTGCCGGCAGTTTTTTTGATTGGCAATTGACTTGTCTTTCTTGAATGACTGCAGCATTGTCCCAGCTCTATACTTTCCATTTGTGATACTTGTTTCACACGTATTCTAGCATATCTGCAATTGCTATGGTCAGTACTTACTAAAGCGTGACCTTTCGAGTCATTGTGTAGATACTGTTATCATTTCGCTTTTTCCTGAAAAGTAACTGACATCAAATTTTTAGAGAGATTGAATGTTGCAGATTAGTTTGATGAGTTAGACTCTCCAAATATAGCAAGGGGAAATACATATATCTTTGAAAATGCTTAAAATATCACTCTTAAACTTAAGCATTTCAGAAAGAAAATCAAAATATCATGTTGGTACTTTCAATTTGTGGTGAATGTGTAAATAAATTTTGGGAAGTTGATGCAGGATCAAGCAAAAAATAACAGCAGAGATGATATATCAAAAGAATGGAACAGTTTGTGCAGAAGATTTGCTCATTTAGTATTACAGACTTGCACATTTTGTCTCGAGCAAAAACATGTTTTAGGACAGCCAGCTCACACATCTTCATTAGACAATGTCTGACTTACCGGCAGAAAAATATAGCATATGTTAATATCAAGTTTGGCAAAATTATTAGGAAAGATTATATGGTGGAACAATGCTGCAAACACTGAGGAATGCCACATGTCGACCTGTCTTTTTCAGCATGAATGCCTGTTAATATTAATTGTCATCTACATGTATTTTTTTCAGTGATGATCTGCATGAGTTTCAAATGATTCTAGTGTGTTCTTAACATTTTCACATCATCTTGCATGTAACTAACATTGATACTAGGAATGCTGTGGATAGAGTCATCTGTGATCTATGCATTGCATGCTAACATTGAGAATAAATTGATTGAATTATGATGAATTTAGGACAGAGTAGAATGATATTGATGTTAACCTGAAGTTTACTAATGTTATGCATGCTGGAGTTTTGAAATTGGAAAATTTTGGAATTTATTAGTGATGCTGACTTTTTGCAATACCGGGTACTGCAGTTTTGAATGATAGCATTCTAGGTAAATAATCATATAAGTAGATACTGATATTTATTGAAGGCATGCAATTACCGGTATAGCAATGTAAATATAGATGAGTGATTATACTGCTTTTATTGCTTTGTTGATTGATTACATTCAAAATGTTCATATCCTTCAGTGGTAGCTATGTTTGAAAATAATGCCACAAAAGAATGTTTTGATAGATAAATTAAGTATAAAGTGTCATATTTGGACCAGAAAATCCTGAACAGATGAAGGAATTAAAAAAAAATAATTGAGGGTAATTTAGCTTGAAATATGAAAGTAGTTTTACCTCAAATATGCAAAAAGATTTGGAAGTACAATGGTTTTAAGTTTTCTTAAAATTAGTTTGGGATAAAGGGGATGAAATAGATAAAAAGTATTTTTTGTGTTTGGTGGGGGGTGGGAATAATTTACTATAAATGCTGACCTTTTGAAAGATACGTAGAATTCTACAAACATTCCTCAAATTAAATAAATTTTCTTTAATTGATAACAAAATATTTTGAATCTGAGATCAGAGAGTTTCAACTTTAATTGTGAGATTTCATTCATATAAGGAGATGCAGTTTATCAAATACAGAATACTCATTATTTAATGATGTATTTCAGACCAGTGGTAAATATGGGGTAGGTACTTACTATTCACAGTATTCATCAAAGTTATGTCAGCCATGATGGTTTGGTGTAAACCACCTACATGTATACTAAAAAATATTTGACCCTCAATGACTGTATTAAAACATGAGATGCTCTATATCATTTCTTTCCATAGGATGGGTTTACACCGCTGGCGGTAGCCCTTCAGCAAGGCCATGACAAGGTCGTCGCCGTCCTACTGGAGAACGACCGTGCAGGCAAGACTCGGCTGCCCGCCCTGCACATCGCTGCCCGTAAGGACGATACCAAGGCGGCCTCTCTGCTTCTACAAAATGGACATAACCCAGATGTGCCATCCAAGGTAGGAAGGAATATTTTTCCAGGTCGAGAGGGGGGGGGGGGCGGATAGGGGCTCTTTCTATCTAAGGTCATGCTTAGTAGTAATTAATGCCAAAGGGGTCAAACTGTAGAATTCCTTTACTTTAAGTTTTTTTTTTTTTAAGTATTACAAAGATAGAACACAACCTCTTAAAGATTCACTGTGGAATGCCTGCCTTTTTGACAAGTCCCATGAAAAGTGTCACCAATGAATTTCTTGTGTTAGATTGATTCACTGTAAAATTAGGTTGATTCACTGTAAAATTAGGTTGATTAAATTAATGATTCACGCATTAGGTTCTATTCGTGTTGGTAATCCTCAAAATTATTAAAACTAGGGAATTCCTAAATACTAAAATTATGTGATTTTTCATTCATCTCACCAATATTTCTTATTGTTTTTCCTCACAGAGTGGTTTTACCCCACTGCACATAGCTGCTCACTATGGTCATGTCAATGTAGCTACTCTACTTCTACAGAAAGGAGCTTCAGTTGACTATGCTGCTAGGGTAAGGATGGAAGCTTTCTTCTTTTATAACATTTAGGACAAGAACTGTCAAATGATTAGCTTTCATTCAAATGAGTAACTCTGGTTGATGAGTTTCCAATTACTAATGAACTTCCTTATTTCACACTTAATTTTGAGAAGAATACAGGTACATGTAGTTTCATGCAAAATTATGAAAAAAAAAATAAAAAAATACTGATTCTATCAACAACATTCTTATTTTCAGCCATCAGGATATCTAGATGTTATAGTGAAAGTCAGCAGGTCTTAATTTGTGTCTCCAAAGCAAAAAAGTGGTTGGGGGAGGGGGGGGGGGGGGATTATGAATTTCGCATCCAAGGAATGTCAATGTTTTCCCTCATCATTATCAGCAGCAGCAGCAGCATCATAATTATTACCATGAAATTAAAAAAATCTCTTGTGAAGAAACTGGAAACTTTAAAGGTTGATTATATCTTTCTTCCTCTCCTTGCTTTAGAACCACATCACACCCCTCCATGTTGCAGCCAAGTGGGGGCGTGTGAACATGGTCAACACCCTACTGGATCGAGGGGCACGCATTGATGCCAAGACCAGGGTGAGTCTAAAACCTGTTCCTGTTTTGCTCTTTTATTTCTTTTCCTAGCCATCTAATTTTATTGAAATTGCTGAAACAAATGAATCACTATTTGCCAAGACCAGATGATTTAAAACACATCCTTTCAAGTAGTTGAAGGAGTGATGGTACAGTTTATAGTAAAGATGGATGATAATGTCTTCACGTCAGCTTTAGCTTATCGTTAATGGACATTGAATGTGGTTTGATAAGAAAAGAAGATTTTAATATTGTCAAAGTCCAATACAAGGCCCTGAGAACTTGCTAAATAAATATTATAAAAGCAATACTAAATATCAGTCGTATGTCTTGCTATACGGAACTTATTATTTATTCATGTTCATCATAAAAATTGAGTTTAATCAATCTATATTAAATCATGATTTTGACAGTATTTGTTTATTGGACTTGATTTATGAAGCAAAAGAAATTAGCAATTAGCATTCTGTATAAATGGCTATGGCAATTTTTTTAAATCTGTATTTTGACTGGTGATCCTTTCTTTGTACAGGACGGTCTGACACCCCTTCATTGCTCTGCACGCAGCGGCCATGAGCAATGTGTGGACCAGCTTCTTGAGAGAGGAGCACCAATCTCGGCCAAGACTAAGGTAACTACTCTATACTAGAATTTCTCTCAAGTAATTCTTATTTGAGATCTGAATTTCAATCTCAGAATATGTGCATTATCTGTGCAATTGTTAATAGACTACTACATAAATGTCACAGAGGTACAGAGAAAGATTTGCTTAATGTCTGGAAACTGCTTGAAAATCTTTTTCAGACATGACGTAATAATCTGCAGTAGAAAAAAAGAAAAAAGAAAAACCCCAGTGGCAAAAATTAATGTGTAAATGAAAAACACGGGCTTTGGGGACTTTGAGGGTGAAGAATTGTTGCTGTGTGCATTAAAATGACTGTTCCCATACATGTATGTATAGTCAGAGATGAGTGTGTTATGAGATACAGATATGAGAAATGCACTAAGCTTATCACATGTCTGGATTAAATAGAAAGAGGATTGAGGGAATGCATAATGTGTTTGCTTGAATACCCACTCCCCTCTGTACAGAATGGACTTGCCCCACTGCACATGGCAGCCCAAGGAGATCACGTGGACAGCGCTAGGCTTCTGCTCTACCACCATGCGCCAGTCGATGACGTCACTGTTGTAAGTTTTTGTTTCCATTTCAAAATTCACTGAAAAGATAATGCAAATAAATCACTTTAACTATGTGGGATAACCAGTCATTTTGTAGCTACAGTCTGCACGTGAGCATATAAAAGTTATTTTTACTGAATTTTTATATCCATAGAGAGAAAGTTATGTAATCTTTCATTACAAACAGTGCATTCCATGATATAAAGATGGCAGAATTCTTTTCAAAAGGGGGAAAATGAGCTGTTCATGGAATACCTAGTACGCTTCGGGAGTGATTATTCTAAAATGCATGGAGTGGAACATCTCCAATGTTTAAAGTGGCTGTGGATATTTGTAGTCATTTGAGACATGTGCTAACTGGTCTATTCTCTCTCTCATGACAAAAATCTGGGGAAAGAACAACTCTTTAGAATTTGGTACATTTGTGTGAATTTCTATTAAGAGGTTGTGGATTTTGTTTTTTTACTCCATGACATTTTAAAGCCATAGAGTTAATCTTTCTTAAAGACAAAGTTGAGTTCTGGTCATGTGATTACAATGTGAAAGAAACTGTCTTAAAGCAATTGGGAAAGGTTGATCATGTTTACATTAGAATTTGTGTATACTGTGAGGTTTTGGAATCATCAAAATGATGAGAAATTGACCCAATATCGCTAGAAAGCACATGCACTGTACACAGAAACGGGTATATGGGACTTCACACACATGTGGCATAAATGTTCGGCCCGAACACTTCATCTGTTTTTCGTCATATCTCAAATATGAGGGCATTTGAAGAGCAATCCTTTTCAGGGAACATTTCTACAGTGATGTCCTTCCAAACTGATATAAAGGAATGAGAAAGCTCACAAATTATTTTTCACCTTTCTCAGAACCCAACCTTCTCTTTCATCAAAGTTTACTAAATGGAAACCTGGGTGGCATTTCATGAAAGGACTTGTCAGATATTTTATCCGACAAATTTGCTCTCAGCCAATCAGATGCAAGGATTTCAGTAGCTTATAACAGTTGTCTCCGACAACTTCCTTTCATGAAACGCTCCCTGGTTGTATGATTGAATATATCATGAATGTGTGAACCATTGGTGACCAAGGTACTTTTTATTGATGCTGTAACATTATCATCATGACCCATTGAAATCAATGACAGTTAAAGTTGTGTGATGGTAACTGATTAAAGATGTAGACCTCTAACATGCAATTTGTCATTGACCATGTAGGATTACTTGACCCCTCTTCATGTCGCTGCCCACTGTGGACATCACAAGGTGGCCAAACTGCTGCTTGACCGCAAGGCCAACCCATCGGCCAGAGCTTTGGTAAGTCATCTCTAATCTCTCTGTCTGTCTCTCTCTCTCTGTCTCTGTCTCTCTCACTCTCTTAATCTCTTACTCTATATTAAGTGTAATTTAAGTTACATGTGCACATTGTAAATGGACCCCTTTTACTATGTTTGATAGTGCGATTACACTGGGTGAATTCAAGTTCGGTGTTGAAAGCTGGTGTTGGTGTTGGGGCAAAACTAGCACCAGCCACAACACCGAACCTGAAATGAAGCTGGTGCTGGGATTGACTTCACTAGGTGTTGAGCTATCAGTAATGTGATTGGTATTATTTTTATAAACCCGAATTCGGTGTTGGGGCTAGAATCAGCAGCCCAATTCACGCTCTCGACACCAACACCAACACCGAACTTGAAATCACCCATTGTATTCAAGTTTCCATATCTTCTTCCTGCAGAATGGATTCACTCCCCTGCACATTGCTTGCAAGAAGAACCGAGTGAAGGTCATTGAACTTCTGCTGAAGTACGGTGCATCAGTCCAGGCCATCACTGAGGTGAGTTCATTTATAGTTCAGATATAGAACACTGAAGACTGATTTAACCCTACTGATTAACTTGTAGCATTGAAAAACAAATCCTCAACAGGTTAGGCTAAACACACGAAAAATCACATGCAGGATAGCAGACATTTACATGTTGTAAATAAGGATATTAAGCCTTCATACTGATTGATTTTGAAAAGGGAAACAAATTATTTTTATTCTATTTTATGCATTTGACAAACAAATAACTCAGTCCTGAGCAAGACAATAGGAAATTGACATACATACTGTGTAAATATGTGTACACATGCTATTTATTTCATTTATTTGTACATGTAGTTAGGTATATGTAGGTTGTTAACTCAATTGTTTGCATTAGATTATGAATAAAGGGGAAGTCCACCCTGATTACAAGTTGGTTTTAAAAGTAGCAGAAAAATTAAAGAAACAGATCAGTGACGGTTTGAGCAAAATACGATTAAAAAAATAAAGTTATGAACTTTTGAAGTTGTAATCAGTCAAACACAAATTGGCAACTCTGTGATGTACCTTGCAAGCTCCTCTCCCATTTGCCCTTCATACAAAACATCATTAATTTCCATTTTCTGTAAATAAAATATTAAATCTTACATGCACCTTAGATATAAACATTGCTCATATGTTTTTACACAAAACTTGTATGAAACAAATCTATTCTTTAATCAAAAACTAAGAAAATTAATTTATGAAATTTTCTGTACTGAGCAAATGGGAGAGGGGCTCACAAGATACGTTACAGAGTTGCCAATTTGTGTTTGATTGATTACAACTTCAAAAATATATACCCTTCTTATTTCTTATCGGATTTTGTTCAAACTTTCACTAATCTGTTTCTCTCATTTTCTTCATTTATTTATAACAACTTAATACCAGGGTGGACTTTCCCTTTAAGTGATCCATAATCAAGATATTCAGATAAAGCAAGAGATTGATTACCCTGCATTTCTGTCCATTGATTAGATCCTGAAGAAATTCTCATTCTCACTTCACCGCTAATAACCATGTTTCTCAGACAATTAGAATATTCAAATATATTATGATTTAGTTGAGTTGATACTAACAATTAAAAAAAAAACCCTTTTGATTTATTTTTAAGTGTGTGAACCCAGAAGTTCTACTCACATTGTATATACTTTATTTTTAGTTTGTTTGGTTCTTATCCCTCTTTTAGGACAATTTACTCTCCCCCATTTGTAGGCCTATCTCCCTTTCATCATATTGAATATTCATGTGATTAACTAATACATTTGTAGTCCCAATAGGAAACAACAATTAGAGATCAGAGTGCTTCATCTACAAAGCCTATTTTCATAAATTAACATATATTTATATATACACTTGTTTCCCGCAATTCGTAGTTAAGTCCCACCCACCCACTTCCATGTTTGGTATGTTTGTTTGTTTGTTTGCACCCCACAGTCTGGCCTTACTCCTCTGCATGTTGCTGCCTTCATGGGCAATATCAACATTGTGATGTACCTCATCAAAAATGGCGGTGGTGTCGACGAGACTAATGTGGTAGGTTGGAATTTTAGGCCAAGAATGACTTACATGTACTTTGAAATTTACAATAATCGTGACTTCTTCCTACTTTTATTATGTTACGTTATGATATGATGCTGTGTTGAAAGGGGACCTTTATTTCATGGTGCTCTTTATCGAAAAATACTTTATGGACCATTTTTATGATATATCAAGGTGTTGACTTGAATATAATAAAGTGGAAAAGCAAAGAAATGGATTGATTGAAAGCTTGAAGACTTTATTTAAATACAATACAAAGGTATTGTAGTACTGCAGAATAGTTTGTACCAAAGAAATATAAAGTTCTGTCTCCTTCAGCATGATGATAATTTGCTGCATGCCAAAAAAAAGTGTGAAGAGAAATATACCAAGTACAGTAAATGGATATCTAATGTAGGTGTAGTATGAAGACAAGTCAACATAGAATATGTAAGTTCTTATGTAGTATGAATATAAGAATGATATTACTTAAATGATATATAAAATGTGTTCTAAGGGCAAATGACCCTGTAAGATTCAAAATGCTATAAAGAGATGGCAGAACCCTCTTGTGTTTTAGAGGATCCCTGCATATAAAAGTTGATGTGAAGCAATGTCGAAATTGGGGAAGAAAGAGGCTTAATAATAACTGTATATTTATAGAAATTTAGGGAGTAAAACGTAAATTATCTGGGTTTGATAAACTCTGCTGGTCTTCTTTTGTAGCGTGGCGAGACTCCTCTTCATCTGGCTGCCCGAGCCAACCAGATTGAGGTGATCCGTGTGTTGCTTAGCAACGGGGCCAAGGTCGACGCCCGCGCCCACGAGAACCAGACCCCGCTCCACATTGCTGCTCGCCTCGGCAACGCGGAGATCGTCAAGCTGCTGCTCGACAATGGGGCGTCGCCTGATGCCCAGACCCGAGATCTGTACACAGCTCTGCACATTGCTGCTCGTGAAGGCAAGGAGGATGTTGCTAAGGTGTTGTTGGATAATGGCGCAACACTCTCCATGACTACCAAGGTAAGAAGGCGTCATCACTTATTTGGAATGGGTTATTAATGGGGAAAGATTACGAAGTATGCTTTGACTACCTTTTGAACAGAAGTGAATTGCATAATGTTTGATTACAGCTATTCATATGGATTAGAAATTCTTTCTTCAAAATCCTGGGTGTAGTCCTTTACAAAGCAGTTTCACTTGAACATATCCAAGAAGATCTTGGACAAATTTTATTCTGATTTGCCCGCCTCCCCCCTCCCCATGACTCATGCAGTACTTTGAAACTGCAATAAGATGAAACAATGATATAATGATATACATCTAGATTTCCCCCATGAACATCAATTCAAAATGAAATCAGTGTTCATGCTTAGTCTTTATTTGCCCCTTTCCCCCCTTTAATTTTCACTTTGACCTGCTTGATACTCAACAATGTTTTATTGTAATGTCTGTTTTTGTAATCATGTGTGTTATCATCTTCCCCCTTGCAGAAAGACTTCACTCCCCTTCATGTGGCAGCCAAGTATGGTCGCTACGATGTGGCCCAACTCCTGCTCAGTCGCTACGCTAGCCCAGATGCAACTGCCCAGGTAAGAATCACTTCATGTACACGTACCTGTACAAGTTTTGTTGTTTAACATGTTGTTCTATCTTCCACTAAAGAGAGGATCCTGCACATAAAGTATGGAAAATCATATTTCAACTCACTTTTTGTTCGTCAGAGCAAATAGGAGTTTTCCAACATTGCATCACACTCATACATTACCAATTCACCAGTTTCAATGTCCATATGTGTAGTCATTTCATTTTAAATTTTAACTATTTTTTATATTCATCTAATATTTCTCAAACTCTTCTCACTCTGTTTCTCTGATTTTTCTGTTTTCCCTCATAGAGCGACTTCCTATTAAGGTTTGGTATCCATTTCATGCTTGATTTTTATGTTGCTGTTTGTTTTCTGTAGAATGGTCTGACTCCTCTTCACATCGCTGCTCACTATGACAATGTCAAGGTCGCTATGCTGCTCTTGGACCAGGGTGCCTCACCACACAAAACTGCTAAGGTAAGATGGTTGACAACCCTCTCGACACCAACAACAACGTCAGCAACAACCCTATCAAAACCCACAAGTACTCCCTGACAATATCATCAACTACTCCTGCAACAACGATGTCAACATTGACAATTACTCCAGTAACTACTCTACAAACACTAGCAACCACTAACACAACAACACTAACAACACCAATAACTTCATTCAGTCAACAACCCCTTGAGCGATAACTACATGTACAGTATATATTGTAAAACCTGTATGGAAAGGCTCCCCGTCTATAGTTACCACTATATCTGTTTCCTGTGGATGGCCTTTATAGACAAGATTGACTGTTTAACATTTCAACTTGACTTGAGGTCACACACACACACATTTCCTGTTTGAGACAATACAAAAGCCATCTTTTAAGCCAAGATTAATCTCTCCTTTTGTAAAGAGCCAACCCCAAGACTGGCCATTGACCACTTTGAAAGGAGAGGAAATAAGGGTTAACCTCTAGGAAAATATATCCTCCTCTCTTTTGAGTGTCTTACCAAAGACCTCACAGTTTCCTTTATACCCTGTGCAGGGAAAGTACAAGGAAACTCCAGACAATTATGTACTCTCCCATTGTCTGAAAGACTTACCCAACTAAACAACGTAGAACAAAAGGCTCATGTAAACTCTACCTTCCAAATCACAATAGATGCCTCCCTCTACTCCAATAACTCTCCATAATAACCAAATAACTCCAAGCAACAAACTCTGTAACATTTACCAGCTGAGTGTTTAAGAGTGAGGTGAAATATTTGAGAGAGACAACATCATAATGTCACTATCCGAGGAGTAGTTGGTTCTCATATATCTGGTAGTGTAGTCTAATAGCAAGAACCTGTAGACGGTTCATCCCACAAGAAAATTGAGCCTGATCAGTTAGTCACGGACAAACATTTGACAAATATTGAAAGTTTGAAGGCCTGTAGAAAATAAGTATTTACTTAAAGAAAGTGTTTAATTGTGAAGGGCGTCACAAAAGGAGTTGAAACTTGATATTTGATTGCCATGGTTGCCTACTAAAATTATAATTCATAAAAATGTTTGCTAATATGATACCGAGTATCGTAAAAGCTGCAACTACATGTATTTTAGGCCTTGAGACGCAATTTGATTAGATATTGCATAAAAATATATCATGAATATAAAGTAAATGTACATCTACCACTCCATTGACGGAATGTATATTGTACCTCTGAATAACCCTCTTTTGATAATACTCGCTTCTTTCTCCTCATAGAACGGATTTACTCCTCTCCACTTGATATTTGATTGCCATGGTTGCCTACTAAAATTATAATTCATAAAAATGTTTGCTAATATGATATCATAAAAGCTGCAACTATTCTAGGCCTTGAGACACAATTTGATTAGATATTGCATAAAAATATATCATGAATATAAAGTAAATGTACATCTACCACTCCATTGACGGAATGTATATTGTACCTCTGAATAACCCTCTTTTGATAATACTCGCTTCTTTCTCCTCATAGAACGGATTTACTCCTCTCCACATCGCAGCCAAGAAGAACCAGATGGATGTTGCCACCACTCTGCTAGAGTACGGTGCCGATGCCAACGCTATGACCAAGCAGGGTATCAGCCCCATCCATCTCGCTGCCCAGGAGGGTCATACTGAGATGTTAGCCCTACTCTTGGAACGTGGTGCCAAGCCCAACATCACATCAAAGGTAGGACTTAGTCACTGGAGTTCCACCGTTTTTCTTTTCCTTAAGGCTCATCAACTTTGTCTCAGCAAAAAATAATGACTCATGAATAATTTATTTTGTGATAATGAGCTGTCGTACAGATTTTTGTATTTCTGTTTAAAAACTAAATTTGTTTTTTAAATACATATTTGATATTTTCTTAAGAGGAAGCAGCTTGAAGACAATTAGTCACACTAACTTACCCAAAGCAAGACATATCTTACTAGTATCTCTCTCTCTCTCTGTGAAAGAGGCCTTTTATTCATATTTGTTACCTGTAATCTCATAATATTCAAATCATCAAATGAAAAAAACTGATCATATCAAAATCTCTTCTATGTTCAGAATGGACTGACCCCTCTTCATCTGGCTGCTCAAGAGGACCAGGTAGAAGCTGTCTCCATGCTCCTGGACAACGGCTCTCAGATTGACCCTCAGACCAAGGCAGGCTACACCCCGCTTCATGTCGCTTGTCACTATGGCAACCTGAAGACTGTTACCTATCTGCTGGAGCATGGTTCTGCTGTCCAGGCTAAGACTAAGGTCAGTTGCAGATCTCTCCTTCAGCTCTTCATGGTAGTTGCAATGATTGGACCATGTTTGAATCCATGGAATGTGTTTTCATTGCTGATCCAACATTTGCTACAGTGACATTTGCTACAGGTTTTATTTTATCAAAGATATAGGGTTAAGGCTTGAAATGTGATTGGTTGTATAGGTTTTTTATTAGGATTAGGTTTACATTTGGTGTTGAGCCTATGGTTGAAGTTAATTCATATGTTTCAGACTGCAGAGGAGTTGTCGCTGGAGCGTTTCTCTTGCAATCGTTTTCATCATCATACTTTGACCTTGCATCTTAAAAAAGAAACAACAGGACCCTACAGTCCCATGTGACACTCCTTGTTGTTGCACTACCCCCTTGTTATTGAAGTGCAACTGTACATAGATTCAAATGGGATTCGTTTCATTTGTGACCCTTTTGTTTCTCCCCTAAAAAAACCTCCAAATTGACCTCATAAAATTCATGACTATCCCCCCCCCCCTCCCCCCATTCTGAGCTTCCTTGAAAGACTATTTTAGACTACTAATATCCAAACTGTAAAACTTACTTTAAAGTTTGTGAAACATTTGTCATTCAGTTTAGCATTCCTGTCTAATGTATTTACTTCATGTGTGGTCTTCCCTATTCATGAAGGAAATGTCATACACATTCAAATTGCATTTCTTATATCTTACTTTAGAGGTGCCTTGATAAAATAGACCATCTTTATGTCATCTTTTCTGTCATGAAATCACAGACATGTATTTGTATGATGCATTATTTCTTTTAACTCATTGAATACAACTTGATTTTGATAGAGCATGCATTTTCCATATGCCCCAGGTTGAGGTACATGTATCTTGGGCTTAATATATAAGATACTAATATTTCATTTTGTTTCAGTTTTAAACTTAATATTTCATGTTTCACTTAAGTTTTTCAGATATTTAGAATACAAACTGTTTATCACAAACTTAACCAGAGATTTCTAACTGATTTAGATACATGTATTCAGACATAGAAAGTTTAAACATTTTATGAATAAATGTGTTAAAAGAGATAAATGCCCTATTGGGAAGATTCAGTGTAATCAAGAGAATGATGAAATATAACAACCAGACATAGTCTTTAGATAGTTTGTGGAAAAATATACATTATTTTGAAAAGTTATCCATCTTTGTCACATATATATTGACAAGTTTCACCTGAATAAATGGTCTGGGGGGGGGGGGGGGGGGGGTGGGCTTAATTCTTGAACACAGTGTGAATAAATGACCCCTTTTGAAAGAGTTGTAATGCATACAATCATTTAGGAGTTGCATTTGGAAATACGATTTAAAACAATAGTTTTAAAAATGACACTTTGTTCATCCTTCATCTTTTGAAATCTTGATTTGATTTTGTTTGTTTTGATTGCAGCATGGCTTGACTCCATTACATCAAGGTGCACAGCAAGGTCATGTTGCTATCATCAACATCCTTCTACAACATAAGGCTGATCCTAATGAGAAAGCTAATGTGAGTTTGTCTGTTTGTGTATTTGTGTGTTTGTTTTTTTCTGTCCTGTCTGTCTGTTTGTATCAGTCTAATGCTATCATCAACATCCTTCTACAACATAAGGCTGATCCTAATGAGACAGCTAATGTGAGTTTGTCTGTTTGTCTGTTTGTGTATTTGTGTGTTTGTTTTTTTCTGTCCTGTCTGTCTGTTTGTATCAGTCTAATGCTATCATCAACATCCTTCTACAACATAAGGCTGATCCTAATGAGACAGCTAATGTGAGTTTGTCTGTTTGTCTGTTTGTGTATTTGTGTGTTTGTTTTTTTCTGTCCTGTCTGTCTGTTTGTATCAGTCTAATGATATCATCAACATCCTTCTACAACATAAGGCTGATCCTAATGAGACAGCTAATGTGAGTTTGTCTGTTTGTCTGTTTGTGTATTTGTGTGTTTGTTTTTTTCTGTCCTGTCTGTCTGTTTGTATCAGTCTAATGCTATCATCAACACCCTTCTACAACATAAGGCTGATCCTAATGAGACAGCTAATGTGAGTTTGTCTGTTTGTCTGTTTGTGTATTTGTGTGTTTGTTTTTTCTGTCCTGTCTGTCTGTATCAGTCTAATGCTATCATCAACATCCTTCTACAACATAAGGCTGATCCTAATGAGACAGCTAATGTGAGTTTGTCTGTTTGTCTGTTTGTGTATTTGTGTGTTTGTTTTTCCTGTCTGTCTGTTTGTATCAGTCTAATACTATCATCAACATCCTTCTACAACATAAGGCTGATCCTAATGAGACAGCTAATGTGTGTTTGTCTGTTTGTGTATTTGTGTGTTTGTTTTTCCTGTCTGTCTGTTTGTATCAGTCTAATGCTATCATCAACATCCTTCTACAACATAAGGCCGATCCTAATGAGAAAGCTTATGTGAGTTTTTCTGTTTGTTTGTTTGTTTTTCTGTCTTGTCTGTTTGTATCATATGATGGTATCATCAACATCCTTCAACATAAGGCTGAGGCCAATGAGACAGCTAATCTTCTTGTTGTTTTTGTATCTTGTACATTTGTCCATTTTGTCATGTCAGTATTAAATCTGCTATGACTGATGATTAGATATCTTTCCTTTTTCAGGATACACATCAAGAGAGAAGAGAAAAATAGAGAGAAAAATGGAAAAGTGGTAAAGTGCAACTTTGAAGAAAGAAGTTGCGAGATAAAAAGAGAGAGAAAATTCAGAAACAAAAGAGACGTTTATTTATTGAACTGGAGAAAGACACATGAAGCAGGGAATGAAGTGTACAAAAATATATCAAATTCAAATTTATAGTTTAAAGCACTTCTTCTAAATATAGATATTTTTCTGGCATATATTTCATGAAATTGATGCTAATGTTTTTTTTTTTGCATTAATGGCCCACTTGTTTCTCTCCAGAATGGCTACACAGCTCTGGGCATTGCCAAGAGGTTTGGATACATCTCTGTTGTGAACACTCTTACCACCGTCACCACAGAAACCAGCACGGTCATCTCTGTAAGTTTCCTCTCAACATCTATGAAGATATGCCAACTCTTAAATACTTTTAGAATATATTGACAATTCAAAAAATTTGGTGGTTACATATGGTTTTTGAAAAACACTTATTCTAATGGTTTATGGATAGTGCTGTAAACAGAGAAAATTTGAGTTTTTGACAATCGTATATCCTTAACTTTGTGAGGAGATACTTTCAGTCAATTTGAAAAAGAGATACCGCGATGTTTTCTTGCAGACCTACGTGTATATCAGAGCATTAGTTTGTTGGATCTTTATTAGATTATTTTTGCAGTTTAATCATCCTACAATAGAAGTACTTAGTCTATTAACTGAATTGTCTGTTGTAAGATTATAACTGAATTGTCTGTTGTATGCTTATGAATAGATGTAATGTACATGTATAATGTCTATATTACATGGAAAAATAAATGCTTTTAGGAGAAGAAATGCTGACAAAGAAGTCATGGATCAATATGAAAAGAAAACTTGGGAAGAAGAGAAACTGTTTTGAACAAAATTGAGAATTTAGGAAGCTAAAGGAAGGAGATGGATGAGAAGAAGAATTTTGAGGAGGAAATTTATTTTGGAAAGAATAATAAGAATTCAAATGATTGAGTATGAACTTCAATTTTGTGCAGCCCACTGAGGAGAAGTTGAAGGTTCAAGTCCCAGAAACCATGCAGGTCACTTTCATGTCAGACACAGAGGACGAAGGTAAGAACTCCTTAATCCAACCCCCAACCCCCAACCCCATCCCCCAAAAGAAAGATAGAGAGAGAGAGAAAAAAAACAAAAAAACAAAACTATATTCCTTAAATACAGCTGTATTGCTTTGTAGTTCAACTCTGTATGATTATAACATAATTGCAAAGACTTTCAAGAAAGCAAATCAAGGGCAATGTCAGTATCCTTTAGAAATCATGGTTGATGCATCAAGGTTCGAAATTCCCTTGGGTTGATTTTTTGAAAGTCTTTGCGATTGTGTTTCATGTTGCTTCAAAAAAATGAAAGAAAACAACAAAAAAAAACCCCTCCAGTTTCTATTGTCTAAAATAGTTTGATTTAAAGCCCCTAGCTTCATAGCTTAAGTGTGTTTGATAATGTGGAGTAGGCATATGGTTTCATATCACACATCATTATTTGCTTCAGTTTTGGTTTGGAGTTCTTTGCATTTCATTTGCATTACCGAACATTCCATTGAATTTGAAGAAGACATTTTGATTTCATTGGAATTCGAGTGTATACAAGATACATACATTGCATTATTAAACTAAAACATATTAGATTTTGAAAAGTTCTTAATAAGTGGAGTTAAAATGTTGATTTTAGTAAATTATTAACTACTCTTAAGAGTGAAAAATATTTGGTAGATGACACTGAAAAAATCTGATAATTTAAAAAAAACATTACTACATGTATGTTTGTATGTTTTTGATTTCTTACCTTGATGGTTACTTTACACTTTCCAAAATTGTAATAGCTCTAAAATCTTTATTTTCCATCTAAATTTGCATTGGGAAGATCATGGGGGAAAACCAACAATTTAAATCAAAGCAAAACGTATATATGAATATAGTTATTTTTAAACAGAAGTCTTACTAGTTTTCAACAATTTACATTAGATACTAATAAAAACTATCTCCTTGTATACACTCACTTCTTTGATTAATTTCGTATATATATTTTTTCTCTATATAGAACTCAAATGAGACTCTATTCATATTCAAACCAAATGCTATATTTACTTCTTTTCGGGTAGTTCTACATAATACATTGTAGACTGGATACTATTTGTAGTTCTAAATTTTCAAGAATGTAATCAAGAATGTTTAAACACACCATCTGCTTCTTTCATGAATTTATTTTGCTTTCAGTATTTCCATTAGTGATGCTGTCAATAGAATTTTGAAGAAAAAAAATAAGTGTATAGATGTATGATCAAATTTTATAATTCACTAGTTCAAATTACCATGCACGGATATGTAGAAGTGTCATGCTTGTTTAGAATGTTATACGCTAAATGATGTAAAGAATATTACTTCTAGAAATCATCAATCAATATTTGTTTTAAATTCGTAGCTTGAATATTTAATTTGTTTTCCTGTTTGCGATCATGCAACCCTTTAGGAACAACTTGCAGTGTTGCCAATTCAAATTTTATTAAAGTTTAGTGATGGTTTAATCTTTTGTTCTGTTAAGTCATTTTCAGATCAACATACAGGAATTTGTTGTTTCACCTTTTTGGACTTAATCTGTGACAAGGGATATGTATGAAGTATAACATTTCAGCTCCAACAAGCTGTTGATTTTTAAAATAAACGAAAAGCAATCATTTCTTTAATCATTGTGTCATCAGAGTCTAAAGCTCTTTTATTGGAGGATGCTTATTCTTAAAACTTAATACAAGATGGCAATACTGCAAGATCACTTTAAAAATATTCCCATAAATTGATGTATTAGCCATCCAATCCCTTACAACTTGTAGTGACTCAATCAAGAAAACGTGTATGCCTTTTGCCGAGTTTATTTTGACGATCATTGCTTTATTCTTTGGTCCTCCATATCTGCGGTAATTGTGTGTACCATCTCCACACCTCTCTTTCCTGTTTATAGAAAGTACTGGTAGGTTGATTTGCTTTGTTTGTCGGATCAGTCTTGGACATGCCAGCAGTTCAGGGATGCATTTGCCCTTTTCTTTCTCCTTCCCTCTTTGCCCACTTGTCCTTGAACCTTTGGCTAGAAGATATCGTTCTGGGCAAGTAGAGCAATTGCAACAGAAAAAAAGAGGAATTAAAAAAAAAAAAGAAACAAGAAAATGATGAGGAGCTGAGAGAGAGTTAGCTCTGGAAAGCTCACAATCTTTGGGTGTAAAAAACAAAGTCAGAAGATTTGACATTGCTTTTGAAGAATCTCATTTTTTCTATACATCAATAATCTGAAATAAACTTTTATGGACAAAAAGTTTATTGTTCACTGATCTCTTGCTCATATGAGCTCTTTACAAGAAAAAAAAAAACTGATTCTAGTGGGTTATGGGAAAAAAAGTTGTTTGTCAAAATTAATATCTGTTTCTTTCTAAAAATTGTTCAAAATGTAGGAATGTCTGTATGGTGGATTGTTTGATATTCCTCAACAGAGGTTTTGAAATGATGTGGGCAAGTTAGGCTAGTGAAAGAAAAGAAAAATGTGTCTTGATTTGTTGACTGTGAATTAGTATGCTGCATATGTTATATGGTTTCATGGCATTTCATTTCTTTATTATTTTTTTTTTTCCATAGCTACTCTCCTCATTTGTTGTGTATCATCACCAAAATCACTTGCATACATATATATTTATATTATTTGAATGGTATCGCAGGCTATTTTTAACACATTATTATTTCCGCACATTTTTTCCAACTATCTCTGTACATTCAAATTATCTGTCATATTTTCATATCGTGTAAAGCATGCAACTCATTTTCATTTAATTATGTATATTGGGGTAAATTCTAATTCCTCCATTTGAAATCTAATGGATCGTGGTCAGGTAGTAATAAATGAATGGTGAAGGGGGCTTGAAGTCCAGTGAACTGAACATGTTTGGGGCCATATTGATATTAACATTGACTAGGTTGTTCTAACTAATGTGTCTTTTCATGTAACTTGTAATCCCTTTAACTTACATATAAATTGTATTAGCATAGAAATAACTAACTACTCCCAGAGCATGACAACCATCCCTACAAAGTAAAAACAAAGCAAAAACAAATTAAGCAAATTTAAGAAAAAAGGTATGTATGTAAGCTAAAGACACAGGATAAGTGTGTACATATGAAACTATATGTTCAAAAGTAGAAAAAGAAGGAAAATGAAGAATAGGAGGGAACCCAGTGTTTTTGACTTCCAGAACATGGAATTGAGGGACAGACAGGGGTAAAATAAAAAGGAAAGAATGTAAAAAGTTACTTGTATTCAAAATTTAACAAAAGTATTAGATGCACATGTAACAGAATTACAAATTTATTCATTTATGTTATTATATTTTAGGAATTTACTCTTACATATACTTGTATTTTCTTCTGGATTCTTTTAATGTGCATGTATTTTCCTTCATATATCCTTCCTAATGCTGTACTACTAACACTTATCTTCCATTTGTAATTTGATTTCATTCTTTTTTTATTGGTTTCATTATTGCCTCTCAATCTATTTTCAGTTGGATGTAAGTTTATTGGATTTGCAGTGAAATTTTATTTCACCTCAATTTTGAATATTTTTCATATGATTTGTTCTCTTACCCTCTGTATATTAGTTGTAATGTATAGTGAAAACCAGACAATATAAACTATATTGTTGTACATTATATGATTATGAAAAAGAGTTGAAATCAGTTTTGTTATTCATAGTATTTACAATTGTATTGTGAAAGCTCATTTTAAGACTACTGCATATAAGAATTATCTGTTTATAGGTCAGAGAAGAAGAAAGAAGGAGGAATACAAAATTACAAATATTCAGAAGAAAAAAATCATTATTACATGTAGTTGCTTTTATATAAAACAGTCTAAGAATTACTCTTCTGTATAGTTTTAGAAAACTGTAATATATTTTTGGCATATTTTTCATTATAAAGGAGAAAAGAATGCGGAATTACAAAATATAAGTGAGAAATATCAATCGGGTTAACAGAAATTACACAATTCCGATTTCAGTGAGCAATGTACATGTACATGGTGATGTTGTAGTGTGTACTGTGTATAGAGATAGTCTACAGATTTAAGTGTCTTCATTGTGAATTGCGTAATATTGTGATATGGTTTACCTACATGTAAGAATTTAATACATAAAGAAGACATAGCAAGAATAGGTATCTCAACTGTTGAATAGACCTTTATTAAAAAAAAAATATACATTAATTGTCTCTTTAAAGGGAAGGTTGAGTTCTGGTAAAGATGAAAAATATTTTGTTAGCTTTCCATTCTTTCTTTTGTTAGTTTGGAAGAATATCATAGTAAAAATGTCCCCTGAAAAGGACTGCTCTTCAAATGACCTAATATTCAAATACGACGATAAAAAGCTGAAGTGAAGAAATATGTGGAGGTGTCGTGGTATAGTGGTTCATTCACTTGACTCTCAATCCAAGGGTTGAGGGTTCGAATCTCAGTCCGGCACTAGTGTCTTTTGGCAAGACATTAATCCACGTTTGCCACTCTCCACCCAGGTGTTAAATGGGTACCTGGCAGGATTTATTCCTTGAAATGCACCGTGCGCTGATTACGGATGCCAGAGCTAAAGCCAGGGTAATAATATCCAAACCCTTTGGAAGCGCATAGGGACGTTATATCATAACGTGATGTGTGCTATACAAGAACGGTTTATTATTATTATTATTATTATTATTATTATTATAGCTGAAGTGTTTGTGCGGAACGTTCATGCCCATGTACCCATTTCTGTGTACTTTTGAGTGAGATTTGGTCAATTTATTATAATTTTGATGATTCCAAAACCTCAGAGTATACACCAATTCATAATCATATGTAGACATGATCAAGCTATCCCAATTGCTTGGAGACTGTTTCTTTCACAATGTAATGACATTACCAGAACTCCACTTTATCTTTAAAGAATAAAGAAATCATCAGTTGATTTTGATTCCCACAGGTGTACAAAAAAAAAAAGCAGCTTTTGTTATAGTGAAAGTTACACTTTTAGTCTTGTGCTCAGTAATGAATCTAGTGTTACAAATGAGTACAGTTTTGTACAGAATTTTGGATGAATCAAAAAGATGAATCTTGTGCTTTTATTTGTAAGGTTCTAAATTTGAAGGAATCAAGAATAATGTTCTAGTACATAATATTCCCCTATTGATGTACATATTTTGTTGTATTAGAGTTAGAGTTTAAGAAAGTGCAACTGTGATATGTCTAGTTTTCATGAGTCTGTTTACATGACTGATCATTCCCCCAATATATGTCCGTGGTTGTCTGGTTTGACTGCCATCAGTCAAAATGAATTCTCTCTTTGGTAGAGGCTCAATGTGAGCAGTCCAGTGGTGTAGTGATGTCCGTGGTAGTCCTACTTGAGTACTATTGAGTGTTAGTTTTTAATCCCTCGTCAGTCATCATCTATCTGTATAATACACATGGATAAGTAAATTTACTTCAGTTAGTAACACATTTACAGCTCTATAAATCCCTCATTAATATTCTTATATGTTATGCATTTTCATTGTTTGTGACCCTTTTTCATAGACATTCATGAATCATTGTGTCAGTTAAAATGTGTAGTGTAAATCATTTTTTACTTTATTTGATATAGAACATGTTTAGCCAATGAGCACTTGTTGATACATTCTCAGATCTGTACAGAAAGATATGATTTGATGTCAAGTTCTCTTAGATTAGAACAGGATAATCAGAGAAACTGATACGCTGTAGGTAAAAGTATCAAAAAGCATTCAACAACAAGAAGTGTCTGCATATTTCAAAGAAGAGAATAGAAAGCACTAGAATTTCAAAGTTGGCAACTTTAGAGTTGATTATGACATCAAAGTCACATGACCTCAATGCAAACCTTAGATGGAACCTGAATTAAAATTGCTATAACTTTCTAAGTTGTATCCAACTTCCCCCCAATTTTGACTGACTTGTTTCCCTTATTTTTCTCTTTTATATCAAAGAGCAAATTTAATCACCATCTGAGTTATATTTAATTGATACATTTTTCATCTCTATTAGTACTCAAAAAACACAAGATAACAAAATGCATGAATCCCCTCTTTAATGCTCATCCATAACTCAGAAAAGATGATAAAAGAAGACTAATTATATCTCTTTGGCATGTGAATCTTGCTACCTTTAATGCATTATCATAACACATTAGCATGGGTCTGTACTCTGTATTGACATGAAAACTAACTCTACGCCTTTCATTTATAAAAAAGAAATATAATCCCAATGTATTGTTTCGAGCTGTTGTGTTAATACAAATATAAGACCTACATGTATTGGGAACATTAAAAAAAAAGACCCTACCCAGAAGATGTAAAGAAACTTGCCATTTAGCATAAAGCCATTTGCAAAGGATGAACACCATATTATGGCTAACACCCCACCCTTTTAATTCAATAAGTGATTTTTGTGACTTTTTGTCACAGACATTCCAATCTAAGTAATCTTGTAATATGGGAGCATTAATTTAAAGCCCTGATGTGAAAGAATTAATTTGATCTAGATGTATGATGGTGTCTTGATACTAGATTACTGCATAAACATACCCATGTCATATGCATTTCTGCTAAAGAGCATGCAGTTGGACATCATGTTCTAATGAAATGCTCACAAACCACACAAGAAAACAAAGGGAAGGCTGCAGTTTGTTGCCAAAATAAAGAAACCTCTGCAAGCTCAGAGAGAAAAAAAAATCAAAGATTTCTAATAAATGTGACCAACTAAAACTCATACAGTGTGTATTGTGAGGATGCATGATGGCTAAGTGGTAGAGCAATGCTCACTTAATCAGAACTTTCTGGCTTGTACCCTTTGATAAAGCATTAATCAATTACAGATTCCCTGGGATAGACTTAATCCATAAGTCCACTGGTTGCTCTTATCCACAAGCATTTACATGCTTCCTCAGCAGTCAGGTTCAACAAGTGATCAATCAATCAAGTACCAGTGGTAATAATAGTCAAGCTTCACTCTCCAATCACAAAGTAGGCTGGTAACTTGTTTTCATGATTAAATCAGTATGTACAATATATACATGTCTGTGTGTATTGCAGGGGATGATGTGTCTATGACTGGAGACCAGTCTCTGCTGACACCCCAGGAGATCAGGACCATGGGAGATGACTCTGTTGTCAACGACCACCGCCGCTCATGGGAGGAGGATTGGATGCGGGGAGAGCCAGTAAGAGACAGGGATAACAAAATGATAGCAATTGGTTATGTTGTAAAATGACAGTTTGTGCCTTGTGATAGTCCCTTACAACCAGAACCATACTTGTAGCATCCCAAATTTTCTTTAATAATAACAATAATGATAATAATAATAATGATAATAATGATAATAATATTGAATATTTAGGAGTGCTACATGTAAAAACAGAATGTACCATAGCGCTTCCAAAATTACAGATTTGAAAAGAAAAGACAACAGCAATAGCAACAAGACGGACTTTAAAAAGTAAGAGATTACATTAGAACATTATATTACTGGGGAAAGAGATATGTCTTTGGGGATCCTTTGAAAGTGGAATTGCATTACTACAGGATTTAAATTGAGAATGAGAGTCCATATGTATATGTCCAAGATATGTTGGTGCCTGAAAACATGCATAATTGAAGAATACGTAACAAGTAGCACTTATTCGTTAGAATATTACATTTGTCACAAACTCTAAAAAAAAAAAAAGTTTAAAACAACTATCATTGTCAATTTATACCATTTAAAACACCCAAACCATTCTTTGTTTTTTTAATCAGACAGTAGGGTTAGATGAAAAAAGAATATTACATGTCTCCCAAAATAGACCGCTTCGGTAATGTATGCAAATTTTATACATACATGTACCTTTCAAACAAAGGTTGTTCTTGACAGCCTGAAAGCTTGCCGGACATAGCAACAAGTAATGTATGCAAACTGGATTCCAAGCATTGAGGCTCATTTATAAAAAGCAGGTTAATGGAATAGCTCGTCACTACGTGCTCGGAGAAGAAGTGTGCATAAAATTTGTATACACGTACATTACAGAACCGGTCTATTGCCAAAGATCTGAATAAAGTAGCCTCGCAAATTTTCTTAGAACTGAAAGTGCAGTGTTGTGATGTTGGAGAAATAGTTCTGTTTACTGTTATTGTTGCTTAGAACATTTGGTGACAGACTATTCAATTCACCTGTTTCGTTTGATAGCATTACTATAGGTGGAATCATACACTACCTGTTACTATGACAGACAAGGCTCTGACAAGCTTTTTGGTTGTTAAATCAACTTTTGTTTATTAAAGAAGTGCGCATAAAATTTGAATACACTAGTAGCAAGAAATCTACTATGAATAGACCAGTTTGCAAATGTATTCAAATTGTGTGCATGCCTCTACTACAGCTAGAGACAATACCAAAGTTTGCTAAAGGCATGCTGACATAGCAACACTTGATATGTACATGCAGCCTGCATTCTGTTACTTGAAATAAAATTGATAGTAACAGGTGACTGCAATAGTTGGTTGAGGTTCTTGGGTAGAAGTGTCCATAAATTTGAATATGTTTGTGAACTGGTTTATTGACTCTTAATCTGCTTACACTTGCCCCTTTCACCCAATAGATCATGAACTACTACACTGGTCATGAATCTCTCTCTGGCCACTACGGGGGTGACAAACAGCGCCCTGCCTACAGCCCAACCGGTTACAGCACCATGGACTCCAGAAACAGCACCCTTAACAGGGACTTCAACGCCCCCTTGGGCCGCCCTGATGACAGCATCGAGGGAGAGATGATCACAGTTACTACTGAAGTAAGCCGAAAACCTTTTGACACAAATTTCAACTTTTGTGTCAATAATTTTTTTAAATGTTGCATTCCACTGATTTATATATTGATATATTGTAATGAGGCACCATTCTATTTGTTTATAAATCTTATTACCACACAACAAAAGTAAGGTAATAATCATTAAAAAGATAAAGAATAAAAAAAACAAACTCAATTCTTGTATGGAAGATTTTCTTTTTTCACTAATAGTAATATATCGTATATCGTACATGTATGTACATGCACTCGTAGGTTGGAAAAGACCAATGGTTAGTGAATACACATTCTACACTGCTACATGGTAGTCTGTGGCAATTGGACATCAAAAATACGAGATTGAAAAGGTGAAAGTTCGAATCTCACTAACCTGCAGCATGTGCAAGTTGTCTGGGAAAGTACCTCTTCTTAGCTGACCAGCTAAACCATAAGTTCAGGATAATTGGAATTTTAAGCATCAAACTTTGTTTATTTTTGCATGCAGTAATACAGCAGTTATGTGTTTTCACCATGACCATATTGGTTTAGGAGTACCAGGTTATATATTGTAACCGTACATTGGATGAGTGCGTACATGTATGTTTTATCAGCTACATGTTTACACTACCATGAATTAAAAATCCTTTCATCCAGTGTGCATTCACGCACATACCCAGAGGGAAGAAGACACTGATGGTATTGAAGCACTTCTGCGTCAGTGATTTTGTGGTTTCCTATTTCACAATAATGCTGTTATATCAATGTCATATCATGTTAAATGTTGTGGACTGCTGTAGCTCATTTACCCTCCATCTGACAATCTTTACCCCAGAGCACCGTGGAGTCGGCACCACCTCTTCTTAGCTCCACCCCCAACCGTCTCTCCACGGGTCCCGTCATAACGGTCAACGGCAAGACCTACAACATCGGGGATCCCTTTGTTGATGAGAACGGCCGCCTGGTCCCTGGCAAATCCTTCGGTCCTAACGGCCGGCCAGTGTCCGTCACACTCGACAATGCACCTATCAACCAGATGCCATTCTTTGCGGGGTAGGAACTTTATATCCAGTGAAGAATATAGCATCCAATACAAATGAGCACATCATACAATATATTTCCAGGAGTTGTGGAATTATTTTTCTGATTCATATAAAGTGTGTAGAGTATGGAATGCACAAGTGTAACATTTTTATTAATTCTGCATAGTAACCTATGCTGTATTTGATGTATTTGGCATAAAATAGAAGCCTGGGTTGCATGGGTACCTGGCCGGATTTATCCCCAGAAGTTGCCTTAATAACAGCTGCCCAAGCTAAAGCTTTGGTAATAATTCCATACTGCTTCTGAAGTACATGTACATGGAGCATTGTACATCATAATGTGATATGTGCTTTACAAATATGGAATGATTATCATTTGATTTTTTTGCCCTCCCCCCTCTCTCTCTCTCTTTTTCTCACAGGTTCTTGATCAGCTTCATCGTGGATGCCCGTGGTGGCACCATGCGCAGCTGTCGTCTACCCGGCCTCCGTGTGGTGGTGCCTCCGCAGCGCGCCTCTGGCCCCACCCGGGTCACCTGTCGCCTCATCAAGCGAACCAAGCTCACCACCCAGCCACCGCTCATGGAGAATGAGTCCCTGGCTAGCCGAGTCCTGGAGGTCGGACCAGCAAACACCCAGTTCTTAGGGTAGGCCAACCATGTTGCCAACTAACCAAACCCCCCCCCCCCAAACACTCGTGTTGTGCAGTATTGCCTCTCTCTCGTCCACCTTTGCGGTGTATCATTCACAAACTAACACCGTTGCCAGTAAAATTTCATCATCGTTTCACTTGTCTGGGTGTTTTCCTCAGTTTTTCCATTGCAAATTTTCTCAGAAGTTTCATTTAACACCACACTGATGAACAAAATCTGAAACAAGACAACCAGAAATTTCCTAAATTCATACAATAAAAACCGAAAAATTTACCCCCTTTTTAACATTTTCGATGGGTCCTCGTCTTCCCTTTTTTTTCCAGTATGTATTTTTTTTTCAGAGTTAGGTGAAATATAATTTTATGGCCAGGTACCCTTTTTCTGTTTTTTAATAGACATACATCTTGTACCTACTCATTTGTATTTTGTTTCCATTACATGTTGCTTTTTGTTTCCTCCAAAAATATCATGCATTGTACTTTAATCAAGTTAAATAATCATATTCTGATCAGCTTTTGCTAAGTGCAATTTATGTATGGGTTATGGGATAATATGTGTTCATTACGTATTTGCATCACCGCTTAAAAAGCACCCGCAAATTAAATTTACAAGAAAGCATTTTGTTAAGCAAGTAAAGGAAATATATCTCACAACTTTTTTTTTGTAGTTCTAGTAAATCTATATTTTCTGCCTTAAATTGCGGGTCTTTCATTTTTTTTTTCCAGTAGACTTTAATTTTCATTAACATCCTGCAAATTTGATTTAATAAGCATTATTTTCATTTGAATATTTGATTCCAATGCTAGTTTTTGATTGTTGATTATTAGATAATACGATTAGCTTATTCTTCCAAAAAGTTTTTATCATATGTCAATTACATTTCAGCAATCATTGTTTAATATTGACCAAGTTCTCTATTTTCACCATAAACTGCTTTAAAAATATAAATGTACTTGTTCATCACTTGTTTGTCATTGTATGTATGCAAGTTATTTTTAACAACCAATGCTCAAATAATTTAATTTTTGTTATTGATATTTATACACAAAGTTTTTGCTTTAAGTCAGTGTATAATGTATTTTTCATGTATATGTTTCTCATTATTATTGTCACTCATTGCCAAAGTCATTTTGTCAGATGAAAAGTCACATTAATAACAGTGAATATTAGAATTTTGAGACAAAATTTAGTATTGCATTTTTTGGGGTTGCATTTCTTAACATGAAGCTTGCTTTCTTCAATTAACGTCTAATGCTTTACTAAGAATGTTTCAAATATGAAGATTAGCGAACTCTTGATACCATGTAATTGCTTCTCTAACAAAGTTAACAGTCATTACTCCTCATCATTTTGCTGTTTAACAATAGCAACTTATTACAACAGTAGTCAGTTTGAGTGCATTTCGAAAAATGTTTTTTAGACATTCACTAATTCTTGAGCATAAACAAAGATAAGCGTATTCAGCAGATTTTGTTTGTTATTGTGTGTTGTGTATTAACTCGTTTTTGTAACATTTAATGCAGTTTGTTTTTCACCTTGTGTTCTAACGTCACAATTGTCTTTGTCTCTTTTCCCTCCAAATTTCTTCTGATGGACTTGTTTTAATTCCTTTGATTTAAACATTTGGCTCCTCTCATGCCGACATCCATCCCGCCCTCCTCCTCCTCATCCTCCTCCTCATCTCGTCTCCGTGACGACCCTTCATCCTCGAATCATCTCCATCTTCCATCCCCGTTTGGTTTTTATCATTGTTCCATCCAACAACTTATTTGACCTCCCTTGGACCATTTGAACTCTGAACTCTGACCTCAGGGGTCTTGGCAATAAGAGCGTGACCTATCCTCCCCTTAACGACGGCGAAGCCCTCTGTAGCCGAATCGTTGAAATGGGGCCGCCGAGTGAAAAGTTTTTGCGGTATGTGTGAATGAGAGTAACTTGTCTTGTCTTGTGATGCACTTTCACTGCATGTTACAGCAAAGAATGATCGGCATGTTTCTGATCATTAAAAATAATCGGATATTGATGGTAAGGAACACCAATCATGCATATTCATGAGGCTGTTTTATCTGTGCATGGTTTTGCCGTGCGGCATGTTTTCTTATAATATCACACGTGTAAATGCACAAGAATGGTAAAAAGTTTCCCCAAAGAATGATCCCTTCACAAACATTCACATCATTAGCTCAATAAAAAAAGATGAATTCAATCAATGCTGGATTTAGATAGATAAAAAAAGTTCATTTGTTCTGCATACTATTTCACTTCCTATCATCTCACTAGGGTAATTGCATGACTTTTTGAATTTGAAAGCTTTCCTTGAAAGCGGCTGATTTTAATGATGACTTTTGGAAATTGAGCCTTAGAATACAGGGAAGTAGAACGATAAGAAATGCATGTATACAAAGAATGCATCAAGTCTATGGGGTTATGAAGCATTTAGGGCATGCATTACATGTAAGTCCTGAATACATGTCTGAACATAGAAACCACTTTCATTAATCTGAATCCAATCCAAATCAATCCAAAGTATTTATAGAGCACCTTTTCCTTGCAGTTTTAAATTGCTTTATAATTTGATCTACAGGAGTCTCATCTATATTTAGATTTGAAAAAAAGGAAAAGAAATTGGCTTTATTTTCGGTTGTACATGGAAACTGTACTAATAAAGTGTAGATCTACTGATACATTTAGATGTTAATATTCAGAAAATAATAAAAAGAAAAATTCTCAAAAGTTATAGAATGGGAGAAATCTTAAATATTGTTAATAGACCGGTTGAGTAATGTATTCAAATTTTATACATACCTTTCAAACAAATGTTGTTCTTGACAACCTGAAAGCTTGCCTGAGGCTTGCCAGACATAGCAACAAGTTATGTATGAAAACTGGATTCCAAGCACTGAGGCTCATTTATAAAAAGCAGGTCAATGGAATAGCTCATTACTGGGTGCTCAGAGAAGAAATGTGCGTAATTTGAATACATTACAGAACCGGTCTACTGAATTCATTTGCTACTTTTATGATTATAATAATAACACTGATCTTTTTTTTTTATTGGGCATAGTGAATCGAATTGACTTCTTCATGGGCTTTTTGAAATTGTTTTATTCCAGTAAATTAAGATTAAGCTGTGCCATGTTTAATTTTTCTGATCGTCAAATATGAGTATATGTTAAACAAGTAAATGCTAAACTTGGAAAACAAATGAATCACCCATTTTTCATCCTCCTTTCATGCACAACTTGTACAGTTTTCAACAAGTTGAAATTACAGTGAATTTGAGTGAATGAAGATCATATATTTTGTTGCTTCATTTCAATTACAACCTATCACAAATTCCAAGTCTTACCCATGCACAAAAGGAGTCAACCTACATGTAAAAGAAACCCAATTATTTTTTGTATATATTTCCCTTGTGTGTTTTCTGATATCCATAATGTCTCTCCCTTCATTTATTCCCAACTTTCTCTTATTTATCATACCAATATGGAACTGCAAAACTGTGTTATGTGTGTGTTTTCCCCCCAATATCACCTAGTTTTAAGAATAATCTAATTGGGTAATTTGAGTGCTAGAGTTGATTACAGGACACGTTGAATCAAAAAAGTCTAGTAGACTCTCGTCTCTCAATTTCCTAACGTTAGTGTAGACAAAAACATTCGTATTTAACTATTAACTTTCGTTACCAGATGCATGGTGTGAAAAAAAATACAGCATCATGAGATTCTTTTTTTTTTTTCTTCCTTCAATTACTCTTATACTCTTGATTTGTTTCTGTATATACTCAAGGCATGTTTTGAAGTGCTGTTTGATTTAATCCCATTTACAGAATGATTGCAGAGAATTTTTGTAGACTCAGTCTCTAGGAGTTGGGATTTTTTTTTTGTTCACAAGATTAGAGTTACATGTATAAGAATTCTTGATGCAACACAATGATGTTCTAATGTAAAATTTCATGTAATATACTATTTATAATGTACTAAAACATTAAAAAAAGGAGTGACTCATTTTTTTGTTAGAGATCTTTTAGTTGGATTAAAATTTTGAAGGATATGTTTTTAGAATACTCCCATATTGCAAGGTATTGTTAGTGGACGCAATTAGAATTCATGGTGAAAAAGTTTCAGCACAAGTTTTAGAAGTACATTTAACTGCAATGCTAACATTACATGTGCAAATTCAGTGGAATTTTGTTAATCAAGTCATAGTATTTATAACACCTAGATACATGTACATGTACAATGTAGTTCTGTACATTTTGTTGTGAAGTCCCAAAATTTTATTAATTCATTAGCTGCACTTCCATTGATCACTGAACTCGGATACGCTCGCTATTCATAAGAACCGCTATTCATAGAAAACCGCTATTCATTTAACATGCGCTATGAATAGCGGTCCTTATGAGTAGTTATTAATAGTGGTCCTTATGAATGGATGTCCTTATGAATAGCGAGGAAATTTGTCTATGGTTTGCTCGCTATTCAGAAGGACCGCTATTCGCACAAAGCCGCTATTCATTTAGTCACGCGTTATGGTAGCGGTCCTTATGAATAAGTGGTCCTTTTGAATAGCAGTCCTTATGACTAGCAAGGTTACCCCACTGAACTACATGTACAATTGCACTGGTACCCACTAGCTTTCATAGCTTGTAAAGATATTTTAAAAAAAATGCATTGATAGATACAGGTATGTATGAAGAAACAGAAGAAATAGGGAAAATCGTAATCATCAAAACAGAGATAGCAAAAACATCAATGTTCGCTTATATGATAGGCAGTTGGTTTGTGAAAAATGAAAACTCTGCATCAAAGGCTGGAGATGATTTTATAGGGTGCAAATTTAAAAGGGGGCCTCCTACTACCATTTGTTAAAATCTGTAGCATTCATTGCCTTTCAAGTTGTAACTCTTCCATTCCCATACAGATACCTCCTCTCCTTTAGCTCATTGACCACTCGTTTCCTGTAGGCAATGGGTCAGCTGAAGTTAGAGAACAAGAAAATTAAAATCTTATACTTATATAAAGATGAGCATTACATAGAACCTGATGAGTAAAAAAAATAATTTCCAAACATCATGAACTGTTAGTTAGGAACATTGCTTTTAAGGAACTAATGGGTGAATAAATATGCTGCTCATTCTTAATTCATCTTTTTCATATTGATATCTAACATTGTCCTCTTTCCATCTCAACAGACCAGTCCTGATCGAGGTACCACACTTTGCCTCGCTGCGCGGTAACGAGCGTGAGATCGTGATCCTTCGCAGCGAGACTGGAGAGACGTGGAAGGAACATTCTCTTGATGCAACGGATGAGGAGATTCAGAAAAACATGGAGGGATATGATGTTGAGGGTAATTCTGAAGTTTCCATGGACTTCATATTTTCTTTGGAGGGGGGGGGGGGGGCACTATGGTATAGAAGTCCATACTAAGGACTTTCTGCCCCAAGTTCAAATCCCAGCTTGGGCCCAGTGCTTCTCTCCTCAGACAAGGTATTTTGTCTGTTGTTGTCTTTTTGTTTGGTTTATGGTGAACATACATGTGCAGATTTCCTGTTGTCAGACTTTCCTATGTTATCAGACCCTTCTGGTAAGTCCATCTCCCTACAGAGGAAATGTCATGTCGTATCCCTTTGTAAATCTCTGTTTTTAAAAAGGATGATTGGGAATGGAGTTCATGAAAATATTTGTGAATTTCCAAAGCATTATAATACATTGATACACATGTAAATGTGTGATATAGTCCCTTTACAGAAAGAGTTCCAGCATGGAATTACAATTTTTTGGCACTCACACTTTAATAGAAGTGTTGTATAATAGTGGAAACGAAATGGTGCTCAAATCATGGGTTGCCACAACATTTAAAGGGACTCTAATGTTTGACATTGTTTGCTACCCTCTATAGACAATGACCAGTCCAAGGGGCAGACGGACCGCCGCATGTGTCGCATCCTGACCAAGGACTTCCCACAATACTTTGCCATCATCTCGAGGATTCGTCAGGAGACCAACACCATTGGGCCGTCGGGAGGCATGCTCAACTCTACTGTTGTACCACAGGTCCAAGCAGTGTTCCCTGAGGGAACCCTCACCAAGAAGATCAAAGTCGGACTTCAGGTGAGAAAAAAAGCAACATGTTATTATTATGCTTTTTCTTCTTTTCAGCACATAATGTCATGATTTGGACATAAAGCGTGTCTGAAAGCTCTCAGTAAACATTGATTTCTGTTCAAGTCATTGTTCTTTACCTTTGAGTTTAAATATGATAGTTCTTATTTTGACCACATTCATTTCACCAGGTTAAGTTAGGTTAGATTGGGTCCCGATCGGGTTGCAGGTTAAGTTTAGGATTGGGTTCAGGGTTAGGTTTGTAGTTATGTTTAGTGTTGGGAATGGAAATGAAGATTGGAATGTGGTTCGTGTGAGTAACTAACTGTGGAGCAACTGTTGCATGATTACACATTGTACACTCATTTCATTAACACCCTTGCACGTACTGTACCTCTTTTCAGGCTCAACCAGTTGGAAATGATGTCGTCAAGAAGGTCCTTGGGAACCGTGTCATGGTAAGCCCCATCGTCACCATCGAGCCGAGACGCCGGAAATTCCATAAACCCATCACGGTCACCATCCCTGTACCCACAGCCTACAACCAAGGGGTGATCAATGGGTATGGAGGGGACTTCCCTACATTGAGGCTGCTCTGTAGTATTACAGGTACGTCTGAACATCTTTATACTGTTAGGATGTGTATTGGATGCTAAATAGTTATAGCGTTTACAGAGCTGCCCACCAGTACGGATTTTCCGTAATTGTCACGGAATTCAAACGCAAATACAGAATGTGGATTTCCCCTCTAAAATTACAGATTTGAAGAAATCTGATTATGCACTATTCGTCCTATAGTTTCGCACATGTATTTGTCATCACTCAAACTTTCACACTCATATTATATTATTTTCGCTGTTCCCGGAACTCCACACTGTGTATGTACTTAAAGTGCGTACAGAAAAGAGACTGCGAACGTACACACACTTTTACTTTCACCGCACACGCAAACCTCTAGCTCAAGCACTAGCGGTGTGGCTGCTCTTACACATCGAGGTGCTAGGCGAAGCCAGCCAGCCTAGCCTGCCTGCTCGGTGTGGCTGCCGCTTGGTGCAAGGCGGCAGTATGTGGAGCCGCGCCGTAGTGGAATCGAAAGAATGAACAGGGAATGTGAGTTTTTAGCTGCTTTTTTATGTTTCCAGATCTAAATTACGGATTTCAACGGCAAAATACGAATTTTCAGCTTGTCAAGTACGGAAAAGCTTGGCCAGAGGTTGGCAGCTCTGCATTTAGATGAATGTATGTGTTTTTTGTTGAGTCATGATTAAGCATGTTTCATTTGTCTTCTCCAGGTGGTACAGCACCAGCGCAATGGGAAGACATCACTGGTACGACCCCACTGACCTTCGTTAACGACTGTGTATCATTCACTACAACTGTTTCAGCAAGGCAAGAAACTTTTCATTCATTCATTTCTTTCCAGCTACATGTACATGTAGTCTTAATAGAGTTTACACAATTAGGTACACAGTGCTAAGTCAGAAAAAATTGAAATAACAGATTATGAAACATTTTGCAATCCCCCAGCTACATATTGGCACATGTATGGAAATATCTAGCATAAAAAACATTATCTATCTCTTTAGATATTTCATAAATTTTTCAAAATCTTGGTATTTCATTTTATTGTGATCCATTTTAATACTGTTGAGCACTTGCTCTAAGAATTGGTCAGTGTGCTAAGTGAAGCATGATGCATTCTTTCAACTATACAATGTATGTCATATCCCATGTCACAGATATATCAAATTTCATATTTCACTTCATTTCTACCCTAGATTCTGGCTAATGGACTGCAAAGAGATCGACCAGGCAAGTAACTTTGCCCGAGAACTCTACCAAGAACTCAAGGCAGTGCCCTTCATGGCCAAGTTTGTTGTTTACGCTAAGACGCATGACCCTGTAGAAGGGAGAGTACGTGTCTTCTGCGTCACAGACGACAAGAGCGACAAATCTCTAGAGCAGCAAGAAAACTTCAAGGAAGTTGCAAGGAGTAAATTTGTTGAGGTAAGAAATCTGCAAAATATTTGTATTAGTTTTCCTATGTGATACAGGTTTATTCATTTTTTTTCTTTTTGAAGGATAATTTGGTCATCATTAAACCATCATTACACTCAGATTTACTAAGATGTGTTGTAATTATATCATTTTGGGCAATAAATTGTTGATTCATTTATTGTCAGATGTCCATGTATGTTGGATGCCTTTTGGGGAGGGAGGCTTCCATTTATTTCTGTTATTCATGAAAATATTATTGATCAGTCTCCAAAATATGAATCAGCTGGTCCTGATCAAGTTCCAGCCACAGTGAGATCGTTCCTTTATCCTAACATTACATTCTTCTAGCGAGAAGCTGTGTCGGCATTTCATGATACTCATATTTTCGAGAGAAGCGACTACATGTAGATGTATATCATTGAGTTTATCTGATACCCTGCAGGTTCTAGAGAGCAGACCTGTCTACATTGAGATGGCAGGTAACCTCGTTCCCGTTCAGAAGTCAGGAGACCAGCTCAACCTCGCGTTCACCGCCTTCCACGAGAACAGGCTGCCATTCTTCGTCAGGGTACGCGACCAGAGTGCCGAACGCTGTGGCAGGCTATCCTTCATGCGTGAACCCAAGGTACCAAGAGGCCTTCCGCCGCAGAAGGCCGCTTGCAACCTCAACGTCACTATGCCATCCTATGTGAAGGTAAGGAAGAATTAAAAGGTACAACAGTCTCTGCTGTTCTCACTTAATCTGCATTTTAACCTGTTGAAGACTGAGCTCTGGATAGCTTTGGGTTAGAACCATTTAAAAAGTATCCTCGAAAAGTGTGCTCCAAGAACATAAATCCATTTCAAATGGTTTAAGGACATTATGAAACTTTTTCACATATAGTGCATAGGTGGCTTTCCATTTTGGGTTGGAAAAAAAATTCTATTCACACTTCCAAAAAAGAATATGAAAAAAAATTCTGGATAATTAAATTAAAACGAGTATAAATTATACGTTAATGAATTCATAGTAGATTGTCATTGTCATTTAACGTCACGATGTTGATTCATGTTGACTCTACTTATTGGAGATGTAGTATTACTTTAAATGTAAAATACTTTGGCAACAGATCATATTTTCTTCAGATCTGGCGGGTTTCTGGTTTAATCATATCCTTACCTCAAAATGTTCTTTCTCTAGAATTTCATGTCAGGTAATCGCAATATATCAAAGATGATATTAAAGTGATTTGGTAACTTTGTAGAGGCTTGATAAAATCTGAGCTGCCTGGCCTTACATGCTATCAGTGTATGTAATATGGTGTAAAAATGAAGCCCAGGAAAAAAAATGCACTTCAAAATCATCATGTGCTTCACAAAAGTAAACATATGCAAGTGACAGGAAATGCCAGACTCATTTTCCCCCATAGACTCAGTGTTAGACTAAAGCGTATGGCCATACGTTTTCGTAAATGGGAGTATTCAGTCATAGATATCTTAATAATAGCATTATATATTTGAAAACCTTTCTATGCCTGGCTATTTATTTATCCTTTTGAACATCATTATACAAGACAGATATCAAAATTCAACAATTTATGAAATCAAGCCTCCACAAAGTAACGAAATCCCTTTAAGTGAAAGGGATTTCTTTGTCATCTTGACAACAATAGAGATAGATTGTTTCTTTCAGCAGAGAAGATCAATAGGAAAGACTTATTCTTATAAAGTTTTTGTTCTGTCAGACAGTTCCAAAGTCATTTCTTATGTTCAAACTTTAATGTGTTTTTTCCCCCAATACTACTTTTTGCCTCGAAAAGGTGAAAAAAGCGAGCGAAAGTGAAACAGAGAGCGAATCATCGAGTGAAGATGAGGTATTTTGGATGTTAAATATTTGGAATGATTTGGTTGTGGTATATGTATGATTGCTGTCAAACAGTCATCACCTCATGATTTCTTTCTTTTGATTTGGTAGTTTTTATTTGGGTTTGAATGTTTAGTTTTGTGTTTATTCACAAGAGTTTCCAGTGTGCATGGTACATGTATTTATACTGAGCTCTCTCATAATCAACATCATATTTAAAAGGTCTCTGGAGATTCAGGTGAATTTAGGAACTAAAAACACTGCTGTTTTTAGTAATTGATATTGTCACCAAAATTTGGTGGTGTTCTCACCTTAGAAGTTACATGCATACCATGCAGACTGGTGAACTTATTGGTGTCTCTTCTTTGCATGTATATCTTAGTTTCTGTAGTGGTGTAGTGGTTATGATAAGGGGTACTATTCAAGATATGACATCAGTTCATTTACAAAGTAAGCATGCAAACTGCTGTCTTCACTTGTAAAGGATTGACAGTTGGTTTATTAGTTGGTTACAGGTACACAGTTAAAGTTTGATACGTACATGTACTTCGTATGTAATTAGAAAATGCTTTTGAAGCAACATGCAAATCTTGAAGGGAAAGAAAAGATGGTCATTAGGTGCACAGCTTTCCTGGTAGTGCTTAGAGGGAATATTTCATCCATTTGGAAGTATCAGATTTGCAAAAGTATTAGTACTGCACAGTTGAATTTGGAAAAAAAGGGGACGCATCTAACTAGCATATGGTGTGTTACATAAATGGCTTGGAACTTCAAATGGACATTGCATGCAAGGTCATCACCATGGAAATGCGGGGTCATCTGGAGGAGCATGGATGTTAATTACTCTGCAGGAGAGGAGATATAGCCAAATATGCACAAGTAGAGCTGCCTTGTCACATTTGCCTGTTTTAATATTTTGTTGCATGTCATTGCTTGTGTTTTTTTGTATGAGTTTGTTTTACTTGAAATAATGTGTCATGCTTTTCTATCTGGGTTTTTGCAAACAGATTTATCAGAGCACTAAATATTTGACTGACACAATTCATTTTGAGTTGCATGTTGAAAAAGATTGTAAAGTTTTATCAAGAAATGGTAATGGTATACATTAAAGTTCTTCACTCTTCATAAATACATCTTATGCAGGCATTTACAACATTAATCTGTAGTTCGCACATTATATACAAGTAATTGAATCTTTACATTCTATGCTCTTTACTTACTTCTATGGCAATACTTATTTGATCTTTTATCAACTTATTTTCCACTACCAGGAGTACAAGATGGAAAAGGGCGAGGTATGAACAATTAATGTCTAGAAGCATGCTTGTGATTTTCATTTTGATTTAGTACATATTTAAATAGGAAACGATTCTTTGGGGCCTGAAATCTTAACCAGTTTCACTTTGAACAAGGAGATTTTAAAAATCAATCAGTCAAAATGAAATAGGCCAGTCTGTAAATATCAGGCACAGCACCACAATTTAGTATTCTGTATAAAAAAGATTATGAAACAAATTCTGTAATGAATAAATGAAAAGAACAGTTATTCTTGTTGGAATCGAGTAGTTGGATGTTAATATTTAAAGCTTCAGGTTGTCATAATTAGAATGATACAATATTCATATATGAACAATGTTGAGAAGATATGTTTGGTGATTACATATGGAGGATATGTTTTGTTTAGTTTGAATATTTCAAGTTATTGACTAACAGTACTGCTGCTATTTCTGTTTGCAGTTTCTTTACAGAAATTTAATATTTGTGAAGAAGGATCTATTGAAAATGTTTTGGATGTATGTCTAACAATGTAAATATTAATAATGAAAATCACTAACTTTTTCTTTTGTAGGATTATGATTTGGACAGAATTTTTAAAAGTCTCTTCCTTTAGGACTCCATATTTTAAATAATGAGATAATATACTTGACAAATAATGGCTTACATTGTACATGTACATGAATGTCTTTCAGTGTCAATATTTTTTGTTATATCTTGATATTACTAAACGAATCGAGTAATCATATTTTTAATGTTATTTTGTGGTCAAACACTGTACATGGACATGTACTCCTGTTATAATGTTTCCAATCGCTTTGGATGTGTAGGTTAGGCCCACTTCAAAATGATATGTACATATATATAAAAGCCATGTAGTCCCATGTACTGATAAAATTGTGCAGTTTTGTAAGTTTCCATCATGCTTTATGTATCTTGTAATTCCCTTTCACAGCGAGAACAATATACAACCCAGGTAACAAAATTCAAAATGAAAAAGTGCCCCTGTCCACATCACCCCCTACCATTTTTTTTTAAATCCTAGAGTGCCACCTGTTTTTGGCCACCTTTTGTTTAACAATTCCTAAACAAGAAATAATCTTGCATTATTTTGTCAAATATAGGTGTGGTTTTCTCTTTTTTATAACTTTTTTGCCTGTATTGATTTGTCTATGAGATATTTTTGGTTGGTTTTGTTCAGATCTTCATAGTGAAATTTTAATGTTCATGTAGTGTGGTAGCAAATACCTTGTCCCTAGTGAGTATTGGCCTGTGTTCTCATAATTTGTTAAAGTCATTTTTAATATATGAGTGATACCTTACCATTTAAAATCTCTTCCAATCCCCATCCCCAAGAAAAACAAAAGAAGATAGAAAAATGAAAAAAAATTAGATATTAATTGAAACTAAAATGCCTTCTGTGATTGAAATTTCCTGCTCAAAATTTTCAATTATTATGAAGAGGAGTGAAAGTTTTTCAAATACATGTACACCAAAGTCTATAGCATTTCCTGAATTTTTTTCAAAAATGATAATTTTGATAGTGTTTACCCTTGCCCCTGTGATGCTACAGTTGATCTGTTCATGTTTTTGCAGTGTTCTCAAGTTATATGTTTACATACGTACACATAAATACCTGGGTGCTACACAATATAAAGTACATATTTTTCCCAAGAGGGCTATCTTGTATAGGTTGATTGCCCTAACCATTAGCTGTTTCACCTCCACCCCCCCCCCCAAATATGTACTGGAAAATTTCCTGTTATTAAAATTATAAGATGATTTTGAGAATCATGCAAGCTTGTCTTTCTCTTTAATTATTTGGTCCATAATGTCCAATTTTGAAGATATGCATGTAGTCTGTTTATTGGGTTTGAAGAAATGGTGAAAATACATGTATTTGCACGCTGATTCCCCCCCCCCCCCCCCCTCCGCAAATGCCCCCTAATAGAAGAGCATATTACTTAAGTACAAGTAGCACCCTGGTTTCACAGGTGTATTTAAAAAAAAACTTCAGTAAACTCTTATTTGTTATGTTGTGCATGCCTGGTAGTAAGTTGGCCCTGTTAAATGTCAAAGAGTTATTTTTATTGGAGTTTAAACCATAGATGTCACTCCATTCTTTCGTTTTTTTATTTCCTCATGTCTTTCCTTTTTATTACCCTGGCTGGGCTCGACAGAAAGAGCAAAAGATGTTCACAAAGGTATCTGAAGACCTTTGAGTTATTTTAGCATGCCCTTTAATAATCAGTGTCTTGTGATATGAAGATTGCTTTTGAAAATTATTTCAATTACAAGAATTCAGACATTTTCATTAACTTTCCAATAACTTAATTTCGTCAGGTTGAAGTATGTGTATGGGCATGTGTGCATGGAATTTTCAAATTGGAATGATAGCTTGAAACAGAGTTCAGAAATGATATCTAGTAATCGTACATAGTGGTAATTTAGGGGTAACATTACTTTTATTATCCTGTAATAATACTCATATAGTATTTGCTTGAATGATTAAATCTGGGAAGGAGTTTTGTATTTTGTTACTTATCAATTCCTTAAAATACTTTTTTATTGGTTTAAGATGGCCTTCTAGACTAAAAACCTTGAGATATAAGATATTTTTCAAAAGTTGTGATTTGTATAGTAAATTGAAATCTGTAAATTCCATCCACCATATTGAGATTATTCAGGTGAACAGAATAAATTCTAGGACTTATACTTGGTCAACATACATGTATGTTTCTTTAAGACATTCGTAGTGAATTATTTAACCATAATAGTAACTTCTTTAGTTATGATGCACAGGGTGTATAAAGATTGACAGTTTTTAAGATGACTATATATGATGGTGTTGAGCAGTTGTACTTCAATGTAATCTTTTCCGAAACTTGCCGTCCACCCACAGAAGGAATTGTATTCACTCACCAGTATCGAAGAATATCAGGACGGAAGCAAGGTATATAGAAGTTAAAATATATTAACCCTTTCAAGACAATTGACCACATTTTGTGGTTTGGCTCAATAACTTTTGATTCAGAGCTCTAAAAAATAACCAGATGCAGAGTAGAAAAAGCAAAAATTTCTACACACATTGTGTCCATTTTTGTTGCATGACCATTTTGCGTATGATGCCAGGAATTTCAAAAAGGAGAATAAGCTTCATAATCCTTAAATTGGCAACACATTGAGAAGTTCAAAATCACTATTTTTTATCAAATTTGGCAATTTCTTCAACTTTTCGACTAAGTTTCTAATGATGTATATTGTTTTCAAAGACATTGCATTTTGTTAGAACCATGTAGCACTAAAAGAAAAATATTATTGTTGCCAATTTGAAGAATGAAATGTGATCAATTTAGCCTTTAAATAATTCCTGTCATGAAAGGGTTAACAATACATTAGAAAGAAATATATGCTGGAATAGGAAAAGGAAAGAAATTTACTTTAAGAGGTACATGTATTTTTTATATGCTCACTAATCCATCCAATTGTCTCTTCATTATGGAGAGCTTTAAGGAGGAGGGGGTTGTCCAACATCTCCATTTTGAAAATGAATATCACGCTTATTTCTAATGGTCTTTTTTGCCTTTAAAATGTACTTAATCCCAGAATGAATAAGGTATTAGGGAATTACATTAGAAGAACGTTAGTAAGAATGATACAAGCATGTAGGCATTGATTAATGGAGTTGGAGGTTGTATTTTTTTCTAATATTTGTCTTTTGATATTTATATTTGCATTGAAATATGAAGAAAATTCCTATGTTGCATTTTACATTTTATAGAAGGCACAGCATTGTTGCCTGGACTTCACAGTAGGATTTGATATTGTGTGGAAATGTCATATAACCTTACAAAATGTCTTTGAATATGCATTTACTAACTAATTTCCTCTTTTTTTCTTTGAATTTCTACTATCATTTAAATGATGCAAATCTCACCGTAACATATTCAATAAAGGTATTTTCAGTGAAAATGTATTATGTATTTATATGTATATAAAATGTATTATATTGTATAATTTATACATGTTAGAAATATTCAGGTGGTGATGCACTTGCATGTGGATGTTTTATTCAATGTGTTTTTTGCTATTCATGTATTTTATATATATGCATTTTTTTCTATTTAAAAAAATGGATATTCAACAAAAAATTTATGTAAAATAAGCCGATAAAGTAGGTTATTGTGAGTTTAACACGTTAGCATGTAGAGATTCGAAGCTATTATTGTGAATATTTAAAAAAGTTTCGTGACTTTGTGGAATTTTATTTTCTTTATTGTAGTTTAACATTTCGATATCATTATTAAATTGAGAAAATAGTTTTGACTGGTATAATTGTGTTTAGGTATATTTAAACATAGGTTTAGACAAGACTTTACTGCATGCTTTGGTTTTGGTTTCTAGTTTTGTTTTGGTTTTATTTGTGATATTCTTTTGAGATTTGGATAATTAGCAGGATATGCTATTGATATGATAATAATTTCTTCACAATTTTATCGTGAACTTTATAGAATGGTGTTGATTGCATGACTTTTGCACTTTGCATGTCATTACAAGGTACTGTTTTGTAGTTACAGTTTCATTTTTACAATGCTTAAAGATAGTAGCATTTATGGACACCTTCCTTTTTCTACACTGCCGTGAAATTCTAGCCACATGTCATTTGGAATTTTAAAATCTTGAAAGTTTGCTTCCTTTAGTTGTCAGCCTCCCTTTCAGGACAGGAATTATTTAAGGGCTAAATTGATCACATTTTGTTCTTCAAATTGGCAACAATAGAAATTTTCCTTTAGTGCTTCATGGTTTTAATAAGGTGTGATATCTTCTAAAACAATATACATGGTTAACATTATGTCGAAAAGTTGAAAAAATTGCCAATTTCTGATGAAAAAACAATGATTTTGAACATCGCAATGTGTTGCCAATTTAAGGATTTCAAAGCTTATTCTCTTTTAAAATTCCTGGCATCAAACACAGCATAGTCCTGCAACAAAAATGGACTGTGTGTGCAGAAATTTTTGCTCTTTCTACTCATGCATAGATCTGGTATATTTTATAGAGCTCTGAATCAAAAGTTATTGAGCCAAACCACAAAATGTGGTAGATTGTCTTGAAAGGGTTAAGATGAAAATAGTTTACTCTTTCATATGCACTCTACATACATGTATAGTGACTAGAGCTTTGACAAAAGTTGTCGGATAAGTAATTCAGCCTTTTAAAAAAATAACATATCCCTTTTCTCAAATTGATTTCCTTTTATTTTCATTTATAATGCTACTACCTTTAAGCATGCCCTTGATGTGTTGAGTTGTTATTAATATTTGATTTCCTGTAAAATTGTAATTTCTGGTTATATTTGTTTTACTTTTCTTATTGATGTTTATTCCAAATTCCACATGTATATACTCTGTCAGTATAGTAATCTTTATTTATTTTTTATAAGAAGGAAACTGAATGTTTACTTATGAGTAAAAATGAGTAATAGAGGGATGACATGCTTTGTGGAACAGTATACAAATAATTCATGTTTGCGAGTGCATTATTGAATATGCACTGACGAGTGTCAAGTCACAATGGGATAATGAACGAGACTTGTCGAGTTCATTATGACTTAACTGAGTGCAGTTCGTATCACTAATGCTGGAGCAACAAAACATGAATTATTTGTTTTATAAATGGGTCAACAATGTGAACATAAAGTTTAAAAAGTTGGTTGCAAACCTCATTAAAATGCCAAGAATCACACAGTCCAGGAAGCTGCCATTTGCTTTCCTTGATGACACCACATTAAGTGCAGCCAAAAGGTATCATGCTCATCTCAGTGTGCGCATCAAAGTACTTGGCATGGCCTTCCTATATGAAGCTACACGCATTTCATTGCGTTTTAAATTGTATGCGGCAGAGGTACGCGTACGCAAACCTCAGCCATGCATTATCACTTTTTGGTCACTTTTTCTTATTAGAACTTTCTTGCACAGTCATGACTGTAGGAAAGAAAAATGCACGGTCATGTGGTGTCATTTGACCAATTAGAATGCATACCATACATTCTAGAACCCGTTTTATAATTGTTCTTTTGAAGAGCATCTGTCAGTGTATTTGACTGATTTATGGCAAGGTACATTGTAACTTACCAGTATTCTGATACATACAGTTGGCGAATCCTCTTTGGTGCTATCCATTGCATACTATTGGAATTTACCACTTTTGCTTATTGCTATATATTTGATCCTACATGTATACAGATCACCTGACGATAATGTTGATCATAACCCATCATTTCTGTGTTATTTGTTTTTTGTGTTTGTTTAGGAGCAAGATGGAGTCCCAAGCAATCTCAACTTCGCTTCAATCAAACTACGCAAGAAATACACATTCCTCCAAGATCCCTCAATGAGTAAGTACTTCATAATTCAAAAAAAAAATTTTGGGCCCAATGTCTGTGTCAGATCTGAAGGGATTAATATAGTTTCAAGCATTAGCCCTTGAGCTTCTGCTTTCAAAATGATTTAATTCAACATCCTTACAGCTTTATACTTAAAATGAAATAATTGCTGTTCTATTGAATTAATATGTTTCAAATACGAAGTCTCAAAAGTTTTTGTCGTTAACACTTACTCTTACTAAATGTACAACCGGTCAAGTTTTTAAGATGGTTCACTTTTTCATGTTACATTTTGATTCAAACAGTTTTTATCCTACATCCAATAAACTGGGAAAAAAAATTAAATCTCTATTGCACCTCCATGCTACATGTTTATCAAATGATTATAAATCTGTTTTCTGCATAAGAAAATGGCAGTTTGGTTCTCATTTTACATGTAAGAATCATCCAGAGTGACCAGAACACGATTAAAAAAAAAAAAAATGTTTACACCGTGAATTGAAACACCAAACTCACTTTAAGTGTCACCTTTCCTTGTGCAGGTCCTAAGAGCGCCCACCAGCGTGCTGAAATCAGACTGTGGGACGTAGCAAACCAGGTAGGAGACCAATGGCAGGACCTGGGCCGTGAGCTAGGCCTCAGCGAGAGGGAACTCAAGGCTATTGAGAGGGAGAATGACGACAAACCAGAACAGGCCTTTGTCATGCTGCATAGTTGGTCCGAGCAAGAAGGCAAAGATGCAACAAGTAAGTCCAGAGTTTCTAATCTAAAAGTTGATGTACTTTTAACTTTTTGTATTCATAACAACAGGCAAATGAAACCTCTAGTAAATATTTCAGAAATATATCTTGATTAACTTCAAGACTTTCAAGATCATTCAAAATTCATGAAAGATGCAGTTTTAGAGCAATTTATCAAAAGCAGTATTTATGCACAAATGTACATGTATGCAAGATTCAGTTTTGGTCAAAATGAAAATTTTTGACAATCAAAAATCACCTGACTTTTTTTTGTTGTTGAAAAACTGAGATTTAAGACACTTTAAAAAAAGAAAAGGTGTCATGGGGCAGTCATGGATTTTGTAGGGGGGGGGGTTGTCAAAATGCAAATGACTCCAACCCCTCCCTCCAGTGAAAATAGAGTTAAAACACACCTCCTTAAGTACATGTTGTCTTTGAGATGATGATGTTGCAGGAATTTATATTTTGGTTAAAATTGGTTTCTTAAATATTATTCTTTATCCTTGTTTTCTAGGTGAAAAACTGGAGGAAGCTCTAAGGAGTATTGGTAGGGGAGACATCATCGACCGTTGCCTAGGCAACTTTGTCAGTCTCGATGTTTCAGCCCAACCAGACGATGAGTCAGACATGATGAGAGACATCCAGATGGCTCTCGACCAATCAGGTGAGTCCATTTGAAATTCAACCAGTCGCATTTACACTACAATCCAAGGATTCTCATGGGGGGAAAAAAGAAAAGAAAAGAACAAGAACAAGAAGAAGAAAAAAAACCCTGCTTATCTCAGAAAACGTAATGTTTTCTTTGCCAGATGCAGGGGTAGATCCAGGATTTTGTATTAGGGGGCTATAAATTCAAAGACTTACGCAAGGAATAAAAAAAAAAATTGAACTTCATTTGTTCAATTTCATTTGATAATTGTGACTTGGGAGTTCAATATTTTGTCACATGAATATGTTTCACGTTTTTACTCTTGAAAAAAATTGTATTTCAAACAGATTTTTGCACACCCTGCCTCATGTTGCTTAGGGACAGTTCTTAGAAGTTTGAACACTGTTGATAATAGTACTATCTTCTGAATTCTCCTTTGTTCTGCTCGAAACACTTACATGATTTCTTTCCCCCCCCTCCATCTTCTCCATTCTCCAGATCGCCTAGGAAATGACCTTGATGCCTTCTCACCTCAAGGTCAAGCAGACATCACGCTAGAGTTCTCTGGGGTAATTTCAATGAACTTGCATATTTGTGATGAATATTCATGTGGAGTCTGTGTTGCTGAGTGCGTGTATTTGATTGTCAACCAACCTGTATCATGTCTTTGTTTGTTTCATGTTGTCTTGTTTATTTGTTCCGTGCTGAGGTTGTCAGTGGAGTTTTTTTCATGATGTGGTCTTTTTTTTAAAAATCAGATTGTGTGTGCTTCATTATGATTGGAATGTAAAGAGGGGTGAAAAGGTGTGAGAGGAAGAAAACTGCTGCAAGAATAGAGAAGTATGGCTCTGTGAGTGTATTTGTTTCATGTTGGTCATTTGTGAGTATTAAAAGTAAAAAGTGCTTCCCATGCTATGCTGGATTGTCAAAATTCATGTTACCTCAAAGCATGGCATCCAAAAAATAAAGAGAGAAAAAAAAAGCAAACAAGCAACAAAATAAAAATCTGTCCCAAGATGACTGCCTGTCTAAAATAAAGAGAGGGAGAGAAAGAGAGAGAGAGAGAGGGAGAGAGAGAGGGGAAAATAGTTGAGAATGAAGTAGATAAAAAGCAAGTGCAATATAATCAGGCAGATATTGTATTCTGTAGAATTTTCTTCTATTTGTTATTTGCTGCAAATATTAATTGCAAGAATTTAATATTATGCCATGACACATAGAATGAAGAAATAGATATGATAGAGATATTCAGTGCAGTGGATGAGATGAATCTCATGTGTGATGTATTGCTGAGGTCATGTGGTATATTTCTAGATGAAGCAAACATGTGTGTGTGATATAATTCATGGTAATATGAGAGGTGTGATATAAAAATGTGAGAGGGAAAAGGGCATAGTGAAATTAGAAATTTGACCCATACTAAAGTTTCAGTATATCTTATTATTCCATCTAAATTTATTTTTAGAAAAGAAAGAAAAAAAAAAAAAAACACCCAAGAAACTCTTTGCTCTCACCCCATTGCTCCTATACTTTTCACCCCTGTTTCAGGTCTTTCATTCTCTTTCAAATTCCCATCTTTCTTCTTTTCATTTTCCTGAAAATATGAAAATATTTCCATCCTTCTTGTATGAAATCCCTTGTATTTTTCATTATTTTCTCCAATCCATATTCCATGTAAATTTATTACACCTGCATATATTTTGTAGTCCTATTGTTTAATTTCATTTTCTTTTTTCGTATTTGCAATTCCTATTGAATTTTGCTTCTTGTCATGTCAACACCCACATTATGTAGCCTCAACAGTAATTTCATGGCAGTCTTCGAAGATCAATAAATCCTCCATTTTTCAGCAGGAGCCTGTTCTCTTCAAGTGCTTTTGAAGCATGTTACACATTTCCACTCTTTCCTTCCATAAGTTTTACCTTGAATAAATTAGCTTACTCAGTTTCCATTATGATTTAATATGATCTTTCCTTTATCCCATTCATATATACATCTAAAGTAATATTGTTATTTGGATGTATTATTAAGTACTTTGACCCATGTCTTGTATGAGTTATGCATGCATCGTAAAGTATGATACTTATGCTGTTTCCCCCCCCCCCCCCACTTTCCTCTTCTTTAACCCTTCGGATGCCAGAAAAGAAGAGCAGCTAAGCTCATGAATAACCCAACCATTTCTTTTGCAGCATTTGGAACACCCAGCCACCTGCTATAGTTGCACTTTGAAGAAGAAAGTCCTAGATTTGATTGCTGATGTCTTCTTCCATTTTTTGTTCACAACTTGCTTTTTAATTTTGTTTCATCCACACATGCTTCACCATTGCATGCTTTTAGATTAAAAACCCATTTCATCTCTTCATATTATTCTTTATTTATTATTTTTTCAATTTCCTTCTTGTATTCCCAACCAATCTTGACTTATTCTAAACAACTGCAACCAGTAATGCACTATGTTTCTTATTATTTGTTACAATTTTATTTGTATTTTTGATTATTATTTTTTCAATACTAATTATTCAGTTTATTGTGTATGTATTTGATTTATTTTCAAACTAACCCCATTAATTGATCTACGATTCTAAACAATGCTCCAATTTGTTAAATATGGAAATCCCAACTGCGCTTCGCACCGTTCATTCGTACATGCTGCACCGCGCTAAGGATCAAGGGGGATTTAACCGTGGCCAGATTCATGCATTCAAGGTATGCATGAAAAGAGTTCATCATTTTACCATTACTTCAAGTTAATACCTGAGCTATGACCCCCTCACCTTTGACCCCTGACCTTTGACTCCCCATGGAACTTCAGCTTGCTCGGTGTGGTTGGCAGAGTCGATAGAGTCTGTTGTTGGCGATGTTGTGGTGGGCGAGTTTTGTTTCCAGGCTCAATGTGCGTAGTGGCCTCTGTGTTTACCAATACGCTTTAACCATTTCCCAGCCCTTGTCTTCATCTACATGTATTCTTTCTTTCTCATGTATTGTGTCCACGAACATGAAGATGTCCCTCCTTCTCTTCTCTCTCTCTCTCTCTCTCTCTCTCTCTCTCTCGTATCTGCCAGTCTCTGCTTTGTGTAGTTAACCCTTTCAGGACAAGAATTATGCAAGGGCTAAATTGATCACATTATGTTCTTCAAATTGGCAACAATAATATTTTTATTTTAGTGCTACGTGGTTCTAATAAAATGTAATGTCTTCGAAAAAACTATACGTGATTACGAACTTTGTCGAAATGGGAAAAAATTGCCAATTTTGATGAAAAACAGTGATTTTGAACCTCTTAATATGTTGCCAATTTAAGAATTTTGGAGCTAATTCTCCTTTTTAAAATTCCTGGCATCAGACTCAATATGGTCATGCAAGAAAAATGGACACAATGTATGCAGAAATTTTTGCTTGTTCTACTTGTGCATCTGGTTTATTTTTTAGAGCTCTGAATCAAAAGATATTGAAGCAAACCACAAAATGTGGTCAATTGTCTCCAAAGGGTTAACGCTGCTTTTAACACATTCACGTACCTGACTACAAGAGAAAACATGATTTCTTGAAGAGCTACATGTATATTTGTTACAATGGATGAGAAAGTCTAGGGCTGAACTACAAACGGATTTGATTAGGTACCAGGAAATAAATTAACAGTAATTACTGTTACATATCAATTATATTAATATGATTTGATAGTCACTTTTTTCACAAAGATTCTGATTGCATTTGAATGGTAAATGTTTAACTAAACATCTGTTTGAAGAAATGTAACTAAAAATATTAATACATTCAAGTACATCAGTGATCAGAATTCTCTATTCAAAACTACATTTGAAATTTTTTTGGGGGGAGGGATTATGCTTTGATGTGTCTTGCAATAATGCTCGCATGAAATTGAATTTAATAAAATTGTGAGCCCTGTGTTTTATTGCTTGAAATGAGAGAGGCACATGTGTATTGACACTGCTAAGATTGTGTTTTCTGTAAAATGGGTCAAAACAAACATCTTTAAAGGCAAAGAGTAACGTGAATGATAAAGTGAAATCAATTCCACTTCTACAGAAATCTGATGTATTTTGTTCATGTGAAGAAAAAAAAATCTTCGAAAAGCAAAAAGTCCCATACTTTATTTTTGGTGTAATGTGGGTTTAGTATGAAGAAATCTGATTTGCCATTTGCTAATTGCAAAGACATCTTGTAAGAAGTGTCATTATTTTCTGTTCTTTCTTCTTTTCTTTCTTTTATGTTTGTTCTCTTTTCTCCAAAACCAAATGCATCATTTCCATGGTAACGCAGGGCCAACAAAGACCAGACATTCTTCAAAGTACATTAGAGGTATTCAGCAAATCCATAGCAACTGCATTTTCATTTTTACCACTATATCCCTTTTCCTGTTATAAGTTCAAAACCATCCAAATATTATTTGATTACAAAAATCATACAATTGCTTAGCATTATGTGTAGAATTGTCTTCATCTGATTAGTAAATAGTGAAATATGGTCATTGAAATTGGATGAATGATCTCTGAAATCCAAAGATTTATGTCCATGCAGTTGAAGAGATCCATTATAGAGCATGATGTAAAGAAGGCTATGATTTTACAAGCAATAAAATCTTGACATTTTCCAGCAAATGGTATTGCAATCCATATTCAACGGGGCCATGAAATTTTGATTTACCCTCGTCCGAGCAGATTAAAAATTGAGATGGATTAATAAGACATATGTATTCAATTTCTGTTGCTAGAATTATCAATTTTCAAACCTGCTGAGATGAGCAGGCAAATGATGACCAACATAAAGTTGGTACTGGTGATTGTTTTGAACATTCAGCAAAACATGTATCATACTAATATTATTCCTTTTGTTTTTCCGATGACAACATCTGATGCTATTCTCTTTCTGTTCTTTTCGTTGCTGTCTCAACTGACAAACATAGGAGCAAGCTCGCCAAGAAGTTACCGATAGATTGATCAAGGTACTGCATAGGCTTGTCCAAACTGAAAAGATATTTTTGATTATCTATTTTCACTACCAATTTCATATTATTTTCAAGAACTTAACACCTGTGCCAGTTGTGTTTTATTATTTGGAGAGAATGACCAGATTGAAGTAGGTTTAGTCATTTTTGAAAGCATTCCATAGTTGACCATAGTTGAGCTCCTGGAAGAATGTCAATCTATGTCTTTTCAAAGTGAAATATGAGTTCATTTCAGTAATTTCATTTTACAAATACACAGAGGTTTTCAGTTAAATGCTAATATTTTTCTGTCTTATGTATCAGTGACAACATGTAGTTCAGTTTACAAAACTTTTTATGTTGTCCTTTGGACTGGAAATTTCCTTTTCTCAAAGGGCTTTTCTCTCTTTTTCTTCCTTTTAATTTTCTTTCCTCCCTCCCTGAAATTCTCCCTCAGGAGTTGAAAGAAGAAGCTATTGAGGCCAGCTCTTCTGAGGTACATGCATATTCATGATCCCAAATCCTTATTAACGTGTGTGGCCACACCCTTGTTGCTTATCAATATTCATGAGCTGTTTCATTGGTTTCTAGTGGTTGGTTGGTTTGTTCAAGGAGAGTGCATGTTGAAGTAGTTTGATGAAAAAAAACAACTTCTTTGTGAATAACGTGGTGACTCTGTTTGATTCCCGGGACCCCTACCCCCTTGCGTCTTTAAACGTCACTCCATTTTCTTTGCATACCAATGCGCTTCTCTTCATGTTTGTCATCTTTGTACATTTGTTTTTCTTCAAAGAAGTATTATAATGTTCATTATTTCTTCCTACCTCTTTTTTTGCACATGCATTTCATGTCATGCGCATATCAATCTACTTTTGAATCTTAAAAAGTAATATTTTTCTACCCATACAAAATGTTTCCATATATTCCTCTTCTAGCAAGGCAATATCTTCATACATTAGTGGCATATTGTCCATTGCATCTTCAGTACCTGTATGTCTGCATAGATGTCCTCTCTTTATCAGATTTATTTCCTACCAAGATCTTCACAGATTTATTCAAGATGGGCAACGACACTTAATCAACTTTTTTTTTTGTAGGCAGTGCAGAATCAAATCATCAAGAAACTTAATTATTTTGACAGACCTAATCAATTTTTTTTGTTGCTCCAATATGATTCCAATAAATTTCATGCATCTAACATTATTTGCAACTTTAACTTAACATATTATACAAACTTATATTTAACCCAGCTGAATTCTTATGTAAAGTTTTAAGGAAAGAATCCTACCTCATATATTTCCTCCTGTTGGAAAGGCTCCAAACCCATCAGTTATCACAATTTTTGTAACCAGCAATTCATTCCTTGCTCAAGCACAAAGAATTGTGCATGTTCGAGTATTCTGTCTCAATGTGAAGCACTGTGATCTAGTGCGAACCGGTTCAAACCAGTCCAAACCAGTGCAAATGAGTGCCAACTGGATTGAGCTAGTTTGAACTGACCAGTGCAATCTTTTCTGCATTCAACTGGTTAAATGTTATCTATGCATGGTGTGTGATCTGCCTGCACTGCTCTGCTAAGGAAAGAAAAGTTCATAGTTCAAAGTTCGTGAGCCAGAAAAACAAACCCTAAATGTGCCTACTTGTCTTCCTGGTTATTAGAAAGTGGTGAGTGTACTTTTTGTGTCATCCTTTTTTATGATTTTTAAAAATATGTACTCTTTTTATTGTCATGTTAGACCTAACAAGTATGAAATAAGAAACTACTATTCAAAGAACTAATTCATTTGATAATTTCTTGGCAAAATATATCAGTCAAAGCTTCCTCATCCAATGCTTATTTCATATTTATAGCAGAATTTGAAATGATTGATCAAATATTAATTACTTCCTGTTTCCATTTGAAAGGGAACTTCAGTGCAGAAGAAAAAAAAAATCCTATGGTTTAAGACAAGAAAAACCTTTAAGATTATCTCAACTTAATTTTTTTTCTTTCTATATTTCAAAGTGCATGCATTTAATAATGATACTAATAATTTTAGAGTGTAGTTTTCAACTTTCCCATGTCAAATAGTTTTCTGCCATTTTCTCTGATATTTCATGTGTTTGTCTCTTCTGCAATACCATACTGATGTTTCTTAGTGTACCTCAAAAAGCATATCAAAATCTGCAAATTCATGCTAAACATTAAGGCCACAAAATTACATGTGATCTTTAGAAATTAGTCATATTTGTGTGTGTGCATGATTGTTTTTTATGTCTTGCATGTTAATTCTCTAGGTTTTGACAAGTACATGTCCCCTTGTTAGCCCCTCACACAACCTCAAGAAATTTAATCCTTTCTGTAGAATACATTCTGACTCAATTACATTTAAACCGTAAATATACATGTATGCTGTAAAAAAAAAAAAAAATTGTTCTGTAGTCCACACTCTTATTCCATTGACTAAAATCTAAAATAATAAAATAAAAAGATAGGTTTTAGTACATTCTATGAGATCACAATTTATTCTTCTACATGTATTTTGAAATAAGTGTCATTAGTAATTTAATAAACTTCTAAGCTCGCAAGCATTATTTTTTTTTTCAAATCCAGACAAATCAGCAGTAATATAAGTGTAATTTAAGCTTGCATAACACTTTCTACATAGTAAATACAGTAAACAGAAATAATGAAGCTGTTGTTCTTTATTTGAAAGATAAAGCATTACCCAAGTGTGTTTTTCTTTTCATATATATGGTACATGTATTTTTTTCTCCTCCTTCCTCACAGGATGTGAAGGAATCAGCAGCTGCAGCAGAATTCTATGAGGTAAGTTTCTCTTAAATTTGGCATTTTTATGGAAATTAAAATGTAGGAATATATTCTCATTTCATTATCACTCTTTCTTGCGCATCATTACATGCCTGTTTAATTAATTTTCTTGTTCTTTTTAGTTCAAAGTTTGCTGTGTCGTAAATGAATTTTCTTTTCCCATTTCAATTCCAAATTTGATCAGCTGATGAAATAACATCTGGTTTATTGAGAAGCAGGTTATTCAAATGTGTGTGATATGAATGTGCACCATGTTTCTTTCAAATTTATGATTTAATAATTTCAGCCATTTTGATTGAAGACATATATTTACATATTATATCTTGCACCCAATACTTGCATCCTTAGTCCATTTTTCTGACTTCAAAATACACAATACAACTAATTTTGTTACATGTACCTCTCCCTAAAGTTATATTCATTATTTTTCATTGTCCTTTATATATATATATATATATATATATATATATATATATATATATATATTACTCAAACAAATTACTGAGTCCCCTCTTAAATTATGGAGAGAAACTTGATTTGACTAACAAAGAAGAAGTTGATAACAATCTTGCACAATTTCAGGAAGGTCTATCGGTGTTGTAGAAGCTAGTTGATACTCTTTATCAAATCAGGCATCATGTGTCATATTTTGAGTTTTGGAACATTTTCTCAATCATGTAGTGTGTCTTGACCCTGTTTGTACCAGTCAAATTGTTGAAACATCCTCTCAGCTTTAGGAATATTTTAAATTACCATGTAACCATTCCTGACATTGTCTTGTGGTTTTGCATCTGTTTCTTTGAATTCCATGTATATGCACATATTGTTTTTCTTTTAATCATGACCTGCCATGGCTTGGCTTCTTGTAGATGCATGAGAGGAATTATTTTACCATGTTTCTCCTCCCCATTCGCTAGGAGATCAAGGAAGAAATTCTTGAGAAGCATGAGGAAGAAAGAAGAGAGCTCCACTTTGAGCCTTCGTTCGGAACTCTGGAAGAAACTAAAGAGGTAATCATTCCGCAGCTGCCCCCTTCCAGTTTCTTCTGCTCCTCATCTTAACCTTTAAAATATAAGATAGTGGAATGTGAAAAAAATAGTATATGAAAAGATTGAATGAATTTCCCCCCTTCCCCCCCCCCCCTTTCATTTTCCCAAGTGCCTTCAATGTTAGTACCCTGTTAGCAGTGTTTTGAGCTAGTATACATTATGTTCACTACCTCCATCCTTTGTAAGCATTCCTACAGTATATTGTGTGCATTGTTCACATGCATGCATGTCAGGTAATGACAAAATAGCCATTTACATATTTAGATTTTGAATTCTTTCTAGTCCTCAATGGCAAATTCAATATTTACCATCTCGCCAAATTCATGAAACTAGGTTTTGAATCCTGATACCCAAACTATAGTCTGGGTGCAGGTCAACCAGATCATAATCTGTTTAGGAGTAGCTAGTGCCCCATTTATAGATCTCACTAATAGGCGGAGGAAACATTACAATTGGGGGCTTGTCCAGGAGTACTTCAGGTATTAGTTGGCTCTTTTCAGACTGTCTTCATGCATGGATATCGGCATGGCTATCTTTCCAATATCATAGCAACTCTTTATTCATTGATATGTTACCTAGCATGACATATAATCAAGTGTGTGCTAATATCATGCAGACTCTCTCATATTTATATTTTCACAATGGAGTGGTGTTTGTAGACTCTTCTGACTTTTTGTGGTTGACTATATCTCTGTTATGCCAGATTAAAGCGAATCCTTCCTTCTTCCTTCAAAGGGAAATCATATTGTACAGTTGGTATTGATCATATTTTACAGTAAGAGTGTACATGTACCTAATCAGGTCTGTCCATGCCCCATTCAAAAAAGAAAAAAAAGTGCATGTGTACATACATTTTGTAGGAAGAAGTGAAAAAAGTCTTTTAAACGAAAACGTACCCTAAAATAAGTGTAAAGAACACTAGAATCGAAATAGATATCTTACACTTGCCCAAAATTTGAGAACATCCCATTGAATTAATGGCGGTATTACAAACAATGCTGGTCTTGTGAACTCTCAAAAAAATTGTCAGAATATCCGCAAAATAAGTTTGTGAGTCTCACAGGCTGTTGCTCAACTGGGGTGTAGCCTGAAATATGATGCTATTCATTGGAATACAGAGAATTAAAATCAATACTCTTTGTCCCAAATAACCTGCTTAAATACTGGATTCTCATTTTGTCGTAGGCTTCCTACAGAGATCACCCTGTTTCCACAGGCATTGTTATAAGTTAATCTATCAGACAAATGTATTTTGGTGAATTTTGAAATTCATTCATGGTGAAAATTTTTATCTATTCTTGTTTGTTTTTTTCCTTGTTCACTTTTAGGAGGACTCACCATCGCCTACTGGACCACAGGTATTGTTTTTATTTAAACTTTTAACATTGTTTATGCTCACTTAAATTTTTTTTTTTTTTAAATTTTCTTTTAAATTTTCTTTTTTGAGGTATTTTGAGGCACACTAACCATAAACTGCTAATCCAAGCATCACAATCAAGCACAAAGCTCTCTTGAATTTGATCACAAACCAATTGATAATGCCCCCTCCCCCAAACAAAAGAACATTGAACGTTGTTATGAAATAATATGATCTTGCATAAAATTAAACACTCTACCATGGCCTGTACCATGTATATAAATATAATGCTAGATATACTTCATGTCTCTACTCAATTTTTGTGGGAAAAATGATGCATTTTATGAATGAGTAAAGTAATTGTAAATGTCACTGGAGGTGTTTTCTGATATATTTTTTGTTCATGATAACAACCAAAATATAAATAGGTATCCTATTTAGACAAATTTATTGTTAACATATGTTGATATCTCTTTGTTTAATGTGATTGAAAAGTGCTTTCATCTCTCAATTACTAATCAGCCTATTTAACCAACATCGTAACAATTAGCTTGCAGCATGTTTTTTTCTTCTTCTAGTAATTCTCTTTCTCGTATTTGGAATGTAATTCAATTGCTCTCATCCTTTCTGAAGAGATGAAAAATGCAATTTGTCTACAGTGTATTTAGAGATTAGGTGGACTTATATACGCCCTTATTTTCTATATGACTTTTAATCTTGTAAACTCCATTCATGAAGCAGAATTATTCTTTAAATGATATGAATCTGTATGGTCTACATGTAATATTTATGCATCTGTACCAGAAGGCATAATGTAATGATTTTGAAGTCATGTTGCCTGTCATTCGTTGACCTTTCTGTAACATCTACTCTGAGAGACTGCATGTTATGATAGTCCAGAAGGCATGCCAGTGCTTGATCAACTTTTTGGAATGACTTTATGAAGATCTTGATCTCCCTGCACTGAATAATGCCTGTTTCTTCTCACTTACAAGCTTCCTGATTGGTCAGTCCTCTCTCCTTTTGTTTGAATTATCCAATCCAAATCGTGCTTCATCATCCCTCTTCATCCCTCTGTCTTGAGTCGTTTAAAACTTTTGTGAACAAAAGTTTTACATCTGAACAGCTTTTTTAATTCTATAGATGTAAAATATTTAAAATGATTGGATTACGAGATGTTATTATGGATGAAAATGATGGGTCCTAAATCAAGATTGGAAACATTTGTTATGGTAAGAGCGTTGGTTCACTCCATTAGAAAATATCCTAACTCAAAACAAATTGCAAAAGTGTGAGGAGAAAATGATGTATCCCAGGATTGTTTACCCAGGATTATTGTGATTGGTGATATTACCAAGCCATCATCTTTCTTGTCCCTCTTTCCTCCCCTTAGAAGTCAAACATGGACATGGCTTCTGCGGGTCCTTCCTCCTCAAAAAGCGTAACGGTCACACAGACTCGTATCACGGTCACTTCCAAAACAATCGATTCCAACCATCCCCCTGAATCGGGTTCTGAATCCTCGGCCGAAACTGCCGTCTTTGTAGGCACCGCTGATAAGACTCTTGAGGGAGCAGCAGAACAAATAAGGGTTCAGGTTGATTCCATATCCTCCGAGGGGGGTGTAGAAACTGATGAACTTGAAGGGGTGCAGTTGACGCCTCAGCTGTCGCAGGTTAGGATAGAGGTTGACGAGGCACCAACACCTGATCGCATGAGCTCTGATGAGAATCTCTATATTGCCCATGCATCAAACATTGTCCAGGAGCCAGAGATTGAAGCAAGTGCAGAGCAGCAAGAGGAAAGTATCAACCCATACAGGGATATGGAACCTGATCCAATTGGAGACATTGTCATTGAAGAACCTCAGATCCAAGCTCAGTCTGAGAAACAGGTGGAGAGTATTAATCCGTATGCTGACATGGAGCCAGAACCCTTGACAGGATCAGAGCCGCTCCAGGAACCCGTCATTGCAGCAGTATCCTCAAGCGATGTCCACGGCATCAACCCTGATCTCTTAGGAGACCCAGAGCCTCTGGATGCAACTGCTAATATCCCGGGCCCAGACCTGACTGACATCAGGCACACCTCAATGGGTGCCCAGGCTTGGGAAGGAGACACCTCCCCTGGGCAACAGATTTATACACAAAGTCCCCTTGAGGAATTCAAGATGGGACATCCCGGAGAGTCCACAGTGCAGCAGATCACTATCGAAAGCAAAATAGTCATGTCCAAATCTGAAACTCAAAGATCCGAGCCTAGCGTAACTGGATATAGGGTGTCCACTTCGGAAGTGACCGTGTCCGAGTCTGGGTCGCCACGTCTTCTAGAGGACGAGGTTCCCTTGGCAACAGAGCAGTTTGCTGAGGTACGCTGAAATCTGATAGTTTCCTTATGCGTTGTTAAGTGTTGTGTGTGCTTTCCTTGTTTCCAACCAACTTGTGCAGAACCGGGGAATTGTATGGGGAGAGATGGTTATTTTTTTAGTATTGTTGTAATAGTTATTCATTTACATTTTCCACAAAATTAATTTAGTTTTCTATTGACTATCAAATCTCTTGTAATCACTTTTCTTCACCCTCCAAGAATGATCAAACTTCCTCTTATCCATCTAATTCTGATGGATTCACTTTTCAAACTTTCTGAACCTTGTTGCATATCAGTACAAAGATAATTTAAAAATTGAATTAGCGTATTTTCCAGCCTTTTATAACAAAAGCATATCTAAACCAGTTCATTTGAACAAAAGAAAAGTAACTAGTTTGTGACTGTGTCTGTATGTTCACCTGTGTCCAAGTTCAACCCTGTATCATGTTCTTCTTGTTTGCTAATTGTATTCAGACTCAAAAGTTTTAAGTAATTATTTTCTAAAGAAGAGATACTTCAGATTTGTGTTTGTAATACAAATTTAAGGCCAGAAACCATTTCTCATTTTTGAATGCAGATTATTTATGCAGATTAAGGATTCTTTAAGACAACTCTTAATGTTGGAGTTTTATTTCCTATTCCGATGATGATAAATTTGATAGTGGATGGGGAAGAACTAATTGGTTTGTTGGGCAAATATCGATGGGAACTTTCTTGCATATATTGGTAGCTTTGTGGAGTCGTAGTGAAAACCAGGCATGTTAATATTCTTTCTCATTTGATATGGCATTCATTTTTTTACTTTGCTCCATCTACCTTTCATTTTTCCCCCATCAACTGCAGAAACTTGCCTTGTCCATTATAAATGTAAGAAAAAGAAATGACCTTATTTGCCTCTCTTCGTCTTGCCCTTCACAATTTACCCAACCTATTCAGCCAGCACATTAGCTCATGTGATGCCTAATTTTTGTTAACAAACAGTGTGCAGTATTATTTTGAAAAGGAAAAAAGGGGATCATCTACATGTATAACTATCAGAACAGTATTAGTTCTAAGTTGTTTTTGTTTGTTTGTCTTAGTAACAAAGATTGATGAACAAAAACCTTTAACTAACATTTAATTACAGCATAATCCATAAAATCATATAATGCAATGGATTTGTTTTATTGTTTAATTATTTTATAGCAGCAGTAACTATAGTGCTTTTGAATAAGGAACTATATTAGTTCTAATAATCTTCATGTTCTGTTTGAGTTTTCTTTTGTTTAAACCATGTAATTATATTTAAGTAAATTATAGTTGTGTATTGAATTGCAAAAAAAAAAAGAAATCATAAAATCTTCTTTTTACATGCTCATGAAAACTAATATTTTAAAGTTTAATTGTTCTAAAAGTTTGAAATGTAATCAAATATACGCTCTTATATAATGAAGTTGCAGCTGAATATATCATAATTGGAACACTGTTATCAAGATATTTAGAGTGCACACACCTTCTCTCCTTTGCTTTCACCTAAATTTGACATGGAATTCCTTCCCCCTAAACTTTTTGAAGTGCTCTGCAGTATATTGCATGCCAAATGATAATGATATTTTATTGCATTTTGTGGCTAACAAATTTTCTGTATGTCTTGCATGATTACATAAGTAAAATCTTTTCTTATTATGTTGTATAAATGTGCTTCTTTGGCCAAGTTATTTCACTGCAATAAAATGTGGTATAGAACTTGAATGTTTAGGGAAATTTTGAAATATATTTGGGCCTTCTAAACTGTCAAGAATTTGAAATTTTCTTTTTGTCATAATGTTCATAATTGCAGATCTTTTTTTTTTTACTTCAGTTATCAAAATATTGGCTATTTTGAAATAAACAGTACTGAAGTGATCTATCAGGGAGTTTAGAATTCATAAAGTACGATGTACATGTACATTGAGTGTTTGCTCACTACAACTCAATTTTTTTTATACAATATTCTCAAAAAAGAAACTGATGTGTATAGTTGTGTGTTATGTTTCCCTAAGTATGGTTTAAATGCTTACTCTCAGACAAAAAGTTGCTATTCTTTGAATATTTATGACTACTTGTATCTCATAATGAAAGCTTTATGGTCATTTGAGTGCTTGTATTCTGTACCTGACATGCCTATCTCCTTCTGTTTCTCTCTGTCTATTTGTATTGTGCTATTCTCTTATGTAGGATGTCCAAGATTCAGCTCGACCAACGGACCTCGGGGTAAGTCGGGCAAAGTGTTAGATGCATCCCCACCATTTTCCTCATGCCCTTTTTAACCCATGTATACGTATGTAAAAATAAAGATCAGTAGGTGTTAAATAGTACCATGTCAAGGAGATGGATTTATGCTGTATATGTTTAGGAGAGAGCGACTCTGTTTTAAGAAAGGATGCTACCCTTGATGTTCTGCTTGGGTTTCCATGGTGAAGTCCGAGGAAACTGGATACAAAGCTCTGAAGGGAGAGAGATATCCTCTGAAGTGAATGTTACTCTATTAGTATCCTACTAGAGTCCATTCTCAACCAGAGTGCAAACTACAGCCCCTCTCCTAGTTTGCCTTGTTGGGTGCCTATCCATACTGGACTCCAGGTGCTCCTGCCGTACTATCCCAAGTTATTTTCCTTGGGTCCTCTGCAAGACAAGTTGTGGCAAGCTACATTCTACTCTGCACCCAACTGGACAAAGTGGGAGAGGGGTGTCAGTTGTTCATCCTCAAACAGGTGTTACCTGTAATCGAAGATAATGCCAAGAAAGAATTATTAGTGTCCTTAGAATTGTATGAACCCAGGGTGCTGCTAGCTTGAGGATGAAATCTTTGGGATGTAAGTTGATATGAAAAGTAGGAGGGTATAAGCTGTTCAAAGGGAGGACAAGTACCTGTTTGGAAGCAAAATGTGAATCATTAAACAACAAAATTTCTTAGGATTCTTTATTACCGGTTTTCTTCGGAAAATAGAACTAGGCTTATTTCCCCATTTCTTTATTCCAACCCTCCTTTTGGAACTACTTTTGTATGCACCTTCTTGCCTTCATGAAAATGTATCCAAACACAGTAGTAGTAGTAAGTTTTTGCAGTAGAAGTAGTAGTAAAAGTGGTATTGTTAATGGTAGTGGTAGTGGTAGTGGAGGTAGGATCAGTATTGTGGTAGTGACATTTCCAAAGGAATTACAAGGAAATGCTTCCTGATATCTGCAAAATTGCTACTGATAAGCTGTTGGCATAATTTCAGATGTTCTTGAATACCTATATTATCTTGTGAAGCAAAGGGTGGAAAGTGTTGTCTGCCCTTCCAGAGTTTTACTCTGTTTTCATGAATATTACCTACATATGATGAAAAAAAAAATCAAAGAGTTTTTATTTTTAAAGTGTTTATATTTGATGATGAATTTTGTCAAGAGTAGAGCTACTGGCTGCATCTTGTTCAATGCATGTGAAAGATTTCCTCCAAAAAAGTTTTCTTCCTTCATAAATAATGAATCAGTTCAGAGAATATTGGGTATCATATTTTAATATAGATTTTGGCATTAAAACAATTTCTCACTTACCTGTCATAGAATTAAGATTAGAATAGAATAGCATTGAAAAATGAGATCACTTTGTTTTGATTTCTTCTGGAGCCTATGTGGATCAAATACTTTCCTGATGACATTTTGGGAAAGAAATGCAAGCACTAACAGTTTCCAAATGTATTGTGACTAATTTATATGTTATCTATTACCATATCGTTGCAATACCATGTGTTGTATTAACATCAAGTCTAAGCCTCTTCACAGCCTTAAATACAAATTCAGGATCACAGCAAGGAAAAAAAAAAAAGAAATGCTCCCAGTTTCACCATTTCACCCACAAAAAAATTTCAAAGTGATTGATAAAAATATATGCTGCTGTGCTCCAGCCTGTGTTCAAAACTCTGCAAATACTTTCCAGGAAAAAAAAAGAAAGAATATTTCTGTAAGTGCCCATACTTCTCAAAGAAAACTGCCTGTTATCCGAGCATGCACTAGTTACCAAATTTTCATCTATTTACCCACAATGCTTTGCTCTCCTGCAACATCCCCAACGGTTCAAAATGACTGAGGCCTCCTCTCTCCTACCGTCATTGATAGATTGAGATTATATATCCATTTCATGCAAGAACAAAACAGTCATGCTCGTCCAATTAGCCAGGCATCCTCTCTATATGCCATTTCCCACTCTACCCTCCTGTGAAGATTCCAAAAACTACTCCATGCACAGTACTTACAACATTACTAGCTTTCTCCATGCCATGTCTTTAATCAGTTTGATTTCCATGTGCCATCGTAGCAGTTGCTCCATCCATGCATCTCTGGCCACTCTGGAAGATGTGCAGTTCTGTGCAAATGCCGCCATTTTATTATTTTTTTTTGAAGTTTCATACTAACGTACAGCCCATGTTCCTGCATATTTCTCCATCTAATACCATCACTTTTTGTGTCTTGTCATGTGTCGTTTGACTATGCTGATCATGTGCAATGTGCGTTGTGAGTGGGTTTATATGTCATGGTGGAGTCAAAGTCGTTAACATTATTCGGTAGTTGTGCTGGTGTGTACTGAAGTGAGATGTTACGAGTGATTGGGTTGATTCAAAAGCCAATGGGTGTGAAAACATTTCGGATCAGTAAGGAGAATGTCCCATGTCTTTTTTTCTTCTTGTTTTGTTGAATTGTCCACCTTGTTTTCTATGTGACTGTTTTTGTTCTTTTTTTAATGAATGTTACCTCATTGGCTGCTGCATGAATTCAAGCTAAAAGACTAGACCATACTAGAATAGTAAAGAGGAGGCTATAATAGAGTAGGCTTACTAGAACCTTCCTTAATTCTTAGAATAGTGCCTAGATTTCCTAACCCTGTGCTTAGATACTCTATCTGTGCTAGCTGGGAAATGTGCATGCACTGATCTTTCATGCATTCAGTCTATTAACCCCACACATATGCTTAAAATGCATCTCCATGTGAGTTCGCACTGTGCATGTTGTTGCCCTTGCCTATTGGCTTGGGTCAGAGCTGCTGTCCACACTGCCTGTGGCTTATTCATATCTGGCTGGAGGGCTTAGACTTGCTACCCAGGCTGTTTGTCAGTTGATAGTGAAGTGACTTAATGTGATTAACACCACAGGAGCCTGGCAAACCAGCAGAGCACCGAGAAACAACATGGGATGAGACAACCAGATCTGAGGTAAGAAGGAGACAGATTGTTCAAGTTTCAGCAAATCTTTGCAATATTAAGCTGGGAGTAAAAGAGCTTGAAATATTTCTGTGTTTGCTAATGTTACTGCATTGGAGTTTGTGCTCTTTGGCAATGGAGTTCCATAAAGCAATTAGACAAAAGATGATTTACCTCTGCTTTGGGATATCAAGGTTCTTTGAACAGTTGCTTAGATTAGTTATGACTTGGTGAATGTAATTTTTTTACCCCAATATTCTATGCCTGTACTTCATGAATATAATGTGGTAACCCATTATTTGGAGGATTATCTTTGATATCCATGTATGAATGACATGTAATATTATTGTTTGCAAAATGAAAACATGCTTGTGTGCTCCAGAAGAGTAAGAAGAAGACTGCAACCAAATTAACTTTTAAGTGGTCAGGTGTACCAGTAGCCATAGACATATATCGTGAAATATTGCTTGTAGCCGACAGGAGAGCTGAGATATATATATATATGTATATACGAATGAGCATACTAATAATAGATAAACATTGGCACCTTTATATATATATATGGGGACATGTACTATGTGGGTAAGATCCAAAAGTGGTCAATGATGCACAGTATGCATGTAAACTCACCTCATTCTCTCTGTAGACAATAACAAGGACAGTGAAAACTGTTGAGCAGGAGATCATCACCCAGGAAAGTAGCAGGATTGAGACCAAGAAAGACATTCCTGAAGAGCCATCATACCCATCTGAAGAATACAAAGAAACTGAAACAAAAGAACCAGAGGAGCCCAAAGCACCTGCGCCAGTTGAGACCTTTGAAACTGAGGTCAAAGAAACAGAAAAATGGACAGAGTCTGAGGCAGTAGCTCTGACACAGTCTCAGGTTCAACAGGACATTCCAGTAAAAGAGTCTGAGAAAGAGCCAGAGGAGAAAAAAGAAGTGGTTCTAGAACATGACATACAAACAAAAGTACAGCAATATGAAAAACTAACTGAAACTGTGAAGCCATATGAAGAACCTGTGGTGGAACACAGGGAGATAGATGAAAATTCAAAGACACAGGACACTACATTTCCCCAAGATCTCGACCTCCAAAGCAAAGACCAAGATGTTCCATTAGAACGTATGGTTCAATCTCCTGAGCCTGTAACTAGTCCAGAGGCTCAGCAGAAGGAAGTTACCTATGGTTATGAACAGCAAAGAGAAGTAACAGTGATAACACAGACAACCAAGGTCGAAAAGAAGACAGACGTAGTAGAATTTCAAGAAGAGAGGAAGTTTGATGAGCAAGAACAGGAGCCACAAGTCTCTGAGCCCGCTCCTGAAGAGCAAGAGTCTTCGGCTCAGAACCTTCCGGACTTTGACAAACCCATTAAAGTTCAACAAGTGCATGAGAAAGAAACACTCCTTGAGCCAACAACACATGCTGCAATTGAAGAAAAGACATTTGAATATGATGAGCAAACACAGGACACTACTGAAGAGACTGTCCAGGATGAACCTAGGCCAACTGAATTCAAAGAACCTTCTGATGAACCTGTGATTGAGATGGATAAAGTAGAGGAAGTTAGAGAAGAAGTTGAAGAAGCTCCCGAATCCTTGATAAATGAGCCTTCACCAAAAGAACATGAGGAAGTTACACATTATCAAGAGACAGTTACTACTACAGTAATAACTAGGACTGAAATTCAGGGAGATGCAGGAGAAGAAGAAGTAGATGGTGGTATGTTCAGTAAGCCAACTGTTCCTGAAGATAGGAAAGAAGCAGTAGACATTCCTGGAGAACAAGTGAGGGAATATGTTTCAAATGTTGTTGATTCTGCTATCATCAAGGAACAGTCTCGTCCAGAATTTCTAGATCAAGCAGAAGAACCGGCAGTTGAATCTGATTTGATTCCAGAATCTCCAATAGGTGATGACTCCCATACCAGTACAACAGTCCTGGAGAGAGAAACAGACAAGATTGTAATCAAAGATACAATTCAGATTATTGAGAAAAAGCAGGTAGTCTTTGATGATGAACCTGAAGAGGAACAACCACCAACTGACTCAATTCCTGAAGTATCTGAAGATGTTCCTAGAGAAGCTGAAACTGAAGAGGAACAATTAACAGCTGTTCCCTCAGACTTACTTCCTGAAGCTCCTGCAGATGTTCCTAAAGAGGATGAACCCCAAATTAGTACGACATACATAGAGAAAGAAACACATGAGGTTGTAGTCAAAGAAGCAGTTCAGATTATTGAGAAGAAACAGGTAGTCTTTGATGATGAACCTGAAGAAGAGCAAGTACCAACTGTTAAATCTGACTCAGTTCTCGAAGCTCCTGAAAAAGTTCCTAAAGAAGATAAACCTGAAGAGGAACAAGTACCAACTGTTACCTCAGACTTGCTTCCTGAAGCTCCTGAAGATGTTCCTAAACAAGATGATTCTGGGATTAGTACGACATACACAGAGAAGGAAACACATGACGTTGTAGTCAAAGAAGTGGTTCAGAGTATTGAGAAGAAACAGGTAGTCTTTGATGATAAACCTAAAAAAGAGCTAGTACCAACTGTTACTGCAGACTCAGTTCCCGAAGCTCCTGGAAATGTTTCTAAAGGAGTTGAACCTGAAGAGGAACAATTACCAGCTGTTACCTCAAAATTGCTTCCTGAAGCTCCTGAAGATGTTCCTAAAGAAGATGAACCCCAAATTAGTACGACATACACAGAGAAAGAAACACATGAGGTTGTAGTCAAAGAAGCGGTTCAGAGTATTGAGAAGAAACAGGTAGTCTTTGATGATGAACCTGAAGAAGAGCAAGTACCAACTGTTACCTCTGATTCAGTTCTCAAAGCTCCTGAAAAAGTTCCTAAAGAAGATGAACCTGAAGAGGAACAAGTACCAATTGTTACCTCAGACTTGCTTCCTGAAGCTCCTGAAGATGTTCCTAAAGAAGATCAACCTCAAATTAGTACGACATACACAGAGAAAGAAACACATGAGGTTGTAGTCAAAGAAGCAGTTCAGATTATTGAGAAGAAACAGGTAGTTTTTGATGATGAACCTGAAGAAGAGAAAGTAACAACTGTTATCTCTGACTCAGTTCTCGAAGCTCCTGAAAAAATTCCTAAAGAAGGTAAACCTGAAGAGGAACAAGTACCAACAATTCCCTCGGACTCGCTTCCTGAAGCTCCTGAAGATGTTCCTCAAGAAGATGCACCCCAAATTAGTACGACATACACAGAGAAAGAAACACATGAGGTCGTAGTCAAAGAAGCGGTTCAGATTATTGAGAAGAAACAAATAGTCATTGATGATGAACCTGAAGAAGAGAAAGTAACAACTGTTATCTCCGACTCAGTTCTAGAAACTCCTGAAAAAGTTCCTAAAGAAGATAAACCTGAAGAGGAACAATTACCAACTGTTACCTCAGACTTGCTTCCTGAAGCTCCTGAAGATGTTCCTAAAGAAGATCAACCTCAAATTAGTACGACATACACAGAGAAAGAAACACATGAGGTTGTAGTCAAAGAAGCAGTTCAGATTATTGAGAAGAAACAGGTAGTTTTTGATGATGAACCTGAAGAAGAGAAAGTAACAACTGTTATCTCTGACTCAGTTCTCGAAGCTCCTGAAAAAATTCCTAAAGAAGGTAAACCTGAAGAGGAACAAGTACCAACAATTCCCTCGGACTCGCTTCCTGAAGCTCCTGAAGATGTTCCTCAAGAAGATGCACCCCAAATTAGTACGACATACACAGAGAAAGAAACACATGAGGTCGTAGTCAAAGAAGCGGTTCAGATTATTGAGAAGAAACAAATAGTTATTGATGATGAACCTGAAGAAGAGCAAGTACCAACTGTTCAGTCTGACTCAGTTCTCGAAGCTCCTGAAAAAATTCCTAAAGAAGATAAACCTGAAGAGGAACAAGTACCAACTGTTACTTCAGACTCGCTTCCTGAAGCTCCTAAAGATGTTCCTGAAGATGATGAACCCCAAATTAGTACGACATACACAGAGAAAGAAACACATGAGGTCGTAGTCACAGAAGCAGTTCAGATTATTGAGAAGAAACAAATAGTCATTGATGATGAACCTGATGAAGAGAAAGTAACAACTGTTATCTCTGACTCAGTTCTAGAAACTCCTGAAAAAGTTCCTAAAGAAGATAAACCTGAAGAGGAACAAGTACCGACTGTTACCTCAGACTCACTTCCTGAAGCTCCTGAAGATGTTCCTGAAGAAGATGAACCCAAAATTAGTACAACATACACAGAGAAAGAAACACATGAGGTCGTAGTCAAAGAAGCAGTTCAGATTATTGAGAAGAAACAAATAGTCATTGATGATGAACCTGAAGAAGAGAAAGTAACAACTGTTATCTCTGACTCAGTTCTCGAAACTCCTGAAAAAGTTCCTAAAGAAGATAAACCTGAGGAGGAACAAGTACCAACTGTTACTTCAGATTCGCTTCCTGAAGCTCCTAAAGATGTTCCTGAAGAAGATGAACCCCAAATTAGTACGACATACACAGAGAAAGAAACACATGAGGTTGTAGTCAAAGAAGCAGTTCATATTATTGAGAAGAAACAAATAGTCATTGATGATGAACCTGAAGAAGAGAAAGTTACAACTGTTATCTCTGACTCAGTTCTAGAAACTCCTGAAAAAGTTCCTAAAGAAGATGAACCTGAAGAGGAACAAGTACCAACTGTTACCTCAGTCTCACTTCCTGAAGCTCCTGAAGATGTTCCTGAAGAAGATGAACCCCAAATTAGTACAACATACACAGAGAAAGAAACACATGAGGTTATAGTCAAAGAGACTGTGGAGATTATTGAGAAGAAGCAAATAGTTTTTGATGATGAATTTGTCGCAAGACCAGAGGAGGAACAGAAACAGGTTGATTATGATGACCTCAGACTTGATGAAACCCAACCAGACACATCAGTGCAGGAACCAACTGAAGCCCCAGAAGAACCTGTCATTGGTGAAGACATCATTATTGAAGAAAAGGCTAAACCAACTGAAGAGACAGACCTGCAGCATTTACAGGTTGAGGAGGTACGGCAGGAAGACATACCGGAAGAGATCACAAAGGAGCCAGCAGAAGAGTCTACAGAGCCTGCACATGATATGACATTACATAGAAGGGAAGAATTTACTACACAGAACTTAGAATTCCTTGGTGCACCTGAATATGAGGAAGAAGATATATCAACATCCATGGAGGTGATGCCTTCAGAGAGAGAGAATGTAGAAGGTGATGACGATTTCCTTGAAGATATCCAGGAAGAACCAGAAAGTGAAATTCCTCTAGATGATAGAGAGAAATATGACATCGCTCCTGCAGAGACCACATACATGTATGAAGAGAGGACACAGCATGTCATCATATCGGATGAACAAGTAGAGCCAGCATCTGTCATTTCAGAGTCTCATGAGGAAAGCATCTCTGAAGAGCGAATTGGAGAAAAATCGGTAACTACAGAGTTCAAGCAAACAGTATTGCATGAGGAGATACACCACCTTACAAGCGATACTCCATTGGATGTGCAAGATGACACCCAGACACAAGATGACGAACCAAGAGATGTTATTCATGAAGTTGTTGAACAGACTGAAGTAACAGCAGCCCACTCTGAGGTGTATATACCAACTGAACTTATTGTAGACCAAACAAAAGTTGAAGAAGAGACCATTCCTGAAGCAACTGAAAAGATTTCACAAGAAATTGGTAGTGAGTTTGAGACAAGTGTCGAAACTAGAGACTCTTTATCTATTCATGAAGCAACCCCTAGACCTGAAGAGGAATCAGTCAGTGAGGAGCGAAGAGGAGAGAAAGTTGTGACTTCAACCTTCAAAGAAACTGTTTTGCAAGAAGAAATACACAGTCTTGTAGAGGACTTTCCTCATGATGTGGCAGAGGAGTCGGGAGTCCCGAAGGAAGAAGTCAGAGATTCTATTCATGAAACCGTTCAGCAGACCACTGTGACATCAACTCACACTGAGATACAAAGGCTGTCTACACTTCCAGTGACTGACAGGGATGTAGAAGAGATGCACATGGAAGAAGAACAAACACAGCCAACCAATGCAGAATTAGAAGATCTCTCACCCCGTGAAGAGGGTATGACATCAGAGGATGTAGAAGAATTACAGGAAGATCAGCAAGGTCATATTGCTGGAAATGGAAGTTACTCTCATGAGACCACAACAGAGGAGACAAGAACTACAGTGGTAACAAGAGAAGTAAGGTTTATTGAAGATGTCAAGGTTGATGCTAGTGAACCAGAAGACGAGGCACACTTAGCTGAAGAACCTGATATGACCGAACATGATATCTCCATCGATGAAGACCAATCAGATGATTCAGATATGATTCCAGAGATCAAGTTAGACTTGCAATCTGATGAGATTGTTCAAGATGATGATGTCCTGGCAGAGAGACGAGCCAGAGACCATGGATACCTCATTGAGCCTGATCCACCAACAGAAGAAAGTGAGATCATCCTGGGTGAAGATGGGATCCTTGGAGAGCAACTTGGTGTGGATGATGATGAAGACTTGGATGCCAAGACAGAGAGTATCAGCTACATGGAAGAACAAGTGGATGAGACACCACTGGCAAGGGAAGACCAGCCAGAGGTAGAGAGTAGTCCAGCTTATTATGACATCCAAACATCGGTGGCTTCAGATATCCCTGTTGTGGAGGATGATGGTCAACAGAGGCCAGAAAGCAAACAGGAAGAATCTGATGATGTGACATCATATAAAACAATTGAACAAGCAATGGTCATTGAAGGGGAAGTGTATCTTGAATCTGAACCAAGAGGAGAAAGAGATCCAGCTGGTGAAGAAATGCCACCTGTTGATCATGAGCCAGCCGCAGTACCAGAAGATGGTAGAAGCACTCCAGACATTCTTGACATCACCGGTGAATATGCCACCAGTTACACACATGTTGAGATGACCCAGCAATCATATCAGATTGATGAGCCTTCATCCCCACTGGACATTTCACGTGAAGAAGACAGAGAAACTTCAAGAGAACAAGAACAGGTGGAATTGGAGACAGAAGATGTTAAGGAAGGTGCGGCACTTGCAGCTGTTGAGCAACAATATCTTGTTGACACACCAGCTTCAGAAACCAATGTCCATGATCAATGGGTAGAAACACAAGTAGGAGATGCCACTATGAGGACCCGACAAACCCACACAGAAGACACCTACACAGATGAAACAGAAGATGGCCAAACAGTATACACAAGGCACGTTGTGACTGAAACCAGAGTTATTACCAGCAGTGGACCCTTAGTAGAAGGTATGATGCATCCTGCAGAATATCCTGAGGAATTGGTCATCCAAGCTCAGCCTCCTTCTCCAGATTCCTTACACACACCTGAAATCCAGGAACTTCCTGACACTCCAGAATCCTCGACCCATGAAGGTTCTACTGGACCCACAGACCATCAAGGGTTCTGCTATGAGTCCATGGATGTTACACAATCAGCAACTGAATCGACACAGGTTGTTGTAGACAATGAGGTGGTAGGCCATCAAGTTGAGGACCAGGAGGAGCCACAAGAAGCACCACTGTTAGATGGCCCAACTGAATCAGATTACTATGATCAAAACTTGATTGGTGTCTCACAGCAGCAAGAATATGAGTATCAGGAGGAAGAGCCTGAACCAGAAATCATCGACTCCCCTCAAGATGTTGAACTTCCAGAAGGAGAGGACATACCTCCTCAGCAGTACTCGGATTTGGCTCTACAGCAGGAGGTCAGTGCAAGTCTTTCACATGAACAAGCTCCAGGAGATGTAGAACATCATGAAACGATGGTCCAGGAATCCCATGTTCAGTTGTCAGTATACTCTGAAAGGCAGTCTGTCCCTGCTTATGACACTGAAACATTTGATGTGGAGGAGGATGATCGTGCTGATTCCGTTGTCAGCCCAAGACCACCTGAGCCTGTGTCAGAGGTTGAGACGCAACTGCCTCCCACTGAAATGAATGTTCTAGAGAGCTCACCAGCTCCAGAACCTGAAACTGAGCAAGTTGAAGAAGGTGCTGTTGGCGATGAGGTTGATAGTCCTACAAAGCCGTACAAGGGACAGATGCCTGTTCCAACAACTCCAGAAACCGAAGGTTCAGAGGGACCTCCAAAATCTCCCCAAGGATCAGTCGATGATCAGTCCACTCATGTCGTAACCCACGAGGAGTTTGAGACCAAACAAGAAGATGGTGGCGTGGTCAAGAAATCTGTACACGTCACTCGCACTACATTCCGCAGAGAGGTCAGCTTCCCCGGTGAGAGTGTCCAAAGTGGTGAGGCCATCCTTCAGACCAGATCTGTCTCCGAGTTTCTAGCAGGTCCTGAGCAGCAGACCCAGCTGAGATCAAGAGAGGTATTAAGACAAGACTCTCAGAGCACATCCCTCCGCACAGTTTCTCACGCCTTGCATGAAAGTAACCATGGTTCCAACCTACTGACTTGGTTGTCAAGTATTGACCCCAAGGTCCTTGTTGTTTGCCTTGGTTTGTTGATTGTAACATTACTTATGTTTCTTTGAGGATTCAATTGAAAGCATCTTTCCTCTTGTAACTTTTTCTTTTGATTTACTGCATGCTGATTTTGCATATGTATGTAACCAAGGCAATATGATTTCATGTTGTGCAATGCATTACATTAATTTAACTTGCTAAACTTTTTGTTTGCATTTTTAGCTTTAAAGGATTAATTTTCTAATGTAATGGAAAATAGTTTACATGAAAAAAGGTTACATAGCATAACACATGCACTAAAATTAACATTGCATCTAAAACTTAGCAATATCATAATGTGCATTAGGAGCTTTACATGTTCGGTGATATAACTACATCAAGTAATGTGCCTTAATTGATCTAAAACACAAAATAAACTTATGAAAATGCATTATCTTGCTAAATTATTTGTGCATATGTTTATCCAAAGTATTCAGCTTAAAATTTCTATTCTAAAATAGAAATTAATAGCATTAAAGGATGAAAGGCCACATTTGTATGCAGTAAAATAACAATGCAATTGAATTTGAAATGGTCAAGTGCAATAAGAGCGTTATTTATTAGAATATTTAATATATGATCAAGTTAATCTTTACAAATTGTGTGTAATGAAATTTATATGTATTCCTCAGTTTATATAAACAGGATGAGAAATATCAGTATAATTGAACATGCTTCTCATAATACAAAATAATTGGAATAAGGAAATTGCACAAAAATTAACATAGTATATTCTGATTTGATAGCGGTATGTTAAGTGCAATATGAGCTTTATTTTAACATGATATTAATCAAATAATCTTCAAACAGTATTGGATGGACTGTGCCTTGATTGACCTGATAATGGTAATTAATTAAAAATAGAGTAAAAACTTATACATTGAGAGAATAAGACGCACAAAAAACATTGAAACATTGTGTGTTTGGAAAGTCTTATATTTTAGATATATTACATACCAAAGAATATACTGTGGTTATATATTTTTGATGATGAAAATTATGACAATCTTTTTTCTAGTGAAAAGGATTTATTATTATTTTTAAAAATATTATTGCTTCTTTTAAAGATCTATCAACTCATAGATTTAACATAAAAAATAATGGTGTTCTTAAAGATGTTCATTTTTCCCCAGTAAATGCTAACTATATCTTCAGTAAATTTGATAGTTTACATTTCAAGTACTGATGCATATACATGTATGTTTCCATACTGAATAAGACTTCTCCATATCATAAATTGATGTTTACCATTGTAGAAAACTGTCATAAACTAATGCATACTGTAAAGATACATTAAGAAACCCACTGAATACTGAATTATCTGATTCACATGGTGATGGGTTAATGAGTATGACAGACAAAATCCAAATCATGCAAATGATTATGAAAAACAAAATCAAATCAATGCAGATTTTTTGTGATACACGTAACAACAGTTGTTGTTGTTTTTTTTTTGGGGGGGAATATTCTTTTATTTTGGTTTATTTTTATTCTTTCTGTTATCATTTGATCGTAGCATATGCTTCCTGTGTATTGAGTATAAGCGTAATCCATTATTTTTGTCAATGTTATTAATGCATGTCGAGGAAATATAATTTCTTGTTGCAGTTATGCTTTCTGATAATAGATAATAAATATGAATTGCAAAGGAGACTTTTATTTTGTTTATATGTTATTTTATCTTGTTTTGTGACTAACAATTGTCCCATGTAATGTTATTTCATAATTAACTTTTTATTTGTCCCTCGTCCTACATGGAAACATATTTAACCATTACTAATTATTGCAGTGTTTTATCCTCTAACACATCTAAAATCTTTTCAGAAAAATACTTTTTTTTATGGTGGCGGTGATGGTACTTTTTTCATAGCAAATCATTTATAAGAAATTTCTTCTCCTCAGTCATTAACATTCTATTTGTGATAGGTACAAAATGCAGAACAATAGTATATTTGATTAAATTCTTTTTGTATACCCATTTGGAAGATTTTTGAACTATTGAAATGTTTATTATGAGATTTTGCAATCCTCTTGAGTTCTTTTGATTCCTCTGACAATATCTGTCTGTATTTACTGAATTTGCTTTTCCCTCACCCCCAAAAGAGCGCAAGAATTCCGTTAAATGCCTCATATGTTTTATAGTTTCAGTAGAGTCAGACAAAAGTTGGATATTAAAGAGAATGCATTTACATAAAGTCATATTGATAATTAAGTATGCAACTCATTGAGACTAGTGATACTGATACTTTTAAAAAAAAAGATTTCTTAATGCTCTTCTTATTTTCAGCATGCTTTTTTGCATTCATTTCTGTTTGTGCCTTGCCTTACATTGTTTTATAGTTGTGCTTTTAAAATTCCTTGCATGTTACAGAAAATCCCCAAGGTTTGCTGCGTGGTAATAATTGACACTTCCCACATTTAATTGCTAATTCTTTGCCTTTAAGCATAATCAACTGCAACATGCGTTTTGTTTTGATATTCATGAGAAACCATTGGAAAAATGCAACTTTTTCACCTCCTCACATTCTAAATGAGTCTCTCCATTCTCTTTCTGCCATGTGGGAACTCTGGAGATTTGTTTTAAACCATAGTGGAAAGTGTAAATGCTTCCCTGTTCCCTATAGAATGGATAAGATGAGTTCCACGATATCACATGACATGAGTGTTATTTTGGGGGGTTTGTTTTGACAATTCACTTTTGAATAAAACAATGAATGTTATGACAAAGGGGGAATTAGACAATAACTGGGAAGGAATAGTACATGCTTTAAAAAAATTGTAATGGCTATTTGTAGTTCCTTGTGCTTGCTTCATGGAATGGTAGTTTTTAAACCTGTAGCATCATATGTACCTGAAGAATCATGCACTCAGTAAGGTAGTGTTAAAAAAAGCTTACCATAGCACCTGTCCGAAAGTTTGGTTCAGTCCACCTCCTTGTTCATGTTTTACCATGTTTTTTTTCTCGAATAAATCTTGTTATTTTTCATCATTGTCTCACCCCCATTTTAGGAGATGGAAGAATCCAGTCCGCAGATATCTGAGGTACCGTTCGGATCAGAAGACTACATAGTTACTATCCTTTACCTTTCCTTTCTTTTCTTTTATTTACCTCTTGAGACAATATATTCTGTTTTCTGCTGCATGAAACCAATATTTGAAAAATATATATTATGTATTGTGGCATGCTAGTGTCATGTGGCAGCCAATTATTAATTTGAAAATTAATTATTTGTGTCTTCATGATACATTCATATGAATTTCATCTTTCAGTTTTGATTTTTTTTCTTCCCCCTTATATCCTTTCCTTAATATTGAGTAAACCTGTCTCACCATCTTTCTATCTTCCCCATCTCTTTCTTTCATCTGTCTCTTTTATTTCTCTCTGTTTCTTTCATGGCCATATGTCTGCCTTCCTCTCACCTTCTTTCTGAATCCTCTTCGCTGTCTCTCTGTCTTTCTTGCTCTAACTGCTCCACCTTGCCCTTGTGCATCTGTCTTTTTTGCTCTCACTACCTCCGTCTTTCTCCTCTATCTCTTTAATTCTTCTCTGTTCATTCACTTTCACACTTTTTATTCAATCTTTGTTGGTTTCCCTGAATTCTCTTCCTTTCCATCTTCGTTCACTTGTAGAACATACAGGCCTATACCTGTATTCTGGTGTTTTGTTTATATTAGACTCTCATAATTTGACCGATTTCAAGTTGCCTAGCTCTAAGATAAGCGCAACATTCAGAAACATGTATTTTCCCTATTCTATTGTATAATATCATCTTCCATCTATATTTTTGATTTTTTTTTGTTGTCAGTTCTTTTTCCTTTGCTCTGATTATTATTTTCTTATATCTTATCCTCCTTTCACCCACGACCCTTTGAAATGGTCTGCTGAGAGCCAAAAGGGCATTGACCAATAGCTCTGTACATATTTACATAGAGTTAACACCCTTCTTGCTCTCACCTGACAAAATGTTTTCTACAAAATCTTTAAAAAGATTATCTTGACCCTGCATCGTTTCCAACTGTTGTGTTCTTGGGAGAGGTGTTAATGCTAGAGAGTGAGCAAGAGAGAGAGAGAGAGAGAGAGAGAGAGAGAGAGAGAGAGAGAGAGAGAGAGAGAAGGGAGAAAGAAAAGGGTGTGTAGAAGATATCAATATAGGATAAGGCAGACTACCCTTTGAATTTTTTTCCCCCAATTTTGTCTCTTCATCTCTCCATCTCATTTTTGAATGCAGTAATAAATTTTTCTTCTCTTTGCAGGTGCTTTCTGATCATCATCCTAATATTTTTTAAATATTTCAAATGGACCCTTTTTCTGTTTGAACATGCCCCCATCATCCATGACTTTTGTTATATAATTATTGCTTATTTATTTTCACCTCGTGCCTTCCTTAGTTCATTTTCATCTTAGGAAGATGCTTCCAACCATCTTTCCAACCATGATTGCATTTCCATCCTCTTATCATTTCGTCTTATGATTACATTGATTTTATCATTCTTCCTTTCTTCTGATATGTCATTCCTTCTCAGCCTGTAACTCGACTCGGTTCTTCGTACCGACTCGTTGCATTTGACTGGGCTGCTTCGTCAGTTTCTTCATTTCCAAACCTTTCCATCTCGTGTTCCTACCAGCATGCTCTGGCGGTATACGCCCTCTATAGTCTGCTTTTCTGTTTCTTCCTGTTGACTTCCTCATTTTACTCACTTCTTTAGTCCCATGTATTCATTTTTCAGTTCTGTTAGAACTCACCTGTTTTTCCTGTTTGAAGTCTCTTTTTCTTTCTTTTCATTTTCCACATTTCTACTTCAAAAGCCCCAATTCCACAGATACTTTGGAAGTTGATGTTTCCTCAATAATTTCCTTGAGTATATTATTATTTCAGAAGTTTTTTCATGTATCTGTGGAAACTATGATTATCTCAACAACAAAAAAAATCATTATTTTGGATCCTTGGTACAGTGAGTGCTTAAAGAGGAGTTAACTGAGTTTTTGTTTGTTGGATATTATGTGAATATGTGTGTTAATTTTAATGAGACAGGAAGAGTTTTGAATGACTGTTGGAGGATGTTGGAAATGTGATACATGTAAATGAGTTGATTTTTTTTTCTTCAGAGGTTTTAAGTACGGTATGTGTGATTAATGTAGAGATACAGGTACATGTATATGTTGATAATATGTTTGTGGGAGTGTAACTTGGTTTGCTAGGAGTATGATTCTCATAGCGATGTAGTGTTAATGTGACTCTTTGAGGTGACAAATTGAAAGTTTATTTTCAGTTCGATTCACCGGTATTGTAAGACATCTGTGTTGTCCTGTCGTGTTATATTCCCTTACAGTTGTTTGTGCACGAGTGTGGTTGTTTTTTGCCGTTTTCTTTTGATAATTGATACGTTGTCTTGTTAAAGCTCCTTTTCTTTAACAAATTCAGATAAGTGTGAATTTCTTTTCTTTTTGTTTGTAAAACATACAATTTTGGACACATGTATGCAATTTTTGCCAAAATATACCTTTTATGCTACAGCAAACCAATTATATATATCAAATTATATTTTGAAAATTCCTGACTATATAAAGGCATATATACATATAAAAGTATATCCTCTATACTATTTATATCTTTGTATTTAAATCAACTCTTTTATAAAAATATAGACATTTTATTATACATTTAGTTTCTGAGAATGCTTATTCAAACATTTAAAAAGGCCAAATTTCATTTTGACAATTGGAAAAAAAAAGTTCAATTTTCTACTATTCAAATCATTGCCAAACACTTATTTCAAGCTGTGTGTCAATCTTATTTCCTTTAAAGTAAATTTAATTTGTAATATTTTTTTTAAAACACAGTATAATTTCCTCTATTTGTATAAGAACAAAAAAATTCTGAGAGACAAGCTTCATGATTTGTCATTTTGTATCTGTTCTTCACAGCCATTGGTCGATGAGCAACTGGACGCACCCACGGTTGTAGGGGAGAGAGAGGAGAAGCCAGCGTACACACCAGAAGAGCTAGAGGACTTTGCCCAAGCTTTGAATGAGTTTGGTATCAGTGGTATGTTTACATTTCATGCTTGTTGTTTGTTTACAAATCTTCCCAAAAGAGATTTCTAAAACCCTTTATCTGCTTTTGGTGACTATTGGAACAAACATTTGAATGCCGCAGCTGACATTTGTCACACAATTTTACGTCAAAACAATGTGGCAGTGTATGATTTCAATCCATAGCAGATAAAGAGTGAACTTAAAGGGCAATCCAACCTTGGTCTTAAGATGATTTGTGTGAAAGCAGAAGAATATGAAAAACAGGATGGTGAAAGTTTGAAAGAAATCGGACAAGGAATAAGAAAGTTATGGATGTTTGAAAAATGAGATCACTACATCTCTGCAAATCTCAAATTGGCAGTTTGGTGAGTCTATTGTAGCATACTGGTGGGCAACTCTCCCGTTTCTCGTACACAAAAATATCATTAATTTGCAGTTTTCTCCTAAGCGCCTCTACACTTGGCAGTTTACGTGTTGGAGCAAATGGGGGAGTTGTCCGCCACTACATCACAGTGACATTACCTATTTGGCCAATTTGAACCACATGTATAGTGATTACAACTTTCAGAAGTTCATAACTTTCTTATTGCTTGTCCAATTTCATTTAAACTTTCACCAATCTGCTTCCTTGATTTTTCCTCTTTCTTTCAGAATAACTTGCCGTTAAGGTTGGATTTTCCTCTAAGAAAATTTCTTATTCACTAATGCTTCAGTTGGAATGTGTAAATGATCAAGATATTACAACCTTCAAAAGGTGAAAATATTGTCACCTACATTTGTATCTACAAACAAAGTAAGCTTTATTACTGTTATCGTGTTATTTCCCAACAGTAATTTTTCTTGTCATTACTTTTCTGCCATATGATCACGATCATAACTACTGAGCAAATATTCAGTCTGTAATGGCTGTCTTAGAATTCAAGTAAAATAAACATCAATCAATGTTCTTATCAAGTAACGTAACAGTGGTTGCACCTACTTAAAGTGTACCAACCACCTGAAAAAATAATTTTGATACTGCTAGAAAGTATAAAATTAACTTCAAAGAACTCTATCTGGCATTCTATAGGTCAACAGTTTAGGAGTATGAAAGAAATAAAGTATAACATTAAGGTGCATACCATTCTTTACCAGTCTCATTTGGACACCTCTGTTCTGTTTCAGTGGTCAGACTTACCATTATACAGTGGAACCTCGCTATAACAAACTCCTTGGGACCAAGAAAATTAGCTCTTTATATCGAAACTGTGTTATATCAGGGCTAAAAAACAATAGAATACAAAGAAGTGGGACAGGCAAAATTACCTTGTTATAATGGGGTTCCACTGTATAACCCAATGTGATAAACGATACCATTCTTCACTGGTCACCTGTGGGCATTTTTGTTCCGTTTCAATGATTAGACTTACCTGAAGATGACCAGGAGGCACCAGCCCCGCCCTCTGACCAACCCCTTGTCCAGGAGGACATGAGTGCCACGGAGTCTGCTCCGCCTGCCATGGAGACCAACCTGAAGACCCTGGATGCGATGACACCGGAGGAAGAACAGGAGATGGAGGACCTCCTCAACATGGACTTCACCAAGGCCTACCAGGAGCCGACAGAACAGGAGGAGGGACAGGCCCCTCAAGGAGCAGAGCCTGAGGAAGTCTCTCGTAAGTTTGGATAGATGTAGGAAACACTGATGTTTGGTATTTCCTAGAGACATTTTATGGAGAAAGTGATTTCAGTATACCTTTCTTTTTGACAGATACTTTTGATCATTGTGATGAGGACGATATTGATTTATTACAGTTTTTCAAGAAATATCTTCAAAGGTTTCTTTCAGGAGTTATGTGGCTGAACTGCACATCAACCTTCACCATTAGTATGTTGCTGAGCAGTCCTTGTCACAGTGTACTTCTTTGAGACTACCAGTTATGATCCAATATTTATTCAGTATTCACAATCTGTTTTGTAGATTGTGGAATTTACTAATTTTCTTTATTTTCCTGTGTCACAATTTGACTTCCAAAATACAGATGTACAGTTTCTTTCAGTTGTTTCCTTTTTGTTGTAATCCAGGGCCCTGTCTTATAAAGAGAAGTGATTGATCCAAATTGATTGCCAGTCCTCCGATAAATCACATGATTACAATCTCATATCTGTTAAAGGCATATTGTAGGCAGTTTCCACGTCCAGTAGGTCATAATTCGCTGACACCAGACTTGATAGAAATCACTGGAAATATTAATGGGTGTACACAAGTCTGGCGCACAGCAAACCTACATGTCCAGTCAAGAAATACCCCCTGGTCTCTCACAGGGGCGGATCCAGGATTTCGTATAAGGGGGGGCACACAAATGCAGGATTGTCAACTTTGGGAAACTGCTTGGAGGGAGACCCATATTTTTTGGTCTCGCCAGCCCTCCAAAAGTCGCTCAGTGGGGGGGGGGACCAAAAAAAAAATTTCGCCAGCCCTCCAAAAGTCAAAAGTCGCTCAGTGGGGGGGGGGGGGGGGGGGGGGGGGGGGGGGGGGGGGGGGGGGGGGGGGGGGGGGGGGGGGGGGGGGGGGGGGAGGGGGGGGGGGGGGGGGGGGGGGGACCAATCGCAAATAGGGGGGCACAATGCATTGTTTTCCCTCAAAAGGGGGGGCACGGGCCGGGATTGCCCCCCCCCCCCCCTAAATCCGCCACTGGTCTCTCAAAGAGTCTTTGGGTATCCGAAGTGTAAGAGAATGACTTTACCATATGGGACAATGGGTGGAAAATGCAGAGCATTACATAAAGCCTGTTGGTCATAAAACTACAGGCCACTCTGGATGATTGACAACACCTTTTATTGGGTAAACATCCAAATGGTGTCAAATCCCCCAAGAGAGCCCAGTACTATGGGCCTTTAAGTACACAGTTGCGATTGATTCGAATCAGTCACTACTCATTATAAGACGCGGCCAGATCTCTGATTCTCATGCCATTTTCTTGTCATTTGTAAGTATTTATCTTATATGATTAATATTCTATATGTATTGTATATGAGAATATATTATTTTTATAAAATTATATTCACTTTTGTATCTTGGCTCTCATAAACAACTTTAATCACCCTGGATGTGATAGGACTAGAGAAAAAATACATCTCTTGTCAATGAGTACCAGATAACGTTATTGTCTTTGCAATTCACAATCGTAAGTAAGCAAGAATTTTTGTGGTTACTAACTTGATGTTGACCATTGGCTATGTAGCGTCCACTCCAGCTAGTCCGACCACTCCTCATGTTGACCTGCTACCAGACGATGTAGAGCCTGATCTGATGGCTGCAGCCAGTCAGCTACAGAGGGAGAAAGATGAGGAGCTGGAAGAGGGCGGAGCTAGTGGGGCGACAGCTGGAGGTGATTGGACGAATGAAAATTGAGACAACATAGAGTACAATTTAAGCTGAATTAGGAAACAATGAATTGATATTGACAATAATCATTTACATGTATGTGGTACCTCTTCCATTTGTGATAATAATATAAAAAATGTCTAATGACAGCAGTAAGGTAATGTGGGGCAATAATTTTTCATTCCTTCTAATAAGAAAAACAACAAAGATGAAAATAATTGATCTTAACGCAGTGTTAATTTTTCTACGTCTGCATGTGTGGAATCTTTTTCATTCTTTAGAAACTAATTATGGATAATGGTGGTTAAGATGGGGGGGGGGGGGGGAAGAGGACAACAGATGCTCTTAATATACCAAGCTCATTCCTTGTTTGTTGGATGTAAGATTTGATTGATTGATTGATTGTTAGACTGAGTGAGTGAGTGAGTGAGTAATTGTTTGATTGATTGATTGATTGGTTGATTGATTGATGGATGATGGCTTAATTGCTATATTGATCTACTGATTAAAAAGTTTTTTTGTTTTTTTGTTTTTTTAAGAAAGAAACCTCTTTGAAAGGACAGAGATTTTGTTATTACAGGAGCACCTTTTTAAATACATTCTACTCCTTTGGGATAGTATTAATGCAAGTTGAGAATGAGAAATAGCTCCCCCCCTCCCCCCCCTCAAAAAAAAAAATATTTAGAGCATTTAAAGTTTGTGTAAAGCACTTAAGAAATTGACGGGATAACATTCAGTGATTGGTAATAGGAATTCTGGTATTATACGTGCTTCTCGTTTGATTTTCCAGTTTCTGATATTCTGCATTCTCTTCCCATTTTAGATGAGGAACGTGAGCCCAAAACTCCTGAAATCACTGATTTCCTTGACGACCAGTTTTCTTTCCTTCCCAATGGTGGGTAGAAACAGGAATGGAATTAAAGGCTGCAATTTAATGTTTTTAGCAACACAGTCGCGGATCTAGAGGGAGGTGCTAGAGGTGCATACCCCTTCAATTTTTGGGGCAACTCCCATTGCTGATGCCCCCTCTATCTAAAAATCCCGGATCTGCGACTGCAGCATGTTAAGAGTGAGGTGGAGTTCTGAAATAGCCTTCAAGCATTTGTAGATAATGACCAACAGCTTAGGATAAATGGAATATTTTCTGGCCCACATTGTAAAACATCAACAGTTCCAGTATAATGGAGCACCAGATTAATTGAAAAATAGTGGTTGAAAATGTTCATACACAAAAAAAAAAAAGGAAAGTTGATATATGTACAAAATGTATTTTTTTATTTGTATAAATAAATTGCTTCTAACTGACAGGGATCAATCTGGAAAGATCTGTAATAATGACAGAAGAATTTGGGATGGGGTTGGGAGTTAATTGCTATTGTCATCAACAAATATTTTTATTTGTACATTTGTAGCATTTGTAGTGCCTAGGAACATAAAACAGATTTGGGTTAGCTTAGTCCTGTTTTGAATTCCTTTTAAATTACAATTAGGCTAGCTTTGTGTCATCATTAGAATGCCCTTGTTTTATTTCTAACTGGTTGCTTGATAAGCGACTCATACTGCATTTATTCTGATTTTAATGTTGCCCTTCCGTCAGTTACTAATTTCGCCCTTTTTCAATAGGTTTTCAGAACTCCATTCTCCCTAAAAAAAACAAAAAAGAAACTGGGAAAGCAAGAAGATCATTTTTGAGGTGTGCAGTGCAACTTTTCATAAGATTTTTAATATGCTACTAGCCATAAAATACAGGTATTGACAAAGTTAAGTTAAGTTTCATTTGCTTGGCCCTGCATCACACTTCTGCACTCATAGCACCTTCATCATGCCTGCACGTGCACATGTTGTACAGGAAAGTGTTGGAGCATAAAGTACTTTCTATCAAAAGTTTATCAAAAATTTAGTCTTCACTATAAGATTTATTTTATGGGACTGATTGCTTAAAAAAAAAAAAATCCTTTACATTGGTGTCATGTGGGATGCATTGGGAACAACACTACCAGTATTTCTTATTGCTCTTGGACTTGGTTATACATGCAGAGAGTATCCAGTAATTACAAAAAGCATTTTACTCAATGAAATCATACTATTTCACGGCGTGTGCTCCCATTTGCTCGTCAACCAATGGTCTTGAAGTGTAGATGGGAAATTGTGTTGTTACGGTGCTACAGCATGTATTGGATGTGTGTGAATGTGTGTGATAGGTAGAAAGATACTAACAATAAACTTGAGTAGAGGGAATTTCGGAACAATTTGCTTCAGGTAACAAGTATTAAAAGAAATGCATCATTTGGAGTTACAGATATTAGATGTGAGATACTGAGTGAGGAATAATTTGTGGTCTAGCTTTTACAATTTTTAGGGATAATATGTGGTGTACTACCATAAAAATCATTGAGAATTTATGCTTTAGCAAAACCGAAGTTATGATTACTTCGCTGTTCAGTGTTATAAAAGTTAGGGATAGTTTTTGGTGTGTAGCAAAGTAAAGGTTAAAAAAATTTGCCGTTCAGCAGTGTGAAAGTTAGGGTTTATTCATTATTTTGAAATATTGGTCGGGATTTGTGTATGGTACAGCCAGTAATAAGCTTCAAAGTACAAAAATTTTTATACGGTTGCAAAAAAATTAACATGGTATTAAACACAAGGTCATGTATTCAGATACAACTATATACTATCATATCAACCTATTGAAATGAAATAATATTTATTTCCTTGTATGGTTTTATTGTAGATGCATTGCAGTGTGCTGCTCTGAGATGGGAATAACTTGTGATTTTTTTTTTCTATGAATAAATCCTTCCTTTTAACTGAATCATGCATTTTAATCCCTTTTCCTTTTTTGTTTATTTTGTATGTCAACACATGGCCTGCCAATTTGACCCCAAGTTACTGTTAACATACAGCCTCTTCCCTCTGAGCTTGTAACGTTTGGACTGCATATTTCTGCCTCTCTAAATTAATCAAGCATTTTGATTCCACAGATAATTACAGTAGCAGCAGGCTGAATATTATCAGGAAATCCTCTCCTCACACTATTAAATCCTATCCCAGAAATTAATGATAATTTTTTTTTTACACTATAGTTAAAGATATGTTTAGTTTTTGAGCACATATGTTTTGCAGATATGCATTTTATCATCCATTTTATGGTACAAGATAGTTTGTCATTCAAATCCATTCGCAGTAAAAAAACATTTTTTTTTCCTGTTTATTGTAAATTCATCATCCATTTTTGCTTTTGAATTTAAATTTGGTATCATTACTGGTCTATATTAATATTCATATTTCGAAGGTTAATCCTGCACTATTAAAAGTATTAAAAAGAATGTGTATTTCGATTGATTGAAGTTATGGTTGTTGTATAAAGCAATGTGATTCTTGAATACCAGGATGTTTTGGTGATTCTCTTCAACCTATGTGAACCAAAAATGAAGATGATAAAACTGTACATGTTACTACATGTATTAATCCCCTGCTGAGAGCCAAAAAGGTGTTATCTCTGCAAAAATATATGAATTAACTCCCTCCTGGCTATTTGCAAACATCATGATGTTCTTTTTTTGTCAGAATCAATCATACTGCAATATTGACCAAAATTTCTTACGGTTTGAATTTGTTTTATGTAGAGCCTTTGGGAGTGGTAGAGACACAACCAAACATTGAGTTCCCACCAGATATGGAAATGCCAGGTAAGCTAGCACGAAAAATAAATTTTGGTTGATTTTGTGCCACATCAAGGGCGGCATTTAATTACATGATTATCTGCCCCCCCCCCTCCAAAATAAAAGAGATTAAAAAAAAAAACACGCTTGTACTTCACTCAGAAATGTACATCAGTACCTAGATTATTACACTGCGACAGACAAGGGTCCATGCTTGTAGACTGATCATATTCATTGGGTAAAATGATTAAATGGGCAATATATTTGTATATTAAAATGGTTGAATTAGCAGCATACTAGCAAATTCTAAATCATTTCTCCCCCTAAAATTAGCAGAATTTTCGTTTTAATTAGCAATGTAAGTTTTACTTTGGCATTTGAATTAAATACATGTAACAGTTAAAAACAATACTGGCATTGTCTGTTTGAAGTACACATGTAGTAATACTGATTCATGTAGCCCAAGAAAAATAAAAAATCCCTATCACTGATGAGTTATTACAAATACTGTTAAATTATCTGTCATATAGTTGATGGTGATGAGGATGTTGAGGAGGAGATCGAGGAGTACGAGGAGACCCTAGACGATGGCACCATCCGTAAAGTCATCAAGAGACGGATCAAGAAGCGCACAGTCCAGATGATCCCTGTTGAGGTCGACCCTTCACAGTATCCAGAGGGAGCCTTCGGTGATGATGACGATGTCAGGAGGCAAGTCCTTACATATATTTAAGCTTACAGGACAATTTCCAACATTTGGTGGTTTTGCTCAATAACTCTCCCATTTGCTTCATCACACGATATGACTTAATTATCTTCTTTTCAATCCAAATTTATGACTTAGCAAGGTCTTTTTTTGTGGAAGACTTAAAGTGAAATGGTTTCCATCATATATTTGAGTCCAACCTCAAGGGAAAAAAGTGCATGATAGAGAACCGGAAATTATTATTATTTTTTTTTCTTTTAGTGTCCAGCAAATGGAAGAGTTGTCCCCAATTACCTCAGTCTTGTGATCATTTCACCAAAATGAGATTAACATACATTTTGTAATCTCAAATTTCAAACACTCGTAACATTCTTATTATTTGTCCGATTTTTTTTTTTGTTCAAATATTCACCGAAAATGTTTCTCTGATTTTTCTGCTTGCACACACAACTCAACTGCATAATATCCCACTACACCTTGGTACAGTGTATTATGGTTAGGGTTAGGGTTAGGATTAGGATTAGGCTAGGTTAGGCCCAAGGGTCGGGGTTAGGGTCAGTGTTAGGGTTGCTTGTGTGGTGGGGTATTCTGCTGTTGGTCCTATTTCTCTTGAAGTTCATTGAACAAAAATGTGATGATTTTCACTTTTCTCTCCCCCTTTCTTTCATCCCCAGGATCACAGTACACAAGAAGGTAACGCGCAAGACCTTCATGAAGGATGGCGAGGAAGTCGACCAGCAGGAGGAGGTCGAAACCAACATTGAAGAGGACGGTGTCGTCAAGGAGAACAGCGAGCTACGGGAAGACCTCCAGCAGATCGTAGACGGACTTCTCAATGACCAGTCAATAGAGGGCGAGGCCACCACGACGGTTGTTGTTTCGGAGGAGACAGAGGAAGGAGAGGAATCGGAAATTTAAATTACTTTTTGTGTTTGGAAGTTTTTCATATCCATTTCGTATGCTAATAGAATCCCAAATGATCTTACCATCGTTTTACAATTCCAGTTGCAGATCAGAGTAGCTTCAGAAGAATACAGTGTGTTTCATAAAAAGGAGTGAATGAAAAAGAAAATTAAATTGCTAGGCATTACTGAACATGTTTTGATGCAGTGAGAATATCTTTTATTTTCCAGAAATGTGAGGTTTAAAGAAAGCAATCTTTAGACTTTCATTTGAGGTAGTGTGCAACTGGAAGCATATATCAAGGGATAAGGCTAATAGATTCTTACTTTCTTAACATCAGTCTTTTAATACAATCATTATATCCAATAATTACTTATCTATTCTATTTGATACATGAAGCTTTGATGATAATCGATGAGCATACTGTCTTGTTAATCTTGAAAAAGAAAAGCAGATTCTCCTTTACTCGCCTAAAGATGGAAGTTTGAAGCAGATCTGTATGTAGTAGGTACATGTGCATGTAATGTAGGGCTAGTGCAAAGATGAGGTCACAAAACTTGCGCAAACTTTGACCTTTGACACAGAGCAGACTGCTGTAATATTCAAAGTTCCATCTTTGTCTGAATTTGACACTGTCTTGTAATTATTGTACATGTTTGATAATCGAATAAATGATTGTTCGTGTGTGCGTGGCTGTGTCATGAAATAGATGAAATATGTTCGTAGACTGTTGTCTCTCATGCAATTGTGAATTAGCAGAAAACTGAAGAAAAAAATGCTAGTTATGTTTTCTTTCCTTTCGATCATGCGATGCATTGAGCTTCATAACAAGTAGGAGAAAAGAAATATAGCATAGTATTTGTGTGAAGAGTAAATTGTAGATGTTCAATATTGATATGAAACTTGACAAAAAGATGAAAATCTTACTTTGAACTGCAGATGGATTTGATGTGTTGGATCTCATCTGTATTGCTTTACACATGCCAATGGTATTGTTCTTTAGAATGTTGTGTTGTTCTATCTGTATAAACATTGAACGTAAAAAGAAATCTAGCTTGCTTTATTCGATAGAGATTATGAACTTATAGCTTTCTTCAGATTTACTTCTTTTGTTGTTTTGTTGGCAAATGATGTCAATATAGAATCAATCTTTTCATTTTTTAAATTGATTTGTAGAGATTTACTTGCCATGGGTCTTAGCTTTAGCTAATTAATCAATTTATACCATGACATTTCCTTATGCATATTTGAAATAGGCTATTTCTGGGTGTATAATAATTGCATATTTGCTTATTCGTGATTCAATATTCACTCGTAAATTAAAAAAAAGATTTCTGGAGACTAGATTGATTTATAGTAGACTCTTGCCTGTTGTCTTGTGTAACGTTCGTAGATAAATCTGTGATTTTGTGTGAAATTTTGATTAAATCTGTCTCAGACAAAGGATATTAATGCTGTATATGGCTTTCTATGCTGATGAATATGAATATAAATTGTTAATTGATTGAAATAAATGAATTTAACTGTAACATTCTTTGTTATTTGAAGATGGTTACTCTACTTTAGTGCATGCCTGAGCTATCATTGCCATAATGTAATCCCATATAAAGTCTGTAGCCATATTCTGTGCAGTACTTGTATGGTCTTATTCCTGTGTATAACCCCTATAACATTTTATCACGTGACATGATGTTATTCGAAGTGCAAAAATGGATAGGGATTCTGAGAAGGCATGTTTTTGACTTTCTTTCTTTCGCCAAAACTAATCATCACATAATGGACTGCTTATAGATATGGAATTTATCCAGCTTAAATGAAATATTTGATTGTAACCATCATGTATAATTGCTATATGAAAGAGTGTTTTTCTGTAGTTACCTGTTGGTGTGACGATATAGGAATGAAATATGATATTGATTTTACTTTCCAAGTTAAAACCAGAAGATTATGGTATATATGCTATGTGATTGTTTCTTCAAAACACTGGGTAATTTTTCCTCTTTTTTTTTCTGTGATAATGGTAAATATATATATAGTTCAAATGTTATTGCAGTGCAGATGATGATTAATAGACTAGACACATTAACTGCACTAAGGAAAAATAGGTATGGTAGCAGTGTAAATGTACATCTCTAAGAATTGCTTGACTAGCTGAAACTAAATAGTAGACAGCTCCTTAGGATCTCTATAAAATTGCAGTACAAGTGCACAGTATGAAGCTAATGTGTTTATGACAGCTCATAAAACACTGGTGCGTATTTATGTCTGCATTGAGTGAACTTTGATTACAGTGTAAATTCCACTTATTCATCAACAACAAAAAAAAAAGGTGGTTGTGATATTTTGAGTTCTTCCTGTAAAGAGGGAAGCATTTCATACATTGTTTTTCTCTTTTTTGTTTCCTGATGTGAATGTATAGAGGAATTTCATTCTTGAGATACAGTATAATTAAAAGAAGAAAAAAAAAGATATGGTAAACAGGAAAGCGTGTGAAACAGCCGTTTGAAAACTAAAATCATGTGCGTTTATTCTATGGAGAAAGGTTCATCTGTCTGCACGTTCCCAGTAAATGAAGAAAAAAAAAACTTAGATTTTCTTTGTCATATTTGTCCTCTTTTTGTGTCTGATGTTTGAATGGGGTACATTAGTGTGCGATTTGTGAGGGATGTAGTAGGGAGTAAGAAAATGGAAAGAGCATGGAAGAAAGAAAGTGAGAGAGAGAGAGAGATAGAGAAGTATATGATAGAAATATAGAAAATAGATTAGAAATGAAGCATGCAGAAGGAGAGGGCAGAAATAGGAAGGGGTAAATGATAGGCACTGAACAGGAAAAAGAAAAAAAAAAAAAAGATATAGGACCGTATTCTTGAAAGTGGCCGAAGTTAATCCTGGCTTAACTTAGGCCACTGATTTATGGAAGGCCATTCGTCAACACACAAGTCCTGTATAAATTACTATATTTATGTAACAAAGTAAAGAAAGTAAATTATTTTCTGGCATAAAAATGAGCATTGGACATCATTTCTATAGTGTGGGTTTTTGTATTTGCATTTATTCCAAGAACTATTGTGATTTTGTAAGATTAAAAGAGGGTGACATTTGGCATTCCATGATTCGGTGGCCTAAAACTACACACTTAGGCGGGGGCTTAAGTTAGGCGCCTTTCGAGAATATGGGCCATTAATTTTCACTTTCATTTAAAGCACATTGCATAAATATTTTGAATGTGCTTTTATTATGTCTGTAACACCCTTGGTCACTGGATATTAAGCATGCCCATCTCCACTCGCGCAAGAGTGTTCCTAGCATAATATGCTCAGTTCACCTGCATGCTTGCATGCAGAGCAATGTGGGAAAGACAATCCCAATCCTTTAAAGGAGAATGAAACTCAACAAACATTAGCTGATAATCATGTGGAAAATTGTCAGCCTATTAAAAATATCTTGAAAATACTCTCATTTGATTACTCTGCAAAACACTAGAAAGCTATTCGTTATACTAAAAAATTGTGGTCTTGTGAGGGAGCCCGGGAAGGGGGGGGGGGGGGGTAATCAGCATCCTCCCTTTTAGCGCAACTAGTAGATATGCTTTCTGCAATCCTATCTGCGTGTGTAAGGGAACGTATGCCATGTGAGAAAATTTAGGTGTTGGAATGGTGAAACCTCGCCTTTTAGAGCACTAAAAAGCTGATCGCAATACTGCGATTTAAAAAAAAATTATTTACTTATTTATTTATTTTATTTTATTATTTTTTTTTTTTTTTTTTAATTTTTTTTTTTTTTTTTTTTTGGGGGGGGGGGGGGGAGGGGGCAATAACTACATTGCCTCCCTATAGATGGAAACAAGCATCTACCCCTTTCTCATGGCGCCTATGATGGATAGGGTTTATAAATGTTCAGAAACATTGCGTCTATATTAATATAAGCTTAGTGAGAAAATTTTAAAGCACTAATAAGCTTACTATTCATCGTTGTAATGCAAAATAATTATTACGTGTAATTTCCTCTTTTTTTTTTCTTGTGAGGGGGAGGGGGGGGGGCATGGGGGCAAAAACGATTTTGCCCCAACCACTTGAAAGATTGGGGGCAAATGAATGATTTGGGGCACCCCCCCCCCCGATTCTGGCGCCTATGAGAGAGAGGGAGAAGGAATGAAGATAAATAAAAATAGCAACATAAACAAGAGAAAATGAGATTATAAGAGGAGAGGTGTTTTGATATACAGAAGTAACGAGAAAAAAGGAGTAAGCATAGAAAAGAAGAGAAAACCGAAAATCTCAGAAATTATAACATTTAAAATAAAGAAATGGAGAATGGTGAGCATTGGTGAATCCAGGGATGGGCCTAAGCCACCCCCTTTCAGAAAAAAAAAGAGATTGCAAAGGAAATCATAATGAGAGAAAGATATTGCTTTTACCCCCCCCCCCCCCCCCCGGCGGAGCAAGTCTAGGGGGAGGGGGCCCCGCATGATTTTCACTTTCAATTTCCATGGGGGAATTAATTGCTGTGGAAATCCAAAATTTCGGCTCACCTTTTCTGACATTCCTGTCTTCGCCCCGGTATATCACAGAACACGTAGACAATAAACAATTATTTTTCATCATAAAGTGCATGGGCGATAAATGTGAAAATAAGTGCTATACAGGGAAATGGAACATGCATTAAAATGTGTTTTGTGAGCCAAAAAATGAAATCTACATAGAATTGCCTTAGTGTGTTTCAAATTTCACTTATTAAAAATGTTGTTGAGGTTATTTCATAAGACTAATTTAAAATGGTCGTGTCATCTTTTGTGTGTGTGCGAGTGTGTGCGTGTGCGTGTGTGTGTGTGTTGTGTCGTTCCTGGTGTCCGGTTATCGATTGCTATCAGTAGTCCGAGTTTGTATCGATTTCAGTATCCAGTAAGTTATGAAAACTGAGCGGGGGGGGGGGGGGGGGGGTACGTAATGCACCTGACCAGCCTTGCGTTCTTATTGCACATTATACATTTTTACCCCCTGGGCCTTCAAATTGGGGGAGGGAGCGTATGCCGGCTTTTACATAAATGCTGGATACGCCTCTAGATTTACAGAGGATTTCATAATTCGCTTGGATGTGGATCAATTTTAGTCAGCGCAATATGTTTATACAGTAAGGCAGAGTAAACAAACTCACAGACCATCAGATCGCCGTTCGGTCTAGAAATATGTTTTCATTTCAATTTCATTGGTCACTACATGGTCAAGTTCGTGGTACGAGAAAAAAAAGAAGGAAATAGTGTCTCAGTCCGTAACGATTTTTTTCCTCTCCAGATTTCTCTCTTTGTCTGTTTCTCTCTCTCTCTCTCTCTCTCTCTGCAGGAGATTTTGTAATGACTAATTATGTCGAATGGTCTGTTTGTAACTTAAATTTATGTCAACCTATTACACACATGTAAATTGACAGTTTAGTGTGCTGGGCGGAGAATTTCATAAATGCCCTCTGCTATTCAGCTCATTATTGGAGGAGATATAAGGTGGCGGGGGGAGGGGTTGCGTTTACATTTACACCACGCCCATGAGAGAAAGAGAGGGGGAAGAGAGAGAGAGAGAGAGAAGGAGAAGGAGAAACGCCATAAAACATAAACCTAATGAAAATAAAACCAACAATCAAAATAGATGGATAAATGAAAACGGATCCACTCCCACATTGTCCCTGACCCCGAACTTCCTTGTAAGAACAATGCCCATCATTTTTGAACCCACCCTACACCTCTGGAACTGGTACCCAGGATGCAGTCGTTGTGCTGACCACGCATAAAGACTTACGCCAATCATGTCTTTTTTTTAAATACATATTTGCTGACTCGACTTTTTATTCTTCAAATCTTTAGGCCCTTGACGATAAAATTTTTTTAATTCTCTTTACAATTCTTATTCAAAAGCAGTAAAAGCAGTAAAAGTTGACTCGATTGTCCAATTGCTTTCTATTTCATATTCGATGTGTATACTTTCGAAGTTTCGAGCAGGCTTGACCGAAATATTGGTAGATAAAAAGACTTCAACATCACCAGTTCACCTAGATCTGCTCGATAGCGATCGCTCTGTTGTCCTGCTAAATTTCATCCGTTCTCGACTTCGTTTCTGTTTCTTCGACGCCGTACACGATGGCGGTTATCAAATCAATAAAGTCCAAATTGACGAGAAACTGGGGATGGGTTGTCACTTTTGCATCGTTCGTCATGAATTTCTTTGGGTTTGGAATTTTGTACTGCTTCAGCATTACTTTCGTATTTCTTCAAGAGGAATTTTCAACCGATTCGAGTGCTACCTGTAAGTATATGCCATTTCCAAATTTTATGTAAGCCTATTCTCTGATTTAGACCCCACCCCCTCACCCCTCAAAACTTGGAAATCTATCATCTAACATACCTTAAATACACAAACCCCTTAAGATTTTCGAACCAAAAGGCATCTGAAAATGTGACAACTTTCTTATTTTTTGCTTGTTTTTGTTTGTTTTTCATCAAAATTCAGCCCCATCCGCCCTTTACAAGTTTCTCTAACCGCCCCTGTACTATCTTTTTTGTACGATATGGCTCTACAGTGAGTCCCAGAAAAAAAGGTGACAGTCATCAAAAGTCTCCCCAAATGAGTATTTCATTATATTTGAAGCAAAATTCCATACCTTGAGCAGCTGATCGATGGAGCTTGTAGGACCACGTTTCGTTCGAACAACGCAAATCGTAGAAATAATTTTTAAAAAACCCACACATTTCGTAAAAAAAATATTTTTACGAAAAAAGACGCATTTCGTAAAACAGGGGTCTCGCAAAACATTTTAAAAAACCCCGATGTGTTTTACGTTTTGCGGTCCGCAGAACAGGGGAGCGTTTCATCAAGCGATTTATCAGTGATTTTTACCGACAACTGTTATAAGCTACTGAAATCCTTGCATCTGATTCGCTGAGAGCAAATTTGTCGGTAAAAATCACTGACAAGACACTTGATGAAACGCTCCCCAGAAATCGTAAATCATAAACTTGCAGTTAAAATCCATTTTTTCATATATACCCCCCCCCCGGATTTTTAAGTGGCAACAGTCAGGCAACCAGATGAAGGTAATAGCTAGTACCATAGAAAGGCTACTACGTGCCGCAGTATGCGGCCATCGTTGTCGTCATATTGCCGAGGCGCTCCCTCCTCCTCAGAGTCCTCCTCCTTCTCCTCCTCCTCATCGCCACCTTGTGATAGGCTAGTGATCTCCCAGTTCTTTTTAACTTCTTTCCTCTGTATTTTCCTTTACCTCCTGCTGTCATATGTGTGTGTGTGTGTGTGGGGGGGGGGGGGGGTGGGGTGTTGGAACCCTTAAACCCCCATAACATCAAAATTATAAATACGTAAAAGTATTTCAAGTACTTTCTGTGGAGGAGACGATGGAAGCCTTCCTTTCTTTTAATATTATCAGAGAGAAATTGGATAAGACGGTTTCACTATGCTGCAGTTTAGTTCACGTTGCAGATATACACATCTGATATCTGATTTCGGGACAGGCTCCCATATATTGCCGTATACAATGCTGTAACATGTCAATAACTTTGTGTGTGACTTATTAATCTATAAACGCGTTAATATTGTAAGTTACAACCAAGTTGAATTGAATTTCCTTTTTTATTTTTATTACTTTTATCCTTCTTTCTTTCTTAGATTACCATGCATTGTAGAAAGTATGAAGTGTACCTTTTGTATGATTTGTTATATCGATGGGCAGTGGCGTCTCTAGAGACTATGGCGTCCGGAAGAAACAATAAAATTGCCCCGCCCGCCCCCCCCCCCCCCCTCCGTGTCCGAAAACATCAGCTGAAAATACAAACCAGCTAGGCCCAGTCCTATAAAGAGTTGCGATCAATTTGAATTAATTCAGTCTTTGTAAGACGAGGCCCCAGATGCATTCCCATCACACTTTTAATTTTAAAGTGACACTGTGGGGTAGTACAATGGTCTGTAGCAAGCTCTTCTCAGAACAAAACAAACAAAACAAAACTATATTTCAAACCGAATTTCGAAAAAATCCATCCTCAATGGTGTAAACATATTGCCATACATATTGGAGTGGTTCTGTGAATTTTGGATCGATATCGATATCAATATTTAATGTATATCATATTATATTTGTGCCCAGGTTCTGTTGTTCTTTCTTTTCTCTCTCTCTCTCTCTCCTACTTTGCACTCTCCTACTCTCCTACTCTCCTACTCTCCTACTCTGCATTCTTTATTCTTCTTACTTTCTTTGGTCTTTCCTCTAGTTAAACTGTGCCTGGATACACATGTAATCTTATATTATCTTACTCTCATGAATTGTTAAATCTTGCCAATAAGTACATCTACATTGATAATTTACATCAGTAGTTTTAGAACTCTCTATGCAAACTAGGTTCCTGTTGGTTGGTTGGTTGGTTTTATTTTCCGTATATAAAGATGATCAGTACACACTCATAAATATTCATGTACAAGAATAAAAAAATCAAGAATTAAATCAAGAGTTAACAACAATAAAATAACGGCTGGAAAGCTCTATTCAGAGCCATTAACTTAATGACTCTGTTCTTCCTATAGAGGTCTTGCCTCAAGATTATGCTAGTATAACTGGCCTGGTAAGGGTGATAGTCCTGGGTGATAGTTCATTCGTTTAGACAGTGGTATTTTTTAACGATTTATTTTTCCATGGTCAGCGCTCCGTTTTTAAAGATTTAACTTATTGTGTCGTTTATTTTCTTTTTAAAATCAATGTTTCATATGTCCTGGTTTCTATAGTCTGTTACTATTTGATTCTCTCTTGTATATTTCTTGTATCATTTATTTACTTATTTATTTATGTAACTTTTTTATGCTTGTTTTGTCAACTTTCTTGCCAGTGGAGGACGAATTTCTGTATTTTTAATCAGACAATAAAGTTCTTGAATCTTGAATCTTAAATTCGAAATGAATATGCTTGTTATAAATCACAAAAGAAGTAATATCGGCGTTATTGCTGAACTTTGAAGATATCCTCTTATCACTGAAGTTTTAACTAACACTCTTAAGTACTGGATAAGAATGCGTAATATAGATCAAGATACTATATCAAAAGATAGTTTTAGTAAAAACAAACGACTATAATATTATGAAATCAAGGAGAATTGCTGGTTGAGAAACATAATTTGTATATAGACATCTGTTAAGATAGGCCAGGAGCCTGTCCCGAAATAGTCACCCCATTTTACATATGAGATTTAAAGTTGATAAGATCATCCATGTCATTCACATGCAAAAAGCTTGTCAGCTGGAACGAAGCCGCCAGGTTTGGCCCCCAGAGGCTCCAAATGGGGCCTCAAAGTCGGGTCGATTTCAACCCATCTGACATATGCGCCAAACTTTGTCAGAAGGAAGGTGTATGACTATGCATTACCAAAACACCACAACTGACAAAAATTTCCGTCGGGATGGGTTGTCAGACCGCCCCTAAAAATTGGGGCAAATTTTTCCCCTTAAGAAGGCCCATGGACAAAATTTTGTCAGAAGAAAGAGTTATGGGTGTACATTACAAAATATAAAAACTTACAAAAAATTCCATTGGGAAGAGGGTGTAACACGCCCCTGAAAAAAACACCAAAGTGCCCCTAAACCAAGCTTTGCTGCCCAAAATACTCTGGATGTAGAGAATAACATTTTTTTTTTTGCATTACAACCTTAATAACTCCAAAGTGTCTCAATCAATTCAGCTAAAATTTACATAGTACAATCTTGAGTATTGCAACTTTCGTGGGGTGCAGTTTGGTGTCAAATGATCATTTCAATAATAATTTATTAAATTGTGAAAGTTGTACTGCTTTCTCATAAGTAGTCAAATGATATTGTCAGGATTATGCAAACACACACATTGTCCATCTGCGTCTGTTTGGCAAGGTATAATAGGGAGCTTTTGAGGTATTTGTGTAATTAACACACGAATGGTAGGTTTCAGCATGGTAGCCACATAGCCCAGATACTTAACAAGCTCCTCTATTAAAGGGGAAGTTCACCCTGAAGATTACTTGAGTTTAAAAAATGCAGAAAAAATAAAGAAAAATATTGGCGAAAGTTTGGACAAAATCCGTTAAAGAATAACGGAGTTATGGACTTTTGAAGTTTTGATTTTGTGACGTCACATGCGAGCAGCTCCTCCATTATGTAATGTGATAAATATTCCATAAAATACAGTTTTCTCAGAAAATTCAGAATATTTTCGTCTGTGCATTTAATATATTGTCAGAAATGTTATTCAATACTAGATTCTGAAAAGAAACAATATTAATTTATCGTGGAACGTAAAAAAAATGCGAATATATGGAATATTTATTACATGACCAATGGGCAGCTGCTCGCATGTGACGTCACGAATCAAAAACTTTAAATACTCATAACTCTTTTATTATTTGACCGATTTTCATCAAACCTTCGCCAATATTTTTCTTTATTTTTTCTGCATTTTTTAAACTCAAGTAATCTTCAGGGTGAACTTTCCCTTTAAGTCTTATCAAACAGGTGCCGATGGACAATGAATGGGTGTGTTTACATAATCCTGAAAATATCATTTGACTACTTTTGAGAAAGCAATACAATTTTCACAATTCAATGAATTATTATTGAAATGATCATTTGACACCAAATTTCACCCAAAGAAAGTTACAATACTCAAAATTATACTATGTAAATTTTAGCTGAATTGAATGAGACACTTTGTAGTTATTAGGATTGTAATGCCAAAAAATGTTTTTTGAGTTCGATCAACCAATTGTTTTTGTGAATTTCTATATGGATCCCATGCTATACAACAATAATCCAAACGTGAGCGTACTAAAGATTCATAAAGATTTTTAAAAACAGATTTTGGATAGTTAGCAAAGTTCCTCCGTATAATACCAACAAATCTATTGCACTTTACATGTAATTCAGTACAATTATCATTCCAATTTAAAGTATTGTTTATCACAAGACATAAATATTTCTCAGACAATGCATTTTGTAACTCCTGACCAGCAATAGCATATGTGTAACCTATATCGTTTATCTTCCGAGACATTGTCATGATCTTGCATTTAAATAAATTCATATAAAATGAATACCGGTATGTGAAATCATCATATATAAATAACAAAAATCGGTTAATTCATTATTTATATATTATGAATATGTGAAATCATTATTGATAAATAATGGAAAATTGTTAATTCATTATTTATATACAAATAATGGAAATCGGTTAATTCATCATTTATATATAATGGATATGTGAAATCATTATCTATGGATAATACAAATCGTATTATTTATTATTTTTATATATTAACGAATAAGTGAAATCAATATATAGCTTCATTATTTATAAATAATGATAATGTGGAAGTCATTATTTATATATATATAATTGTCGTGAAATCATTATTTACATATAAGTGAAAAGACTACAAATCAATATCTATAAATGATTGTACTTTCTTATGTCATTATATACAAATAATTGTTAGAGTGATCTAGATAATGAATTATTTGTAAATAATTGAGCTAAATAATAAATTTACAAACGGCGCCTCATAGAAGTTTGAGCACGTTTCTTCATGGGCAAAAAACACTGTAACGAAATTAGACAAATGCGAATTATTTCTCAACATTTATATTTGCTTCTCAGAAATACAATATTACCACGAAACCTGGAGTTTTATTAGAATTTAGTAATCATGAAATAATCATGAAATAATCAAAAAAATGTACAAGAAAGATTAAGCTATCTGGAAAGCTGACATATCTTTCAGGTAATGATGGTTATTAATTATGGCGGTAACGGAATTTCTTCATGTTCTCCTGATCCTATTGCTGTTGCATCGGCCTGTTACTGCCGCAGCGGTAACATGACACATATCAGTCGATGGAACCGTAAACGAACGCATTGTTAAAATTGTTTGTTATATTCTTGTCTTAGAATATTTATGTCCACAGAATCAATAATGTGAATGCACATTACTGAGCTATTTATTTTCATAAAATGAATAAAAGCACTGAAAATTAAAAAAATGAGAAGATACAGGGAAACAAGTCTTTTATGTTAGATAGGGTATGATAGTTATTGAATTCAACCGCTTATGAGTTCATATTTCATAAATAATTTTCTCATTTCCTTCCTCTCTTTCTTTTCCTCTTTCTCACCTCACTCTCTCTTTTCTCCCCCCCCCCTCTCTCCCTCTCTCTCCCATCTCTATCTCTCTCTTCCTCTCACTCTCCCTCTATCTTTGTTTCTCGCTCTTCCCTTCTTTCTCTATTAATTTTCTCTAATCTAGTACATTTTCTCCTCAAATTAAATTAATACCTTCTTTATGTTGGCTATTCCACAGCTTGGGCTGGCTCTATCCCGATCGGCCTTGCCACTGGCTCTGGCGTGATTGTCACCGCTCTCGTTGGCCGCTTCGAAAATCGCCCTGTAGCAATCGCTGGAGTATTCCTGTGCTGTTTATCCTGTCTCCTGACGTCCGTCATTAACGACTTCAAGCTCATCTACCTTACCTACAGCGCTCTCTACGGCTTGGGAATAGGATTCTGTTCTTTGGCATCCATGGACCTGTTGCTCAGGTACTTTCCCAAGAAGAACTGCTCGCGTGCTACCCTTATCTCTTTGGTTGGGTCGAGCTCAGGTAAGCAAAGTACCGTAGGACTTCAAGTAATTTGTATCATTTCCATGACATTACATGAAAGAAAAACATGCAGTAAAATTAATTTTCTACAGGATATCAGTATGATCCTCTTGCACAACCACAATAATTATGATTTAGAGTCTTCACGATCATTATAGCCCTGCTATCTCCCCAAACGAGCCTACTCTTGGTGTTCAGACTAATTTCACTGGTACCCAATTATTCTTAATATTAAGTAGGCTATAATAAGGTATGAACTTTTCAGTGCTAAGCAATGTGAAATAGAGCATGGTGATTGGGCCGTAGTATATGAAATGGACGGGATGGAGGATGGGAAGGATTGGGAACGAAATACAAAAAAGAATTGGGAATGAGGGATTGAGAGCAAAAGACGGGAGCTTTTTTAAAAACCATACATTTGATGAGTATGCTTTTTAAAAAAATATACTCTATCTAAATCTTACTCTATCTGCTTAGCTTATTAACATTAACTGGAATCGTTGGTCCAACTTTATTGATGATAATAAGGATAGCTGGAAATCGTATAAATGTATAACGTTTGAGAGATTACCAGATACTGTTTTCTTTAATTCCTAGGTATGCTTGCTCTGGGACCTCTGACCTACATTTTGATCGAGAACTTGGGTTGGCGAAATATGTTCCGTATCTTAGGAACTCTCCTTCTTGTTGTTGCAATGCCGGCTACGATGACATTTTCCCGCCCAAACGTGCACAATCAGACAGGCTCAGCAGACGACGGCGACGATGCGATGAAAGGGGACTCCACCTCTGCTGACGGCAAAGTTTCCAAACAAATATCGTTGGGGGGAGACAGGACACAGGACGAAGGAGCCTATGATAATATGGGATTTGTGGAGGAAGGTTCGAACCGACATGACAGAACCATTAATCATAGGAGTCATCTCGGAGTCAACAAGATCTCTTCAAACGTCGTACTGACGAAGCAGCAAGTGGACAATGATTCGATAGTGAGGAACTGTCAAGGTGTGTGTCCAACTGGAGAAAGACGTCCCGTGGACATTCCTGACCAGGCAAAGGCCGGTCCGGATCAGTCGAATTCAGTCACCCTGATTGCTAATGATCTAGTCATCCACATAGAGACTGCTAAACAATCTTATCGACAACCGACACCAAATGCAGAAGATAATGCGGATCGTGTACATTTTGGCGAATTGAAAGCGTCGTTGAAGGACTCGACGGCCAAGGATGATTTCGTGTCATTCAAGATAATGACGATCTCGTCGTCCAACTCGTATGAAATCAGCTCTACCTATGATGTTGACGGAACCGACGTCGAAGACCATGCCACACCTCCCGTTGTTGCGCAACAGAAACATTCTAGAGCAGAACAAGGCAGGGATCATCAAGGGTTTTTTCGAAGATACAGAGCCTTCTTCTACCCTGATCTCTGGCTAATCAGTATCTGTATCACTGGTCTCCCTATGATGAACACTTTCTATTACATAAACATGGTGAGAATGATATTTTTTTCATTCAACGAACACGATAAAAACTACTTTCGAAAAATAAACTCAAGGGCAATTTCAAAGGCCTATTGTACTGCCCATAGAAATCTTGTTCGGATTACGTAATACGCCATTGTAATGTTCGCACATTTCTAAAGGTGATAGACAGGGCTATTGATATTGTCTTGAGTTTATTTTTCGAAAGTAGTTTTTATCGTGTTCAAGATATAAAACATCTCAGTAAGACTGGACGCAAGTTAGGAGGCGCGACTGCCCAGTGGTAGAGCAGTGGTCTCGTAATTGGCAGGACCCGCGGGTTTGAAACCAAAATAATGGATGCGCTAGTGCCCTTTGGCATTAAGGCATTATTCCTCATTACCAATTCCCTCTCAGAGGACCTAAAGCAGTACATCCTTAGTTTGCTTACTTATAAGCATAAACATGCTTTCAGAGCACTGTACCGTAAAAACTATAGGGGTTCGCGGGGTGCCCGCGACCCCCCCCCCACAGGGGGGGGGGGAAGTCATTTTTGTGGTTGAAACAGCTAAGAAAATTTGCAAACATTGAAAGGAAAAAATAATCAAATTTTGCTTTTGTGTGGTGTAATATATGAATGCCTTTGTTTCATAGTTCGGTTGTGCCACAAAAGAGCCCCAAAAAGAGCCACAAAAAGGTTCCCAGATAATTATGTAACTTCTGTATGTAACTTCTGTACATTTTCACTATTAAAAGTTTGTTAAAAATTGCTCGCTCGCTTCGCGAGCTCGAAAAAATTTAGAAATTGAAAGTTGAAATTCGGGCAAAAGGCGTCAACCCCCTCCTTGCGAAAAATGGGCCTGTATGATCAAGATCTCTACATCTGCAATTTTCTTTTATTATTATTTGTGTGTGTGTTTGTGGGGGGGGGGGGGGTTAGGGTGCAGCATTTTTGTGGGCAAATTTGGGTGTCACTCGACCCCAAAAGTGGTAGGTATGTGCCACTGCCAAGACAAAAAAAGGGATTTGGAACGAGCGTATCATGAAAAGGATGGTCTTCGGAACTACTAACATTTTGGAAAAAGGGGGTCTTTGGAACTAGATTACAATATAGTCAGGTCTGTTTAGCCCATATATTTGAGTTTTGGGGACAGAGTTTACAAAAACACCAAACTTTGCATACTTACTTGTTAGGCCAATCGAATTAAACCACATCTTCATGCAAAATTAGGCTAATTTATGCAAATAACATGTATAAAATCAATATTACATTGACAATGTAAAAATCAGAGAGCTTGAAAATGTACCAAACTATAGATATGCATCTGTTGTGGCGATAGCTTTATTTTTTAATACAAGACTCATTGAATTAAATCTCATCTTCATGCAAAATTATGCTAATATATGCAAATGATTGCAATATATCAATACTCTGTATCTGTACAGTGTAAAAATCAAAGTGCCTGAAAAGGTACCAAACTTTCCATATATATTTGTTGTGCCTATAACTTTATTTATTTCCACAGAACCCACTGAGTCAACTCTCATTTTCATGCAAATTTATGCAAATCTATACAGCGTTAATGCCGTTCATATTGTACATACTGAACGTTCCGCACCAAACTTTCCTTATGTACTGGTAATGCAAATAGATTCACCTCTGGCACAGGACCAAACAAATTAAATTCTATCTTCATTTCACTTTATGCAGATTTATGCAAATTTGATGAATATATTAATATAATTCCATCGATATCATGCATAATAAATCGCAGTAGAGCTTTAAAATGTGCTTAACTTTCTACATTTTATAGCTTTATCTTAACCACAGCTCTCAATCAACTCATATTACATTTTCATGTAATGCTATGAAGGTTTATGCATATTATATGTTTTATTTCATTAACACTGCTCGGGATTTTGTTATACTTCGACTAGTAGTATAATTCCCTCACTTAAAAGTATAAAAACACCCTTTCATCATTGATAGTTCAAATGTAAATTCCATTTCTCAAATCGCTGAAAAGATTCATCTGATTGGATTTTCAAGATCAACTGTGTAAAAGTTCATTTTGACACAATCAGTCGAAAAATTACCTTTTGTTGAGACTTTCGCATGCTAAGGATCTGCAAGCTTCATCTGGGTGCCATTGCATAGAGACTTGCTATTATAGTAACTTTGCCATCAATGGTAACTACCATGGTAACGTTGCTCAAGAGCCAATCAAAATCCAGTATTCCATGAAAAGTTACTATAATAGCAAAGTTACTATAATAGCAAGTTTTATGCAACGGCACCCAGATCTTACTGCGGGAACGAGGTTCTCCCGCTGGCCGACGTAGCTGGCGCTCGTCGAAAATCAGAGAGAACATCGTTCCCGCAGTAAGATCTGATGAAGCTTGCAGATCCTTAGCAGGCGAAAGTCTCATCAAAAGGTAATTTTTCGACTGATTGTGTCAAAATAAACTATTACACAAATTCTATTTCTTTAGAAACACAAATATCATTTATGTTAAACACCAGCAAAACCATTAGAGACAAGGGCAGTTTATAAATGATGAACTAGAATATAGGATACGAAAAGTTAAATTGATCTAGTTAAGAACCTATTCAAACGGTAAATTGTCATTCCGTTCAATGATGGTCTATCACCATTTGACCAATAATTATCTTTTCCAGACTCCAGGGGCAATAAGTTAAAACTACAAAGCTTCTTTGTCCAGATCAAACCAAAACACCATAGGTGGTCAAATAGAATTAAATTTTTAAAAAGAGTGGAATAACCTACAACTATAGGTCTCCTTCGACAAATGTCTAAAATTGACTAAGATAGGCTGTTTTGAAAATGCACGTGAGTGTCTGAGATGGCGACAGCTGTGGGCTAACTCAGAGCCATCCATACACAGAGTTTGGCACAACATGGCGTATATATTCCTTTGTTGCATGCTTGCCTAACAAATCAACATGTGCCATTATTGTTACTCTCTTGAGCCGAGTTGGCAAAACTCTGTGCATGGATGGCTCTTGGCCAACTCCTGCTGTTCGTACGTTCTTCGTTTTTCATGGTCACAACCAGTCGTGCACCTCTCTGCATCTCCTCGAATCCCCCCTCCCACACAGACATGCGTTCATTGAATTTTTAAATAAATATTAGAAATAAATACCATCATTCTTTTAAAAATTTCAATGTTGAAAGGAAACGACCAAGACAGTGACATTTCTGTTTCGAAGTACCCCTCACACATAGACATATCTTGCGTGTACTTTTTAAATCTCGTTATATTCTTTGTTACATCAAATAGCAGTTACCATAACTACATATGTAAGTCTATTGCAGGTATGACATTTAGATGACTGCGACTTCTCAAGTATATCTTCAATGATCTTCTCTTGCCCGTTTAAAGTTGTTAACAACAGGAAATTATTCAATATCATGATTATGAGTCAATATACACTCTCTTTTTAGAATAATCCATTGGTTATACTTGACCTACCGTGAATTTAAATGTCACACACCAACAACATGAACAATGTAAAATCTAACATTCAATGTTGAAAAAACAACCGAACCGGAAACTGGATGTTTTTCGAAGTCCCTCTCCCACACAGACATGAGTTCATGGTACCTTTTAACCGACATTGTTCCTTAATTGTTATTACAAAGAGCAGTTACCACAACTGTACCAGCACAGACGCATTTTCAAGCTCTCTGATTTTTACATTGTCAATGTAGTATTGATTTAATACATGTTATTTGTATAAATTAGCCTAATTTTGCATGAAGATGTGGTTTAATTCGATGGATCCTGTGGGAAAAAATGAAGCTATTGTCCTAACAAGTAAGTATGCAAAGTTTGGTGCTTTTGTAAACTTTGTCCCCAAAACTAAAAAATATGGGCTTAAAAGAACCGACTATTGGGAGGTTTGCGACTTCTCAAATATGGCTTTATTTATTACATTTTGTCACTGCTCATTACCTGATATAGAACAATATGCTGGGTTTATCTCAGTAGACCGACAACCCACGGGAAAGAAATGATGAAACATAGGATCAGCCTACCAATATGTACTTATACAAACATGTCCTTTTTACCAGAAGCGGCCCTCGAGGGGGGGGGGGGGGGGGGGGCAAAGTGCCCCACCCACTTTTTCAAGCACCCATGAAGTGCCCCTTTTTACTTTTGAAAAGGTTAAGGTGCCCCTCTTCCCTTCTGAAAAGTGCCCCTTTTTATATTTCCATTTAATGCTCTTTCCCCATCCTAATAAGTGCCCCTTTTCAAATCTGATGAGTGCCCCTATTTATTTCTGATAAGTTCCCCTTTTCCTTTCCCCTCTTGTTAAGTGCCATTTTTCAAATCTGATGAGTGCCCCTTCTTTACCTCTGAATAAGTGACAATTTTCCTTTCTTACAAATGCCCCTTTCCCATTTTCAAAAGGACCCTTTTCAAATCTTATGGATGCCCTTTTTAATTCTGACAAGTGTCTTTTCCCCCATTGCCCCTTTTCACGTTTGACAATTCTTCTTTTTTCAAATCTGAAGAGAGCCCAATTTTTATTTAGATTATTCCCCTTTCACTTTCTTACAATTTTCCTCGTTCTGATAAATGCAACTCACTCCTCATACCATGACTGTTCTACAGCCTAAAGTTTAGTTGTTTAACTCTAGTTTTTATTATTTTTTGTTGTGTTAAAACAAACTTTACTTGTATTTAACATTATTGAGCTACCTATATACAATGAGTGTAAATGCATGAACATACATGAATCATGATAAATCATGATAAATCATAAGAACTTGACATAAAAATCAAGAAATGTACTCAAAATATCACAATAAACTTAATTATTCTATTTCACCTGACCTAACTGACCAGGCTCACAAAGTTGTTGCAACTTACGAATTTCGGGTGATGGAATAAGCATTTCTTGTTATATCCGTATCCCCCCACCCCCATCCCCCCTCCCCCACCCCGGAGTGATATATTCATAAATATATGTATTTGTTATAAAAATCAAGAAAAAAATACTTAGAATATTTCACTTAACAATGTCTTTTAATTTACCTGAACTTATTTAACTAAATCGGAGTAACGTATCTTACGTGCTGGTATAGTCGTTTCTTGATATAGGCCTACATGTTCCGTTGAAACAGCCCCTGGCTGTTAGTTACGGTAGACTCTAAGTAATATAGTAATAGTAACTAGTTATTCTTTTCCTTTGTTCGACTTTTATATCCAATAAAGTGATGAAATACAGTCATGTGAGCCGGTCTCCCCATGATTTTGAAGTTTTAGAAGTAAAATTATTTGTGATGTGTTGGTCAGAAATTTGGGGTAAAATGCTCTGAAATAAGGCAGAGATTGCACCAGAGAGCATCTAAAACCCCTGAGCTTCCAGGGCCCTTAAGGACGTTCCACAGTTAAAGTCAAATCCATGTCATTTTCACCAAACTTTGCATGCAGTTACTTTGGTCCATGAGAAGCCCAAATACGCATAGAAAATTATAGGTCAATGTGCTTACTTTTTTTCTATGAGACACTGAACTGTGCCATGATTGGGTGTCAGGTAGAATGACGTCATCGCAGGTTTTGGGCCATTGATAGGCCTCAGAATTCCCAATGTCATATACAAATCCCCATTATTCTGTCAAAATCCATGTCATATTCGTCAAACTTTCCAGATTTGTAGAGAAAAGTATGCTGAAGGAGGAGAGATTTTTTAAAATGGGGGTCAATGAACTCGTTTTTATGCTAGCAGCGCCCTCAGTTGGCGGAAAAAGTCAAAAACTCGCAAAACTCGTAAGAACTGGCTGAGAACCTGTTAAGGAATGAGATGGGTTCAGCAAAAAACTCTACTGTACATTCAAAATCCATGTCAGATTCGTAAATTTTTCCATATTTGTAGAGAATTAAATATTGCAGAAGGAGAAAGTTTTAAAAATGGGGGTCCATGCACTCGTTTTTTTGCTAGCAGCGCCCTCAGGAGGCGGAAAAAGTCAAAAACTCGAAATACTCTTAAATACTGCGCATGGCTGGCTGGGAACCTGTCTGGGAATGGGATAGGTTAAAAAAAAATTGTACTGTACATTCAAAATCCATGTGAGATTCTTAAATTTCTCCATATTTGTAGAGAATTATGTACTGCAGAAGAAGAACATTTTGAAAATGGGGGTCAATGCACTCGTTTTTATGCTAGCAGCGCCCTCAGTTGCCGGAAAAAGTCGCCGGAAAAAGTCAAAAACTCGCAAAACTCGTAAGAACTGGCTGAGAACCTGTCTAGGAATGAGTTGGGTTCAAAAAAACTCTACTGTACATTCAAAATCCATGTCAGATTCGTAATTTTTTTCCATATTTGTAGAGAATTATATACTGCAGAAGGAGAAAGTTTTAAAAATGGGGGTCCATGCACTCGTTTTTGTGCTAGCAGCGCCCTTAATTGGCGGAAAAAGTCAAAAACTCGCAAAACTCGCAAAAACTGCACATGGCTGGCTGGGAACCTGTCTGGGAATGGGATGGGTTCGAAAAAAACTCTACTGTACATTCAAAATCCATGTCAGATTCGTAAATTTTTCCATATTTGTAGAGAATTACATACTGCAAAAGGAGAAAGTTTTAAAAATTGGGGTCCATGCACTTGTTTTTGTGCTAGCAGCGCCCTCAGGTGGCGGAAAAATTCGAAAACTCGCAAAACTCGCAAAAACTACGCATGGCTTGCTGGGAACCTGTCTGGGAATGGGATGGGTGCAAAAAAACTGTTCTGAACATTCAAAATCCATGTCAGATTCGTAAATTTTTCAAGATATGTAGAGAATTATATACTGCAAAAGGAGAAACCCCGTGTGGCGGAGAGTCTTAAACTTACAAATTCTCGTCGGAAATATTGCTACTAATTTTACTCTCAAAACTTACTCGATTGCCTATTATCAGACATGTAACTGACATTATTATTATTATTATTATTATGTTTTAATTCCTTTTAATTTTTTTTATTTATTATCATTTTTTTTTTTGGGGGGGGGGGGTACATTCACGACCACAGGCACCGGAGGCGGGGGGCAGAGGGAGAATTTCCCCAACCAATCATTCAAAAAAAGGGGGCAACCCTCTCCCCCTGATCCCCTCGCAAGAAAATGATTACATCTTAATTGATTTCGCATTACTAAGCTGCCTTGTGAGTGATCTAATAATCGTGCAAACCTTCAGTATTCATTTTTTTAAAAAATCGCACTCTGTCACTACGGTCCCTACTATAATTAATAGATGTTTCTTAACATTTAGAAACCCTGTCTATTGTATATTCTGCCCCCTACCCCCCCCCCCCACACACACACACTCAAGATAATAAAGCTTGAAGTATTGCGATCGGCTTTCTAGTGCTCCAAAAGGCGAAGTAACGCAATCATGGTCGCTCCGCTCCCTTACATGCAGATAGGAGCAATGTATCTCAAATATTAATACTGTCTACCAGTGGCAACAGAAGCGAGATGGCAGATTTTTCCTACTATCAAAGGACTGGGCGGAAAAGGGTATAATGAATAATTTTCTAGTGATGTGAAATGCAAGGTTTCAAAACGCAATAATCTTAATTTTCTTGCTTACAATAAGCTGTTCTGTCCCTTCGGAGGGGCCTCTCGCAAGACAAGAAAAATGATTTCAATGTTAAACAATGTTTAAAAAAAAAGCTTTATTTTGCCAACGTTTGTTCTAATTTAAAATGCCTCTACATTCCCTATTTTCTCTCGGTCACTACACTCCCAGTCATATCAATGGCAATATGGATTATTTGACTTTACAATATCTCTTCTACTACAAGGCCCTGAAGCGCATGGGTGTGGGTGTGGCAGGTGCTTCTCTGTGCCTAAAAAGAATAAAAAATGTCGTTTTTATGCTCCTCCTCACAAGTCCAGAAGATGTTATATGACATCAATCATTTTGCAGTTTAACAATTGAAATGTTTTATGTGCTCTAAAATACGTAGTTTCAACATTGAATAATCTAATTTTCTAAATCGATAGCTAAGATCCCTCGCCAATAAATGCAGTGTTTATTAACACTGTATGTGTGGGGCAGGGCCCAGAGGCTTTCCTTGTTTGGTTCCCAACCCATCGCTAGATTGTTATCTATACAATTATACATAATATATTTAACTATATCTTTAATTTTATGTAAGTCACAATTCTAAGTAAGCTGTGACCTGCCTGTGTGTGTAAAGTTTTTCTTGAATGCACATTTCAACATCGTGAAAGCAACTTTTTTTCTCTCGGTCTCTACGCCCCCTCACCAATTAATAGTCCTATGAAGCAAATTTTGTTCTATTAAAACTGTTCCGTCTTAAGAAAAAAAAATGTTGAATGATTCTATAATATTCTTTAAAACATTCTCTAGGTGGATGTGTTCCAATATTCTGCTATAAAGGACGTTTACCATGAATAGCCCCATATGCGTACTAGGCGGGGCTGCAGCGCCCCCGCATTTTTTATAATAAATAATTTCGCAAGGTTCCTGAATATCCTCATATTTTGGTAGCGAGTCGCCTGAATATCCTCATATTCGGGCAGCGAGGTGCCGGTATACCAAAAAGTGTTTAAAATTTTGTACACAAAATGTAGAAACAAAATAACCCTATTTCAGGTGTAAGGAGGGATATTGAAAAACAATGGATGATTACAGTGCTTCAGTTATTCCATTTTTTTTTTAATGAAAAATTCTAAACCTCTCACTTTGAAAATATATCGGAATATAGAAGAAAAGGCGGCGCGGGGATGTGCTTCCATGGTCGGGGGGGGGGGGGGGGAGGGGTAGGGCTGTAAGCAGGTAGCAAGCGTGTGAGGTGGACCCATATTCTTGTGAGGTGGGGCACCTCAGAGTGTTTGCCCCCTCCCCCCCCCCAAGGAAAAAATAAGTAAGGCACCCTTTTGCGCACCTGTTCACGACTACTAGTATTTCAAACATAATAATCACGGTAACGACATAGGCTATAATTGTCTATATTTTACGCACACTTTCGAACCATGATCAGTGTATAAAAAAGAAGGAAATTGTACGTCGTTTTGAGTGACATTTTATTCATTATTCTATTTGCTCATGTCTTTGACTGTAGGGATAATGATCATTAGACAATCATATGGCATAGACAAATGATTCTTGGGCATACATTTGACTTTATTTCACCAGCTCTCTTTTTGTGTACTAAAAATGGGAGGTAGATGACCATGACTATGAATTCCAAATTACATCTATCTTTCATTTTTCCTATACGACTTTGCCTATAGAAACTTCATGAGGGGCATTGAATGTTATCTTTCAGCTCAAGCTAGTTAATATTTGGTATATTTTTCACAGGTACAGAATTATTGATTTCATCTATTTTTACCGGGTTCTTGTTACTGCGCACACTTGCAAACCCATTATTAGGTGGTCTGTCGTAATCGACAGATCACCTCTTAATTCGTCAGAATTTTCTTTCATTATTTATTTATTGGGTGGTCTGTCGTAATCGACAGATCACCTCTTAATTTCGTCAGAATTTTCTTTCATTATTTATTTATTATTAGGTGGTCTGTCATTTGACAGACCACCTCTTAATTTCGTCAGAATTTTCTTTATTATTTATTTTTATTTTTCCGGCACTTTCTTGTTACCATGATTCCTCAAAATCTGCTCAGTCAATTTTCTTCAAATTTTCGTCAGTCATCAGGTCCTAAATGATCAAGCTCGGGCATCTTTTTCAAGGTCATCAGGTCATCGTGACGTCATCCAGGCGCCATTTTGTGAAATCACATTATCGATCATATCTTCATAACGAGTCGTCAAAAATAAACCATTTTTAATACACACGAACTTCAGGTCAAGGGTCAACATAAAATGTCATCAAAATCCGCGCGTGCATCATGACGCGCACGTACGCGCTCGTCAAAATTTAGAAATGCTCAAAAGCACTTTTTAATTAAATTAGAGTACGGTTCAGGACATTGCAAGCATTTCAAAATTTTCCGTCCGTGCGCGTCCGTGCGCGCGTTATGTGCGCGTGCAGCACGTACAGAACGTAAAAACGCCGTTTTTTTTCGCATGGTTTGTATTCCTGACACTATATTCTTGACAATTTCCAACTATTTACAGTCATTCTCGACATTCCATAATGCCACACGCGCGCGTCAATGGGCAATATAATGTAAAAAGTGGTAAAAACATGTCTCTCTTGAATCCGCCATAGCTCGTCAGAAAGACTGGGGACCCCCCAATTTTTATACATATTCTGAAAGTCTATAAGTTGTAAATTGGAATTCATGAAAAAAATTGGTGGGTCAAGCGGTCGGAACGTCATCATATTTGCATATGCACTCAAAACAATGTTTTGGAAAAAAAATGACGTCATAATTTTTGTATTCATTTGACAATATTTCAGTAATGGGTTGTCGATTTTCTTCCAGATTTTGATATGTTGTAGCTGAGACACTTCTCTACAAAATCAATTACATCATTTTTCATTTTGACAAAGGAATCACACTGTATTTTTGCGATTAAAGGAGGCATGTCAATTTTTCACATTTTGCGTGGAATCTACGGGACATGGCTTTTTCTCAAATCTTGATTATTCATTCCTGTCTTCTTTGAGCGGTATCTCTTTTTTTTCTCCTCGATTTTCATCTAAATTTTAGTATGTTATAGCTGAGACTATAATCTTTCAGAAATGCGCCCTCCAAATTTGATCAGATGTCGGGATCATGCCGATTTTTTAACTACAATATGTCATTGAGAATTCCGTTTTTCGCTTAGGTGTTATCTCTATTGCAATATCAACAATATCAAATCGTCCGATTTTCTGTGATGCAAGTCTCAGTCCATTATCAACATTATCAGAATTACTATCTTGCACAAATATTATCACATCTTACTAAGCAATTTGCCGAATGGAGAGACAGACCACCTAATTCGTCTTCAGTGACGAATTAAATGTCTAGTAGATTAATTTTAGTTTTGTCAAAACGAGCTTTCCTTTTTCCGCTCACTTTTTGTGTAGATGATATCTCAAAATTGACTCAGTCCAATTTCTTCAAGTTTTCGTCAGTCATCAGCCCCTACGAGATCAAGTTCCCGTAACTTTTTCAAGGTCACCAGGTCATCGTCATCGTGACGTCATCCAGGGGCCATGTAGTGAAAATCAACTCATGGTCATATCTTCATCAGGGAAAGTCATTTCTCATTCATATTTGGCATGAGGGAAGCTAATATCAATCCGGTCAAATTCAGAGACTTAGACGCGCTCGTGGGCGCACGTTCGCGCGTCAGTGCCCCCGCAAATATGAAAAATGCCACCCCAATAACTCCCAAAAGAGGAGATAAATCTTTCTGAATTTTGCCTCGTCCATCACATTTTGACCAAATATCATGCACATCAAATATCAGATTCATACCTCAATTCGTTTTTTTTTTAATTCATTTTTTCCTTTTTTGACCCCCCCCTCTTTTTACGGGGGCAATAACTCAAAAACTAAACTATGAATCTTTTTCAAATTCGACACAGTAACGAGGACTGATAAGAAGTGTTGACCGTGAAAATATGAGGTTCATGACGTCATTATGACGTCAATCAGGCTTCATTTAGTGATTTTGGAGTGAAAAATGCCCTTTTCGGACCTTGAAAAGGAGCCCTAACTTCAGTTTGCTAGAGACTTGGGACTTGATTCACATGATAGAGCAGAAAATTCTAAACAAAAAAAGTTCGTATAGCTTAAACGTTTTAACGGTCGTTTTCAGGGTGAAAATGGCTTTCAAAGTTCAAAATGCCCATTTTGCCATAGACACACACGTTATAGGTATTATAGGTTAATTTTAGTTTTGTCAAAACGAGCTTTCTTTTTTCCGCCCACTTTTTGCGTAGAGGATATCTCAAAATCGGCTCTGTCCAATTTCTTCAAGTTTCGCCAGTTATCAGCCCCTACGAGATCAAGTTCCCGCAAACTTTTCAAGGTCACCAGGTCATTGTGACGTCATCCATGCGCCATTTTGTGAAAATCAACTCATGGTTATCTTCATCAGGGAAAGTCATTTCTCATTCATATTTGGCATGAGGGAATAAATCCGGTCAAATTCAGAGACTTAGACGCGCGCGTGCGCTCGCGTTCGCGCGTCAGTGCCCCCGCAAATATGAAAAATGCCACCGCCAATAACTCCCAAAAGAGGAGGTAAATCTTTCTGAATTTTGCCTCGTCCATCACATTTCGACCAAATATCATGCACATCAAAAATCAGATTCATACCTCAATTCGGTTTTTTTTTTTTTTTAATTCATTTTTTCCCTTTTAAAAGTGTAGACGTCGTTTTCTTGTCCATCTTTTCCTTAATTTCTCGTCCATCCTGCCTTCTACAACGAAACCAATGGCTGAAACTTCAAGGAAATGCCTGTCCATTTTACTTCCAATTTAAAAATTCTTCAAATTCTTGTATTTTTTTCCTCCCATTGACAGATGAAAAAACGGAAAATCTCATACTAATTAATCGAAAACCACCCAAAACCACCTTTTTTTGCGGGGCTGATTACTTAAAAACGGAATATTGAATCTTTATGAAAGTTGGCACAGACATGAGTGTTGGTAGGACAATTATGCTGTGAAAATAACAAGGTCATGATGTCATTATAACTTTATCCAGGTGCCATTTTCTGAAAATCAACTTATTGTCATGTATGGTCATGTATGTTCATAACGAAATGTCATTTCTCTTTCATATTTCGGATGGTCAATTTCACTGTCATCACATATATATGACCATCTTATCATTGTCGTGGACCCTATCATGATTAATATCTTGCGCAGTCATCATCATATCTTACAAAACAATTTACCAGTTCAAGACAGACCACCTAATTCGTCTTCAGTGACGAATTAAATTTCTAGTTTATTTTCTTTTTCTTCTTGCTTTTCATCTCTAATTTTGTTATGTTATTCTTCTTCTTCTTCTTCTTCTTCTTTTTTTTTTTTTTTTTTTTTTTTTGGGGGGGGGCCTTTTTTATAATCTTCTCTCCCATCTTTCGCCATTTTTTTCTTTTTGCTTCTACAATTTCTCTCTCTCTCTCTCTCTCTCTCTCTCTCTCTCTCTATCTTTGCGTTATGTCTTTATCCTTCTATCCCTTAACTTTCATTTCCCCCTTATTGTAATGCTATTCATCGATTAATCTTTACTTCCGTATTTCCTTACTCTTTATATTCTTTCTTCCACCATCTCTCTCTCATTATGTCATTCTGTTTCTTTTCATTATTATCATCATTATTACTACATGTACCACAATGCAGGGAAATGGATTGTTTTTGGAAGTGGGGACTGAGGCCTCTTGCCCGGGTACCAATTACCCTTTTCAACATTTTGCGAGCAAGCGAAGCGAGCGGCCAAACATTATTACAATGTATTATCTTTATGTGATCTCTTCTACAAAATATATACTGTAAATAATCATTAAACAAAATCATATGAAACGTGTCTACTCAAAAAGTGAAGGGGCAGCAGCGCCATCACCCCCTCCCCCCGGCCCTGTTCCACAGCCCATGCAATGTATATATAACCATGACAGGCTAACCTATCTGTCTGTCGTATTAGGCCAAATGGATATTAGACCAAGTGAACATTAGACCAAACGGTTATTAGACGAACTAAGAATTGGACCAAACGATGATTAGACGTAATGGTAATTAGACGAAGTGATGATTAGACGATGTGGGTGTTAGATCAACTGGGTTTAGACAAAATGGCTATTAGACGAAATGAGGATTAGACCATTTGGTTATTAGAACCAACTGGTTTTAGCCGAAATAGATATTGGACCAAGTGAACATTTGACGAAATGATTGTTAGACCAAGTGGTGTTTAGACCAAATGGGTATTAGACCAAACGGGTTTTAGACGAATTGGCTATAGACGGAGTGGTGATTAGACGAAGTGATTATTAGACCAAATGATCATTAGACGGAATGATGATGGAGGAATTGTTGTTAGACTGAATGATGTTAGACCATTTGGCTGTTAGACCAATTGGCATTAGACCAAGTGGCAATTTACCGATGAAGCAGTCACACCATTTCACACTGAATATTTGGCTCATCTATTTTTCTTGATTACTGACAAAAAGGTTGTCAGCCTGACCTTGGCCGTCGGGTTTAACCCCCCCCCCCCTGAGCCCCGGAAACAGACCCCAAAATTGGGTTGTTTTCAACCCTTCTAATACATTCATCAAACTTGTAAATAGCTAGCAGTATGTCGGGACCAAACTGAAGAACGAAAAATTCATTAGGGATGGGTTGTTAATTTGAGGTCAATTTTCCCTGAAAGCCCTGGGACCAAACTTTGTCTGAAGGCAGAGTCATAGCTCTTCATTACAACAATAACAAATTTCCAGCAGGAATGTTGTGTCAGACCCCATGTAAAAAAAAACCCAAGCATCAAACCTTTGAAAAAGCTTTGCCCACTCACCCCCCCCCCCCTCCAAGAAAAAAAAAAACAAAAAAAACAATCTTGATGTAAAGAAAAATCGGTTCTATGACATTTGCTCCTGTGACAATTGCTCCAGTCTAACTTTGCCATGTTAATTCTAATCCTAAACCTAACCCTAAACCTAACCCTAACCCTAATCCTAATCCTTATCTTCACATTGTCCTTAACAAAAAACAAATTATGACCTTAAATTTAACCTTTGACCTTTCGAGATATGGACGGAGGAGCAAATGTCTTGTCACCTAAAAATCATGTGTTACATTCCAACTTTAATAACTGAAAAGTGTTTTTATTTGATACAGGACAAATTCATTTCACATAATGTAATTTTGAGTATGGTTATTTTCTTGAGGTGCAGCTTGGTATCAAAAGCAAATTTTAAAAAGCATGAAACATATAGTTCAAAAGTTCTGCTACGGAGATTAAAAATAGAGACAGACACAGTATAAATGACTCCGTTAGACACAAAAGGTTCAATATTTCGCCTATAAGGCTTCTTCAGGAAATGATACCAAGTACAAAAATGCACTAAGGTTGTAGTGCATAGCGCATAATTATTGTCAAAACAACAAGCGTAAAATAAACAACAGAGTCAAGGCGCGAGAAGGGAGAGAGAATGAGAGAGAGAGAGAGAGAGGAAAGGAGAAAGAGAGAGAGAAAGAACACACACTCAGTGATGAAGAAAGAAAGCAAAGGATAGGAAGAGAGGAAGAGAGAGACAGGGAGAAAGGGTGGGAAGAAAGAGGATAGAAACCCTCTAACTTTATCTTTATCCTATATTAGGGACAAAGTACTTAAAAAGAAGCTGATGAAACTTACAGGCCTACGTGTATATTAGGGAGCAAAGCAACAAGATATTACATTTCTTTTCTCCTTTTTTTCGATTTAGAACCCTTTTAAAAGCCATTTCTAAACTATATCAAATTATATATATACTGGGGCATGAAATTACAAGATCCTGAAGCAACGTTATGTGAAGGAGCCAAGCGAAAAAGCTTTACAAAATCATTAGCATTTTATACCCTGAAAAGACTAATTTCTAATGCAACTTACCTTGAGTATTGGGGAGTATAATTATAATCCACAACATAACATAATTTTTTTTTCCTTTTCTACTCTTTCTCTTTCCCAAATTATAATTTTGCACCCTATTCAAGAGAATGATGGAACGGAATGAAGCAGGTCACTCGGTGTATTTACAAGCTCACCGGCAGATTGACAAATCTTCAACCTCCTTAATAAACTGGCCCATCTCCGTGGTCTAGTGGTTAAGGCATTGGCGTTCTAAGTCAACGACCCGGGTTCTATTTTTTGAACCTTTGCAAAAATTTCAAAAAGGGAGGACAGCTCTTGGGAACTTTGATTTAAGCTACGCAACCATTATTCTCCCATTTTCATTTCTCGCAGTTATATATAAATATAATATATGAATTTCTATATACCAGTGTAGTAAAATCACGCAAAACCGTTATAACGCAAACCCGTAATAAATTGACGTCAAAATAGTTAATCGATTACCAGGAGATCACTCTCCGCGCTCCACTGTGCAAAAGAATTTGCACGCAAACCCTATGTGAATGGAGAAGGCATGAACGATTCCAAGATGCGTTCTCAATCTTTAAATTCACAGGGACGGCTTTAAAAGCAAAGGGACGGCTGCAAAATACGATACTTTTAAAGAAAAATTTATACTTGATCAATCTATCCGCGCCGAATTTTTTTTCCCCGTGGCGTTTTGCTATAAATCAATCAAAATCATAATTCATCTTTTGCAAGCAGCTGAAAAGAACGCCTGATAGATGCAATGACAGTCGTTGTTTGTCAAATATCCACGTGTGTATGATGACCAACACGGCTGGCGTGGCAGCAGTACTATAGTATTTCTTTCTTTTTCTTCTCTCTATCTTCATTCCTTTCTGATGAATTTCTTTGTTTTTCTTCTCTCTTGTCTTCTTTTTCTTATGTATTCCTTTGTTTTTCCTCTATCTGTCTTTTTTCTTAATGTATTTCTTTGTTTTTCTTCTCTCTGTCTTCTTTTGATTTCTTAATGTATTTCTTTGTTTCTCTTCTATCTTCTTTTTTTCCCCTTAATTTCTTTGTTTTTCTTGTCTCTGTCTTCATTTTTTCCTTATGTATTTCTTTGTTTTTCTTCTCTCTTCTTTTTCCATTATGTATTTCTTTGTTTTTCTTCTCTCTTCTTTTTCCCTTATGTATTTCTTTGTTTTTCTTCCCTCCGTCTTCCTTTCCTTATGTATTTCTTTGTTCTTCTTCTCTCTGTCTTCCCTTTTTTCTTATGTATTTCTTTGTTTTCTTGGCTCTTCTTTTTTCCTTATGTATTTCTTTGTTTTTCTTCGCTCTTCTTTTTTCCTTATGTATTCCTTTGTTTTTCTTCTCTCCGTCTTCCTTTCATTATGTATTTCTTTGTTTTTCTTCCATCTTCTTTTTTCCTTATGTATTTCTTTGTTTTTATTCTCCATATCTTCCTTTTTTTCTTTATGTATTTCTTTGTTTTTCTTCGCTCTTCTTTTTTCCTTATGTATCCCTTTGTTTTTCTTCTCTCTGTCTTCCTTTTTCCTTATGTATTTCTTTATTTTTCTTCTATCTTCTTTATTCCTTATGTATTTCTTTGTTTTTATTCTCCATATCTTCTTTTTATTTCTTTATGTATTTCTTTGTTTCTCTTCTATCTTCTTTTTTTCCTTATGTATTTCTTTGTTTTTCTTCTCGCTGTCTTCTTTTTTTTGTTATGTATTTCTTTGTTTTTAATTCTTGATATCTTCTTTTTTCCTTATGTATTTCTTTGTTTTTATTCTTTATATCTTCTTTTTATTTCTTTATGCATTTCTTTGTTTTTCTTCTCTCTGTCTTCCTTTTCCTTGTGTATTTCTTTCTTTTTCTTCTCTCTGTCTTCCTTTTCAGTATGCACAACACTTGGGTCAAATACGGGCGAACGACTAATAAGAGACTAGGAAAATCGCTGGACCGTTCGACCTTGCTGTGCGGGGCTTACGTAACAATCAGCAAATATAACGCTAAACCGTTATAACGGTTTTGCGTGATTTTACTACACTGTATACCATGCATACATGACATAGTGTCGCTTTCTTAGCACTTGTCACATATAAATAGAGAAACGAGAACTGTTTCTATTAAAAAAAAATAAAATTATTGAGTCTCCCATAAACAATAGTACAAGGTATAATGTAATATAATATCTCCAAACAATATATTGAATACGCTTCTCATATGCATGTGCTTCTTATAATGCTTCAACATATTTAACACATACTAACACATACTGAATCTTGTTTTTACCACTCACGATGACTACTAGTTGAACAATGATCGAAAAATGCAAGACTATTCACGATGTAAACTACAAAAGTTGAAAACGGAAAATTATTCAGTGTAATTGCTTTCGACATAACATACTGTAATTTAAGGCGCACTTTCTGGTATGTTACATTTCGTTGCTCATTTCACGAAGAGGCACGAACGGCCATGGATCTTCCACTATACAAATATAAGCTTGCGGCAAGAATTTATCTATAAATTTCGTGAAACATGCGACTTCCAATTTGTTGGGAAAAAATATTGAAAACGAACACTTTGCATAAACACACACAGTTAACCAAGCATCATGTGACTGATGTGAGACCTGCAGAAAGTACATTCCTATCGACATACATTTGTTTTTTTTATCCATGTTATTTCATTTTTATAGAATATGGCATTAGTTTATATGTCTTTGTTTTATTTGCAAGCATTTTTAAAAATAGCAAAGTGTAGACGGGAGTTCTCATCCTTACGGTAAAGTAATATATGGGTCTTAATTATTTCATTTTAGAGCTTGAACTGCATAGTACATCGCCCATATGGTCTCGGAAAAGGGAGGGGACTGCAGCCTTCCATCTTTTTTTAGCAGACACGTTTCATAATGTTTACGTGATAAATAAAATAATATGCTTTTTCGCTTATTCACCCCTCAGCCCCTACCCCACTTAAAAAAGAAACACGCTAAAGAGCCCCTGTTGCCTATGTGTTAACTAAATACTAATATTCTTGGAGCCAGTCAAGAAATAGTAACACCATTTCACCCTTAATATTAGGTATATCTAGTTTTATTGATCATTGACAAAAATGTTGTCAGCCTGACCTTAGCCATTGGGTTATGTGACAAAGATTCTATGTTTTATGTTGATTAAAGGAGATATTTACATTTATCATAATAGTTCTTGCTGTCTAAAGCATGAAACGTATACTACTATATACTATATACATGTATATACATGACTTGTGACTGTCTTAATTAACGTAATGTCGCTTTCTTAGCACTTGTCACATATTATAAATAGAGAAACGAGAACTGTTTCTATTAAAAAAAAACATATTTATTAAGTCTCCAATAAACAATAGTAAAAGGTATAATGTAATATCATATCTCCAAACAATATATTGAATAGGCTTCTCATATGCATGTGCTTCTTATAATGCTTCTACATATTTAACACATACTAGTATTATACTCTTTAATTCTATCAGATATATCTCAAAAGAAGATTATTCTTACAACACACGATGAGGAAAAGATAACAAGTATGCCAATGGAGATCTACTTAGCATATCAAAGCTACTGTTGACTCTTCTTTTTACCACTCACGATGACTACTAGTTGAACAATGATTGAAACATGCAAGACTATTCACGATGTTAACTACGAAAGTTGAAAACAAAAAATTATTCAGTGTAATTGCTCTCTACATAACATACTGTAATTTAAGGCGCACTTTCTGGTATGTTACATTTCGTTGCTCATTTCACGAAGAGGCACGAACGACCATGAATCTTCCACTATACAAATTTAAGCTTGCGGCAAGCTAGCGGCAAGCTTAAAAGGAGCTATTTTAAGCAATTTTTGGCGTTCGTGCCACTTCGTGAAATGAATGACTATTTAATTGTAGCATGTATACTCAAACGTCCATAGACGGGCCATTTCAGAAAACAAAGATTGATTTAATTTATAATTTAATCTACTATACCACAATAACATCTCCCCAATGTCCTCTTACTCAGCATTATCACAGAATGAAGAAAGTGGTTTGATTTCAATATCAATTTTACACACAAGATGGTTTAAAAAAAAAGAATTTATCGATAAATTTCATGAAACACGCGACTTCCAATTTGTTGGGAAAAAATATTGAAAACGAACACTTTGCATAAACACACACAGTAAACCAAGCATCATGTGAGCCCTGCAGAAAGTACATTCCTATCGACATTAATTTTTTTTTTTTTTTTTGTCCATGTTATGTCAGAATTATTCCATACGTATTATAAAATATGGCATTAGTATATATGTCTTTGTTTTATTTGCAAGCATTTTGAAAAATAGCAAAGTGTAGACAGGCGTTCTCATCCTTACGGTACGGTAATATATGGGTCTGGATTATGTCATTTGAGAGCTTGAACTGCACAGTACATCGCCCATATGGTCTTGGAAAAGGGTGGGGACTGTAGCCTTCCACCTTAGATGACAGTACATCATTTTTTATTTGAGTTATTTTGAGTTTTCATATGCAAAGTTGCATACCATTTAATTATACATGTACTACCCAAAAGCTATTATTCAAGTGTGAGAAAAAAGGAAAAAAATATTGGGTGGCCTGTCGTAGACAGATCACCTCTTTATTTCGTCAGAATTTTCTTTCTTTATTTATTATTATTTATTTCCACCACTTTCTTGTGGGTGTGATTACTCGAGTTCGGCTCACTCAATTTTCATCAAATTTCAGTCAGTCATTAGGCCTATCATGGTCAAGTGGTCGTCAGAAAAGTGGTCGTCAGAAAGGCTGGGAACCCCCCATTTTTTAAAACATATTTTGAAAGCCTATGAGTTGTAGATTGGAATTCATGAATAAGATTGGGGGTCGAGTGGTATAGGAACGTCATCATATTTAAATATGAACTAAAAAAAAATGATTTTGAAAAAATGACGTCATAATTTCTGTATTCATTTGACAGTATTTCAGTAATATGTCGTTAATTTTCTTCCAAATTTGTTGTAGCTGAGGCAATTCTCTAAAAGGTCCGTTTCACTATTATTCATTTTGACAAAGGCGTCATGGCGTACATTTGCGATTAAAGGCGGCATGTCAATTTTTCACATTTTGCGTGTATTCTCTATGGTACATGACTTTTTCTCAAATCTTGATTCTACATTTCAGTCTTCTTTGAGCAGTATCTCTGTTATTTCTGCTCGACTTTCTTCCAAATCCATATTCTGAAAGTCTATAAGTTGTAAATTGGAATTCATGAAAAAAATTGGTGGGTCAAGCGGTCGGAACCTCATCATATTTGCATATGAACTCAAAACAATGTTTTCGAAAAAATGAAATAATTTTTGTATTCATTTGACAATATTTCAGTAATGGGTTGTCGATTTTCTTCCAGATTTTGATATGTTGTAGCTGAGACACTTCTCTACAAAATCAATTACACCATTTTTCATTTTGACAAAGGAATCACACCGTATTTTTGCGATTAAAGGAGGCATGTCAATTTTTCACATTTTGCGTGTATTCTCTACGGGACATGACTTTTCTCAAATCTTGATTCTACATGCAATATCAATATCAAATCGTCCGATTTTGTCTGATGCAACTCTCAGTCTATTATCAACATTATCAGAATTACTATCTTGCACAAATATTATCACATCTTACTAAGCAATTTGACGAATGGACAGACAGACCACCTAATTCGTCTTCAGTGACGAATTAAATGTCTAGTTTATTTTTATTTTTCCACCACTTTCTTGTGAGCGTGATTACTCGAATTCGGTACACTCATTATTCATCAAATTTCAATCAATCATCAGGCATATAAAGGTCAAGTGCCAGAAATTTTTTCAAGGTCATCAGGTCATCGTGACGTCATCCAGGCGCCATTTTGTGAAATCACATTATCGATCATATCGTCATAACGAGTCATCAAAAATAAACCATATTTAACACGCATAAACTTCAGGTCAAGGGTCAGTGTAAAATGTCAGCAAAATCCGCGCGCACGTCATGACGCGCACGTACGCGCGCGTCAAAATTTAAAAATGCTCAAAATCATATCAAATTCATTTTGCACACGTTTCAGGCAATTTTAAGCATTTCAAAACTTTCCATGCGTCAGCGCGCGCGTTATGCGCGTGCGCAGCACGTACGGAACGTAAAAACGCCGTTTTTTCGCATGGTTTATATTCCTGACACTATTATTGACAATTTCCAACTATTTACAGTCATTCTCGACATTCCATAATGCCACACGCGCGCGTCAAACTTTCAAATTCGTGCGCGCGTCAATGGGCAGTATAATGTAAAAAGTGGTAAAAACATGCCTCTCTTGAATCCGCCATAGCTCGTCAGAAAGACTGGGGACCCCCCCCCCCCCCCAATTTTTATACATATTCTGAAAGTCTATAAGTTGTTAATTGGAATTCATGAAAAAAATTGGTGGGTCAAGCGGTCGGAATGTCATCATATTTGCATATGAACTCAAAACAATGTTTTCGAAAAAATGAAATAATTTTTGTATTCATTTGACAATATTTCAGTAATAGGTTGTCGATTTTCTTCCAAATTTTGATATGTTGTAGCTGAGACACTTCTCTACAAAATCAATTACACCATTTTTCATTTTAACAAAGAAATCACGCCGTATTTTTTGCGATTAAAGGAGGCATGTCAATTTTTCACATTTTACGTGTATTCTCTACGGGACATAACTTTTTCTCAAATCTTGATTATGCATTCCTGTCTTCTTTGAGCTGTATCTCTGTTTTTGCTGCTCGATTGTCATCTAAATTTTAGTATGTTATAGCTGAGACTATAAGCTTTCACAAATGCGCCCTCCAAATTTTGATCAGATGTCGGGATCATGCCAATTTTTTAACTACAAAATGTAATTTGAGAATTCCGTTTTTCGCTTACGTGTTATCTCTATTGCAATATCAACAATATCAAATCGTCCGATTTTCTTTGATGCAAGTCTCAGTCCATAATCAACATTATCAGAATTATTATCTTGCACAAATATTATCACATCTTACTAAGCAATTTGCCGAATGGACAGACAGACCACCTAATTCGTCTTCAGTGACGAATTAAATGTCTAGTTTATTTTGATTTTTCCACCACTTTCTTGTTACCATGGAATCTCAAAATCGGCTCAGCCAATTTTTATCAAATTTTTGTCAGATATCAGGTCATATCAGATCAAGCTCGGGCATCTTTTTCAAGGTCATCAGGTCATCGTGACGTCATCCAGGCGCCATTTTGTGAAATCACATTATCGATCATATCTTCATAACGAGTCATCAAAAATGAACCATATTTGACACACATGAATTTCAGGTCAAGGGTCAACATAACACGTCAACAAAATCCGCGCACGCATGACACGCACGTACGCGCGCGTCAAAATTTAGAAATGTTCAAAATCACTTTTTAATCAAATTAGAGTACGGTTCAGGACATTTTAAGCATTTCAAAATTTTCCGCCCGTGCGCGTCCGCGAGCGCGTTATGCGCGCGTGCAGCGCGTACAGAACGTAAAAACGCCGTTTTTTCGCATGGTTTGTCTTCCTGACACTATTCTTGACAATTTCCAACTATTTACAGTCATTCTCGACATTCCATAATGCCACACGCGCGCGTCAAACTTTCAAATTCGTGCGCGCGTCAATGGGCAATATAATGTAAAAAGTGGTAAAAACATGCCTATATGGAATCCGCCATAGCTCGTCAAAATGCGTGGAAACCCCCCAATTTTTTTACATATTATGAAAGCCTATGAGTTGTAGATTGTAATTCATGAAAAAAATTGGGGGGGTCAATCGATCGAAACGTCGTCATATTTGCATATGCACTCAAAAATTCGATTTTGAAAAAATGACGTCATAATTTTTGTATTCATTTGACAATATTTCAGTAATTTTCATTTTGACAAAGGCATCATGGCGTATTTTTGCGATTAAAGGAGGCATGTCAATTTTTCTCATTTTGCGTGTATTCGCTATAGGAGATGACTTTTTCTCAAATCTTGATTCTACATTCCCGTCTTCTTTGAGCAGTATCTTTGTAATTTCTGCTCGATTTTCTTCCAAATTTTAGTATGTTATTGCTGAGACTATAAGCTTTTACAAATGTGCCCTCCAATTTTTGATCAGATGTCGGGATCATGCCCATTTTTTAACTACAAAATATGATTTCAGAATCCCGTATTTCGTTTACGTGTTATCTCTATTGGAAATATTTTGGTCCATTGGTAAAGCACTTGCCTCTCATTCCGGCGACCCCGGATCGATTTCCGGGTGGGACCATTTTTTTTTTTTTTTTTTTTGCCTTTCATTTTACCATCTTCTTCGATTATTATAACATATACCATCACAAACAATGTAATAAACTGCCTAATTTTGCGTGTTATGTCTATTGGAAAGTAGTGTCCAGTAGTTTGTGTACAATCTCATTCCCTGTCGTGTATTAAAGCTAAGGGGATAATCTCCCACATGTCCTGCAATATAAAATCGTCCAGTTCGTTATCACGATTTCTCAAAATCGGCTGAGTCTATTTTCTTCATATTTTCGTCAGTCATCAGTCCTAATAAGGTCAAGTTCCCACATCTTTTTTAAGGTCATCAGGTTATCGTGACGTCATCCAGGCGCCATTTTGTGAAAATCAAGTTCTGGTCATATCTTCATAACGAAATGTCATTTCTCTTTCATATTTGGCATGGTTAAGGTCACTGTCATTCCAGTCAAGGTCTTTTCGTTAAACGCGCGCGTACGCGTCCGTACGCGCGTCCGTGCGTGCGCAAAATTTAGAAATGATCCAAATCCTCCCAAATTCATTTTGCACACGTTTTATGCCATTTCAAGCACTTTTCAAAAAATCGCCCCTAAAAGTGAACCTGAATGGGCGCCATGCGACTTCGGTTATCGTGGTTATTATCATTTGTTGACATTATGATCATCATTATCAATATATCATTATCATCATCATTATCAATATATCATTATCGTCATTGTTATCACTTATATGACCATCTTATCATCATTTTCGTCAACATTATCATGATTATTATCTTGCAGAAATATGATCACATCTGACAAAGCAATTTGCCAGAGGGACAGACCACCTAATTCGTCTTCAGTGACGAATTAAATTTCTAGTTAAGCATCGTGTTTAATGTGCGTATCCATTGTCTTAACTGCGCGCAATACTCTCCCGGTGTTGTGATGACGTAACACAACCAGCCATTATGCGCAGCTGAGGTGCGCACAAACATAACTGATGAACGTCCTTAAGCGGGCCCTGGACCCCGGCCGCAAGGGAGATAATTATGTGCGGTTCATGCATATATATATATATATATATATATATATATATACATCTCTACTTAAGGTGCGAACCCCCCCCCCCCCCTAAAAAAGCTTATACGGGCTTGAGCAGTCAGGTAAAATAAATCACCAACCACCTCACAATGAAATTTTAATAAGTTAGGCCTATCGATTGCATTTATTAAAGTATGTACCAACCACCTGAAAAAAGAATTTGTATATCGCTAGGAAGTATAAAATTAACCTCAAAGAACTTTATCTGAAATTCTATAGGTCAACAGTTTAGGAGTATGAAGGAAATAAAGGATAACATGAAGGTGCTCGCGCGGAACCGAACCTCCAAGTTGGGTTCCGTGCGAGCCCTTATCTTGGCGAGCGCGTACGGATGCGTTGAGTAGTCTACTCACGAGTCGCTTTTATGCTTATAGAGAGCATAATTCAACTTGTAATATCTCTTTATAGAAGTGATATTCGAAGCTCATATTTGGAAAATAGTAGAATGACATGGAACCTCTACCATACAGAGGAAAATATTTGTTGGTGATTGGTACCCTTTAAGTTCAGTACTGTGAAACTACAATGTTGGAGACCACGAGATCCTAGTGTCAATGATAGCTGTAGCAATTAAAACTGACAAGATTGAAATTTCTAGAAATTATTAAATCTAATCGTTTATAAAATCATATGACAGAAGCAATTGCTTCATTATTGTTGAGTAAAATGCGGTGTGACTGATGACTAATAGGCTACTTTTATTCTTCTCCATCATTGTGTCCTCAAATCCAAGGGAGACTTTCTTATCTCAAGAGGTTTCGAACGCAATGTCATCCCCTGGGTCGTCACAACTTTTGGCGTCTCAGAAGTGGCGGGAAAAATCTTGCTGGCTGTTATAGCTGATCGTTTGCCCTTCCCCAAGATCTTCATCTATCACTTCGCCTGCGCTGTCGGCATCGTGGTCATGGGGTGTTTGCTTGTGGTGCGCTCGGTCGCCTCTGTCTTGTGTCTCGCAGTCGGTAGGTCAAAGAAATCGTTTGGGTGCTTCAACATAAAGGCTTTATTTCGTCAAAGATAAAGGGTTAAGATCATTATATAGGGTTATGGGGTTAGGATTGGAATCGGGGTTTCGGTTAGGTTTAGTTAAGGATTAGGATAGGGCTGGGATCAACGTTGAAGTTTAGAATTCAGTCAGTGCAGGATACTGACCGCGGAGCAATTGTAGCAGGAGCATGTTCCGATACAACCAGAAATTGGTGTACAATTTTTACAACGAGCTCAATCATTCGTATAGCCAAAGAGGCAATCTGAGAGGCATTTTGCGCCTTTAAAATGGATGTTTACGGACTATTTTATCGACACATTTTACATCCTTGTCATTATTTTGCGAGCCTATCATTCCTGTCATTCTTGCAATGGGTTACCCCTCACGCTCACACAATAATGTAGAAGTTGACAACGTAAAATGATCTTAACCCTTTCAGGACAGGAATTATTCAAGGGCTAAATTGATCACATTTCGTTCTTCAAATTGGCAACAATAATATTTTTCTTTTAGTGCTACATGGTTCTAATAAGGTGTAATGTCTTTGAAAACAATATACATGGTCACAAATTTTGTTGAAAAGTTTTAAAAATTGCCAATTTTGTTTAAAAACAATGATTTTGAACTTCTCGATGTGTTGCCAATTTAAGGATTTTAAAGCTTAATCTCATTTTTTAAATTCCTGGCATCAAACGCAATCTGATCATGCAACAAAAATGGACATAGAGTGTGCAGAAAAATTTGCTCTTTCTACTCATGCATCTGGTATATTTTTTAGAGCTCTGAATCAAAAGTTATTGAGCCAAACCACAAAATGTGGTCAATTGTCTTGAAAGGGTTAATTAGAGTGATCATTTTATTATATAAATGATTATTTTTCACCTGTAACAGAACTCGGCCTTCTCTTTAACTATATCCATTCTTCTTTCTCATTACAAAGCCATTGGGTTGATAGTGATGATGATAGCTGATGCCCTGGCCTACTCCATCTGTAACCAAGTGTTCAGACCACAAGATGTCATCCATACATGGACGGTTGTCATGGTAACACAAGGCTTAGGATACATGTTCGGTTCATTGTTCGGTAAGTGCCTCTTAACAGGGGCGGCGCCAGGGTATTTAAATAGGGGGGGGGGCAAAATGACGCGTATAGCAACGTCGAACGGCGAGGGTCTTGAAATAACAAATAGGACTATAACAGTTATGTCATAATTGCATGGCCTAGCCTTCTCTTCTCCATTTCCCCTTCTCTTTCTCCTCCCCCCCTTCTTCCTCTTTTTTTTTTTTTTTTTTTTTTGCTCGCTTGAAAAATGATAGGGGGCGGCCGTCCCCCCTGCCCCCCCCTGTAGCGCCGCCCCTGACCTGCCTCTTACTCATCATCGACAATACTGCAAACAAATTTCCAACAAGCGGAAACAGAAAAGTCTTCTCATTTTCGAATTCGCTAACAAGAAAAAAGTTATTGTCCTTTTTTTTTCGAACTTGCCGACAGATGTTCTCAAAATTCATCAACCCCTTGTGTTGAAAACGTTAAAGGTAACAGATAGTTTTGGGAAGCCCTCAAAAACTTTTCGTGAGATTTCTTTGATTTTACTTAATATATAGCAGGGTACTAACATAACTAAGATGCTGTGAAGTTTTTTCCTCCTCAAGTGAAATATTTATTGAATGAGAGGTGAAAAGTAATAAAAATCCCTGGCCCAAAAAAGAGGGGATGTAAATTAAAACAACGGCCACACACACTACTCACATGAGGATTGCTGTGTGTATAGAATACGCTACACATAGTGCGAAACGCTGGGTTCATTGTGCGGGGAACCTTCGGGTGGATATGGTCTTAGCGTGAGGCAGTGAAAAGCCGTTACCAAGCGTTTCTTACAGATATTTACACTAAAATTTGTTCGAAATCGTGAATGGAATGTTAAATAATCTCGTACATGTGTCTTTTATGATAAAAGGAGAATAGTATGTGACTATGTTAGATAGGTTTCTTGCCAGTATGAATTTTGCTACCGAGACTGTCTATGAGCTTTAAGTTCAGTGCACCAAACTATAATTTTACGATGCACCAGCGGACCCAACGGAAATGCGTAGATGGGAGTGCACTTTTAATTTTGGCATTGCGCCGAATGCGACCGTGGATTGCTACAAATGAAGCCAAATGCTGAGGAATGTGATATTGTACACATATAATTGTGTTGGCGTATATACATATCATTGTGCTGTTCAAGGCCCAAACCCTCAAGGCCAATGCTTTGACCACCAATACCAAGGACAAGGCTTGAAACATGCTTGAAACCTCAAGGCCAAGATAAAACAGATAAGGAAAATTGATCAAATGACGAAGGGGGTTCACACAAATTCAAAAAGAGGCATAAAACATGGACTTTCACATTAAACATATGGTTAATCATGAATTACCAATGTAGAATCTGTTTCCTGAAACATTTTTTATTCTGTTTTTATAGGATGTCCGAGTATACCTAAATTGTACTTGAATAATAAGCAAAAATGCTTAGAAATTATCTTGCGATCACAGATTATAAAAATAAATACGTTGAAATGAATTTTTCATCTGTGCCAGTTGGATGTATATAATTATGTCTGAAGTGTCTCTATTAAACAGTGATCTAATAATACGGTAAAGCTTTGCTTGCTCGCAAAATAATAATACCTCCCCCCCCCCCCCATAAAACTCTAAATTCGGGGGAAAGACGTCAGCCCCCCTGCAGAAGATATGCACTTACGCCTATGCCCAGTAACTCTCCGGGACCGGCAGGTAATATGGGTGGTTCCACCAAACTCCTCTTATGCATTATGAAGGTCCGATCGCAACTTCCACAAACTATGCCTTGGTCCAGTGGCGGATTCAGGGGGGGGGGGGCAATCCCGGCCCGTGCCCTCCCCCCCTTTTGAGGGAAAACAATGCAATGTGCCCCCCCCCCCTATTTGCGATTGTGCCCCCCCCCCCTTTTCGAGCAGAAAACCTTTTTTTTTTTTTTTTTTTTTTCTTTTTTGCTTGTCAGAGAATTATGGAGGGGAACTGGACCCCATAACCCCCCCCCCCCCCCACTGAGCGACTTTTGGAGGGCTGGCGAGAGACCAAAAAAATATGGGTCTCCCTCCAAGCAGTTTCCCAAAGTTGACAATCCTGCATTTGTGTGCCCCCCCCCCCTTATACGAAATCCTGGATCCGCCCCTGCCTTGGTCAATGTACTGATTAGCATGAGTAGTGTGTGTCTTCCGGCAGTGCACACCACACGTTATTTCCAAAATCTGCATCCGCTAGTGCAGCTCTGTCTAGGACATATTGAGTATGCCTAATTTATTAAGTCAATGAATGAATAAAACACATGTTTATAATATTAAAAAAATATCATAATTTCTTTTCTGTTTTCAGGTGAAAGCATAGATCGCACAGGGTCATACAACGACGCAATATACACCAGCATGGGGATATACGCCCTCTGCAGTCTAGTCTGTACAGCGGTGCCGATATATCAAAAGTTTTTCGCGCCCGAACGATTTGTAATGTTCGAATACCAGGATGCCTGTAGAAGAAAGCGATCAATGAAGAAACGTTACAAACCAAACGATCTCATGAAAGTGTCTCAGTAGTTCATATATCTTGAATAATTACTTGGTTACATAAGCGTACGAGGCAGGGGAGGGGGAGGGAAGCTGCATCCCCCCGAGGATTTTTAAAAATGCCGATATTCGGGCAGTCACCACCCGATATTCCGGGCAGTGAGGTGCCCGAATATGTAATTTATGCCATTGACATTGTAAGTAATTTAAAGTTAAAAACAGCTCTAGCTTTAGGTATGATGGTATAACTAATATTTTGATTTAAAAATATCATTCATAAAATAGTTTCTCCTTTAAGGCGTATTTTCAATATATCACTAACAAACGGCATTGTTCTAATAAAATGAAGATCGCACAGGTCATACTTATCTTCACGAAAGGTGACCGACAAGACATAGGTAATTACGCGCCCTATATCACTCCTAACAATTAAGCTTCTCAAAGATTCTAGAAAAAATTGTTTATTCTCGCCTCAATATACGTTTTTAAATAATAATCATGTCCTCTCCGGGTCTCAGTTTTATTGCCGCAAACATTCAACTACGCACTCGCTTCTATTATTCATTAATAAAATTGCCAGAGCTATAAGAATGTCACAAACTGCAGGTATTTTCATGAACCTCTCCAAGGCCTCCGAATCTATAAATCATGATATCTCACTATGGTATCCGGTGGAAGGCCTGGGAGTGGTTCAGGAACTACATTAATGATAGAAAACAATATGTATACATAAATAGGTTGAACCGACCCTTCAGTCAATTGCTTGTGGTGTCCCTCAATGCTCTCTGTTAGGCCCGCTCATGTTTATCTTATACATTAACGACCTCCAAAACTCATCTGCAGTCTCGTCATTTATTTTCTTTGCCGATGACTCCAATTTTTTTTTGCGCTTACCATAACTCCAATACACTTCTGAACATTGTAAACACTGAATTTATATAGACAATAAACTAACTTGGAAAGTTCAAATTGATTGTTTATGTAAACTGTTGTTACGTAACTCAGGTGTAATGAACAGGTTGAAACCTTTTGTACCTTTTCATGTTATGCTTATACTCTATTCTACCTTGATATTGCCTTATCTTAATTATTGTAAACTTGCATGGGGAAATAGCATCTATAACCCTAATGGACAAAATTAATGTTGTACAAAAACGGGTAGTAAGAATAGTAAATAATGTTGGATTTCGTGGACATACAAGTGAGCTTTTGTAATATTCTTAAGATATCTGACTTGTACTTATACAATCTTGGAATATTTATGTACGAATTCTCGAAAGGTAATTTACCAGATGCTTTCGTCCCTATGATGTACATTCCTACCCACCTAGGGAGACAAACCATTTCCACCTCCCCTGAACTCGTACCGTTTTTGCAAACAAAATTATCACCTTTACTGGACCCAAATTCTGGAACAACAGAAGCGAAGGTGTTACCTTTTTATAAGTAAGTACGCTTATGTATATGAATATTCTTGTCATATTCTGATAAGTTTGTTTACATGATATAAATTGATTATTCTGGTAAAGTAATTTTATCATTGTTTATATCAATATGATATCAAATTTGATATATTATGTTATATGATTTGTCACAATAAAATCTGAGTAGTCCTATTGTGATTTTATATTTCAATTTTTATATCAAAATCATATCTAATTTGATATATTATGTTATATGATTTGTTACATGTTAAATCTAAGTTTTATTATGATTTGCTATATATTTTCAACGTTCAATTTTTTTAATTTTCCATTCCATTTTCAAGTGAATGTTAATGTTCTTTATTATACTCATGCTTTGTATTGTAAAACAAAATGTTAATGTCAATGTCAATGAAGTGTCATTATAGAATACAAAAAGAAATACCATTAAAGCATTTACACATGATTTACATGAATTCCATGAGTATGTTTGCAATATGATAATTTTAAAAGTAATCTTTAAACCATATACTTATAAATCCAAAATGAAAAAAATAAATAGAAAAATAGAAGCAGGTGGAATAGAGGAGTGAGAAACCACTTAAATAAAAGAGAGATACACAAAGAGAAAGGAAAGAGAGAGAGAGGACGGAGAGAGAAGATGGAGGGGGGGGGGAGAGGAGAGAGAGAGAGGGGGAGGAGGGGAGAAAGGGAGAGGGGAGGATAGGAGATAGAGAGAGGGGGAAGAGAGAGGGAGAGAGGGGGAAGAGAGAGGGAGAGAAGGGGAAGGGAAAGGGAGAGAGGGGGAAGAGAGAGGGAGAGAGGGAGAGAGGGGGAAGAGAGACGGAGAGAGGGGAAGAGAGAGAGAGGGAAAGAGAGGGAAGAGAGAGGGAGGGAGGGGTACATGTGTACAACAACCTTTCAATATATTGAGATTTCCTATGGGAAACTATCTCAGCTTCTGAAAACAATCAACAAGTTAGTCAAAGCATCACCAGAGTTAGCAGGAAAAAAAAAATCATAATTGTATGGTTCTTCTGGAATCATTACTGAAATTGCAAAGCTCTTGAGAAATTGAATGAGATTGAGTACAAAACTTGTAAGCAATATTATTGGCCTCTAGATACGAAATCTCATATTTCACCCTCATACAAATTGTAAAAATACTCAACATTTAACACTTTTTTTTATTGTGAATAACTCAAAAGTTGTGTCAGACTGAGGGTTTCACATGGTAAAGTTGAAGGATGTCAAATTTATTTGGAGATAAGATAATGAAATTTCTTTGCCTTAAACAATACTCAGAATATTTGCTCAGATTTCCTTGTCTTTTTTTGAAAAATCAAGGAGCCGCAAAATCTGTGTGCAACAGTAATTAATTCAGAGCACAACAATGGTCATTGTGCATAGCAGCTGAAATTTCAGAACAAATTTTCAAAAATCCAGAGTCATGAATTATTAATGACCCTGGAAAGCAAAAGGATGGCAGAAATAACAGGTGCAATGCACATTGGTATCGTTATGTTATCCATCAATGACACACACATATTTTGTGGCCTAAATTTTTCAAACACTGAAAATGTAATGAAATATTCAGAACATTATTTCAAGAATGTTAATGAAGGAAATTAAAAAAAAAAACTTACCACAATTAATTTGACATCTTTCAACTTTATTTTTTAACTTAGGAGTTTTTAATGATTTAAAGTGTCACAATTTTTTTTTCTTCTACCTTGTACAACAGCATCATTCCCGCGTCACCCTTTACATTTTCATAACATAATTTTGAGTATAATAATTATACTCAAAATTATGTTATGAAAATGTAAAGTGAATTGAATAAAATGCTTTTGAATTATCATAGTCAGAAGGTAAGAAAATGGTTTTTCTTTACATACAAAGCATTTTTTTTTTTTTGGGGGGGGGGGGCAAAGCGTTGTCAAAGGGCACTTTGGGGTTTTCATTTCAGAGGGTCTGACACCCCCTTCCCGATGGACAATTTTGTCAGTTTTTATATTTTTGGAATGTACATCCGCCATAGCTCTTCCATCTAACAAATTTTGGTCTCTGGGATTCAAGGGGAAATTTACCCCAATTTTTAGGGGCCGTCTGACACCCCACCCCGACGGAAATTTTTGTCAGTTTTTTGTGTTTTGTAATGTCCAGTCAAACTACTTCCTACTGACAAAATTTGGTGCATGGGGGAGGTGGGGTGAAATCGACCCGACTATGGGGTCTCTTTTGGGGGCTCTGGGGGCTAAACCCGGTGGCTACGGTCAGGCTGACAACCTTTTTGTCAATGACTTAGATGGTCTAAGTAACTTTAAGGGTTCAAATCTTATGGGTAATGGGGTGACTATTTCGGGACAGGCTCCTGGCCTATAAGAAAGTACGTTCCCCTGCCATAATTATATCTACACTGCGTCCCAAGGAAAGTTAACAGTTGAAAAAAGTCTCCCCAAATAAATATTTCAAAATATTTGAAAAGAAATGTCATACCTGCGGATAGCTTATGGTGTCTCCTATCTAATGTCACCAAAAATATCTGGCAATATTTTAAGCTCGAGTGAACAAAAGCGACTTTTGCGAAAGAGTGCAAAATCAAGACACGACAAGAATTGGTATTTTGTTCTGGCTGGTATTAACACATTTAAGAACCATTAAAAGTTGACAGTTGGAAAAAGTCTCCCCAAATGAACATTTCAAGATATGTTCATGAAATTTTCATACCTATTCAGTCTTAGGGTCTCCCCTTTCATATGACACCAAACAATGACACCAAACATCTAACGACTCCTATATAAGGAACACACAAAATGCATGGAATAATCATGAAATTATTTTTCCAACTACAATACACGAAATGCCGTTTACCAGTGTAGGAGCAAACGACGGAAAATGAAGCCCGCCATTCTACTTCATTCAGGAGAATTTGACCAAGGCGCGATAAGATGTCTTGTGGACAGTGAAGAAGAACTACAACGACCAATTTAAAAGTATATGGACACAAGATGGACTGATTAAAGTTATCACAGCAAGTAACTCTGACAAGGGTGAGTAACAATAATAATAATAATAATATAGATTTCTAAAGGCCACCGCACACCTTACAATCGGTCTGCGATCCGATTTCAGAAGAAAATGTAATATCATCTGTCAAATCATTTAAAAAAGAAAAATATCTTTGATTGAGGGTCTGAATAGTCATACAGATAGTAAAATCGATAATACGGCCTTTGCCGAGTTTTCTAGTCGGTGGAATGGCCAAATCGGCTCCAAGTCGTAGTGACGTCACAAAAATCGTACGACTTGAAACTAATTTTGCCCTTATTCCTTGTAGAAAGCTGACAGCTTACCAAAACCCTATGTTTGGTATTCATATTACTTTTCAGAACCTGAATAGGGTAGATTTCATTTGTTAAAATGCCAATATTTAATGCCATAGCGATTTATTTCACAAATCGGATCGCAGACCGATCGTAAGGGGTGAGGTGGCCTTTATAAAGCGCACTTTCTGATGCAAATGTCACTCAAGGCGCTACAATATTTGTTTTAACACAATAGAATTAACATAAATAGGCTACATGAACCGTCAAAACTTAAAAGAAAAATAAGAAAATTAATTACTTAAATACATTTACCAAAAGAACAATTAATAACTATTTAGTAAAGTATCAGCGACACTTTCATGGTGGAGAAACTGAATTGTAGGTTTAGTTTTTCAGGGTTACACCATGTAATTAATAACTATGTGTGAACAGAAACTTTTTGATTCGAAAAGCTTCTAGATTATGAATGTTTCTAATGCTAGTGGGTAGCTTGTTCCACGAAGTGGTGCCATATGTAAAAGCTCTCTATATCCACAGTGAGAAGTTCGGGTTCGAGAGACAACGAGCATGGTAGAGGCGTGGATTATGGACACTGCTTTTTGACAAGGAGTCACATTGATAAACTCAAAGACAAACTTTCTGCAACTGAACTCATTTTATATGACTTTGTTTTGCATTACCCTTTGTTCATTACATCTACACTAGTATTTCATTTGTTGCTTTATTCTATTTTTCACAATGTTTACTTCGTGCTTGAATATTTGTAACTCAAAGTTCATACTGATGTCATGTATTTGACCATTGTAGTCGGTCACGGTCAGGGTTTGTTATCATTTTGGTCAATTTAATGAAAAAAGTGACAAAAGTAATATTTGAAGTACCTGAGAGGAAGTTGAGTGGGTGATTATCTACCTGGTTAATGTTGTCACGAGCCACAGAACTCTGAGGTTTTCATGTCAATCTGCTCTGAAACAATGATTGCTTTCGGCTCTTTTTTTCTTTTAATATGTTAGTGTTTCCTGTAGGAGCTAGCCATTCACTCAGTATGCCTGATACTCTTGGTCAGTGACACTGCCAGCACCGAATTTGAATTTAATATCTTTTTTTTCCCCGTATACTCCCTTAAAATACCTTGCTGAGTATAATTATAATGAATAAACTCTTCTGTCATTTTGTTCTTTGTTATCTTGACCCTAAAAGGACATGTCAATAAAAAAAAAAAAAAAAAAAATGGCGGATTCGTATTCGTTTATGTGTAAAACATATAGAGTTTGGGAGTAGAGGATTCTAATGTGTTGTTTCTTTTTACTGCAAAGTCTATGTTTTTAAAAATTAAAACCTGAACTAAAGTTGAGAATAACTTTTTTAAGTATAACATATTATAAAACAAAATTAGTTTTAACAATCAATTAAACTATGCATTCTTGTACGTTATACATGCAGTCCAACCTGCTTTAGCGACCACCTGAATAGAAAGACCTCCTGTCTATAAACACCATAATTTTTGTTTCCCTTGAACAGCATTTCTCATTGAAACATGTATTAAAGGAACCTGTCCATAAAGACCACCTACTCACATAGACCGCTTTTCTTGTCTCCCTTGAGCGGTCTTTATAGACAGGTTTCACTGTATTATAAACTAAGTGCACACCAAATTTGGTAACGGTCGGACCTTGTATAGCCGAGATCTTTTGGGGGCCATCATCCCCCGCCCCCAGTCTTCAAAACCTTTGAAATAGCCCAGTCTTTTTAGAAGTTTCACGATCAACAGGTTAAAGTTTGAGTGTAGGCGTACAATGCCTGTCATTACTTTCTGCTCATCAGCAACCTTTTGTTGAACGTCAATGTGTATTCACCGTGCTCAGCGTATTGTATAGTATTTGTACTATTGTATTTACCGAATCACTGTATAAACCTGCTTTCAGCTCGAAGCTGCTTTTCATTTTCAGTAAACTCTTCATGCTGATATCATCACAGACAATTAAAAGGTACATGAATCGTGGACTTAGTGTTTACATTCTATTAATAATAATAATAATAATTATAACATTTATATAGCGCTTTATACTGGTGTTTCTAAGCGCACAGTATTCTTGCTATTAATAGAGTAACCTGAATTATTATTCAATCAAATTGAATTAATATTCATATTTGAGGGGGGAAAAAAAAAAAAAAAAAAAAAAAAAAAAAAAAAAAAAAAAAAAAAAAAAAAAAAAAAAAGGAAAATGATGTGCACCTCTATAAGTGTAGACCAACCCACAGCTGAGTGGAGAAAACTAAGCATTAAAAAGATGGGTTTTTTTGTTCTTTCATTTATGTCAATACATTTAATCTTTTATAAAAAATTTTTTCTCTAAGTTAGGTATACACAGACGGCTTCTCGTGGGAAATAGTGTTCACTTTTTTCAACGTGGATTCCTACATAATTATGTAAAATTTAATGTTGAAAACAATGGCATCGACTGAATTTTGATTGAAAATGTGCCCAAAGTGCCCAAACTTTATATTTTAGTGGCCCGCCATTGTTTTATGCATTTCAGAGCAAACATTGGGGCTAGAAACGTTCGTTTGGTGTTGAAAAAACACTATATGACTATGATATATGGTAATTGTTATAGACCTACCATGAGTAGTCTTGCTCATATAATGCATGGGCCGCGGAACCGGGGGGGGGGGGGCTGGGGCTGCAGCTCCCCACATTTTTGAGTAGACACGTGTCATAAAACCTCGGAAAAAAAGTTAAGAAATTCCCAACCAATAATCATTCTTAGTCATTTTGTAAAATAATTTACTGGAAAGTAGCTAAAAAAGAGAAGAAATAAAGAGGTTTCGTCAACATGAGATTTAAACTTCGAAGTTTGCACACCGTTTTTATTTTTTGTTTGTGTGTGTCTTTTTTTTAGGGGGGGGGGGTGGAGCTACTGCATTGTGTTCCTTCTTAATACTGAAATATATTTCTATTCATACAGTTTCTAAGAAGGAGCGGCAGACATGAATGTGTTTCGTCTACTTCAGATTCCAAACATTATTTTTTTTTTTTACCACCATGACTATTCTTTCTACAGTTGAAGCACAATCTCATATTCATACAACGGTAGGTTAATGGTAAAGTCAGTGCAATATTCAAACTAAACGAACCGTATTATATGCGCGTATTGTTGCTAACCAGACAGGCCTGCATAAAAAAGGTAAATTTTCGATGTTATGATCAAAACAAGGTCACATTTGAGATAGTAGAAGCCGCCTGTCAGTTTCAGCATAGTAATAACGCATTGTATTCCATGTTGTGTATGAATAAAATATTGAAGACCATATAGAGATTTGGTAAATATCATCATCAATTATCATGGTTATTGCAGTTTACTCTGAGGCTCACTTTCTCGAATCGAAATCAATGATTAAAAAAGAACAAAATAGAGAGAGAGAGAGAGAGAGAGAGAGAGAGAGAAAGAGAGATTTGAATATCAAAACGTTCAATTTGGTATCCTTTGCGGTGCTGCTATATAAGGTCCAACCTTGAACTTTTAGTTCTTAGCGTGTACAGTCCCAGCATGATAAGAAATTCCCAACCAATAATCATTCTTAGTCATTTTGTAAAATAATTTACTGGAAAGTAGCTAAAAAAGAGAAGAAATAAAGAGGTTTCGTCAACATGAGATTTAAACTTCGAAGTTTGCACACCGTTTTTATTTTTTGTTTGTGTGTGTCTTTTTTTTAGGGGGGGTGGAGCTACTGCATTGTGTTCCTTCTTAATACTGAAATATATTTCTATTCATACAGTTTCTAAGAAGGAGCGGCAGACATGAATGTGTTTCGTCTACTTCAGATTCCAAACATTATTTTTTTTTTTTACCACCATGACTATTCTTTCTACAGTTGAAGCACAATCTCATATTCATACAACGGTAGGTTAATGGTAAAGTCAGTGCAATATTCAAACTAAACGAACCGTATTATATGCACGTATTGTTGCTAACCAGACAGGCCTGCATAAAAAAGGTAAATTTTCGATGTTATGATCAAAACAAGGTCACATTTGAGATAGTAGAAGCCGCCTGTCAGTTTCAGCATAGTAATAACGCATTGTATTCCATGTTGTGTATGAATAAAATATTGAAGACCATATAGAGATTTGGTAAATATCATCATCAATTATCATGGTTATTGCAGTTTACTCTGAGGCTCACTTTCTCGAATCGAAATCAATGATTAAAAAAGAACAAAATAGAGAGAGAGAGAGAGAGAGAGAGAGAAAGAGAGAGAGAGAGAGAGAGAAAGAGAGAGAAAGAGAGAGAGAGAGAGAGAAAGAGAGATTTGAATATCAAAACGTTCAATTTGGTATCCTTTGCGGTGCTGCTATATAAGGTCCAACCTTGAACTTTTAGTTCTTAGCGTGTACAGTCCCAGCATGATAAGAAATTCCCAACCAATAATCATTCTTAGTCATTTTGTAAAATAATTTACTGGAAAGTAGCTAAAAAAGAGAAGAAATAAAGAGGTTTCGTCAACATGAGATTTAAACTTCGAAGTTTGCACACCGTTTTTATTTTTTGTTTGTGTGTATCTTTTTTTTAGGGGGGGGGGTGGAGCTACTGCATTGTGTTCCTTCTTAATACTGAAATATATTTCTATTCATACAGTTTCTAAGAAGGAGCGGCAGATATGAATAAGTTTCGTCTACTTTAGATTCCAAACAGTTTGTTGTTGTTGTTCTTGTTGTAATTCTTGCTTTATTGATCCTTTGCATTTCAAATGAAACATAACACAACATGAACAGTATGACGGATCATATAATAAAATATAAATGACGTTGGTGTACACATGTCTAACATACACAGAAAATCAACCACGACTGACTTGTCAGTTTCTGTACTAGAAATTATGTAAGATTCCCCCCCCCCAAAAAAAATGAAATAAATAAAAAATAAACAACGTATACCAGAAAAAAACAACAAAACAAAACAAAAAACAAAAAACAAAGAGAGCAGGCGCCTGGCCGGAAAGGGAAAATTATAACAAATTGAAACAAACAACCTCTTGTTCTTACCCTTAATAATATTCAGAATGCTGGTCCATTTACCAGCATGCATAGCTAATTTGCCTTTCCTTTGTGCAATGTAATGTTCAGCAGATTCAAACGACAAAAGATGATTACAAAAGTGGCGGAGAGTAGGCTTTGTATCGCCGCACCGACATCTAAAAATATATATTGTTTACCTAGCAGTAACAAAAAAGTCGAACGGTAAATATTTTAGGACTTTTGGGGCTCATAAATACTAGAAAGAACTTTATTTTCTATAAGAAAAATTTGGAGACTAAATTCTGCAAAAAAGGGTGCCAAGATCATTCCAGAATTTGTTAACGACTTGACAGGAAAAGATAAGGTGTACCAGAGTTTCGGGTGACCTTTCGCAAAATAAACATTTCGTATCTGTTATTTTGTGAATACAGTAGAGCCAAACTTTAGTAGGGACCAAATCATTGAGGATTTTAAATTGCAAAGCTCGTAGCTTTATATCTATAGTAATAAGAAAAGGAAGCTTTAGTAGTTCCGTTATTTGTTGAAGATGGAGACCATAAGTTTCATTTAGACGTATGAATAAATTTGATGTTGGTGGATCATATTCCTCCAGAAAAAATGAGTAATATAATTTCTTTGGTATATCCACTGCTTCCATAGGAATGCCATCGATAGTAACGATGGGAATTAGTCCTATTGGATTGACAAGAGAATGAAAGTTTTGAAGAAGAAAAAAGGATTTCCATGCCGGTGGCATTTTCTTGTAACAATCAAGAAGTACAAAATATTCTACAAATGTTAATCCCTTTCCTTTGGCGTCTTTCCAACGTAATGGTCTTCCAAATTCGTATAACATAGGCACCACCTTTACAAATCCCTTTTCTTTTATAATAAACGTTAAAATTGTTTTTCCGCCTTGTAATATACATTTATTATTCCAAATTATTTGGTTTGATATCTGAACGTTTTTCTGAATCACGATACTCCAAGTAGTCATAACTTCATTATACCATTCGGGGATTACTAGGTTTAGACTTTTAAGGTCATAGTTACAATAAAAAATAAACCCCCATACATTTTGCAGCAAAGTGAGAAGAATATCTTTCCATCCTTTTGAACTCGACTTAAAAATTCTATTTATCCACTTCACTTTTGGGACTTGTAATAGAGACTTTAGACATAGCATTTTCAGTCACCCATCTTCATACTGTTTAACCATTGCTTCCCGTTTGATCCTGTCTGGGCCGTTCCAAATGAACCCAACAACTAACTTATTTACTTCCTTAATGTACCCATCAAGAATTTTAAACATGCTTGCAAGGTATAGTAATTGCGAGAAAGAAATGTTTTGACAATTTGTATTTTACCAATTAAAGATAAGTTGCGAAGTCTCCATAAATTCAATTGCCCTTTAATTTTCTCAAGAATTTTTTGCAATTGCAAAGAAAAGACATTAGGTGAGTAAGATATGTCGACGTCGAGAATAGTCAGGGACTTCTCAAACTGAATATTCTCTAGCGAATGTTGATTATCTCTAGCAAAAAACGTTCAATTTTGTATCCTTTGCAGTGCTGTTATACAGTGCGTATCAAAACGGTATACCCAACTTTGGTAGCTTCCAGTTAAAAAGTTATAACCTCTATGAGCTTGAAATTTATTTCATAGTAAAGAACAACTTATATTCTGTGTAATGATACCCTATCCATAACCTGCTGCCACGGATGACTGAGCAACAGGCTTTACAAAAAGTATCGTCAAAATCCTCTTGTACCAAGTTTGGGCTGAAGCAGCGAATGTGGGTCAAACCAATTGTGCATTAGTTACTTCAGTTGGAAAACAATTGCTGAGTTATTTTCAATTGAATTTGTGAATTTGAATAGAAAAGGTGTTAAAGTCAACTTAAACTCAAGAAAGGGCTTATTACAAGCTAAATTTATGATATTTTATTTGCCATGAAAACACAATCTTGGCTTCATCCGCATCCCTTTTTAAGGTAAGCCTTTTTACCGAGTCATTCAAAATGGACAACATTTATTGGGAAGCTATCTCGACTATCAATTACCTTGGTAATTCTCAACACACGTATCCTTCTTCTTTTTATTCTTTAAGTCGGTAAACCATTGAGTTCATGTGCTATTCGCGAAGAACACCGTGTACACCTTATGCAGGTGAAATGGTGCAATGGACAAATGAGCAGAACGTTTTTAGTTGTCACGAGACAAGAAGTTAGAAGGCTGTTAATATAAATTAAAGATTACCGTACGGGTTTAAACAAGGTCATTTGAAAGCATAGATACACTGGATCACTTTAAACGGGGTAAACTCGCTAGTCATAAGGACCGCTATTCATAAGAACCACTTATTCATAAGGACCGCTATCCATAACGCGTGACTAAATGAATAGCGGTTTTGTACGAATAGTGGTCCTTCTACATAGCGAGCAAACCATAGATAAATGACCTCGCTATTCATAAGGACTTCCGTTCATAAGGATCACTATTCATAACTATTCATAAGGACCGCTATTCATAACGCGAGTTAAATGAATAGCGGTTTTCTATGAATAGTGGTCCTTATATGAATAGCGAGTGGACCCGCTTCTGGCTATTCCAGAAAATATGTAAACAATGGAGCATTGAAGTACAAAGGAGAATTCAACTTTTAAAATGATTTTAGACTAAAGTAACACATTCATATGGCTTGACCAACATTCGTTCATCAGCCCAAACTTGGAACAAGGAGATGTTCACAACAATTTTTAAAAACCCTGGTGCTCAGTCATCCATGGCAGAAATGTCATGAATGAGGTACAACTGGACAGACAACAAGTTACTTTTCATCATGAAATATCGCATTGGTTATTATAACATTTTAGTTAGAAGCTATCAAAGTTGGGTATACTTTTTTTTATACGCACTGTATAGTGTACAACCTTGAACCTTTAACTCTTAGAGTGTACAGTCCCAGCATGATAAGAAATTCCCTACCAGCATAATTTTGTAAAATAATTTACTGGAAAGTAGCTAAAAAGGGGAGCGGCAGATATGAATGCGTTCGCCTATTTCAAATTCCAGACAGTTTTTTTTTTTAACCATGACTGTTGAAGCACAATCTCTTTTTATATATATTCATATATTCAGGCTCACGGTTCGCACTGACCTACCACCCGACATGAAAGCCCGTAGAAGTCAACTAGCAAAGACAGCATACAAGATGAGGAAGGAGAAAGGCCTGTCTACAAAAATCAGCGTAGTAGGAACCAAAGTGATCTTGAAATGGAAGGAAAAGAATGCAAGAGAATGGAACACCTCCACAGAGTGAGTTTTCATCCAACTACAAGAGATTTGATTGTATTGTCACCCTGCACAGTGAATGTTTATTTCATGCAGTTAGTTAAAAAAGATTAATTGTTGTTTAATAATAAGGGTTGTTTAATAATAATTAAACAACCCTTACTTGATGTTTGTTTTTATTGGTAATTCCTTGAATCCCAAATGTTACTCCAAAGAAGTGTCTTTTTTTCCTAATAAGACGTTCTACTGAATACCTGAGTTTTTGCTTAACTACAAAAGATGATCTGATTTGTTTACTTCATTATCCATACACAGTAAATTTGACTTCATGCAGTACATTTTCTAAAATAAGATAATAATAAGCAAATAACCCTTGCTTGATGTTGCTTTTGTTGGTATATTCTCTTCAATAACAAATGTTCTTCCAAAGAAGAGTTTTTCTCCGAAAAGATGTTCTACTGACTATTGAATATCTGAGTTTTTGGTTCAACTATAAGAGATTAATTGATCTGATTGTATGGTCACCCATGCCCAGTGAATTTTTTTTACTTATTTTAGCAACAACAAAAAAAAAAAAAGAAAAAAAAAAAGAAAAGAAAAGAAAAAAGCAAGAAAAGAAAAGAAAAAATACTAGAAACTAAACAAAACTACCCTAGACTGGTACTGTTTTTGCAACTTGGTATTTCGTGAATAACTAATGTTATTTCTAAGAAGTGTTTCCTCCTAACTGATGTTCTATTTTTTTTTCTTTTGCTCAACTACAATGAGATTATCTGATGTGATGGTAGGTTTACCATGCACAGTGAATTTTTACTATACTTATATACATATACTGTAAAAATAAAAAACAACACTAACCTTGTGTTGCTTTTGTTGTATTTTCTTGAACAGCAAATGTTATTTCAAAGAAGTGTTTTCCCCTAATAAAATGTTCTACTGAATGCCTGAGTTTTTGCTCTACTGTACTAGAGAATAGCTGATTTGTTCATATGGTGTTTTCCCCTAATAAAATGTTCTACTGAATGCCTGAGTTTTTGCTCTACTGTACTAGAAAATAGCTGATTTGTTCATATGGTCACCCATGCACAGTGAAGTCTTATTTACTACAATACATGTATATACATTCTGTCAAAAATAAAACAACCCTTACCTTGTGTTGTTTGTTGGTATTTTCTCGAATAACAAATGATATTTCAAACAAGTGTTTTCTCCAAATGATTTTTTATATGGCCACCCATGTACATGCAGTGAAACTTTTTTGAAATTCATGCTATATACATTTTCTTTAGAATAATAAACGACCCTAACTTGGTATTTTTATTGAATAACAAATGTTATTTCAAAGAATTGTTTTCTCCTAAAATGATGTTCTACTGAATACCTAAGTTTTCGCTCGACTAAGAGATTGATTGTATGGTTCCCCAAGCACAGTGAATTCTTTACAAAATTTTATACAATCTAAAAAAAAAAAAAAAAAACAGAATAAATGGTGTTGTTCTGCTGGCATTTCTTTGCATAATGCTACTTCTATTATTAGTGTTATTTCCCCATAGATGTTCTACTGAATTCCTGTTTTAATTAATTCAATAACTGATTTTATAAGCCTTTATGTGACCCGATATATCCTATGGTGGTTGCAAGTAGCCAATGATTACATGAGCAATGCGCTGGATAGCAACATCCGTGCTTGCTTTGTTACCATTTGTTATTTTCATAAATAATTTTACTTTCACGAATTCTGTTATTGACTTTTCTTACATACATGTACTTTTTTATCTGCCACACCCCTATGCTGTATATTTGTACAAATTTGAAGTTTCTCTGATTTTGCATTGTGATTGTTCAATTACGATAATTACCGCTGTGGCGGCTCGTGCTACATTTTTGCTCTTGAAATCATGCCCCTACCTCGCCGTGTCGACACTGAATCACAATCCTTTTGTACTCCAATTTTGTCTTTTGATTTACCCAACTGTGCTCAGCCAGTGCGTCTTGACAACAATATGCAATGCCTTGTTTTCTATGTATACCACAGTCGTGAAATATTTGTATCTCTTTCACATGCTTGTTGTACATACCTATGCTTCTCTTTTACCAACATTATGTAACCACTCATTGAGTTTCCAATGCGTTACACCTAGTATACATGCCTGTAACTTCTTGAATATGGTAATTTTTGGAGATAAGAATACACACTCTTTTTTCTACGATCGTTACGTAATTCCTTATGGATGAGCAAGATGTTGACGTGAATGACAATACCGAGTTTCTACGATACTTAAACCTGGAAATGCCTGAACTTCAATTCGATTTTGATTCTGATGACCATTCCATGCATAATATATCTACCAAATATTTTTCAGAGTATGACGCTATTAAAAATTCTTGTGACTCAAATGATAATCTATTTCTTCTGCACCATAATGTAAGAAGCCTTAATAAGAAGATTGATCAATTTCAGACATTTATTGAGCAACTTTGCTATGGTTACTATGTTGTCGGTTTTTCTGAAACATGGTTGAGTGACCCGCAGTCCTCTCTTGTGGCCATTGATGGCTTTACTTTTTACACAAACAATAGGGAGCAGAAAAGAGGGGGAGGGGTCGGGTTCTTTGTATCAAATAACTTAAAAGTCAGAGAAATTAACGAGCTTTTGTATGATGTCTAATCATATTGAATGTATTTTTATTCAGATTGAAATGCCTGATAAGAAACAGATAATTGTTGGTGAAATCTACAGACCCCCTAAAGGCAGTGTCCAAGAGTTTACTGATTGTGTTCAAAGTCTTTTATCCATGCCTGTTTTGAATAACAAAAAAGTCTTTATCATGGGAGACTTTAATTTGAATTTGTTGAATCGTAGTATTTCTTGTCAAGAATTTACTGACTTGATGTTATCCAATTCTTTTTTTCCACTAATAACGAAACCAACACGGATTTCAGACACGTCATCAACCTTAATTGATAATATCTTTGTTAACGACTTTTCCCATATTTCATCTGGTATTTTGGTATCTGACATGTCCGACCATTTTCCCATATTTGCTGAGATGGTGTCTGATAGAGTTTATAATGATAAATCTGTTAAACATGTTTTCAGAGATTTATCGGAAGAAAATATCTGTAGACTTAGGGAGAGATTAGCATCTGTTGATTGGAGTGTAATTTATAGTATACATGACACAGATAATTGTTTTGACAAGTTTATGGATATACTTATGTCGATTTATAATGAAATTATACCGCTCAGGCAATTTTCTCGTTCTAATTATAAAAAAATACCCAGGCTCCCCTTGATTCCTAAATCTCTCCTTAAGTCTATAAACCGTAAAAATAATTTGTTTTGTAAATATAAAAATCACCCTGGAAATAGTAACCTAAAAAGAAAATATGTTCGCTATCGCAATATTCTTACGACTTCGTTGCGTACTGCTAAGAAAATGTATTTCTCCGGTCAATTCAATAAGTACAGATTTGATAGCTTCTAACGTCTCGAGTACGTGGAAGGTGATCAACAATGTTTTACATACAAAGAACAAAAAGGAGCTCACTAAAGAAATTCTCCACAATGGTGTTACAGTTGATAATCCTGCAGCTATGGCTAAGGTGTTTAATGATTATTTTGTAGATATTGGTACGACTCTTTCTCGAAATATTCCAGAACCTGACAAAGGGTTTCAGCACTTTTTAAAAAACCCAAATCCTAGAACTATTTTCCTAACTCCAATTCTTGAATATGAAGTCAAGGATATCGTAAAAAACTTGAAATCTAAGAAAAGTCCTGGAAGTGATGAACTTACGAACTTTCTCTTGAAAAATGTTATTAATGAAATTTTATCCCCTTTGACTTTTATATTCAACCAATCTTTAATTAATGGCCTAGTTCCCCAAAATATGAAAATAGCTAAGGTTGTTCCAGTATTTAAAAAGGGTGACAGACGAGATGTTAGTAATTACCGCCCAATTTCACTTCTGACTTCAATATCTAAAATTCTTGAAAGGCTGATTTACTCTCGTGTAATGAAATTCTTAACTGATTGTCATATTTTATGCGACTCGCAATTTGGGTTTAGAAAAAAACACTCAACAGTTCATGCTTTACTTTCTTTTATTGATAAGGTAGCCAATGCTATTGATAATTCCCTGCATACCGTTGGTGTATTCCTGGACCTCTCCAAGGCCTTTGACACGATCAATCACGACATTTTGCTATACAAGTTATCCCACTATGGTGTACGTGGAAAGGCCTTGGAGTGGTTCAGGAGTTACCTAACTGCTAGAAAACAGTTTGTTTCAATAGAAGGTCATAAATCGGATATGAAAACAATATCTTGCGGAGTACCGCAGGGGTCACTCTTAGGCCCGCTGCTATTTATACTCTATATAAATGATTTTAATAATTCATCAAATGACCTGTCCTTTATTCTATTCGCGGATGATTCTAAACTTTTTTTGTCGCACCGTAACCCAAATTCACTACTCAGTCTTATAAACAGAGAATTGCAGTCAGTTCAGACTTGGATCCGAGCAAATAAGTTGTCACTCAATGTAAACAAAACACATTTTATGCTTTTTAGTAACTCTTTAAAATCATTGCCGGGCCATGTAGTTATAAACAATGTTAACTTACTGCAAGTAAATTTCTACGAAATTTCTTGGACTTTACATTGATCACGAATTATCATGGAAATGTCAAATTGATTACATTTGTAAGTTATCTTCAAAAGAAATTTTGGTATTTTAAATAAACTAAAATATTTCCTTCCTGATTATATTTTGAAAACATTATATTCTACACTCGTCGTATCTCATATGAATTATGGAATACTGGCCTGGGGCAATTGCAATACAACCTTAATTGAAAAAATATTCAAAATACAAAAACGGGCAGTTAGGGTGATTAACCAAGTTGGGTTTTATTCCCACACAAATCCATTATTTTTTAATAATAAAATATTGAAAAACGCTGATTTATATATATATCAAGTTGGGATATTCATGTTTTAGCTTTCAAAAAATGAATTGCCAGATATTTTTGCATATATGTTCCGAAGAAATAACCTAATTCATACGTATCCCACTAGACAAAGTGACTCCTATCATCTTCTACGTACTCGCACACTCTTTGCTCAAAGAACAATTGCATTTGAAGGACCTAGGTTCTGGAATGACCTTCCCCTCGATATGGTACACTGTACCTCACTTAATGTTTTCAAACGTAAATTGAAAACGATGTTATTGAACTCATACAAGCCTTCTGCGTAGTGTGTACAGGATTTTGTGTACTTTGTCAATGCGCACTGGCTGAGCAACTTTCTCACACTTTCCGCACTGTACCTCTTCATGCCCTTTCAAGCATTACACGGTGTGGCAGACATTTTTTTTGGCTCCAAGCATCTAAGACTCGATATTTTTCAAGGAACCTGCAGACTCAACAAGCTATGCTTTTTATGCAGGTTCCTTCATATTTCACCTGCATTATTTTAATGTCTTGCTTAATTTTAACTAGCTCATTGATGTATCATTTATACGAATGTTCATGCCATATGACTCACTTATTTACCGTTAAATTGTTTAATATTTGTATTTTTTATGTTATGCGAATTGTGAAATATGAAAATAAATTCAAATTCAAATTCAAATATTAACGGTTAGGCCCATCGTGCGAGTCATATTATTGCAATACTAGTGTTCAAGCTTAAGGCCACCGCACACCATAACGATCAGTCTGCGATCCAATTTGTGAAATAAATCACTATGGCCTTAAATATTGGGATTTTAACAAATGAAACCTACCCTATTCAGGTTCTGAAAAGTAATATGAATACTGAACATATAGGGTTTTGGTGAGCTGTCAGCTTTCTACAGGGAATAATTAGGGCAAATTTAGTTTCAAATCGTAGGTCGTACGATTTTTGTGACGTCACTACGACTCGGAGCCGATTTGGCCATTCCACCGACTAGAAAACTAGGCAAAGGCCGTATTATCGATTTTACTATCTGTTTGTCTATTCAGACCCTCAATCAAAAATATTTTTCGTTTTTAAATGATTTGTCAAATGATATTACATTTTCTTCTGAAATCGCATCGCAGACCGATCGTAAGGTGTGCGGTGGCCTTTAACGAACCGTATGCGTGTATTGTTGCTAACCAGCCAAACTGACAAGGTCACATGCCGCTTGTCGGTGTTATGTATAGTAATAACGCTGTGTATTCCATGTTGTGTATAAATAGAATGTTGAAGACCATGGCCATATACAGTTGATATCATCAAGGGCGGATCCAGGTTTTAAAAAAAGGGGGGGGGGGGTCCAAAGGGTGAGAAGTTATCATTCTGGCAAACGCAAGCGCCGAAGGCGCTAAGCGCCTCTATAGGCATATATATATATATATATATATATATATATATATTGCCTGTTTGACTATTTTAATGTTGAAATATAGTTGGGCGCGCGGAGCGCGCCACAAAAATTTGATAATACGAGCCTGAAAATGTCTTAGTTTGTACTGAAATTACATTTAATCTATTAATATTACATGGAATTATTGTTTATTTGAGATGGAAAATACATATATAATGATTGCAAATTACCATCTTTCATCAAAAAGTGCGGGTATATTTGTACAGGCCACCCCCCCCCCCCCCCCGTACATCAGAACTGGGAGGGGGGTTAATGCATACCCCCATCCCCTCCGGGATTTGCGCCATTGGACTGTATTAATATATATATGTATATATATATATTTTTTAAAGTTTTCCCAGATTTTCCAGTCTGCATTGCTGTGCAGGACCTCAGATGGCATGTGACATCAACACAAACAGTCCAGTGAGACAAATATGAATAAAATCTGGAGATTTATTACTTGAGATTGGTTCTTCAATGTTGAAGTACTATGTTGATAACCTAGGAATTGGGTGTGCGCATGCTGTACAAACACACTTAGTAAATTTTAGTGATACATGTACACATTTTACAGCAATGAAGAATTATTCACTAAATATCATCTATATTATCTCCTCCCATCCCTGAGATAACAATTCGCAAGTGTTTACATCATCACGAGTCATAAATCACAAATCACAAAAGAACACAAAAAAGGGAAAGTTCCTTAGATTCAGGAGTTCACAATCAAGGCCGATCAACAACAGTACCAATACCAGTTTTGCTGAAAATTCACAGGATTTAACAATCAACCACAGCATCTACTCATTAGGCAAAATAAATAAGTTTTGTATCACAAAACTAGTCATGGTGCAATGTATCAGATTCAAGCGTTCCAATCAACAACAAGAAAAAATATATCAAAAGTCCTCGGAGAAAACAAACCTCCTCCCCCCCCCCCCCGAGCACCTGTCATTACCTTTGAATTTCGTGACTTTGACCTTTTTGTTGACTCTGACAGACCTTTGACCTTTTGTGTGACTTTAAGTCTTGACCTTCACAACTTTAACCTTTATATGGACACATGAAGTTCACTTCTTGCGATGTACAACCATAGGGTAGGTGTAGGGAATACCAGACCCTTAAGCACGTTTGCATAATTTGCATAAACATGAACACAGACACACACTAGTAAGGTTACCAATGCTTTCAGCAACTCTTTTTATTTCTCAGGGTACCGAAATAATGACAAAAATTTGTTTACCTAATGAAATAATCTCCTTAATGACGTCATAGGTAAATGGTCAATTATTCCCTGCCCATGAAAGTAATACGAGACCGCTACATTTTCAACCGAAATCTCAAATATTTGTTGAGGAAAATGATATTTCGTTGGAAATGTAAATACCAATAAAGAATTGTTTTTTGGAGAGTATGTTTTGGTTTCATCAAAATCTGTTGCAATTTTAACCAAAAATTTTATAGCATTTATCATCGGATAAATTTAATTACCATTTAAACGGCATTCAACATGTTCAATGTGCCGTTACTTTTGCCTCCGGCAACTTTACATTTTGTTGTTGATGATTTTAAGTACATCAATACTGAACAATTAACAATGATAATTTTAAAGATTACAGAGAGTTGTAAAATGACATTGAAATACGTCTTAAAAAGAAAGATGTAAAATGACGTTAAAACAACTTAACACATCCAACCAAACTCTAGTAATCTCATAATGCAGTGCAAAAAGGTGAAAATTTTCTTCATGCAGGTTTGAATTTGTTGAAATTTACTGTTGTTTAATGTTTAATTTGATTAGATGAAATAACAGGATGCATGTAATTTCATGATGAGTCAAAAATTTCCATTTCATGACCTTAAGGCTTTTAAAATTTCAGATCTAAATTCAGCGTGTACCAACAAATATTGCTTAATTGCCTGGATATTTCTTTATCGCCAATATTCTGAATATTATTTGATATTTTCTTTCAGTTTCATAAACATAAAAAAACCCTAGCAGCAAGCTTACACAAATTATCAATACACAGTGCACACATTAATTATGCATAACATTAGTCGCCATACTGGTGGTCTTGTATTACCTACACAAATTGATTGGATGTCCTCATTGAGGTTCACTCTACGCACTCTACACTGTGCACAATGGTCAATTGACCAGTACAATAGTTCACCAACTTCATAATAATGTTATTAATACCATTTTTATAGCACACCTCTTTATAAGTTTAACACACCACTACGTTCCTTGAAAAACCAGTATTTATATCTACCGAAATTTTGAGCACGACAAACTCTTATCTTAGGAGATTGGTGAATATGGACTTGTTGATGAAAAGTTTACTGACAAAGTAAGCAGAAATGGTAACAGTGTACCTATATGGCGCTAGAGCAATATTTTATTCCAAAGCCAGGGCAGACAGGACAGTTTTCTTCTGATGGTCCTGTATTACGGTCTTGTATTCCCTACACCTACCCTATGTCAAAATCATACTTTGTTGGTGATGACCTTGACCTTGAACAAGATTGACAAAGATTGTCAAAAATAATCACTTATTCCTATGATATAATAATATGATGTGTGAGTTTTTGCTGCAATAGGCCAAATAAAAAGTTTGGTTTTGATTATCTACCATAGGGCCTGAAAAGGGGCATTCGACATTTGGCAACTTGCCAGGAGGGTTTTTTTCACTGTTGAAAATCCTGTCAGGAGGGTTTTCGACAGTGTCGAAGAAATGGCTGTTCCACGAGTCCACCCTCTGCTTTATCAACACATAATCCAATTGGTCAATGTTATGATAGTGATTAACCCTTTGTTTTGAGGTGCAGCTGTCCTACCAAGACTCGCGTCGAAAGCATGCAGTCAACAATACCCTCGTTCCCTTCGCTCACTCAGGTTTTATTGACTTCACGCTTTCGCCTGAGTTTTGGTAGGACAGCTACACCCTTAAGCACAGGATCAATCCCTATAAAATCAAAGTACTATCCTGTAAAGTTTGATGCTAACAGTCAGACAAACCAAAAACAAACTCACTTGGGAGAGGTAATGAGCCTTAGTCCTATATGGTGAAACATAATGACTGCTTTCTATCAGATTCACATGAGTTCAGGGTCAAAAACGGGCGAGTTTGTGAGATTCACAGGAGACCTCAATTGACAACAAACAAAGATAAGCCCTAAAGGCTTTTGGGATCCAGACAGTATTAAAGGGCCCTCGAATGAGTGACTTGAAGTTGAATGATGCCGCGTGCAGCCTGCTTCCTCGAGGGTTGCAAGCATAGTTGCAAGACAGCGTACGTACGATCAAAAGTCGCATGCATAAACATATGCGTGCCGCGCCGCATATCTGATCTGGCATGGCAGTACAGTACTTAGGCCTACTTTGCGACGGAGAATGAAACAATGGGTAATGAATAGGGCCTACGCAGTATCTTGCATGATCAGGTCGGCAGAATTTCTGGGGGAAAAAAACGCCAAGAAAGACAGCGCCAAGTATATAAAAAAAAAAAAAAAAAAAAAAAAAAAAAAAAAAAAAAAAAAAAAAAAAAAAAAACCGGCGCCAAAAAAGGGGGGGGGGGGGGGGGGGGTCCGGACCCCCGCGACCCCCCCTCTGGATCCGCCTATGATCATCATGGTTATTGCAGTATACTCTGAGGCTCAGTTCCCCAAATCGAAATCAATGATTAAATAAGAACGAGAGAGAGAGAGAGAGAGAGGGGGGGGGGGGTGTGGAAGGGAGGGGCGGGGGCATGAAAAGAAGATGATACTCCCCTCCCAAACTCAAATTGCATTTTCTCTAATTTTATCAACCTAGGAGTGGTGCCCCCAAACACCAGTTCTTCTTCAATAGCTGAACGCAAGCTATGTCACTCACTATTGTGCGTGACCACTTTTTTAGGTCGATATTAGTCCACTGCCTGGACTGTTCGCGCACAAACGCGGTCCGTTGAGAAAATAATACACCCCCAACGCTAAAACTGATACATGTATAGCCCTTCCAAATCGACCCTCGTTTTTTTTCGACGGGTGAAATTGTGGGGATCGCGCGATTAGTGGAGAGTCGCGCTCTGTGTGGGATATGCGTGTAGAGGAAGAGCAGCGTTAGGGAATAAACCAAATATAAAAAACGGATAGAATCTAGACTAGGTCAATATTAGTACAATGTCAATTAAGAAACGAGCAAACGAATATTTTGAAAATTATTGGTGCTTTCAACACAGTAATACTCTCTACATGGCGCTATCGGTATAGGCATCATGTTTGTTCGTTTGTGGTTGTTCTTTGTGTTGTTGTGGGATGGGGGGGGGGGCGTGATGGTGTATGTTCTCTAATCTTTTTTTTTTCTCTCTCTCTCTTTATTCTTATCTTCTTCCTATCCTCTTTTTTTTCCCTTCTGACTCTTATCTTTCCTCTTTCTTTTAATTTAATTCTTTCTCTCAGAAGGAAATTGGAAAAGGATTTTTTTGGAAAATTGTAACGAAATGGGTAACTTAAATATGTGAATCTTATTCTTTTTGAAATATTTACTTCTGTTCGCAAATAATTTTATATGTTAGATGAAAGTTTGTTTGTATTATCGTTTGAAATGTGAAATTGCAGTTAGCAATTATATTTATGTCAAGATTTTGTTGTTGTTGTTATATTATATGAAATGTTTCAAATTATGTTCAATTTTCCTTTATGAGAGAAGATAATAAAAACTTATGAAAACAAAAAATGATTGTGTTTCAGATTGATTCATTGATTTTATTCACACCAATAACAATAACACCGTTGGGTAATAATGCCATAATTACATGCAACAGTATCGGATACCATCACTTACAACAGGTTATGACTTGATCGTATTGACCAGTTTGAGTCCATGCATGTAGTCAATAGCAGACCCGTTACTTTTTGCACTTAGCTTTATAAGCAACACTGAAAGTTAAGTACCTGGGAGTAATAATATTACGACTCCGCCCAGCTATACAATCAAGGTACATAGAGATAATTCGTTTTTCCTATCCCAAAACGGAAAAAGGAAAAACAGAATATTGACTAAAAAACCGTTTCAATTTTTCATTTTACAAACAGAAAAACGGTCGTGTGTTAATATTTTTTTTTAGGTAGAAAAATTGGAAAACGAAAATATGAATAAACTAATTGTTTTTATGTTTTACTGTTTTTAAAAGAATCGTTTTTCCATTTTTTTCTTTCAAAAATGAGAAATTGATCACCTTTTTTTGATTTATATTTCTGTTTTTTTATTTTTATTTTTAAAAATTAGAAAATTAAACACCTTTTCCGATTTTGTTTTTCCGTTTTTCCGTTTTTGCAAACTGAAAATTGAACACCCGTTTTCTGATTCTGTTTTTCTGTTTTTCTGTTTTTGCTTTTGGTAATTGAATAATTGAATAAATGAAGACTGCCCTCTACGGCGAAAAAAATATATTGGCGTGAACTGAAGTAGGTCACCAAGTAAGTACACTCGTGCGTGGAATTGCCAATTTAAAGAGTGCCGGATTGCCTGCTGCATACACATAAAAGCTCCATTTACGTATGAGTTGTGTAGGCATTGGGCGCAGTGTACCAGTGTATGGGCATCATTGATCTCTCCCACAGTGTATCGACTTTAACTTGGGTGGGGCGGGGGGGGGGGGGCACGACCCTGAATTGGATGTTGAATAAAAGAAGAAATATTGACAATCGTAGTTTTTACCTGAAGAATCGCTTTAGATATTATGATCGGTCACCGTCATAATTATGCAGTTATACCGGGAGAAGAGACCCGAGGGTTACAGTGATTCAGTTCGCTTTTCCCTTCAATGGTAATAATAAACAAGCGCATAATGACATTATATCATAACGTGATATGTGCTATACAAGAACGGACTATTGTGTCTTTAAATTATTATCACCATTGTTATTATTATTAGTATAGTAGTAGTAGTAGCAGTAGTAGTAGTATCATTAATATTACTGTTATTATTATTATTATTATTATTATTATTATCATTATTATTATTATTATTATTATTATTATTATTATTATTATTATTATTATTATTATTATTATTATTATTATTATTATTAATTATTATTATTATCAATATTATTATTTATCATTAAGTCTTCACCAACCCATTGGAACTCTTCACCAAGTGACCGTCATGTCCATTTTCTACTATGGATAAACTTTTGTTTTTTACCAAGTCACTGTTTTATGTTATACTAATTCCACTGATAAATTGGAATTAATTATTCACCAAGTCATGGGAATCTGGCTCGCTGGAATTGTTCCATTCTTGGGGGGGGGGGGGGGGGGGAAGGGGGGAAACACTCTGAGGGGCTCCACCTCATTCGTAGCGGTGTTTGGCATAATAATACGTGTGGGAGTGTGATTCTTTATAAAAACAAGAAAGTGTTGGGGGCATTCGTCCCCTCTGCCCCCCCCCCTGCTTTCTATGAAGGGAACTCTTCATTTAGTCATATTTACATTTACATTCCTATGCCAAGTTGGTTATTAATAGATGGAAGCAAGCATCGGCCCATTTCTCCTGGGAGTCCTGGCACCCGTAGACAGGGTTTCTCAATATTAAGAAACGAGTCTATTCTATTGATATACAAGCGGGCGTAGCGACGGAGTGAGAAAAATTGGATTTTTGAAAGCTGCAAGTTTGCATTTTTGAGCTGAAACAAGCTTATATACATATACATCGTTGTAATGCAAAATCATTACATGTAAATTTTTCTCTCACACGGGGGCCCCTTTGGGAGGGGGAATCGATCCCACCACATCATTCAAGTGATGGGGGGGGGCACTACCCCCTCGCGGCCCCTTCCTCCCCACGCTTCCGGCGCCTATGAAGGTATATTTCTATGGATAAACTAACATAGTAATAAGACGAAGTTATCGTCTTATACAAGTTATGTTCATAAGTTTGAATGAATTCTTCACCAAGAAACCGCCACGTACATTTTTATGAATAAACTCATGCATTATATTTTCACCTAGTCACTGTCTTTTGCTAGTTCTATTGATAAGTTGTAATTAATTATTCACAACGTAACGGGAACCTATCACCAAATCACCTCCATGTCGATTTTTTATGGTTAAACTGGTACATCAATGTTTAACCAAATGAAATCACAGGAACTCATCACCAAGTCACCGTCATGTACATTTCCTGTGGTTAAACTGGTATACTTTATTCTTCACCAAGTCACGGGAACTCTTCACAAAGTCACATTGATGTACATTTTCTATGGATAAACTGATAATTCATCACCAATTCATTTTCAATCCATTCTTAAGAGATGATGCCAATAATTGCTTCATTTTCCCCATTAGGGCGGCTATTTGAGACCATCCATGGATCCACACGGGTGGATCCAGGGAAATTAATGGGGTCCAGATCCTTTTTTTAATCGTCATTTGACCTCCTCCCCCTTTTGTTTTGCTGATTGGACCCCCCCCCCCCTAGTGTTTGACTGCTAACCCTTTTTTCTCCCTTTGTTAGTCTGAGATTTGGGATTAATTCAAAACCCTAAAATTCTTGTGATTATTTTTTTATTTTTTTGTTTATCAGAACTTTTCTGATTTGGACCCCCCCCCCTTTTTTTCTATTTCTTTTTTTCTGTGCTGTTCTTTTATTGAACGATTTTCCTTATTTTCAGGATGTTAAAACATATTCATTATAATTAAATTTTTGGTTGAATGACTGCAAAATCTTAAGTGGGAATAACATAATCAGGAAAATATATATTTTGAAAAGACTACAAGTGCACATAATATCATGCATTTTCACAATTTCTTCTTTTGGTGTGGTCTGCAGGATCAGTGTTCAATATACATGCATGTATTTTTACGTAAAGTTGTACTTTGATTTCTTCTAAGCTCAGTTCTCATTTCTTGTTTTGCCTCATCATTTATTAGCCTGAGACGGGATTATTTGTCTCCGTGGGTAAGATAACATGAAAGGGTATGGAGACCGAACACTACTATCAGGGGTGGCGGAGCGTATTTCAAAGTGGGGGGGGGGGGGGCATCAGTAAAAAAGGGGCACTTTCGGGGGAAAGGGGGCACCTACAACGGGTTAATATGCAGCGAAAATTTTTTGTGTGTGATTGGTATTACCCTACAGTCTAATCAAGGAGTTCTGTGATTACTCCTTGGTCTAATTAATATAATTATTATCAAGCACCACCTTCTTCCTTTTTATTGTGGTTCTGGACAGCTTCCCCAATACACCGGTTCGGTAATGTATTCAAATTCTATACATACCTTTCAAACAAAGGTTGTCCTTGACAACCTGAAAGCTTGCCCGAGGATTGCCGGACATAGCAACGAGTAATGTATGGATTCCAAGCATTGAACTCGTCACTAGGTGTTCAGAGAAGAAATGTGCATAAATTTGAATACATAACAGAACCGGTCTATTAGCAGTTGTGTGTAATGGTTTAACGAGTCTTTTCTATAATTCCTGCAAAATATCTCAATTCAACCTTCCTAATCCTCATACCCGAACTCCATGTAGTACATGACAAAACACATTAAACACGCTTGTATACCATTAAATATTATAATGGGTATAGCTTGCCCGACGACTAGGAGCCTCTCGTTTATTTCGATATCAATGCGATTACGAAATGCACATTCGAAATAGTTGTGTACATATATACACAATTGTTATGACCACAATCGAAAAGGCCCTAACAGTTGTTCTGCGACAAGTAGGCCCAGGGTAAAAAAACAGAGATAAAACTCAATGAGCAAAAACTCTGGAAAACCTTCGGATCCACTTTTGCACAATAAATATTTCCCAAATTTTCAGAATAAAAACAAATTTGAAATTTGTCGTGATGAAAACGCAAGCTAGAATGACTCCTCAAACATATTCTACCACACCCTAATGCTCGTGCCTCGCACCACCTGCGAAAAACATTCTTATGCATAATCACTTCTTACTCTTGGGCAACAACCCTTACCAAGCATAAGTATGCATACATTAACGAGACAAACAACATTTACCTGCTGTACAAACGTAACGCAGGCAAATAATATTCATGTGGGAGCGAGCGAAGCTAGCGAGTAAAAATTTCGGACTTTTTTTCTAATGCTGAAGTCCTTGAGTAGTGCATTATTTACAGCGATGTAATAAAAATGACAACAGCAAATTCATTTCGGGGGAATGTTGAATAATCTTTTAATTTTAATTTAAAACAGATATATAACATATTTTATGCGATCTGCTAGATTTCTTTATATACTGTAAGAGTGAGCGAGTTATGGGAACATTTTCAGAAAATATTGCCCTTACTTGGTGTAAATTATGGACACATTCTAGCGAGCGGAATGAGAAATCGTTTGCTGGAGGGGGGGGGGGGCATCGTGCCCCTCTTGCTGCCAGCTCCGCTGCCTTTCAATATTGTAGTAGTAATATGGGTACTTGTTACTACATAAAGCCGCACCGATTCTTTGAAGCTAGATAAGGCTCTTTTTGTAAAAAAAAAAAAAAAAAAAAAAAAAACAACAAACTGTTGGAAACTTAAGAGAAGAGGAAAAGGGCACATATTAGATAGTAAAAGGGGCACTTATCAGAATTAAAGAGGGTGCACTTATCAGAAGTAAAGATGGGGCACTTATCAGAAGTAAAGAAAGAGCACTTATCAGAAGGAGAAAATGGGCACTTATTAGAAGGGAAAAGGGGCACCTATCAGAAGTAAATATGCACTTATCAAAGGAGAAAAGGGCATATATTAGAGAGAAAAGGGGGCAATTTTTAGACTCGAAAAGGGGCACTTATGAGAAGGAGAAAAGACTACTTAGATAAGAGATAAAAGTGCCCCTTTTCTCCTGAAAAGGGGCACTTTTCAGAAGGAGAAAAGGGCAGTTATTAGAGAGATAAGATGGCAATTATCTGATTTGAAAAGGGGCACTTTTGAGAAGGAGAAATAAGGGCACTTATCAGAAAGGAAAAGGGGCACTTTTAGTTGTAAAAAAGGCACTTATTAGAGAGAAAGGGGGATTTCTTCAGAAATAAAAAGGGCACTTTTGGGGTACTTGAAAAAGTGTGGGCAATGTGCCACCTCCCCCCCCCCCTGCGCGCTCCCCCTGACTGCCATGCGAGGTTTATGAAAGGGGTAGCCATACCCATACAGATTTGTAGTGTTGGAACTTGCCTTTTAGAGCATCTTGAAACTTAGGAGCAAATTACAGCATATTTAAAATTAACATTTGCAAAAAGTTAAAAAATACCTGCAAAATAAGATATTAACCAGTTTCTACATTGTCATATTACTTTATAGATATGCGAGGGAGTGTAGTGCCGTGATATTGAACTGTTGCATTCAAGAGTAGTATCAAGCACACATGCAAATCAAAGCCTACTAGAAAATTTTGATCTACATAAGAGTGTGTAAAGGCCAACCCAGTAGCATAGCCATATTTTCAGCTGGGGGTGGGGGTGGGGGGGGGGGGGTGGGCGCCACCCCAAATGTGCTGACAGGGATCCAGCTCCTGTCGCACTCCTGTCGCACATTGTTTGAATGATGGTGGTCTTTATATGCGATCTTTGTAGTTTCCAAATAGTGCGAGAAATCGAAGCAAAAGTAAAAACTCTGACACTTTAATACAGTTTGAAAAAATGTAATTTTCTTTGTAAAATATTCTAGTTAAAATATACAAATTACAAATAGAACACCTCGCTACCCGAAAGGTGGGTGGTACATGATCTTTTTGTAATTTCAAAATGCCTTAGCCAAAACTCCACCTCGTTAGCACATGATTACAGTTATGACCCCCCCCCCCCCATAATTTCCCTGAATTCGCCCAGGCCTGTGGATCCATGGATGGTCCCAAACAGCCGCCCTAATGTCGTGTTGTGGTCCCTATTCATTCACCAAACAGCAGTATCAATTACGAGTCAGTGTAACTTCAATTGCAGGTTCATGTAGTTTTATATATCTACAGCATTATACAAGGAATATAGTCTTGTAAATATATCGAGAAGAAGTCGAGCATGACTGCTCTCTTTAATGGTCAGTCTTGATCTCCTTTCTATATCTATCTGTGGTTCTTCTCTTATACATGTATATCAAAAGTACTAGGCATAGATACGTATAGAAGTATAGGGGTGTGGCCTATTGGGTCAGCAATGCAATGTGGCAAGATTTAGGAGTAGACAGCGTAGGGGGCTGGTATATCTGGAAATGTTTACATTAGTCAGGAATTGGTCTGGGCGGAAGGGATAGGGGGAGATTATAAAAAAGTTGGTCTGGGGGATGGGGATTGAAGATAACATCACTATGGGAACGTGGTAACAAGGGTTATTATTGTAGGTGGTAAGAACATGAAAGGGGGAAGGGGCTTGTAGAGACTACTACTACACAACACTAATGGGGCCACCCAAAAGAGGGAAAATGAAGAATTGGTATCATCTCTTAAAAATGTATTGAAAATGAATTGGTGAGGAATTATCAGTTTATCCCTAGAAAATATACATAAATGTGACTTGGTGAAGAGTTCCCGTGACTTGGTGAAGAATAAAGTATACCAGTTTAACCATAGGAAATGTACATGACGGTGACTTGGTGATGAGTTCCTGTGATTTGGTTAAAAATTGATATAAACAAGATAAAAACTACTTTCGAAAAATAAACTCAAGACAATTTCAATAGCCCTGTCTATCACCTTTAGAAATGTGCCGGAACATTACAATGGCGTATTACGTAATCCGAACAAGATTTCTATGGGCAGTACAATAAGCCTTTGAAATTGCCCTTGAGTTTATTTTTCGAAAGTAGTTTTTATCGTGTTTATACCAGTTTAACCATAGAAAATCGACATGGCGGAGATTTGGTGATAGGTTCCCGTTACTTCGTGAATAATTGATTAAAACATTACATTTTAAAGGAAAATTTGCTAATAGAAACCAACTTAGCATAGGAATGTAAATTTAAATATGACTAAATGAAGAGTTCCCTTCATAGAAAGCGGGGGGGGGGGGAGGGGAGAGGGGGCGATTGCCCCCCAAACTTTCTTGTTTTTATAAAGAAACACACTCCCATACGTATTATTATGCCAAACACCGCTACGACTGAGGTGGGGCCCCTCAGAGTGTCCCCCCCCCCCAAAAATGGAACAATTCCGGCGAGCCAGGTTCCCATGACTTGGTGAATAATTAATTCCAATTTATTAATGGAATTAGTATAACATAAGACAGTGACTTGGTTAAAAAAAAGTTTATCCATAGAAAATGAACATGACGGTCACTTGGTGAAGAGTTCCAATGGGTTGGTTAAGACGTAATGATAAATAATAATAATAATAATAATAATAATAATAATAATAATAATAATAATAATGATAATAATAATAATAACAATGGTAATATTAATGATACTACTACTACTACTACTACTACTACTACTACTACTACTACTACTACTACTACTACTACTATACTAATGATAATAATAATAATAACAATGGTGATAATAATTTAAAAACACAATAGTCCGTTCTTGTGCTACATAATTATCACGTTATGATATAATGTCCCTATATATGAGCTTGTTTATTATTACCATTATTAATGATTTGGCGTCACCTGTGCCTGCATGGGAAGGGAAAAGCGAACTGAATCACTGTAACCCTCGGGTCTCTTCTCCCGGTATAACTGCATAATTATGACGGTGACCGATCATAATATCTAAAGCGATTCTTCAGGTAAAAACTACGATTGTCAATATTTCTTCTTTTATTCAACATCCAATTCAGGGTCGTGCCCCCCCCCCCCCGCCCCACCCAAGTTAAAGTCGATACACTGTGGGAGAGATCAATGATGCCCATACACTGGTACTGTGATAACTCCTTGCTCATACGTAAATGGAGCTTTTATGTGTATGCAGCAGGCAATCCGGCACTCTTTAAATTGGCAATTCCACGCACGAGTGTACTTACTTGGTGACCTACTTCAGTTCACGCCAATATATTTTTTTCGCCGTAGAGGGCAGTCTTCATTTATTCAATTATTCAATTACCAAAAGCAAAAACAGAAAAACAGAAAAACAGAATCAGAAAACGGGTGTTCAATTTTCAGTTTGCAAAAACGGAAAAACGGAAAAACAAAATCGGAAAAGGTGTTTAATTTTCTAATTTTTAAAAATAAAAATAAAAAAACAGAAATATAAATCAAAAAAAGGTGATCAATTTCTCATTTTTGAAAGAAAAAAATGGAAAAACGATTCTTTTAAAAACAGTAAAACATAAAAACAATTAGTTTATTCATATTTTCGTTTTCCAATTTTTCTACCTAAAAAAAAATATTAACACACGACCGTTTTTCTGTTTGTAAAATGAAAAATTGAAACGGTTTTTTAGTCAATATTCTGTTTTTCCTTTTTCCGTTTTGGGATAGGAAAAACGAATTATCTCTATGTACCTTGATTCTATACCCATGTGGCACTTGTACGATCTGCAAACACGCACAAATATCAGGGAAATGTAACTAAGTTACATTTCCTTGCTCTCATCTCACATAAAACCAAAAAGGTACTGCAACATTGGATTATGGAATATGGAGGTCATCATATAGTACATGTATCCACATCTACGTAGCCCTTTTCCCCAAACCTATTGTCTCATTCATGCCCTCGACCTCGGAGATATTATTCTACTGGATAATTTTCTCTTTCAGCTTGCTCAGCGAAACCATACGAACGCTATTGTCGTGAGCAAATACATATTATGCATATGAACTTCTGCAAGACAGTGCAGAACCGGATTTCTAGCTGAGTTTGACTACGGAATTATCCAGAACTGCCATCTCCTAGATTGTATATGTCGTCTGGGCACATGCGTCATTAGTCTAGATTCTATCCGTTTTTTATATTTGGTTTATTCCCTAACGCTGCTCTTTCTCTACACGTATATCCCACACAGAGCGCGACTCTCCACTAATCGCGCGATCCCCATAATTTCACCCGTCGAAAAATGTTTGCGACGGTCGATTTGGAAGGGCTATATCAGTTTTAGCGTTGGGGGTGTATTATTTTCTCAACGGATCGCGTTCGTGCGCGAACAGTCCAGGCAGTGGACTAAGCGAGACGATGAGTTAGACCTGGTTAGATGCAGTTCAACATCGATCGCATTCAGGTCAAATAAACAACATGGATGTGCGACGATGCAGCGCGTATCTGGCTCAGAGATGGGGATGGGTTGTCACCGTAGCTAGTTTCTTCATGCATTTCGTCTGCTTCGGGATATACTACTGTTATAGCATAACCTTCATTGCGCTCCAGGAAGAATTTCAAACAACTTCAACCGCTACGTGTAAGTTGACACTTGCAGGCTCCATTAAAACATGCCTTGATATCTATAGCGACCCTAGATGATATGACTGTGCATGAGTGATATACTTATTAACAAAAATGAGTGGCACTTTATGGAATATAAACCATTTCAATTCAATTTCAATTTAATGATGAATTCATATTCAACTTTTCAATAAATAATACAGAGTAATAAATGAACAAAATAATGTACATGTATTTTTAACAAAAATATGACATTCATGTGGTACATACATAGTATGTACTATGTATACTATACGTATTTCAGACTAATAAAAAAATGAGAGAAAAATAGAATAGAAAAATAGAAGAGTGACTATATCTGGGGAGCGTTTCATGAAAGGATTTGTCGGATATTTTTTCCGACAAGTGTTATAAGCTACTAAAATCCTTGCATCTGATTGGCTGAGAGCAAATTTGTCAGTAAAAATCACTGACAAAATGCTTGATGAAACGCTCCCCTGAAGATGAAATGACGATAGGCCTAGAATTATTTTGGCTAAGCGGTGAACCAGGCTAACTATATGTATATAGGAGCAGTTTTCATCTGATATGGTTTACTTTGCATCGTTTTACTTTATTAATGTATTTTCATATTTAAATGACCATATGTAGATAATCCACGTATTTGAGTGTCCATATATCTTTTACATAATCCAGAGTATTTCAAATTTGGAAGAGTCGAGTATGATTTTGATATAATACCGAGTAGCCTAAATATCTTTCGCTGAAAATCATGAATAATACAAATTTTTGACAGGATATACATAGATATTTATTATGAATATGTAATATTTTTTACAACACTCGAGATATTTTTTAGATCAAAAAATATTTTGTGAAGGTGCATACACACTCTTAAAATGTTGGGTAAATTTAGTTGGGTAACTGCTGGTTGGTTAAAAATATTCCCAATTCTGGGCTATTATTAACCAACTGGACACTCGAGTGGTGTAACCAATATTGGTCAATACTTTTTACCTAAATATTGGGCATATATTTACCAACAGTATTTGGTAATTATGGGTTGGGTACTTGTTGCCCTGTAGTTGTGTAATTTTGTCACATTTCCTTTGCCAGTTGGGTAAATTTTGTTGGGTAACTGATGGTTGGTTAGAAATTCGCTTTTGCCCAACTTGTGGTAAATATTTTTACCCAATATTGGGGAAAACACTTATATGAATATTGAATATTCATGAATTTTTAGTAGCGTATGGTTTGGGGTGGCCCGATTTACTAACTGTCACCGAATGCATAACAAAATATAAGGGGTATATAAAAGCTTGCACTAGTTTGCACTAAACTAGGCGTTGTAGCGTGCGCCTGTAATCCAGCTAACAATGGAAGTTATAAACTGATTCAGCGGACCCAGGTTCGAGACTGAGTCACGTCTTTCGGATGGTGACGTTAAAGGTCGGTCCCAGACGTAAATAATCATATCTGATTGATACACGTCTGTAAAAACCCAATTACACACACACACACTAACTGGATATGATAGGACTAGGATAGGATAGGTTAAGATATAGGATAGGATAGCTTAAAATAGGATAGGTTAGGATTGATTAGGTTAAGACCCAGAAGGACGTAACAAGCAGATTTCATTTTTTTTTACCTAGGTTGGAGGAAAAAGGAAACAATAAATTGGGCAGCTGAATTTGCCCAACCACATGATATTTGTTACCAAACAGCTGAACAAATAGAGGGTTGGGCAATCCTATTGGGTAAGATTGGTTGGGCAATAATTACCCAACTGAGAATATAACCAACAGTTGGGCAATTGTAGAGTTGGGTAAAATCTAATGGGTCACCAACTGATGGGCAATTTAATTTGCCCAACAACATAGTAAATGGATTGCCCAACATCAGTTGGGCAAATTTTAACCAAAAGTTGTGTGGACAGTATGTTGCCCAGTGTTGGTTAAAAATTGGGCATTTTTTTGCCCAACTTTTTTAAGAGTGCATGCAAAAACATATCACCGTACTATAAATATACATGTAACATGGTTCAAGTTATGAGGAAATCATATTCTTGGACAAAAATTGAGAAATTGTATTATCTATATAAACAAAATAATTGGTGAGTTGTGAGGGAATGACGTCACATACTCATAAAAGAGTTGCCAGTTTGTCTAGTGATTTTCAAAGTGTTCCCTAGTTTTTCATGTCGTTCAAAAAATACACAACTTTCTTATTAGTTGTCCGACTTTCCTCAAATGTTTTTTGTTCTGTTGGTCTGATTTTTCTGCTTCTGTTAAAACCACGCAATTCTTGGACCGGACTTCCCCTTTAAGAGTCCTCCAAGCAAACCCACAATGCTCGGCATGCCTGGTAACTATACTACATGTACACAGCGCTGTCGCTTCTTACGAGCTGCCCATTCTCTGGCGTTGCGAACCGCGACTACAAAAGTGCGACTACATGCTTTTCGCTGAAATTACATATATTTTTCATCTAAAAATTAAACTAAATAAAACTTCAACTATTGATTGATTGCATTCATTAAGTTAAATTTAGTTAACCAACTTACAACTTACCCAAAACGATGATTTATTGTGTCATCTGCCCACAGTCCGTAATAGCAGAATGTAATCGCTGCACTTTTTGAAAGGTCACACCCGTGCGTAACTATACACTATACACTAAACGGTACGGAGATGGACAAGTTTTGGCAGTCAAAAGTTGAAATTCTATACCCTGTGGACATTGCCTGATGGCTTGCTGGGGATTGAACTTCAACAAATCCATCCAAGCAATCGATTTCATGTGAGTATAACGTAAAATTGGAAGTTTAACATACATTTTAAATTAATTTTGTACATTGTTTTTAGCGACAAATGTTGAGGGGTGTCGCAATGAAAGCCTTGGTGTCCTTCGCACAGCGTCTGGTCGGGCTACATGCCTGGAACACTAATTTGGAAATTGAACAACACGACAACAGCGCTATGCACTTCCCAGTTTCGCTTCAGAGAGTGAATTGATTTTACTGCTGTCAAATACGGCTGATTGGAGTATTCTTAAAAATCCTTTAATCGCCATTGAAGAGAATTTTAAGCTATTAATCTTGTTTGCTTCAAAAAGAAAGCGAGGGATAACGATTTTTGTAGCCAAACTACCATGAAAAGAGGATCTAGAAAACTATCGCACGATTGAAGAAAACAAGTTGCTTGCTATCACTTTGTGCAACATCTGAAGATCGAGGCAAACGTCAAAAAGAAGGAGAGAGAGAGAAAAAAAAGCAAGAAAGAAAGGAAAAAAAAAACAATTGCTAGGCTTTTGCTATATGGTGTTATGTATTCGGCTCCGCAAAAGCACGAACGAGGCAATCTTTTGTGCACAACTCCATTCATTTGTATAATAATATAATGTCTCGCAGACCTCATATTCTAAGACTGGATATTGATTTGTTCTTATTTATATAGATTTGCATTTATAGTTAAACTACTTCTATGTATAATTATGTACTCTACGATGTGAATGCATGTATTTTCTTATTTCCGCCTCCCTCCTTTTCCTTTTCCTTTTCCTCCTTTTCTCTTCTGCTTTTAATACCAATCTCCTCCATACACCTTAAATTTATATTACGTTATATCTACTTGATTCTGCAAACACTATACACCTTCTTCTTAAAATTGTGTTTTTGAAAGCGCTTCCATATCAAATATTGTTCAGAATGGAATTATTAACACATGTGCCAAATTTGGGGCTTTTAGACAAAAGTGCACAATTTTCAAGCTATGCCGCCCTTCTGGCTATTCACGAAAATATGTCCATTTGTGATGCTTGTTCAGTTTCTCAACCGCCTCAAGAAACTGACCTTTTTCATTTCTGTTTAAAAAGTATTATTGATTGATGACCATGAATATACACAACTCCAATTCAGATAAGAAGAAAATTGGACATTACAGAAGGGAAATTGATTGTTAAAATGCCACGCAAGACGGAAGAGCTATTCTGAATATAACTGTTGTTATCTCTGGACGTATGAAAAACAGGATAGCAGGAAGAGATTATCAGTAAGAAGCGATGTAAGAAAGAAAATACAATGCCTTATTTCTTATTTTGACAGATAAAAACGATAAAGTAAACTTAACATTATGTGCACCAGTAACCGCATCCCAAGACAGAGTGAGAGAGAGAGAGAGAGAGAGAGAGAGAGAGAGAGAGAAAGATAGAAGTAAGGTTTTGAGAGGTCAAAAGATCTTTCTTCCCGTACTTTCTTTCATTATCTTTTAATGTTCATTTGACCGCTACGGGGTTGTTGCTAGACTACTTTTCGGGGGGGGGGGGGGGGGGGTAGACAAATATTCCGACAAGACAGAAACAAAAAATCAGAGTTTCAAATTTGTGGAGTGAGGCTCTATTCAGAAAAAAAATACACCCCAAGACGGTTACCAGCTGGTTACAATCCCGGAATTCTTTCCAACGACTACCCTTACTCCTGAGGATAACTACCACGAGAGGGATGATCTCTCTTTGAAATATGACATCCCCTGTAACTAGGGAGATTGACGGAGGTAGCTGTCCGGGGATGGTAGTTGTCCTAGAAGCATTATGAGCAAATAATACAAGCTAGTAGATGTAACCAGGTTACTGATGAAACACAATTGAGCTACTGCGTTGAGTAAGGGAATGAGACACCGAGAAGTTTCGTATGATTGTAATTTGAAATTAAAAGCGTTTTTATTGTTTCCAAAAAAAATTAATGAAAACTGATTAAAAGATTTTACTCGTAACACAATCGCAAAGATTTCGAAAATTCAACCTATCACGTAATCCTCACATGATTCCAAAGTGATATAAAAATAGGGTATTGAAGCTTGCCTTGAGTTGATTTCAAGAAAGTCTTTGCGATCGTGTTTCATGTTTACTTGATAATGATTTTTATGCTTCCGCCCACCGAAGGTGGTGCCGGAGGCATTATGTTTTCGGGTTGTCCGTCCGACCGTCCGTCCGTCGTCCCGCTTTCTCATTCTAGCGATAACTCAAGAACCACATGAGGTAAGAACTTCAAACTTGGTGCTAGTATGTATCACCATAGGAAGACGATCTGATTAGATTTTGGGGTACGTAGGTCAAAGGTCAAGGCCAATTTCTGAAATTTCTGAAATTTCAGGTGTTAGCCTCGTTCTAGCGATAACTCAAAAACCATTTGAGGTATGAACTTTAAACTTGGTGCTAGTATGTATCACCATAGGAAGAGGATCTGATTAGATTTTGGGGTATGTAGGTCAAAGGTCACAAGTCAATTTCTGAAATTGCAGGTGTTAGCCTTGTTAACGCGATATCTCAAGAACCATTTGAGGTATGAACTTTGAACTTGGTACTAGTATGTATCAACATAGGAAGACGATCTCATTAGATTTTGGGGTACGTAGGTCAAAGGTCAACGTCACAGAGGCCAATTTCTGAAATTTTAGGTGTTAGCCTCGTTCTAGCGATAACTCAAGAACCATTTGAGGTATGAACTTTAAACTTGGTGCTAGTATGTATCACCATAGGAAGAGGATCTGATTAGATTTTGGGGTATGTAGGTCAAAGGTCACAGAAGCCAATTGCTGAAATTTCAGGAGTTAGCCTCGTTCTCACGATAACTCAAGAACCATTTGAGGTATGACTTTAAACTTGGTACTAGTATGTATCACCACAGGAAGACGATCTCATTAGATTTTGGGGTATGTAGGTCAAAGGTCACAAGTCAATTTCTGAACTTTCAGGTGTTAGCCTTGTTAACGCGATATCTCAAGAACCATTTGAGGTATGAACTTCAAACTTGGTACTAGTATATATCACCATAGGAAGACGATCTGATTAGATTTTGGGGTACGTAGGTCAAAGGTCAAAGGTCATAGAGGTCAATTCTGAAATTGCAGGTTTTAGCCTTTACGTGATATCTCAAGAACCATTTGATCCATTGACTTCAAACTTGGAACTAGTATGCATCACCATAATGAGACGAAGTGATAGGATTTTTGTTCACGTAGGTCAAAGGTGACAGGTCATAGAGGTCATTATACAGGTGTATATGAAATTAATGTTTTTTACCTTTGTTATCACCATATCTCAACTATTTGTATTCATGACTAGGAGGAGATAAAGTGATCAGACTTTGGGTCATAAGGTGTAAAGTCAAATGTCAAATAGGTCAATTAACATGTAATTAGAGGTTTTTTATTCTGGTTATCACAATAATTTCAAGAACAGTTTGAGCCATCAACTGAATTTAGGCGGAGGCATATAGGAGACGCAGTCGCATTCATCTTGTTTTGTTTTTTTTAATACAGAAAATGAACGTCTCACTCTCTCTCTTTTCTTTCAGCATGGGCGGGATCCATTCCCATCGGACTTTCGACGTTGTCGGGCGTCTTCGTAACACCGCTAATCTACCGCTTCAACAACCGTGCCGTCGCTCTGGTCGGTGTCATCCTCTGCTTCACATCGTGCATGTCGACGTCTTTGATCACTGTCTTTCCTCTCATCTACTTAACATACAGCGTGATGTTTGGTGTCGGGAGTGCTTGCGCGTCTCTGTCATCCATGGATCTGATACTCCGGTACTTCCCCGTCACCAACTGTGCGCGTGCTACCATGTTCGCCATGACAGGCAGTAGCGCAGGTGTGGAAGTCAAGCTTTTCCTATTATAAGCTGCTCAGCCAAAGCTCCAGCTCAAAGATATAGAATTTGGGTTGGGATCGGAGTTGGGTTTTAGGTTGGGTTTAGGTTCAGAGTTAGGCTTAGGGTTAGGAGGAGTGTTTTATTAAGAATTCAGTTAGCGAAGGATATTGACCGCAAACAAACAAAATGAAATTTAAAACAGACAAAATAAGTCACCAAACAAATCGCCGTTTTTCGCATATTTTTTCAGGTATGCTGTGTTTAGGACCCTTGACGTACGCCCTCATCGAGCGCTGGAAATGGAGGGTCATGTTGCGCATCGTCGGGAGCCTACTCCTCGTTGTGGGCATCTCAGCCGTTATAGTCTATTATCCTCCTTCCCCTTCAACTCCAGCTCCCCTGGATACGGACGAGGATGAAACGAAGGAAGGTATGATCCGCGACCGGGCCGTTTCGCCTCCAGATAGTCATCGTGGAAAATATACAAACACACCAGTACAACCGAAGAATGACCGACTACCAGATAGCCAAGTAAACACGGCTGAGGGAAAAAGTCCAAGTACACGAGGTAACCGTGAAGAGACAGGGGAAGAATCAAAACCCCTTCTGCGGGATAAGATTGTCGACAGTGAAAAGGAGAAGGATGCCTGCTCTTCACAAGCCCCAAACTCCGGTGATGTAGCTGTTTCTGTAGTTACCTCGGAAATCGTTTTACCAGGTCGAACGGCAGTAGAGGTTAGAGACGAAGCCGGTACCGAAGCGCCACTCAGATTCTGGACGAAGCATCGATCAATACTCTACCCGGATGTTTGGATCCTCGGCTGCTGCGTCATGGGAGTAGGGGTCATGAACTCGTTCTTATACATTAACGTGGTAAGATCTGCATCTCTGTGTGTGCGCTTTATGCCCCAGTATGCAGTGCCAAACCTATTCCGAACCGACTGCAAATCGGCAGAATCTTGGCCAATAGGGGTAATGTAAAACCAAGTCCATATGCGTTATGTTTGAATGATGAGTTTCTTCTACAATGTAAATACTTTATATGATTTATGAACTGGTATCGAAAAATAAATGAATCTTGAATCTTGAATCTTGAATCTTGAATGTAATTTTTTCGGTTTATTATCGGTCTGGTGTCGATGTTGTCAGTGCAGCTGAGGTATAGCACCCCCCTCTCCCCCCCCCCTCTTTCTTTTCCTGTTGTGTATGTCGTACCGTCTTGCTACTGTCGCATTTAATTCCTCTCAATTTCTTTCTTTTTGTTTTCAGTCCAGACCTTTCTCTGATGAAAAATTAGACCCTCAAATTTTCAGTAGATTGATTTCACGTTTTTCTTTCAAAAAGGTATACTATAGCTCTCCTTGTCTTCTTCCTGAATATAGCTCTTTATTTCTTTATATTCTTTAGGGCGACTTTCTACTCTCTGTTGGATTTGAAAAGCGCGTGGTACCCTGGGTCGTGACAACTCTCGGCGTCTCTGAAATGGCGGGAAAATTACTGCTTGGTGTGATAGCGGATCGTCTGCCCTTCCCGAAGATTTTTCTCTATCTTATCGGTTGCCTTACGGGATTGGCTGCATGATATGTCTTCTCGTGGTGCGCTCAGTCGTCTTATTTTTGCTATTGTCGGTTGGTAAGTAATCGTTTCATGAGGCTCATAAGATACAAGGTCCATGGATATTGTCTAAGTAACTTAATGGAAATTAGTAATTTTGCATGGCAAAATGCACACTCTTACAAGAGAATGATTTAAACACAAGCAGCATAATTATACGTAGTGTTTGCGTAATAGTGTTTGTAAATGGTAGGTAAAGAAAGGCAGTACTTAGTTACTATAAGTAAATTCTTCTTCTTTCCTCCTCCTCCTCCTTCTTCTTATTACTATTATTTATATGACGATAATGATGATAATGATGATGTCGATGATAATTATTATTATTATTATTATTATTATTATTATCATTATTATTATTTATATTATTGTTATTATCGCGATCATCATGTAATTGTCGAGTATTTTCCTTGATCATGTTGATACTGCTATTGATCTAATTGACGCTATCGCCATCGTTGTCATCGTCAATATTATAATTTGTAATAATGCCCCCCTCCCGCCCCAAAGCCAATGTCTGGATACGCCCCCGGTGTGAGATATTGCAATTATTTCACCTTTAACCCATATCAAATTTCCTTTTCATTTTCTCGCCAGTCATCGGTTTGGTTGTCATGACAATCGCAGATGTTCTCTCCTACTCCATTTGTAACCAAGTCTTCCGGAAAGAAGATACTGTCCAGACCTGGACCGTTGTCATGGTGATGCAAGGAATCGGTTTCATGGTGGGAGCTGTCTTTGGTAAGATGAACCAACTAGAATCTTCTTCTTCTCTTTCATCTTTTCTTGCTTTGTAATAATTTCTTTCGCTTTATTTTTTTTCCCTTCTCTGCTACATGTATTACCCATTCCTCTGATATTCTTCTTATTGTTACCCCTTCCTTCCTATTCATTTTTTTTTGCTTCTCTCTCATTGTGTACACATTTCTCCGTCTCTTGCTCAACCCTATTCTCATCTCCATTTCTACTGCTCCCTCGTAATAATTTCTTTCACTTTATTCCCCCTTCCCTACCACTTTCTCTCTGAAATTGGGCTTTTTCGTTTTCAATTCCCTCATATTCACTTTATTTTTGTCGATTCTCTTCTCTATCATTTGTACACGTATTTTCTCTTTCTTTTACTCATCCCCTTCTCATCTCCCTGTATACTGATGTCTTCGTCTCTTCATTCCATCTTTCTCTTTTCAGCTGAAAGCATAGACAAGACCGGATCATACAACGAAGCTATCTATACCAGTATGGGCATGTATGCCGCGTGCGCTCTGCTTTGTATAGCCGTTCCTCTATACCAGAAAGTATTAGCTCGTGATCGCATGGTGATGTTCGACCACCAGGCCGAGTGTCGACGCAAAAAGACGGTGAAGACGACGACGAGGGTAGCGGAGTCGAATGGTTTTTAAACGATATCACTCTTTCATGACGCGCACAAGACCGTACTATAGTCACTGATGCGGTCCTAGCGTCAGGAAAATGACGCATGTGTAAGCCAGGTTTAATACCTCGTGTGCAACAGATATTAACCCTTTCATGACAGGAATTATTTAAACGCTAAATTGATCACATTTTGTTCTTCAAATTGGCAACAATATTTTCTTTTAGTGCTAAATGGTTCTAATAAGGTGTAATGTCTTTGAAAACAACAGACATTATTACAGACTTTGTCGGAAAGTTGAACAAATTGGTAATTTTGACCCCCCAAAATAAATTATTTTGAACCTCTCAATGTGTTGCCAATTTAAGGAATTTAAAGCTTATTCTCGTTTCTTTAAATTCCTGGCATCGAACGCAATATGGTCATGCAACAAAAATGGACATAGTTTGTGCAGAATTTTTTTTGCTCTTTCTACTCATGCACCTGGTATATGGTTTGGAGCTCTGCATGAATCAAAAGTTATTGAGCCAAACCACAAAATGTGGTCGATTGTCTTGTAAGGGTTAAGAATAAGCTTGAGTTCTGGTAATTATGTAAAAGTAAAATTGTACAAGTTCAAACCAAACTTACACTGCATATTTAAGGCTACAAATAACTTATATTTATCAAATAAATTCGGTAGAAATGTATCATTGAGCATAATGAGCAAAGAAATGCATAGAAATATAATTAGTCGTCCCGACCGCGTGTTGGGCGCGTATTTCCAGTGAATGTGATTTCCAAGAAGTTTTTGTGCGTAAGTTTATTTACATTCTGCAGGTCCAAACAACAAACTCTACACTGCGCAAACAAAATTGAATTGACAATTTAAGCTAGATTCTGTTGAAATGCTGTTCAATTGCCAGAACTCAAGTTAAAGGGTAATCCAACCTTGGTAATAAGATGATTTGTGTGAAAGCAGAAAAATAAGAAAAACAGGATGGCGAAAGTTTGAAAGAAATCGGACAAGGACTAAGAAAGTTATGGATGTTTGAAAAATGAGATCACTACATCTATGCGAATCTCAAATTGGCAATTTGGTGATTCGATTGTGACATTTTTGTGGACAACTCTCCCATTTGTTGTACACAAAATATCATTAATTTGCGGTTTCCTTCGAGGCGCTTTTACCCTCGTGGCAGTAATCAAAATATATTGGAGATAGCATATTGTTATAGGTCCCCATGAACGAAAAGATCCTACTGAGTAATGCATTTTGAAAAAAAAGTGACATTTTAGTCATTTTGTGTGTTAGAGCGAATGGGAAAGTTGTCCACAGCTACATCACAGTGACATTACCTATTCGGCCAATTTGAAATTCCCATATGCATAGTGATTACAACTTTCAAAAATTCATAACTTTCTTATTGCTTGTCCGATTTCGTTCAAACTTTCACCAATCTGCTTCTCTGATTTTTCCTCTTTCTTTCAAAGCAACTTGCTATAAAGGTTGGATTTCCCTTTAAGCTGAAAAATATACATGTATATATTACAAAACATGGTGCCAGGGGCATAGATAGAGGGGGGGGGGGGGGATGGGGGTATGCATCCCCCCAACTTTTTGGGTGGGGGGATGGTTTGTACAAACATCCCCCCCCCCCAGGTTTCACCCCACCAAAAAAAAAAAAAAAAAAAGTGGTGGAAAATATACATTTCTATATTATGTTGTAGATAAATATAATTTCATATATTATTATTATATCTATTAATTTTATTTTTATATATTCTTTATTTCAATATAAATGTTATATATCTGTGTACAATATTGTAGATTTATATGAATTTATTAATATTTATCTGCAATGCTGTCGTGGCTTCTGATAATTCCCGATATATTTTTACACCACTAGAAAGTGAAAGCCATCTACTTCAAATTATACAACATGGGTGTTGATCTGGGAGTGATATGGAGGTATATTTTTTTTTAATGAAGTGGGGGGGGGGGGGGGATGTTGGCCTGCATGTGTTACCATCTCCAAATATATTTAGAGGTGATTTTTTTTTTTCGAAGCCACAATGCAGAAAAATTATTTAGATTAAAAGTACATGTAATTATTCTGGATTTAGAGGGTTCAGTCGGTAACTTTCCTTTATAATGCAATTCTGCAAAACTGAAAAGAAATGTGGTTGAAATGTGGTGGAATCGACGAATGTGGTGGAGAAAGAGGGAATACATCAAACCCAATATTTATTGAGGATGATGATGACCTGTGTCATCATCACCCAACTATACATAGAAGAATTATGAAATGAAAATCATAACATGTAGGCTCGGTCAGAAGCACAGCTCCGGGCGTTGCATGTGGGCACAGTGCCCCTTCTTTTCCCATTAACTTCAGATAAGTAGGCATACCCCCATTTTTTCTTTCGTGTAAGCCCCAGTTCCATATTCTTTTAAGTGCCCATTTTGATAATTACACCTCATCCCTCACCTTACCTTTAATAAATGCTCCTATTTCAACGAGAGCATTTTCCCCCCTTTTAATCCCTTTTATGCCTTTTAATGTAACAAGTCATTTTTTTTCTTTGTATTATATAGACAATGATTTAATTTTTCTACTTTATATAAGAACATTTTCCCGTTCTTATAAATGCCCCTTTTCAGGTGTTATAAGTGCCCCTTTTCACCTGTGATGAACTGCCTTTTATACCTTTTCTACACATTCATTTATGTTTCTAATAATTGAAGTGTCCTTTTCCCCATGATAAGTACCACGTTTCCCTTTTCCATAACATGTGCCCCTAATCCAAAGTGACTTAAAGCCAGTATTCCTAAATGCTCGCTCGCTACGCTCGCTCGTATTAAAAGTATAGCTTATTAAATAAATGTTCATTGTGAAATTTTGCAATCACAATGTAATTGCTATTGTTTGCTCGCTCGCTTCGTTCGCTCGCTCAATATTCAAATCATACTACAAAATTGCAAAGCATGATGCTAAAGGTGTATCTTGGATATGTAAAGAGAAAAACCATATACATGTTTACACACCCTCACCCCACACACACACACACACACTATAAATATATATATATATATAATTGTGAGAAATGAAAATGAGAGAATAATAATATAATATATATACATATATATATAATATATATATATATAATATATATATATATATATATATTTATATATGAAAAATACCAAATAAAATTGGCCAAAATGGCAAGCACTCCGGCAGGAGTTTTATATATATATAAATCTTGCCCTTCGGGGAAATCATACCCCCAGGTATGAGGACCTGTCTACGCCAATGCATGGTGCATTACTATAACAACTACCTTCAAGAAAATACTTGCAAGTTTGGAAGTCTACCGATCATTACTAATATTAACATATATGCTACATACAACGGACAAAGGGGTGTGCTGGTGCATGTGTTGTGAATTTGGAACTTTATTTTTTTTTAACGTTATGCTTATACATTTATCATTGTAAACGAACATTATATATGGCAGGGAATTCTAAGCACAGTCATTACCAGGGGGAGGGGGGCACTCAGTATATAGTGTGCGGTGGGTAGTGCCGCAGAGAAGACCCCCATTTTTACACTCAAATTTCCGTTCCAAAGCATACTATTTTTTTCTTGTTGAGAAAACGAAGAGAAAAAACCGTTCCGAAGAACCGCTTTTTTTTTTCATTCCGTCGTTCCAGCCGTTCTTACCCGCACCGGCCCGTTTCGAAGAATATCATTTTTGGTGAAAAGTTGAAAACGCGTTTCATTCCAGGTGCTTAAATCCTCCGGGCTTTCCCCATTGCTTCCAATCCACCCCCAGGAAATTCAGTTTTCATTCATGCTGAGCGCATGCATGCGCATTATCCCCGCTTAATATGAATACACACACCATAGACTTGCCATGACACACAGTGTATTTACATTGTAGCTAATGGGAGCTTGTCATGTGGAACCAGTTCCGTAGCATCACATTTATATTGTAATCCAGTTCCAAAGACCCCCTTTTTCCAAAATGTTAGTAGTTCCGAAGACCATCCTTTTCATGATACGCTCGTTCCGAAGCCCCCCCCTTTTATCTTGCCAGGGGCACCTGCCACTTTTGGGGTCGAGTGCCCCCCCCCCGGAGTCATTGCAGATTTACAAAGCAATAACAAATGACATTCCGTTCTTGTTATCACAATGATTATACCGTGCGTATATAAAAAAGTACACACTCTGAAAATCTTCACAATATCGATGCGTTTTCGTCTTATGCAACTGAAGGTGATGATCTGTTTCATCGGATGATCATGAGTATTGACATTATTTTACGATTGAGAGATTACTGGCAATTTTGGTAAAACTCACAAAAATTGGTTTGTGCAAAAATGCCTCAGTCTTGAATTTGATCATAGTGTCTATCAGGCAGTGATTGAATGTTCTCTGTTAACCATCAATAACTGATTTGAACAATCATTTAATCCTTATGATTAATGATATAAAATTATGATTTTGGAGAATATTTTCAAAGTGTATACTTTTAGACTCACTGTATAGTCCATATTGCGCTTCAAAAGAGCATCGGCAATTATTACCCCGGTTATAGCTCCAGCAACTGTTATCAGCGCAAGGTGCATTTCAAAGAATAATTCTATTAGCAAATGTACATCTCAACATTCGTACGTTCTTATACGAGATATATGTTTTTACAGATATGTGTTTTAAAGGTTCTCGTGTGGTGCAATTTATATATTTGTGTGTAAAAGTTGACTGGATATTTATAGCAGGGAAATGTAACTTAGATTTCCCTGTTTATAGTCATCAACAACGTTTAACGTCCCACAAACGATGTTTCATTGTCATCACTGTTAGCGATCACTAAATTATTGTTTAGTTATTTTATTATCATCAGTTTCAACAACATTATGATGCATGTAAGTTGTAACACGCCTTGTTACAACCGGTAACGTCACAATGACGCATTATGTTGCAATGACGCATAATGGAGTACTGTCTTCGACTGAACGACCTAATTTCTGGCAATGGAATTAGTTGATTTAAAGTTAAATCAATTTAGCTACGCAGACTTTGAAAACACTTAAAATCCACATGTTAGCATTGCATACTGTATGTTAGCATTCCCGGAGCATTTGTCGCGGAGAAAATGTCGCATTTAAAGGTCCACTGCAACCCAAATGCAAGTTGATTTCTGTCGATGTGCATGGATGCATACAACTCATATTTTGTTATTCAAACATTTAAATATGTTTCATAGATTTTTAAATATTTTTTAAAATCATTTTCTCAAACATGCTAAGCTCCACCCTAAAAAATGTTGCAGATCTCTTTCCTGCAATGACATCATCTGTCAATCATTAGTAAGCTAAGGAGAGACAGTGGTATGTAGCTTTGCCAGAGATGACCATCTGTTCTAATAGACCATACAATGCCTACATAGGAGTTGTTAGGTCAGACATGCCTGGAAAAGAATGGTAATGAGGAGGCATTGTTTGAAAGCATGCAATTCTATTGTGAGTATGTGCTGAGCTGGGGAAAATTACATTCCCATTGTCTATTGTAGAATGTTAGTGTAGCTGACTGATGATTGACAGATAATGTCACTGCAGGAAGGAGATCTGGAGTTTTTTTTAGAGTGGAGCTTAGGAGGTTGGAAAAAAATATTTCAAAAAACATTTAAAAATCTGTGAAACATATGTAGATGTTTTAATAACCATGATCAACACATCAACAGCAATAAACTTGCATTTGGGTTGCGTTTGGGTTACGTTTGGGTTGCAGAGGCCCTTTAAATAGTTTTTAATCTGAAAGTCCACGAAGCTAGATGAATTTCACTTTTAATGAACTCATCCCATTAACTTCAGTGCCAGAAATGAATTCATTCAGCCGAAAATATTACTACATGTATTATTGTGATAGAAACGTCTTAGTGATATTACCGGTTGTATAATTATTATCAGGTCAGGATGTGTAACCAAACCCAGAATCTCATTGGTATAATACAAAACTCTATCGTGTAAAGTTGGTTTCACAAGTTTAGGATTGTAATTATTACCTTAGAGACAGACTATGTCAAAGCATGCCTGGACAATGTGAGTTACACCTAATGTACTCACAAAAAAATCATTAGTTGATACATGTATATGCCCCCTTACAGGAAAGTTCAGAACTAATTATTAAATGAAGTGACCTCTGTTTTTAAAAGAGAAATATTTTTGAAATGAAATTCAGGGTAAAGAATATATATATATATAGTTTTCTATTACAAGTCATGGTACAAAACGATTTGTATATTAGCATTGAAAAGCATATTATACACAGAAAAACAGGTTTTCCTTGTGTCATCTGAAATACATATGTTTTATTTATATAATTATATATATTGTAAGTTACTATAACAATAAACTCACTTTATGGATAGGAGGGAAAAACTGTTTTGTTTATGATCGTGTATGCACTGAAGACACAGAGAAAGAGAGAGAGAGAGAGAGAGGGGGGGGGGGGGGGGGGGAGGAGGAAAGAGAGAGGAGGAGGTGAAGAGAATGATGTACTATAGAGGATAGAATTGAGTGACGAGGTGAGATTCGTTTCCAGCGATCATCTATGAGATATTGCTACTTTTTGTTTGGACATTACTATTTTTTATGATGCTTTCACTGCCTCGTATACAAATGCAGATTGCACAATGATTGGACAAGACAGATTTTTGTGAATTTATTGTGCATTGAAACTAGCAGTTTTTGTTTTTTATTTTTTGGTTTTTTTCAGTTGGCGTAGATCCATGCATTCCTTCTTTTCATTAAAAAACATTTTGGGATGCTCTAAAATGCAAGTTTTATAGACAGATTTTTGAAAAAGTCCCTGATGTGGGAGGGGGATATCCCTCCCACACCCCCGCTCGATCGCTTCGCTCAGCGGCGTATTTCGGGGGGGGGGGGGGGCAGGGGGCACGTGCCCCGGGCGGCACTTGGACGGGGCGCAAAAAACACAAAGGAGAGAAGGGAAAGAGGGGGAAAGGAAGAAAAATCATAATCTTTACGGATTACGCGCCCACAAATCCGCAGGGTAAATGCACTAGAATCTCGTTTTTGAAGGTTGGAAATACGAAAATTTTCCAAAGCTCGGTCGCTTTGCTCCCTCGCATAATTATTTTCTTTCAGGATCTTTTCGTTTCGCGCCCCCAGTATATAGTTCTTAAATAGCTTAAAGGGTTCAAAAAGTTTTAAAAAATAAAGATGTAATGCTTTGCTCGCTATATATCATGTAACTAAGGTTCATATGACTCCTGCTAAATATTGCGCCCCCAATATAGGATAAAATGTATAAAACAGCATATGCAAAGGTTCAACTTTTGAAAGAAATCTCAACTTCAGGTCGCCTTGCTGAATTTCACGACTCTTTCTCAAGCCTAAAGGGTTTTCGTTAGCTTTGCTCCCGATTGTAGAATTGAGTGAATAGAAAACGGTTTATCAAAGTATAAAATTCGAGCTTCTCTGCCGCTCAACTGCAGTGGTCAATCGCAAAATTTTCTGGGTAAAATGCACAAGGAATTGCGTTTTTAGGGTTAAAAATTGAAAAAATTTCAGCTCGCCTAAAGTCAGATATGTACAATTCCGATAGTGATTTGAGAAATTAACTATAATTTATGTGAATTCAAAAATATTAGAAAGAGCTAAGTTATTGATAATCAAACATAGAAGGATCTGAGCCGGAGACATCTTCCTTTTTAGCGGTAACGTCCCTTATCTCGTGAAAACGCCAGTAAAGATGCAAAAGATAAGCAACGAACATTGTTATTATAACAAATGGCTCCTGCTACTCTCGCAAAGTTAGTTATATACATATTCACAAAATTGTTCTCCATACAGTAGCAATTAAACAAAGTGCTTCAATACTGATGAAAATACCATTATCGTAAATCCATGACACTTCACTGTCACCGCTTTTACATTATCTTGTGTTCCAGAATGCTACGTGAGCAGGAAAAGCAAAAATCACAGAAAATTTGGAGTGCATTTCAGATGACGTTCGTTAATAAAAACGATTTAATCGAAGATAAGCATTAACGTCTCTCAATTGGCAACTGTGCGGAATTTATAGTCACTAGTTTCACGTACAAATTAATGTACATATTAAATGGAACATAACCTGTTATAGACCGAAGGAAAAAGAAAATACGTCACGGAAAAATAATAGTTATGAAAAATACAAGGAATAAAACTTGATTAGAGTGAAATTCACTATTACCGTTTTTAAATAAATTTTCAGATAGTCTGAAGATTGATTAAATTGGCCACATCAGGGCCCTGTTTCATAAAACTTGTCATCAATGACAAGTTGCAATAACTGTTATAAGCTACTGAAATCCTTGCATCTGATTGGCTGAGAGCAAATTTGTCGGTAAAAATCATCAACAAGACACTTGATGAACGCCTTCCTGGGCATTGTTTCATAAAACTTGTCATCAATGACAAGTTGCAATAACTGTTATGAGCTATTGAAATCCTTGCATCTATTCGGCTGAGAGCAAATTAATCGGTAAAAAACACCGACAAGACACTTGATGAAATGCCCCCCCCCCCCCTGACGTAGGACGGCGTCAGCAACTGACGCGGTCTCAACGTGACATGATTATATGAATGCAAAATGAAAAGTGGAGCCGTAACTTTGAATTACTGGCGTATGGGCTGCTTCGATGTACGGGCTTGATTAACATATGTGATAATGCAGTCGAATTGACGCCTGATGTATAACGGGCCACATGAGGTCACTACCAAGCGGGCAGCTTACAGATGAAGTAATACACGCCGTGGTAGGTGCAAGGAACATCGTTCCACAAGAAGGTGGACCTCAAATGCACACAGTCCTCTCGCGAACGCCAGTCATCGGGTTGGCCAGGTGCCCAGAAAATGAAATCAAAGGGGGTCCCGTCGGTCCATTCGAAATTGCTTTCAGTAGTTGTGTCGTGCAGTCCAATCCACAATCTTGGTCCAGGCTGATGACCCGGAAAAGACATCGACGGAGAGAAAGAGAGAGAGAGAGAGAGAGAGAGAGAGAGAGAGAGGAAGAGAGAAAGAGAGATAGAGAGGGGGAGGAAGAGAGAAATAGAGAGAGAGAGATAGAGAGAGAGAGAGAGAGAGAGAGAGAGAGAGAGCGCGGGGGGGGGGGGGGTTGACGGAAGGGTATCGGGAAGGGGCGGGCAGGTAGTGTGGAAAGGAAGGTAGTGTGGAAAGGAGATAAACAGGGAATGAGAAAAGAAGGGACAGAAGGAGGAAATTATCAAAGGGAGGGGGTGGAGGGAGGGAGGGAAAGGAGAGAGAGAAAGGGAAGAGGAAGGGAGTTAGGGAGGAAGAGAGGAAGGCAGGCAGGCAGGGTGATGGGGGAGTGGACAATGAGGAAAAAAAAGAGGGAGTGAGGTCGGAGGACAAAAGGGAGAAGAAGAGAGGATGGGAACGGAGAGGGAAAGGGAGAATGGGAGTGGGGATGGAGAAAGAAAGGGAACGAGGGAAGAATTAATTTAGTAAGGGTGGGAGAAAGGAAAGAAGAGAGAAAGGGAAGAAGGGTGAGAAGGAGGAAGGAAAGGAAGAAGGAAGGTGGAAGAGAGGAAGGGTGGAGAAAGGGTGGAGAGGGAGAAGGGCAGGGGCAGGGAAGGATGAAGGGAAAAGGAAAGGAAAGAAGGAAGGCATGGAGGGAGGGAAAGGCGGGAGAGTCGCAGAGAAAAGGAGAGCGAGAGAGAGAGAGAGGGAAAGATATTTGAAATTGCAATCCTTAGGTATACAATACAATAATATAATATTAAATGCATAGCCTAAGCAATTGCCTGCTAAAATACAAAAACATGAATTAAAAAATTACATAAATCCCATGCTATACGTCCATTATTGTTTAAAACAA